>JAQPPZ010016856.1:5335000-7804800 GCA_028583015.1 Wollemia nobilis
AATCCCTCTTTGTAACTCCTCTTGCAGGGCTTGCACTTGCCTCTGTAAAGCTCTAAAATCTCCTTTCGGTACCACATTTCTCCCACCACCATGGTTTCTTCGTGGAGGCATTATTCCTCACTTTCTTCTCACAACCCTTCCACAGATCCTGGTGCAAACTACCTCACTTTCGGTGATCTACTCACACACTCAAGAACCCTAAGATCTTCCATGGATCCTAGTGCAAATTGCCTCACTTTTGATGATCTGCTCACACACTTAGGAACCCTAAGCTCTTCCACAGATCCTGGTGCAAACTACCTCACTTTCGATGATCTGCTCACACACTCAGGAACCCTAAGCTCTGATACCACTTGATGGAGAGCCAAACTGGCTCACACCAAACCCAAATCCAATTCTCATTCAACAACTTGGAAAAATTTACAAAAATGGCAGCAGTTTGACAAATAAACTCCTTTATTCCAAAAGATAGTTTATTTTTTATTTTTCTTACAACATTTCTCGCCCTGGAAGAAAAATAGCCCAAACAGGTCCAGAATGGCCCTCTTGCCTTCACCTCTTCAAATCTATCTCAGTAGTTTCTGACCTCTTGTGCATACCTTTGCTTCCCCTTTTAAAATCTCTTACGTGACTCTCCATTTCTCTTTTCTGGCCCTTCATTTCATTTCTCGTGCCTCTTCGTTGTCTTGGCTTTCTAAAAAAATTTCTTTCTGACTCTTGGTCTTCGTCTGCCTTTCATTGCACCTTGGTGCCATGTGCTGTCCAGTGCTACCATTGTAGACTTTGTCTGCCTGTCAACCAGTGATGGCATTCGGTATACCCACCGCTCGATAATTTCCTCTGTAATAGCCCATGTAACCGCCTGCCCTTTTTTTTTCTTTTGGTCATGAAAATGCAACATGTCATGATATCGCGACACTTTTTCTCCTTTGCCAACATGTCACGATATTGCGACACTTTTTCCTTCTTACTCTTTCTCTTCTCTTTTAGTCACGAAAATGCGACATGTCGCGATATCGCAACAATTTTCTCTCTTGCGCCTTCTCTTGTCTTTTGATCGCGATAATGTGACATGTCGCGATATCGCGACACTTTTTCTCCCTTGTGCCTTATCTCGTCCTTTGGTTGTGAAAATGCAACATGTCATGATATCGCGATACTTTTTCTCTCTTGAGTCTTCTCTCATATTTTGATTGCAAAAATGCGACATGTCGTGATATCACAACACTTTTTCTCTCTTGAGCCTTCTCTCATCTTTTGGTCGTAAAAATGTGACATGTCGTAATATCGTGACACTTTTTCTCCCTTACGCCTTCTCTCGTCCTTTGGTCACGAAAATGCGACATGTCGCGATATAGTGACACTTTTCTCTTTTGCGCATTCTCTCATATTTTGGTCGCGATAATGCGACATGTCACGATATCGTGACACTTTTTCTTCTTGCACATTCTCTCGTATTTTGGTCGCAAAAATGCAACATGTCGCGATATCGCGACACTTTTCTCTCTTGCGCCTTCTCTTGTCTTTTGGTCACAAAAATGCGACATGTCGCGATATCGTGAAATTTTTCTCTCTTGCGCCTTCTCTCGTCTTTTGGTCACGAAAATGCAACATGTCACGATATCACGACACTTTTTCTTCTTTGCCGACATGTCACGATATCGTGACACTTTTTCCTCTTTGCGGTATTTTGCTTTTCGTTGGATGCTCCTGCATCACTTTCTCTTTTCATAGATCTGTTCTAAAATACATAAGATATAATTCCTTTTCTATGTATTTTTTAGAAATTCTATGATACTCATACATTAATTTTCCATTGTTTACCTTAGCAAAAGAACTTATTTTTCACATATATCGTGATATACAGGTTAACTCCTTTTCAAGTTTTTTTTGCAGGCAATATTCAGCCTCTTCTCTGGCTGTCTAAGAGTGTTCTCAGAGAAGGCGCCTTCTTTCGTTACCTCGGCACCCAAATTTGGGTGCCATAAGGCAGCACGTGGCGCCTCTCGCCACTCTCTCTTTTGGTGGAGTCCCTCTTCGAACGTTGGGGCTAATAAATTTTTTGTCTCCCTTCATCCGATTACGTTTTCTTTTGGTGCCCACCTCTCTTCCACCAAACTCTCTTTTGGCGGTCTCCCTCTTCGAACGTTGGAGCTAACAAATTTTTTTGTCTCCCTTCATCCGATTTCTTTCAGTTGCCTTTATTTCTTTAAATAAGGACTGTTTAGAATATTTTGATTATATTTTGGTGCCCCTATTTTGAATCAGATTTTATCGGAGTCGAAATCCTTAAATGATGCCAAGCATATCTAATCCATTTGGCATTCGACAAATGGCTATAGTTGGGTCCCTTTAAAATATCATCCGATCAAGCTTGTTTCTCATCGCTTCTTCCTTTCGAATGTTACAGTGGTTTCCTCAGGCAATATTTTTTTCAAATAGCATTGTTCTCTATCCTCTCCATTTTTTATACAGGTTTTTTGATAGACACTTGCTTTGTCAGAGGCTCCCATTAAAAGGTGAACGAGGCATCTTCAAAGGACTTCGCAACCCTTTATTCTGGGCTCTCTAACCTTATTTTGTAGGGAAATTGATTGAGGGGCGTGATTCATCTTCAAAGAGCGCGTACCGATTCTAATCAAAATTTTTGCAGGCACCTCAGGCTCCAAATTTTTCACAGAGATTATTTTCTTAAAATAACTAACATTTTTTGTAGGCTTCTCCGACTCTCCAGCTTAAGTCTTCTGAGTAAACTTAGGTTATTTCCTTTTATAAATTTCTTTTGGTTCCTTTAATCTGTCTACATAGATTGCATACTCCAAATCATAAAAGGAAGAAGACTTGGACACTCGTCATCTTAAAAGCCTCATTTCTGCTTCGGTGAAGACATCAACAGAGCGCCGCATCTTCGAGGAGGAGGATATTTTTTAATTTTGGTTGCAGGCTTCACCTTTACTTTGAAGCAACCATCTCAATAGTCTCCACCCTCTGCTATGAAATCGTTATTTCATCAGGCATCTTCATATTTCAGAATGCCCTCTCTCTCAGGGACGTAACAACTTTATAATTTTTTATATCCATAAAAATCTTGTTGTATTAGTTTTTTCGATCCTCCCATTTCGAAGGTCATTTGTTTTGCCTCCTTTTCACAAAGCCTTATTTTACAAGGCTCTCATCGAATAGTGAGTCAATATTGTAACCTTTTAATAAAAAAATTATTTGGGGGGGTTAGTGCATTTATTTGCACATTTTGTGTTCCTTAAGGGGGGGTTGCATCATTTTTTGTCTATCTTCCTCTATAGTTCTTTCTATCACTTTTTTAAGAAGCTTTTCTAGGTGTTATTGTTGAAATATTAGTAACTATATTTCATATGGAATACACTCTCTAATTGCAAAAACTTAAAACTCCTTTTATGTTTATTTTTTAAATATTAAATTTAAAGGAGAGCTATATAAACTATAAGTGTTATAGTTGGAATTTTAAATTTCAAAGAAGATTCCATATTATTTGCTTCTTCAAATTCATATTTGTTAATTTTATTCTTAAATCTTAACAAATATATATTTTTAAAATTGTGTTTTTTGTTCTTAATATTTAATAAATATTAAAGAAGCAAAAACCTTTAAATAAAAAATATAATAATAAGTTTTTTCCTCAAAATATATTTGCCTACGTTCCATGTATCATTACCGCTAAAAACTTATAGTTTCCCTCACGTAAGGGCAGGTTTTTAGAGGCAATTGGTATAAAGGCCTGGCATATATTTTTCAATCAACCAATTTTTATATTCGATATCTCTCTCACTTATAGTTTCCCTCTAGTAAGGGCAAGTATTGAGAATATCCAAATTAAAAATCTGGTTGATATCCTTGCATTTCAAGCCTACAACCCTTGAAATTCTTCTCTATACTTACAGTTTCCCTCAAGTAAGGGTGGGTATTGAGAGGAACTAAGAGGTTTTGGCATCTCATAAGCAAAAAATATTCAAACCTCAAATACTTATAGTTTCCCTCTTGTTAGGGTGGGTATCTTGAGTTTTATATATTGAACAACTTCATTTTTTTCCCTAAAATCAATTCATTAATCCTAAAATTGAAGTTCTAAGGGGGGATATATTGGTTAAAACTTCAAATTTTCTCTTGTGTTAAAATGATGAATTCAATTGAACCTCTCACCCCTCATAAATTTCACACTTGGAAACCTAAAATTTTAAATCTTATCTCTCAAAAAGGTCTTACTCATTTACTAGAAGAAAAGCAACCAGAGTTTGAGAAAGAATATGAAATTTTTGTTCATAAAGGAAAGATGCATGAAACAATGGGTATTATTAGCTCTAATGTTCATGAAAGTTTGTGGTTTCACATTACAGATTGCAAAACTCCTCATGAAAGTTGGGAGAAACTAAAAACCTTGTTTGGGAAAGTAGATCAGATGAGATCAATGCAACTAGAAGCAGAACTAACATCTTTGTCTCCTGAAGATTTTAGTAGTATTGTTGACTTCCTTACTAAGTTCAAAGAAGTCCTCACTCAATACAAAGGTAGTGGGAAGACTAATACTGAAGAAGAATGCATTTATCTAATCCTTTCTAAGCTAAATGGTGTTTTTCAAAATTTTGCTACCACCTTTATATCTACCAAATATGCTCTTGGTGCAACCTTTAAAATACCTTCTTTAGAAGATTTTTGTGATAGATTAACTAGGGAAGAAACAAAACTTGCTAGATATGAAATCTCTTCTTCTTCCTCTTCCTCTAAAGCCTTAGTAGCCTCCACCTCTTCTAAAGAAAAATTCAAAAAGAAGGAAAAGACCCCCATAACCTGTACTCACTACAAAAAGAATGGTCACTCTGCAAACAAATGCTGGAAAATATTACAGCAACTAGAGGCAGCTATAAAGGATCAAAATATAGACAATAAAAAGCAAATAGGAAAAGCCCTTAATGTTCAAGGAAAAACCTCCAATTCTTCCTCTAATTTTTGGGTCCTAGATTCTGGAGCTACTCATCACATGACTGCTTCAGATAAGTCTTTTTCTTCTATCTCCTCTAGCTCTACTTGTAGCATAGAAGTGGGTGACTCTTCCTTTATCCCTGTCAAAGGAAAAGGGGACATAACCATTGATGGTGGCTCTATAAATAATGTTCTCTATGTTCCAAACATTGCCACAAATCTCCTTTTCATCTATCAAATTTGTACTTCTGGAAAGGGGAAAATTGTTCTCTTCTCTCCAATAGGAGTTGAGATAAGAGACTTTCAAGATCCCCATTCTCTTATAGCCAAAGGAAATATTGATCATAACTCTCATCTATTTCACTTCAAAGGTTTCCAAAATCTAGAAGGAGCCTCCTGTTTTGTGGCTCATGGAGATCTTGAAAGCCAAATTTGGCATGAAAGGTTTGGTCATCTTAGTTACAACTACCTAAAGGATTTGAGCACCCATGATATGGTAACAAGTTTACCCCAAGTCTCTTCTAGTGATGGAGTTTGTCCTGGATGTGCTCTTGGAAAGCAACATCAAGATCCTTTCCACCCAAGTAGTTCTCTAAAAGCCTCATCCCCTCTAGATTTAATCCATAGTGACTTAATGACCTTTCCAGAACCTTCTTTCAAAGGAGCAAAGTATGCTCTAACCTTTATTGATGATTTTTCTAGAAGATCCTAGGTCTACTTCTTGAAATATAAAAGTGATGTTCTATCCCACTTTAAAGTTTTTAAAGCCTTAGTTGAAAATCAGGCATCTTGCAAAATCAAGAAGATTCACACAGATAATGGGGGGAATACTATAATAATGAGTTCTCCATATTTCTTTCAAGTCATGGTATCATTCATCAACATTTTGTCTCCCATAATCCTCAACAAAATGGTATTGCAGAAAGGAAAAACTGGACATTAAAAGAAATGGCAAATTGTATGCTCCATTCAAGAGATCTTCCAAAGTTTTTTGGGTAGAAGCTATTAACTGTGCCAATTATATTCAAAATCGCACACCTCATAAAGCTCTTGACCATTTAACTCCTGAAGAAGCATGGTCTAGCTCAAAACTAGATGTTTCCTACTTCAATATTTTTGGGTGTACTACTTGGGCTCACATCCCAAAGAAGAAAAGGAAGGCTCTTGATAAGAAAAGCAAAAAGCTCATCTTTATCGGTTATTGTGAAGAATTGAAAGCTTACAAGCTTCTTGATACCTCAACTCATGAGGTCTTCTTTCATAGGAATGTCCAATTTGATGAAACATTCCCTCAAAAATATCCTCAAACACCCTCTTCCTCCATTGAGCCTTCTCCTATAGTAGAACCTCAATATTATGAAGAGCCAACTCTTGAAGTTAACTTGGTCATTGATAATCAAGATGAGGAACCTGTAACTCCAACTCAATGTCTTTCAACTCCTTCCACTCCTTCCTCTATGCCAAAATGGGCCCGCACCATTGTTAAAGAAGCTACTCCTTACATCCAAAATCTTCCTTCAACAAGATCATCCAACCCCATAGGCATTGGTCTTGTATGTCAGTCTATTTCCTCTGATCCTCAATCCTTCAAAGAAGCCTCAGGTATTAAAGAATGGGATGATGCCATGGAAAATGAATTTTCTTCCTTAATAAAAAATAAAACTTGGGATTTAGTTCCCTTGCCTAAAGGAAGGAAATTAGTTCATTGTAAATGGATCTTCAAAACAAAATATGGGCCTAATGGAGAAATAGACAAACACAAAGCTCGTCTAGTAGCCAAAGGTTTTTCTCAAATTGAAGGTATTGATTATGCAGAAACCTTTGCTCCAGTTGCTAAGATGGATTCTGTTAGATTGGTTCTTGCTCTGGCTGCTTCCCATAAGTGGCATGTCTATCAAATGGATGTAAAAAGTGCTTTCTTACATGGATATTTAAAAGAAGAAATATTCATGGAACAACCTGTTGGTTTCACTCAAGACTCCTCTCTTGTTTGTAGGCTTAAAAAGTCTCTCTATGGCCTCAAACAAGCCCCTAGAGCTTGGTATGAAAATATGGACTCCTTCCTTCTTTCAACAGGTTTTTCTCATTATGAGTCTGATAACATAGTTTACATTTGGAGAAATGAAGGCAATATCACCATTCTTGTTCTATATGTTGATGATCTTCTTCTAACTGGTAGTAACTTGACTCACATACAGACTATAAAAGACTCCCTCTCTAAAAAATTTGAAATGGTTGATCTAGGTAAAGCTCATTACTTCCTTGGGATCCAAATAAGTCAAACAGATGCAGGTATTTCTTTGTGTCAACAAAAGTACACTCTAGATCTTCTTCAAAGATTCAAAATGATAGATTGCAAACCTTCTCCTACCCCCTTTCAATCTGGAATTAATCTTAGTACTTCTTGCTCATCCCCTCTATGTGATGCAACTCTATACCGTCAGCTTGTAGGGAGTCTGCTATACCTTACTCATACTCACCCAGATATCTCATATGTTGTTGGCCTCATATCCATATTCTCTCATCAACCTCACTTCAGTCATTGGCAAGCAGCAAAAAGAATCCTCCGTTACTTGCAGGGCACTACACACTTTGGGCTCTTCTACAAGGGAAAATCCATGGATATCATTGGCTACACAGATTCATATTGGGCAGGTTTAGTAGAAGATAAATGTTCAACCTCAGGCTATGTCTTTTGCCTTGGTTCTTCACCAATAGCCTGGTTATGCAAGAAACAACAAGCAGTAGCCTTATCTTCTACAGAGGCAGAATACAGGGCAACAATTTTGGCTAGTCAGGAAGCTCTTTGGCTTCATCAAATTCTGAGAGAATTTGGTTTCACCCATGAAAAGCCTATTACTCTTTGGTGTGACAATCAGAGCACAATTCATATTGCATGCAATCCAGTTGAGCATCAACGCACCAAGCACATTGAAATACACATGCACTTCATAAGGCAACATATTCAGCTAAGTTGAGAGAAAAGGAAAAGAATTTATTAAAATAATTTTTTATTAAAAATGTGAAAGGAAAAAAATAAAACTATTTCATTTCTAAAAATTGATGATTAAATTAAACAAAAAGCTTTAAAAAAAATTAAATTTGTTAGTTTAAGTCAGCTTTCTGAAATGATGCATTTAATACAGGAAGCTTGTCTTTTTGTAATTTAGCAAATAATTGAAAGTAATTCTTAATTCCTAAAATTCTTCGAGATAGAGTAATTCTTAATTCCTAAAATTCTTCAGAGATAGAGACGAGGAAGGGAAAAAGAAGAAAAGAAAGTATGATTGGACAATCGTCGAACACGGGCGCCAGCAAAGAGTGAAAAATGAATTTCTTTCATTGCATGAATTGGAACGTATAGCAAAGATAAAAGTGACGTGAGATGAGGTTGTAGCTTTAGTGGAACGCACAATATCGGCCGGGTGTGTATATATCGATATGGATATACGTTTGCATTTACAGAGGTGGTGAAACATGGATTATTAGGAGAAAAAGAAAAACGCAGGAATTAATAAGTGAGGGTGACAGTGAACTTGAGCACTGTGTGATCGGCGGTGTCGGAGACGGTCTCGATGAGAGCGTGGCCTTGAGCGTCGTGGAAGACGCCACTGCCTCCAACGACTGCGATCTGCCTGTGAGGCATTGAAATCTTATCTTTGCCATAGAATTCAATGCTGCTGCCCCCGAATTCAGATCCCTCACCCTCCAAGAAATTGGCTGTGAAGTTGAGCAAGAGGGTATCCGCATCGTCCTTTTCTTCTTCAGGCGTGTGCATGTGCATGTAGTATCCGTGGGCTTTTCCCAGCATAGCAGAGTGAAGGTCAGGCCCTTCTGTCAAGGGGTCCTCAATCACCATCACATCCTTGGCATCGGCATTTCCATTCAAGGGGAATGGAATACCCGAAGCTCCACCTAAGAGAGGATTCTGTGCTTGTGGCTGTAATTGCCCATTAAATGAGTTTGGGAAGGTTGAAGGGAAAAACTGCCCGTTCCCAACGTTGCTTCCCGGAACAAGACCACCAACGCCAAGGCCTAAGCCTGAGCCTATGCCTGCTACTCCGTTAGGGACAAGGCCCGTGGAAGGAAATCCTTGGAACTGACCGACGCCAACACCATTAACGCCACTCACAGGAATGGCTCCGGCTGGAAGAGTTAACGGCAGAGGACCATTACCATTAATATTGCCGATTGTGTTTCCAATTCCAAAGGCAAACGGACTTTGGAGGCCACTAATGCCCTGAGGTCCTGTTGGCAACGGGAAACCTCCAACTGCTGAGAGAGGCTTGGCTGTGGGATTTACTCCTCCAACTATATCATGCATGAAGAACGTGATGGTCTTCAGCCGTGGGCTTTCGCTTGGAATCCCTTCTTCTCCTTCTCCTCCCTTTCCTTTTCCTCCTCCTTGTTCTCCTTCTTCTTCGCTTAGTCCTTCTCTTTCTTTTCCTTCCACTTCCTCTTGGTTTACTCCTCCTCCCCCTCCTCCCGTTTGCTCTTTATCGTCTTGGCTTAGTAATTTTCTGGTTGGGCGACTTGAGTTTGCGCTTGCACAACTCCCCAGAATTATCACCGTCACTAGAAGAAGAAGAAGAACAATTGTTCCATCAATCCTACGATCCATTCTTCAAATCCAAATGAAAGGAAAACGAAAGGAAATAGACAACTTGCTGCGCTAGTATGGATATCTAGTGATGTGTGGAGATCTGAGGAGTTCCTACCTATACAGGCGTATATATATAAACACAATGAAGGAAGGTAGGAATTCACTGCAAACATATTGGGTATACCTGCTCTCCACAATGACCATAATAAAATTGTACGCAGTGGGCATGACTTGATGTGGATCTCTGTGAACGAACAAATGTTTGTGGAATGCGTTGCAATGTTGACATCATACTTCTTTTAATTTTGGTTTTAATGTGAGCATGGACTATATTTGACGTATAAGTTGGCTCACCTGATCCGCTAGCTTAGTGCTTTTATTCAACTAGTCAAAGCTTCTTGTTTGTTGTTGGAAGAAAGTATTAAACAACGTTATTAAAACACGCATACAACAACTCCTCATCTAGGTTAAGGTTTTAAAATGTTTTTTCTCATTCTTTACTTATAATAATTTTTTTTATTGAAAATTTTAATTATAATAATTATAATTTCTATTTCAATGCTTAAATATGATAAAAATATGTTATTTTGAATTTTTATAAACTTATGTTCTCTGGTAATCATTATATATTATTAGTATTTTAAACTGCAAGTTAATTATAGTAGTAAGGGTTTCGGTTTCTTTTTGAGACATCTAAGGTTCAAACCTCATTCAATATGAGAAAACCGGGATCCCACGTAAAAACCCTGTGTAAACTCATTGAAAAATATTTTTATATATTACTTATTGAAAATATTGTTGGTGATGCATGCATTTCTTACAAGATGAGGTCCTTCATTTGTAAAGTTTGGAGAATGACAAGATGGTCATGATATCATAAATCTTGACCATCCCAAGTATAGCTAGGGCATGAGTTAGGTTCTATTTGAATTTTGTTGGTCAAAGTTTGCAAAGAAGAGTCCTTGGCCAACTCTTCCCTAAGAGGATGGATCCATTGTGGAAGTGGTGTAGATATAACATGTAGTATTTCCTACTCTTCATGTAGTTGGGACAAAGCATCAACTACCACATTCTCCTTACCTTTCTTATAGGTGATGTCATAGTCATAACCTAACAATTTAGAAATTCATATTTGTTGTTTTTGAGTGGCCACCCTTTGTTCTAAGAAATATTTGAGACTTTGATTATCAGTCTTTATGGAAAAATGTTGCCCAATGAAATATGGATGCCAATGAATGACAATATGTAAAATGGAAAACATCTATTTTTCATAAGTAGACTTGCACAAATTTAGGCCTAAGCGTGATCTATTAGTGAAGGCCAAAGGTCTACCTTCTTGCATTAAAACTACCCCAATGTCATTGTTAGACACATCACTTCCAATGACAAAAGATTTAGAGAAATAAGGCATTGCTAACATAGGGGTAGTGGTCATGGCATGCTTCAACTCTATGAAATCATTCTCTATAGGTTATGACCACATAAAATAATTCTTCCTCAACATGGCTATCAAGGGAGTTGCTATCTTTCCATAATTCTTCACAAATTTTTGATAATATCTAGTGAGTCCCAAAAATCCATAAAGTCCCTTTATTATTTGAGGCTTGGGCCAGCCTTGAACAACATGAATCTTTTTGGAATTCACTTGAGCTCCATATTTGAGCACAATGTGACCAAGATATTCAACTACTTGATATCCAAAAGAACACTTGGATCTCTTGGCATAGAGTTGAATTTTAGACAAAAGTTGTAGTGTTTGATCCATATGCTAAAGATGCTCTTCCCATGAATGACTGTAAATAAATATATCATCAAAGATGATTAAAATGAATTTGCAAAGGAAAGGTCAAAAAATAAAATTCATCAAACTCTAAAAAGTGGAAGGTGCATTGGTCAATCCAAATGATATAATCAAGAATTCATAATGCCCTTCATGAGTTCTAAAAACCATTTTAGGAATGTCCTCATCCTTGATTCAAATCTAATGATATCCTAACCGCAAATCCAATTTTGAAAAATATTGGGTCCCATGCAACTCATCTAGTAATTCATCAATCATTGAAATAAGAAATTTATCTTTAATAGTGATTTTATTGAGATCCCTATAATCCACACACAAACACCAAGATCCATCATTTTTTATACCAACAACATACAGGATGACTACACTAAGATTTGAATGAATAACCCCTACAACATAATTTTTGAACTATTTTCTCAAATTGTTTTTTATTTTTTATTTTTTAGCATATGGATACTGATAGGGATGAACATTTGGAGAAGACTACCAAGAAAAATTTAAATCACATGATTATAAGAATGATAAGGAGGTAGTCATTTGGGTTCCTCAAGGAATTGAGCATGTCTATGCAATAAAACCCATAATGCCTTTGGATGGTCCTTATCCCTTTCCTTAGAAGTGTCTATAGAAAATAATTGAGCCACAACCCCATGGGAGGATTTATTTTAACAAATTTTCCATATTATGGGTTGAAATAAATTAAGTAGCCCTAGTCTTCATGCCTCGTAAGATATGTTTGATATTCTCACAATGACACTGAGAGGGGGGGGTGAATCAGTGTAGCTATTTAAATTCAAATCTACAACTCTTAAAGCTGAAGCAAAGAGAACTTAAAAGAAGATAAAGCAATTATCACAAGAGAGCACACCACAACACACAATGTAACGAGGTTCACCAATTTGGCTACTCCTCAAGAATGACTCGCTGAACTACGGTCCAAATCCAGCCTTTGCAAAACACCAATTTTACAATCTGTTTACCAGCACCCACTAGAAGGAGCACCAACCCCTGATTTATCTGCACCAACAAAAAGGAGCACCAACCCCTATCCAAGCACCAACTTGGATTATAGTTTTGAAAACTATATTAATGACATAAAAATGCCTTCGCTTTTACAAGACCCTGACTGGTCTACAATTTATCAAAACATAGTAAACACTTACGACTCTGCTTGTCGCTCTCTTACAACACTCTTCTAACCCTCTTTCGAAAGCACTTTCACACATTCAGCGACAACATAATTCTCCACACAACTGCCCTTTTATAACAATATTTTCATCTTGAAACACCTGTTCTTCTATGACTTCCATAATCCTGCATGCACCCTATTAATAGACACTTCTGAAAGTAACTCCTTTATCACATAGTAATTTGTACATGCATTCTATTAATAGCTCTATTTCTTGTGTAGGACTTTCAGTATAACTGCCGCTCCATGGTTACACTGCTTTACGGGCCTTGTAACTGCCGTTTTGTCTTTAATGCACTATGCTTATTTTAGCTTGCATGATTTCTATCTGTAACTAACCTTGTAACTGTCGCACTAACTTCAGTTGACTCTTCTTATATTGGTTGCATGATTTTCCTCTACAACTGCCCCTGTAACTGTCGTTCTACTTCAATTAACTGTCCGTAATCATGCTGTTGCGACCTGTCACAAAATTGTGACACTTATGTCTCTTTGTACTCTTCTCGCCTTTTACCCGCAAAAACATGACATGTCGCGATATCATGACATTTCTGCCCCTTTGACCTTTTCTTGGCTGTTGACCGTGAAAACATGACATGTCGCGATATCGCGACACTTTTCGCCTTCTTGTCCTCTTCTCAGCTTGCACTCACGAAAACATGACATGTCACGATATCGTGACACTTTTTGCCTCTTTGTCCTTTTCTCGGCTTGCACCCATGAAAACATGACATGTCGCGATATCGCGACACTTTCTGCCTCTTTGTCCTTTTCTCAGCTTGCACCTGTGAAAACATGACATGTCACAAAATCGTGACACTTTCTACCTCTTTGTCCTTTTCTCTGCTTGCACCTGCGAAAACATGACCTATTACGAAATCATGACACTTTTACTGTCTTGTGCTCTTCTCTGTCTTTCATTTTGTCGTGATATCATGACACTTTTTCTCCTTGGTGCTTTTCTTCTCATTGGGTCACGAAAACCTGACATGTCATGATATCGCGACACTTTTTCTCTACGAGCTCTTTCTCTCGAACCTATCGCAAAATCGTGACACTTTTTCGTCCGTACAATCCTTCTTGCAAATTGTCATGAAATCACGACACTTTTATTTGCAAGCTCTTTCTCTCGAACCTGTCGCAAAATTGCGACACTTTTTTGTCTGTACAATATTTCTTGCAAATTGTCGCGAAATCGTGACACTTTTCTTTGCGAGCTCTTTCTCTCGAACCTGTTGCAAAATCGTGACACTTTTTCATTCGTACAATATTTCTTGCAAATTGTTGTGAAATCGCGACACTTTTCTTTGTGAGCTCTTTCTCTCGAACCTGTCACGAAATAGTGATATTTTTCCTTGCACTTTCTCTCTCTTCGAACATGTCGCAAAATTGTGACAGTTTTCCTTGCGCTTTCTCTCTCTTTGAACATGTCGTGAAATTGCGACAGTTTTTCCTTCTTGCTCAACATGTCGCAATATCGTGACAGTTTTTCTTTCTGACCAAACATGTCGCGATATCGTGACAGTTTTTCTTTCTGGCCAAACATGTTGCGATATCATGACAGTTTTTCTTTCTGGCCAAACATGTCGCGATATCGTGATAGTTTTCTTACTTGTCTTTTTCTTTGATCTTTTGAATGTTGGCCTCTTCTGTCTTCTTAGAAATTCACTGTACATGCTTTGACTAACCTCTGAACTCCTGTCCACTGCATCAACTGATCTATCTTCTCGTGTTGACAACAATGACAATATTGTTTCTGCACCTTGCTCAACAATCTCCCCCCTTTGGAATTGTTGGCAACACATGTGCAATTTCCTTGTAATTCTTCTCCCCCTTTGACAATAATACCAAAGGGCTGCTGTAGACTCCCCCTGAGTCTATGCACAACATTCTCAGACAAACATTGTTATAGTTAGCAAAAATCATGAATATGAGAAAAACTATAAACATAGGCATAAATGCTCCCCCTGAGAATGTGGTCTCGATTGCTAGTCAATTCTTGGGAAATGTGACCACTCCCAACTTACTCCGTAGGTACTCAAAAACTTCTTTGGGCAATGGTTTTGTGAAGATATTTGCTATTTTATCTGTAGTTGGAACACAATCCAATTTAACCTCACCTTTCACAACTTTATCCTTCAAAAAGTGATACCGGATTGCAATATGTTTGGTTCAAAAATGCATAACCAGATTCTTTGAGATGTTAATAGCACTAGTGTTATCACATTTAACCAAAATTGGCTCTTTGAAGTGAATACCAAGATCTTTCAGGGTTTGTCTCATCCATAATATCTGTGTACAGCATGTTGTCGCTGCAATGTATTTTGCCTCTATTGTGGATAGAGAGACTGATTCTTGTTTCTTGCTGTGCCATGCTACCAGCCTGTCTCCAAGATAAAATGCTCCTCCATTGGTACTCTTTCTGTCATCTATACATCCTGCCCAATTTGCATCTGAATATGCAATAAGAGTGAAGTCCTTACCTTTTGGATACCATAACCCATACTCCATAGTACCCTTGAGGTACCGAAGAATCCTCTTCATAGCTATCACATGAGTCTCTTTGGGACTAGCTTGAAATCGTGCTACCATGCATACTGCTTGTAAGATATCTGGTCTTGTAGCTATTAAATATAGCAGGCTCCCAATCATAGATCTATACATGGTTTGATCAACATCTAGAGATTTGTCATCCTTGCTCAACTTGCAACCTGTTGTCATTGGAGTGCTAACATGTTTACAATCCTCCATTGTGAATTTTTTTAGCATTTTTTTCACATATTTAACTTGAGAGATAAAAATGACCTTTTCATTTTGATTAACTTGCAGTTCGAGGAAATACGAAATTTCACCAATCATAGACATCTCAAATTCTTTCTTCATTTTATTTGTTGTCTCTACAAGACTCATCCATGCTACTGCCAAATATGATATCATCTACATAAACAAGTATAATAAGATGGCCATTCTCTATTTTGACATACAAATTGATGTCCACCATACCTTTCTTGAACCCCTATTGAATAAGATAGTTATCCAGCCTTGCATACCATGCTCTGGGTGCCTGTTTTAGACCATACAAAGCTTTCTTTAACTTGCAAACAAAATTGGGATTGTCACCGAGTTGGAAACCATCTAGTTGCTCAATATAAACTTCTTCTTCAAGTTTGCCATTCAAAAATGCTGATTTCACGTCCATCTGATAAACTTTGAAATTATTGTGTACAGCTAAAGCCAGAAACATTCTGATTGCCTCGAGTCTAGCCACTATGATGGGGAGCCAATTTTAATTAACAAAGAAAAGACGCAATTTTATTTTGAAGCATGGAAAGCTTTACAATTCGAAACCATAAAAAAATACATAGTACAAAAAATGCCAAAAGAAGCTGCATCCTTCGTCTCTCCAACCTCCGTAATCCTTTAAAAAAATATCTTTTTATATTCACAAGTTCTTGTTGCAACCACCGTTCGTAACCGTCCCTGTAACCGCTGCAACGGTCCCCTGGAACTGCCTTAACGACTTCTGGAACTGTCAACTGTTGTTCTGCAACGATCCGCAAAAACCTGCCTTCTCTTTCCTAGCCAGGTCGTGAAAATGCGACATGTCGCGATTTCATGACACTTTTCTGCCTTTGGTTCTTTTTCGCCAATGTGTCACGATATTGCAACACTTTTTTGTCCTTTGACCTTCTTTGTTGAGGTGTCGCGATATCGCGACACTTTCGTTTGCTCTCTCTTTTGTTCCAAATTTTGTCATGATATCACGACATCTTTTATGTCACGATATCGCGACATCTGCATTTTAGCTCTTGCTTTGTTCTGAGGTGTCGCGATATCGCGACAACCTTTATGTCGCGATATCGCAACACTTGAGTTTTTGCTTCCACCTTTGATCAAAGGTGTCGCAATATTGCGACAACCTTTGTGTCGCGATATCGCGACACTTGGGTTTGCGCCCGTCGTTGTGCTGATTGTGTCACGATATCGCGACAATAGAGTTTGCACTCGCCGTTGTGTTGATTGTGTCGTGATATCGTGACAATAGAGTTTGCGCCCGTCATTGTGCTGATTGTGTCGCGATATCGCGACACCTTTGAACCTTAGAATATTTTTTCATACTTAGAACTTTTTTTGCTTGTTTCTTTTGTTTTTATTTTTTGGTGATGCAATATTGTTGTGATGCCCCTGTATGCTCCTGCATTAGACACCTAAGGTAGATTTTTAGAAGTGATCCTCACTTCTAGATGTTCAAAGGAAAACCCAGGCGATCAAAGGAAAACCCAGGCGATCAACCTCTGATTTGGACAACCACATGGCATCTTCGACAGGTCGGTCCTTCCACTTGACCAAATAATCCAAAAATTGTCTGTTTCGGGTACTTCTACCTTCGTGAGTGTCGAGTATGTCTTCAATTTCTTCTTTGTCTGGAGTGGATGTTGGAATGTTCCATAGATCCAGACTGGGTGGTTCGCTACAACTTCCTGCATGATATTCAACCAAGTCTAAAATATTGAAGATAGGTGAAATATTCAGCTCACTTGGTAGATCAACTTCATAGGCATTTCCTGAATCTCGTTTACCTATGATCCGGTATGGTCCAAAATTCTTCATTTTTAGCTTATTGTAGGTTTTTGTAGGAAAACGTTCCTTGCGCAAATGAACCATGACTTCATCTTCTATCTGGAATTCCTTGAAACATCACTTCTGATCTGCTCTAGCTTTGTACGTAGCATTCATTTTACTGATATGCTACTGTACCTCTTTATATAAATTCTTCATGTGTGCTACAAAGTCTTCAGCTTCAGCACTGTGCTTTTCTCCCTTATCGATCGGCCTCAACTCAGAAGCATTTCTCGGGCTATTCTCGTGCACTATCTGGAATGGGGATTTACCAGTACTGCGATTGATAGAATTATTGTAAGCAAACTCTGCCTGTGGTAAAATCAGATCCCATCCCTTGGGTTTATCTCCTACCAGACATCGTAGAAGATTACCCAAATTTCGGTTGACTACTTCGGTCTGTCCAACAGTCTGCAGGTGGTATGTAGAACTAAATTTCAATTCTGTTTTCAGCTTCTTCCATAGGGTTCTCCAAAAATAACCCACAAATTTGGTATCTCTGTCCGAGACAATGCTTTGGGGTAGACCATGAAGGCGCACAACCTCCCTAAAAAATAAGCCTGTAATATGAACATCATCACTTGTCTTCTGACATGGAATAAAATGAGCCATCTTTGAAAACATGTCAACAACAAAAATGGCATCATTTCCACGTTGTGTCCTTGGCAGACCAAGAACAAAATCCATACTGATGTCCTCCCACGGTCTCTCTGGTACAGGCAATGGCTGGTACATTCTTGTATTCTGGTTGACTCCTTTCGCCATCTGGCACACTCTACAACCCTACATAAATTTGGTCACATCCGACTGCAACTGCGGCCAATGGTAATTCTCACTAATAAGAGCAATGGTCTTATCTCGAACAAAATGCCCTGCTAGTCCTCCGCTATGTTTCTCTTTGATCAAATTTTTCCTCATGGAACTTTTTGGAATGCACAACTAGTTCTTTCGAAACAGCATCCCATCTTAGATCATAAAATCCAACCACTTAGTGCGATC
This sequence comes from Wollemia nobilis, assembly GCA_028583015.1. Classification (NCBI taxonomy): domain Eukaryota; kingdom Viridiplantae; phylum Streptophyta; class Pinopsida; order Araucariales; family Araucariaceae; genus Wollemia; species Wollemia nobilis. Next base: position 5,353,166 of record JAQPPZ010016856.1, read on the forward strand.
CACAGTAGTAGGAGACACACATGCCATCCATGCCTCTGCAAAATCTGGATCTGCTGGGTATAAATTCTTGAGTTCATCAAACCCAACAACTTGCACTCTCATTTCTATCAACAAATTGTGCCTTCTACTCAATGCATCTGCAACTCTATTAGATTTGTCACTTCTATGCTTCAAGACAAAGGTATAACTCTGTAGGAATTCAACCCACTTCAAATGTCGCTGGTTAAGTTTACCTTGACTATTTATATACTGCAAAGCTTGATGGTCAGTATATAAAACAAACTCTTTGGTTAGCAAATAATGTCTCCATTTCTTAAGATCCTGAATGATAGCATAGAATTCTTGATCATAAACAAAGTATTTCTTTCTAGCATCATTTAAATTTTCACTAAAGTATGCAACAAGTTTACCTTCTTGGCTCAATATAGCTCCAATGGCACTGCCACTGGCATCACAGTCAACCTGAAACACTTTATTAAAATCTAGAAGTTCCAGAATGGGCTGTTCTGTCACTTTCTTCTTCAATATTTCCATACTAGTACCTGCCTTGGTAGTCCACTTAAATTCTCTCTTATCTCCTCTCATAGTTTCTGTTAGGGGTGCACAAATACTGCTAAAGTCTCAAATAAACTTTCTATAGAAACTTGCAAGACCATGAAATGATCTTACCTCTGTTACATTCCTTAGGGCGAGGCCATTCAATGATAGCCTTCACTTTTTTAGGATCCATTTTCAGACCCTCCTCCGAGATGACAAATCCCGGTAAATCAACTCTTTCCGTACAAAGCGCACTTCTGTATATTTATCAATAACTGCTCCTCTCGCAGTTTTTCAAAAACTGTCTACACATGCATCAAATGCTCTTCCAATGTTTTACTAAAAATTAAAATATCATCCAGATAAACTATCACGAACTTTTCTAGGAAGTCACGCAATACCTCATTCATCAGCCTCATAAATGTACTGTGCATTAGTCAATCCAAATGGCATAACTAACCACTCATATAAACCCTCTTTGGTTTTAAAGGTTGTCTTTCATTCGTCACCCTCTCGAACACGTATCTAGTGATATCCACTCTTTAAATCAATCTTAGTGAAGTATTTAGCTCCACTCAAACAATCTATTATATCATCCATTCTAGGTAATGGAAAGTAATATTTAATGATAATTTTATTAATGGCTCAAGAATCAGTGCACATTCGCCATTCGCCATTCTTCTTTGGTGCAAGTACTGCTGGTACTGCACAAGGGCTCAAACTTGCTCGAATCAAACCCTTTCGCAACAATTCATGAACCTGGCGGTTCAACTCTTCATTCTCTACAGGAGACATTCTATGGGCGGCCTTATTGGGTAAACTAGATCCTGGCATTAAGTCAATCTAATGACTAATCTTCCTCATTGGTGGTAAACCCTCAGGCACATTGTCTGATATAATATCAAGAAATTCTGCTAACAGATGTTCAACTTCTATTGGAATGTCAGTAGTATATTCTCTCTTTACGATGAGGAATTAATGCATAACACATTGAATCCCTCTTTAGACCATCCAAATTTTTTTTGCCATCTACTAAATAAATTCTAGCATTATTGCATACCTTTTCCTCAACCTCCTTCAATGGCTTCAGTTTGTGGTGTACTTTGTATTTTGTCAAGGAATAGGTATTTGCATGCCCATCATGCGCTGCACGTCTGTCAAATTGCCATGGTCTTCCCAACAACAAATGGCAAGCATCCATCGACAAAATATCACACAGGACCTCATCCTGGTATCTTCTAATTTGAAACTTGACCAAGCATTGTTCATCGACCAATGCCCTATGATCCTTTTGCAACCACGCAATCCGGTATGGATGCAGGTGTTGTCTTCTTTCTAGCTTTAACTTAGCTACCATTTCCTTAGAAACCAAATTATCTGTACTACCATTATCAATAATAATATTACAAATTTTACCTGAACATTTGCACCTCGTGTGGAACAGGCTTTTTCGTTGGTCTGGTTCCTCCTCTTCGTTCAACAAGGTTCTCCTTGTGATCATCACTTCTCCTCACTCTGCTTCTTCAGAGTGCTTAGATTCAACACCATCCTCAACAACCGCAGCTCTAGCATTACCTTTAGGTCTTTTGTTCAGTGTTTCTTGGTGTTTGGGACACTCATATTATCGATGCCCCTCTTCTTCACAATTGAAACAGGTTCCACGAAATCTGCCTCTTCCATATCCGCATCCACCTCTACCTCGTCCCCTTTGATAATCATTGTTCCGATTATGGGGTCAGTAAGCATTCTCCTATTTTTGTTCCTGGTGATTGCTGGTTTCACCAGTCTTCTTTTGGTCATCATATTTACCTCCACTGGTTCTTCCACCAGTTCTTCCACCACGACCTCTTCCTCTTTGCTTATTTTCAAATCTATGCTTCAGTTTCTCTTCCACTTTCAGAGCAAACTGGTAAGCATCTTCAATGGTTCTCATTCGAACCAGACTCAATTCTTCTTGCATGCTGGTTCTTAACCCATTAATGTAACGGGCTACTCTCTCTTTATTTACTTTTGTATGGCCGGTTCTGATAGAAATTTTAAAAAATTCCTCTGTATATTCTTTAACAGACTTGTTGGACTATCGCAAACTCTGCATTTTTCTCAGCAGATCTAATTCGTATTCTACCAGAATAAACTGCCGTTTTAATTTTTCAACCATTCGATCCCACCTGGTGATCTTTTCTTTTCCTCTACGGTTTCTTTCCAGCTACACTCCTTTCCACCATATGCCAACATGGCCTTTCAATTTTGTTCTAGAAAATTTTATTTGGTTTGGATCTTCAACCTCCTCATATTTGAAATATTCCTCCATGTCATTAATCCAGTCTATCAATTTTTCTGGTTTTAAATTTCCAAAATATGTGGATACATCAATCTTCGGCATTTTCCCAATTTGAGAAATGGCTTTAATCATTCGAGCTTCTGTAGAACTCATCGCTTCTTCTTCTTCTTCTTCAGACGGATCATCAACTCCGTAAGCTTCATCATCGCTTTGGTCTTCTCCTCTTGGTATACTCCTCTATGCAATTCTTACTGCAGGGCCTACAGTTGCCTATGCAATGCTCAGAAGTCTCCTTCAGGAACCACATTCCTTCTAGCACCATAATTTCTTTGTGGTGGCATTCTGCTTCACTTTTTCTCAGAACTCGTAACCCCAGATCCTGGTGCAAGCTGCCTCACATTCGACGCTCTACTCACACACTCAGAATCTTACTGCTTTGATACCACTTGATGGGGAGCCAATTTTAATTAACAAAGAAAAGACATAATTTTATTTTGAAGCATGGAAAGCTTTACAATTCAGAACCATGAAAAATTACACAGTACAAAAAATGCCAAAAGAAGTCGTAGCCTTCGTCTCTCCAGCCTCCGCAATCCTTTGAAAAAATCTCTTTTTATCATCACAGGTTCTTGCTGCAACCGTCGTTCGTAATCGTCCCTGAACCGCTGCAACGGTCCCCTGGAACTACCTTAATGACTTTTGGAACTATCAACTGTCGTTCTGCAACGGTCCGTGAAAACTCGCCTTCTCTTTCCTAGCTAGGTCATGAAAACATGACATGTCATGATTTCGTGACACTTTTCTACCTTTGGTTCTCTTTCGCCAATGTGTCATGATATCGCAACACTTTTTTGTCCTTCGACCTTCTTTGTCGAGGTGCCGCGATATCCTGACACTTTCGTTTGCTCTCTCTTTTGTTCCAAAGTTTGTCACGATATTGCAACATCTTTTATGTCGCGATATCGCGACATCTGCATTTTAGCTCTTGCTTTGTTCTAAGGTGTCGCGATATCGCGACAGCCTTTATGTCATGATATCATGACACTTGAGTTTTTGCTTTCGCCTTTGATCGGAGGTGTCACGATATCATGACAACCTTTGTGTCACGATATCATGACACTTGGGTTTGCACCTACCGTTGTGCTGATTGTGTCGCGATATCACAACAATAGAGTTTGCGCTCGCCATTGTGCTAATTGTGTCATGATATTGCGACAACTGTTATGTCGCGATATTGCGACAATAGAGTTTGTGCCCGTCGTTGTGCTGATTGTGTCACGATATCGCGACAACTTTTATGTCGCGATATCGCGAAACCTTTGAACCTTAGAATATTTTTTCATACTTAGAACTTTTTTTTTCTTGTTTCTTTTGTTTTTCTTTTTTGGTGATGCAAGATTGCTGTGTTGCCCCTGGATGCTCCTGCATCACACTGGTGCAAATGTTTCCTCAAAATCAATACCTTCAACTTGAGCATAGCCTTTACAGACCAATCTTGCCTTATTTCTGACAACCTGTTCATCTTCGTTCAATTTGTTTCAAAAAATCCATTTAGTACCGATTATGTTTCTATTTGCAGGCCTTGGTACTAACTCCCAGGTTTTTTTTTTCTTAATTTGATCTAGTTTTTCATTTATTGCCTTCATCCAACTTTCATCTGTGCTTGCTTCAGCAACATTTTTGGGCTCAATGCTGGATAATTGAGAGTAGTTCCTTCCTACTGTTCTCCTTGTCTGAATACCAACTATTGGGTCCCCAATAATTTGCTCTCTGGGATGATTTTTCTGCCAGCTGCCTGTTTTGAATTTTTTGTTTTCTTTTACTTCTGAGTCAATACTTAAATCATCTGGGTCAATTTCTTTATTCTCTTCTATTTTCTTTTATTCATCTCCTTCAATAACTTCTTCATAAATAGGGTAGTTTTATTCATAGCTAATTTCTCATTCCATACCTTCATCAACCTTAACATCGACACTCTCCACAATTTTCTTTAGCCTTTTGTTATAGCATGTGTAGGCTTTGCTTTTTGTCGAATAGCCAAGAAAAATTCCTTCATCAGCTCTATCTTCAAACTTACCAAGATTATCTTTAGTTCTTTTGATGTAGCACTTGCTGCCAAAGACTTTGAAGTATCTTGTTGTTGCATTTTTACCGAACCATAGCTCATAAGGAGTTTTGCTTTCATGTGTCCTCAACATGCACCTGTTTTGGATGTAAACCGTAGTATGAACTGCCTCTTTCCAGAATTTGTCTGCTATTTTGTTCTCTGTCAACATTGTCCGTGCCATTTCCTGCACTGTCCTGTTCTTTCTTTCAACAACACCATTCTGCTGAGGTGTCCTTGCTGCTGAAAACTGTCTTCTGATCCCATATTTTTGATAGTACTCTGCAAACTCCTCTGAGATAAACTCTCCTCCTCTATCTGATCTTAAGCATTTAATTCTTTTTCCTGTTTGATTCTCAACCTGGTTTTTGAAAGTCTTGAACATTTCAAAGGCATCTGATTTAAGCTTTAAAAATAGTACCCATGTCATCCTGGAATAGTCATCTATGCACAACATAAAGTATTTGTCACCATTTATGCTTTGTGTTCTCATGGGTCCACATAAATTAGTATGTATTAGCTCTAAAGGTTTGTTGGTGAAGTATTCCTTTGATTTAAATGTGGATCTAGTTTGCTTCCCTTTTTGGCATGAAGCACAGATGCTATTTAATGGTTTGCCAATGGTGGGTATATCTCTTACTGCCCTTTTTGAACTTATTTTTACTAGATTGTCAAAGCTAATATGACCAAGCCTCTTGTGCCACAGCCAATTTTCATCTTCCTATCCAATCAAACATGCTCCTTCTAAAGTCTCTGAGAGAGTATACAGGTTTCCAGAAGTCCTCGATCTAGTAGCTATCAGCTTCCCATTGTGTGCTTTTCTGACTTCACAGCCCTGCTTCTTAAAAATGACTTCATGACCTCTGTCATAGATTTGGCTTACGCTCAGTAGGTTGTGCTTCAAACCAATCACAAACAGGACTTCTTTGGAATTGATTTTTCCGTCACTTATCTTGACTGATCCTTTGCCAACTATCTTGGCTCCATCATTATTTCCAAATTTAACTGAGCCACCTTCATATTTCTGTAACTTTTCAAACTTTTGTTTATCGCTTGTCATGTGACTGGAGCATCCACTATCCAGTATCCATGGTGCATATTTGTTCTGTGCTTTGAATGTTGTCTGTACAATCAAGGATTCCTTTTCTTCCTTGGGTCACTTCTTTTCTTTCCACTCTGGTTTGACTACAGTTTTGGTCACTTGTTTAGACTTTTCTTTGTCAGTGGCCTGTGCATGTTTTTTTGGGAATTTTTTGTTTTGTCTTAAACCATTTGGTTGAGATTTTCTTCCCTGATATTTATTTGCTGCATATGTACTTCTACAATTTCTTGCAATGTGTCCAAAGTTATGACAGTTATAGCATTCTACTGCATAATCCATCAAGGGTGAAAAGACATTTCTACTGGTGAAATTTCTTTGTCCTATATTATAAATGCAGTCTGAAATCTTATGACCGTAAGCATTGCATTTAAAACAATAACCAGAAAAGGATTGATTGAACCTAGGAGTTGGTTTTTGCCATTTTGTAGTAGGAGCCACAAATCTTCTTCTCCTTTGATGTGAGACGTTTGTGAATCCATCATTGTCAGCGCTCTTTTCATGCCTGGCATTATTGCTTTCTTTTGCATGATTTGTTTTTCCTTGATCAACCCTGATCTTATCTTCTTTCTTTATGGGTTCTATAGTTAAGGCCTTTGATCCATTTGACGATTCTCCTTCGACGAAGCCCAAGCCAAATTTGATGCCTGTACTCCTTTGGCTATTTATAATCTTTTCCAGCTTCATAGAGCTTCCTTCAAGTTTGTGATAACAACTCAATTTTTGATTCATCTCTTCTAGCTGAATCCTTAAACCAACAATTTCTTCTTCCAGTTTGCTGCATTCATCTATTTTCATGGTTAATTGTACTTCGAGTTCTTCAGACATTTTCTTAAATTTGTTTGTCTGTACTTTCAAACTATTTATTATGTCATTGGCATCCTCTAGCTTTCTTGAAACCTTTTTATTCTTTTTCCTTTCTGTACTCAACTCTTTAAGTGCAGCAACCAACTCACCTTCCAGATATACTTCAGCCTCATCCTTAAGGTTTTTATCACCTTCCTATTTTTCTTCTATTTTTTCTTCTTCAAATGCCATGAACAGAGCTTCACCTGTTTCTTCTTCAGAATCCTCACCTGAGCTTTCTTCAGAAGAGCTGACATTCTTGGATATGAAACTTTTCTTCTTGAAGTTGCTTTTTCTAAAATTTGGTTTCTTCTTCCAGTCACCTTTTTCTTGGTGTGACCCTTCATCATTTTTGGTTTTCTCATTCATTGGACATTTAGCTGCAAAGTGCCCGATGCCTCCACAGTTGAAGCACTTAAATGGTAACTTTCCTCTGTATTTTCCTTTTCCCTTTATAAGTTTTCGAACAAAGTTAGCTTCCATTTCATCCGATGTCTCTTCATCCTCAGATTCTTGTTTAGTTTTTATATTTTTGTGTGCTTTAAAAGCAGCTTCTCTATCTATGGGCTTAGCTTGTCCTATTCTCATTTCGTATGCATTCAAAGAACCATGCATCTCATCCATGCTAAAAGTATTGAGATCTTTAGCTTCTTCTATAGCAGAAACTTTAGAATTAAATCTTTTGTGAAGAGTTCTTAGTACCTTTTTCATGACGATCGCATCTTCCATTTCCTCACCGAGTCCTCTAATCGCATTAATGATTCCATTGACTCTCAACATATAGGCCTCTATGTTCTCATCGTCATTCATTCTTAATGCTTCGAACTAAGCTCGATGCGTTTGTAGCTTGGCTTCCTTGATCTTGTCGTCTCCTTCATGAATGCTCTTCAGTTTGTCCCACATGTCTTTTGCCATTTTACAGCTCATGATCCTTATTAGTTCACTGTCCACTAAACCGCACATTATAGCATTCTTTGCTTTAGAGTTATTCTCAAATGGTTTCTTACCGGTAGCATCGGTTGGAGGTGTGGCGGGTATTGTGTATCCACTTTCTACTGACTCCCAGATGTCGTATCCTAGAGCACAAAGATATGTCTGCATCCTAATTTTCCAAAATGAATAATTAGTTCCATCGAACAATGGAGCTTTATTTGATGAGAATCCTTCACCACCTGCCATTGTGTTCCTTCCCAGATCACCTTAGCTGATTAAGCTTGTTCAAGAACCTTGCTCTGATACCAATTGATATTATCACAATGACACAGAGAGGGGGGTGAATCAGTGTAGCTATTTAAATTCAAATCTACAACTCTTAAAGCTGAAGCAAAGAGAACTTAAAAGCAGATAAAGCAATTATCACAAGAGAGCACACCACAACACACAATGTAACGAGGTTCACCAATTTGGCTACTCCTCAAGAATGACTGCTTGGACTACGGTCCAAATCCAGCCTTTGCAAAACACCAATTTTACAATCCGTTTACCAGCACCCACTGGAAGGAGCACCAACCCCTGATTTATCTACACCAACAGAAAGGAGCACCAACCCCTATCCAAGCACCAACTTGGATTACAGTTTTGAAAACTATATTAATGACATAAAAATGCCTTCGCTTTTACAAGACCCTGACTGGTCTACAATTTATCAAAACACAATAAACACTTACGGCTCTGCTTGTCGCTCTCTTACAACACTCTTCTAACCCTCTTTCGGTAGCACTTTCACACATTCAACGACAACCTAATTCTCCATGCAACTGCCCTTTTATAACAATATTTTCATCTTGAAACACCTGTTCTTCTGTGACTTCCATAATCCTGCATGCACCCTATTAATAGACACTTTTGAAAGTAACTCCTTTATCACATAGTAATTTGTACATGCATTCTATTAATAGCTCTGTTTCTTGTGTGGGACTTTTAGTATAACTGTCGCTCGACGGTTACACTGCTTTATGGGCCCTGTAACTGTCGTTCTATCTTTAATGCACTGTGCTTATTTTAGCTTGCATGATTTCTATCTGTAACTGCCCCTGTAACTGTCGCACTAACTTCAGTTGACTCTTCTTATATTGGTTGCATGATTTTCCTCTACAACTGCCCTTGTAACTGTCGTTCTACTTCAGTTAACTGTCCGTAATCGTGTTGTTGCGACCTGTCACGAAATCGTGACACTTCTATCTCTTTGTACTCTTCTCGCCTTTTACCCGTGAAAACATGACATGTCATGATATCATGACATTTCTGCCCCTTTGACCTTTTCTTGGCTGTTGACCGTGAAAACATGACATGTCATGATATCGTGACACTTTTCGCCTTCTTGTCCTCTTCTCAGCTTGCACCCGCGAAAACATGACATGTCGCGATATCGTGACACTTTTTGCCTCTTTGTCCTTTTCTCGGCTTGCACCCATGAAAACATGACATGTCGCGATATCGTGACACTTTTTGCCTCTTTGTCCTTTTCTTGACTTGCACCTACGAAAACATGACATGTCACGAAATCGTGACACTTTTTGCATCTTTGTCCTTTTCTCAGCTTGCACCTCGTGAAAACATGACATGTCGCGAAATCGTGACACTTTTTCTGCCTTGTGCTCTTCTCTTGTCTTTCATTTTGTCATGATATCGTGACACTTTTTCTCCTTGGCGCTTTTCTTCTCATTGGGTCACGAAAACTCGACATGTCGCGATATCGTGACACTTTTTCTTTGTGAGCTCTTTCTCTCGAACCTGTCACGAAATCGTGACACTTTTCCATCCGTACAATCCTTCTTGCAAATTGTCATGAAATCATGACACTTTTCTTTGCGAGCTCTTTCTCTCGAACCTATCGCAAAATCGTGACACTTTTTTGTCCGTACAATCCTTCTTGCAAATTGTCGTGAAATCGTGACACTTTTCTTTGCGAGCTCTTTCTCTCGAACCTGTCACGAAATCGTGACACTTTTTCGTTTGTACAATCTTTCTTGCAAATTGTCGCGAAATCGTGACACTTTTCTTTGTGAGCTCTTTCTCTCGAACATGTCGCAAAATCATGACACTTTTTCGTTCGTACTTTCTTTCTTGCAACATGTCGTGAAATCATGACACTTTTCTTTGCTCTTTCTCTCTCTTCCAACATGTCACGAAATCGTGATAGTTTTCCTTGCGCTTTCTCTCTCTTTGAACATGTCGCGAAATCGTGACAGTTTTCCTTGCTCTTTCTCTCTCTTCCAACATGTCGCGAAATCGCGACAGTTTTTCCTTCTTGCTCAACATGTCGCGATATCGCGACAGTTTTTCTTTCTAGCCAAACATGTCATGATATCGTGACAGTTTTTATTTCTAGCCAAACATGTCACGATATCATGACATTTTTCTTTCTGGCCAAACATGTCGCGATATCGCGACAGTTTTTCTTTCTGGCCAAACATGTCGCGATATCGCGACAGTTTTCTTACTTGTCTTTTTCTTTGATCTTTTGAATGTTGGCCTCTTCTGTCTTCTTGGAAATTCACTGTACATGCTTTGACTGACCTCTGAACTCCTGTCCACTACATCAACTGATCTATCTGTCTATGTTGACAACAATGACAATACTATTTTTGCACCTTGCTCAACAATGTTCGGTCCTCTGTTGGCTAAATTTCATCCACAACTTAGAAAAGTCCCACAATGTGGGTGTTTTATTTCTACCCACATGTTTTTTGAAGCAAGGCAATGTAGGAGCTACAAACAACATTTTTTACTAAGTCTAGTAGGCATCGTACATTTTGCTCCTAGGTAATAAGTAAATGGGTTCCAAAAAATACATCATCGGAAATTGATTCTAGCCAAGTGTGGAGGTCGTTGAAGGTTTTATACCCTCAAAAAAAGTGGGCAGGTCCTAAATTCCTAGCACTCGATGATTGGTGAAAGAGTCGAAAATTTAACCAAATCTAGAATCTATTGAAGATCTTGTAACAAGCCAATATGAACAGGGTACCAAAAAACCTATCACATTATGAACACTAATAATGATAAGTGTAGAAGCCGCCAAATATTTTATCCCCTCAATAAAGGCACACGAGTATAGAAAACATGTCACCTAGTAAGATATTGAGTCACAAAGTTGACAGAGTTTTTGCCACTTAGTAAAAATATATGGGTCTTAAAAAAATTCATCTCCCGATAATTGAGCTAATATGCCAAAATGACCAAAAATCACCTAGTAATGAGCTCTCGGTATCCAAAAATCAAGTGAAAGCAAGGGCAAAGAAAAAATTAAGGCTCAATAGTAGATCAACAAGCATAACCTGGTTTTCCATCATCATCCAAGGTGTAGGTGACCGCCATCATAGCATGCTAAGTGGTTGAAATGTGTTGTTAGAGAATCTCAACAACTAGACCAGTCATAGTTTGCTTGTGTAAAGAATAATCATGGGATAAATTTTCCACCTAACATAATTGTCAGAGACTCCAATGAAATAGATGTAGATAGCATGGCCACTACACTTTCAGATGAAACTTGAGCATGTCACATTAGTAATCCATAACTCGACGATTACAATAAATAGATTGTAAAGTATGTGTGTAGTCTGACAAGTGATCTGACATAACAACAATTCATCCTTGAGGTAATGATGTCCTAGCAAAAAAATTGATTGTATAGAGCTATATATGCTTGAATGTAATAAGTTCAAAGGGATTGACTCTTTAAGATTCTACATGTATGAAAGCATATTGCATTTTAAGAAATACAAAGGGATTGTTGTATGACCTCTAGTTCAACTCCCTTATAGGACATGTATGGATTATAAATTTCTATATTTAGCTAGTTAAATAATCACAAGTTTAATTATGCTCTTTGGATTTCTTCATGTGTTCATTTTCTAGATCTAGAATTTACAATTCAATAGATTATGGAATGGATAAATGTAATGCTTTGTAATTGGTAAAAACTAGTTGGTTTGTTAGGTGATTCAATTGATATCTCAGATGCATAGTTTTTCATGTATAATGCACACTAATGTGGCTTAATCTACAATATTATAAGTTCTAGATTCATCTTCCTTTATTTCTTTTGGCATTATTTTCCCTCAAAAATTTTAGGATTACTTAGTTAGGACTCAAAGGAACTAGCCTACTTTGGAGATTGATCCCTAAATTTTTACAGATTCAATGGCTTTCTATATTGGTCAAGGTCTTAGTGTGGATAATATACACAGGAATATTTTTGGACCAACAATTTTTGCAATGCCCGGTGGGACTCAAATAGTTTATTTCATCCTACTTTTATCAGAGGACTCCAGATTTGATGGAAAATCTTGATTTCATTAGTGAAGATATTATGTTCATCTAGTGGCTCCCATTTGAATATAGAGCCTAGAAGTTTTAAGATCAGTATCGATGTTCATATGTCTCTGATAAAATCACCAAGGTTTTATTGGCACAAATTATATGGCCTAGAAATATTTCCCACCTTGAAATGATATAGGCCCTCTTGATGTTCCAATTCTACATTAAATACCTAAAATTGCTCTGAAGGCCTTGCCTAGATATGATGACAAAGAGAAAATTATATTTGAACATTTCCAAGATGTAGCTTCCCTAGTCATTGTTGATAACAATGTGTTTAAAGATGTAAAAATAAGGTTGCTTATCCTTTATTTTAAGGGGAAAGCATTGTTGTGGTACAAATCTCTAGAAAATAGAAGTATTTGTGCATGGGTTGGTATAGTCGAGTCTCTTATCAACATGTTTGTTATTGCTTACTCAATTCTCATTCATTAAGAAAGCCCCTCACAAAAGTATTTTTTATTTCATTGTCTATTTTAAAATAACTTGGAGGAGAATTCCCCAAGAGTTCCATCCATCTCCCATCCAAGCATATATTTATTATATTCATACCTTTCATCATGATCTGAGCATCCTCATTCAACAATATAAATAAAAAAGGTTCCCTCATATTTTAAAAGAAGTCATTTGTTCTAGAAATATGTTGATCCTAGCAAGAAAAGTCCATCCTAGAGATAGTGTCCATCCTCTCAACATCTTTATAGGACCATGTTATACGCCATTCTCCCAAGAATCCAAGTTATACCTCTTATATGCCTTGGATATAGTTTGGTTTCAACTCCTCAAGAGAACCACCTTCAAATAGAATATGAGTTAAAAGCAATGATTATAGGCTAACTGAAGACATCAGAGACATGGAGAAACAACTCTCACAATATAGGATCAATCATCCTAGCAATGAAAGGTTTGCATCATGACTACCATACCAGTAGGTCGACTTATTACACATTGATAAAACAAAAAATAGTACCAAAGAGGACACAGAACATAGTGGCAATTATAAAAAAGAGGATAAAATTGATGCTCTAGCTATAGTCAATCCTTTATCATCTATTGAAATATATATCCAGGCAAATTTTTAGACCAACAATTTGTGATGGCTCCCTTTGGTAGAGAATGTGATAGCTTTCAATACAATGAATGAATAAAAATAATGGGAAAAGACATATTACAATAGGCTAGACAAAAGATCATAGTGGTGGTCATATCTTATTCCCAACAGATCAAAGCATAAATAAAATAATTCAAACAAGCATCCATTTATCAACCCCGGTAGAAAAATCCCTAAATAAAAAACAGTCAAGGCATATAAAGAGTTGTATTTTCTAGCTATGACTTCAAAACAGAGAACAAAAATGGTAGAGCAATTTTAGAGCTTATTCAAGAACTATGTTTTAGTACCATGGATTTTGAGGGAAGATATGTTGGTGCTTTGAAAGGTGGATCTGGTTTACAGTTCCATTGGGAAATCAATAAAAGATAACAATATACCTACAAGAGGCATGTCCTTAAATATTCTAAAGAATCATCCCTCATATTTGCCTCTCTTTTTGGAGGATTGTATGTTGTATAATTATGTGGTGGACTCAAAGGATAAAGTCTCAATAATTCCACTAGAAATTTTTAAAAACTTGGGGTTGAATGTGGATACAATGGAACCATAATGGTTATATTTTAGGGGAACGTTGATAAAATAGTTGGGTGTTGTAAATTTTTTTCAATGATGATATGCAAGCACCCAAACTTGGTCATAATTCAAGATGTAATGGTGTCTGATATACCCATTTTGTTTATCATATATCTATCTAGATATTTTCTAAAATAGGTTGTATATACCTATACCAAAGCCAAGATCAAATGATAATCCTAGGAATCGAGAAGATAATCAAAATACCAAATCAAGCATTACATCCTCTTCAAAGTGAAGAATACAGAGAACAAAAAATAAAATCTTTAGAAGAGGTTGTCAGTAACATCAAGATATAGGTAAATAATTTATCAAGATTAGGAATAGCCTAGTTGGAAGAATATTATCCTTACTTTGATTATAGACCACAATAATTTAGCATTCGATTTTATGCTCCATTAGGATACAAAGGATTCCAACTTCCCTTGTTTCTCGGTAGCCATCCAAAATAAAATGATAGTAGAAAATAAAAATAAAAAGATAATGAATCAAATGGAATCCTACCTAAATAAGTACTTACAAGAGGTATCAAAAAATTTAATACCTAGTTGGGTGAGTGCCAGTTCAAAACTAGGTGCTATGATGACCACACAGAGTTAGAGTACGAGACTTTCACAACAGGAATCAAATTTAGAATGGAAGATAACCAGGGTTGAGAATTACCATGATCCAATGAATATCAAATACAAATAAAGACTCAAATTTGGTGTTATATGGTCTAAGCATTGTAGGTTCACAATATAATCTTCAATATATCTCCCAAGCCAGGAGTGGACAGGCATGCCACATTTTTTTGTACATAGTTGAGACGTGAATAAGATAGTTGATTATAGCTATAATAATTAGATGTGGTATGCTCATATGTGAGAATTTTCTTACATCATTGGGTACATAAAGTTAGAGGTTTGATAAAAGGAGGAGATCACAATAATTAAGTGCAACTTGAGCAAGCCAAAAGCACAACTGAGGTGTGGTAGAATAAATGGATAAACAAATTCAAAATTAATTATGGTTACCATAAAATATTTTATATAAGCACTTTTTGTGTTACTTTTATATTCTCCATTATCGATGTACTAACTCCATAGCCCAATGGATAAGAGCAGAAGTGATCAGAAGTGATAGAGGATGCACTTGAAAATCTGACAGCACAAAGTGGAATTGTCCCAATTTATGTGAGCAAAGTAATACATCATACTATATAATGTTGGAAATTTTGAGTCCCTAAGCTAAAAGTTGTCATTGATGTCAAAAGGACCTATGTAAGTAAGCACTATGATTTTGCTCCACAAAGAGCTTCATGAGAAGCCAAGGTTTTGATCAAAGGTTCTAGAAGGGATGCATGGCATTTGGTTCCAAAAGGAGCTTCAAGGGAAGCTTAGCAAAAGGTTTTTATGAAAACCAAGGAAGGCAAGGAAAGGTTTTATTTAAAACCAATGGATGGCAGATTTGAAATGGGTTTTTCTTAAAACCCAAGTTGGCTTTTCGTTTCATCGAAAAAGGTGCCCCGGTGATGGAGAAATTTAATTTTAAAGGTTTAGTTTAAATTTTAATTTATTTAAAATTTAAATTTAATTTTAAAATTAAATAAAAGGTTTTTCCCTCCTTTCTTATTGGTCACCGACGTCATGAGGGCAATGTTAAAAGGGCCGACGTATTCGCATTGAAGGATGGCTTATATAAATAAGCCAAAGGTTTTCCATTTAATAAACCTAAGGAGTGTCGCATGATTTTTGAAAACCCAAAGTATTTCTGCATCCGAATATTGCGCAGCGAATTTCATGGAGTGTGACATGGGCAGTCAAGTCATGGACGGTCAAAGTTTTGGTGCCTTGTGAGGAAAGCACACATAGTTTAAGGAAGAGAGTGCCCAAGGCACTCACATGGGCAATGTTAGCTCACGCGGCTTAGCTACCGCTTGGCAACACGGTGGGTAGAGGTTCGAAATGCCAAAGCCCTTCGAGGGCTCCTTTGAGGTATGCACTCCGACTCCGATATTTGTGGGGGTCAATATTTTAATTAAAATATTTTCTTGCTAAGGTTTGATTATGATTTTGTGGAAGATATAAGGTTGAGCAAGCTTTAATATTTTAATAAGGTTTGATATTTGATTAATGTGAGATATTGCCTAAGAAAGCTTTGTGATTATTTTTTAGTGCAAAAGTGTTGAAAGGAAGGATATAAAATATTTGATTTATTTTATGGTATAAGTGGTTTGTGGAGTGACAAGGTTATGCAATGTTTTGATTTATTTTATTTTATGGTACAAGTGGTTTTAGGAGTGATAAGGAAGTTGTGCATTAATTCTTAAGAAGGTTTTCTAATTAAAAGCCTTGGTGAATATTATTGTGAAGTGGAGTAATGTTGATTATTTTGTGATCTTCTAACCCTTGTGAAGATTGGCAAAAGAATATTGTGATTGTGGCAGATTTCCAAAGAGGCTTCTTCATCTTCATTAAAGGTATGGGCACATTCTCCTATTGATTGATTATGGTGGTTGATTTCTGAAAATATCTTTGGAGTGAAAAGGATTGATTGTGGTTTCCTTTTCGAAAGTGATTGGTTTAATGCTTCAAGGTTTTCTGGATTGAGAGTTGTGATTAAACCTTGTTTTATAAGCATTGTTGTTGGAGCCCATTGGTTGTGCAAAGAACTTGAACTTGAGTTAGAAGAGAACATGAGTATCATTGTTATGTGAGATTTGTTGTTGAGCATTGTTGGAAACATTTTGAGTTGATTGATACATGCTTGGACTAGGGTTTGTGAGAAAGGGTTGTTCATTGAGGTGATTGGTTGAGTTGAGTTGATTGAGCCTAGTCAAGTGGATGCATGTGGTTGTTCAAGTTCCATAAAACAAACTATTCTATATTCTTGATTTGAGTTGAGATTGAGATTTGAGAATAGAACATATAGAGTCTCTAACAATTCTCTTTATTCTTTATAATACTTCTATGATTGATTTGAGTTGAGATTGGGATTTGAGTATAGAACATATTGAGTCTCTAACAATTCTCTTTATGCTTCTATGAGATTGAGTTGAGATATTGATTGAGCATTAAGTATAGAACATATTGAGTCTCTAACAATTCTCTTTATGATTCTATGAGATTGGACAAGTTTTATGTGAGCTTGTTAAGCAGATTTGAGACAAGTCTTTGAGAAGGCTTGTGGACTGATTTTGAGTAAGTTTTGAGTTGTATTTAGAGGACTTATTGAGCAGATTTGACAAGTCCTAGAGGACTTATTGAGAAGATTTGGACAAGTTTCCTGTGGACCTATTGAGCAGATTTGATAGGTTCTATGTGGACCTATTGAGAGATTTGACAAGTTGTGAGCTTGTTGAGAATTTAGTTTTACAAGTTGAGTGAGCTTGTTGAGCAGATTTGAGAAGGTTATGAGTGAACCTATTGAGACAGAGCTTTGGAGGTGATAGAGTATAGAGGATAGAGTCTCAGTGGATAGAGATCCAATAGCCAAGACAATTGAAGATAGATCTGAGTGAGGAGTCTTCAAGTGGAGAGAGATCCACCATTAGTGAAAAAGAGAGACAAAGTCTTCTAGAAGATCACTAGCCAGAGCAGAAGGGGAAAGAGTTCTCCTATGGAAGAGATCCATGAACTTGAGATTAGGGGATCAACATCTCCTTTGGATAGAGGTCCATAAACATTGTAATTGGGAAGGATTCCCAAAGAGATTGATTGAGAAAATTTTAGTAAAATATTTTCTCCGTGGAGTAGCCCACATTGGGTGAACCACGTAAATTGTGGTGTCTCTATTGTGTATGGTGTTTTGTGCATTGCTTTGATTACTGCTATTGATACTGCTATCTATACACTACATAATATTGAATTGAAAGAAAAAGTAAAAAGGGGTCTTATACTGTTCACCCCCTCTCAGTATAAGCTTGTGTTCTTCAATTGGTATCAGAGTGGGTTCCTTCAGAAGAGTTTGATAGCTTGAAGGAAAAGTGGTCTAAGAACACAATGGATCAAAAGGATCAAAGAGACGGACCCTTCAATAATGTAGTACCAATATTTTATGGAAGTGACTTCTTATATTGGTGTATGTTGATGAGATTTTACTTGATGGCACTTGGCAATGAAGTTTGGGATGCAGTGGAACTTGGATATGATTCAACAGCCAATCCTCCTACAGATAAGGAAGGTAAGCTTCTAATGCATGCAAATTCAAGAGCTATGAATGCAATTATAAAAGGGTTGCATAGATCAGAATCTATGAAGGTTATGGAATGTAAAACAACAAAAGAAATGTGGGAACTTCTGCATGAAATATATGAAGGAGATAAAGGAGTCAGAATGGCTAAGATCAAAAATATCAAAGGAGAATTTGAGAACCTAAGAATGAGGGATGATGAAAACATTCATGACTATCTCAACAAGGTTGATGAACTTGTACATGAGATGAAAGGTCTTGGAATGAAGGTTGATGAATCTGATGCTTGTGATAAGATCTTGAGGACTCTTCCAAAAAGGTATAGTGAAAAGGTTTCTGCTATAGAAACATCAATTGATAGTGATTATTTGACAAGGAATTCTTTGCTTGGCATGCTTACTACTTTTGAGATAAGAACAAAAGATCCTATTCCTCCGAAAGAAGTTGCTTTCAAAGTAGATAAAAAGAAAAAGGGAAAGAAGATAGAATCAAGTAGTGAGTCATCCAGTGATGAAGAAGCAAATTATGGTAGAAGAGATAGAGGTTCCAGAAGACCCATAGATCTAAGATCTATCAAATGTTTCAATTGTGGATGGTATGGACACTATGCAACAGAATGCAAAGAGCCAAAGAACAACAATGATGAAGAAAAATAGGATCACAGATATAGGGAATCAGAAAGACATAGGTACCAGAAGAAAAGCAAGGATGGACAAAGCAGACAAGGAAAGAAGTTCTTCCAGAGACAAAAGAGAAGCTACTATGCAGAAAATGCAAGTAAGTACTCAATTGATAGTGATGCTAGTTTTTAGACAATGATAGAGATGAAGTCCTATTTATGGTTAAAGAGAAAGATCTAGTTAAGAAAAGGACTCCAGTTATTCTCAAGTGTTTTAGATGTGGTAAATTTGGACATCTTGAAGATGATTGCACTAGGGATGGTTATAGTTTCAGTGATGATGATTTTGAAGATGCACTTGAAAGACCAGATGAGAATCTTCTAATGGCTTTGGAAGATAAAGAAAGTGATCCTATAGAAGACAAGTCAAAAGGAAGTAATGATAAGGACAAAGGCAAACAAATAGAAGATTATTCAGTAGAGAATGGTTATGATCTCAAGGGAGAACTTATCTATGCCCTTGACACAATAAAGAAGGTTAGAAAGCAACACTCCAAGCTTGAAAGTCAGTTTCAAGAATGTGATGAAGAAAGGTTATTGCTCATAGAGGATTTAGAGAAGTCAAAGGCTAAGGCAAGCAAGTTCAAGGATAAGTTAGAAGCAAATATTTTGGAATGTGAGAAGTTAGCACAAGAAGTGGCTACTCTAAAAGAAGACTTAAAGGACTCCAAGATCAAGATGAAGAGTTTCACAAATAGCTCTAAGAACTTGGATAAGTTCATCTATGGACAACAATGAACATCATGTTCAATAGGTCTTGGCTTTGGAAAGGTTCAAAAGAAACTAGAAAAAGAATCTACTTCAAGTCTTGATGAAGAAGAAACTTCAGAAGAAGATAGTTTAAGTGAAAGTGGGACATCAGAGGATGAGTTGGACAACAAAGAGTTCAACAAAGAGAGGAACAATGCACAAAGAAGATACAGATGGAACAACAATCAGAATAGGAGACCAATGAGGTCAAGACAAGGAGGCTTCAATGGAAGATGCTTTTCATGTCACAAGTTTGGACACATGGCTTCACAGTGCAGGACTCATGAAAGATAGGTATATGGAAAAGAATAACTTTTCCAAGGTTATTGCTACTCATGCAATGGTTTTGGTCACAAGGCAATGAATTGCAGGGTTCATGACAGAAGAGGATATGGCTTCACTAGGAGAAATCCTAAGACAATTGCACATCCAAGGAATAATAACATTAAGTGTTATAAGTGCAATAATGATGGTCACATAGCAAGATGGTGTAGAGCAAATATTCCAAAAATAGGCATGAACAGGAACAGGAACATGAAGAATATGAACATGAATATGAAAAAAAGAATATGAACAGAAACAAGAAGATGAACAGGAATAGAGACTCAGAAAAGAATAAGAACAGGAACAAGGATGAGAACCAAAATAGGAACATGGATGAGAACAAGAAGGAACAGGAACAGAAGTGACGACAGGAACAGGGATGATGACTTGGAAAGAAACAGTGAGCGGATTCAGAAGACTCATAGAAGAAGAGAGAAAGATAAAGGCACAGATCTATGCTTTCGGGGAGTAGAAATACTCCCACCCCAGAATTAACCACCTCATGTGGAGGTGGGGGAGGGGCTAAGCTAAGAGGCTCATTCTTAGCCCCGAGCCCCAAAGGTGACCCTTTGCCATTGATGTCAAAGGGGGAGAGATTTGTGTATTGGGGAGAGATTTGATATGAGATTTGATATTTGAGAGAGCATTGAGCCAGGGGGAGCAAAGTCCTAGGGGAGCAGAAAAGAAGGTCAGGTTTCAGTAAAATGAATATGGGTTGCCATCAATGACAAAGGGGGAGATTGTTGGACATTTTGAGTCCCTAAGCTAAAAGTTGTCATTGATGTCAAAAGGACCTATGTAAGTAAGCACTATGATTTTGCTCCACAAAGAGCTTCATGAGAAGCAAAGGTTTTGATCAAAGGTTCTAGAAGGGATGCATGGCATTTGGTTCCAAAAGGAGCTTCAAGGGAAGCTTAGCAAAAGGTTTTTATGAAAACCAAGGAAGGCAAGGAAAGGTTTTATTTAAAACCAATGGATGGCAGATTTGAAATGGGTTTTTCTTAAAACCCAAGTTGGCTTTTCGTTTCATCGAAAAAGGTGCCCCGATGATGGAGAAATTTAATTTTAAAGGTTTAGTTTAAATTTTAATTTATTTAAAATTTAAATTTAAATTTTAAAATTAAATAAAAGGTTTTTCCCTCCTTTCTTATTGGTGCACCGACGTCATGAGGGCAATGTTAAAAGGGCCGACGTATTCGCATTGAAGGATGGCTTATATAAATAAGCCAAAGGTTTTCCATTTAATAAACCTAAGGAGTGTCGCATGATTTTGAAAACCCAAAGTATTTCTGCATCCGAATATTGCGAAGAAATTTTATGGAGTGTGACATGGGCAGTCAAGTCATGGATGGTCAAAGTTTTGGTGCCTTGTGAGGAAAGCACATGTAGTTTAAGGAAGAGAGTGCCCAAGGCACTCACGTGGGCAGTGTTAGCTCACGCGGCTTAGTTGCCGCTTGGCAGCACGGTGGGCAGAGGTTCAAAATGCCAAAGCCCTTCGAGGGCTCCTTTGAGGTATGCACTCCGACTCCGATATTTGTGAGGGTCAATATTTTAATTAAAATATTTGCTTGCTAAGGTTGTATTTTTTATGTTTGGAGATATAAGGTTGAGCAAGCTTTAATATTTTAATAAGGTTTGATATTTGATTAATGTGAGATATTGCCTAAGAAAGCTTTGTGATTATTTTTTAGTGCAAAAGTGTTGAAAGGAAGGATATAAAATATTTGATTTATTTTATGGTATAAGTGGTTTGTGGAGTGACAAGGTTATGCAATGTTTTGATTTATTTTATTTTATGGTACAAGTGGTTTTAGGAGTGATAAGGAAGTTGTGCATTAATTCTTAAGAAGGTTTTCTAATTAAAAGCCTTGGTGAATATTATTGTGAAGTGGAGTAATGTTGATTATTTTGTGATCTTCTAACCCTTGTGAAGATTGGCAAAAGAATATTGTGATTGTGGCAGATTTCCAAAGAGGCTTCTTCATCTTCATAAAAGGTATGGGCACATTCTCCTATTGATTGATTATGGTGGTTGATTTCTGAAAATATCTTTGGAGTGAAAAGGATTGATTGTGGTTTCCTTTTCGAAAGTGATTGGTTTAATGCTTCAAGGTTTTCTGGATTGAGAGTTGTGATTAAACCTTGTTTTATAAGCATTGTTGTTGGAGCCCATTGGTTGTGCAAAGAACTTGAACTTGAGTTAGAAGAGAACATGAGTATCATTGTTATGTGAGATTTGTTGTTGAGCATTGTTGGAAACATTTTGAGTTGATTGATACATGCTTGGACTAGGGTTTGTGAGAAAGGGTTGTTCATTGAGGTGATTGGTTGAGTTGAGTTGATTGAGCCTAGTCAAGTGGATGCATGTGGTTGTTCAAGTTCCATAAAACAAACTATTCTATATTCTTGATTTGAGTTGAGATTGAGATTTGAGTAATAGAACATATAAGAGTCCACAATTCTCTTTATGCTTCTATGAGATTGATTTGAGTTGAGATTGGGATTTGAGTATAGAACATATTGAGTCTCTAACAATTCTCTTTATGCTTCTATGAGATTGAGTTGAGATATTGATTGAGCATTAAGTATAGAACATATTGAGTCTCTAACAATTCTCTTTATGATTCTATGAGATTGGACAAGTTCTATGTGAGCTTGTTAAGTAGATTTGAGACAAGTCTTTGAGAAGGCTTGTGGACTAATTTTGAGTAAGCTTTTGTGGAAGCTTGCTATGCAGATTTGAGCAAGTCCTAGAGAGGACTTATTGAGCAGATTTGAGCAAGTCCTAGAGAGGACTTGTTGAGCAGATTTGGACAAGTTCTGTGTGGACTTGTTGAGCAGATTTGGACAGGTTCTATGTGGACCTGTTGAGCAGATTTGAGCAGGTTCTATGTGGACCTGTTGAGCAGATTTGGACAGGTTCGAGGAGCTGTTGAGCAGATTTGGACAGGTTTTGTGGACCTATTGAGAATTGAGTGGCATGTTGAGCAGATTTGGACAAGTTTTGAGTGAGCTTGTTGAGCAGATTTGAGAAGGTTCTGAGTGAACCTATTGAGATAGAGCTTTGGAGGTGATAGAGTATAGAGGATAGAGTCTCAGTGGATAGAGATCCAGTAGCCAGGACAATTGAAGATAGATCTGAGTGAGGAGTCTTCAAGTGGAGAGAGATCCACCAGTCAGTGCAGTAGAGAGACAGAGTCTTCTAGAAGATCACTAGCCAGAGCAGAAGGGGAAAGAGTTCTCCTATGGAAGAGATCCACGAACTTGAGATTAGGGGATCAACATCTCCTTTGGACAGAGGTCCATAAACATTGTAATTGGGAAGGATTCCCAAAGAGATTGATTGAGAAAATTTTAGTAAAATATTTTCTCCGTGGAGTAGCCCACATTGGGTGAACCACGTAAATTGTGGTGTCTCTATTGTGTATGGTGTTTTGTGCATTGCTTTGATTACTGCTATTGATACTGCTATCTATACACTGCATAATATTGAATTGAAAGAAAAAGTAAAAAGGGGTCTTATACTGTTCACCCCCCTCTCAGTATAAGCTTGTGTTCTTTATATAAATCTCATGAGAGGCCTAAGTGTTTGAAAAAGTGCCCAAATAAGAAGCACAACTATACACATGCCAGCTACAAAAACCACCATGCTCAATATGCACTAAAAATTAGAAGAAAATAACTTCAGAATGAGTGTGAGTGTGAGGGCTTAAGAAAATAATCATATGGTATATAGTGAACAACAAAAAAATTCTCACTAAATTGCATGAAGAAAAGAAAAGGATGTGACAAACGTTAGCCTACAAGCAATTGGAATACTTGCTCATGGCAATCTATCTGTTCTTGAAGCATCTTTTAGCTGCAGCAGAGTATGCTCATGAAGGTATGATTTTTGGAGGTGTCACATGAACTAGGTATTCATTTTTACCATTTTGGTGGGGTAGTCCTATGATTGCCTTTCTTTTTTTTCTTATATTTTTTGTGGAAATACTGTTTCTTCAGGTGTTCATCTATACATTTCACCATGAGCATCTTTAATTGTTTCCATATTCAATTTTTTCTTTTTTGTCATCTTGTAAATATTATTTCTTCCAACATATTGCCATCCTCATGCTTTTCCTCTCTCCTTCTTGTTTTCACCATTTCCCCTTTTTGCGCATGCACCCTCCACTTCACCACCCACCACCCTCCTTTACCTTGCGGTAAATAGTGGTTGTATTTTCCTATTTTTTTCTTCTAGCTTCCTCTTCGCTTCCCCATCCCCTATAAAGTGCTCAATAAGATGACTATCTAATTTATTTATTTCCACAAGTGCAAATCACCTTTGAGTTTCTAAGAATGTGGGTGTTTTGTTTCTACCCATGTATTTTTCAAAGGCGATGTAGGAGCTACGAATAATAATTTTAGGCTAAGTTTGGCAAGCATCAAACATTTTTCTCCAAGGTAATAAGCAGAAAGGTGCCAAAAAACTCATCAACTACTAGAAATACAACATAAATTGATTCCATCCAAGTGTGAAGGTCACTAGAAGTTTTATACCCTCAAAAAAAGCATACTGGTCCCAAATTCCTATCACTCGATGGTTGGTGAAAAGAGGCCAAAAATTGGCCAAATATAAGAGCTACCAAAGATATTGTAACAATCCAAGATGAATGGGGTTCCAAAAAACGTATCACATGATAAAATTTGAAAATGATAAGTGTACAAACCATCAGATATTTTTTCCCCTCAATAAAGTCACACGGGTACAGAAAACACATCACCCAGTAGGGACTTTAGTCATAAAAATGATGAGCTTTTTGCCACTCAGTAAAGAGGGATAGGCCCCAAAAACATTTGTTGCCTGACGATTGAGCTAATATGCCAAAATGACTAAGTATGGACCCAATGGAATTTTTTTACATCCAAGAGAAGTGAACATGTACCATATTTCGATTGATCAATAGAATAAATGGCCACATAACAAATTTGATGGAGATTTTGTTCCAAGGTAGTAAGTGGATATGTTCCAAGGTAGTAAGTGGATAGGTAATGAAACCTGTCACTCAGAAGTATGTAGATTAAAAGAGGTCCAAAATTGGCTAAGTCCTAGATTTATCAAAAGTTATGTACCCAATCCTATGGAGGATGAGTACGAAAAATTCATCACCTGGAAGCTAGTAGAAGGAAAATGGCCAAAATTGTTTAAGTGTTATTACTATAAAAAATAATTCACCTAACCATGTGAAGAATGGGTATAAAGAACCTATCACCCGATGAATAGGAGTAGCATATTATGTACCCAACCAAGATGATGAGGGGTTCCTGAAGAACACAAGCTTATACCGAGAGGGGGGTGAACAATATAAGACCACTTTTTACTTTCTTTCCAAATCAATATCAATTAATGTCCTTAATTGCAATAACCAAATATAGCAAGTGTGCATTAATAACTCAGATAGCAGTAGTAAGCAAGAGCACAAGTCACCACACACAATTGAGACACAAGATTTAACATGGTTCCCCCAATGTGGGGTACTCCACAAGCTGATCTCCTTATAATATTTCACACAGAAATATCCAATACAATGATTTCTTTGATCTTCTCAAAGCTAGGCAATAACAAGTTCACATAGAACTTGTCCAAATCTGAATAACAAGCTCACATAGAACTTGTCCAAAGCTGAATAACAAGCTCACACAGAACTTGTCCAAATATGAATAACAAGCTCACACAGAACTTGTCCAAATCTGAATAACAAGCTCACACAGAACTTGTCCAAAACTGAATAACAAGCTCACAAAGAACTTGTCCAAATCTGCTCTAGCAAGCTCACCAAGAACTTGCCCAAAACTACTCCAACAAGCTCACTAAGAACTTGTCCAAATATGCTCTAGCAAGCTCACCAAGAACTTGCCCAAAACTATCCACAAAACTATCCACAAATGCCTTCTCAAAGGCTCAATCAATCATGCTCAAGTAGCACTCAAATCTCATCCACAAATCTATCAAGGCAAAGCTCAAAGATGAACTCAACAATGAATGGCAATGTACTCTTCAATGGATGACAACAATGATCCACAATGATCTCAACTCAACTCAACTCAAATCAACTCATAGAAGCATAAAGAGAATTGTTAGAGACTCAATATGTTCTAGGCTCAATCTCAACTCAACTCAACTCAACTCATAGAAGCATAAAGAGAATTGTTAGAGACTCAATATGTTCTAAACTCAATCTCAACTAATCACCACAAGGGACAATTCTTCCTCACACAACCCTAGTCCAAGTATGTATCAACCAACTCAAATGTTTCCAACAATGCTCAACCACACATCTCACATAACAATGATACTCATGTTCTTTTCTAACTCAAGTTCTTTCACAACCAATGGGCTTCAACAACTATGCTTATAAAACAAGGTTTAAACACAACTCTCAATTCAGAAAACCTTGAAGCATTCAACCAACCACTTTCGAAAAGGAAACCACAAACAATCCTTTTCCCTCCAATGATATTTCAGAAATCAACCACCATAGACAATCAATAGGAGAATGTGCCCATACCTTTTATGAAGATGAAGAAACCCCTTTGGAAAATCTGCCACACTCAACACACTTTGAAAAGAACAAAACAACCTTCACTTGAACCCTTTTACAAAAATAGAAATATCTCTTTATGTACACCTTATTTCTCCTTCTAAAAAAAATAATCAAATAGCCCTCGAAATAAGCTTTCCAACGATATATAATATGATATACTTCTAAAAGGAAAATCACCAAAAATATTTCTTTTTCACAACATGCACCACAAACCTTATCTCTCCTAGGGCAACCTTAGAAAAATAAAATATTTGGAAAAATTAATAACTTGCCTTTAACCTCAGCGGGATTCGATCCCCTATCACTGCCCCTGCACCACTCAAACCACGGTGCCAACAACCACGTGAGCCAACCGCTCACATAGAAACCAAGAGTGCAAGACCTCCTTCTTGCTTCCTCCGAACTTGCCCTCAAAAACCACGTGCGCAAAAGGTTCTCCCTTTTTACCTTGCAAAAACCAGCATCGATGGGATTCGAACTTTGGATCTGCTGGCGCTTAAACACCTTACGTGCCTTCCTCTTGCCGCTAGGCCACAAGCACCTATGGTGATAGGTAAGGAACCTCCCTTACCTTTGTTCCCTCTTCTCTTCGTTGGTTTTCGAACGAATACGACACTTCTGCTCCCTTAGCGCTTCGAACGGATTATCTTCATCGAGGACTTAGAGAAAATAAAAAGTTTAGTGGCATATTTATATATGCCCACATTTTTATTTTGACGTCGGCTATGACTTAATATTATTTGCCTCCTCCTTTTTGACGTCGGCAATAATAAAATATTAATTTTAATTTTAATTTTAAATTTTAATTTTAAATGATTAAAATTTAAACTTAAATATTTAAAATTAATTATCTCCTTCACCAGGGCACCTTTTTTGATGAAACGAAAAGCCAACCTGGGTTTTAAGAAAAACCCATTTCAAATCTGCCATCCATGGTTTTAAATAAAACCTTTTATTTTGTCTTACCTTGGTTTTCACAAAAACCCTGTAAATAGCCATGCTTTCCAAAATATCATAAATGCTTATTTATGAAATATTTTGGCCACCAAAACTCAATGTGATCCATGTGACATCAATGATCCATGTGACATAAATGACAACATAAAATGCCTCAAATTACCTCAAATTTCCAACAATCTCCCCCTTTGTCATTGATGGCAACACCTCTAATGCAAATCACCACAATCACTGCAAAAACCAACTATGAGAATCAAAGTTGCTCCCCCGACTCAATACTCTCTATGGAGGCTGCTCCCCTAACTCAATACTCTCTTTGGAGGCTACTCCCCCTAACTCAATGCTCTCCCCCTTACTCAAATCTCTCCCCCTTTGACATCAATGGCAAAAGGGACACCTATGGGGCTAAAATATATGACTCTTAAGCTTAGCCCCCTCACCCCCTTCTCTCTTGAGGTGATTAATTTTGGGGTGGGAGTACTTTTACTCCCATATCACATTGTTTCTTTCCTCTATCAACTTCCTTCCATGTTTTTATGATATCCTTCTCTTGATGAATTACTTGATCTTCTTGTCTAGAACCTGTTTGACCTTCTTGCTTTTGACCTTCTTGCCTTGAACCTATTTGGAATTGAGTCCTACACCATTTTGCAATATGCCCAAAGTTATTGCAATTGAAACACTTGATATTGTAGCCTTTGGATGGTGCCCATGTCTTGAATTCATTCTTAAAATAATTTCCATATCCATTCCTTTCCTGAACCCTCGTATTGTGAAGCTCTATTTTCATGACCATTATGACTTCTGAATTGTGTAGCTCTAAAACCAAAACCATGTTGCTCATTTCCTTTGCACTGAAAATCTTTATGACCAATCCTGTTACATGAGAAGCAATGTCCCTGAAAACCATACCTTCTTCCTTTGAAGTTCCTTCTAGCAAAATCAAACTTCTTTGATCCATAGACCCTGCAATGTATAGCCCTGTGTCCAAATCCATTACAAGAAAAACAATGTCCTTGAAAAGCCCTTTGTTCATGCCTTGGTTCTTCATACCTTTCTTGACCATTATCCTTATGATCATTTTCAACTTGTGCATTGCATCCTTGAACCTTCTTTGTAGTATCTAAAACTTCTTCCTTAGTTTCTTCCTTGCTTTTCTCTTCAAGAATTTCTTTTCCTTTTGAACTTGATTCACCTATCTCAAAACAAGAACCAAACTGAATATTTGGAGCCATAGGAACTTTGGAACTTTCCTCACAAATCTTAGGTGCTTCCTTGCTTTCATATTTTAAAACTTCCTTTCCTTTTGAGTGTGATTCCCCAAACCTGAAATATGAGACCTTTGGTGCTTTGGAATCTTCCTCTTCTTTCTCTTCATTTGTGTCAAGTAGCAAATTGGCATCCATCTCTATAGCCTCTAAAATACAAGTTTCCTTCTTAGTGAAAATATCTTGACCTTTTGAGTCATGTGATGGATCAAACTTCTCACATATGGAACATCTCAATTCTTTTAGATTTTCCTTAACCTCTTGTAGTTGCTCATGGATAACATTGAAGTCTTCCTTTAGATCAACTGAGATATTATCCTCTTGTTTAACTTCTTCTATTTGGAGTGAATTTTCTTCTTCTACTTCTCTTATCCCATAGAAAAACCCTTCTTCATATTCACTATCACTAAGATCATTATAATATTCTATAGCAAACAAACTCTCAAGATTTCTTTGACCATGCATATTTCCTTGATGTGTCATCTCATCTTCACTATCACTAAAACCATTGCAATATCCTGATCTATGATCTCTTTGACCACACACAAAGCATTGTTCTCTTTCACCTTCTATTCCTAGAAATAAATGTTCTTCCTTTTCATCATCTGATTTGTCTCTATCACTATGATCTGAGCTATCACTTGCTTCTACAATGTAGTAAGATTTCTTTGCCTTACAAAAAATTTCTTCTTCTCATACCTGTTTTGCTTGAATCTGTCATCTTTGTCATGCTTATGCTTTCCATCTTCTTTTCTTCTGTGACCCTATTTTTCATCATCACTATTTTCTTCATGTGGACACTTGTATGCATAGTGACCAAGATCACCACACTTGTAGCATCTGACTTTCCTTATATCCCTGAAATTCCTTGAGTCCTTATTCCTTTTGATGAAGTTAGCTTCCTCATCATTATCTAGAACTCTACTTGTTTCTGAAACTTTCTCTTTCTCTTTTTCTGAAGCCTTGAATGCAATCTCTTTTATTGGAACCTGATGCTTACTTACCCTCATCTCATAAGCTGTGAGAGTACCTTGCAATTCTTCCATTGTTAACTTGTTGATATCCATTGTCTCTTCTATTGTTGAAACCTTAGAATCATATTTCATGGGAAGTGATCTCAAAACCTTTTGAGTAACTTCTGATTCTTTCATCTCAAAACCTAGGCCTCTCATGGTGTTAGTAATCTCATCAACTCGAAGTAAGAACTTTGCAATATCTTCAGAATCTTCCATTTTCAATTCCTCAAATATTTTTCTATGAGTTTGTAGTTTTGCCAACTTTACCTTGGAATCTCCTTCATAAGTATTCCGCAACTTGGTCCACATTTCATTAGCTGAAGTACATACCATGACTTTTGCAAAATCTATCTCACGAAGCCCACTCAAAATATAATTCATTGCTCTTGCATTGATCTCAACCAATTTCTTGATAGTCTTATCTGCCTCGGGATCACCTTCAACCCTATACTCTTTTTCAACCATTTTCCATACCTCATATCCTTGTGATATCAAGTAGTTCTTCATCCTCATGCTCCAGAAAGCATAATTGTTACCATCAAACAATGGAGCCTTATTTGTAGATGATCCATTCTATGAAGCCATATGTGTTCTTATAGAATCTGCCCTCAAGTTGTTAGCCTTTTCGAAGGAACCCGCTCTGATACCAATTGAAGAACACAAGCTTATACTGAGAGGGGGGTGAACAATATAAGATCACTTTTTACTTTCTTTCCAAATCAATATCAATTAATGTCCTTAATTGCAATAACCAAATATAGCAGTGTGCATTAATAACTCAGATAGCAATAGTAAGCAAGAGCACAAGTCACCACACATAATTGAGACACAAGATTTAACGTGGTTCCCCCAATGTGGGGTACTCCACAAGCTGATCTCCTTATAATATTTCACACAGAAATATCCAATACAATGATTTCTTTGATCTGCTCAAAGCTAGGCAATAACAAGTTCACACAGAACTTGTCCAAATATGAATAACAAGCTCACAAGAACTTGTCCAAAGCTGAATAACAAGCTCACACAGAACTTGTCCAAAGCTGAATAACAAGCTCACACAGAACTTGTCCAAATATGAATAACAAGCTCACACAGAACTTGTCCAAAATTGAATAACAAGCTCACACAGAACTTGTCCAAATATGCTCTAGCAAGCTCACCAAGAACTTGCCCAAAATTGCTCCAACAAGCTCACTAAGAACTTGTCCAAATCTGCTCTAGCAAGCTCACCAAGAACTTGCCCAAAACTGCTCCAACAAGCTCACTAAGAAATTTTCCAAATATGCTCTAGCAAGCTCACCAAGAACTTTCCCAAAATTATCCACAAATCTATCCACAAATGCCTTCTCAAAGGCTCAATCAATCATGCTCAAGTAGCACTCAAATCTCATCCACAAATCTATCAAGGCAAAGCTCAAAGATGAACTCAACAATGAATGGCAATGTACTCTTCAATGGATGACAACAATGATCCACAATGATCTCAACTCAACTCAACTCAAATCAACTCATAGAAGCATAAAGAGAATTGTTAGAGACTCAATATGTTCTAGGCTCAATCTCAACTCAACTCAACTCATAGAAGCATAAAGAGAATTGTTAGAGACTCAATATGTTCTAAACTCAATCTCAACTAATCACCACAAGGGACAATTCTTCCTCACACAACCCTAGTCCAAGTATGTATCAACCAACTCAAATGTTTCCAACAATGCTCAACCACACATCTCACATAACAATGATACTCATGTTCTTTTCTAACTCATGTTCTTTCACAACCAATGGGCTTCAACAACTATGCTTATAAAACAAGGTTTAAACACAACTCTCAATTCAGAAAACCTTGAAGCATTCAACCAACCACTTTCAAAAAGGAAACCACAAACAATCCTTTTCCCTCCAATGATATTTCAGAAATCAACCACCATAGACAATCAATAGGAGAATGTGCCCATACCTTTTATGAAGATGAAGAAACCCCTTTGGAAAATCTGCCACACTCAACACACTTTGAAAAGAACAAAACAACCTTCACTTGAACCCTTTTACAAAAATAGAAATATCTCTTTATGTACACCTTATTTCTCCTTCTAAACAAAATAATCAAATAGCCCTCGAAATAAGCTTTCCAACGATATATAATATGATATACTTCTAAAAGGAAAATCACCAAAAATATTTCTTTTTCACAACATGCACCACAAACCTTATCTCTCCTAGGGCAACCTTAGAAAAATAAAATATTTGGAAAAATTAATAACTTGCCTTTAACCTCAGCGGGATTCGATCCCCTATCATTGCCCCTGCACCACTCAAACCATGGTGCCAACAACCACGTGAGCCAACCACTCACATAGAAACCAAGAGCGCAAGACCTCCTTCTTGCTTCCTCCGAACTTGCCCTCAAAAACCACGTGCGCAAAAGGTTCTCCCTTTTTACCTTGCAAAAACCAGCGCCGACGGGATTCGAACTTCGGATCTACTGGCGCTTAAACACCTTACATGCCTTCCTCTTGCCGCTAGGCCACAAGCGCCTATGGTGATAGGTAAGGAACCTCCCTTACCTTTGTTCCCTCTTCTCTTCGCTGGTTTTCGAACGAATACGACACTTCTGCTTCCTTAGCGCTTCGAACGAATTATCTTCATCGAGGACTTAGGGAAAATAAAAATTTTAGTGGCATATTTATATATGCCCACATTTTTCTTTTGACGTCGGCTATGACTTAATATTATTTGCCTCCTCCTTTTTGACGTCGGCAATATTAAAATATTAATTTTAATTTTAAATGATTATTTTTTTTTTTTTTTGGTAAGTAAGAGAATATTAAATTAACATCGGGTTTTAATTGGTTGATCCAAAACCATTTTACAAAATAGGGTCCACTGACCAACTGGACAAAGGCCAAGCCCTAAAAGTTTAAACTGACAACAAAAAGGGCCAAGACCTACTCTTCCATCAGAATACAGCCAAACTAAACTATGGAAGCCTAATATTATGGCCATCAGAAAAGAAAGACGCAAAATAGAACTAACAAAGACAAAAACTAATCATCCTTGTAGTCCTCATCTAACTTCTTATCATCCTCCTTGCCATCATCTTTAGATTTTGCCTTCGACTCCTTGTGCCCCTGGAACTACTGGCTATAAAACAGAAGATTTAGAGTCACACAAATCAACAGCTGCACTGATGAGGCCAGACAGACTCTTCAACTGGTTGATACTGTTGGAGGCTGATGAAATTGTCACCTTCTCCAAGACTATTATGGTGGGGTCAGGTACCTCAATGTCAGGGATCTCCAACACTTTGTTATTTCTTGTTAGGGCCTTTTTGCGACATCGAATCCAAACACACCTTGGGAAATACTTGAGGCCAAAGCAGATGTTTCCCATGCATGAATTTGTAGATAAAAAACCTATATCAGTGCCCCACCAGCTGCAAAAAACACTAGTCACATGAACAAAAAAAAACAAATATGACAAAATCCATTATAAGGTTCAAAAAAATATTTTTAAAAATGCCCCCATTTTCTGTCATTGATCCACTTTGAGCCTTCCAATCTAAAATTTTTCATTATCTATCACCATTGAGACTGCATGAGGAAGATTTTCAGTCCACGTGATCAAATTTGCTCGCTAAAATGACTTCATTTTCCAGCCTATCACCGCCATGTTTGCTTCCCCGGAAGGTATGCAAAATTATGGCCTCAAGTCGATCATGAATTAGAGCCCTTGCTTCGTGGATGTAGTCATCAAATCTCCAAGGAGCTCTCTTAGTGTTCTTTAGAAGATTTATAATAATAAGAGAATCACCTTCCACCAACAGCTTCCCTGGATAATTCTCTGCCACCTTGAGGCTTCTCCAAACTGCCCTCGCTTCAGCCACATTGTTAGTTTGAGCTCCAAGATGTTCAGCAAAAGCTACAAGCACCTCACCCTTGTGGTCTCTAAGTAAATGATTAAAATTTAAACTTAAATATTTAAAATTAATTATCTCTTTCATCGGGGCACATTTTTCGATGAAACAAAAATCCAACCTGGGTTTTAAGAAAACCCCATTTCAAATCTAACATCCATGGTTTTAAATAAAACCTTTTATTTTTCCTGCCTTGGTTTTCACAAAAACCCTGTAAATAGCCATGCTTTCCAAAATATCATAAATGCTTATTTATGAAATATTTTGTCCACCAAAACTCAATGTGATCTATGTGACATCAATGATCCATGTGACATCAATGATAACATAAACTACCTCCAATTACCTCAAATTTCCAACAGTTCCAAAAAAATATGTTGCTTAGTAATGAGCTCCCAATATTTGGAAATAAAAAATAAGCAAGGGTAGAGCAAAATATGAGGCTCAACAACATATCAACAAGCATAACCTAGTTTTTTAACATCATCCAAGGTGTAGGTAACCACCATCATAGCATACCAGGTGGTTAAAATATGTTTTCAAAGAATCTCAACAACTAGACCACTCCTATTTGCTCTTGCAAAAAATAATCATGGGATAATGTTTCCACCTAACAAAATTGTTAAACTCTAGTGAAATAGATGTAGATAGCATGGCCACTACACATTTAGATGAAACTTGAGCACGTCACATTAGTAAACCATAACTAGGTGATTACAACAAATAGATTGTCAAGCATGTGTGCAGCCTTACAAGTGATATGATATAACAATAATCCATCCTTGAGGCAATGATACCCTAGTAACAAAATTGATTGTAGGGAGCTATATATGCTTGAATGTAAGAAGCTCAAAGGGGTCAAATCTTAAGATTTTACAATCTACATGTATGAAAATATATTGTATTTTTAGAAATACAATGGGATTATTGTTTGGCCTCTAGTTCAACTCCTTTGGAGGACACGTATGTATGTAAGGATTGTTTATTTCTATATTTAGCTAGGTAAATGATCACAAGTTTAATTATGCTCTCAGGATTTTTTCATGTGTTCATTTGCTAGATCTAGAATTTATAATTTAATATATTATGGAATGGATAAATGTAATTATCTATAATTGGTAAAAACTAGTTGTTCTGTCAGGTGATTCGGTGATAGCTTAGATGCATTTTTTTTCATGTATAATGTACATTTATGTGGCTTAATCTACACCATTATAAGTTCTATCTTTAGTTTCCTTTATTTATTTTGGCACCCTTTTCCCTAAATGTTTTAGGATTACTTAGTCAAGACTCAAAGAAACTAACCTACTTCAAATATTGACCCTTAAATTTTTATAGCTTCAAGGTCTTTCAATGTTGGTCAAGGTCTTATGGCACACAATCTATACCTAGGTGGATTTTTAGACCAACACACAAGACTAGGTCTAACATACATAGTCATTGTGCTCCCAAAATAATATCACACCAACCTAATGGTAAGGCAAACATATCCATCATAATATTATATTCCTCTATTTGGATTTGTACATTTCGATGCTTTCCTTTGCATGGTACAGTGTGATGAGTGTCATTGAGTCTCATCATTTAATCTCAATGATTTATCAATCTGGGGTGGTGTCCAAGGCTATCTACGATAGAAGGTTAGGGCAGAGTACAATTCAAGCATTCAGATTTCAAGCAATTATTGGGTGAAACAGATTTGGTTTAGCCTTTTGGTGTCACACTAAACCTAATCTGCAGAATGGAAACTTGCAAGAAATAAAAACTAATTCTAAGTTCAGAAAATTAAAGTTAACTACAATTGCATGAATTGAAATTGCTGAATTGAAATCTAATCTACTTTTGCATAATTGAAATAACAGAATTGAAATTGCTAAATTGAAATGTTGCTGAAATGAAATCCTAAATTACACTTGCAAAATTGAAACCTAGTTTACTCTTGTAGAATGGAAGTGATGCTTGGAAATGAAACACCTGTCAATGCCCTGCCACAAAAGGTCGTCAAGCTTCTGCTATAGGAATTGACAGCAAAATGAAATCTACTAGAAATTGAAAGTTGTTGAAACATAAAAATAACAGAACATGGAAAGCAAAGGAAACAAGAAATAAATGTTTAATCTAATTTGTCAGCTGACACACACATAAATGTTGTACACAAACATAATAGAAAACATCAATCACATAATACAAAATAAAAACAAGAAAATGAAATCTGGCAAGCAATCTATTAATTCTGCTATAGCAAAATTACAGATTAAAACCTGCCATAAAATCCCTCCTTCTAGATCTGAAAGTGGGCCCATACTTCCTGATCTAGAAGGAGGTGAAAAACACTCCTTAACTAATTTAAAATCAGAACAAAATCTGACAAAAGAACTGCAATTTATTACTCTGAAAATGGCATTACAGTTATGCTGCTACAGATTGTTACAAAGCTGAAAACTATCTATTTTTCTATTACTTATTCTCCTTAAGCTCAACCGACATGGGAGCTATCCTTTTATAGATGCATAAGATTTATTTACAAATAGAAAATATACTATTTCTATCCTGCAGATCAATTCCTATTATGTTGCAGCATTTCTTGGTTTTATCCTAGAAGAGGATCAATTGATCTTTTCCCATGAATGGTGGCTTTTGGATGGCAAGGATGACAAAGACAATTGGGGGATATTTTCCCTTAACCTTCTCAACCTTCTTTCCCTTTTTCCATCATCAAAAAATAATCAAAAATTCAAAAAGTACTTTTTGCTATCAATCCGAAGATAACTGGCTCAATCCGAAGAAACTGCATTCTGTCAATCCGAAGATGTCTGCTCAATCCGAAGATCTTCGGATTGACTAACTGTGTGGTCTTCAAGTTATCTCAGCTGCTTTTCTCAGGTGGGTTATCTCTCAAGAACTGATTGCAATAGCTTTTATCCTTCTCCATGTGTGAATTCCATGCCTTGCCATTCAATGTCAACTTGCTGGAATTTGTATGGAAAATCCTATTTTTCCAGCTGTCAAAACATGCCCAACTACCCTTTTGGAGTGCTCATAAATTGTTCCTCATAACTCCAATGTATATCAAATTGTATCCACGTGTTCTTGGTTGTATTAACTACACTTGGTTCAATTTTCAGCTCTTAAATCTTCAGGAGTTGCTTCCAGCATCACTGTCAAGTTGGCCTCTAACACAGATTTTCACCAAAATTTCTAGCTGTCAAAAAGTGTGAAACTGTCATTTTGTAGGCCCCATAACTTCCTGATTACTTGTCCATATGCCTTCAAATTTGGGTCATGTGTTCTCTGTACTATGAAGTACCATTGGTATGAATTTGGTACCTTAACTCACTTTGGATCATTCCCAATAGATTTGCTAATGTCACAATTAATGCAGATTTGTATCTGTTAACAACTCCAGAAAAGACTAAGGCATGAACATGATGAAACCTTCATAACTTTTTATCTACAACTCAGATTGACTTGCTTCAAAAAGCAAAGTTGTAGTTCTTGATAAGAGGAATCTGTTCATGCCATCACAATGTAATTTTACTATAGTTTTTATTTGCTACTTAATCAACTGAAATAGTGCATAAAATGCTGAAAATAGTCAAAATAGGGGTATAATGTTCCAAACATAAAATCATGCAAACACTTAACAAATATATATTCTAATCAACTATTTGGCATTTAACTTTGTCATGTTTAGTAATATGGTAGTCAAACATAGTGTAAAAATGAGGCATTTTCAGGCCTCATCATTCCCCCTAGCTTGAACTGATGCATGCCCTCATGCATCCTAGTAGGCCATAGTAATATGTTGGTTTTATCTTTGTGAAAAATATCCTTTGCCCTCTGCTACTTGATAAATTGCTCCTTGCTGCACTACACCAAGTATTTTGCAATTTAAGCACATGTATTTCATTTTTCTACAACCTTGCAAAAATTTTTTTTTTTTCAATCAATTTTTTTTATTCTACTCTTTTTTTTTCTTGCATATTTTTTTTCATTTGCAACTTGCAACTTTTTTACTTCTGCACTTTCATCCTTCAATATTGCAATTTCTGCAATTACTGCAATTTTAACTCTTTTTCTGCCCTTCTACAAGTTTTAGTGTTGCAAGGTACCTCTTAAAGGCTTGGTATCATGTGACTCATCTTACAATAGCCTTATTGTGGAACCATATTTGGCAGATGCACTACTACTGGTGGAATTTTTTATTCTTAACAATATTTCAGCTTGAATGCCTATTCTTGTTGTTTGCACCTTTTGAACAAAATTGATAAAATTTTGATTTTGAAATGCTTGAGGGATGTGACTACATGTGGTATATTTTAGCCTTAGGAACCTCAATATTTGATGTACCCTACTATTTTTGCTATTCTACAACATTTTTAACAATTTTGGTATAGTTTCTGCTCATTCTGAAGATATCCTTCTCATTATGAAGATATCCTGCTCATTTCGAAGATATCCTGCTTATTCCGAAGATGCATCAAAAAATGCAAAAATGACCTCATATGCAAAAGTTAGCTACAGATTCTATTGAGGGCCCATATCTAGTGTGTATAAGCCTTCCATAACATCAAAAATCCCCTCTCTATCCTTTTGTTTAGATGTTATTCTTCATTTTGTATATTACTATTTTATTGCAGTAGTAGTAAAACAGAATCTTTAGGTGCATTTTCCAGATTTTCTTCCTCAAATTTATGAGCCAATTGTGAGATAAACTTGCAGTCCTACTTCTAAAACCTACCCTACTAATTGAGATAGAATTTATGCCATGTCTATCCCAAAATCAAGTTTTTGTATAGTTTTGAAATTCTCATGCAACTAAGGGCAAAAGGGGTGTTTCTTGACATTTTGATCATGTTCCATTTTCAACTTACCAATATTGTATGAATAGTTTATGCCAAATACCGATTATCATACATTAAATGCTAAATGCTTACTATGACTTAAATGCAAGAAACACATACCTTACTGTCCTGAAAATTAATCATGCACCTTACAAGCTGCTTCTGATGATTGTTAGCAAGCTATCTGAAAACATAAATATACACATGAGCAGTGTGAGATTTGTACAATGGTGGAACAATGATGGGTGGATCAACAAGGCAATGCATGTCGAAAAACCGGTTTTCATGCAAGCCAACTCAGTAGTGCCTCAAGGAGGTTTTCACTACTGAATTATTCATTTTTTTCATTTTTTTCATCTCTTTTTTTCATCAGAAGAGGCTGCCATTTCTGGTTTTCAACCAACTTCTGTCATTTTTTTCTTTTTTTTTTCAAGTGCCTCAATAAAAGAGTATCTCTCATGAGGCTACAATGAGAGAGAATGTCTCTCACTCTTATTTGGATAAGAATAAATCCTTATTCTGCAAAAACATGTCAATATTTGTATGAAAACACCATCTTTTTCTGTTGAAATCTGTAACAATGATGCAACCTTCCTTTCTAGATGAGCAGTAAGAATATGCTTATGTCATCATTTAACTCCTTATTACTGGAAATGAAGTTTTGACTTCATTGTTCCTCCTCCATGCTGAAATTGATGCTTATCCTCATGTACCCCCATTTTGTGGGACATGCCTTTTGCTGATTTTTTCTCTCTTTTTCCTCTTTTTTTTCTCTCTTTTTCAGATTTTTCTCTTGTCTTGCTTGTGCCCATGAAGGAAGTTCACAAGCAATATTATTCTTTTTTCTTTTCTTGTATTTCTCTTTTTTTTGTCAAACTTTTATCATCACTTTGAATCTGACATGGAAGAGAAATTCTCCTCCATTCTATGTACATCCAATTGTTCACCTCAAGAACTCCTCCTTAGTTAATGGTGCATGGTATACCCGAAAGCAATATTCATTCACCACTAAATTCCTCTATGAATCACCAATGGAAGAAAGAAACACTGCTTCATATCTGAAAATTTCTTCAATCAAGTGTTTGTCCATGCCTCCTAATCTGCAAAATCTTGTCAATCTGTACTTGAAACAATTCAATGCCAATTCTCAAGTATGTTAAGTGTATACATCAAGATGAAATCTTGACATACCCTTGTAATTCCATGCAAAGGGATTGAAATATTGTTTCAAAACAACAAACAATTTTGCTTTTTGTTCATAAGTCAACCGACCAATAATGTTCAAGAATTTCCTTGGTTGTACTTCAGTTTGTTTCATTCTTAGGAGGACAAAATTTATCCTTAATGGAAGTAAATTTTCTATGTGCAGATTTTCTAGTTTTTCTCCTTTATCCAAGGCTGATTTATGTGTCTGGACTAAAGGGTTTTTGTGTATCTCTATTGACTTTTATCTCTTCAAGCTCAGGTAAGTTCTTGTTTGAGCACAGTTGGATGTTGTTGTAGTCAATAACATTTCCTGCATTTTTTTTTTACCAGATTCAGCTACATAGACAAGGGATGCCTATCCTGTATTATTCAGACTGATCACAGGTTGGGCTAAAAAAGAAATATTTTTGGTTTGCACAATAAGACAAGAAGTGTACAACTTTAGCAGATCAACTACTTGTCAGGTAGGATCACCTCTAATGAGATCAACTATTGTCTGTGTAGGCTAAGAATTGCTAGGTTGCGGTTTAGCACGGTAAAATCCTAACAATATTTAAGTAATAATGGAAAACTCTAGGATCACCGTTAAGTTGTAAACTCCTATTTTGATTGTGCAAAAGTTTTGTGATTTTTTTTAATAGATTCAGCTTACATAGACAAGGGTTGCCTGTCCTGTATTATTCATATTGGCCACAGGTTGGGCTGAAGGTGGTGGTTGATTTACTTGCCCTGTTTGTTGTTGTTGGGATCTCTCTTTGAGAAGAATTCAGACTAGGCAACAGATTTTGCATCTCTAAGTTGTGGAAGTAAATGGCATTCATCAATGATATGTCCCTGTGAACAAATGCTACAGGTAGTTGATATGGCTATTTTGTTCAAGGGATAGTCTTGTATATCTACCATGATATCTTCCCAACACCTAGTACAAATTTTTTTATACTACCCTGATGATATGGATATAAAAAGGGCAGTACTAGCAGATGGCTCTTCTAAATATTTTAAGAGATCTTATGTTTCTTGATAATGAGGATGATGAATTCTTTCAATTTTTATCAAGAATTTCAAACATAGGCAATTTAACCCCCAAGTGTGAAGATCACCTCCCTGTGGTTGCTTATTTTCTAAATGGACTAAAATGCAACTATCAATAATTATTATTTATACCAGCTATTACATTCAGATTTTACTCTGAACTTCATAACTTAGCACAATAATAATTATTTGACTACTTTTACCCTCTAACAACACCATGATCCCCAACAACGATGCCAAAATGATGAGTGTCATTGAGTCTCATCATTTAATCTCAATGATTTATCAATCCAGGGTGGTGTCCAAGGCTATCTACGATAGAAGGTTAGGGCAGAGTACAATTCAAGCATTCAGATTTCAAGCAATTATTGGGTGAAATAGATTTGGTTTAGCCTTTTGGTGTCACACTAAACCTAATCTATAGAACGAAAACTTGCAAGAAATAAAAACTAATTCTAAGTTCAAAAAATTAAAGTTAACTACAATTGCATGAATTGAAATTGCTGAATTGAAATCTAATCTACTTTTGTAGAATTGAAATAACAGAATTGAAATTGCTAAATTGAAATGTTGCTGAAATGAAATCCTAAATTACACTTGCAAAATTGAAACCTAGTTTACTCTTGTAGAATGGAAGTGATGCTTGGAAATGAAACACCTGTCAATGCCCTGCCACAAAAGGTCGTCAAGCTTCTGCTATAGGAATTGACAACAAAATGAAATCTACTGGAAATTGAAAGCTGCTGAAACATAAAAATAACAGAACATGGAAAGCAAAGGAAACAAGAAATAAATGTTTAATCTAATTTGTCAGCTGACACACACATAAATGTTGTACACAAACATAATAGAAAACATCAATCACATAATACAAAATAAAAACAAGAAAATGAAATCTGGCAAGCAATCTATTAATTCTGCTGCAACAAAATTACAGATTAAAACCTGCCATAAAATCCCTCCTTCTAGATCTGAAAGTGGGCCCATACTTCCTGATCTAGAAGGAGGTGAAAAACACTCCTTAACTAATTTAAAATCAGAACAAAATCTGACAAAAGAACTGCAATTTATTACTCTAAAAATGGCATTACAGTTCTACTACTACAGATTGTTACAAAGCTGAAAACTGTCTATTTTTCTATTACTTATTCTCCTTAAGCTCAACCGACATGGGAGCTATCCTTTTATAGATGCATAAGATTTATTTACAAATAGAAAATATACTATTTCTATCCTGTAGATCAATTCCTATTATGTTGCAACATTTCTTGGTTTTATCCTAGAAGAGGATCAATTGATCTTTTCCCATGAATGGTGGCTTTTGGATGGCAAGGACGACAAAGACAACTGGGGGATATTTTCCCTTAACCTTCTCAACCTTCTTTCCATTTTTCCATCGTCAAAAAATAATCAAAAAGTCAAAAAGTACTTTTTGCTGTCAATCCGAAGATAATTGGCTCAATCCGAAGAAACCGCATTCTGTCAATCCGAAGATGTCTGCTCAATCCGAAGATCTTCGGATTGACTAACTGTGTGGTCTTCAAGTTATCTCAGCTGCTTTTCTCAGGTGGGTTATCTCTCAAGAACTGATTGCAATAGCTTTTATCCTTCTCCATGTGTGAATTCCATGCCTTGCCATTCAATGTCAACTTGCTGGAATTTGTATGGAAAATCCTATTTTTCCAGTTGTCAAAACATGCCCAACTACCCTTTTGGAGTGCTCATAAATTGTTCCTCATAACTCCAATGTATATCAAATTGTATCCACATGTTCTTGGTTGTATTAACTACACTTGGTTCAATTTTCAGCTCTTAAATCTTCAGGAGTTGCTTCCAGCATCACTGTCAAGTTGGCCTCTAACACAGATTTTCACCAAAATTTCCAGCTGTCAAAAAGTGTGAAACTGTCATTTTGTAGGCCCCATAACTTCCTGATTACTTGTCCATATGCCTTCAAATTTGGGTCATGTGTTCTCTATACTATGAAGTACCATTGGTATGAATTTGGTACCTTAACTCACTTTGGATCATTCCCAGTAGATTTGCCAATGTCACCATTAATGCAGATTTGTACTTGTTAACAACTCCAGAAAAGACTAAGGCATGAACATGATGAAACCTTCATAACTTTTTATCTACAACTCAGATTGACTTGCTTCAAAAAGCAAAGTTGTAGTTCTTGATAAGAGGAATCTGTTCATGCCATCACAATGTAATTTTACTATAGTTTTTATTTGCTACTTAATCAACTGAAATAGTGCATAAAATGTTGAAAATAGTCAAAATAGGGGTATAATGTTCCAAACATAAAATCATGCAAACACTTAACAAATATATATTCTAATCAACTATTTGGCATTTAACTTTGTCATGTTTAGTAATATGGTCAAACATAGTGTAAAAATGAGGCATTTTCAAGCCTCATCATTCCCCTCAAGCTTGAACTGATGCATGCCCTCATGCATCCTAGTAGGCCATAGTAATATGTTGGTTTTATCTTTGTGAAAAATATCCTTTGCCCTCTGCTACTTGAGAAATTGCTCCTTGCTGCACTACACCAAGTATTTTGCAATTTAAGCACATGTATTTCATTTTTCTACAACCTTGCAAATTTTTTTTCAATCAATTTTTTTAATTTTTTTATTCTGCTCTTTTTTTTCTTGCATTTTTTTTTCATTTGCAACTTGCAACTTTTTTACTTCTGCACTTTCATCCTTCAATATTGCAATTTCTGCAATTACTGCAATTTTAACTCTTTTTCTGCCCTTCTACAAGTTTTAGTGTTGCAAGGTACCTCTTAAAGGCTTGGTATCATGTGACTCATCTTACAATAGCCTTATTGTGGAACCATATTTGGCAGATGCACTACTACTGGTGGAATTTTTTGTTCTTAACAATATTTCAGCTTGAATGCCTATTCTTGTTGTTTGCACCTTTTGAACAAAATTGA
The DNA here is from genome assembly GCA_028583015.1 of Wollemia nobilis. NCBI lineage: Eukaryota > Viridiplantae > Streptophyta > Pinopsida > Araucariales > Araucariaceae > Wollemia > Wollemia nobilis. The sequence continues at coordinate 5,396,735 of JAQPPZ010016856.1, forward strand.
TAAAATTTTGATTTTGAAATGTTTGAGGGATGTGACTACTTGTGGTGATGATTTTGAGCTTTAGGAACCTTAATATTTGATGTGCCCTACTATTTTTGCTATTCTACAACATTTTCAGCAATTTTGGTATAGTTTCTGCTCATTCCGAAGATATCCTTCTCATTTCGAAGATATCCTGCTCATTTTGAAGATATCCTGCTTATTTCGAAGATGCATCAAAAAATGCAAAAATGACCTCATATGCAAAAGTTAGCTACAGATTCTATTGAGGGCCCATATCTAGTGTGTATAAGCCTTCCATAACATCAAAAATCCCCTCTCTATCCTTTTGTTTAGATGTTATTCTTCATTTTGTATATTGTTATTTTATTGCAATAGTAGTAAAACAGAATCTTTAGGTGCATTTTCCAGATTTTCTTCCTCAAATTTATGAGCCAATTGTGAGATAAACTTGCAGTCCTACTTCTAAAACCTGCCCTACTAATTGAGATAGAATTTATGCCATGTCTATCCCAAAATCAAGTTTTTGTACAGTTTTGAAATTCTCATGCAACTAAGGGCAAAAGGGGGTGTTTCTTGACATTTTGATCATGTTCCATTTTCAACTTACCAATATTGTATGAATAGTTTATGCCAAATACCGATTATCATACATTAAATGCTAAATGCTTACTATGACTTAAATGCAAGAAACACATACCTTACTATCCTAAAAATTAATCATGCACCTTACAAGTTGCTTCTGATGATTGTTAGCAAGCTATCTGAAAACATAAATATACACATGAGCAATGTGAGATTTGTACAATGGTGGAACAATGATGGGTGGATCAACAAGGCAATGCATGCCAAAAAACCGGTTTTCATGCAAGCCAACTCAGCAGTGCCTCAAGGAGGTTTTCACTACTGAATTATTCATTTTTTTCATTTTTTTCATCTCTTTTTTTCATCAGAAGAGGTTGCCATTTCTGGTTTTCAACCAACTTCTGTCATTTTTTTTTTTCAAGTGCCTCAATAAAAGAGTATCTCTCATGAGGCTACAATGAGAGAGAATGTCTCTCACTCTTATTTGGATAAGAATAAATCCTTATTCTGCAAAAACATGTCAATCTTTGTATGAAAACACCATCTTTTTCTGTTGAAATCTGTAACAATGATGCAACCTTCCTTTCTAGATGAGCAAGTAAGAATCTGCTTATGTCATCATTTAACTCCTTATTACTGGAAATGAAGTGTTGACTTCATTGTTCCTCCTCCATGCTGAAATTGATGCTTATCCTCATGTACCCCCATTTTGTGGGACATGCCTTTTGCTGATTTTTTTCTCTCTTTTTCCTCTTTTTTTTTTTCTCTCTTTTTCAGATTTTTCTCTTGTCTTGCTTGTGCCCATGAAGGAAGTTCACAAGCAATATTATTCTTTTTTTCTTTTCTTGTATTTCTTTTTTTTTTGTCAAACTTTTATCATCACTTTGAATCTGACATGGAAGAGAAATTCTCCTCCATTCTGTGTACATCCAATTGTTCACCTCAAGAACTCCTCCTTAGTTAATGGTGCATGGTATACCTGAAAGCAATATTCATTCACCACTAAATTCCTCTATGAATCACCAATGGAAGAAAGAAACATTGCTTCATATCTAAAAATTTCTTCAATCAAGTGTTTGTCCATGCCTCCTAATCTGCAAAATCTTGTCAATCTGTACTTGAAACAATTCAATGCCAATTCTCAAGTATGTTAAGTGTATACATCAAGATGAAATCTTGACATACCCTTGTAATTCCATGCAAAGGGATTGAAATATTGTTTCAAAATAGCAAACAATTTTGCTTTTTGTTCATAAGTCAACTAGCCAATAATGTTCAAGAATTTCCTTGGTTGTACTTCAGTTTGTTTCATTCTTAGGAGGACAAAATTTATCCTTAATGGAAGTAAATTTTCTATGTGCAGATTTTCTAGTTTTTCTCCTTTATCCAAGGCTGATTTTTGTGTCTGGACTAAAGGGTTTTTGTGTATCTCTATTGACTTTTATCTCTTCAAGCTCAGGTAAGTTCTTGTTTGAGCATAGTTGGATGTTGTTGCAGTCAATAACATTTCCTGCAATTTTTTTTTTACTAGATTCAGCTACATAGACAGGGGATGCCTATCCTGTATTATTCAGACTGATCACAAGTTGGGCTAAAAAAGAAATATTTTTGGTTTGCACAATAAGACAAGAAGTGTACAACTTTAGCAGATCAACTACTTGTCAGGTAGGATCACCTCTAATGAGATCAACTATTGTCTATGTAGGCTAAGAATTGCTAGGTTGCGGTTTAGCACGGTAAAATCCTAACAATATTTAAGTAATAATGGAAAACTCTAGGATCACCGTTAAGTTGTAAACTCCTATTTTGATTGTGCAAAAGTTTTGTGATTTTTTTTAATAGATTCAACTTACATAGACAGTGGTTGCCTGTCCTGTATTATTCATATTGGCCATAGGTTGGGCTGAAGGTGGTGGTTGATTTACTTGCCCTGTTTGTTGTTGTTGGGATCTCTCTTTGAGAAGAATTCAGACTAGGCAACAGATTTTGCATCTCTAAGTTGTGGAAGTAAATGGCATTCATCAATGATATGTCCCTATGAACAAATGCTATAGGTAGCTGATATGGCTATTTTGTTCAAGGGATAGTCTTGTATATCTACCATGATATCTTCCCAACACCTAGTACAAATTTTTTTATACTACCCTGATGATATGGATATAAAAAGGGCAGTACTAGCAGATGGCTCTTCTAAATATTTTAAGAGATCTTATGTTTCTTGATAATGAGGATGATGAATTCTTTCAATTTTTATCAAGAATTTCAAACATAGGCAATTTAACCCCCAAGTGTGAAGATCACCTCCCTATGGTTGCTTATTTTCTAAATGGACTGAAATGCAACTATCAATAATTATTATTTATACCAGCTATTACATTCAGATTTTACTCTGAACTTCATAACTTAGCACAATAATAATTATTTGATTGCTTTTACCCTCTAACAACACCATGATCCCCAACAATGGTGCCAAAATGATGAGTGTCATTGAGTCTCATCATTTAATCTCAATGATTTATCAATCCGGGGTGGTGTCCAAGGCTATCTACGATAGAAGGTTAGGGCAGAGTACAATTCAAGCATTCAAATTTCAAGCAATTATTGGGTGAAACAGATTTTGGTTTAGCCTTTTGGTGTCACACTAAACCTAATCTACAGAACAAAAACTTGCAAGAAATAAAAACTAATTCTAAGTTCAAAAAATTAAAGTTAACTACAAGTGCAAGAATTGAAATTGCTGAATTGAAATCTAATCTACTTTTGAGAATTGAAATAACATAATTGAAATTGCTAAATTGAAATGTTGCTGAAATGAAATCCTAAATTACACTTGCAAAATTGAAACCTAGTTTACTCTTGTAGAATGGAAGTGATGCTTGGAAATGAAACACCTGTCAATGCCCTGCCACAAAAGGTCGTCAAGCTTCTGCTATAGGAATTGATAACAAAATGAAATCTGCTAGAAATTGAAAGCTGTTGAAACATAAAAATAACAGAACATGGAAAGCAAAGGAAACAAGAAATAAATGTTTAATCTAATTTGTCAGTTGACACACACATAAATGTTATACACAAACATAATAGAAAACATCAATCACATAATACAAAATAAAAACAAGAAAATGAAATCTGGCAAGCAATCTATTAATTTTGTTGTAGCAAAATTATAGATTAAAACCTGCCATAAAATCCCTCCTTCTAGATCTGAAAGTGGGCCCATACTTCCTGATCTAGAAGGAGGTGAAAAACACTCCTTAACTAATTTAAAATCAGAACAAAATCTGACAAAAGAACTGCAATTTATTACTCTAAAAATGGCATTACAGTTTTGTTGCTACAGACTATTACAAAGCTGAAAACTATCTATTTTTCTATTACTTATTCTCCTTAAGCTCAACCGACATGGGAGCTATCATTTTATAGATGCATAAGATTTATTTACAAATAGAAAATATACTATTTCTATCCTGTAGATCAATTCCTATTATGCTGCAACATTTCTTGGTTTTATCCTAGAAGAGGATCAATTGATCTTTTCCCATGAATGGTGGCTTTTGGATGGCAAGGATGACAAAGACAGCTGGGGATATTTTCCCTTAACCTTCTCAACCTTCTTTCCATTTTTCCATCATCAGAAAACAATCAAAAAGTCAAAAAGTACTTTTTGCTGTCAATCCGAAGATAACTGGCTCAATCCGAAGAAACTGCATTCTGTCAATCCGAAGATGTCTGCTCAATCCGAAGATCTTCGGATTGACTAACTGTGTGGTCTTCAAGTTATCTCAACTACTTTTCTCAGGTGGGTTATCTCTCAAGAACTGATTGCAATAGCTTTTATCCTTCTCCATGTGTGAATTCCATGCCTTGCCATTCAATGTCAACTTGCTAGAATTTGTATGGAAAATCATATTTTTCCAACTGTCAAAACATGCCCAACTACCCTTTTGGAGTGCTCATAAATTGTTCCTCATAACTCCAATGTATATCAAATTGTATCCACATGTTCTTGGTTGTATTAACTACACTTGGTTCAATTTTTAGCTCTTAAATCTTCAGGAGTTGCTTCCAGCATCACTGTCAAGTTGGCCTCTAACACAGATTTTCACCAAAATTTCTAGTTGTCAAAAAGTGTGAAACTATCATTTTGCAGGCCCCATAACTTCCTGATTACTTGTCCATATGCCTTAAAATTTGGGTCATGTGTTCTCTGTACTATGAAGTACCATTGGTATGAATTTGGTACCTTAACTCACTTTGGATCATTCCCAGTAGATTTGCCAATGTCACCATTAATGCAGATTTGTACCTGTTAACAACTCCAGAAAAGACTAAGGCATGAACATGATGAAACCTTCATAACTTTTTATCTACAACTCAGATTGACTTGCTTCAAAAAGCAAAGTTGTAGTTCTTGATAAGAGGAATCTGTTCATGCCATCACAATGTAATTTTACTACAGTTTTTATTTGCTACTTAATCAATTGAAATAGTGCATAAAATGCTGAAAATAGTCAAAATAGGGGTATAATGTTCCAAACATAAAATCATGCAAACACTTAACAAATATATATTCTAATCAACTATTTGGCATTTAACTTTGTCATGTTTAGTAATATGGTAGTCAAACATAGTGTAAAAATGAGGCATTTTCAGGCCTCATCAGGGTGCCTCCATTAGCAATTATTACTTTAAAGGAATTACAAGTAGTAATATAACAATTGCCCTGCTTGGCCACACGTGGATCAATATAAGGCAATAATAATGATAACCCTTTGTACTTTGAAGTGTCCTATTGCTTTCATCATTTGAGGAGTTGATATTTTTGCTAAGGCATGCACCAAGATTTTTGGTTGGGATTCCTTTGGAATTTCTTACAATTTTGTTGCAACTACCTCTTGATGATCCTCTTCTACCTCTGAATATTCTATGGTTGGTGCCTGTAGAAGGGGAAAACTACCCTACCATGTATAATTTCTAAAAATTTTGGATCTGCAAATATAGAAAGCCTTATGGAGTGAATCATGGGGGTTGTGTTTTTCTCTACACTCGGTGCTAGGGGGAAGGGTTCACCAAGAATGGTTTAAGGACTTTCTCCAAGTCCTCAGGATTTTAGGATAGTTTGATGTATTTAGTTTTAAGCAATCACCTAAGTTTAGCCTCTCTAGATTTATGCTATGAAATATAAAGGACAATGCAAAAAATAGAATGCAAGAATACAATAGCTAACCTAATATGATTATTTCTTTGAATATTTGCTAACCTAGGATTTTACCCAGAAAACCTTTAAAGAAAAAACACAAAGATAAATGCACAAGAATTAACCCTAGATGCACACTAAATGATTTTCACTTTCAAATGCCTAAGAATCAATATTCAGATTAGATCTTCAACCAATAAAATAATTAGAGCACTTATCTAGACCGATGGTTGATCCTAGATTTTTCTGCCTCTTGTCCAATGATATCAGAAATACCTATTTCTGCAAGATAACTTAAGAAATACTAAAAAAAATATATCAATGTTATGGGACCTTCTTATGCCGTTGTATAATAATGCTTGGAGGTGTAGCAGTCAAGCCCCCTAGGTCATTTAGATGACCTTTGAAAACAAAAGCAGAAGTTGATATTTCGAGAATTAATCATAAAACATCATTGCAACAATAGAGAAATAGAAAACATATTATGCTAACATGCCCTAGATGTAATTTAGAAGATACTCATGCAATCAAAAATTAATAGATGCTCCCAGTTCAGTCCTGGGTAGAATCACACCTCATAGATAGTGGGTGCGATAATGTTATAGGCAAAATCATGCTCCACCAAAATGGGGTATGGTTTTACTTATGTGAGAAAAACCCCTAAATTAGGGTTAGCAAAGTCATGCCTCACTAGGACAGGGCATGATTTCACTTCAAAAACATGAAAAATAAAAAATAGGTGCATAATGTAAATAAATGTAGTGTGCAAAACCTGATGAATGATGCAGAAGTAGGCAAAAAATATCAAGGTATCCAAATGGGCACTCTCTTTCCTTCCAAACCACAACACGAATCCACAAAAGAATACAACAATCCAATAAATGCAGCAGCAGATGAAAATCTAAAATTTGCACTTCGAGGTTAGCTTGTAGAAGAAACAAGAAGCAGAACAAAATGCGAGCATAAATCAATCATAAGAATTTTGAGCTTGATAATTGTGTGTCCAAAAATCATTGTTCTAAAAGAGTGATATTAACCCCTCCTTTTATAGATGAAATTCGGGGTGAAAAGAGCGATAAAATGACATAGGCCAATGCAAAGCATGCTAGAAAAGGTTAAACCTGGGTTAATAATAAATAAAACCCTAAAATAGCAAAATCATAGCCCATGTCGATGGGGTGTGATATTGCTTTTGTGAAATCATGCCCCATCACAATTGGGTATGATTTCACTAAAAAGGTTAAATAAAGGTAAGGTAGGGGGCAAAGAGACCTACCTTTGTGTAGGGCAAGGGTTAGAGACCTCTTAGAGGTTCTAAGGAATATTTCTCACTAAAAGTGGATCAATTATCCATGTCTAAATTTTGCCCCTTCTTTGATGCATTTAAGGCCAAGTAAATGCATCAAAGAAAGGATGTAGGCACACTCACTGGAAGAAGGCAGCAAGCAAAGATTGGATGGCTAGTTTAGAAGAAAGAGGTGGTGCAAAAATGGTGTCATTCTAGAAACTTTCTTGTTTTGCATGATGTATTAGGGATATTAATGTTGTTGGGCATTTTAAGTCCCTAAGCCAAACTTTTCATTGATGTCAAGATTCTAGTGAGAGTTCTTCTTCAGTTCGAGTGCAAAGTTTAATGGAATTTTATAATGGGTTAAAATATTTTATTTTACACCCAAAAATATTGGGTTAGAAAGAGGTTTTTATTTCTCCATGGAAGCAATTCATCCAAAGCATTGGAAGGTTAAAAATATTATAATTGTTATTATAATATTTACCAAAGTGGTAAAAATCTAATTAAATATTATAATTTTTAAATATAATATAATTAGATTTTAAAGGATAAAGTTCATTTGATTAAAACCCTAAGGTTGGCTTTTAGAAAATTAAAATATATTCGAGCGCAAAGTTTTTAGAGATAAAAAACATAAAGGTTGGGTTTTACTAAGGCTTTCAAAGCCTAAGAGCACCGACGTGATGCATTCAAATCAAAGCGCCGACATCCTAGACAAAGGAGGAGGGCAATATAAATATATGCCCAAAGTTATTCATTAATCATCCTTGCTCGAATGAAATTTGTGTGGCATATGCAAAAACAAGCTCGTGTGGTTTAAAACGTTTGGCAAAGCAAGAAGAGGATAACATGGAAAGAGACCACCGCCCAATTATCATTGGGCAGTGTGGCCTAGTGGTAGCTTGGAGAGTGCGAAGGCAATGGTAGCACGAAGGTCGTGCCTTCGATTCTTGTGAAGTGGTTTTTGGTGGCAGTGTTGTGGAAGATCCCAAGGCACACATTTTTTTTTAATGTGGGCAAGGAGAAGTGCAAAGAGGAAGCACGTGGTGCTTCCTCATTTGCAAACGAGTGTGTACCTCATGTGGTAATCTTAGCCACAGCTAATGCGCTCATGGTGAGGGCAAGTCGTGGGGTTGAAAACCCTTGAGGCAGGTATGATTTTTTAATTAAAATTTTATGATTTATGCCCTAAGGTTAGAGTGATAAGGTTGTTCTAAAGTTTATTAATTTTTAATAAACTTTATTAAATAAAGGTTGTGGTGATTGATTTTTGAAGGTGAAGTGTTGATGATTATTTGAGTTCTATAATTTGAAAATTATTGTTTTGAGAGTTATATTATAGGAGGTATAAGGAGTTATAATAAAGGCTTAATTGAGATTTATTTTAGGACTTGTTGGCTATTATTTTTTATAAGGGTTTCTTCTAAAAGGAATTTGGTGGATGTTAAAATTAAGTTGGAGTAATAAGGTGTGTTGAACTCACCGTAATACTGAGAGGGGGGGTGAATCAGTATGTCTTAAAATTTTAACTTGCAGAAGAAAGATACTAAATGCAATCTCACAAAATCATTCACAACACAGTATATAACGTGGTTCACCTTTTGGCTACGTCCACGGTGCAAACAACTGTTTAGACTTCCATCTAAATCCAGTTGAAAAATGTAATACACTTACAAATTTTAGCGACACCAATCGCAAGGAACACCAATCCCTGATTTTCCAGCACCAACTGGAAGGAGCACCAACCCCTAATTTACCAACACCAACTGGAAGGAGCACCAACCCCTAATTTACCAGCACCAACTGGAAGGAGCACCAACCCCTGATTCTCCAGCACCAACTGGAAAGAGCACCAACCCCTATTGCCAAGCTCCAACTGGGACTTTGATTTTGATAGGTAGAGACCAACACACGAATGTCTCTTGCCTCCACTTGATTGCTGAATTTGAAATTCTTCCTTAGAATCAAACTGTGAGTAGAAAGAAAACTAGCACCTCCTTTGCAACACACTTCTCTCACTATTCCTCTCTTCTCATCACAAAAATTCTCTCTCAAAAATTCTATCTTTTTCTTTTCAACACTCACTTTGTCTTCTTATCAAAAATCCATTTACAAAATATTCTAACTCCTCTCCAAAAATTCCTCTCATGGTTCCCACACTTTTCTTTAAAATCTTCCTCTAAAATTCTTCTTCTCTCTAATTCTTCTCCAAGTCCCTCCTTTTATAGGTTTTCTCAAATTCTAAAAATACTCCTTTTAACAACATTCCTTTAAAAAAGGACCACCTCTTCCTTTTTCCAACTAAAAAGGGCCACCTCCCCTTTTTACAACAACTTAGCTATTAAAATAGCTTTAAAACATAATAAAAGGGCCACCTCCTTTTTTTACAACAACTTAGCTATTTAAAATAGCTTTACAACATAATAAAAGGGCCACCTCCCTTTTTTACAACAACTTAGTTATAAAAATAGCTTTACAACATAATAAAAGATATGGTTGTCACTCCTTTATTTTAGCATATGGTTGTCACTCCTTTATTTTAGCATATGGTTTCCTTTTTGTTAGAACCATATTCCACCTATAAGGAAATCAAATTTTCAAATATAAATATGCCCAATAAACATTTAAAATATCCCAACTATTTAATTTGTCTTGAGGAATATTTATTTTTCCATGGTCGTGATGCACACCTCAAGTACCCTTGATACTTCAAACTACGATATCTTGAAAACCGTAAGGCCTTTTGATGAGCCGTGAATTCTGTGACTGAGCTGGAGTCGATCTGAACACAGTGAGATGGTCTAATCACTTGATGGAGACTTCATTTTGCTTGACATTGATATACCTTCAATTGACAAAAGCAATGAAGCTATTGCTTTTGTGACTGGTGATTAATCGGTATCTCGTAAACTTGATGAAATACAAATCTGTAGAAGCTTGCAAATTTGAAAGTGTTGACATGAATACCTATATTGCTGAAGTGTTTGACAACAATTACAACAATGAAAATCATACTCAACAATCTCCCCCTTTGGAATTGTTGGCAACACCTGCGTGGCAACATAGCAATACTAAATTTGCAACATTGTACCTGCACACAATCATTCGTTGTTGCCAGATTTTTCTCCCCCTTTGACAACAATGACAAAGAGTGTCCTGCTTTGCTATTTCTGCCTCTCTACCAACTCCCCCTGAAACACACCACTGATATAACTGATTGAATTGGAGCAAAAATGAAAACTTTGAAAGTGCTCCCCCTAACAGTATGCATCATTCTTAAGAAAAATGATTTAGAAGATAAAACCAAAGGAGTATCATAAGATATGTATTTAGTACTCCCCCTGAGAATGTGCAACCCATAGCTGATCAGTGCTTGGGAAGTGTTACCACTCCCAATATTTTTTAGAGATATTCAAAGACATCCTTGGGTAATGGTTTTGTGAAAATATCTGCAACCTGTTCTGAAGTAGGAACATATTCCAATTTTACCTCACCTTCACCTACTTTGTCTTTCAGAAAATGATACCTGATCGCTATATGTTTTGTTCTGTTGTGCATCACAGGATTCTTGGAAATATTTATTGCACTTGTGTTATCACACATGACAGAAATAGGCTCATTGAAATGAATACCAAGATCTTTCAGGGTTTGCTTCATCCACAATACCTGTGTGCAGCAAGTTGTAGCAGCTATGTACTCTGCTTCCGCTGTAGATAGTGAAACTGATTCTTGCTTCTTGCTATGCCATACCACTAGTTTATCACCAAGATAAAAAGCACCACCACTTGTGCTTTTTTGGTCATCTATACATCCTGCCCAATCAGCATCAGAATAAGCAATAAGAGTAAAATATTTATCTCTTGGGTACCATAAGCCATAATCCACTGTCCCCTTCAGATATCTAAAAATCCTCTTAACTGTTGTAACATGGGATTCTTTGGGATCGGCTTGAAATCGTGCTACCATGCAAACTGCCTACAAAATATCTGGTCTTGTGGTTGTTAGATACAACAAACTACCTATCATGGATCTATATGAAGTTTGATCAACAGAAGATGACTTATCATCTTTACTGAGCTTGCATCCTGTTGTCATGGGTGTACTTACAGGCTTACAATCTTCCATTGTAAACTTCTTCAATATTTCTTTCACATATTTGACTTGAGATATGAATATACCCTTATCTAACTGATTGACTTTCAAACCAAGAAAGTAAGAGAGCTCACCGATCATTGACATTTCAAACTCATGTTTCATTTGTTCAGCAAAATTTTTGCATACTTCATCCTTGCAACTTCCAAAAATGATATCATCTACATATACAACAACGATAATCTGATAGTCACTTTTGGTTTTAATGTATAAGTTGCTATCTACCATACCTTTCTTGAAACCTTGCTGAATCAGATATGTATCAAGCCTTGAGTACCATGCTCGGGGTGCCTGTTTTAATCCATATAGTGCCTTCTTCAACTGACATACCAGGTTAGAATTTTTTGCAATCTGAAAACCATCTGGTTGTTCCATGTATACTTCTTCCTCAAGATTACCATTCAGAAAAGCTGATTTAACATCCATTTGATAGACTTTGAAATTTTTGTAAACAACTAATGCAAGGAATATTCTAATTGCTTCAAGTCTAGCTATGGGTGCGAAAGTTTCTTCGAAATCTATACCTTCAATTTGAGCATACCCTTTGCAGACTAGTCTTGCTTTGTTTCTGACCACTTTTCCATCTTCATTCAGCTTGTTACGAAAAACCCATTTTGTGCCTATCACATTCTTGTTCACAGGTCTTGGAACCAGTTCCCATGTCTTATTTTTCTCAATTTGATCCAACTCTTCATCCATTGCTTTTATCCAATTTTCATCTTTGCTTGCTTCCATGACATTTTTAGGCTCAATATTAGATAACAAAGAATAATTAATATTTTCTTGTACCTGAAGTGAATTTCTCTATGGCTGAAGAATTCTTCTTCTCGTTTGAACCCCAACTTGTGGATCTCCTATGATTTGTCCTGTTGGATGATCCTTTTGATTTCTCCATGAGATTTGCTTTGGTGCTCCTTGAAATGATCTTTTGGTATCATCTTCCTCTTCTTCCTTGTCACTTCCTTCCTCTTTATCTGCTTCAATAGTTTCTTGATACATAGGATAATCATCCTCCTCATTATAAAGCTTGTTAGTACCTTCGTCAAATTTTACATCAGAAGTATCGACTATTTTTCTTAGTCTCTTATTATAGCATTGATAAGCTTTGCTTCTAGAAGAGTAACCAAGAAATATACCTTCATCAGCTCTATCTTCAAACTTACCAAGATTGTCTTCTGTATTTTTGATGTAGCATTTACTCCCAAAAATTCTGAAATGCTTAACGGTGGCTCTTCTTCTGAACCATAACTCATAGGGAGTTTTATTTTCTTCTCGCCTAAGCATGCACCTGTTTAGTATATACACTGCTGCATAAATTACCTCTTTCCAGAATCTATCAGCTATGTCACTTTCAACCATCATAGTTCTTGCCATTTCCTACATAGTTCGATTCTTTCTCTCAACAACTCCATTTTGTTGTGGTGTCCTTGCTGCTGAAAATTGTCTCCTAATTCCTTGATCAACACAAAATTCTATAAAATATTCTGAGATAAATTCTCCACCTCTGTCTGACCTTAGACACTTGATCCTCCTGCTACACTGATTTTTTGCTTGATTTTTGAACACCTTAAACATTTCTAGTGCTTCTGATTTATGCTTCATAAATAATACCCATGTCATCCTAGTGTAATCATCAATGCAAAGCATAAAATATTTATCTCCATTTATACTCTGAGTTCTCATAGGACCACATAAATCAGTGTGCACTAACTCTAATGGTTTCATCCTGTAATGTTCCTTACTTTTGAAAGTGGATCTGGTTTGCTTACCTCGCTGGCATGGTCCACAGATACAGTTGGTTGGTTTTGAAATAACTGGAATATCTCTAACAACTCATTTTGAACTAATATTAATCAGATTGTCAAAATTAATATGTCCTAATCTCTTATGCCACAACCAACTTGTTTCTTCCTGACTCATCATGCATGTATATTGTGAACTTTCACTAAGTGTATACAAATTACCATTTGTTCTAGTACCAAATGCCACTATTTTTCCACTATTTGTTTTTCTTATCTCACATCCATGTTTCTTGAACACTACATCATGCCCATTATTACAAATTTGACTAATGTTGAGTAAATTGTGCTTTAAACCAACAACAAATAGTACCTCTTCGGATTTGATCTTGTCGTTGTTGATCTTCACTGTACCTTTGCCAATGATTTTGGCTCCATCGTTGTTCCCAAACTTGACTGAACCACCTTCGTATTGTTGTAGCTTTTCAAATCTCTGTTTGTCCCCTGTCATATGACTAGAGCATCCATTGTCTAATATCCATGGTGTAGATTTATTTTGCGCTTTAAAAGTAGTTTGCACAATTAGAGACTCCTTAACCTCTTTTGGTTTCTCTACCCAAATATTTTTATCTTTTGGTTTAGGTTGTTGAGTAGGCTTCTTATTTTCATCAACATAAGAAGTGTTTTCTAAAGTTTTTCTATTTGATCTCCATAAGTTCTGATGAAACTTTCTTTCATTAGATGTAGACATGTTTCTACAAAATCTTGCTATGTGTCCAAAGTTGTGACACTTAAAACATTCTACATCATAATTCACTAATGGTGCAAAGAAGTTTCTACTAACAAAATTTCTTGGATGAACATTGAGCTTGCAATCTGAAATTTTATGTCCATAGGAGTTGCATTTGAAACAATAACCAGAAAAGAAATAATTGAACCTGGTTTGTGGTCTTTGCCATGTAGTTGTAGGAGCTCTGAATCTTCTCATCCTTTGGTGTGGAATATAGTTGAAGCCATCATTATCCATGTGATTCTTCTCTTCTTGTGGTTTCTTCACTTCAGTCTTCACGGGCTTTGGAACTTCAATATTTGGCTTGCTTGAGGAACTTCTATCGTATCCCAAACCAAACTTAATATCAACACTCCTCTGATTGTTTAGAATATCGTCCAGTTGCATGGAACTCTTCTCAAACTTGATGTATCTGTTGATTTTCAGATCTGCCTCTGTTAATTGTTTTCTTAAAGAAACAACTTCTTCCTCTACTTTACAACAGTCTTCATCCTTAGTCTTTATCTGATTTTTTAGATCATCTGAAATCTTCTTTGCCTCCTCAATTTGCACTTTTAGATCCGTAATGATTTTGTTTGCTTCTTCAAATTTTCTTGATATCCTCTTGATATTTTTCCTTTCAACATCCAATTCCTCCAGAGTAGCAACTAATTCCTTTTCTAGGTCGACTTCTGCATCTATCTCAGATTCATCTTCCTCTTCCTCTTCAATGACTTTTTCATCCTCAAAGGCCATGAAAAGAGCTTCATCATTCTCTTCTTCAGAATTTTCACTTGAAGTATTTTCTGACGAGCTACTATTCCTCTTTGAAATGAAACTTCTTTTCTTCAAGTTACCTCTTTGAAAATTTGACGATTTCTTTTTGTATCTATCCCTTTTTTCATTCTGTGATTGTTCATCCTGATCACTCTTTTCTTTATATGGACACTTAGCTGCAAAATGTCCAATACCTCCATAATTAAAACACTTTAAAGGTAATTTTCCATGATACTTGCCTTTTCCTCTTTTCAGCTTTCTTACAAAGTTGGCCTCCATTTTGTCTGCAACTTCATCTTCTTCTGATTCAGATACAATTTTGACATTCTTCATAGCTTTGAATGCCGCTACCTTTTCAGATGTTCTATTGCTACCAATTCTCATTTCATATGCAGTTAAGGAGCCATGCATTTCATCCATGGAAAAACTATTTAAATCCTTAGCCTCTTCTATAGCTGAAACTTTTGAATCAAATTTTTGAGAAAGAGATCGTAATACCTTTTTAACAACAATCGAATCTGCTAGCTTTTCACCAAGGCCTCGAATAGCATTTATCACTTCATTTACTCTCAGCATATAAGACTCTATGCTCTCATCATCATTCATTTTTAAGCCTTCAAACTGAGCTCGATGTATCTACAATTTGGCTTCTTTGATCTTGTCATCACCTTCATGAATACTTTTCAACTTATCCCATATGGCTTTAGAAGATTCACAACTGATGACTTTAACCAATTCACTATCAACCAGACCACATAGTAAAGCATTTTTTGCCTTTGCATCATTCTCCAGTAGCTTCTTTTTAGCTGCATCCTTAGGTGGAGTAGCTTGTTTGGTGTAGCCTTTTTCTACACTCTCCCAAATGTCATATCCCAGAGCACTTAAATAAGTTTTCATCCTGAGGCTCCAGAAAGCGTAATTCGTGCCATCGAACAATGGTGCCTTGTTGGAGGAAAAACCTTCATGATTCACCATAGTGAGTTACTGCAAGATCTACCACAGCTGATTAAGCTTGTTAGTGGTGCCTAGCTCTGATACCAATTGTTGAACTCACCGTAATACTGAGAGGGGGGTGAATCAGTATGTCTTAAAATTTTAACTTGTAGAAGAAAGATACTAAATGCAATCTCACAAAATCATTCACAACACAGTATATAACGTGGTTCACCTTTTGGCTACGTCCACGGTGCAAACAACTATTTAGACTTCCATCTAAATCCAGTTGAAAAATGTAATACACTTACAAATTTTAGCGACACCAATCGCAAGGAACACCAATCCCTGATTTTCCAGCACCAACTGGAAGGAGCACCAACCCCTAATTTACCAGCACCAACTGGAAGGAGCACCAACCCCTAATTTACCAGCACCAACTGGAAGGAGCACCAACCCCTGATTCTCCAGCACCAACTGGAAAGAGCACCAACCCCTATTGCCAAGCTCCAACTGGGACTTTGATTTTGATAGGTAGAGACCAACACACGAATGTCTCTTGCCTCCACTTGATTGCTGAATTTGAAATTCTTCCTTAGAATCAAACTGTGAGTAGAAAGAAAACTAGCACCTCCTTTGCAACACACTTCTCTCACTATTCCTCTCTTCTCATCACAAAAATTCTCTCTCAAAAATTCTATCTTTTTCTTTTCAACACTCACTTTGTCTTCTTATCAAAAATCCATTTACAAAATATTCTAACTCCTCTCCAAAATTTCTCTCATGGTTCCCACACTTTTCTTTAAAATATTCCTCTAAAATTCTTCTTCTCTCTAATTCTTCTCCAAGTACCTCCTTTTATAGGTTTTCTCAAATTCTAAAAATACTCCTTTTAACAACATTCCTTTAAAAAAGGACCACCTCTTCCTTTTTCCAACTAAAAAGGGCCACCTCCCCTTTTTACAACAACTTAGCTATTAAAATAGCTTTAAAACATAATAAAAGGGCCACCTCATTTTTTTACAACAACTTAGCTATTTAAAATAGCTTTACAACATAATAAAAGGGCCACCTCCCTTTTTTACAACAACTTAGTTATAAAAATAGCTTTACAACATAATAAAAGATATGGTTGTCACTCCTTTATTTTAGCATATGGTTGTCACTCCTTTATTTTAGCATATGGTTTCCTTTTTGTTAGAACCATATTCCACCTATAAGGAAATCAAATTTTCAAATATAAATATGCCCAATAAACATTTAAAATATCCCAACTATTTAATTTGTCTTGAGGAATATTTATTTTTCCATGGCCGTGATGCACACCTCAAGTACCCTTGATACTTCAAACTACGATATCTTGAAAACCGTAAGGCCTTTTGATGAGCCATGAATTCTATGACTGAGCTGGAGTCGATCTAAACATAGTGAGATGGTCTAATCACTTGATGGAGACTTCATTTTTCTTGACATTGATATACCTTCAATTGACAAAAGCAATGAAGCTATTGCTTTTGTGATTGGTGATTAATCGGTATCTCGTAAACTTGATGAAATACAAATCTGCAGAAGCTTGCAAATTTGAAAGTGTTGACATGAATACCTATATTGCTGAAGTGTTTGACAACAATTACAACAATGAAAATCATACTCAACAGGTGTATTTTGCATTGTGATTTTTATTGAAGTCTTCTAACCCTTATTGAGATTGGAAAAGAGAAATTTGTGAGTGTGGCAGATTTGTGAGATCAACTCCTTGACATTCAAAAGGTATGGGAAAATTCTTCTTTGGTTGAGTTGATTGATTGGTTTTATTGAAAATTAAGTTTGGAGTGAAAAGGACTTAATTAGGGTTTCCTTTTCAAAAGTGGTTGAGTTAATGCTTCAAGGTTTTTTGAAATTGAGAGTTGTGATTAAAACATTGTTTGATGAGCATGGTTGTTGAAGTAATTTGTTATGCAAAGAACTTGAACTAGGGTTTGAAAAGATCATGAGTATCATTGTTATGTGAGATTTGTTGTTGAGCATTGTT
Source organism: Wollemia nobilis (assembly GCA_028583015.1). Lineage (NCBI taxonomy): Eukaryota > Viridiplantae > Streptophyta > Pinopsida > Araucariales > Araucariaceae > Wollemia > Wollemia nobilis. The sequence goes on from JAQPPZ010016856.1 coordinate 5,414,210, forward strand.
GGAAATATTTTGAGTTGGATGATACATGCTTGGACTAGGGTTTATGAGCAAGAGTTGTTTCTTGAGTGATTGGTTGAGTAGAGTTGATTGGGCCTAGTCAAGTGGATGTATGAAGTGGTTGTTCAAGTTCCATAAAACAAACTATTCTATATTATGATTTGAGTTGAGATTGAGTTTGTGAGAATAGAACATATTGAGTCTCTAACAATTCTCTTTATGCTTCTATGAGATTGAGTTGAGAAAGAGATTGAGTTTTGAGTATAGAACATATTGAGTCTCTAATAATTCTCTTTATGCTTCTATGAGATTGATTTGAGTTGAGAAAGTAATTGAGCAGATTTGGACAAGTTCTATGTGAGCTTGTTGAGTAGATTTGGACAAGTTCTGTGTGAGCTTGTTGAGCAGATTTGGACAAGTTCTATGTGGACCTATTGAGCAGAGTTGAGCAGGTTCTATGTGGACCTGGTGAGCAGATTTGGATAGGTTCTGTGTGGACCTGTTGAGTAGATTTGAGTAGGTTCTGTGTGGACCTATTGAGCAGATTTGAGCAAGTTCTAGAGAGGACTTGTGGATAGTTTGGTGTGAGCTTTTGAGGAAGCTTGCAAGGCAGATTTGAGACAAGTCTTTGAGAAGACTTGAGAGCAGAGTTGATTGATTTTTTCAAACCTTGAGTTAAGGTTTGGGGTAGATCCAGTAGAGTTGAGTCAAGCCTTGAGTTAGGGCTTGAGAACAAATATTGAAGATAGATTTGTGCTAGACCGACTAGACTATGTTTAGTGCAGATTTGAGAGTAGAGTTTGGTGCAGATTTGAGGATAGGTTTGTGCTAGACCAGAGATAGATATTGAGAAAATTTGTGCTAGACCGAATGAACTATGTTTAGTGCAAGAGTTGAGAAGAACTGTGCTAGACCGATTGGACTGTGTTTAGTACAGAATTGAGATAGAGCTTTGGAGGTGATAGAGCAGAGAGGACAGAGTCTCCAGTGGATAGAGATCCATCAGCCAGGACATTGAGGATAGGTCTTCTGAGTGAGGACAAGAGTCTTCAAGTGGAGAGAGATCCACCAGTTAGTGCAGTGGAGGTAGAGTCTTCCAGAAGATCACCAGCCAGAGTAGAGGAGAAGGAGTTCTCCTATGGATAGAGATCCACAAACTTGATTTAGGGGATTGGTGTCTCCTTTGGACAGAGGTCCATAAATATTGTAATTGGGAAGGATTCCCAAGAGATTGATTGAGAAAATTTAGTGAAATATTTTCTCCGTGGAAGTAGCCATATTTGGGTGAACCATGTAAATTTTTGTGTCTCTATTGTGTGTGGTGTTGTGTACATTGCTTTGATTACTGTTGTTGATATTGCTATCTTTACATTGCATATATTGGTTTGAGAGAAAAAGTAAAAAGTGCTCTTATATTGTTCACCCCCCTCTCAGTATAAGCTTGTGTTCTTCAATTGGTATCAGAGCGGGTTCCTTCAGAAGAGTTTGACAGCTTGAAGGAAAAGCGGTCAAGAACACAATGGATCAAAAGGATCAAAGGGATGGGTCCATCAATAATACAGTACCAGTATTTGATGGAAGTGACTTCTTGTATTGGTGTATGCTGATGAGGTTTCACTTGATGGCACTTGGTAATGAAGTTTGGGATGCAGTGGAACTTGGATATGATTCAATAGTCAATCCTCCTACAGATAAGGAAGGTAAGATTCTAATGCATGCAAATTCAAGAGCTATGAATGCAATTATAAAAGGGTTGCGTAGATCAGAATCTATGAAGGTTATGGATTGTAAAACAACAAAAGAAATGTGGGAACTACTGCATAACATATATGAAGGAGATAAAGGTATCAGGAAAGCTAAGATCAAAAATATCAAAGGAGAATTTGAAAATCTAAGAATGCGGGATGATGAAAACATTCGTGACTATCTCAGTAAGATTGATGAACTTGTACATGAGATGAGAGGTCTTGGAATGAAGGTTGATGAATCCGATGCTTGTGATAAGATCTTGAGAACTCTTCCAAAAAGGTACAGTGAAAAAGTCTCTTCTATAGAAACATCAATTGATAGTGACAGTCTGACAAGAAATTCTTTACTTGGCATGCTTACAACTTTTGAGATAAGAACAAAAGATCCTATCCCTCCGAAAGAGGCTGCTTTCAAAGCGAACAAGAAGATAAAGGGTAAGAAGTCAGAATCAAGCAGTGAGTCATCCAGTGATGAAGAAGCAAATTATGGTAGAAGAGATAAAGGTTCCAGAAGACCCATAGATCTAAGATCTGTTAAGTGTTTCAATTGTGGAAAGTATGGATATTTTGCAACAGATTGTAAAGAGCCAAAGAACAACAATGGTGAAGAAAAATAGGATCACAGGTACAGGGAATCAGAAAGACATAGGCACCAAAAGAAAAGCAAATATGGACAAAGCAGACAAGGAAGGAAGTTCTTCCAAAGACAAAAGAGGAGCTACTATGCGGATAATGCAAGTAAGTACTCAAATGATAGTGATGCTAGTTCTTCAGATAATGATAGAGATGAAGTCCTATTTATGATTGAAGAAAAAGAACCAGTTAAGAAAAAGACTCCAATTATTCTCAAGTGTTTTAGATGTGGTAAATTTGGACATCTTGAAGATGATTGTACAAGGGATGGTTATAGTTTCAGTGATGATGAATATGAGAATGCACTTGAAGGACCAGATGAAAATATTCTAATGGCTTTAGAAGAAGAAGTAAGTGATCCTATAGAAGATAAGCCAAAATAAAGTAATGATGTGGACAAAGGCAAACAAATAGAGGATTATTCAGTAGAGAATGGTTATGATCTCAAGGGAGAACTTATCTATGCCCTTGACATGGTAAAGAAGGTAAGAAAGCAACACTCTAAACTTGAAATTTAGTTTCAAGAATGTGATGAAGAGAGAAGATTGCTCATAGAGGATTTAGAAAAATCAAAGGCTAAGGCAAAAAGGTTCAAAGATAAGTTAGAAGCAAAGATCTTGGAATGTGAGAAGTTAGCACAAGAAGTGGCACTACTAAAAGAATATTTAGAGGACTCCAAGATCAAGATGAAAGGATTCAAGAATAGCTCAAATATTATGGATAAGATAGTCAAGGTACAAAGAAGGTCAACAAACAAAATAGGTCTTGGTTTTGAACAAACTCAAAAGAAACAGGAAGGAGAGTTAACTTCAAGTTCTGAAGAGGAAACTTCAGATGAAGATACTTCAGAAGAAGACAGTGTAAGAGAAAGTCAGACATCAGAGGAAGAGTTGGACAATAGAGAGTTCAACAAATATAGGAACAATGCACAAAGAAGATACAGATGGAACAACAATCAGAACAGGAGACCGATGAGGTCAAAACAAGGAAGCTTCAACGGAAGATGTTTTTCATGTCACAGGTTTGGGCACATGGCTTCACAATGCAGGACACATGAAATACAAGAATATGGGAATGGACAGTTTTTCCATGGGTATTGCTACTCATGTAATCAGTTTGGTCACAAGGCAATGAATTGCAGGGTTCATGAAAGAAGAGGATATGACTTCACTAGGAGAAATCCTAAGATATTTGCACCTCCAAGGAATAATATCATTAAGTGTTATAAGTGCAATAATGATGGTCACACAACAAAGTGGTGTAGAGAAGACATTCCAGAAATAGGTATGAACAGGAATAGGAACATGAATAGGAACATGAACATGAACAGGAACATGAACAAGAACATGAATAGGAACAGGAACAAGAACAGATGAGAACAAAAAAAGGAACAAGAAAATAGGAATAAGAACAAGAATAGGAAAAAAATAGGAATGATGACAGGAACAGGGATGATGACTTGGATAGAAACAGTCAGAGGATTCAGGAAACTCAAAAAAGAAGGGAAAAGAATAAAGGTAAAGAATAGTGCTTTCGGGGAGTAGAAATACTCCCACCCCAGAATTAACCACCTCATGAGGAGGTGGGGGAGGGGCTAAGCTAAGAGGCTCATTCTTAGCCCCGAGCCCCAAAGGTGACCCTTTGCCATTGATGTCAAAGGGGGAGAGATTTGTGTATTGGGGAGAGATTTGATATCTGAGAGAGCATTGAGCCAGGGGGAGCAGAAGGAAAAATAAAAGTAGAAGGAAAAAGAAAGGTTAGGTTTCAAGTAAAAATAATGTGGGTTGCCATCAATGACAAAGGGGGAGATTGTTGGACATTTTGAGTCCCTAAGCCAAAGTTGTCATTGATGTCAAGATGCCAGTGAGAGTTCTTCTTCAGTTCGAGTGCAAAGTTTAATGGAAGTTTATAATGGGTTAAAATATTTTATTTTACACCCAAAAATATTGGGTCGAAAAGAGGTTTTTATTTCTCCATGGAAGCAATTCATCCGAAGCATTGGAAGGTTAAAAATATTATAATTGTTATTATAATATTTACCAAAGTGGTAAAAATCTAATTAAATATTATAATTTTTAATTATAATATAATTAGATTTTAAAGGATAAAGTTCATTTGATTAAAACCCTAAGGTTGGGTTTTAGAAAATTAAAATATATTCGAGCGCAAAGTTTTTAGAGATTAAAAACCCAAAGGTTGGGTTTTACTAAGGCTTTCGAAGCCTTAGAGCGCCGACGTGATGCATTCAAATCAAAGCATCGACATCCTAGACAAAGGAGGAGGGCAATATAAATATATGCCCAAAGTTGTTCATTAATTATCCTTGCTCGAATGAAATTTGTGTGGCATATGCGAAAATGAGCTCGTGTGGTTTAAAACATTTGGCAAAGGAAGCAGAGGATAACACGGAGAGAGACCACCCCCAATTCGCATTGGGCAGTGTGGCCTAGTGGCAGCTTGGAGAGCGCGAAGGCATTGAGAGCACGGAGGTCGTGCGTTCGATTCTCGTGAAGTGGTTTTTGGTGGCAGTGTTGTGGAAGCGCCCAAGGCGCACATTTTTGTTAAACGTGGGCAAGGAGAAGTGCAAAGAGGAAGCACGTGGTGCTTCCCCCTTTGCGAACGAGCATGTAGCTCATGTGGCAACCTTAGCCATGGCTAAGGCACTCGCGGTGAGGGCAAGTCATGGGGTCGAAACCCCTTGAGGCAGGTATGATTTTTTAATTAAAATTTTATGATTTATGCCCTAAGGTTGGAGTGATAAGGTTGTTCTAAAGTTTATTAATTTTTAATAAACTTTATTAAATAAAGGTTGTGGTGATTGATTTTTGAAGGTGAAGTGTTGATGATTATTTGAGTTCTATAATTTGGAAATTGTTGTTTTGAGAGTTATGTTTTAGGAGGTATAAGGAGTTATAATAAAGGCTTAATTGAGATTTATTTTAAGACTTGTTGGCTATTATTTTTGATAAGGGTTTCTTCTAAAAGGACTTTGGTGGATGTTAAAATTAAGTTGGAGTAATAAGGTGTATTTTGCATTGTGATTTTTATTGAAGTCTTCTAACCCTTATTGAGATTGGAAAAGAGAAATTTGTGAGTGTGGCAGATTTGTGAGATCAACTCCTTGACATTCAAAAGGTATGGGAAAATTCTTCTTTGGTTGAGTTGATTGATTGGTTTTATTGAAAATTAAGTTTGGAGTGAAAAGGACTTAATTAGGGTTTCCTTTTTGAAAGTGTTTGAGTTAATGCTTCAAGGTTTTCTAAAATTGAGAGTTGTGATTAAAACATTGTTTGATGAGCATGGTTGTTGAAGTAAGTTGTTATGCAAAGAACTTGAACTAGGGTTTGAAAAGATCATGAGTATCATTGTTATGTGAGATTTGTTGTTGAGCATTGTTGGAAATATTTTGAGTTGGATGATACATGCTTGGACTAGGGTTTATGAGCAAGAGTTGTTTCTTGAGTGATTGGTTGAGTAGAGTTGATTGGGCCTAGTCAAGTGGATGTATGAAGTGGTTGTTCAAGTTCCATAAAACAAACTATTCTATATTCTGATTTGAGTTGAGATTGAGTTTGTGAGAATAGAACATATTGAGTCTCTAACAATTCTCTTTATGCTTCTATGAGATTGAGTTGAGAAAGAGATTGAGTTTTGAGTATAGAACATATTGAGTCTCTAACAATTCTCTTTATGCTTCTATGAGATTGATTTGAGTTGAGAAAGTAATTGAGCAGATTTGGACAAGTTCTATGTGAGCTTGTTGAGCAGATTTGGACAAGTTATGTGTGAGCTTGTTGAGCAGATTTGGATAGGTTCTGTGTGGACCTGTTGAGCAGAGTTGAGCAGGTTCTGTGTGGACTTGGTGAGCAAATTTGGATAGGTTCTATGTGGACCTATTGAGCAGATTTGAGCAGGTTCTGTGTGGACCTATTGAGCATATTTGAGCAAGTTCTAGAGAGGACTTGTGGACAGTTTGGTGTGAGATTTTGAGGAAGCTTGCAAGGTAGATTTGAGATAAGTCTTTGAGAAGACTTGAGAGCAGAGTTGATTGATTTGTTCAAACCTTGAGTTAAGGTTTGGGGTAGATCCAATAGAGTTGAGTCAAGCCTTGAGTTAGGGCTTGAGAATAGATATTGAAGATAGATTTGTGCTAGACCGACTGGACTGTGTTTAGTGCAGATTTGAGAGTAGAGTTTGGTGCAGATTTGAGGATAGGTTTGTGCCAGACTAGAGATAGAGATTGAGCAGATTTGTGCTAGACCGAATGAACTATGTTTAGTGCAAGAGTTGAGAAGAACTGTGCTAGACCGATTGGACTATGTTTAGTATAGAATTGAGATAGAGCTTTGGAGGTGATAGAGCAGAGAGGACAGAGTCTCCAGTGGATAGAGATCCATCAGCCAGGACATTGAGGATAGGTCTTCTGAGTGAGGACAAGAGTCTTCAAGTGGAGAGAGATCCACCAATCAGTGCAGTGGAGGTAGAGTCTTCCAGAAGATCACCAACCAGAGTAGAGGAGAAGGAGTTCTCCTGTGGATAGAGATCCACAAACTTGATTTAGGGGATTGGTGTCTCCTTTGGATAGAGGTCCATAAACATTGTAATTGGGAAGGATTCCCAAGAGATTGATTGAGAAAATTTAGTGAAATATTTTCTCCGTGGAAGTAGCCATCTTTGGGTGAACCACGTAAATTGTTGTGTCTCTATTGTGTGTGGTGTTGTGTACATTGCTTTGATTACTGTTGTTGATATTGCTATCTTTACATTGCATATATTGGTTTGAGAGAAAAAGTAAAAAGTGCTCTTATACTGTTCACCCCCCTCTCAGTATAAGCTTGTGTTCTTCAAATGCATATATAGGCCAGGGTGCCCCCTCGAGTTTTTATGAAGATAACATATCCTATGAAAGCTCTAAAGAACTCACGTAGAAGAAGAAAGAGAGAGAGAATAAAAATTGGAGAAAAAAAGGTAACAACCAGAGTTTAAAAAAGGTGAAAAAGGGTAAAATTCTAATTTTTTTACTGGGTTTTGGTAGAGAAAGGGCTTTGAGGAGAAAAGGAAATGGTGTTACCCGTTCACCGGGCAGCGGTCATGAGGGGTGATGTGGGGGCACGAGAGTTGGTAAGTACCAAATTCCACCCTCCTTATGCAAATTTTTCTCCATTTTTTGTGAGTTTAAGGGTAGGATCTAGGAATTTTCCATTATTGAGGGTAAGATTTGTGCTTGATTCGAGTGCGATTTTATGGCTCGATCATGATTTTTCTTTAGAAGAAACGTGATGAAATCAAACTTGGATAAAATTGAGTATGTTTTTATGAAATTGTGTCTCCTAAAATGGAGGGTGTGATTTTGTGCTAAAAAAATTGTATGCCCTAAGAATGGGGCGTGATTTCACCAAAAACTAGAAAAAAGAAAAGCAAAAACAAAACACAAGAGGAAAAAGAGGGAAAAAAAGCAACTATGAAGTGCGAATTACAAAATTATGATCAAATTTGTGTTTTGATTTGAAATTATGGATTTTATTATTTTTATTTTTATTTATGAAACTGATGTGATTTTATTTATCTATGGATGTAGCTAGGTATCCTCAAGAGTTGAGAGTGGAGGGTAGGTCCTCTGGCGGTAGAGTTGGATGCACTAGGATAGGTGGAGAGGGATCAACTAGAGGTAGTGGGGCTAGAACACCTGGTGAGGATGCCTTGCATTGAGATAGATAGGGCTATGTAGAAAGTCTTTGTAGATAGGTGGTACTTTAAGTCCTCTACTTTTTGGTTACCCACATGAGATCTCACTATCACGTTACAGGATATGTGGTAGATATTGTAGATCCCTATCATAGGGACAATATTTTATGGAGCACATGGATGGATGGCCACACTGCAATGGTTCTCAATAGGTTTTACCCACCAAGTGCAAGAGAACACCATATCAATCAATGATCTAGTGGGATGCTATGGGGCAAAACCTCTAACCGTCGTTCTCTATGGATTTATGGCTAGGCTACTGATGTGTCATACCATCAGGTGGTACTTACCATGGACAATGGTAGTAGTAGTGGTAGACATGCATGATCAAGAGGTTTGATTTGCATTGGGCCTATATGTGTTGGCCTGCCTATACAAGATGTACAATTTTATGTATAAGTGACATACAAGATTGGTATGTATGACATTGATCTAGGTGTGGTACTAGGAGCACATTAAAATATGGATATCGAAGGTACTACCAGGTTCACTACCCAACCCAGAGTGGCGTAAAGGTCCTTGGAGAGGATCGTAAGGGCCTATGTAGAGAATTTACCACTAGAAAGGAGGGTGATTGATGAGATTTAGGAGGTAAAGCTCATCTGGAATCCATGGTAGCTTAACCCTGGGTGGGCTGAGGATAGGACAGATCTATCCAAGGTACAAAGTATCAAGTGGCTAAGTTCAAATAAGGAGTCAAAGAAATTTAGATTTGATCAAGTCCTTTGATAGTTAAAGATATTAAAGGGAATATTGGACCTAGGGGACTACTGGTACTGAAGGGTGACTTGAGATCCAGTAGGGGTCGAGGATGATCTAGACCTCACCAGATATGTTGAGGAGGATATGGGTAATCCTTCTTATGTTGACCCAAGGACAAATGATGCAGGAGTGGTTGTCAGGTATAGGTAGTGGTACAAATGAGTTATACCCCAAAGGATATCCCTATTAGTATTGATATAGAGGATCTAGGTGATGGACTTAGGCATGTAGTGATCATTCTGAGAGGTATCTAACTAAACCACAAAGAGGTCACAGTAGACTCCTACCTATTCAATACAAATTTTGGCTTGTATTCACATCTTGGTGGTAGAGGAGTCCATCTAGGTAGTAGGGACTAGAGAGGGGGGGAAAGAGATACCCCCACATAGATAGGGAGGCTACAAATTAGATATCTTAGAGAGGCATCTACATCTATAGTAGTGATGGGCGATATCCAAGAAATGAGGGAGATAGAGGAGCTACGAGCACAATCTTCTCTATAGAGCCAATTGACCTAGGACCAGGAGGACAGAGCCAAGAGGTTAGAGGAGTTGCAGTATTCATCAAGCATCGTAGAGGCTGATAGGGATGTAGCTTGGGTAGAGACTAGAAAAATCTAGGGGGCGATGTTTTTTCCAGATGGAGAGCACCATAAATCCATGGCAGAGAGGATATCTATCATTGAGAGTAGCTAGGTAGGAGGTGCGGTGCAACTTCTTTAGGTGGAGCTACAACAGATAAGAGAGATGTTGGAGATAGCTCTTCAATGGGTTATGTTTTATGATATGACTTACTGTGCAACTTTACCACTAGATCAGAGGATACCACTTCCTCGATCCCTATAGTCAGTGATTAGATCGTGGTCTCGATTATGGATGACATAGGTATCATGATAGTTCATGTCACAACATAGGTTTTCTCCTCCTTAGTATGGACCAAAGGGATCTGGCTCTTATAGCTAGGAGAGAGGACTAGGGATTAGGATGATGCACTAATTTTTGGATTGAGGTGGGCATCCCTAGGTTATGTGTACCGAGTCTGAATTGTGGTACACCAGCATAACATGGTGATGATGTACTATTTTTCTCTTAAGTAATATATAGTTGATTTTGTTGTTTTGTTGTATGTGTAATAAGTGTAATGTGTTTTTATGTATGAAAACTATCTTAAATAAAAATATATGAAAATATATGGATGCAAAAGGAAATAAAGGAGAATAATGAGAAGGATGAAGGATACAATCAAAAGAAAGAAATAGGATAAGAAAAAAGAAGAGAGAAAAAGAGGGAGAAGAAGAATAAGAAGAGGAAGAAGAAGAGGAAGAAGAAAAATAAGAAGAAAAGGAAGAAGAAGGTAGAGGAAGAAGAAGAAGAAGGGGATCCAAAGGTCAACCATATAAAAAGGAGAATAAATAACAACCCATAGTATGAAACTAATGTAGGTTACGAGGAACCAGTGTAGTTAGATACCATAGATCATTTTAGAAAGAGAGCTAGACCCACTATAGATTTAACACTTGTAGTAGTGTAAAAAGAAATGTGTTGAGTCTGACCCACTATGGGTGGTTTCATCCTTATTGACTACTATGAGGTGTTTACTCACTAGGGTGTATGCTGAGGTCTACTAAAACTAACCAAGGAGCTTATCCTATAATGGGGTGCTAAGCCTACTGAGTCAAAAGAGAGTATAACCTGATAGAATATCGTAGACAATGCAATATCCACTAGGATGTATAAGTATCCTATGTGGGGTGTATGGAGATAAATATTATGCAAGTGCTAGTCCAAATAGGGATCTTAAAAATACTTTGTGAATGAAAGAACTATCATGACAAAGAAACCGAGGAAAGGAGAAGAAGCAATCATAAGAAGAAGGCAATGAAGAGCCCCTACGGGGCGATATTTCTAGGTATCAGAGTCCTAGTGATAAGTGAAATGCATGTGATCTATGTCCTAACTAGTTATCATCACATGCCATTATCACAAAATCCCTAAAAAATCTATATGATCAAGCAATTATGAACAATCAGTCATGCAATCTATATGATCAAGCAATTATGAACAATCAGTCATGCAATTATGACATATAATTATGCAAGGTGTTCTTTAGATGTCAAGCAATCATGCAAGGATGACAAGCAAAAATACAATATGAGCAAGCAGGTGGATGCAATGGAAATGAAAATGCAACTACATGATTTTTTTTTTTCAAAGAATTGAAATCAATGAAAAATCTAAATGCGCCATTCATCTTACTAAAATAAATGAGCATGCCATGGACTGTCAGATTGAATATATCCCCAAGGAGTGCATTTCCTAGATGATAAAAATCACAAGAAAATTCCTCTAGGACTCTTCTCTTGACATCCATGGCATGATAATCAACACATCATCTAAAAACACCATTCTTTTTAGCAAAAAAACATTACATAAATATCCATCACTCTCTTTCACATAAGTAATGTTATTTTTAGAACAAACATAATTAATAATATTACAAGACATTAGCTTTGGAGGAGAAGTAAAATTAACACTTTAATTTTTGGTTATTATTCCCTTTTGATATTCTATATATTATGCATAAGTCATAACATCGTCATCATCCTCAAAAACCAAAGGTTGATTTTTATTAGGCATAAAACCTATACCATATCTCCTAGGCTAAATCTCAACATCCAAAGGTTCTTGAATACCTTTCTATTGTGGTCCCAATCCTTTACTTGTATATCCTATACTAGACAGGATCTTCTTATAAAGGAGATAGTCATTAGTGAGATAACATTGAGCAAAAGAGTGCTCACTAGGAGATGTGTTTCTACCACTAAAATTTTATTCGAAGGTAGTCCCTCTGAAGACAAATGTACACATGCCAATGTGTACAAAATAACCCTTCTTATGGGATAAACCCATAGTTTGAGGTGATGGTGGTAGCTTGAATAGATCCAGAAGAGACTCTTGAAGAAACTGATTATCATTATCCAAGGAGGAAGAATGGGGTTTATGTTCCTCAATCACTTTTAAATTTTGAATATGCTCTAAAATTTGAGATGAGGAACATGGATAAATTATTGAAGAAATAGAAGGATAAGAGTAAGATTTAAATTGAGCTAACTCTATATTTGAATAGAATTCAAATGGTCGAGGATAGTCCAAAATGGTGACAACTTGATTCTTGAATTTAAATTTGAGATATTGATGAAAAGTAGAAGGAACGACCTTCATTGTATGAATCCAAGGTCACCCAAGAAGAAGATTAAAGGATGCAGAATAATGAACCACATAAAACAAAGTATCCAATATCCTAGGCCCCACATTTAATGGAAGAGATATGACACCATAAGCCTTTGTTACTTATTGTTGAAAGATTTAATAATGATATCATATTTTGTTAAATATTCCTCTTTTAATCCAAATTTCTAAAAGAAATGATATGCGCATAAGTTGAGGGATGAGCCATTATCAATAAAAATCCTCTTGATAAGGGTATCCCCAATAAGTGCAGTGATGTAAAGTGATTAATCTCCATGTAAGTTTGAGGAAGGTTTATCATCATCTGAGAATGAGACATGGTGTATATTAAAAGAACCTTTGGCATCAACTATGGCATTTGGGGCAATGTCAAAACAAACGGATTGTTATTTTAAAAATTCCATTAAGGTATTTCTATGATTAGGAGAAGTCTGCAAAATTTCTAAAATTGATATTTTAGCTGGAGTATTAGCTAACTATTTATGAATATCAAATGATATTTGTGGTTGTGGTCTCAAAACTATTGGTGGAATTATTGTAGCTAAATCCTTTCTCTGATTCTCCTTAAAAAATAAGTTGAGCTGCGGTGCTAAAATTTGTCCTTGCTGATTATGAGCTTGTTTCCTTGTAGTTACCCCAACCATACAAACCACATTACTATAGCATAGTAAATCATCTTGATGAACCACCTAATTGGTTGATTTTTTATCATGCTTTGGTAATGTATCCTTGAATATCTCCATATCTTGATTTGTCATTGGGGCTTGTTTAGGAGGAGCATGTTTACTTGAAGTTTGGGAATTTCTTAAATCAATGCATCCTACATCAATCAAATATTGAACCACATGCTTCAACTTATTACAAGATTTTATCCAATGTCCTTCTACTCTGTGATAAGTGCAATATTGACCTACCTTATACCAATGAGTTGTAGTATATGGTTTTCTTATAGGAGGTATTTCAATTGCCTTAGCTTCTAATAATTGCTTCAAAATTGCTTCCATAGGTATATTAAGTTTGGTAAAATTCCTTTGAGGAGGTTTTTGAAGTACAATATTTTGTAGGCTATTGGTGATATTATTAATAGATCTACTATCACTATCACCTCTTGTATGCTTATTCTTATGTTTCGACTTAGTAGGATTTTTGTATTTAGTCTTAAGCTGATCTCTTCTAATAAGAGCTTGTTCCACTTTTCTTGCTAACTTAATTTCTTGATCAAGGGATGTGATAGTAGTATTTTCTAGTGAATAAGATATATGTTCTTGTAAATTACCAATGAATATATCAGGAATATATTTTGAGACACATGTTGTCTTAATCGACCAACTAAACTTCTCCAATGAGCTAGGAATTCTGAAAACTTTTCTTCTTTACTTTGCTTCAGATCATATAGGTCTCTCATGGTCATTTCCTTTTCAGTATAAGCACTAAATTGATGAACAAACATCTTTATAGTCTTCTCAAAGCTCTTTAAATAATAGTTGGACAACCGATAATACCATTCTAATGCAACTCCATTAAGACTCTTTGGATATGTTTTCAATACAAGTATATCATCATAAACAATATCATGGCAAGCTATCTTGAATCCTCTTATATGCTCTATTGGATATTTTATCCCTCAATAGATGGGTAAAACTATCATAGGAAAATGCTTGGGATAAGGTCTAGCAACAACAATAGGATCAAATGGCTGACTTCACATTTCTTTATAATTGTATGTAAATCCTGAAGGCCGAATCATATCAATCCTTGAAACCAACTGATTCACTATGTTTTCCAAGTTCTGCATTTTTGGATTATGTATATTCCCAATATTTCCTTGACCTAGGTTGGACATGACGAGTTTATTGTTATATGTGGTGCCTTAGAATGTAATATTTACTTGTGGTGGAACAGAGGCAATAGTGTTGACATTAGAAGATAAAGGAGGAAATTGAAAATAATTTTAGGTGACACTACTAGTTGGAGGGACAGGTGGAATCCATCCAATATTGGTGATATTAGTAGTAGCATAAGTCACTTGGTTCTTCATATTACTGAGATGCATAGATTGAGATGTGGGATTATCTTGATTAAACAAAGGAGACCTAATGGGAGTAGGAATAGCATCCTCATTTTCATTATGAGTTTCATGTTCTGCATATTCTAATAACTTATCATTATGAGCTTTCATGAATTCCCAAATATTATCAAATGATGAAAATAAAAAGCTACCATTGAGTCCTTAGAATTGGTCTCAGTTTCCATATCTACCTCTTCTTGCTCTTCTAGACCTACATTAGGGTCTTCCCTATCAATATGATCATCTTCCAAGGGAACATAATCATATTCTAATTGTTTCCTCTGACTTCTACAGAAGGGAGCCATTAGAAGTAGTTAAAATAGTTAGGAGAAAACAATAACACACAGGTTTTAATTTCTTTAAGAGTTTTCAAACAAAATTAATGATATTGCTTATATTTTTTAAAATAAAGGAGGTGTTCACAATGGGTTCACCAAATATGTAGAGGGGAAACCTACCCTACCACGTAAAATTCCCAAAAATATTGGATCCTCAAAGATAGAAAGCCTTATGGGGTGAATTGTAGGGTTTTTTTTGTTATCTACACTTGATTCTAGGGGAAAGGGTTCACCAGGAATGGTTTAAGGACTCATCTAAGTCCTAAGGATTTTAGGATAGTTTGATGTGTTCAGTTTCAAGCAATCACCTAAGTTTGGCCTCTCTAGATTTATGCTATAAAATTTAAAGGACAATGCAAAAAATAGAATGTAAGAATACAATAGCTAACCTAATATGATGCTTTCTTTGAATGTTTGCTAACCTAGAATTTTACCTAGAAAACCCATAACAAAGATAAATGCACAAGAATTAACCCTAGATGCACACTAAATGCTTTTCACTTTTATATGCCTAAGAATCAATATTCAAATCAGATATTCAACCAATAAAATAATTAGAGCACTTATCTAGATCGGTGGTTGATCCTAGATTTTTCTACCTCTTGTCCAATGATATCAAAAATACCTATTTTTTCAAGATAACTTAAGAGAAACTAAAAAAAATGATATCAGCATTAGGGGCCCTACTTAGGCCACTGTATAATAATGCTTTGAGGCACAACAGTCAATCCCCCTAGGTCCTTTAAATGACCTTCAAAAACAAAAGCAAAAATTTACCTTTGGATAATTAATCATAAAACAATAATGCAACAACTAAAAAATAGAAAACATATTATGCTAGCATGCCCTAGATGTAATTTAGAATATACTCATGCAATCAAAAATTGACAAATACCCCTAGTTAAGTCCTGGGTAGTATCATACCTCGCAGATAGCGAGTGCGATAATGCTATAGGAAAAATCATGCTTTGTAAAAATGAGGTGCAGTTTTTCTTATGTGATAAAAACCCTAAATTAGGGTTAGCCAAGTTGTGCCTCACTAGGATTAAGTGCAATTTCACTTTAGACACATGAAAAATAAAATACAGGTGTAGAACATAAATAAATGTAGAAACAAAGTGCACAAAACCTAATGGATGATGCAAAAGTAGGTAGAAGAGATTGAGGTATTCGAATAGGCACTCTCTTTCCTTCTGAACCATAACACGAATCCACCAAACCACACAAAAATCCAATCAATGTAGTAGAATATCAAAATCCAAACAAGAAGCAGAAAAAAATGCAAGCATAAATCAATCATAAGAATTTTGAGCTTGATAATTGTGTCCAAAATTGTTGTTCTAAAAGAGTGATATTAAACCCTCCTTTTATAGATAAAATTTAGGGTGAAAAGAGCAATAAAACAACACAGGTTGATGTAAAGCATTCTATAAAATGTTAAACCTAGTTTTTAATAATTAAAATCCTAAAATAGAAAAATTGTACCCCATGTCAATGGGGTGTAATATCGCTTTCATGAAATTGCACCTTGTGCTGACGAGGTGTGATATTGCTTCCGTGAAATCGTGCCTCGTCACAACCAGGTGCGATTTCGCTAAAAAGGCTAAAGAAAGTCAAGTTAGGGAGAAACAAGGCCTACCCTTGCCTTAGAGACCTCTTAGGGATTCTAAGGAATATTACCCATTAAAAGTGGATCAATTTTCTATGTCTATAGTGCCTCATCCATACTAATCAAATTAAATTTTTTGTGTACACCCTTATACCTTGAGGATTACTTTTCATCATAATTATATCATAGCCCTTGGGCCCATCTATTTTCCATCTCCTCTTATATCAGTTTTTTATGGTAGGGTTTTTGTTGAAAGGATTTGGCAAAGGCTTGGATGGAAAAGGTGGACAAGATTTATAAAATTTGGTAGTGCATCCTTGACCCTTAAATTTTTCTTCTACCAGTCTAGCCAAAGGTATTGCCCATTGTAATTATTGTTTTCTCAATACTTTAACTTTAGCCATCCTTCAAACCACTCACAAAACAACTAATTTTGGCCAATTTTTCAAACTATGTTTGATAATATTGAATGGTTAAAGTTTATTTGAGTTTAAAAAGGGATCCTATAAATTTTTCTAAATTGAGTGAGGAGGTGATGCTCAAATTCAAGCCAAGTAAGATCAATTTATGCTTTCCTAAGCCATTGAAACCAATGTAGTGGATTTGATTCAAAATTGAAAGAGGTAATTATCAGGTGCATATATTGTGGGATATTATGAAGATTGAAATATTGTTGTACCCTACAAATCCATCCCTTAGGATCCTTCCCATCAAACTTTGAAATTTCTAATCTGAACAGGTTAAATCCATCATTATTGGGGATATCTTACTAATGATGGCTAGTTCCTTCATCCTTATGATCATGAGGAACAAATATATTATGTGTGATGGGATTAGTATATAGAAAACTATCCAAGTATTCAATTTTTCCATTTATGTTTAACTTCATTCTCCTCTGTTCCTTTATGACATAGTTCAAAGATTCATGTAAAGATACAATTTTTTCTGGTAAATTAGATTGTTTTCATTAAGTATCGGGTTTTAAGGATCCCAAAAACTATGTACAAAACATCATAGTCTACTGAAATAAAATAGAACACCAATAGGGAATGCAACCCCAAGCCCAAAACACAAAAATGACTAACAGGGGATGCAACCTCGCTTGAAAAACTAGAGGAAAGGAAAAGGGTCACAACCCTAGAAAAATAGACCACGACAAATACAATTAGGCTCCATGTAGGGTAGCCACAAAAATATAACAATATATATCAAGGAAGTCAATACTCAGTGACTTCCTCATCATTTTTCTTGTCCTCATCCTTCACTTTATCCTTGGGCTCCTCCTTGAACTCAAACTTGTCCTCATCTGCTGAATATATCTCGGTATCCTTGGAGTCATCCTGCCTTGACTACTCGCCAAAAAATAGCGTGTGAAGGGCCTCCCTAAGGTCGATTATGGAATTCACCATGGTGTTCATCATACTTTTGGTTGTGGAGATGATGGATTCCTTCAAGATTTTGACTTCAGCGTCTGCGTCACTATAAAGATATGATTTTTGACCTTAACTAGTTTAAGTTTTTTGCTAATTGTTCCCCCACCTAATTTCCAAAAGAATCTACATGCATAGCAATATTTACCTCTAATTCTTGGGTCTTTTGTTGTTCTTGAGTACCTGAAGCCATGTTCTAGGATTTGTGAGCTTTCGATGATACTAAAAATATAAGTGTGATTTTAGGGGTTACTATTTTTAGTAATGAGTTAGAAAAAGTGTTTGGGTGATATATATCAAAATGATCAACTTGAAAAGATGATCAAAATGGACTAGGTTCCATAATGATGTTTCTTAACACCTCTAAAAATACATGAAGGATTATACCAAAATGATCAATTCAATGAGATGGTCACAATGAGCTATATACCACAACACTTTTTTTGGCACCCTGAAGTTTTTTTCTAGGGGAGTGTTGTCTTCAAGTGTCGTCAATTTGTCTCCTAGAGTCTTGGTTCACTGAAAAAATTGGTTTTTTGTTGCACAACCTCTTAGAATATTTTACACTAACTGTTATTAAAATTATTTTGTCAAACATTGTTCTATCATTGACACTATAGGTCACTATTTTTTGATGACAATCTAGACTGACTCTGTCATTGAAAAACTCCCTATCTATTATGATTTTTGAATGTCATAGGAAACTATTACTTACATTACCAAAATCTATCTTGATTGTTATTGAATTTAACTAAATTCATACCTGATTATTACTAACCATTCCTGTAGAACATATATTGATTATTGTGGTAATCATCAAATTATTTTACCTATTTCATATAGTAATTCAGGGATGGTAAGTTCTCCTTAGTATACTCAATTTTTGTGGTAGGATTTTCTAGTTACGGGTTTAGCATTCAATAGAAATAGGGTACTCTAAGCTAGGGTGTATGTACTACCCATAGGCCCTCTATTATACCACAGTGACAAATTATAGTGCTCAGACCAATATTTTAGGCCACTAAACAAAGAGGATTCCATGCATGCCCTTGAGGATACTATCCACATCTCTAGCAGAATGAGAGGGTGATATTATCAAATATTGTGCTTATTTGTACAATGGAGAATACAAGTCAAAAAATATTCCTATGGATAAAGTTTTTCTAGTACTAGGGGTCTACCCAAAGATGTGTGGGAGCTCAATTCCATAGATGGGTGCTATGTGAGGTTTGGATATTGGAGCCTAATTACCCCTCACTTCAGTAGATGCTTTATGGTAAATATATCTTAGCCAATAATAACAAATCCTCCATGATATTTTAAAACCCTTGACACAAGGTTTCTAACCTAATAAACTAATATAGGAAACAAGGGCTAGAGATTTATTTGTAATAAGGAAACTAGAAAAAAAATAAAAACATGAAAAATTTGTACCTAATAGTCAAAATGGTAGGAACTATTGTAGAAGTCGCAGAACATGGACTTAGAAAGTGCTTTTATACCATTTATTAGGAACTATTTAGTAAAAATAAGCACATTCACATAGATATTGCAAATAAAGTAGAAATTCATGAAAGATATGAAATATAAATGCATAAACATATAAATCCCACAATCACAATATAAAATCATAGGCTTCTTCAAAGGACAAATTCCTTCAATACTTTAATTTAATTGTGCCAAAAATATACATTCATTCTTTACCCTCACATTTTTTAATTCTTCATCACACTACTTAATGCTCAAGGATGACTTGCATGCAAAATTCCACCCAATCTAGAATATTCTACTAAACAAAATAGTTACATTCTTAGTAACAATTACATAAAATGGTACCACTTGTCTATGTTCTTCCAATGCCATAAACTATTAATATCATTACAAAAAATTATCATGGGGTCCCCCATGTTAAACAAGGGTTATTACATCATAATATTAGGATGGAGTCCTAACACATTGTTGTGTAGATGAATCTTCTTATGATCTTTATGCATCATCCTTGGTCAACTTAGGCTAGCTTAGGATTCTTTTTCATCCCTTTATATTTGGTTTCTATGGTTTTTATTTACCTTTTTATTATGCATATGATAGCTAGATTAGGTTAGTAAAGAGAGAGAGATATGAAGATCACATCTTAAAAGTATATTGCCTTGTAAAAATCCCCATAGATAGTTTGATTGATCTGCTTATTGTGATGCTAGATATTCCCTATTGTGTCGCTTCATATGAGGCATGATCATCCAAAAATTGAGTCCCCTACATTTAGTGACCATGAAAATCAGAGAGGACAACACAAGCATGTGTTGCAACCATATACATTGGTTTAGTAGTACAAAGAGCAACTATATATTACCTCTTACTCATCCAACTAACTTCTCTAAATGGAGTGTACACATAGCCACTTGTAGACCTCCTACTATGTATATTGCCAACCCAATCTGCATTAACAAAAATTTATATGTACAATAACTTACCCTTATTATTAGTACTATGATAAAAAATATCAAAATAAGTTCCTCATATATATCTTAATACCATTTTACAAAGGTCTAATATTTCTTTCCAAGGTTAGCCATAAACCTACTGAAAACTCCCACTGCTTGGGCAATATCTAGCCTAGTACAAACCATTGCATACATAAGACTTCCAACAACACTAGCATAAGGAATTTTAGACATGTCTTCAAAATCCTCATCTAACTTTAGACATTGTTCCAAAGAAAGTTTTACAAAACTGGTAGGGATACATTAAATGGTTTACAATCCTACATATTAAACCTATGTAAAATTGTTTCAACATATTTCATTTGTTTCAACCATAATTTCCTATTATGTTAGTCCTTTTTTATTTTTGTTACTAGGATATATTTAGCATTCCCTAAATTTTTCATATCAAACTTCTAAGATAATTGAGCCTTTAGTTCCCTAATTGTTCATTTATTGTTTCCAATGAGAAGCATATCATCAACATACAAGACTATGATTAGAAGATGATCATCAACATGCTTAACATAAACACAATGATCAACTTGACTTTGAACATACCCAAGATCTAAGACATAAGCATCAAAATTTTGGTACTACATCCTAGGAACTTACATTAAAATATATAAATATATTTTTAAGCTATGTTTTCCTTCCCCTTGACCACAAGGTTATTAGGTTGTTTCATATACATTTACTCTTCTATATACCTATGTAGAAATGCAATTTTCACATCCATTTGTTCTACTTCAAAACCAAACTCTAAAGAAATATAAATGAGTAATATCATAGAATTTAATTTAGCAACAGGAGTAAAATCTCTAACTTTTTTTTTTTTATTTGTGGAAAACATCCCAAAAGGGATGCCACTTTCGGGTAAGACCCAAGGAGGCAGGGGTATCCATTCCGCCAAAAACGCCTAGGACTCGGACCTGGCCTACCACCTTTGACATACTCAAGGAGCAAACAAACACACAAAACCAAATTAAAAAAAGTAAATAACAACAAAAATAATAAAATAAAATAAAAAACATGCTCCTTGAGTGTGTCAAAACCAAAAGCACAACCAAACACACACAATAAGATAAAAGAAACCACAACACAAACCACATAGAAAAACACAAGAACCACATAACAAAACACAAACAAGACAAAAACAACAGAACACTACAAAGACATAACCCAAAAAAACATGAAAAATAAACACAACCAAAACCTAAAAAATAAAATAAATAAAATAAAAATAAAAATAAAAACAACCAAAAATAGACAATAAACAAAAACAAAAAACATAGAAAACACTCACACATAAAAAAATGAAATAACACAAACAAAGAGAAACCCAAGAACAAGAACAAAAAAAACACAAGAACAATAACAAAAAACATAAAAAAAAAAAAAACAAAACAACAAAAACACAAGAACAACAAAAAACAACACAAAGAACACAAAAACAAAACAAAACAAAAGAACCCACCCACCTTAAAAAACTAAACAAAAAAACAAAGAAGACAAAAGAAAAAAAAATGAACAAAACAATGACCTATCTAGACCAGAAGACTATTAATGCAAGAATCAATAGAGGAAACAAAATAAAGAATAGAATGAGCTAGGGAACTAAAAAAACTGAATGAACCAAAGAGAAACAAAAAAAAAAAACAAGAAGAAACTAGGTACCTTCAGAACTGGAGCCATCCAAAGAAATGATAGAAAGAAGAGCTTCCCTAATTTGAGAAGCCCACCATATAGGAGGGTGGCCATAACAAGTAAGATCACCTTTGTCCAAAGCCCAATTAGCTAAAGCATCAACACTCTTGTTTTGATCTCCGACCACATGATTGTAATCAACTTTCAAAAATCTCATCCGGATTAACTGAATCTTCTCAATAATTCTTTTTATTCTCCAATCCACCTTATGATTCTTAGAAGGAGTCTTCAAGAGATTAATCATAAGTTGAGAGTCAGACTCAACTAACACCTTTTCCCATCCAACCTTAGTAGCCTCCTGAAGGCCTCTAAGGATACCATACCCCTCAACAAGGTTATTGGAAAGAATACCCAAATTCTTAGCAAAAGTAAAAACCAGGGAGCCATCTGAAAGTCTACCAATTCCTCCCACACTGGCTTTTCTAGGGTTCCCTCTAGAGGCTCCATCAATATTGACTTTTCCAAAATCCTTAGGAGGAGGTTGCCAATTTCTAGTCCTATCCATCTTACTAATACTCACATTCCCTTTAAGTTGGTTGCCCTTAGAAGGTTTAATATTCAATCTTTGCATCACTTGATCCCATATTTGGTGGGAGTTTTGGGGGTGATTAAGGAGTTGATGGACTGATTCAACTAAGTTGGCTATGGTCTTTTGCCAAATATAGTGAATATCCTTCCTATCTTGATTAAAAATTTGGTTGTTCCTTTCATTCCAAATATTCCAAAGAAGAATGGTAGAACCCATCCAAACTAACTACCTAATAAAATGATCAACACCCTCTTGATTAGGCCAATCCCTCCAAAGTCTGTTCAAAAGTGAAAAAATTGGACCACTGTAAGCCAAGTAAAGTTGCCATTCTCCTCCATAGCTCAGAGGCTAAAGTACACTCAATAAAAATATGGTTGATATTTTCTACATTCTCTTCACACATTTCACATCTAAAAGGGCCATGAAAACCATGCTTCATAAGTTGCTCACCAGTAAGCACCCTACGATGCAATAAAAGCCAATTAAAGAACCTCACCTTAGGCCAGAGCTTTTGAGCCCACAATTGAGAAAATATGTTAGAAGAATGGTTGGGATTATTATGGCATAAGGTCAAATAACCTTGAGCAACTGAATACTCACCCTTAGTAGTGTTGTTCCATCCAAAACAATCTTTTTCATGGGACCAAGAGAGGGATCTCATATGAAGGATGCCTTGGATATCTTGTCTTTGCCTTTTCGGGATTTGAATAGGCCGATCCTCAATAGGGATCCAATATCTACCAACCTTTGAATTACCAGTATGGTACCGATAGTAATTAGCCACCTTTATCCAATTAGCTCGGTGAAGCTCCTCCATCCAAGGCCTCCAATCGGGAAACTGAGTTATCAAAGGCTTGTGACCATCCCAAGAATCTGTCCAAAAATTTGCATGTTGACCATTATGAATGATCCAAAATAATTTTTTCTTTATCAAATCCTCACCAGTCTTAAGAACTGCTAAAATGGGAGAACCTTTGGTAGGAAGTTGATAGCGAACAAGGTCTTCGGGACTTTTGTTCTCGACGATATTTAGCACGGAGATTATTGGCCCAAAGAGCATTGGGGTTATGCAACATCCTCCAATATAATTTAGCAGCTAAAGCTTTGTTGTTATTAATTGAAGACCGGAATCCTAACCCCCCTTCACTCTTAGGAAGACATAAAGTATCCCATTTCACCAAGGCCCATTTTATTTTCTCCTTAGTACCACTCCAAAGGAAACGATGACTGATTTGATCCAATTCTCGAAGAACAGACCTTTGGGATATTCAAAATGGAAGAAACATAAATAGGAATAGCTTGAAGGACTGATTTTACCAAGGTGATTCTACCCCCATAAGAAAGCCACTTGTTGGTCCACTTTCCAATTTTCTTCTTGACTTTGTCCAACAACCAATTCCAATCTTTATTTTTTTGCCTTTGAATATTTATGGGAATACCTAAATAAGTGATTGGAAGAGAGGTCTTCTTATATCTTAATTTATCCAAGACCATGGATTCCTGTCTAGCGAGAGCGTGTGAAAGAAAATAACTTTAGATTTGTCTTCATTGATCAACTGCCCAATAGCCTTAGAAAAATAGCTAATGATTTGCTTAATATTAGAAGCTTCCTTAATTGTAGCTTTACCTAAAAGGGTAGAGTCATCCACAAAT
This sequence comes from Wollemia nobilis, assembly GCA_028583015.1. NCBI lineage: Eukaryota > Viridiplantae > Streptophyta > Pinopsida > Araucariales > Araucariaceae > Wollemia > Wollemia nobilis. Next base: position 5,438,160 of record JAQPPZ010016856.1, read on the forward strand.
TGAAGATGAGAGATAGGTCTAGCTCCATGAGCAATGGTAACTCCCTCAAGGGTTTTGTTTTCCCTCTTTTTGGTTATAGTCCTACCCAAGCATTCAGCAAGAATGATGAATAAATAAGGGGATAGCGGGTCACCTTGCCTAATACCTCTGGAAGCTGGGAAATACCGAGAAGGCCTGCCATTGATAAGAACTAAGTAGGAAACTGAAGAGATACATCCCATAATCCAATCCATCCAATCCTTAGAGAAACCAAATTGCCTCAAAACTTTGATAAGGAAGTGCCAATCCACTCTGTCATAAGCTTTGGATAAGTCTAACCGGATGAACATAGAAGGAGAATTTTGCATATCCATGGAATGGATGGCTTCCTGAGCAAGAACTATCTCATCTACTATTTGACGTCCTTCCACATATCCCCCTTGCTCCGGGGAAATAATCTTATGCAAAAGAGGCTTCAACCTTTCTGCCATGATTTTAGTAATAATTTTGAGAAGAACATTACATAAAGCAATAGGTCTAAAAGCTGAGATATGATCAACCTCTTGAGCTTTTGGAACAAGAGTAATATAAGTTTTATTGATAACCTTCAAAATTTCTTTGGATTTCCTGGCTTCTTCCACCACCTCTAATAAATCAACATGAAGGATATCCCATAACTCTTGGTAGAACTCAATAGGAAAACCATGGGGGTTTTCCATTTTTGCATTTTAAAAACTACTTGTTGAAGCTCATTGATAGTAACGGGAGCAGATCAAAATAGAGTTCTCCTAGAAGTGATAAGAGAATGGATTTCTTGAAGAACATTTTGTTGTGAAGCTGAGTCAAGGGGAGTAGGAGCAAAAATATTGGAAAAGTAATCAACAACAATAGAGTTCATGCCATCCCAAGTATAAACAACATCTCCAGAATCTGATTTTAAGGAAGAAATAAAGTTGTGAGATCTTCGAGCTAGAAGATATTTGTGGAAGAAATTTGTGTTTCGATCTCCTTCTTTGAGCCATTGAATTCTAGATTTTTGCTTCCATAAGATTTCTTCTCTTTTTTCCCATTCCTCTAACCGAGTTGTGAGTTTAATTTCATCTGCACTTCTCTTCTCTGTGAGGCCATCTAAACGGATTTTCTTATTCAAATTTTCAAGATGAGCAATAACTTCATGTTTTTTTTTATGAACATCCCCAAACTCTTTCCGATTCCAAGTCTTGATTTTGGATTTAATGTATTACGATATTTTGGCAAAATAGAACATCTTAGTCCCATGCCTAGGTTTACCTTCCTTCCACCATTGTTGCACACGAGGTCTGAAGGAAATGTCTCTAAGCCACATTAATTGAAAATGAAAAGGAGAGAAACTCACATTGGTTTTCCACATTTCCACCATGATCGGCCAATGATCCGAACCAACATTATTAAGAGTCTTCACTTTAGGAATGTGACCATGGATTAAGAAATTTTTAGAGAGCAAAAACCTATCCAATCTCTCCATTATACAAGCTAAGCCTTGCCTTCTGTTAGACCAAGTCATAAGGCCATTATCTGGTTGGATATCCACAAGATGGAGGTTTGCAATATATTCGCTCATGAGGTCAGTACTTTTGTCCAAATTTCTATTTCCCCCACTTTTCTCATCTAGAGAGAGGATGGTATTGAAATCTCCTCCGATCAAGATCCAAGCTTTAGGAAAATGAGAGATAATATGAGTAATATCCTTCCTCTCTTCTTTTTTCCTCCAAAGAAGTTGGGGCATAATTATGAATGCAGAGCATAATCTGGTTGGAATGTCTACTTTGAATAGCTATAGCCAATAAACCCCAACTGCCAACCATATGGTGAATAACTACCTCTTTTGGGTCCCAAAGACAAGCAATGCCACCCGAAGTCCCTTGGGAACTGAGGGAAACCACTTTTCCAGCTGGCCAAATTTTACTGGCAATTAAGTCCATATCCTCCATTGACATCTTTGTTTCTTGAAGGAAAACAAGATGTGGATGATTTATCTGAATCATTCTTCTAATTTCATTTTGTTTTGAAAGACTCCCTTTGAGTCCTCTAATATTCCAAGTGATGATCTTCATTAATACCAGGGCTAAAAATGTTGGGAAGGGCATTAATCTTACCTTCCTCTACAAGCTTTTCACCTTCTTTTACCATATGATATTGATTGGTCTTGCGACCTACTTTTTGATTAGAATCCATCTTCAATTTTTTTTCCCTGTTTCTTGACTTATTCCAATTGAATCCGAGATGGCTTCTAACCTTGAAGAATGCTCATACACAACCAAAATTTTACTAGATGGTTCAATGGAGTCTATATTGGGACCTGCATTATTTGAAGTTTTGACATTTGAAATATTGTTTTTCTTGTGTAAATTTTCTCCTTTTTTTTCTGTTGAAAACCTTTGATTTGTTGGTTTGTCTCTGAGTTCCTTCCTTCATATTTAAATTGTGTTTCTAAGATTTCAGTTTCCATTATTTCCTCTTCCTCACTTGGGACATCATTTGTGGAAAGGATTTCAAACATATTAGCAAATGACTTTGATTGATCCTTCATTATTGGTTTTTTTTTTAGTGTTCTTATTCTTAGGTATTTGGAAACCTTGCTGAGTTTATATCTTCTTTCTTTTGATCAGGAATTTTATTTGGGCAAGCACCGGCCAAATGACCATATTCATGGCAAATTCTACAATGAAAAGGAATGTTCTCATAGTCCACTACTTGCTCCCAAGTGTCTTCCCCAAATTGTAATGTGATCTTTTTAGGTAGGGGTTTGTCAAAATCCATTAAAACACAAATTCGAGCATAAATAATATGTTCAAAATTTTGAGTACAATCATGAGTCATCATAAAAGTTCCTAAAGAGTTTCCAATTGAAGAAAAAATAGTAGGATTCCAAAATTCAATAGGGAGGCCAAAGAGTCTAACCCACACGGGAGCTATAGAAGGCATCTCTTCTTCCGCTTTAAATTTAGTATGCCAGGGCTTCATGAAAAGCCCCGCCCTTCCAAAAAACCAAGGACCCCCTTGAAAAGTTTTCTCTCTATCTTCATTATTAGCAAATAAAACAAGAAAATAACCATTTGGATAAATAGATATTTGTAACTCACCTTTAGTTTTCCAACTTTTTGTAGCCCAGACTTTGAAAGCAGATAGACTCGGACGAAAACCCATGAACCGACAAATTAGTCCTCTTTTTTCCAAATCTTCAATGCCAGTCTGAATGTTACCCATATCAAGCTTAACAATAGGAGTTCCATCAACTGCTTTAAGACATCCTGACTCCATTTTCCTGGGATCAATCTTAGGCATTCTTAGAGGTTTATGAGAAGCCCTAATATTGATATTAGCATTGGGTTGAGGTTGTCCACCATGAAGGGCATCCCTAAAATTCATTTTTGGGACTGAGTCTTCAAAATTCTTACCCTTGACAGGGGTTTTCATAGTAGAATTATTTTGTGGGTGCACCTTAGCACCAGATTCACTTGAGATATGAGCCATTTTTTGATCAACTTCTTGAAACTTATTTCGTGGTCTCTTTAATCCTTGCCCTAGACACCGTGGAAAGGTATGGTTTTCACTTTTCTTTTGTGCAGACAAATTGGAAGCCGTTGTCACTCAAGTTCATAGTATGATCTATTGAAAGACAAATTTCTAACCCATCTTGTATCCCCTGCAACATTTCCTCGCTAAAATATTGAGCATAAACCACAAAAATATTGGCCGCTAGGGCCCGAAGGCCCTAAAAACCAACCTCCGGAGCTGCTTGCACTCAACCCAGATGAAACCCTCGCATAGTCGCTTGCCAAATATATCGTTCACACATAGGGATGTGCTAGGATCTGTGTTGCTCCAAATGATATGAAAATTGGTGGAGACGTTCTAGGGTTTTTCAGGCATCTACCCTCAAAATTTTTGAGTAAAATCTCTAACTTGGGAATAGCCTTTTGACACCATTCTTACCTTGTACTTTTCCAACATACCCTCTACATTGAAATTTTTCTTAAACAACCATTTACAACCAATGAGCTTTCTAACTATAGGTAAAGCAACTAGATCCCATTTCCTACATTTGTACAAGACCTCCATATCCTCATTCATTTCCTTCTTCTAACACTTCATTAGCAAATTAGCACTATTCTCATAGGATAGTTCCATAGGATCTTTCAATATCTCATAATAATGCAAATGCAAATTTTAGATAATAATGAACATAAAACTCAGAATATATTTGACATAAGCTATTTTAAGCAATTCATAAGTGGAATTCATTTTTTGATACATATTACAAGGATTTATCATCAATATATTTATGATATTATTCATACACACATGACTCTTGAACTTTACATTTATATAAACAGTTCATCTCCTCATACTCATGGGAGATCTAACTCTTCACATTTCTCTCTTAAGTAATAATAAATATCACATATTTACATAAAGATAAAGTATTTCATGATTGCTCATAAATCCTAATTTCTAAATATGAAACTTTACTCACATAACTCATACTTACTAACATGACATCTCATACACATAATTCCACACTTGATACATATGCACACTTAATAACATAACACCTACTATTAAAAAAATATTAAAAAGATACTATACACACCTAAAACATGTCCTATTGAGGAGAATACCTATATGGATACCTTTTCAGGCAATATGATCCACCTTGGGCATCCCTAAGGTCTAACAATGGTTTTCACCACTCAAATAGGGAGGATTTCCTCCTTTACAGCCTGGGCTACCCTACCAAAGGATGACCTCCATAAGTCACCCTACCCCAAGGTGGTTAGTAGTCATGATCACTCTACCCTAGGATGGTCATGCCTGTAACAAGTTTTGACTCATGAGCCAAAGGAAAAATAGTTTCACACCAGCCAAGCACAATGGTTCTTGATAGCAGTTTCTTTATTTTAATCATTTCTTGGCTTCTCCAACAAGCCTTGTACTCCCATTGGGAATTTTATTTAAAGACACTTATCCTTCATTGAAAATATCCAAGTTTATGCATCGAATTTTTGTCATATTGAATACTAGAGAGATATTACTCTCATAAGCAATGAAGTGTTGCCAAATTTCAACCATGAAGCTTTCAGGCATACCAATGGACCATCCCAAAGTTTAAAGATCAAATTTTGCACTCCTTGGATTATCAAAGCTCTTGATTTGGTGTCAATTTATACCATTAAGTCGTTCTTTATGAGCGTACCCTTGAAAATAAATTATATGGATCAAACCTGACATCACCTTGTGTTGGCCATAAGGAATTCACCATAGTTTAGTGGTTGTCTCACCCCGTGATGGCCTGTAGGCATGACTGTCTCACCTTGATATGGCTAGTAGGCCAAACCATCCTGCATGAAGATGACCTCCTAGTAGAGATATATTTTCATGTTTTCTTGCTTTCAGAAGTTTTAGTAGCTTTTCAATTACTATTTTCCATAGCTTAATTTCATTTTCATGCATTTGTTTACTATAATTCATCTTATTTATTAATTTTCTTATCATGAACATGGGCCTCATATTGGAAGGCTCTTCATATGCTATTATTGTCATTTAAGTTTATTTGTGTGTAGATTACAAGTCTTTGCAAGGATCTAAACAACATATATATTCATTCCTCACCATATTACATCACAAAGGTCACAATTAACCCTTCCAAAATCAATTTGTGGGATGCCAAAAAGATCTTGTGTAGTACATCCAAAATGGTTTTATGTGTAATCAATTATATCAAATATTGGTAGTGATCCTTTAGAGGGGATATTCTTTGTAACCTCTTTGTAAAAGAATAAGATATTATCAATAAAAGGGTATCGTCCATTGTTTCTTTATTTCATTATTTATATGTGTGGTTACATTGGATTTGCAAATTTCAATATTGCATTTCTTTGTATGGATGTATGGTCTTTCTAGTTATCTACAGTGGAGATCACAGTCGTACCCTGTCCACATTACACATTCACATTCACTAATTCTTGTTTTCTTTGTGTTTATGAATTGCAGGTACCATCATCCCTGAATAAGATGGCCAACAGGTGAAACTATATTACCCCAAGATAACCAATAGGTGCCACCATCCCTGCTAGAGATGGCCTCAAAGAAGAAGCCAAAAAAGTCAGATATAACATCTTCAGTAGACTTATGCTTTACCTATGAGTCATTATGTCCTTATTTTTCATTCTTTTAGTAAAGAAACGTAAAAATGTTTATGCTTAAGTAGGAAAATTGTAGAAATTTCAATTTCACATAATCTATCTTTGACCATCCCTAGGTTAGATGACCTTTATTTTTGGTCATCCCTATCCCATACAACCCTTGTCTCTGATCACAACCTGTGTTAGATGACCTCTTTTTTAGACCTTCCTTCACAAATATGGCCTTTATTTGATTTTTGTGTGGTTTGCTTGCTTAATGCCTATTTAAAGGCTGATATCATCTTAGGGTTTTGCATTTTTAGGTTTCTAAAATTGAAACATTTATTACTTAGAAATCTAAAAATCAAACATTCTTTTTTTGTGCATTAGTGAAACAAAATTGAATGCTCTATGCTTGCACTTACTTTTTACACAAAATCAAAATAACCCCACACACCAAATACTATCGTAATGAAGAACACAAGCTTATACTAAGAGGGGGGGGGTGAATAGTATAAGACCTCTTTTTACTTTTTCCTTTATACTTCAAAATAGTAAAGCAATATACCCAAATAAATATCAAAACAACACATAATATCATCCACAAAGTGACACCAATTTTAGCGTGGTTCACCCAGAATGGCTGGGCTACGTCCACAAAAATTTTCTCTAAAAGTTATCTCAAAGTTCTTTGGGAATCCTTCCCAATTACAATGTTTATGAGCCTCGGCCCAAAGGAGATACCTTCCACCAATCAAAATTTATGAGCCTCTACTCAAAGGAGATACCTTCCCCTCTGCTTTGTAAATGATCCCTCAGAAGATCAACTACCTCTACCTCTTGCCAACACGTGGAACTCCTTTCCACCAAAGACCTCTTGTCCTCAATGCTTAGCCTAAGAGACCTCTGCCTTCTATGATCACGTCCATAGTAGCTCAGCAACCAAATCTGTCCTCAGGTTATTCTTAAAGAACCAATGCTCCTCTGTCCTCAAGTTCTCTGATAGAACTCTCAAAACTCATCTCATAAGTCCTCTGCTAGGACTTGTCCAAATCTGCTCATAAGTCCCCATCGAAACCTGTCCAAAATTGCTCACAAGTCCCCATCGGAACCTGTCCAAAACCTGCTCACAAGTTCCCACTAGAACCTGTCCAAAACCTGCTCACAAGTCCCCATCGAAACCTGTCCAAAACTCAACAAGCTCACCAAGAAAAAAATTTCTTAGTAGGAAATCACAAGATGAATTGTTAGAGACCCAATGTGATTTTTCAAACTCATAGAAGCATAAAGAGAATTGTTAGAGACTCAATATGTTCTATACTCAACTCCCAATATCAAAACTCAACTCAAATCAACTCAGCTCAAACTCAATATCAAAAGAATAAGATAGATGTAGTATGCTTTTCTCAAGAACATGAAACACAACCCAACAATTGCCAACCATGCAATATCTCATATAACAATGATACTCATGTTATTTCCACAACCAATATATTTTCTCAACCAATTAGGGCTTTAACAACAATGCTTATAGACAAGGTTTAACCAACATCATTCAACTCAACATTAACCTTGAAGAATCCAACCAATCACTACATGAAAAGGAAAGTAGTAGACATCCTTTTCCCTCCAAAGGTATTTGAACAAAACAACCACCAACATAAATCACCAATGCAAAGAATAAATTGCTCAAATCAATCTCAATGGAGTAAGCCCAAATCATGTATCAAGTAAAGCACTAACTTGATCAAAACAACCTCTATGGAAGACAACTCAACCATCAATATCAAAACAGCCAACTAAGGGTTTCACCATCTCAATGCAAGTAGCAAGACTTACTAACATAAAACCTAGTGCAAAAATGCTTCCTCTTCCTCAACCAGAATTATGCATTCACCCAAAAATTCATCAATGATTTTAATGCATAAACAATCTTCAATATCCAGAAAATAGGATTTACACCAACAAAAATACCTAGTAGACAACCTTTTCACTCCAAACTCAATTTTAGAAAATACACCATCAACAATATACATGGAAGAAGTTGCCCATACCTTTACTTTGATGAAGAAATAGAACTCAAAACCTATCACAACACTTGGCCAACCTTAGTTCTCCAACATTTGGAGAAAATGAATAACACCACCACATATGCTAAAGCGCTTTCATTGCTGCTATCCTCGTGCATCACGACCAAAACAAAATTGCCCACAACATGGGTCAAACTTGGCACCTCTGCCCAACGCTTCTTACTCAACACACCACCACCATTGGAGCACAAGTGCCCAATGAAAAATATAATGTAATCCTATGTGTTGTCTTCCTTCAATCGCCAAGGATTTGAAAACATAAACGTTTTCCTCAAGCCACCACCATCATCATCAGCGCTGTCCAAAAACGTAACTCCTAGAAAACATAGTTCGCAGTCTTATCAAATGTCAGAGAAACGCAATCTTTCGGACGTCAAGCACAAGAAAATCTTGGGCAATTCAATATGGATGGACAATGAAATACAGCGAAAAACATCACTTTTACGGAGGACACAGAGCTACGAAATTGCATCGATCGAAGGTACAGTTACTTTAGAAAATCATCCCCACTTATATAGCCATTTCTCCTTAATTGTTTGACGTCGGTGCTCCTCCAACGATGGCAACACGTCGGCAAAAGAATTCTTTATGTGCGTCGCTTAAGGGTTACAAGACCCTTTTATAATAATTAAAAAAATAATTATTATTATTTTATTAATAATAAATTAAACTTAGACCTTTGTCAAAGGTTTGAGTTAATTTAATTATTAATAATAAACATGGACCTTCAAGGTTTTCAAGAAGTAAAAAACTTTGCATTAAGTTAAGCTTGGTTTTAATAAAAACCCTTAATGAGTCCAAATGGTTTTAAGAAAAACCTTTAACCTTGTCACCATGGTTTTAATAAAAACCCTTTAACATTATGAAGCTTTTCAAGATATTTTTGACATCACACTCTTTTTGATATCAACACAAAAATGCATTTTGACATCAATCACAACTTATACACTTGAGCAAAGGCAATGTACCCAAAGTACCCAAAATTGCCAACAATCTCCCCCTTTGTCATTGATGGCAAACCTTTACTGAAAACACTTCTCAAGAGCCAAAACTAAAACCAATTGTGCTAACAACTGACCAACTATGCCCACAATTGAGAATCTTCCTTTGAAGTTTTGCTCCCCCTAACTTGAAGCTTTCCTCTTCACTTTGAAGCTCTCCCCCTTACTCATATCTCTCCCCCTTTGTCATCAATTGCAAAGGGCCACCTTTGGGGCTCGAGACTAAGAATGAGTCTCTTAGCTTAGTCCCTCCCCCACCTCCTGATAAGGTGATTAATTCTGGGGTGGGAGTAAAACTCCCATTAGGTACTAATCATCATCAACGTCTATAACTTCCTTGCCGAACCTTCTCTTAAACTCTTTGTCCATATTCCTGTTCTTGTCACTATTCTTGTTCTTGTTCTCATCCCTGTTCTTGTCCATTCCTTGATCCTTGGACCTGATCATGCCACTATTCCTGTTCCTGTATTCTAAAATTTCAGCTCTACACTGTTTGATTGTGTGACCTTCATTGTTGCACTTGAAACACCTAATGTTGTTGTTTCTCTGAGGTAAACTTGATCTTTGAATCCACCTGTTCTGACCAATCCTGTTCTGACCAAACCTATTCTAGCCAAACCTATTCTGACCAAACCTGTTCTGACCAAACCTGTTCTAGCCAAACCTGTTTTGACCAAACTTGTTCTGACCAAACCTGTTATTGTTATTTGCCTTGCAATAAACTGCCTTGTGCCCAAACTGTTGACAAGAGTAGAAATACCCTTGAAAGAAACTAGCACTTCTAAAATTTTCATTTACCTTCTTCACTTGAGCCATGCAATGTGAAGCCATGTGACCAAACTTGTGATAAGCAAAACATCTGCCTTGAAACTTTCCTTTATTTGACCTCTTAGGTTCTGAAAACTTCTTCTTCTCATTCTAAATTCTGTTTTCTATTTCTATGCATCTATCATTCAAAAACTCCTTTTCTGAAATACTTTCCTCATCAGAACTCTCTTCCTTTTGGAGTCTCTTACTAGACTCTCCAACTTGTTCCTTGTGTGGCTTAACAAAACCAAGGCATGTTTTATCTGTTGTCTTTCTTTGACCTTTTATGAGTGACTTAACCTTTTTGGAGCTATCTTGATGTTGGCAATTTTGGGTACCTTGGGTACATTGCCTTTGCTCAAGTGTAGAAGTTGTCATTGATGTCAAGAAGCTCTTGAAGGAATTTGATTTAATGTCAAATAATTCGGAGCATGGACAATGAGTTTCCAAGAAGATCATAGTGGCCCATTTGCAAAATATCAAAGAAAAATTCAAGAAAAGGTATGCAGCAGGCTGGAAAAACTGTCACGATTTCACATGTTTGAGGAGAGAGAAAGAGCTGGCAAAACTGTCATGATTTTGTGACATGTTAGAGGAGAGAGAAAGTGTTGGCAAAATTGTTGCAATTTCATGACATGTTAGAGGAGAGAGAAGCTGGAAAAACTGTTGCGATTTCATGACATGTTGGCAGAGAAGGAGAGCAAGGTGGAAAGTGTCGTGATTTTGTGACATGTCACATTTTCAAGACTCGAAAAGTGTAGGAAAGCAAAGAAGGAAAAGTGTCATGATTTCGTGACATAATGCAAGGAAGGTTGTACGAAGGAAAAAGTGTCACGATTTCACGACATGATGCAGAAAGGAGAGTCCGTAGTATGAACTGTGATGATTTCATGACAATTTTGAAGAGAGATAAAGTATCTCGAAAAGTGTTGTGATTTTGCGACATGCTGCAGAGTTCAAAGTAAGAATAGTCGCATTTTCATGACATGCTGCAAAAGACAAAGTGAGGACTGTCATGATTTTATGACATGCTGAAAAGCTCGAAGTGAGAACTATCGTAATTTTGTGACATGCAACAAAGGGAAGAGTTTGAAATGAGAAGCATCATGATTTCATGACAGGTTGCAAAGAAAGCTTTCGAAAGCTAAAAATGTCACGATTTCACGACAGGATGAAAGAAAAGCGTACGAATGGAGAAAGTTTCATGATTTCACGACAAAAATTGGAAGTAGGTCTTCTATAGGAGAAGTGTCATGATTTCACAATAAAAGCAGAGAGGAAGGCTATGAAGACAAAAGTGTCACGATTTCATGACATGTTCCAGTTTCATGGGCATAAGGCAAAAAAGAGCTTAAGGCAGCGTAAGTGTCACGATTTCATGACATGTTCCAATTTCGTAGGTGTAATGCAAAAGGAATATCAAGGCAGCAGAAGTGTCACAATTTCATGACAAAAGTTGAGAGGAAGGCCATGAAGACAGAAGGGTCACGATTTTGCAACAAAATTGAAGATGACGTTAGCAGAGACAAAAGTGTCATGATTTTGCGACAAAAGTAGAGAAGAAGGCCATGAATATAGAAGGGTCATGATTTCATGACAGAAGAGAAGATGATGTCAGCAGAAGCAAAAAGTGTCACGATATCGTGACATGTAGTTTCACAAGAAAAGCTACAGAACCACAAAGGCGGTTGAAGCCGACAGAGTTGAATTTGAGCTGATGCAGTTTAGGGTTTTGTAGTCGACGAAGTTAAGGGTAGAAGCCGAATAAGATCAAGGTTTTGATCTTGAAAGTTTTAGTATAAAAGTAGGCCTGATTGGAGAGAAAATATAGTGATCAAAGTGTGCGTTCGAAGAGCGACGTTTGCAGACTGTGTGAAGAGAAGAAGTTCGATCATCGAGAGCAAAGTGCATTCTATTGATTCTTCCAAGTGAGAGAGATCACAAGGAAGAAGAGTGTGTAAAGACTATGCGGCTGTAATTGTGCAGAGGTGCAAAGGTCAAATTTTGATCAAGGGCAACTGTGATTGCGCAAAAAGAGCGAAGGACTATGTTTTTTTTTTTTGTAGACCAAAAAAAGAGGACAAAGACATCTGTGCCAGACCGAAGGACTGTGTTCGGTGCAGATCAGAGAAAGAGAAATCGAGGAAATTTGTGCTAGATTGAAGGACTATTTTTAGTGCAAATTCAAGGACCAGCTTTGAGGTGATAGAGTTGAGGATAGAGGTCTCCAGCCAGAGCAGGGAAGACAGGTGTCTTCTGTGGATAGAGTTCCATTTTCTAAGGACAACTAAGGAAGAGGTCTTCTAAAGGATCACCAGTCAGAGCAGAGTTAGGGGAAGGTATCTCCTTTGAGCTGAGGCTCATAAACTTTGTAATTGGGAAGGTTTCCCAAAGAATTTGAGATAAACTTTTAGAGAAAAGTTTTGTGGATGTAGCCCAGCCATTCTGGGTGAACCACGTTAAAAATGGGTCTTCAATGTGTGATGTTTTCTGTCTTGTTTAATGTTGTGTTGATGCCACTACTATCTGAAATTAAAATTATTAAATGGTTAAGTCTTATACTGTTCACCCCCCCTCTCAGTATAAGTTCATGTTCTTCAATTGGTATTAGAGATGGTTTCTCCAAAAAAAGCCTAACAGCTTGGAGAAGGATCTATCAGAGGAACATACAAATTCAAAAAGAAATGAAGAGGTTGGTTTTGATCTCAAAGGTGAATTCTTCTTGGCTTTAAAAAGGCTTGAAAAATTCAAGGAAGAAAATTTTGTTCTCAAGCATCAAATTCAGGAAGAAGATATTGCAAGATCAATATTGTCTCAAAGAATTATAGACTTCAAAATTCTAGCTGAAGAAGGAAAGAAGGTTGAACAGGTTCGAACAGAGGCTTTAAAAGGAAAGGAAACTGATTGCGAGAAACTAGAAGAAGAGGTTATGTCTCTTAGAATGAAGTTGGAAAAATTGGCTCTCAAACAAAATACTTCATATGACAAGCAAAAGAAGGATGGCATCACTATTCATGAAATAGGGTCTTCGAGCAAGACCAATATTCATCCTAAAGAGCGGTGGATTCCAGTTGGTCACAAGAAGAACAATCATCCAAGGCATCAAAACATGTTACATAATACTTTCCATGGCTATTGTTTTTCTTGCAATAATTTTGGTCACAAAGCTATGCATTGCAATAAATCCTTGAATAGCCATAGTAATTGCACCTCTTATGAATAAAAATTTCATGTGTGTCAAGTGCAAGAATTTTGGGCATACAACAAGGATGTGTAGTTTGGATAGATCTAGCCTTGAGTTCACTAAAAAGAAAAATGAGATCAAATCTAAGTCAATGATAGTTCAAACTACTTTTCATGCTCAATACAAAGTAGAAAAATGGTATCTTGATAGTGGTTGTTCAAAACATATGACTGGTGAAAAAGAAAAATTTTTGGTCTTAAAACAAACAAACCGAGGAACAGTCAGTTTTGGAGATAATAGGCCAGCTAAAATCTGTGGTAAAGGGACTCTTAGTTTGGATGGGAAATCCAAAATAGAAAATGTGCTTTATGTAGAAGGCCTAAAACATAATATTCTAAGTGTGAGTCAACTTTGTGATCAAGGGCACATAGTATCTTTCTTTTCAGATAGATGTGAGATAAGTAAAGAAAAAAATGAAAAAATCATTGCTAGTGCTACAAGGACTCCAAACAATCTTTACATGCTAAGTGAGATAAAAAGGGAAAAGTGTTTTCTAACTCAAGAAGATGAGAGTTGGTTATGGCATAAAATATTGGGGCATTTGAGCTTTGATAATCTTGTCAATATTAGTAACAAGGAAGCAGTTAGAGACTTGCCCAAAATAAAAAGGCCCCATAACATCATTTGCGGTCCTTGTCAACATGGAAAATAGACCAGAACTAGTTTTAAATCAAAAGGGTATACATCTTCAAAAACATTGGATCTTATTCATTCTGATTTGTGTGGCCCTACCAGAACTCAGAGCATTCAGGGAGAAAGCTACTTCATGTTGTTTATAGATGATTATTCTAGAATGACTTGGGTTACTTTTCTCAAAGAAAAATCTGAAGCTTTTGAAAAATTTAAATCTTTTAAAGAAATGATTGAAAATGAGACTGAAAAAAGAATCAAATGCTTAAGATCAGATAGAGGAGGAGAGTTCACTTCAAATGAATTTGTGGAATACTGTGAGCAACACGGAATCAAAAGAGAATATTCAACAACAAGAACTCCTCAACAAAATGGAGTAGTTGAAAGGAAAAATAGAACTATTGAAAATATGGCTAGAGCAATGTTAAATGAGTCAAAAATTTTAGATGGCTTTTGGAGAGAAGCAGTCAATACAACAGTCTACATCATCACCAGGGCTCAAATCAGAGTCAATCATCATAAAACTCCCTATGAGTTATGGAAAGGAAGACCAGCTACTGTAAAATACTTCAAAGTGTTTGGGAGTAAGTGCTTCATCAAAAGGGAAGATTAGAATTTGGGTAAGTTTGATCCTAGGTGTGATGAGGGAATTTTCTTGGATATTCTAGCAGAAGCAAGGCCTACAGATGCTTCAACAAAAGAACTCATACAGTTGTAGAAAGCATAAATGTAACAGTAGATGAAAAGACAAGGATAAGATAACTAGTCAAGGAACTCAGTGATGAAATTTGTCAAGAAGAATTCGAGAGAGGTTTCAGATGAAGAAGAGGAAAGACAACAACTGCTTCCCAAAACTCCTTCACGGTATGTTCAGAAACATCATCCCAAATATTTGATCATTGGTGATCCAAATAGCAGGAAAACAAGAAGAAGAGTCATTCCTTCACATGATTCTGTGAATGTTTCATTATTATCTCAGATTGATCCAAAATATTTTAGTTAAGCATGTACAAATAAGTTTTGGGTAAAAGCAATGGATGAAGAGCTAAATCAAATAGAGAAAAGTGAAACCTGGGATTTGGTTCCAAGACCTAAGGACAAGAATGTCATTGGCACAAAATGGATATTCAGAAATAAACTCAATGAGGATGGAAAGATTGTCAGAAACAAAGCTAGGTTAGTCCGTAAAGGTTATGCTCAAGTAGAAGGTGTTGATTTCGAAGAGACGTTTGTGCCTGTTGCTCGTCTTGAAGATATCAAAATGTTTTTGGCCCTTTCAAGCTTCAAATCATTCAAGGTATATCAAATGGATGTAAAGTCAACTTTTCTAAATGGGGTATTGGCAGAAGAAGTCTACATAGAACAGCCAGAAGGAGTGTCTCTCACAGAATAGTAAGACTATGTGTGTAAACTGAAAAAGGCTTTATATGGGTTAAAGCAAGCACCAAGTGCGTGGTACTCAAGACTTGATAGTTATCTTTATGAGCAAGGCTTCAGGAAAGGCGTGGCAGATAGCAATCTATATATTAAAAATGAATGTGATGATATGTTGATTATGGTTGTCTATGTTGATGATATTATTTTCGGGGGGAATAATACTCAGATGTGCAAAGTTTTTGCTAACACCATGTAGAAGGAATTTGAGATGTCTATGATTGGAGAGTTGTCATTCTTTTTAGGTCTTCAGATTGCTCAATCAAAAGATGATGTATTTCTCTCTCAAGGAAAGTATATCAAAGAAATGTTGAATAAATTTGGGATGATGGATAGCAAACCAGTATGTACTCCAATGATTACAAGGTGCAATATGAGTAAAGACGATGAATATCTAGTAGTAGATCAAAGGTTGTATAGATCAATGATTGGCATTTTATTATATGTTACGGCTACCAGACCAGATATCATGCAGGCAGTTGGCTTAGTAGTAATATTTCAGGCAGCTCCAAAATATTCTCATGTTACAGCAGTTAAGAGGATATTCAGATATCTAAAGGGCACTATGGATTTTGGGCTTTGGTATCCCAAAGGTGATGATTTCACCCTCACGACCTATTCAGATGCAGATTAGGCAGGAAATATTGATGATAGGAAGAGCACTAGTGGTGGAGCGTTCTTTCTGGGAAAGAGTTTGGTTTCTTGGCTTAGTAAGAAACAACCTTCAGTTTCCTTATCTACAGCAGAGGCTGAATACATAGCAGTAGTGGCTGGGTGTACACAGGTTTTATAGATGAAAACCACCCTGGAGGATTTCAAAGTCAAGCATCAACAACCCATATCCATATTTTGCGATAATACGAGTGCCATAAGTATTTCCAAAAATCTGGTAATGCACTCAAGGACAAAGCATATTTCCATCAAGTATCACTTTCTAAGGGAGAAAGTGCAAGACAAGCAGGTCAAGCTAGAGTATGTGCCTACTAAAGAGTAGATTGTAGATATCTTCACCAAACCTCTTCCAAGAGATACATTTGAGTATCTAAGGGATAAATTGGGAGTTGTACTCCCACCCCAGAATTAATCACCTCATCAGGAGGTGGGGGGGACCAAGCTAAGAGGCTCATTCTTAGTCCTGAGCCCCAAAGGTGACCCTTTGCCATTGATGACAAAGGGGGAGAGATATGAGTAAGGGGGAGAGCTTAAAGTAAAGAAGAGCTTCAAGTCAGGGGGAGCAAAACTTTGAAGACAGATTCTCAGTTGTTAACTCAGTTGGTTTCAGTTTTGGCTCTTGAGAAGTGTTTTCAGTAAAGGGTTGCCATCAATGACAAAGGGGGAGATTGTTGGCAATTTTGGGTACCTTGGGTACATTACCTTTGCTCAAGTGTAGAATTTGTCATTGATGTCAAGAATATCTTGAAGGAATTTGATTTAATGTCAAATTATTCAGAGCATGGACAGTGATTTTCCAAGAAGATCATAGTGGCCCATTTGCAAAATATCAAAGAAAAAGTCAAGTAAGAAAAGGTATGCAGCAGGCTAGAAAAACTGTCATGATTTCACGACATGTTTGAGGAGAGAGAAAGAGCTAGCAAAACTATCACGATTTTGCGACATGTTAGAGGAGAGAGAAAGTGCTAGCAAAACTATTATGATTTTGCGACATGTTAGAGGAGAGAGAAGCTGGAAAAACTGTCATGATTTCGCGACATGTTGGCAGAGAAGGAGAGCAAGGTGGAAAGTGTCATGATTTCGTGACATGTCACATTTTCGTGACTCAAAAAGTGCAGGAAGGCAAAGAAGGAAAAGTTTCATGATTTCACGACATAATGCAAGGAATATTGTATGGATGAAAAAGTGTCACGATTTTGCGACATGATGCAGAAAGGAGAGTCCGTAGTATGAACTGTCACGATTTCACGACAAGTTTGAAGAGAGATAAATTATCTCAAAAAGTTTCATGATTTCGTGACATGCTGTAGAGTTCAAAGTAAGAACAGTTGCATTTTCGTGACATGCTGCAAAAGACGAAGTGAGGACTATCGCAATTTCACGACATGCTAAAAAGCTCAAAGTGAGAACTGTCGCGATTTCGTGACATGCAGCAAAGGGAAGAGTTTGAAATGAGAAGCGTCATGATTTCACGATAGGTTGCAAAGAAATATTTCAAAATCTGAAAGCGTCATGATTTTGTGACAGGATGAAAGAAAAGCATACAGATGGAGAAAGTGTCACGATTTCGTGAAAAAAACTGGAAGCAGGTCTTCTATAGGAGAAGTGTCATGATTTCACGACAGAAGTAGAGAGGAAGGCTATGAAGACAAAATCATCATGATTTCGTGACATGTTCCAGTTTTGCGGGTGTAAGGTAGAAAAGAGCTTAAGGCAGCGTAAGTGTCACGATTTCGTGACATGTTCCAGTTTTGCGGGTGTAAGGCAGAAAGAAGCTCAAGGCAGCGAAAGTGTCGCGATTTCATGACAAAAGCTAAGAGGAAGGCCATGAAGACAGAAGGGTCATGATTTCATGATAGAATTGAAGATGACATCAGCAGAGGCAAAAGTGTCATGATTTCATGACAAAAGCAGAGAAAAATGCCATGAAGACAGAAGGGTAATGATTTCGTGATAGAAGAGAAGATGACATCAGCAAAAGCAAAAAGTGTCATGATATCGTGACATGTTGTAGTTTCGCAAGAAAAGCTATAGAACCACAGAGGTGGTTGAAGCCGACAGAGTTGAATTGGAGTCGATGCAGTTTAGGGTTTTGCAACCGATGAAGTTAAGGATAGTAGCCGACTAAGATCAAGGTTTTGATCTTGAAAGTTTTAGTATAAAAGTAGGGCTGCTTGGAGAGAAAAGATAGCGATCGAAGTGTGTGTTCGAAGAGTGGCGTTTGTAGACTATGTGAAGAGAAGAAGTTTGATCACCAAGAGCAAAGTGCATTCTGTTGATTCTTCCAAGTGAGAGAGATCGCAAGGAAGCAGAGTGCATGAAGACTATGCGGCTGTAATTGCACAGAGGTGCAAAGGTCAAAGTTTGATCAAGTGCAGTTGTGATTGCACAAAAAGAGTGAAGGACTATGTTTTATTTTTTTTTGTAGACCAAAAAAAGAGGACAAAGACATCTGTGCCAGACCGAAGGACTATGTTCGGTGCAAATCAAAGAAAGAGAAATTGAGGACATTTGTGCTAGACCGAAGGACTGTGTTTAGTGCAAATTTGAGGACCAGCTTTGAGGTGATAGAGTTGAGGATAGATGTCTCTAGCCAGAGCAGGGAAGACAGGTGTCTTCTATGGATAGAGTTCCATTTTCTAAGGGCAGCTGAGGTAGAGGTCTTCTAGAGGATCCCCAGTTAGAGCAGAGTTAGGGGAAGGTATCTCCTTTGAGCCGAGGCTCATAAACTTTGTAATTGGGAAGGTTTCCCAAAGAATTTGAGATAAAATTTTAGAGAAAATTTTTATGGATGTAGCCCAGCCATTATGGGTGAACCACGTTAAAAATGGGTCTTCAATGTGTGATGTTTTTTGTCTTGTTTAATGTTGTGTTGATGCCACTGCTATCTGAAATTAAAATTATTAAATGGTTAAGTCTTATACTATTCACCCCCACCCTCTCAGTATAATTTCATGTTCTTCACTTGAAACTTGTAAATATTATCCTTGTACTCTTTAGTTTCCTCTTTCAAAGAAGCCATTTTTTGTTCTAACTCACTATACTCAGGATCCTTAGACTCTAACTCATCCTTGAGTTCCTGTGTCTTAGCTATAGAGAAGTCAAGATTTTCTATAAGATCATCTCTCTCCATACAACATTCATATAACTTATCCTTGAGTCTAGCATTCTTATTTATTTCCTTTTTCAAAGCACTAAGAGCATTAATAAGTTCACTTTCAAGATCCTTTATTTGATTGCTTTTTGAATCATCAAAGCCATTTTTAGATTTTTTATCACTAGAGGTGCTACCTTTTTCAAAAACCATACAAGCATATTCCTTATAGTTTTCTGAAGCATCCTCATACATACTAGAAACCAAATAATTATTTGTGCAATCATCCTCAAGGTGACCAAAATTTCCACATCTAAGACATTTCATGATAATGAATCTATGTTTCGGTTCTTCCTCTTTTTCTGATATGAACAACATCTCATTTTCATCATCACTTGAATAACTTTCACTATAACTACTAGAACACTTACTTGCTTTGTCTAGGTATAAAATCTTCTTGTGCTTGTGAGAATACCTCTTTCCTTGATTGTTGTGCTCATATTTGTTCTTCCTGTGATGCTTGTGCTTTTTAGAATCCTTGCTCTTAGAATCCTGTTTATCTTCATCACTTTCATTCTTGGGAACAATACAGTTAGTAGCATAATGACCAAACTTTCCACAATTGAAACATCTTATATTTTTCATGCTTTTGTTCTTTCTAGAGAACTTGCCTTTCTTGTTGTAATATGCCTCTTCATCACTAGAAGACTCATCACTCTCTTGAAGTTGTTTACCCTTGGATTTCTTGGTAGCCTTGAAAGTTGCCTCTTTCTTGACATCAACCTTCACTTGAGTTCTCAACTCAAATGCTGCAAGTATACTATGGAGCTCATCCTTTTTCAACTTATCCAAATCTTTAGCTTCCTCAATAGCAAAAATATTTTCACTAAATCTATTAGGAAGAGATCTTAAAATCTTATCACAAACATCATTTTCAGCAATCTCAAGACCTAAGTATTTCATGGAGTTAACAACCTCATCCATACGAAGCATGTAGTCACTAATATTTTCATCGTCATTCATATGGAGTTGTTCAAACATACCTTTGAAGTGTCTCAACTTGGCCTTTCTAAAATTTGTATCACCTGTATGAACCACCTTCAACTGTTTCCACATTTCACTAGCTATCTTGCAGTGAATCACTTTGGTTAGATCTTCTTTCTGTAAGCCTTTCAGGATTACATTCATTGCTTTTGAATTGCTGTGATGTAGGAGCCTTTCTTCTTTAGTATTAGGACCATGTTCAAGAATAGTGTACTCATCTTCAATCACTTCCCAAACCTCATTCCCAAGTGCCATTATATGAACCTTCATCCTTGCACTCCAAAGACCAAAATATGACCCATCAAGAATAGGTGCTACATTGCCACTTGAATGATCCATTGTGTTCTTAACTAGCTTTTTCTTCAAGTTGTTAAACTTTTCGAAGGCACCCGCTCTAATACCAATTGAAGAACACAAGATTATACTGAGAGGGGTGGGGTGAATAGTATAAGATCTCTTTTTACTTTTTCCTTTATACTTCAAAATAGTAAAGCAATATACCCAAAGCAATATCAAAACAATGCACAATATCATCCACAAAGTGACACCAATTTTAACGTGGTTCACCCAAAATGGTTGGGCTATGTCCACAAAACTTTTCTCTAAAAGTTATCTCAAATTTATTTTGGAATCCTTCCCAATTACAATGTTTATGAGCCTCGGCCCAAAGGAGATACCTTCCCATAATCAAAATTTATGAGCCTCTTCTCAAAGGAGATACCTTCCCCTCTGCTCTGGAAATTATCCCTCAAAAGATCAACTGCCTCTACCTCTTGCCAACACGTGGAAATCCTTTCCACTGAAGACCTCCTGTCATCAATGCTTAGCCTAAGAGACCTCTGCCTTCTATGATAACATCCACAGTAGCTCAGAAAACAAATCTGTCCTTAGGTTCTTCTCAAAGAACCAATGCTCCTCTGTCCTCAAGTTCTCTGATGGAACTCTCAAAACTCAGCTCACAAGTCCTCTACTAGGACCCGTCCAAATCTACTCACAAGTCCCCACCAGAACCTATCCAAAACTTCTCACAAGTCCCCACCGAAACCTATCCAAAACCTGCTCACAAGTTCCCATCGGAACCTGTCCAAAACCTGCTCACAAGTCCCCACCGGAACCTGTCCAAAACTTAGCAAGCTCACCAAGAAAAAATTTTCTTAGTAGGAAATCACAAGGTGAATTGTTAGAGACCCAATGTGATTTTTCAAACTCATAGAAGCATAAAGAGAATTGTTAGAGACTCAATATGTTCTATACTCAACTCCCAATCTCAAAACTCAACTCAAATCAACTCAGCTCAAACTCAATCTCAAAATAATAAGATAGATGTAGTATGCTTTTCTCAAGAACATGAAACACAACCCAACAATTGCCAACCATGCAATATATCATATAACAATGATACTCATGTTCTTTCCACAACCAATATCTTTTCTCAACCAATTAGGGCTTTAACAACAATGCTTATAGACAAGGTTTAACCAACATCATTCAACTCAACATTAACCTTGAAGCATCCAACCAATCACTACATGAAAAGGAAACTAGTAGACATCCTTTTTCCTCCAAAGGTATTTGAACAAAACATCCACCAACATAAATCACCAATGCAAAGAATAACTTGCTCAAATCAATCTCAATGGAGTAAGCCGAAATCATGTATCAAGTAAAGCACTAACTTGATCAAAACAATCTCTATGGAAGACAACTCAACCATCAATATCAAAACATCCAACTAAGGGTTTCACCATCTCAATGCAAGTAGCAAGACTTACTAACATAAACCCTAGTGCAAAAATGCTTCCTCTTCCTCAACCAGAATTATGCATTCACCCAAAAACTCATCAATGATTTTAATGCATAAACAATCTTCAATATCCAGAAAATAGGATTTACACCAACAAAAATACCTAGTAGACAACCTTTTCACTCCAAACTCAATTTCAAAAAATACACCATCAACAATATACATGGAAGAAGTTGCCCATACCTTTACTTTGATGAAGAAAGAGAACTCAAAACCTATCACAACACTTGGCCAACCTTAGTTCTCCAAACTTTGGAGAAAATGAATAACACCACCACATATGCTAAAGCGCTTTCATTGCTGCTATCCTCGTGCATCACGACCAAAATGAAATTGCCCACAACATGGGTCAAACTTGGCACCTCTACCCAATGCTTCTTACTCAACACACCACCACCATTGGAGCACAAGTTCCCAATGAAAAATATAATGTAATCCTATGTGTTGTCTTCCTTCAATCACCAAGGATTTGAAAACGTAAACATTTTCCTCAAGCCATCACCATCATCATCAACACTGTCCAAAAACGTAACTCCCAGAAAACATAGTTCGTAGTCTTATCAAATGTCAGAGAAACACAATCTGTCAGACGTCAAGCGCAAGAAAATCTTGGGCAATTCAATATGGATGGACAACGAAATACAACGAAATACATCACTTTTACAGAGGACATAGAGCTACGAAATTGCATCGATCGAAGGTATAGTTACTTTAGAAAATCATCCCCACTTATATAGCCATTTCTCCTTAATTGTTTGACGTCGGCGCTCCTCCAACGATGGCAACACGTCAGCGAATGAATTCTTTATGTGCATCGCTTAAGGGTTAAAAGACCCTTTAATAATAATTAAAAATAATAATTATTATTTTATTAATAATAAATTAAACTTAGACCTTTGTCAAAGGTTTGAGTTAATTTAATTATTAATAATAAACATGGACCTTCAAGGTTTTCAAGAAGTAAAAACCTTTGCATTAAGTTAAGCTTGGTTTTAATAAAAACCCTTAATGAGTCCAAATGGTTTTAAGAAAAACCTTTAAACTTTTCACCATGGTTTTAATAAAAACCCTTTAACATTATGAAGCTTCTCAAGATATTTTTGACATCACACTCTTTTTGATATCAACACAAAAATGCCTTTTGACATCAATGACAACTTATACACTTGAGCAAAGGCAATGTACCCAAAGTACCCAAAATTTTCAACACGTAAGCATCAACGAGTTAAATTTCATCACTAACCATTGATCAAGACCAACAATGGTGGCTTTCATCTCTGCCTCATTGGCTTGCTTGTTGTTACTTTGTACCCCATTATTTGCCAAGGCCAATCCAAGAAATATCATAAGGTGAGGACTAGTAGGACCTGGGCTCCCTCATCATATTTGGATTTCATTAGCAATCCTCAGTGGGATTCATGGCTTGTACTTTATCACTAAGTTAGTGTGTGAGAGCATACATGTAAATACCTTAAACTGAGTCAATATCATCAACAACAAAAATGAGAAAGAGAAAAAGAGCAACAACAAAAATAAACATCAAAACACACCAAACAGTATAGGAACTCACAAAGAAAATTTAAAATATATAAACATATTGTATACTTTATTTATTTTCTTTCTATTTATGTAATCAAATATTATGGTAACTACATGCATTCAGGCTCAATCATGAGTCGGTGATACGAAAAACTTACAAGGAGATCCTGAATGCCTCTCTTTGTATCTTAAATAATTGATCATTC
The DNA here is from genome assembly GCA_028583015.1 of Wollemia nobilis. NCBI lineage: Eukaryota > Viridiplantae > Streptophyta > Pinopsida > Araucariales > Araucariaceae > Wollemia > Wollemia nobilis. The sequence goes on from JAQPPZ010016856.1 coordinate 5,461,868, forward strand.
CTAGATGGCACCCCAGTTTCCATTAAAATGCCAACACTTCCTATAGGAAGTTTGACCTTCAGGATGTCCTAATCCATGAGGCACATTTCGACCTTTGATATGATTAAGAATATGAATCTCTTGGTTAAATTGATCTTGTACCACCTTTATACATAACCTACCCATCGAGGGGACCAGTAGAGTAGTGATATAGATTCACATCCTAGTCACCCCATATACCATGTTGAGTATGAGTAAGATCATACGCTAGTTCCCAACTTGGATGGGTGGAACATCCCACTTGATAGGCTATGGATGAGCTGACAATTCACTCACCTAGATATATATGGCCCTCATTACCAAAGGAGGAACATAGCCTCATCTACGCACCTCTATCTTGAAGATGAGGAAGAGGAAGACCCAAGTCATCTTGCTTTTCATCGTGAATATTGTTCCATGTAAGCACATTATGCCTCTATGCCATCTTAGTATGAGGACTTAAATTTTAAACCTAAACACTAGGTTAACACAACTTCCCTCGATCATGGGAAATGGGTATCCAACCTTGTTGGACCCATAGAACAAGTGAAATACCTTCACATTGATGAAAATGCTCGTAGACCTCACATGGTCGATCCCCTACCTAGACCAAACACAAACCAACTATGACTAGATAGGTTGCAAAGAAACCAAGAGCACCTAGATCAAGCCAAATTAGAGAAGCACATGGTGCATCAACAATTTTTGCACCAACAATGTTTACACCAAGGAATATAACCAAAGGAAGTGCACGTGTAAATTCCTATGCTTAGCACTTACAAGTAGGAAAAACACCAAAGGTTCTTGGTGCAACACCATGACCTACCTCATAGGTCTAATCACCCTCCTTGTGTACCCCTACAAACTCATAGGTCTCAACAAAACCAAGATCACCAACTCGAGTATGAGGCTTACGAAGACCTAGAGCCAGAGTATCAGGATACAAGATATCTTGAGATATTTTGTGAGGATGTAGAAGATGATTATGTTCAACAATATCAATATAATAGAAACATTATACATCCTCCTTCATGATCACCACTTCAAGAAAGTGAGATAATTTAATATCAAGCATACAAAGTTCTCATAAAATGAATAAAGTCATTGGAAAAATAATGGATGGGCTACCAAAAGCCTATGTTGCACCAGTTGTGCAACCAACCACTACATCCTTCGTTACCTTGTTGTCCATATCTTGAGCACTTTGAAATGCCAAGATTGGATAAATTCAAGGGATATGAGGATGCACAAGAGCATGTAACTAGTAATATGAACCTTTGTTTCCAACTACAAGAGGATGATACCTTATTGTTAGTAAATTTATTGCTAATACTCTCTGGCCCAATATTAGAGTGGTACAATCACTTACCTAGGCATAGCATTTGCAACTTTGAACAACTCGCAAATACCTTCTTAGAAAACTTTTCATTCCGTATTAAGAAGAAGACCAATATGAATGACTTGTCTAACCTTAGATAATTTTATGATGAGCCAATCACTAATTATGGTAATATATGGATGAAGGTTAAGTCTAAATTGTCTACTACTCTACTAGTTATAGAATTAACTTGGATATTTACAAGAAGCTATTTGAAACAAATTTTTTTTCTTCTATAATTGTAACAGTATTCGACATTCGAGGAGCTTTGGCACAAGCTAAAGTCATAGAGAACATCAAAGTCCAAGAGGGGGATATTAAAATCCAAAAGAAGGAGTGAAACAAAAATCCTAGAGGTAGCCAAACACAGTAAATATTGGCTTCAGTCAATCAGGTTATCCTTAGTGTTCCCAAACCTAAAAATCAAGCAGTGCCACAACAACCTAATTATTAGGCTCAACCTCGTATTACATAATATAACAATAAAAATAATGCAATCAAGCACAAAATTATCAATGTTACCTATAACGCACTTATATGCCATTACCTAATCTGTTGGTGTTGCTCTTCAATCGCTTATGAGAGGCAAAGGCTATTATGCTACCTGATATTCACACCCTTGAAACTAATAATCCAAAACCTAAGGGGTTTAGAGAGAATCAATATTGTGTATATCATCGATAGAAAGGTCATGATATCCAGGTCTATTATACATTCAAAAACATAGTATAAAACATGCTAGACAAAATTTAATTATAAATTAATAATCCTCTTTCCCCAAATAACCATAAAATGGGCATCTTTAAGGACCCCTTGCCTACTCATGAGGTCAAATAATATCAAATAATTCAAGTGAATGAAATCCAAACAACCCCACCTGATCAATGGTTCATCAGAATGGTTAACATTGTGATAAAGAATCAAAGATATGAGCAAGTTGATCAACCTATAATTCTTATTAACACTCCATCTACATCACAACCCTTGTTGTACCAAAACTTGGTCCAAGGTCCACCACCTCAACTGGTGGTAACAACTAGAAGTAGGCTTACTCAAAGCCTATGCATGATATCGACCAAAATATCCATATACAAGCTCATATAGTAATCGCAAAGACATTATGAATATTTTATGGAGATATTGAGATAAATCGAGCTACAAACCCATGATACAAATGCTTTCACCAATTTTGTGGGACATATCCAAACATACAAGGACACTGTTATAACCTTTTAGGATCATGCGATCAAGCTCATGCTTGCCAATATACCTGATCCTCCATTGCACATCATTGCATTTATCAATAGGATTCCTTATAAAAGGGTATTGATTGACACAGGTTCCTCAATAAACATCATTACCACAACCATACTTAATCATCTTAGTCTTTAATTTTCACACATCATGACATCCACCTTCACTTTGAGAGTATTTAATGATGTCATTTGATCCACAGTTGGCACCATAGTCCTTCCTATCCAGGTTGGACTAAAAACAATTCTAGTACTATGCCACATCATAGAAGGTATGATGCAATATAATATATTGCTTGGGTGACCCTAGATCAGGAACATGAGATGTGTTCCATTCATACTAAACCAGTATATCAAGTATATCCATGAGGGATAGGTTCATGTAGTTCCTTCGAACTCTGAACCATTTAAATATGTTAGCCTAGTCAGTAATCTGCAACACTTAGTCTTGCCTTCCACACATATAGATATTCAACCTAATAGCTCTTTCAAAAATTTGGGACCTTCATCAAAATAATCACCTTCATCCCTTGATCCATCCACATCATCACCACCATATTAACCCTTGTCATTGGCCTCATATGACATCCCTTCCTCATCATTGAATCCATGAAAGTAGAAGGAATTCTAAGCACAAATTGAGGAAAATCAACCATTCATCCCCACTATATCTGCTATATATTTTTTGATCCCCATGGATGAGGATGAATTAGCTATTGTGATAGATGAACTACTTCATGCCACAGCTCTTTCACCTCCATCTTCTCCCTTACCTTCACTATAATTTACAATCCACTTGGCTAACCCTAGTCTCGGTGAGTACTTGGTACAACATGTTACATTTACACCACTCATCAAGTCTACTCAAGACATACATAGACCTTGTGTGCCATCTTTATCCATTGGTACCATTATACCCTTGGAGGTCCCACTAAACCAAACAAATTTAATTTTTGGATGTTTTGATGATCCTACGATATAGTTTCCCATGAGAAGACGTGATGACAAACCTTTCTCGAGAAACATAGGGTATATGTCCAATCCATAGTTCACATTGTGGTACTTTAACCATTGATATTAACATGGTAATGGTTTAGGTTGATATGAGAAAGGTTTTCTCACACCCTTCCAACCACAGTACTAGCTCCCAACGAATAAATTTGGCTTAGGGTACTTCATATGAATCCTAAATGAGCTTTTAGCAAATTCCATCCAATGCTTGACCCTAAAATTTGTTGAGGAAATTGATGAAATTAATACACCAACCTAGGATATTCTCATCTATTGAGAGATCATCTCCTCATCATGATGGTATCTCTTAAACCTTCTAACTCTCTCAAGGGTACATTAGAATATCATGAAGACGAGACAAAAATAACATATAATTATCCTCATCATGATCAGTAGCCTTCTAATTTTACTAATGAGGCATTATATGATTACAAGGATGATATAGAACTCCCTTACCTTGGTCCTTGCCATATGCAATAGCCTCTTGATATATTCAGTGAGGCACCCAAAGATTACGAGGATAAAACTGAGCTTGCATATCTAGGTCCTTGCCACCTTTGGTGAGCCAACAATGAATGAATATAATTCGACCTTATAAACCTAGAAGTACTATATCATAAGGATTTTCCTCCATGCCAGCCTACTTGGAGAGACCTCATGCCTCTAGAATACCCCATAATTTTGGCTCCTCATAGGCCTGCTCCATTTATCCAATTTCCATCTGAGCCACATCTGATATATCTAGGGAGTCACATCATTGAAACATCCCTCCGATCCATGAATGGAGACTATAAATCCATTCACATGTCCTCCATTGATTTAACCATGTCCCTTCGTAATCCCAATGACTCTTCAAAACCTTTACACCTCAATCTTGAGGCCATTGATTTTGATCACATCGTGTCTCACCCATCATCAAAAGAGTTCTTCCCTTGTGAGGAAATGCTACAACCATTTCATTTATTGCAAGGGCCATCCAAATATATTCATTAGGTTGAGTTGAACTAGATATTATTGACTATCCAAACCCAATTGATGACATCCATTTGATCCCTACACCTCATCAAATTGAGGAGGGATCTCATATGTCAATAGAAGAAATCTTTGATGTTGATATTGGCAATGATCCTGAGGCTTCCAAAAATATAAAATTGGGATAAATCTTATCCCTAGAAGAGCAAGCCATTATTACATCTCTACTAAAAAAGAATAAAGAATTTTTTTCTTGGTTGTATAAGGACATGCTAAATCTTGACCCAAAATTGGTCACACACAATATTACACTAGATACAAACATAAAATCGGTCAAGCAAAAAATTTACAAGATTCATCCAACAATCACCTTTATGGTAAAATATGAATTACAAAAATTATTGGATGCATAATACATCTAGCCTATAGATTATCCCCCATGCAGATCCAACATGGTACCCATAGGCAAACTAGATGGGAGGATTTGCATATGTACAAACTTCAAATATTTCAACAAAGTGACTCTCAAGGATGAATTCCCCCTTCCAAGTGTTGAGGTTCTAGTTGACGCCACCCGAGGTCATGATATGTTGTCCCTCATGTATGGTTTTTCAAGCTATAATAAAATCTGGGTCAAAGCTGAGGATCAACCAAAGATAGTCTTTACCACTCCTTGGGGAACATTCTACTACAAGTTAATGCCATTTGGTCTTAAAAATACTGGTGCAACATATCTATGGGCCATGACTTACATATTCCATGACTATATGCATAAAATCCTAGAGTATTACATAGATGATTTGCTAGCCAAGTCTCTATTGTGTCATGAGCATGCTAACATGCTTTAGAAGGTCTTTGATCACCTCATTAAGCATAATGTTAGACTTAATCCCAAAAACTATGTCTTCAGAGTCACATATGGAAAAATTTTGGGCTTTATAGTCTCCAAGTGAGGTTGATCCCACCAAGTTCAAAGCTATACTTAACATGCTCTATCTCACCAATCTTAAGTAGCTTCATAGCTTACAAGATAAAGTAGCATCTATCAGATGCTTCATATCACAATTATCAGATAAATATCAACCCATGAATCGACTGCTACAAAAGGGGGTCCCACTCCATTGGGATGAGGAGAGCCAAAAGGCCTTCGAAGAGATAAAAAATACTTGGCATCACTACTAGTCCTAGCTCTACCCAGACTATTTGTGTCATTCTTGTTATACATTTCGACCATCGAATTTTCCTTAGGGACCATGTTGACCCATAATAATGAGGTAAATAATGAAAACTATATATTACATTAGTCACAAATTGGTGAGCTACGAGCTCAAATATGCATACATCGAGAATATTTGCCTAGCAGTGGTATTCACCACTAATAATATTTGACATTACATTCTAAATCATATGATGTATATCATTTATAAATATAATCCTTTGTGGTACATGATGAGTCACACGTACCATAATAGCCGTACCACAAAATGAATTATGTTGCTGACTGAATTCAATATTGAGTTTATAAATAAAAAATCTATTAAAGGTCAAGTTATCATAGATAAGCTAGCAGAGGGTCCTCTCCAGGATGATAAGCCTCTCACTATCGAGTTTCCTGATGATGCAGTCTTTGCATTATTGAATTCACCAGAACTCGAAGAGCCTAAAAATAAAGTTGACATGACTTTATTCTTTGATAGATCTAAATATGAGCAAGGGGGTATTGTAGGAATTATATTTTTCACATTGCAAGGAGCTCATATGCCCTTATCATTCAAACTTGACTTCCAATGTACCAATAACAAAGCTAAATATGAGGCTTTCCTCTTGGACCTCTAAATAGCTATCATCATGAAAATCAAATGACTTAATATCTTTGGTGATTCCTTACTCATAGTAAAATATGTAAAGAGAATATATCAATGCCAATGTCCAATGTTTAAATCATACAAGGACCTTGTGCATAAGCTATTGGCCACATTGGAATGATATAGTATTGAGGAAATTTCTCACTCATCAAATCACTTTGTGGATACAATGGATTATTAGGGATATTTAATTTTGCAAAACCCATTTGACAACACTACAACCATTCTAGTCAAAATGCTTTCACAACTAATGAGTTTATGTGAATATTTCAATGATGAAGAAGTTATCCACATGATATTTGATCGAATCGAAGTGAGATCGATTTCATTAGGTACATGAATTTTTGAAACAAGTATCCTAGGGGTCCTTAATCACATAGGGTCCTTCTGATAATGGCTTGACCATTCATATTAAGGTTATATTACAATCCACATTCATGCATAATGAATCACAATGAGAGTAAATTGTTCACTCAGTCAAAACCCAAGCTTATCAAGATGGCTCACTCAATTAAGAGATTTCCTAAAACTTGGAAGTATCCCTTCAGGATTGTCGCATACCAAAAAATGAACATTGAAGCAAAAAGTGACCAAATATATCTTATTATGAGATATCCTTTATTATCATAGCTACAATGGTATTCTCCTTCATTTTATAGATCCCCAAGAATCTTCTTGGGCAATCTCACAAGCTCACAATGGTACTTGCAGTGGCCATTTTAGCAGTATGGTCATCACCAAGTGCATCCTTCTAATGGGTTATTATTGGCCCACTATGGATAAGGACTGCTATGAACATCAAAAAATGTATCAAATGCCAACATCATGCCAATATTTTACACTTACCTTCTCAGGCCTTACAACCGATTCAATCAGTATGGCCTTTTGCATAGTGGGACTTTGATTTAGTTGGGAAAATATTGCCCCCATATTTAGGTCATAACATGTTTATATTAACAGCCATAAAATACTATACTAAATTGATAGAATCTATTCCTTGATAGGGTCCTAGGTCCTATATATTTATTTGATTTAAAAAATAGATTGAATATTAATGAAAAAATGTAATGAATCACCTTTGGATTGAATCACTTTTAGACTGGAGGAAACCCTTCTAATGGATACACAAAAAATATTTATTCTTTTTATTTGATTGATGATTGTTTACACCCTATAGAATTATAATATATACCTATTCTAGGGTTGTGAGTGAAAGGACACAATGGTCCATATGAATTAATTAATAAATATGAGTGATTAATTAATGATAATGGTTAGGATAGAGAATCCTAACATGCCACCCTCATTAAAAGGATATTTGTCCTCAAAGATGAAAGTGAGGAGCTTTATCCCTTGTTTTCCAAGTAGCATTTGCTCAAGTTCTTGCACTATTTTAATATCATATTTTAGTAAGTAGGGATATTGTGAAGGTTGAAGTGTTGGTGGGGGATTGGTAGGAAGAATAGTAGGATCAGAACGACGGTGGGAGGACAACTCTTTTGGTGCATGAAATATGCTAGAATGGTGTGGTAGAAGTTGTTGGAATTTTGGGACCTCTTTTTGTGCCTCCTTGGTGGCTTGGATAGAAAATAATTTTCTCCATTTGATGAGAACTTACAATTTGGGAAGAGTTGGATTGTAATCCCTTAAGAGTATATGTTTAAATTTTTGACGCAAAACTAGGATAACACATAGAAAAATCACCAATATTTCCCTCAAATTTGAATTACCGAAGTTACAAAATGGCCAACCCCTTTACAATGCATGAGCTGCTTCTTATAGCGGACCCGACCCCCTTCGGACATCATTACACAGACTGCGAAGTTGGTTTCTAACCGCCCACACGAATGTTCTGTCGTTGCCTGCATATTGCTGCCAGGTGCCTTGAATCATCATGGCATGTAATGGCGGAGTGCTCTGTAGCCACCTGTCCATCGACCCACTGAGTCATCATTCCCAGGAGTGCTCTGTAGCCACCTACGTTTTGCTGCCACGTGCCCTTCTGCAACGGCCTCTGCAGCCGCCTGTCCGCGTGGAGTCGTGAACGACCTGTCGTATTCTCTCCTTCGGGCCATGAAAACGTGACATGTCACGAAATCGTGACATCCTGGCCCTCCGTGCTCTCCTTCTGTCTTCGGGCCATGAAAACGCGACATGTCACGAAATCGTGACGTCTCTGCCTTCAGCACTCATTTTCCGCCTTCGGGTCGCGAAACCGCGACATGTCACGAAATCGCGACATCCTTTCCCCTTGGTGCCCATCCGCAAAATGTGTCGCGAAATCGTGACAACTTTTCCCCTCGGCGCCTATCCGCAAAATGTGTCACGAAATCGTGACAACTTTTCTCCTCGGCGCTTATCCGCAAAATGTGTCGCGAAATCGCGACAACTCTTCCCCTTGGTGCTTATCCGCAAAATGTGTCGCGAAATCGTGACAACTTTTCCCCTTGGCGCCTATCCGCAAAATGTGTCACGAAATCGCGACAACTTTTCTCCTTGGCGCTTATCCGCAAAATGTGTCACGAAATCGTGACAACTTTTCCCCTCGGCGCTTGTCTGCAAAATGTGTCACGAAATCGCGACAACTTTTCCCCTTCCATCGATGCTCAAAATGTGTCGTGAAATCACGACAACTTTTCCCCTTGCGCCTATCCTCAAAATGTGTCGCGAAATCGTGACGACTTTTCCCCTTGGCGCCTTTTCTCCAAAAGTGTCGCGATATCGCGATGACTTTTCCCCTTGGTGCCTTTTCTCCAAAAGTGTCACGATATCGCGACGACTTTGCCCCTTGGCGCCTTTTCTCCAAAAGTGTCGCGATATCGCGACGACTTTGCCCCTTGGTGCCTTTTCTCCAAAAGTGTCACGATATCGCGATGACTTTGCCCCTTGGCGCCTTTTCTCCAAAAGTGTCGCGATATCGCGACGACTTTGCCCCTTGGCGCCTTTTCTCCAAAAGTGTCGCGATATCGCGACGACTTTGCCCCTTGGCGCCTTTTCTCCAAAAGTGTCGTGATATCGCGATGACTTTGCCCCTTGGCGCCTTTTCTCCAAAAGTGTCACGATATCGTGACGACTTATCCCCTCGCTAGCACTTAGAGAAAAAAATATTTTTGGATGATGCAAGATTGCTCTGCCACCTCCGGATGCTCCTGCATCAGACACCCGGGGTGAATTGAGAAGTGACCTTCACTTCTATTCTGTGTGAGGTAGACCCAGGCGGTCAACCTCTGCCTTCGACAACCAAGTCGCATCTTCTATGGGCCTGCCCTTCCACTTGATCAAATATTCGGAATATCGCCTATTCCTAGTGCTTCGGCCTTCACGCGTGTCCAGCACTTCTTCTATCTCGTCTGCGACTGGGATGGCTGCTGGAATGCTCCACAAATCCAGACTGGGTGTCTCACTGCTACCTCCTTCATGGTACTCGACCAAATCCAAAATGTTAAAAATGGGTGAGATGTTAAGTTCACTCGGCAACTCCACCTCGTATGCATTGCCCGAATCTCGTTTTCCAATGATCCTGCATGGCCCAAACTTCTTCATCTTCAACTTGTTATAGGTCTTGGCAGGAAACCTTTCTTTTCTTAGATGGACCATGACGGCATCTCCGACTTCAAATTCTTTAGCCCGGTGCTTCTGGTCTGCCCTGGTCTTATATTGAGTATTCATCTTAGTGATCTGCTTAGTCACCTCTTTATGCAAGCTTTTCAGGTGTTCTACAAAGTCTTCGGCCTCAGCACTGCACTTTTTGCCTGCATCCATCCTTCTCAACTCAGAAGCATTTCTTGGGCTGCTCCCATAAATTATCTGGAATGGAGACTTATTGGTACTCCTGTTGACAGAGTTGTTGTATGCGAATTCTGCCTGCGGAAAAACTAAATCCCATCCCTTGGGCTTGTCTCCTACCAAGCATCTCAGTAGATTGCCCAAACTCCTATTTACCACCTCTGTTTGGCCATCTGTTTGGGGGTGGTATGCAGAACTAAATTTTAAATCCGTCTTCAGTTTCTTCCACAGGGTTCTCCAGAAATACCCTACAAACTTGGTATCCCTGTCCGACACAATGCTCCTTGGCAGACCATGAAGTCGTACCACTTCCTTGAAGAATAAACCAGCCACATGGACCGCATCGCTAGTCTTCTGGCAGGGAATAAAATGAGCCATTTTTGAAAACCTGTCCACTACCACAAATATGGAGTCGTGTCCCCTCTGCATCCTGGGTAAACCAAGAACAAAATCCATACTAATATCCTCCCATGGCCTTTCGGGTATAGGTAGTGGTTGATATAAACCAGTAGGCTGCCTCACACCTTTTGCCATCTGGCATATCCTACAACTTTGCACGAATTTTGCCACATCTTGTTGCAATTGCGGCCAATAGTAGTTTTCATTAACCAGGGAGATGGTCTTGTCTCGACCAAAGTGTCCAACCAAACCTCCACTGTGCTTTTCCTTGATCAGATTCTCCCTCATTGAACTCCGTGGAATGCATAATTGGTTTCCCCTAAACAGCATTCCATCTTGGATCAAAAATTTTAGCCACTTAGTCCTGTCCAAAGTAACAGGTGCAGAACAGGCCTTCCAAGCTTCTACGAAGTCGGGGTCTGCAGGGTACAAGCCCTTAAGTTCAGCAAACCCTACAACTTCCACCTTCATCTCCATCAATAAACATTGCCTCCTACTCAAGGCATCCGCAACTCTGTTGGACTTCCCGCTCCGATGCTTCAGCACAAAGGTGTAGCTCTGTAGGAACTCCACCCACTTCAGGTGCCTCTGATTTAACTTTCCTTGACTGTTAATATATTGTAGTGCCTGATGATCAGTATAAAGAACAAACTCCTTTGGCAACAAATAATGCCTCCATTTCTTTAGAGCCTGAACTATGGCATAGAACTCCTGATCATATACCGAATACTTCTTCCTGGCATCATTGAGCTTCTCACTAAAATAAGCAACAGGCTTACCCTCTTGACTCAATACGGCCCCTATGGCACTACCACTCGCATCACAGTCTACCTGAAACACCTTGTTAAAATCTGGAAGTGCTAAGATAGGTTGCTCTGTGACCTTCTTCTTCAGCATAGCAAAGCTCTTATCTGCCCCGGCTGTCCACTTAAATTCCTTCTTATTCCCCCTCATTGTCTCCGTAAGGGATGCGCAAATACTGCTAAAATTTTTGATGAACTTTCTATAAAAACTGGCTAGACCATGAAACGATCTTACCTCAGTCACGCTTCTTGGAGCAGGCCATTCTATGATAGCCCTCACCTTTTCTGGGTCCATTTTGAGACCATCTGCTGAGATGACAAATCCCAGGTATACTAACTCCCTCTTCACGAAGTTACACTTCTTCAGATTTATCAGCAACTGCTCCTCCCGCAGTTTCTCAAAAACCCTCCTGATATGCATCAGGTGTTCCTCCAGGGTTCTGCTAAATATCAAGATGTCATCCAAGTAGACAATGACAAATTTGCCTAGGAATTCCTTCAAGACTTCATTCATCAGCCGCATGAATGTACTCGGTGCGTTGGTTAGCCCAAATGGCATGACCAACCACTCATACAAACCCTCTCTGGTTTTGAAGGTTGTCTTCCACTCATCCCCTTCTCGGATACGGATCTGATGATAACCACTTTTTAGGTCAATCTTCGTGAAGTACTCAGCTCCACTCAAACAGTCCATGATATCATCCATCCTTGGCAATGGGAATCTGTATTTGATAGTGATCTTGTTAATTGCCCGAGAGTCTGTGCACATTCTCCACTCTCCATCCTTCTTGGGTGCTAGTACTATAGGTACTGCACACGGGCTAAGACTCTCCCTAATCAACCCCTTCTTTAGCAGCTCTTGAACTTGCCTATTCAGCTCCTCAGTTTCCATAGGAGTCATTCTATGTGCGGCCTTATTGGGCAAGCTAGATCCCGGCACCAAGTCTATGTGGTGGCTGATCTTCCTTATCGGGGGTAAACCCTCGGGTACATTATCAGAAATGATATCCTGGGAACTCCTCTAACAGACCCATGACTTCCACTGGGGTCTCCTTGCATTCTTCTTCCCTAACCCTAGGGATTATTGCATAGCACATATGATCTGGCTTCAGGCCATCTAAAAATCTTCTTCCATCAACTAGACAGACTCGAGCACTGCTACATACCTTCTCGTCCGCCTCCTTCAGGGGTTTCAACTTATGGCGAACTCCATCCTTCGACAAGGAATACGTATTGGCTCGACCATCATGTACTGCACTCCGATCAAACTGCCATGGTCTCCCAAGCAACATGTGACATGCATCCATAGGCAAGATGTCACACAGGACCTCATCTCGGTAAGTTCCAATGTTAAACTTCACCAGGCATTGCTCACTGACCAGCACCCTATGGTCCTTTTGTAACCACGCAATCCGATATGGATGCGGGTGTCTTCTTCTCTCCAGCTGCAACTTGGCAACCATCTCCTCAGAGACCAAGTTATCAGTGCTGCCATTGTCGATAATGATGTTACAGACCTTGCCTGAGCACTTGCATCTTGTGCGAAATAGGTTGTTCCTCTGGTCTACCTTCTTTTCCTCATTCAACAAGACTCTCCTGATGACCATCGCTTCCCCTCATTTTGCCTCCTCAGAGTGCTCAGATTCGACACCTTCGTCTGCTACAACAGCTCTGGCCTGACCCTCAGGTCTTCGATTTGGCCTTTCTTGGCGCTGCGGGCAGTTGTATGCCCGATGTCCTTCCTCCTCGCAATTGAAGCAGGTTCCACGAAATGCACCTCTCCCATACCCACGCCTAGGCCTACCTCTTCCTCTCGGGTAGTTGTTGTTCTGATTGCATGGGCGTTGGGTATTCTCCTCTTTCTCTTCTTTCTGGTTTTGGCTACTGCTTGCTTCACCAGTCTTCCCCAGATCTCTGTATCTTCCTCCACTGGTCCTTCCACCAGCTCTTCCACCACGATCCTTTCCTCTCTGCTTACCTTCAAATCTCCTATTCAGTTTCTCTTCCACTTTTAATGCAAACTGGTATGCATCCTCAACCGTGCTCATCCGAACCAGACTCAACTCTTCTTGAATGTTGGTTCTCAATCCATTGATGTAGCGGGCAACCTTCTCCTTATTTGCCTCAGAATGGCCGGTTCGAATTGAGATCTGATAGAACTCCTCCGTGTACTCCTTGACAGATTTACTCGCCTGTCTAAGACTCTGCATCTTCCTCAACAGATCCAACTCATAATCTATGGGGATGAATTGCCTCTTCAATTTCTCTACCATCCGATCCCACCTGGTGATCTTTTCCTTTCCCCTCCTGTTCCTTTCCAGCTGTACTCCTTTCCACCAGATGCTAGCATGTCCCTTCAACTTTGTTTTTGTGAACCTGATCCGATTTGGATCTGAGATCTCCTCATACTCGAAATATTCCTCCATGTCGTTGATCCAATCTATCAACTCCTCGGGATTGAGATTCCCAGAATAGGTGGAGACGTCAAACTTTGACTTCTTCCCGATCTGGGATATGGCCCTATACAACCTAGCTTTTGCTGGATCCAACGCTTCTTCCTCATCAGATGGACCCTCGTCTTCCCAAACTTCATCTTCACTGTGGTCCTCTCTTCTTGGCTCAACTCCTCTTCTCATTTCCTCCTGCAGGGCTTGCACTTGCCTCTGCAAGGCTCTGAGATCGACCTCTGCTCCCCTATTCCTCGCACCACCACGGTTCCTTCACGGAGGCATCCTGCTCACTTTCTCACAAACCCCAACCACAAGTCCTGGCGCAAACTGCCTCATGGCCGACGGTCTATTCGCGCACTCAGAACCTTCTGGCTCTGATACCACTTGACGTAGAACTGGAATAACACGTAGAAAAATCACCAAATTTTCATTAACAGAGCTTTCAAATTCGAATTACAAAAGTTACAAAATGGCCAACCCCTTTACAATGCATGAGCTGCTTCTTATAGCGGACCCGACCCCCTTCGGACATCATTACACAGACTGCAAAGTTGGTTTCTAACCGCCCACATGAATGTTCTATCGTCGCCTGCATATTGCTGCCAGGTGCCTTGAATCATCATGGCATGTAATGGCGGAGTGCTCTGCAGCCACCTGTCCATCGACCCACTGAGTCATCATTCCCAGGAGTGCTCTGTAGCCACCTGTTTTGCTGCCACGTGCCCTTCTGCAACGGCCTCTGCAGCCGCCTGTCCGAGTGGAGTCATGAACGACCTGTCGTATTCTCTCCTTCGGGCCACGAAAATGTGACATGTCACGAAATCGTGACATCCTGGCCCTCCATACTCTCCTTCTATCTTTAGGCCGCAAAAACGTGACATGTCACGAAATCGTGACGTCTCTGCCTTCAACACTCATTTTTCACCTTCGGGTCGCAAAACCGTGACATGTCATGAAATCGCGACAACCTTTCCCCTTGGCGCCCATCCGCAAAATGTGTCACGAAATCGTGACAACTTTTCCCCTCGGCGCCTATCCGCAAAATGTGTCACGAAATCGTGACAACTTTTCTCCTCGACGCTTATCCACAAAATGTGTCACGAAATCATGACAACTTTTCCCCTTGTGCCTATCCACAAAATGTGTCGCGAAATCGCGACAACTTTTCCCCTCGGTGCCTATCCACAAAATGTGTCACGAAATCGTGACAACTTTTCTCCTTGGCGCTTATCCACAAAATGTGTCACGAAATCGCGACAACTTTTCCCCTCGGCGCTTGTCCGCAAAATGTGTCACGAAATCGTGACAACTTTTCCCCTTGCGCCTATGCTCAAAATGTGTCACGAAATCGCGACGACTTTTCCCCTTGGCGCCTATTCTCAAAAAGTGTCGCGATATCGCGACGACTTTGCCCCTTGGCGCCTTTTCTCCAAAAGTGTCGCGATATCGCGACGACTTTGCCCCTTGGTGCCTTTTCTCCAAAAGTGTCGCGATATCGCGACGACTTTGCCCCTTGGCGCCTTTTCTCAAAAAGTGTCGCGATATCGCGACGACTTTCCCCTTGGTGCCTTTTCTCCAAAAGTGTCGCGATATCGCGACGACTTTGCCCCTTGGTGCCTTTTCTCCAAAAGTGTCGCGATATCGCGACGACTTTGCCCCTTGGCGCCTTTTCTCCAAAAGTGTCGCGATATCGCGACGACTTGGCCCCTTGGCGCCTTTTCTCCAAAAGTGTCGCGATATCGCGACGACTTTGCCCCTTGCCAGCACTTAGAGAAAAAAATATTTTTGGATGATGCAAGATTGCTCTGCCACCTCCGGATGCTCCTGCATCACTTTTTATTGTGAATTTCATCCATAATTGCTCAAAATACCATTGGGTTGTCCTGAGTGTTTGTAACCATTGCACTCCTAAGATAATATAACATCCTCCTAATGTAATTGCATACATGTCATTTTTTATGTTGTAATCACCCATGGTGAGCTTAATATTTTGGTATTTCTCCTTACAAGCGATCCTTCACCCATTACCAATCATGACCTCAAAACTATTACAAGGTTGTATATAACAATTAGCTTGTTTTGCCACATGTGGGTCGATAAAATTATGGGTACTTCCAGAGTCAATAAGCATAATAAGATTTTGTTGTTTGAAGGATCTTAGAACTTTCATAGTTTGGGGAGAAGAATTATCGGAGATGGTATTAAAAGAAATTTCTAGTGGACCTTTAGCACTATCATCAGGTGTATCCATCACTACTTCTACCTCGATCTCATTTTCTTCATTGGTTGAACTACAAGGATCAGTTGCATCCAGAATATATAGTTTGGGTGTAATACATTTATGATTGGGTACAAATTTCTCATTGCAATGATAACAGAGGCCTTTTTCTCATATTTCCTTTATTTCTTTAAAATTGAGATGTTTAATTTATAAGTTTGGGTTATGTTTGGGGGTTGTGTAAGTGACTTGTGATTTTCCCATAGGTTATTTTCCTAATCAATGTTGAGCATTGAATTTTCTTTGGCTAATTTGGCCAATCCAATGGCCTGCATCATGGTACTAGGATTTAACATTTGTACCTCTAGCCAAATTTCTTTTGCTAATCCATTGATAAAAAAATATTGAAAAAAATGAGGCATCTAGCCCTATTGTGTGATTGGCTAATTTCTCAAATTGAGCTTGGTATTCATGCACTAAAGTGGTTTGACACAACTTGGTAAGGGCTCCCATGAAATTTTTAAATTTACTAGGTCCAAACTGTACCAATATATTTTGTGTAAATTCTAGCCAAGTAGGGGTGCCATTAGTCTTCTCATACCACTTGGATAGCCTCATTTTCGAGGTGGAAGGATGCAATATGAACTTTTTGTACCTTAGGGATCTGGTTTAGGAAAAAATATTATTCTACCCGATAAATCTAGTTAGTGGGGTCGCCTCCTTCAAATTTGGAAAAATCCAACTTAGTAGTTTTGGGGAGGATGGATGTTTGTGGCCCCCCAAGTGGTGTTAGGTGTGTCGATCCTCCAATGGGTTGGCCAGCTTGAACTAGTGCCATATTTTTATTGAAGGTGTCCATTTTCAAGTCCATTGTTGACATCCTTTGCTCAATTTCCTACTTCGTAGCTAAATTCTCTTGAGAAATTTGGTCCTTAAATTGGTGAAGCTTGTGGTAGATTTTTTTGAGAGTAATATCTTGTGATCTCTGTCCATTAGCCATTCGAGGGATAATTTGCAATTCTTCACAAAAATAGAATTTAAATTTTTAAATATAATTGAGAGTTAAAAATTTGGCACAATTTTGATATATTTGGGAAAACTTTTTGGCAAAAATTTGATAAAATTTGGTTTTAGAAACTTTTTAAGCCCCTTAATGGTCATTTGTTTTGAATTTGAACAATTTTTTAGTGGGAAGGTGACATCAGCAATGGGCGGGAAGGCGAAAAGAACAAGAGATGGGCAGGTGATGTCAATAGTGGATGAGAAGAAGGTCAATAGAGGGTGAAGGATGAGGTGCGGTGGGTGGTGAAGCACAAAGCATGGAAGGACAAGGTAATAGTGGGTGGTGGTTGGTGAAGTACGAAGCAAGAAGGAACAAGGTGACAGTGGATGAAGCAGAAAATACATCGCACAGGAGGGAGACAGAATGGATTCAACAAAAGGATGTGGGTGTCACACAAGCTATGTAAGGGAGGGCGTGAATGAAGTCACAATGCTTTAAATGACCCTTGGTGTATTTAAACCTAGAAAATGATTTTTCCCCTTTTATGTCGGACTACTGTCCCATTGATTTTACAAGGCTTTTTCACTTGCGAGATTCTGATGTCAAGAAACAAAAGCCAATAGTAAAAAAAAAATTAATTTTAGTTTTTATTTTAATTTTTTATTTTCCTTTCACCAGTTTCTTGGGTATTTTGTCAAAAATGAGTTTTCTATTGAGAACTGCGGTTGGATTATTTTGAACGTCTGTCAATACAATTATTTTGTACAAGAAGAAGATCTATATTATATTTAACTCACTTCTACCACCTCGATAATGTTCATGAATTATTTGTGTACATCGAGTTATGGATGGAAAAGATATAATGATAACATTTTTTATGGAGGTGTGTAAGTGATGTCAATGAGCAAGATGATAACATTGATGAAAATGTCGATGAACAAGATATTTAAAATATCTTTAAAAGAAACTAATGTTGTTGTATGACATTGTAGAAATAATGGTGGAGGGGTGCAGTGTTTCCTGTGAATGAGAAAATACAGAAGATGGATAGTAGTATATGCCAAAAGAATTTAACTATGTGGCAAATGTCTCCTTGCAATGATTGTATATGTTAGTATGTATGGTACCCGTGATAGCATGACCAGTGAGTGCACTAGGCATTCACCTAACGATGCTCAGGATAGTTTATCATTAGTGATGCATGTGCACAGTGTCTTAGTGAATGGTAAAAAAAATCAAGGATGAGGCGTTGATGAATTGCACACCCTGTACCAAGATTTCCAATGAGCGAGTGGTGAGGAGGCATAGGAATATAACCACTCTAATACAAAATGAGAGGGCCCTAGGTCATATCTGGTTATTTGATTTAAACAAGCAAATTGGATGTGAGAAATTAATAAAAAATATAATGAATCACCTTTAGATTGAATCACTTTTACACTGGAGGAAACCCTTCCAATGGATACACAAAATATATTTATTTATTTTATTTAATTGATGATTTTTTACACCCTATCAAATTATAATATATACCTATTATAGGGTTATGATTGAAAGGACACAATGGTCCATATGAATTAATTAATAAATATGAGTGATTAACTAATTATAATGGTTAAATAGAGAATCCTAACATCCCTCTTACCACTACGATTGAAGTCGTATTGTGGAGATCATACTTCATAATATCATGTCATTTTGGTATTCCATCCAAAATCATTCTATATAATGGGACATCATTCAAGAATAAATATGTGTGTGTTTTAACTTCAAAGTATAACATTTAGCATAGTTTTACTACACCTTATTTTCCACAAGCAAATGGACAAGCATAGACATCCAATAAAATTGTAGTTGCCATCCTTAATAAAATTGTTAAGGAAAACCACAAAGGTTGACATCTTCAACTACCTCTAGCATTATGGTCTTATCACACTAGCATTCATATACCTACAGGGGTAACCCTGTTTTCACTAGTCTATGGTGCTGAGGCCATTATACCCCTAGATTTGTAAATCCCTTCATTGTGTATCTCATTGCAAGAGTTCATAGATGATGACACCGCACAACAAGCTTACCTTAACCAACTAACCCTTCTTGAAGAATGATATTTTAATGCTCTCGAGCACCTCCGCATTTATAAATATCACCTTAAACAAGCTTACAAAATGAAGGTCCACCTAAGGGATTTCAAATTTGGAGACCTTGTGCTCAAATAAAATCATCAAAACTCCAACTTACTATCGCACTTGTAAAATAAATTCATGATAAACTGGCTAGGCGTTTTTATCATAACACAAAAGATAGGGCTAGGGACTTACCGTATCACCTCTCTTGAGGGTTTTGAGTAACCTAAACCTCTTAAAATTCTTCATTTGTGGGTATTTCATGCATGATATAAAATGCATAAAAAAATCATAAAAAAAAATAAAAAATCACAAGATTACAAAAACAACAAAAATTATCAGAAAATTTCAAACAAATCAAAAAATCATAAAAATACAAAATATAAAATTAAAAAATATTTGTATTACATCATCATTCAGTTCATTACATGCATTGATTAGTTGCATTAGGTATATTCATCCATTGCACTTGCACTATGACAAGTTGTGTTTTCATTCTTACGAATGATGCCATGTTTGTATGTCAATCATGATCCTTAAATCAACCTTATCCATCATCATCATTTGTGGTTTTCCTTATGATATTTTTCTTATTAAGGAGTCCTCATACTATAGGTTAGATACCATATGGATATCAACAATGATATTTAGATGACCACTGGCTATTTTATGTACACCTTTTAATTTACAAAAAGCTTGTCAGAAAAACCCTCACATCACATGTATCATTACCATCCACATTTCCCTTTATGAGTAACTATGTTTTTCAACACAATCAATGAGTTGTTGTAGGGTGTTTACTAGGGTTTCCAATAATTTAGCCATCCCTAGTTATATTTTTAGATTTTGTAGAAATTTATATTGAATTTAGAAGATAAGGTCTTGCTTTGATAGTACCTTGCATATGTCAAAATCCCAACACAAATTTACACATTAAAATCTAAGTTTTTAAACAAGGAAGTATGATGCTACAATGTAGTCCTTTTCACCTTGAGAGAAAGGTTTCCCTTGCTCATCCTATCATGCACATGGTCTAGATGCTGAGAATTAAAAAATGACAAGCTTCTTCATACCCAAGCAATCCCTTGCTCTTACACACAAAGCATGCAAATTTTACACAAAATAAAAAGAACAGTGGTTTTCACCACTATAAAAATGAGCAAGTGTCCCAAGTAATCAAAAGAAAAAAATGGGGTAAAGAGTTTGAATCCCTAGAATCCTTAGTATTCAAAATCCATGGTTCAACCTCCATTACAATAATGGGTTGAATGAAACCTACCTAGAAATGGAGTAGTCTTACGCATGGTGATATATTTGTCACATTAGAAACCTTCTTTTATATAGACCAATGTTGGCTTATGGTTGATCTAGATTTTGGTGGCTTGCATTGCCTAGTAGTCTAGTCCAACCACATACAAACTCAGGATAAGATGACCATAGGGTGACCCTCATTACAATAATGGGTTGCACCAAACCCGCTTGACAATGAGGTAGTATTATGAATCATCTTAATGAACAACACTATGCACACACATGGATATTGACTATATAGGTCTTCCTAGCAAATTTTTATCTTTGAGAGTCTTGTGTAGCCAATATACAAGTTTTGATCAATCAACTTAGGTGTTTGAGTTCCATGTAAAACCTTAAAATTTTCCTCAAAGCACTTAACTATCTCATCATAACTTGTGGTTTTATTTATGATATTTTGCTTATTAAGAGGTCCTCAAAGGATAGGTTAGATACCAAATAAATATCAACAATGATGTTTGGATGACCATTGGCTATTTTATGCACACCATTTAGTTTGCAAAATATTATAGGGAAAACCCCCTACATTTCACATATCTTATATCACACAATCACATATAAATGTATAAATTTTGTGATAAGGTTAACATTTTAATTCATGATTTTTATACTTTCTATGGTGTCTACCATTATTTTATCAAATACAATTATAATCACTCATTATGTTTAAAAAAATTAGAACATACATTCATAATATGCATTAGAGCATCCACATAAAATTTAATGCATTTTAATACACATTAGATTTGTCATAACAATGAGGTAAATTCACATTCACAATCCAATAAAAAAATCTAATCATAAATCTAACATTAGACACAAGGTCCGATGTGTGGACCAATTGGTTCAACCAAACCCTGTAAGGGGGGTAGAGGTCCAAGGTTCAAATCTCGGGCCTCATAAAACTAAATGCTTGTCCCTTTCCTAGTTCTTTCAGTGGTGTAAAAGGTTTAAAATGATTATGGCAAGGTGGTTATAAGGGTGGACTGTGTAAAGAACTATGTGGTAGCTTCTAGGACAAACACCATAGAATACTATGGCAGCCATAAAATTTGGATAGCCTACTCAGATTCATGGTGGCTACCGATTCTACCATGTAAATTAAAATATATATATTAGACACATCATCCATATGCATACATCTAGGCATACATCTAAAATGCATCCATACATAAAACATAAAACCATAACACAATGACACATGATGAGTCATAAATAATATATATAAGAAGCGAGTACATCATGATACAAAATTGCTCATAGGATACAATCATGTAGGTCCTTAGACCTTACACCCAAAAATAAACTACAACATAGAGATAAATCATGTAGAGTTTGCACCCCCAGAGTCACCTCCACCCTTGACCTCATATCTATGATGTTGTCTTGAGCCACTGACCACTGATATCTCTAGCCTAGATGTCAATGTGTGACTCTACCTTACTGATGACTACCCTGACCCACTACGTTGGATTTTATGGGATCCTCCTACTAAGGATTTTTCAGGTAGATATCCTTCAAGTACACCTATCTAACCCTCTAAATCCACTATGCAAGCTACATCGAATAGACATCGGGCATGATACTCCTCTAACAGGGTTTGCAATATGCTAATCTTAGATTGTCCACCTGACTTTGCCTACCCTATAGTAGTAGTTACAGTCACCAATAGTACATGTAGCCTGGAAACCTCAGCCTACAACCCTACAACATCCACCATAGTATGGCATAGTTACTCTTCCTACTCTAGAGTAGTAGTCGCAGTCACCAACAATACCTATAGCTTGGTCACCTCGACCTACAACCCTGTAACATCCACCATAGCATGAACACCTAATCCTTCCTATCCTTGAGTCGAGGTCAAGGCTGAAAGCTAAACTTATAAAGCATCTTGCTCTACTGTCCTTACCACTATATGTGCCTGCAAAGCAACTTGTTCTACAATCCTCGTAGACATATGTGTATGCAAAGTGTCATGATCTACTGCCACTTAGTCTATCTTCATCTGGGTAGTGTCTACCTTAGCCTTGAGGAGATCCCTCTCCTCGGAGAATCCCCTCCACTATTCTTACCCCCTATTGAGTTGAATTTGTACTACTACTAGGGTAGTATCTCACTCTATCAACCATTACTATAGGGTCTACACTTGTGCTCTCGGGTGAACCACCTCATTATCAAGATCCTCTTCATTATCACCTTCATCCTGAGGATTCTCCACCTCCTCTATGGTTTAACCCCACTCTCCCTCAATTTGGCAATGCACTCGTCACCCTACCTCTCCTACCTTATTACTCGAATCCTCATCTACCTTAGCTCTAGATAGCATACCCATCGGTCCACATCCCTGCCATAGGTGAGTTACCCACTAGGTGTCATACCTTGTAGTAGTGTCGGGATCCTCTAAAACTAACTTAGATATCATTATATCCTCCTCATTACCCAGTGGTATGTTGGCAATTTTGGGTACTTTGGGTACATTGCCTTTACTCAAGTGTGTAAGTTGTCATTTATGTCAAAAGGCATTTTTGTGTTGATATCAAAAAGAGTGTGATGCCAAAAATATCTTGAGAAGCTTCATAATGTTAAAGGGTTTTTATTAAAACCATGTTGATAAGGTTAAAGATTTTTCTTAAAAACCATTTGGACTCATTAAGGGTTTTTATTAAAACCAAGCTTAACTTAATGCAAAGGTTTTTACTTCTTGAAAAACCTTGAAGGTCCATGTTTATTATTAATAATTAAATTAACTCAAATCTTTGACAAAGGTCTAAGTTTAATTTATTATTAATAAAATAATAATAATTATTATTTTAATTATTATTAAAGGGTCTTTTATCCCTTAAGCGATGCTCATAAAGAATTCTTTCGCTGACATGTTGCCATCGTTGGAGGAACGCCGACATCAAACAATTAAGGAGAAATGGCTATTTAAGTGGGGATGTTTTTCTAAAGTGATGGTACCTCCAATTAATGAAAATTCGTAGCTCTGTGACCTTCGAGAAAGCGTTTCATTTCATTGAGAGTTGTTTATCCATATTGAGTTGCCCAAGTAATTTCTTGCATTTTTAGTTTGCGCTTTGACATCCGACAGATTGCGCTTCACCTAAAATTGTTGGGGACTGCACTCAAATTACATTTTTAGTTTGCACTTTGACATCCGATAGATTGCACTTCACCTACAATATTTGGATTTGAACTCGAATTGTATTTTCTATTTGCACTATGTGGATGATTATTTCTATTGCCCAGTAAGTTACATTTTGGACAGCGCTCACCAGTTTGCATGTGTCTTGAGGAAGACATTTACATTTTCCAGATTCTTGGCGTCAACTAAAGATAAAATATGGGGCAACACTATATTTCTTCATTGGGAACTTGTGGCCCAACGACGGTGGCGTTTAAGTGAAGGTTCTAGCTAGGCAGAGGTGCCGAGTTCAATTCTCTTCATGGGTAATTTTCTTTTGGTCACGGTGTGCAAAGGATAGTGGCTGTGAAAGCGTTGGAGGTATAAGGTTAAGTTATCATATTTGCTTTGACATTTTTTTATTGATGCTTAATGTTTATGTGGAGTAATAAGATGTAAAGAGGTTTTAATTTGTATGTATATTTTACTTCTAGTGGTTTTTATTAATTTGGAGAAATAAGGTGTTAATTTGGATCTTTATTATTGTATATTGTTGTATAGTTGCTACCTCTAATTGGTGGCAAATTGAGAGTTAGTGTTGTGACAAATTTTGAGTTCTCCTTCTTCATCAAAGTAAAGGTATGGGCAACTTCTTCCATGTATATTTTTGATTGGTGTATGTTTTCTGAAATAAGGTTGGAGTGAAAAGGTATTCTACTAGGTATCCTTTGGCTAGGTGTAAATCCTATTTTCTGGTTTGTTGAAGACTCTTATGCATTGTTATCCTTGATGAGAGTTTTGGTGAATGCATAATTTTGGTTTGAGGTAGTGGAAGCATTGTGCACTAGGGTTTATGTTTGTGAGTCTTGCTACTTGCTTTGAGTTGGTGAAACCCTTGGTTGGTTGTTTTGAGGTTGATGGTTGAGTTGCTTCCATAGAGGTTGTCTAATCAAGTTATTGCTTTTACTTGATTCCTGATATTGGGCTTACTCCATTGAGTTGATTTGAGCAAGTTATTATTTGCATTTGGTGATATTGTGTTGGTGGTTGTTTTGTTCAAATATCTTTAGAGGGAAAAGGATTTCTACTATTTTCCTTTTCTTTTGATGATTGGTTGAATTCTCCAAGGTTAATGTTGAGTTGAATGATGTTGGTTATACCTTGTCTATAAGCATTGTTGTTAAAGCCCTAATTGGTTGAGAAAAGATATTGGTTGTGGAAAGAACATGAGTATCATTGTTATATGAGATATTGCATGGTTGGTAATTGTTGGGTTGTGTTTCATGTTCTTGATAAAATCATTCTACATCTATTTTATTTTGTTGAGATTGAGATTGAGTTGAGATTGATATTGGGAGTTAAGTATAGAACATATTGAGTCTCTAACAATTCTCTTTATGCTTTTATGAGGTTGATGAATCACATTGGGTCTCTAACAATTCTCTTTGTGGGTTCATGCTAAGAAAGTTTTTCTTGATGAACTTGTGAGATGATTTGGACAGGTTCCGGTGGGGACTTGTGAGTAGGTTTTGGACAAGTTCTGGTGGGGACTTGTGAGCATATTTGGATAGGTCCTAGCAGAGGACTTGTGAGCTGAGTTTTTGAGAGTTCTATTAGATAAATTGAGGATAGAGGAGCACTGGTTCTTTGAGAAGAACCTGAGGATAGATTTGGCAAGTCTTTGAGAAGGCTTGTGTGCAGAGGACTAATTTGTTCAAGTGTTGGACAGATCTGACAGACAGAGGAAGACTTATACTAGACCGACTGACTGTGTTTGGTGTCGGTTGCTTGAGCTGCTCGTGGATGTGATCATAGAAGGCGAAGGTCTCTTAGGCTAAGCATTGAGGACAGGAGGTCTTCGGTGAAAAGGAGTTCCACGTGCTGGCAAGAGGTAGAGACAGTTGATCTTCTGAGGGATCATTTCTAGAGAAGAGGGGAAGGTATCTTCTTTGAGTAGAGGCTCATAAATTCAAATTGGGGGAAGGTATCTCCTTTGAGCAGAGGCTCATAAATTCAAATTGGGGGAAGGTATCTCCTTTGAGCAGAGGCTCATAAATTCTGATTGGGGGAAGGTATATCCTTTGGGCCGAGGCTCATAAACATTGTAATTGGGAAGGATTCCCAAAGAACTTTGAGATAACTTTTAGAGAAAAGTTTTGTGGATGTAGCCTAGCCATTCTAGGTGAACCACGTTAAAATTGGTGTCACTTTGTGGATGATATTGTGCATTGTTTTGATATTGCTTTGGGTATATTGCTTTACTATTTTGAAGTATAAAGGAAAAATTAAAAAGAGGTCTTATACTGTTCACCCCCCTCTCAGTATAAGCTTGTGTTCTTCAATTGGTATTAGAGCGGGTGCCTTTGGAAAGTTTAATAGCTTGAAGGAAAAGCTAGTAAAGAACACAATGGATCATTCAAGTAGTAATGCAACACCTATTCTTGATGGGTTAGATTTTGGTCTTTGTAGTTCAAGGATGAAGGTTCATCTAATGGCACTTAGTAATGAGGTATGGGAAGTGATTGAAGATGAGTACACTATTCTTGTACATGGACCATATACTAAAGAAGAAAGGCTCCTACATCACAACAATTCAAAATCAATGAATGCAATTCTGAAAGGCTTACAGAAAGCATATCTCACCAAAGTGATTCACTGCAAGACAACTAGTGAAATGTGGAAACAATTGCAGGTGGTTCATACAGGTGATACAAATGTTAGAAAGGCCAAGTTGAGACACTTCAAAGGTATGTTTGAACAACTCGAGATGAATTATGATGAAAATATTAGTGACTACATGCTTCGTATAGATGAGGTTGTTAACTCCATGAAAGACTTAGGTCTTGAGCTTGCTGAAAATGATGTTTGTGATACGATTTTAAGATCTCTTCCTAATAGATTTAGTGAAAATATTTCTGCTATTGAGGAAGCTAAAGATTTGGATAAGTTGAAAAAGGATGAGCTCCATAGTATACTTGCAGCATTTGAGTTAAGAACTCAAGTGAAGGTTGATGTCAAGAAAGAGGCAGCTTTCAAGGCTACCAATAAATCCAAGGGTAAACAGCTTCAAGAGAGTGATGAGTCTTCTAGTGATGAAGAGGCATATTACAACAATAAATGCAAGTTCTCTAGAAAGCACAAAAGTATGAAAAATGTAAGATGTTTCAATTATGGAAATTTTGGTCATTATGCTACCGATCGTAATTGTTCCCAAGAATGAAAGTGATGAAGATAAACAGGATTCTAAGAGCAAGGATTCTGAAAAGCACAAGCATCACAGGAAGAACAAAGATGAGCACAACAATCAAGGAAAGAGGTATTCTCACAAGCACAAGAATATTTTCTACCTAGACAAAGCAAGTAAGTGTTCTAGTAGTGATAGTGAAAGCTCTTCAAGTGATAATGAAAATGAGATGTTGTTCATATCAAAAAAGGAGGAAGAACCGAAACATAGATTCATTATTATGAAATGTCTTAGATGTGGAAATTTTGGTCACCTTGAGGATGATTGCATAAATAATGATTTGGTTTCTAGTATGTATGAGGATGCTTTAGAAAACTATAAGGAAGATGCATGTATGGTTTTTGAAAAGGGTAGCACCTCTAGTGATAAGAAATCTGAAAAAGGCTTTGATGATTCAAAAAGCAAACAAATAAAGGATCTTGAAAGTGAACTTTTTAGTGCTCTTTGTGTTTTGGAAAAGGAAAGAAAGAAGAATGCTAGACTCAAGGATAAGTTAGATGAATGTTGTATGGAGAGAGATGATCTTATAGAAAGTCTTGACTTCTCTATAGCTAAGACACAGGAACTCAAGGATGAGTTAGAGTCTAAGGTTTTTGAGTATAGTGAGTTAGAACAGAAAATGGCTTCTTTGAAAGAGGAAACTAAAGAGTACAAGGATAAGCTTTACAAGTTTCAAGATAGCTCCAAAAGGGTTAAGTCACTCATCAAAGGTCAAAGAAAGACAACTGATAAAACAAGCCTTGGTTTTGTTAAGCCACACAAGGAACAATTTGGAGATTCTAGTAAGAGACTCCAAAAGGAAGAGAGTTCTGATGAGCAAAGTATTTGAGATCATGAGTTTTTGAATGATAGATGCACAAAAATAGAAAATAGAAATCAGAATGAGAAGAAGAAGTTTTCAAAACCTAAGAAGTCAAATAAAGGAAAGTTTCAAGGTAGATGTTTTGCTTGTAACAGGTTTGGTCACATGGCTTCACATTGCATGGCTCAAGTGAAGAAGGTAAATGATAGTTTCAAAAGTGCTAGTTAATTTCAAGGGTATTGCTACTCTTGTCAACAGTTTAGGCATAATGCAGTTTATTGCAAGGCAAATAATAGGAACAGGTTTGGTCAGAATAGGTGGATTCGAAGATCAAGATTACCTCAGAGAAACAACATCATCAAGTGTTTAAAGTGCAACAATGTAGGTCACACAATCAAACAGTGTAGAGCTAAAATTCCAAAATATAGGAATAGGAACAGTGGCATGATCAGGTCCAAGGATCAAGGCATGGATAAGAACAGGGATGAGAACAAGAACAAAAATTGTGACAAGAACAGGAATATGGACAAAAAGTTCAAGAGAAGGCCCGAAAAGGAAGTTATAGACGCTGATGATGATCAGTGCCTAATGGGAGTGTTACTCCCAACCCAGAATTAATCACCTCATCAGGAGGTGGGGGAGGGACTAATCTAAGAGGATCCTTCTTAGTCCTGAGCCCTAAAGGTGGCCCTTTGCCATTGATGACAAAGGGGGAGAGATATGAGTAAGGGGGAGAACTTCAAAGTGAAGAGGAAAGCTTCAAGTCAAGGGGAGCAAAACTTCAAAGGAAGATTCTCAATTGTGGGCACAATTGGTTAGTTGTTAGCACAGTTGGTTTCAGTTTTGGCTCTTGAGAAGTGTTTTCAGTAAAGGTTTGCCATCAATGACAAAGGGGGAGATTGTTGGCAATTTTGGGTATTTTGGGTACATTGCCTTTGCTCAAGTGTATAAGTTGTCATTGATGTCAAAAGGCATTTTTGTGTTGATATAAAAAAGAGTGTGATGTCAAAAATATCTTGAGAAGCTTCATAATGTTAAAGGGTTTTTATTAAAACCATGGTGACAAGGTTAAAGGTTTTTCTTAAAAACCATTTGGACTCATTAAGGGTTTTTATTAAAACCAAGCTTAACTTAATGCAAAGGTTTTTACTTCTTGAAAAACCTTGAAGGTCCATGTTTATTATTAATAATTAAATTAACTCAAACCTTTGAAAAAGGTCTAAGTTTAATTTATTATTAATAAAATAATAATAATTATTATTTTAATTATTATTAAAGGGTATTTTAACCCTTAAGCAATGCTCATAAAGAATTCTTTCACCGACGTGTTGCCATCATTGGAGGAACGCCGACGTCAAACAATTAAGGGGAAATGGCTATTTAAGTGGGGATGTTTTTCTAAAGTTATGGTACCTCCGATTAATGAAAATTCGTAGCTCTGTGACCTTCGAGAAAGCGTTGTATTTCATTGAGAGTTGTTTATCCATATTGAGTTGCCTAAGTAATTTCTTGCATTTTTAGTTTGCGCTTTGACATCCGATAGATTGCGCTTCACCTACAATTGTTGGGGACTACACTCGAATTATGTTTTTAGTTTGCACTTTGACATCCGACAGATTGCACTTC
The DNA here is from genome assembly GCA_028583015.1 of Wollemia nobilis. NCBI lineage: Eukaryota > Viridiplantae > Streptophyta > Pinopsida > Araucariales > Araucariaceae > Wollemia > Wollemia nobilis. The sequence continues at coordinate 5,491,257 of JAQPPZ010016856.1, forward strand.
ACCTACGATTGTTGGATTTGCACTCGAATTGTGTTTTATGTTTGCACTATGTGGATGATTATTTCTGTTGCCCAGTAAGTTATGTTTTGGACAACGCTCACCAGTTTGCATGTGGCTTGAGGAAGACATTTATGTTTTCCAGATTCTTGGTTTCAACTGAAGATAAAATATAGGGCAAAACTGTATTTCTTCATTGGGCACTTGTGGCCCAACAACGGTGGTGTTTAAGCGAAGGCGCTAGCTAGGCAAAGGTGCTGAGTTCGATTCTCTTCGTGGGTAATTTTCTTTTGGTCGTGATGTGCAAAGGATAGTGGCTGTGAAAGCACTGGAGGTATAAGGTTAAGTTATCATATTTGCTTTGACATTGTTTTATTATGTGGAGTAATAAGATGTAAAGAGGTTTTAATTTGTATGTATATTATACTTCTGGTGGTTTTTATTAAGTTGGAGAAATAAGGTGTTAATTTGGATCTTTATTATTGTATATTTTTGTATAGTTGCTAACTCTAATTGGTGGAAAATTGAGAGTTAGTGTTGTGACAGATTTTGAGTTCTCCTTCTTCATCAAAGTAAAGGTATGGGCAAATTCTTCCATGTATATTGTTGATTGGTGTATGTTTTCTGAAATAAGGTTGGAGTGAAAAAGTATTCTACTAGGTATCCTTTGGCTAGGTGTAAATCCTATTTTCTGGTTTGTTGAAGACTCTTATGCATTTTTATCCTTGATGAGAGTTTTGGTGAATGCATAATTTTGGTTTGAGGTAGTGGAAGCATTATGCACTAGGGTTTATGCTTGTGAGTCTTGCTACTTGCTTTGAGTTGGTGAAACCCTTGGTTGGCTGTTTTGAGGTTGATGGTTGAGTTGCTTCCATAGAGGTTGTTTGATCAAGTTATTGCTTTTACTTGATTCATGATATTGGGCTTACTCCATTGAGTTGATTTGAGCAAGTTATTCTTTGCATTTGGTGATATTGTGTTGGTGGCTATTTTGTTCAAATATATTTGGAGGGAAAAGGATTTCTACTTGTTTCATTTTCTTGTGATGATTGGTTGAATGCTTCAAGGTTAATGTTGAGTTGAATGATGTTGGTTAAACCTTGTCTATAAGCATTGTTGTTAAAGCCCTAATTGGTTGAGAAAAGATATTGGTTGTGGAAAGAACATGAGTATCATTGTTATATGAGATATTGCATGGTTGGAAATTGTTGGGTTGTGTTTCATGTTCTTGAGAAAAGCATACTACATCTATCTTATTCTGTTGAGATTGAGATTGAGTTGAGATTGATATTGGGAGTTAAGTATAGAACATATTAAGTCTCTAACAATTCTCTTTATGCTTCTATGAGGTTGATGAATCACATTGGGTCTCTAACAATTCTCTTTGTGGGTTCATGCTAAGCAAGTTTTTCTTGATGAACTTGTGAGCTGATTTGGACAAGTTCCGGTGGGGACTTGTGAGCAGGTTTTGGACAGGTTTCGATGGGGACTTGTGAGCAGATTTGGATAGGTCCTAGCAGAGGACTTGTGAGCTAAGTTTTTGAGAGTTCTATCAGAGAACTTGAGGACAGAGGAGCACTGGTTCTTTGAGAAGAACCTGAGGATAGATTTGGCAAGTCTTTAAGAAGGCTTGTGTGTAGAGGACTGATTTGTTCAAGTGTTGAACAGATTTGATAGACATAGGAAGACTTGTACTAGACCGACTGATTGTTTTTGGTACTGGTTGCTGAGCTGTTGTGGACGTGATCATAGAAGGCAGAGGTCTCTTAGGCTAAGCATTGAGGATAGGAGGTCTTCGGTGGAAAGGAGTTCCACGTGCTGGCAAGAGGTAGAGACAGTTGATCTTCTAAGGGATCATTTCTAGAGCATAGGGGAAGGTATCTCCTTTGAGTAGAGGCTCATAAATTTAGATTGGGGGAAGGTATCTCCTTTGAGCAGAGGCTCATAAATTTAGATTAAGGGAAGGTATCTCCTTTGAGCAGAGGCTCATAAATTTTGATTGGGGGAAGGTATCTCCTTTGGGCCGAGGCTCATAAACATTGTAATTGGGAAGGATTCCCAAAGAACTTTGAGATAGCTTTTAGAGAAAAGTTTTGTGGACATAGCCTAGCCATTCTGGGTGAACCACGTTAAAATTGGTGTCACTTTGTGGATGATATTGTGCATTGTTTTGATATTGCTTTGGGTATATTGCTTTACTATTTTGAAGTATAAAGGAAAAATTAAAAAGGGGTATTATACTGTTCACCCCCCCCTCTCAGTATAAGCTTGTGTTCTTCATGGTATAAATCATGGCCACTCTATCTATGCCTTGTATTCTTAGTGACAATATATAACAGGCTACTTAGGAACATCTTGGTAAATCCTGAACTGATGAGTGATACGATAGAATTGGAATGTCTTCCACTCTGTACCATATCATCCAATCAACCATTTATCGTACCTCATGTACCCAAACTATACAACTACCTCTATCCAAAATGGATAATCCATATACGATCGACATACAACATGCCTTGGCTTCAATCCATCTAAGGACCTTACATAATGTGACAATATACTTGCATGATATCAAATTTGACCTATCTCCAAAGCTTACCTCCATCGAGTCACATATCTGATATCAACATCCTCCATATCTGCTCATGAAACTAGCAGTCCCCTTGGTATATCTACTTATATGTGCTCCCATCACAAAATTGGAGGAGACTATAGCCCAATCCACATCTAACCTAATGATGGATATCATATAACTCATCATATAGATGAGCTAGTAAGGTGCACCCCCATACCATGATTGGTGGCTATCAGATATCGCACTATATAAGGTCATGTACCAATTCAAGGAGGTTCCATGTGAACCTTGCTCCTAAAGAGTCAAGCAATAATATGTTTGGTATACAACATATTAGTACTACATGTCTTTGAGTTAATACCCATGCTCTATACTATGCATAGATCAACACTTCATCACTTTCCATGCACTACCTCACAACCTTAGCCTCTGCACCAAAAACTCTCTATAATACTCTATATTTTTATGAAGGGGAGTCAAGATGATCGGGTGTCACTCAATAGGAATGTAGAATATATGACACACATCTAATGTCACCATCACCTTTCCAATCGAGAGATGAGATGTGTTCATCCTACTATCCCAACAGTTAGCCAAGATCATTATATAGGCCTGATCTAACCTCACCATCTCTAGGTGAATTGCCTAATTAAGGGCAATCACCTCAATTCACATCCACAACTCATTATTGAGCTCATCACATCAATCCCCAAAAAGTGTTGGCACTCTATGGTAGGCCTTCAACAACTGAAGCCAAATACACAAATAAAAAATTAAAAAAAAAAGTTGCAAAAAAAATAAAAAATAAATCAATAATTTTGCATAATAATGCAACTATCTAGGGCTGATATGGTCTAAGGGTGAGATCGTCCTACCCTAGGACAACCACTCCAATGATAAAAAAATATGACTGTTGAGTTTTAAGTGCAGTTGTTCCACCCTAGGAAAACCCCCAAAAACCTAACGAGGAACCATCCCTGCCTCGGATGGCCTAGAAATGAAAATAAAAAAGTTAAAAAAATGTAACTCTAAACTAGCCTACACTACCTCCTCATCTAACATTAGATTCATTTTTTCCATTAATTAATAAGGTTCAAGTTTTTGCATTACTTAATGAGGTTCGTTTTTAAAATTACAAATTAACAAGGAGAGAATCAAGTTTCTACCTTTCTCATTTCGACTCCTCCACTCATTGATACCTTGGGTTGATACATCATGGTAGCAGGTTGGGTTTTCAGTAGCACTTCGTGTCAGAATAAAATTCTCCTCCTCACCTCTCCTTTTCTCTAGTTGCCAGTAGTGCAAATGATGTCTAAAATTTAGAAAATTTGTTTTTATATTTTTAAATTTTATGACCATCCCTATGGGAGGTGGTCACATTTTTTTGTGATCTTCCTAACTCAAGACGACCCTAAAATTTGTAGAATGCCACTATCCTACCCTAGGATGACCTCAAAATCAAAATAAATGCAAGCATCATTAACATAAATTTGGGTATTTTATAACATCTAATGGTCTAGTTTATTCAAAAACTCCAAAAATATTCAAAAATATTTGGTCAAAACTCTCAAGGGATCCTCGTACCTTGCGATTTACCCTATACACCTGGTGTTTACAACAACTAATTATCCATGCAATCCGATCAGATGGGTAGGATACCATAAGGCCACTTGAACAAAAAAAATAGGTCCAACCATAATTGAAATGGTATTATCTCAATTCCCTAAGAAAGCCATGTGGTTGGACTACTCCATGGGATAGAGATATAGATTTTATTCTCTCATTCAATTTCAATATATCATCTTATACAGTGATTCACCTCTAGAATAAATTAAATTGTTATCACCTCAATTCCCTAATAAAGCCATGTGGCTGGACTTCTCCAAGGGATAGAGTATACAATTACCAATAATGGTTGAAATCATATTTATAATTGGATTTTTCTCCTTCCACTTTTGTAAATGTCCTAACAAAATCCAAGTCAAGTCATCTTGGTCAAGCGACTCATTGCTTTCATCACCTTGCCATTTCCTCATTGAATCATCGCTTAAGGGGGTAGTCATACATCACAAAATTCATAATCAATAATCAGTAATCAAACACTCAATCATGCAAGTTGTATTAATTCAAGAAGCATTGCCAAAAACTATCATACACTTCCCTATTTTTGGGGGAAAAAGAAAAAAATTCAACAAAACACTTGTTATGTCTAAAACAAGGCTCGTTTTCAACTTACCAAGACCATGGACATCCAAAGTTGTCACTAGTAGAGGTTGGCTTCACACATAGAGCTGCCCTATCCTTTGGCTAAAAGGCTTACAAAAATCAAGTCCACCAAATTATTGGAAGCAATGATTCAAAAATGCATGTTCTTTCCATTATTAGGGCATCTAACATTGACCACATCAATGAATACCATCAACCCTCAATTTGACTTAGGTCATATATTTTTGCTTTGTGTTGTGCTTTCACACAATGCATCCCAAAGGGGGTATTTTTAGACACCTAAAACATGTCATATTGAGGAGACTATATATATGGACACCTTTTCAGGCTATATGATCCACCTTGGGTATCCCTAAGGTCTAACAGTGGTTATCACCACTCAAACAAGAAGTATTTCTCCATTTATAGCCTGGGCTACCCTACCAAGGTATGGCCTCTAGAGGTCATCCTACATGGAGGCAGTAAACAATCACAACCGCTCTACCCTGGGATGGTCACACCTATGACAAGTTTTGCCTCCCAAGCTAAAGGAAAAACAATTTCATGCCAGCCAAGTACAACGGTTCTTGATAATAATTTCTTGATTTCAACCATTTCTTGGCTTCTCCAAGAAGCCTTGGACTCCCATTGGGAATTCTATTTAAAGGTGCCTATCCTTCATTGAAAATATCTAAATTTTATGCATTGAATTGTTGTTGAATTGCATACTAGATATATCTTACTCTCATAAGCAAGGAACTGCTACCAAAATTCAACCATGGAGCTTTCAAGCATGCCAATGGACCATACCAAAGTTTAAAGATCAAATTTTGCACTCCTTGCATCATAAAAGCTCTTTTTTCGATGTTAATTTATACCATTAAATAATTCTTCATGAGCGCACCCTTGAAAATCAATCATATAGATCAAAATTGGTGTCACCTTGCATTGGCCACAAGAAATTCACTGCATTTCAGTGGTTGTCTTGCCTGAAGATGACCTACAGGTACGATCGCATCACCCCAAGACATCCAGTAGACAAAACCATCCTGCATAGATACAAGCTTCCAACAAAGATCTATTTTTCTATTTTATTGCTTTTAGTAGTTTTAGTAGATTTTCAATTACTATTTTCCATAGCTTAATTTTATTTTCATGCATCTATTTAATATAATTCAGCTTCTTTATTAATTTCCTTATCATGAACATGGGTCTCATATTGGAAGGCTCTTCATATGCTATTGATGCCTTTTAAGTTTCTTTGTGTGCAAATTATAGGTCTTTGCAATGATATAAACAACATAAATATTCATTCCTCACCATATTACATCACGGAGGTCATGAGAAACCCTCTCCAAATTAGTTTGTGAGATGCCAAAATGATCTTGTGTAGTACATCTAAAATGGCTTTATGTGTAATCAATTGTATCAAATATTGGTAGTGATCCTTTGGAGGGGATCTTCTTTGTAACCTCTTTGTAAAAGAACAAGATATTATCAATAAAAGGGCATCATCCATTGTTTCTTTATTTCATTCTTTATATGTGTGGTTACATGGGATTTGCTACATTTCAATATTACATTTCTTTGTATGTATATATAGTATTTTTAGCTATCTACACATACTCTAGAATATTTAAATGAATAAAATATTTACATGGTATAATTAATGTTTCGAGGTACCAAATAATGTAATACCTCGAACATCCACCCATATTACATTATTTGGTATGAAGGTCCTTTTGCCTTCATGTGCTTTGAGTCCTTTGTTCTGATCTCAATATTTCTATACTAATTTTGGTACTCATTCAAATTTAGGTATTGAATCCATTCTTCTAGAATAATATCTATACATATCATTCTTATAAGCAAGTCATAATAATAATATATTCCATTAATATTATCTTTGATACCCTTGCTATTATTTAAATCCCAAGGCTCATTATTATCAGCCTTGTTTTTGATGCCAACACATGTAGAATGTAAAAACTTATCAACACATGTTTTTTGTATATTTTTTGTCTATACCCAAATTTATTTCTTGAATAAGGTCATTTGATGTCCTCCTTAAATTATTTGTGTTACTACTATCATATTCATCAAAGGTTTCAAATTTTTATTTTTTCTTCTTATCTTTAAGAACTTCAACAATTAAATTTTGCCATATACATTATCTTACCTATATCAATAGGTAATAAAATAGCACCTATAGAGTCTTTATTTACTTCAATACACTTTGAACTTAGACAATTACTAAATATCACAAAATTTTCATCTTTGGCTTCTTTACAAAATGATTATAAATCTTTCTTTTTTCTTGATATATCTCTTTGTTCTTCAACATTTTATATCATGTATTGTGTGTAAAGTTTTAGATATTTCAATATTTCCTTACTTTTTTCTAGAAATGTATTATGAATATCTATTTCCCTTTTTTGTTTTCTTTCTTCCATGGTAATTTGCAATATTCTCTTGTTTACACAATTTTATTTTTTAGATTTCTTATTTAATTTCAATTAATTTCCTTTGTTGTAGAATTCCTTAATACTCTCAAGTTAATTTTCTTTCAATATTCTTATTCTTCAAATTAGCATTTTTCTTCATTTTTAACAATATTTTTAAGTCGCTTTCCTCTGGAAGGTTTTGGATCATCAGTGTGGTAGGCGCTCAAGCTTGGAGCTCAACTCATAAAAGATCAACTATTCTGGAAAGTGGGGAGAGGGGATAAGGCTCGATTATGGACAAATCCTGGGACCAAAATCCTCCCATTATTGCTGTTTTTCCTGAATTACAACCGATAAAATATTCTTTAGAAGATAAGGGATGGATCCAAATTGAGAGCTACTTTAACACTAGTCAATTGGGGGACTACAATATCATAAAGTTTAAGCGGCTGGATGAGTGGCCAATACCAATCCCTCCGGAGTTGGTACCTACTTTGGGAAAAATCTTGGCAGAATGGTTTCTTACTGGGAGAGATGAGGAGGATGAACTGGCCTGGGGCTATGGGAGCCTTGGGGTTTATACTGTGAAAGAGGGATATGATGAGATCCTTCCAGAGCCCCCCCCACACTTTTTTTTGGTTCATGATTGGAGAAAGATATGGCATCCCCAGGGCTGGTCGAAAGTGAACTTCTTCACCTGGCAGTTTTTGCATAATGGAATTCTCACCTATGACAATCTCAGACTCAGAGGCATCATTGGCCCTTCTCAATGTGTGTTATGCCACAAGCAGGAGGAAACTGCATATCATCTAATGTTTGAATGTTCTTTCACAAGACAGATCTGGAAACGCTGGTTCTCCTACTTTAAACTTCAGGCTAATGGGGTCTTGTCTCGAAACAATATATGGGAAAGCTGGAAGAAAGGTAGATTTAAATCCAAAGCTCTTCGAATTTTCTGGGAGCTTGGTTTATTTTTTATCTGGTGGCAGGTGTGGTTGGAGAGAAATGCCCGTATTTTCCGTGAAACCTTCTCCTCTCTAGAAGGAATATGGCAAGTCATTTGGAGCAAAGTGGAGGAAATGGTTGCCATTCATGCCGAGGGGGAAATTCAGTCTGCTTCTGAGCCTTTGGAAGAGGGAGCTGTTATTCAACAAAGGCAGGTGAGTGGTAGTTGGAAACCTCCTCCTGAAGGATGGATCAAAATCAATACTGATGGAGCTGCTAAAGGCAATCCGGGAAGTGCTGGAATTGGAGTAGTGTGCCGCGATCATGCTGGGTCTTTGCTCTATTGGGAACTACAGGGTCTGGGATGTGCCACAAACAATGAAGCTGAGGCCTTTGCCATTAAATCTGCCTCCTTCTGGGCTGTCAAACAGGGACACAGGAAGATTATTATTGAGTCTGACTCCCAAATCTTGGTGGGTGCTCTTGACTATATGAGAAAATTTGTCTCGAAAGCTTGGAGGTTGTGGATCTTAGTCTCCCAAATTAAAGAGCTTTGGAGGGAATTAGATGATGTGATACATGTCTATGTGAATCAAGATCTCAATAAGGCAGTCGATTTCCTTGCTAATATGGGTGCTGAAAGGGAGGTTGGGATGCAGCTGCACAGTGACATGCCTGTGGAGGATGCAGAGATTCGACAATGCCTTGAACGATTTTTGAAATGATGTGCAGTGTTTTTTATGCTAAGGAAGATTTATGTCGCGATATCGCGACCTGTAGCGCCGTCGCAGCTTCAAGTTGGAAGCTATCGTGATATCGCGACAGGTTGCGCCCTCATGACCTTTGGCGGGTTTTTGTCGCGATATCATGACATGTCGTGCCATCGCGGCCCTCGGGGAAGGCGCATGGTAAAATTGTCGCGATATCACGATAGTTTTGGCAATTTGGGGCTAACTGGAAAACTTGTCACGATATCGTGACACTTTTGCAGATGGAGAGCAAAGTGGAAAATTCGTCACGATATCGCGACAGTTTTGAGAACTGGGCGCCGAAAGGAAAAACCGTCGTGATATCATGACACTTTTGGCGATCTGGTGTCATAAGGAAAACCCGTCGCGAAATCGTGACCATTTTGCTGATGTGGTGCAAAGTGGATAATTTGTCACGATATCGCGACACTTTTTGGCGATGGCTGCTGCAAGAAAATCTCGTCGTGATTTCGTGACAATTTTGGCATACCAGTGGAATGGAGAAAACTGTCGCGATATCGCGACGCTTTTGCGATTTGGATGCCATAAGGATAATTCGTCGCGATTTCATGACACTTTTGATGGTTGGATGATTCGGAAGCACTCTGTCGCGATTTCGCGACCTTTTTGGCGTTATGGAGCAAGTTGGTCTTCTAGTCACGATTTCACGACAATTTTGGCGAAGGGTCGCTGGAGGGAGATGTCGTCACGATTTCACGACATTTTTGGCGATCGAGTGCTGAGGGCTCTGGCTGTTGCGATATCGCGACATGTCGTAATTTCACGACATGTCGCAATTTCGTGACATGTCACGATTTCGTGACATGTCACGATTTCGTGACATGTCACGATTTCGTGACATGTCACGATTTCGCAACATGTCACATTTTCGTGACTGTTGGCACCGCTGTGGTGGAGACGGGGTTGACTGTCGCGATCTCACGACATGTCACGATTTCGTGACATGTCGCGATCTCACGACATGTCACGATTTCGTGACATGTCGCGATCTCAAGACATGTCACGATTTCGTGACATGTCGTGATTTCGTGACATGTCGCTTTTTCGCGCCCAATTGACTTCTTTGCTTTGTGTTGATCTAGGTTGACTCTGTGCTCTACTCTTGTAGTGTTGTTTGTTGTTCTTGGTTGGGATGTGTTCTCTCCCGCTTGTAATTGCTCTTTGTATTAATACAAGTTTTTCATTTTTTCAAAAAAAAAAAACAATATTTTTAAAATTATTTATAGAAATCCCTTTATCTCCAAAATTAATATTTTCCTTCTCTTCTTTAATTTTCAATTCAATTTTTCTTTATTCTTTCTTCAATAATTTTTTCCTTTAATTCTTCACTCGTCAAATTTTCTTTAATTATTTCTTCACTTCAATTCGTATCTTCTTCAAATTTTCCATTTCACTCTTCTTTAATTCAATTTTCTTTCTTCAATTTCAATTCAATCTTCAATTATATTTTTCTTCTTGTCTTTTTCAATTTATTTTTTCAAATTTCAAATGGTTTCTTCAATATTTATCCATCAATTTCTTCTTATTCAATTTATTATTTAATAGTGATTAATTTCTTCTTATAACTCCCTTCATTTCATTATTCTTCAATTAATTTTACTATTCATCTTTAATTATTTATCTTCTCATATCTCCCAACAATCAATTTCTTATCACAATAATTAATCAATAATTCAATTTCTTCAATTCTTCAATTCTTTAATCTTCTTCACTTTTTAATAATCAATTTTAATCTTTAATTCTCTTATAAATCCTGATTAATTTAAATTAATTACAATTATCCAATTTAATTAATTCTTTCTCTCTTAAAATTAGTTCCCTCTGAATTTTATAGTCGTTCTAGCTTTAACATTTTGATGCATAGCCAAATAATTATGTGATATATTTAGTTACCCTGGAAATTTGATGATATTTTTATCTCTAACACCATAATGCTTTTTTTCTTCTTATGTTTGACTACACCAACACCTACCCTCTATTCTAGAAGTTTCCTCTTTCCCTCAGGTGTTAGGGTTTTCAAACACTATTTTTGAATGCTCTTTCTAAATCAGCCTCCAAACGAGTGTGTTCTCCTCTCGGGCATAAAACAACATTTCCATACCAACAATGTAACTATCCTCTTGGACACAGACTAAAATTCTTCTCTAAAGATATTCATTGTGAGGCACTTTGCTTTTCCTTTTCTAGGCACACAATGTGGCTCTTTCTCTAGTCTCACAATGTGGCATTTCTTGGCTTATGTAAAGTAGCTCTCATCATAGTGTTGTTCTCTCACTAGATAATATGGATTTTGTATCTTTTACTAGACATGTATCTCTACTCTTCTTTTTAGCTACAAAACCCTATTTCTTCCTCCAAAGCACTTTGAATGAAGCTTTTTCTCCATTGAAGCTTTTATTTCTCTCCATTGTAGTTCTAATTTCTCTATCGTAGCTCTAATGTTTCATGTTATGTACTACAATTTGCTTCTCCAACTTTGACTATGTTAATTATTGTTATTTCCTATCAAACATTCATAGGGGTATCTTCTTTTAAATTTTTCTACATCCCAACTCTTGGATTTTGGGTTTCCTTCTACAAGGCTTAGCTTCTTCAAATACAATTTTCTCACTACCTATCCTCTATAAATATAGGTCTTACTTCTACATGGGTTGGATCCTTTCCAACATGTTCTTCACTGCTATCTCTTTCAAATTTTGCAACCTTATGTTTACAATGGCTTTCACAAAGTCGATCCAATGTGTCTTTGATACCACTATTAGAAAATCAACATTATTATCACAAGATAACTCCACATGTTCTTTCAATATCTCACAAAAAATGAAATCACACATGATAATGAACATAAAAATTAGAATATTATTGATAAAATCTACTTTAAACAATGCATAGTTATAATTATTTTTTGATACATATTATAAGGATTTATCTTCAATATATACATACATGAGACTATTCATCTCCTCATACTCATGGGAGATCTAATTCTTCACATTTCTCTACATAATAAAAAATATCACATATTTACATAAAGATAAAGTCTCTCATAATTTCTCGTAACTCCTTACTTCTAAATATGATACTTCACTAAAAAAACTCACACTTACTAACATGATACCTCACACACACTCTAAACTTGTTTACATGGCACATACTCACACTTAATGACATGAAACCTATTATTGACTAAAATATTAAACACACATTGTAGACTATTTACATGGTCCAAGTAATATTCCAAGGTATGAAATAATATAATAATTCCAATAAAATTTATCTCTATTGAAGGGAGAGCTTCTTCCATAAATATAAGTTCATCACCAGTGCAAGATAAAGCAAATGCATAATGAAAACTTGGTAAGCTATACCTTTCAATTGGTTTTTGTTGTCTTATGGATCTTCTCAAGGGCATTGGAATGAGAGAATCTCCCTATTCCTCCCCAACTTATTATTCATATGTTCATGTTCAATGCATCATAATTTAATTTAAAAGTGCACCTTATCATTCTTTTTCTCTGGCTATTCTTTTCTAGGAAAAGCACTAAATTTCATAAAAACATATTTTTGGAATAAACAACTTTAGATGTTAGTGGATTTAGTTTATTAATAAAATCCTCATAATTAAGACAGAAACTTTCTTAATGAGTTAAATGAATTCTCTTTATTACTACAAATGGATAAACCATTATTTATCGTAGAAACTCTTTTATTACTTAATATGAAACAACTGCTTCTTTCCTCGTTAAAAGAAGTTTATGAAATAATTCAACTTTTGTTTAAAATAAAATCCTTTCATTATTCAAAATAAATCTACCATTTATTTAGAATGAATTCTATTAAAATAAATCAACCATTTATTTAAAATGAAATCTATTTATCATTCTAAAATAAATCAACCATTTATTTAAAATAAAATCTCTTTATCATTCTATTTACCAGAGAACACAAGGAACTATGAAGACAACCTATTCATTAATACTGATCAAATTATTGAGGTAATAGTACTAAATTAAAATATAATCAAGTATGTTCAATAGACAAAGAGAGAAATATTTCCATCAATTTAGCCACCTATCTCAGTCTCTAGAACTTATGATAGCTACTAGGCCATCAATATGGTGCTCAAGGTGGCTAACTATTGATGATTTTCCCTAACTGAATGCATGCCTATATGAAGATATCCATCCATGTTACCTTCAATTTTGCCTTATCATAACTTCCCCGACCTCAAGTACCCTCATATTCGATGGATGACTTAACTTATTCCACTTACAAGTGTACCTGATCCTACACATTGACAAATTGTTAGCAGTATCACGATCTTCAATATCTACTATCGCATAGCTGCTTGATTGCAAAAAATTCAAGTATTATAAAACCATTAATTAATACATTATTTTTTCATGAAAGGTCCTTCTGGGAGTGTCATGAAATCCTCCCTTACTAGGAATAAATACTATCCTGGTGTTTCTTAGTTTTACACAATCACAATATAGTCAAAAGCAATTTATTATAGTTTAAAGATCATCAAACAAAAAAGAAAAATATTTTTGCATATCTACCACTTTCTCCCAAGTGGTATTTATTTTTGAGAAATGGTCCCACTAGACCTTGCATTGCTCAAGAGTTTGATTCCGCATAGTCTTAGAGTGGAACTCGAGAATATTTATTGGCGATACTTCAATTACCTCTAGATTTACCATCTACAAATTAGAAACATCTCACACATGTTGAGGATCAACAATATATTTCCTAAGTAGATATATGTGGAAAGTGTCATGTATTTTTAATATATTAGGAGGTAAAGCGAGTTGGTATACACCCGAACTAATATTTTTAGTGACCTCAAAGGTAACTACAAACCATCGATCCAGTTTTCTGGATTTAATCACACTTTTTATTGGTTTAACCTTTAGGAACACTTTGTATCCTACAGAGTACTCCCTTGGAGTTCTCTTTAAATTTGCATAACTCTTCTGCCTATCCATGACTTCCTTCAGTATTTACCTGATTACCTTTAATTGTTCTTCCATTTCTCTGACCATTATTGGTCCAATCACAACTCTATCCTCTAGGTTGTTCAAAGACAGTGGTATTATACACTTTTACCCATACAAGGCATCAAAAGGTGCCATTCCAAGAGATTAGTGATACCCATTATTATAGATGAACTCTATCAAAGGTAGGTAATATTCCCATCGAGACTTTTGGTCCATTTAATACATGCATAATATGTATTCTAGTTCTTGGTTTACCCACTCTATTTGACCATCTATATCAGGGTGGTATGCCAAACTCATATTATCTTCGTACCTATTACCTGATGAAGGGCTTTCCATAATTTAGAAGTAAACTTTAAATCCCTATCTTAGATAATTATTTTAGGAAATCCATGCAATATGAACGTTTCCTTGGCAAATCTATGAGCCATCACCTGATCCAAGGATAGATCACCAAAGCCTAAGGTACATCTTTACCCAACCAATGTTTAATGTAAGACAAAGAGGGTGGATAGAGTTCTTAGTTGGGTCTGATTTTGGTATAGAGTCTATAAAAGGAAAGAAAAATAAGGTGGCTAATGCATTGAGTAGGAGGAGGCATATAATAGGTTTAAATCGAAGTCATGTTGACTTGATTAAAAAAGTCAGAGAAATGGAGTTATAGGACCTATATTACATCAAAATCCAAACTAAAATGCAAAACCTTAGTCAATTTGTCAACTAGTACTAGGATTACATCATACTTGTACTTGGTCTTTGGTAAACCTACTATAAAATCCATAGATATAACCTACCATTTTTACGTAGATATACTATGTGGGTATAACTATCCTGCAGGGTGCTTACATTCTGCCTTAACCTTCTAATATTTAAGGTATTGAGAAATAAAATCGGTAATATCATTTTTTATTTCCACCTAGAAGAAGGTTCTTTTTGGATTTTCCCTAATATTTATCCCTTCGAGGTGAGATATATAAGGAGATATATGGGATTATTGCATTATTAGCTTTCTTAACTTCCTTGATTTTGGTATGAAGATTCTACCTTTATAGAAAAAAATGTTATCTATCACCCCAAAATCCTTATTGCCCTCAGGGTCTTTGTCTATTATAGCTCGAATTTCTTGGTAATATTCATCCTGATATTGATCCTGCCTTACTTGGTCCATGATTTTTATGTGAGACAGGTTATGGTTGCTATATATATTCTTCTACTCAAGGCATCAACAATCTTATTATCTTTTCCTTTTATGTACTCAATTTCAAATTCATACTCAGTGAGAAACTCGATCCACCTTCTTTGTCTTGCATTGAGTATTGGTTGGGTAAATATGTACCTAAGACTTTGATGATATAATTTTAACTCAAAAGGTCTTCCTACCAGATAATGATTCTAGACTTTTAGAACGTGCACCACAATAGGTAGATCTAAATCATGAGTAGCATAACTGACTTCATGATTTTTAAGTTTCCTTGAAGTATAAGCTACTACTAACTCTTCTTGCATTATTACTCCTCCTAACCCTTCCAATGATGCATCATTGCATACTAAAAAATATCCTTGAGGATCTGGAATCTTTAATATTGGTATGGTAGTGTGTTTATATTTTAACAAAGCAAAAGTGGTTTCACACTTTTCCATCTATTTGAATTCCTTCCTTTTTTCTGAAGGTTAGTTATTACCAAAACAATCTTTGAGAAATCCTTTATATAACATCTATAGTAGGTCGTTAACCCCATGAAGTTGCTTACTTCATTAATTTTAGTAAGGATGGCCAATTTTGTATAGATTCGATCTTCTTTGGATCCACAACAATTCCTTCTACTGATATGATATGCCCTAAATATTGTACTTTGGAAATATAGAAATCGTTCTTGGCTAGATTTTCATAGAGTTGATTTTCCCTTAGTAACTCTAACATGATATTGATATGATTATCATACTATTTCTTGTTCCAAGAGTATATTAGGATATCATCTAGAAATACAAGGAAAATTTGATCCAGGTAACTTTGGAATACTGAAGAACACAAGCTTATATTGAGAAGGGGGGTGAACAGTATAAGGACAAATGAAATAATGCACAAATCACCAAAGGGGTACATGAATTCAAGGCAAAAAAATTCTTCTAAGGTTGGAAAAAAAGGTTTATAAGTGCTTGGGACTAAAAGGAAGGAATTATAATATTTCTAAGTATTATAATGAGACGGTTTTAAGTTATTTGGAAACAATATTTATAAAAAGGTTGAAATGTTTATATTATTAAAATATTTAAAGGTGGAGTTCAAAAAGGTGCTTTAATATTTAAATTAAAATTTAAGTATTAAAGTAACAAAAGTATTGAAGGATAAACCCCATAATATTAATTTTAATATTATAGAGTAAAAGTTTTAATACTTTATGAAAGCACCATGGGTTGAAGATTAATATATCATATTATGAGCCGACGTGAGAAATTCTCAAGAGTGGTCTATATATACATTTTAGAGGTTCATTTTATATTTGATCTTGGATGTGGATTCTTGCATTTGAAAGATAGAGTTGTTGCTCGTTGAGTATTAAGAAAGAATTTTTATTTGATGAGAGATTCATGTTCATTTGAGTGTGAGAGTTGCAGATTTGTTTGAGCGATGATATTGCTACCGTCGGGTTTTAAATAGATTGTTGCCACTAGATCTTAAAAAATAAATGGAAGACATTTTTGTTTATAGGTTTTGTAAATGAGATTCATTAGCACGGTGAGTTTGCAAAAAGGAGTTGGAGACTATTGGAAATATGAGCAATGTTTGTTGTCATTGATGTCAAGAGTCAGTTTCAATGAGTAGTGCAAAAGGAAGGATATCAAGAGTCATTTTTAGTAAGTAGTGCAAGAGAAAGATTGCTTCTAGGCCTAAGGGAAATAATATTATAATATTCCTTATTATAATATTCAAGGTGGTCAAATAAGGTCTAAAGGAGCAATAGGAAGACCCAAGAAAAATAATATTATAATATTTTATTATAATATTAAAGGTCTAATGTTAAGACCTAAAGTTGTTAAATTAATTATAAATTAATTTATAATTTAATTTAATTAACCCTAAAGTTATTAAATTAATTATAATAATTTTATTATATATTTAATTTATAACTTAATTTAATTAAACCTAAGGTTAGGATTATAAGGGAAAAGGTTTAATTAACGACGACGTCGTATGCATTTTCCCCTTCATCGATGTTCAAAGGGAGATGGTACAATGGTATAAATACCATGTTCATTGGTTGACTATGCTCTTACTTTGGTTCGATTCACATTGCGAGTGCCTGTGAATTTCTGCAATTTGCTTGTAAAGTTAAGGGAAAATTTTTGTTTTATTTGGTGGTCAACAAAGTAATAAAGGAAGGGAAGCTTAAAGCCTCATTACCAACCTGGTGGTTGGGCTAGAGGTAAGCAACTATGTGTTGAGATGTTGAAAGGTGGGAGGTCCCACGATCGAATCTCGACGGTAGTGTTTTTTGGTGGTCATTTTTTTTTGGATGCCCAACATAGGCTGCAAAGTGCACAAGGCACTTTTTCCTACCAAGGTGAGTGCCTAGCTCACATGGTAGTTGGGCTACATCTAGGGCACTGGTGGCAGCGCAACGGGGGATCGAGTACCAACGAGGATAAAAGAGGTATTTAAATTTTTAATTAAATTTTATCCTAAGGTTATATGTGGCATGAATTTTTGTGTTAGGAGAGAGATATAAGGCTTATAAAAATTAAATATTATATTTTTATTTTGATTATTAGAATTTGGAAGGAGTAATAAGATGGATAATGAAATTTAATTATTGCAATGAGTTGTTTAATTTTTGCTAATCATTTTTAAGTGTGGATATTATAAGGTGTAATTGAGATTTAATGTTTTGTATATTTTGAGGGAATATTTGAATGAAATTTTGAGAAGGTTTTTTCTACCTAACTTGTGATATTGGCAAAAAGGATGATTGTGATTGAGACAAGTTTTGAGGTCAATTCTTCATCAAACAAAAGGTATGGGTACATCTTCTTGTGAATGAAATATTGTTGGGTTGGATGTTGTGAATGCTAAGTTGGAGTAAAAAGGTTTTTTTGATAAGCATTGTTGAGTAAGCTTTCATGTGCATGATTGGTGAATGTTTGTGAGAACATTTGAGTGAGAAATTGAGAACTATCTTGAACTAGGGTTTGTGAAAGATCACGAGTATCATTGTTATGTGAAATTGTATAAGCATTGTTGGAAATATTTGAGTAAGCTTTCATATGCTTGACTAGGATTTTGTGAAATACCATGAGTATCATTGTTATGTGACTTTAGAATCATATTGATTCAAGGTTTGAGTTCCATAGTATAAGTTGTTAAAAATATTATGAAACACTTGTTTATGGTTTGTAAGCAAGTTGTGTTTCATTGAGTGATTGATTGAGTGGAGTTGATTGAGCCTGGTTGATTGGAAGTGTTGGAGTGATAGTTCAAGTTTTGTGAGACAAATTAATATTTATTCTTAATTTATTTGAAAATAAATTGAAAGTGATTGAGTGTGAAATATATTGAGTCTCTAACCATTCTCTATATGTTTCTGTGATTAAAACAATATTTTATGTGAAACTTGTTTGTGTGATTGAAGAGGTTTTCTGTGATAGATTGAGTTGAGTTGAATAAGCTTTTGTGAAAGCTAGTGGACATATTTGAGTAAGTCCTAGAGTGGACTTCAAGATAGAGTTAAGCAAGCTTTTGTGAAAGCTTGTGAGAAGATTTGAGTAAGTCCTAGAGTGGACTTAAGGAAAGATATGTGTGAGCTCTTGTGGAATATTACAAGTAGATTTGGGATAAGTCTTGGTGAAGACTTGTTGTGTAGATTTAATAAAGATATTGAGTATATTTGTGCTAGACCGATGGACATTGTTTAGTGCAAATTTGAGACAGATTGAGAAAATTTGTACAGGATAGAGGATAGTGTTTAGTACAAATCTTAGTCAAAGGTAGAATAGAGTAAGAGCAGACTTTGGAGGTGATAGAGCAGAGGATAGTAGTATCCTATGGATAGATATCCATTAGCCAGGGCAATGAGGATAGAGGTCTTCTGAGTGAGGACAAGAGTATTCAGTGGAGAGAGATCCACAAGCTAGTGTAGTGGAGTCAGTAATCTTATAAGAGGATCACCAGCTAGAGCAGAGGAGAAGGAGTTCTCATGTGGATAGAGATCCACAAACTTGATTAGGGGATTGGTGTCTCCTTTGGAAAAAAGTCCATAAATATTGTAATAGGGAAAGGATTCCTAGATAATTTATTGAGAAAAATTTATAAGGAATATTTTCACGTGGAGTAGCCCAAATTAGGTGAACCACATTAAATCATGTCTCTCATGTGTGTGATGCTTTGTTTTATGTTTATTACTTTAATATTTTTGATGTTATCATATGGGTTGAAAAGTAAAATTTTCTATCTTATACTATTCACCCCCCTCTCAGTATAAGCACATGTTCTTGAATTGGTATCAGAGTGGGTCTCTCTATGAAAAGACTAACAACTTGGATGAAGATCCATAAAAAACACACATGACTTTAGAGAATGAAGAAGATACCATGTTTGACATAAAAGAGGAATTGTTTGTTGCTCTTAGGAACTTGGAAAATATTAGAAATAAGAACTCAAGTTTGAAGGATTAAATTCAAAAGGGTGAAGAAGCAAAGGTGGAACTTCTATAGGATCTATTAAGAGCAAGAGAAACAAAAAGTGAAATATTGGAAGCAGAATTTATTTATCTAAGAAATGAAGTTAAAAGGACCAAGTTACAACAAGATATAAAGTTGGAGAAATAGATAGAGAATTCAATCCTTCAAGAAGTAGAGACTTCAAACAAAGATAAGCAAGTGAATCATACTATGGAGAGAAAAGACATCAAGAAATAAGAAAGCAAAAAAGAACCATGGATAAAAGTTAATCACAACAAAAGGAGGAGCACTCAACCATATTTTCCAAGGTATTTTAATAGGTTACATAATCTCTTCCATGGCTATTGCTTTTCATGCAACAAATATGGTCATAGAGTTGTACATTGCACTAGTTATGTTAAAAATAATCTCAATATAAACTTCAATTCTTTTGCACCTCTTATAAATAGTGATTCCATATGTTATAAGTACAATAATCTTTGGTACAAGGCTAGATGGTGTAAAATGGTATTGACCGAGTCAAGTAAAAAGAATACATCTTCAACAGTTAGGAAAGAGAGAAAAGAGCATGAGAAATTTAGATCAATGTTAGTACAAATAACTCTTCATGTTCAAGATAAGGGAAAACAATGGTATCTTGATAGTGGATGTTCTAGTCACATGACAGGAGATAAAAGTAAATTTCTAGTTCTCAAATAAACTGATGGAGGATTAGTAATATTTGGTGATAATGGATCAACAAACACTTGTGGGAAAGGAACTCTGAGTTTAGATAATGGGAAAAAAAATAAAATAATGTATTGTATGTCAAGGGGTTGAGGCACAATCTACTAAGTGTAAGTCAACTTTGTGATCAAGGGAACATGGTTACTTTTCATCCAAGTAGGTGTGAGATTAGAAAGTCTAAAACTAGAAAACTTATTGCAAATGCAAATAGAACTACAAATAACCTCTACATGTTAAGTGATATTAAACGAGAAAAGTGGTTTCTATCACAAGAAGACGAGATTTGGTTGTGGCATAGAAGAATGGGTCATTTGAACTTTGACAACATAATGAACATAAGCAATAAATAGGTTGTCAAATATTTACCCAAGCTAAAAGACCACAAAACATAATTTGTGCACCTTGTCAGCATGGACAGTAAACTAGAACAAGTTTTAAATCAAAAGATTTTATGTCATATGAGACATTGAAACTCATACATACTAATCTATGTGGTCCTACCAGAACACAAAGTATTCAACGTAAAAGTTACTTCATATTGTTTATAGATGAGTATTCCATAATGAATTGGGTAGCCTTCCCAAAAGATAAGTTAGAAACACTTGATAAATTAAAGGCGTTTAAAGAGTTGGTTGAAAATAAAATAGGTAAAAGGATTAAGTGTTTGAGATCAGATAGAGGAGGAGAATTTACCTCAAATGAATTTGTAAACTATTGTGAACAACATGGGATCAAAAGAGAATACTCAACTGCAAGAACTCCTCAACAAAATGGAGTTGTTGAAAGGAAGAATAGGACTATTGAAAATATGGCTAGAGCTATGTTAAACGAATCCAAGACCAACCACTATGAAATACTTCAAAAAATTTGGAAGCAAGTGTTACATAAGACGAGAAGAGAAAGACTTGGGCAATTTTGACCCAAGATGTGATGAGGGCATTTTTCTTGGTTATTCCACTAAGAGAAAATCCTATAGATGCTACAAAAAAGGACACGTACTATTGTAGAAAGTATAAATGTAATAGTTGATGAGAAGATAAGGTTGAGAGAACTAGTTCAAGAAATTGTGTATGAGGAAGATGGAAGTTGTCAAGAAGAGTTATGTGAGGAATCAGAAGGAGAAGAGGAAAAAAAACAAAGAATTCTTCCTAAGACTCCATCCAGGTATGTACAAAAACATCATCCAAGAGATCTTAATCATTGGGAATCCATATGAGATACAGACAAGAAGAAGAGTAATAACATGAAATCAACAAGCCAATTTTTATTTGTTATCCAAAATTGAGCCAAAAATATTTCAATGAGGTAAGTGAAGATGACTTTTGGATTAAGGCAATGAATGAGGAACTAGATCAGATAGAGAAAATTAAAACTTCAAAACTTGTCCAACGAGCAAAGGACAAGAATGTGATTGGCACTAAATGGATATTCAAAAATAAGTCAAATGAAGATGGTCAAGTAGTCAGAAAAAAAGCAATATTAGTATGCAAATGTTATGCACAGGTAGAGGGAATTGACTTTGATGAGATATTTGCTCTAGTTGCATGACTTGAAGGTATCAGAATGTTCTTAGCCTTCTCAAGCTTAAAAAACTTCAAAGTATATCAAATGGATGTTAAATAAGCCTTTATAAATGGTGTTCTAGAAGAAGAGGCTTACATTGAGAAGCCAGAAAGATTCAACTTGACTGATAAACCAGACTATGCATGCATATTGAAGAAAGCACTTTATGGACTAAAGCAAGCTCCTAGAGCTTGGTACTCAAGATTGGATAAGTACCTACAAGAACAAGGTTTTAGGAAAGGAATAGTGGATAGGAACTTATATATCAAAAATGAAGGAAATGACCTACTAATTATAGTTGTTTATGTTGATGATATCATTTTTGAAGCAATAATTATAATATGTGTTAAAAATTTGCAAAGAGCATGCAGAATGAATTTGAGATGTCTATGCTTGGTGAGTTGTCCTTTCTTGGAATTTAGATTTCATAATTAGAGAAAGGAGTATTCCTTTCACAAACCAAGTATATAAAAGAGATGCTAAAGAAATTCAAGTTAGAATATTGCAAATCAGTAAGTACTCCCATTGTTACAGGATGTAAGTTAAGTAAATATGATGAATCTCCAAAGGTAAATCAAAAATTATAAAGATCTATTATTGGCAGCTTACTGTATGTCACAACTACAAGACCGTATATCATGCAAGCAGTGGGATTAGTGGTAAGGTTTCAGGAAGCACCCAAGGAGACACATGTAGTAGTAGTAAAGAGGATTCTTAGGTATCTAAAATGGACTATGGATTTTGGGCTCTGGTATCCCAAAAGTGATAGTTTCACTCTCACAACTTATACAAATGTAGATTGGGTTGGTAGAATTGATGATAAAAAAAGCACAAGTGGTGGAGCATTCTTTCTTGGATATTATTTAGTCTCTTAGCTAAGTAAGAAATAGGCATCAATATCCTTATCCACAGTAGAGGCAGAATATATTACAGAAGTTTCTTAATGTACATAGGTATTATGGATGAAGCAAACCCTAGAGGACTTCAAGATAAAGCATGATCACCCTATTTCCATATTGTGTGATACTACAAGTACTATAAATATTTCAAATAATCTAATGATGAACTCTAGGAAAAAGCACATTCCAGTCAAGTATCATTTCCTGAGAGAAAAGGTGATATATTAGCAAGTCAAGTTGGAATATGTTACTACAAAGGAGCAAATTACAAATATTTTTACTAAGCCACTTATGAAAGAGAATTTTGAGTATCTTTAAAGAAAATTGGGAGTAGTTCTACTCCCACCCCAGAATTAACCACCTCAAGAGAAGAGGTGGGGGAGGGGTTAAGCTAAGAGTCTCATTCTTAGTCCCAATCCCCAAAGGCGATCCTTTGCCATTGATGTCAAAGGGAAAGAGATATGAGTTAGGGGGAGAGCATTCGGTCAGGGGAAGTAGTTTCTCAAAGGGAGAAAAACATAAAGAGGTAAAGAAAATGGTAAAAGGTAAATGGGTTGCCATCAATGAAAAAGGGGGAGATTATTGGAAATATGAGCAAGGTTTGTTGTCATTGATGTCAAGAGTCAGTTTTAGTGAGCAGTACAAAAGGAATGATATCAAGAGTCAGTTTCAGTAAGCAGTGCAAGACAAAGATTGCTTCTAGGCCTAAGGAAAATAATATTATACTATCCCGTATTATAATATTCAAGGTAGTCAAATAAGGTCTAAAGGAGCAATAGGAAGATCCAAGAAAAATAATATTATAATATTCTATTATAATATTAAAGTTATAATGTTTTTTTTTTTTTAATTTACATGGTGGAATCGATAGCCACCACGAATCTGGGCAGGTTGTCCAGCTTTTTATGGCCACCACAATATTCTGCGCTGTCTGTCCCAGAAGCCATCACACAGATCTTCATGCAGCCCGTCCCTATAACCACCATGCCACAATCATTTTAAACCTTTTACACCGCCGAAAGCACCAGGAAAGGGACAAGCATTCAGTCCGACGAGGCCCAAGATTTGAACCTTGATTAAAGGTCTAATGTTAAGACATAAAGTTGTTAAATTAATTATAAATTAATTATAATAACTTCATTATAAATTAATTTAACTAACCCTAAGGTTAGGGTTATAAGGGCAAAGGTTTAATTAATGTCGACGTTGTATGCATTTTTTACTTTGTTGACATCCAAAGGGAGATGGCACAATGGTATAAATACCATGTGCATTGGTTGACTATGCTCTTACCTTTGTTTGATTCACATTGCGAGTGCCTACGAATTTTTACGATCTACGTGCAAAGTCAAGGATTTTTTTTTGTTTTATTCGACGACCAATGAAGGAATAAAGGAAGGGAGGCTTAAAGCCTCATTGCCAACCTGGTGGTTGGGCTAGTGGTAAGTGATTGTGTGTTAAGGTATTGAAAGGCAGGAGGTATCACGATCGAATCCCAGTGGTAGTGTTTTGTGGTGGTCATTTTTGTTTTGGGTGCCCAACATAGGCTACAAAGTGCACAAGGCACTTTTGCCTACCAATGTGAGCACCTAGCTCACATGGCAGTTGGGCCATGACTAGGGTGTTGGTGGTAGCACATCGGGAGATCGAATCCCACCTAGGGAAAAAGAGGTATTTAATTTTTTAATTAAATTTTATCCTAAGGTTTTATGTGGCATGAATTTTTGTGTTAGGAGGGAGATATAAGGTTTATAAAAATTAAATATTATATTGTGATTTTGATGATTAGAATTTGGAAGGAGTAATAAGGTGGATAAAGAAAATTAATTGTTGAAATGAGTTGTTTAATTTTTTCTAATAATTTTTAAGTGTGGAGATTATAAGGTATAATTGAGATTTAATGTTTTGTATGGTGAAATATTTTTTTTTTGTAAGTTAAGTTGAATTAAAAGAGGATTTTTATCAAGGATCCCAAAACCTGATTACATCAAACTTCAAGAGGAACAGTCCAAGGATGGACATCAGGAAAGGCTTGAGGAAAGCCTTGAGGAACACCTTTAGGAAAGCATTCAATAAGGTAGTGAGGAAAAATACGCGGAACAAAATTTGAAAATCCCGCTAGGTGGGAAAGGAGAAGGCGGTAGAAGAAAATGAAAAAACCCACCTAAAAACAAATTTGAAACTTCCCAAATGTGGGAAAAGGAAATAGGTGCCTAAATTTAAATTTGAAACATCCCAAGGGTGGTAAAAGGAAATATTTTGAGGGAATATTTGAATGAAATTTTGAGAAGATTTTTTCTACTTGTAGACACCAAAACAGCACCAATCCGATTATGTGACAACAAGCACTGATCGCACTAACACACACAGTCCCCAGGGCATCCCCCAGAGGTTAAGTAGTGGTTCTAACCACTCACACAGCAATTTTGCAAGTCAGAAATCAATTTGGCACCTTTTAAACACTTTATTGCTTATTCGCTCCACCCCGGGACGAGTGCGGATTAGCACTTGTCTCACCCAGGGACGAGTGCGGATTGATACTCGTCCTACCCAGGGAC
Organism: Wollemia nobilis; assembly: GCA_028583015.1. NCBI lineage: Eukaryota > Viridiplantae > Streptophyta > Pinopsida > Araucariales > Araucariaceae > Wollemia > Wollemia nobilis. The sequence goes on from JAQPPZ010016856.1 coordinate 5,516,615, forward strand.
GATTACCAGCGCTCGCTTCGGGGTGGGACGAATATTAGGTTTGACCGACAAAAAGTCAAATCTTGACACATAAAAACTCAGAACTGCCACTTAGCTTTTCCTGCATGACATAGGAGTGCGAGTGAGTTCTTTTGACAACTCACATCTGCCAATTGACTTTCCCTTCACTGCATGGGAATGAGAGTAAGCTTTTTAAGACAACTCAGATTTGGCACTTAGCTATCCCTTCATTGCATGGGAGTGCAAGTGAGCTTTTCTAAAACACACAGAGACATGCACAGAGATAGTTAAGAATCCCTTGATCAAGAAGAAGTCTTTCTTTCAGGAAAAAAGCATTCATGCAAAGAAACACTTTTGCATGTTAATTCAAAGAGACCCCTTGGGTCTATAAAATGGTGAGTTTCCTCACCCAAAATGGGGACCGAGAAGGAGCATTTTGAGCAACAAAGTGCTGCTAATTCATTTACTTGCGATTTGTGTTTTCAAACATCCATAATCTCTTAATCGAAAGAGAGGTTATTGGGTGACTTTTGAGGGCACGAATCAGGAACCAACACCGACTTTTCTGACCACAATATTCTACCAATTTTTTGACAATACATCACATCAAGTTTCGGACCCATCCCAAGCGGATTGGTGCCGAAGCAAAGTTTCACCCGTGGGTGGTTTGCCTTCGGGCATCCCTCCCACTTTATTTCTTTTGTAGTTTTTAGCTAGTTTCATGTTTATGCTTTTGTCAAGTTTTCAGTTCATTTAGATTCATTTTAGCCATAGTTAGATTTATATTTTATTTTGCATACACAGGTGCTACTGATTCTTTGTTTGTTTCTTTGAACGCAGATTTGCAGTATTAGAGGAGCAACGAGGAATCGACCTTCACCAACGCAAGCGGTGACAACGTTTTGGTTCGCCCATCTTATATGTGGGCATGCGAAAGAAGGAATTCTGAGACAAGTTGTAAAGAGCAATATCTAACGCTCCTATCCCCTAAAAAGGAAGGAGACGCATTGTAACACATTACTGAAAGAATATCAATAAAAAAAAGGCCATAATTTATATTGCTTTTATATCTTGTGTTCATTCATTAGTGTTCTTTCCTTTTAATACAATTTTGTTTAGTCTTTCCTTTTTGTTTTAGGAATCTCATGTTTTCAATGGCGATCACGGTGGGACCTCTGTCCTCTATTTTTTTTAGGTTAAATTACTGATCTAAAATTGTTTGTTTTTTTACAGGTACCTATTTTTCAACATCAGACTATTATTCATCTCTACAAGTGACGATTACAGAATTGGTATTCATTTCACACCGGGACGAATAAATTATTCGTTCCACCCTGTGACGATTACAGTTTTGTTATTCGCCTCACCTAGGGACGATTATAGATCTGTGCAAATTTTCAGAGCAAATCAAAAACATTCGATTAGGCAGAGAAGAGGTAGGGTTTTTTTTTTAAAGCTTCTGTCAAATTTCTATTTTTTTGTTTTTTGGTTTTCAGTTTGTATGGCTTAGGGAAAGATTTCTTTTCATTTGCCTGTTTCAATTTTGCAAAATTAAAATGAACCCCACACATCACGTGGTATTTTAAACCAAGGCATTGGTCGTAAAACCCCAACCCTTGAGCAAGACCAAAGGTGGATTCCATTATCACTTTGGCTTGAGATATTGCATCCATTACCTCGATCACGACTGTTGCTAGATGTAAATCCTGACGAAAGCTGACCGAGTGTAGCTTGGGGTGATTCCCAGCACTCAAGGATAAGTCTTCTATGGTAGGTGTCATAAACAAAGTGATTCCCCTTCCGTACCGCCTATGTTCCACATATCATCTGCTCTCATGTACCTATAGTCTCCCTCACATAAGGGCGGGTATATAGAGAGGTTGGTATATCGGTCCGACAATGGTATATTGAAGGGGCGACCATTTTGGGAGTCATAAGAGCCTTCATAATTGCATTTAAACGTTTCACAAAATTTTCAAAAACAAAACAAACAACAAAACACACTAAACCAGATTTAGGGCACACTATTAATCTTTAAAAGAGATAATCATTGCTTGTGAGTGTGTATGCTATTTTCTGTTTAGACAAAAAAAATCATAAAAAGAAAATCATAAAAAGAATTTTTGCATTTTTAGGTTAGCATTACCATGGTGAATACTCGTAGCCAAGCCCAATCACGGGAAGAAGCTGTAGAAAATGCACCAAGAGAGACAAATCGTCTCCGATATAGCCTTGAAGACTTGGCCATCCCGTCTCGACGGCGGGGTACACCAGTTAGTTCACACCATGCAGAACATGGCTCTAGAGGCCCCTCCTTGAGAGGCACTCCAACCCATACAGTTATAGAACATGGTTCTAGAGGCCTCTCCTTGATGGGATCTCCAAGTCAGGCCTTCAATAGACGAGAATTTAGAACCCCCTCCCTAAGGGGAACTCATGAGCAACAAGAATATTTTCAAGAAAATAACCTATATGTACCACCTGGTCTAAGCACGAGGCCTCATTTGGGAGTTCATTTTGGGTGGCCTAGTGATGAAGCAATGTGTACTACTATGGAACAACAAAGGGTCAAAAAGGAAGAACCATATGATTTTGTGGTTCCTAATTTACCCCCAATTAATGTCGGACACAGTAGACCATATCCAGAACATCAAGTTCTTCCGACAGGGCAAGACAATTTTGCCCGCACTTTTTATGCATATCACAGAGAGAGAGAGGAAGATCACTACATTCCTCTAGAACAGTATCCAATGCAGAAATGATGCACGTCTGTAATTGCATTATATCCAAATCACTCATTGAGACCAGAGTTTCAAGTTAATGCGGCCAACCTCGACAGAGGGAAGCAACATATAGGGGTCTCAGAGCACCATGATCAAAACAAATATGTAGGAGAGACATCTAGGCCTATTAAACAAGATACAATAGAACAAATTAACTTGGCATTTGCACAACTAGCCACCTACCAAGCACAAATCACATGGCTTAGGCAAGAACAATAGGAATTAGAACATTTGTGTCGCCTAGATCAATAGAGCATTCAGCGTCAGACAGCTGAATTGCTTCACAACCATGTGCCTGAGAAGGCCCTAGTCCCTCGCGCACAACAATCTGAGATGTATGTGAGGCACAACCCCTTAGTGCGAGACAAGTCTCCATGACTTCAACAAGCACTGCCTCCACGACCTCTTAGACCTGAGCGAGAGGCCATTCCTCGCAACTATGATGGGCATCCTCCGCGAGCACCCATCCTTGTTTACAGGCCTAGGCAAAACACTCCTCAAGAAGATTATGAGGATTATTACCAAGAAGAAGAGCGGGCTGAAATGCCCTATCAAGGCAGAAGGGATGCTACCCATTTAGTCATTCAAAGGCCTCAAGTTCCTCGCAACCCACAACGGGAACAAACTAAGGAGGAGGAAATTATATCCTCCGATGCCTACAAAGTGTTGTTAGAACGCTTGGAGAATATGGAACTTAAGACTGGTGGGCCTCAAAAGCCTACCTTACACCAACTTCATAATCATCTGATACATCCATTAGTGCCAACACCTCCATACCCCGAACATTTCAAGTTGCCCCAGTTGGCACTCTTTAAAGGGGATGAGGATGCTCAAGAGCATGTGACGTGATTTTTGAGCCAATGCTTTGGTATACAAGACAATGATGCATTATTATTGAGAACATTCATAACCACATTCATAGGATCTGCCTCGGATTGGTTTACCCATCTACCGAAGCATAGCATCTATAATTTGGATCAACTAGTGGACGCGTTCCTAGAATGTTTTGCTTTCAATACAAAGAAAAAGGCGTCACTCAGTGATCTAGCTAGCCTCAAACAGTATGAGGAGGAGTCTATGGTAGCATATGGGAATCGATGGAGGACGCTGCTTTCAAAGTTGTCCTACCTCCCTCCTATGTCGGACCTAACTCAAATGTTCGTAAAGAGTTGTTTGTGATCGATCTCTGTGCTATTGCAGCTACAGCAATACGCCACTTTGGAAGAAGATCTGGTGCAAGCTAGACGTATCGAAGAGATCAAGATACAGGATGGCAAAATTGCCAAGCCTAAGAAAAAAGAGTGGAACAAGAGCACCAAAACATGGAATACGCAATAGAAACCCGTCGTGGTCAATCAAGTTGCTATTAATGCCCCTACGCCTGCCCAAGCAACACAACCTTCAAAGGCTAACTATCAGGCGGTGCCTCACAATAATTATGAGAAAGATAACAAGAAGCAGGATCAAAATCAGCAGTGTCACCCTAAGCGACAATTTACACCATACACTGAGTCTAGGGATTCCTTGTTTGACCGTTTGTCAGCGGCAAACTTGATTAATCTGCTAGATATTCCAATAATTGATCCTAATGCGCCAAAGCCTAAGGGCTACAGAGAGGATCTTTTTTGTAGATTCCATAGAAGGAAAGGGCATGACCTTAATGTCTGTTGGATGTTTAAAGGTTTAGTGCAAGATCTCATTAATAATCACACATTGGTAGTGGATAATCCCATCGCACCCAACAACAAACAAATGGGTGTTTTCAAATATCCTTTACCCACACATGATGCACAAACAAAACCTCTGCATGTCAACGAAGTGCAACAGAGTTACCCCATGGAGGGATATGTTGGGATGATTAGCATTGTGACAAGAAACAAGAGACACCCAGGAGTTGTCCCCGCAACAGCCACTAGGGAAGCTTCATCCATGTCACAACATCAACCAAATCCTACACAGTTGCCCCCACCTAGACCAGTGGCCACAATTCAAACTAGACTTACTCAAATTCTACGAACCACATCGGCTAGGCTCTCCATTTATGAGCTTATTCAACAATTAGCGCCCCATCGGGAAGCTCTTATGGAGATATTAAAGGCAATTGAATTACAACCCCATGAAGCAAATTCGTTCAACAATTTTGTGGGGCATGTCAAATAGTGTACTAAACCAGTCATTACCTTCAGGGAAGATGAGCTAAAAATGGTGACTGGAGATGTAGCGGATCCACCCCTGCACATTATTGCGTGGGTCAACGGGACTTCGTACAAACGGGTGTTGATAGACACTGGTTCATCCAGTAACCTTATTACAACTGCTGCACTGAAACATTTGAAATTACCAGCCTCTCACATTGCACCTTCCACTTATACCCTTCGAGCATTTAATGATGCGATATGCTCGACAGTTGGCACAATTGTCCTGCCCATCCAAGTGGGACAAAAGACCATTCATACGTTGTGCCACATTTTAGAAGGTGAAATGGCTTACAATATATTGCTTGGGCGGCCTTGGATCCGAGATATGAAGTGTGTCCCTTCAATTGCTCATCAATGTTTGAAGTATACATTTGAAGGACAAGTGCACGTGGTCCCCATAGATTTGGAACCTTTTAAGTATTGCAACTCAGTGCAAATCATGCCGCAGTCAACCCTTCCTTCAACGCACATGGATTTCTAGTTAAATCCATCTAAACGGGGTCCGACTAAGCAAGAATCTTCATCACCAAATCAATCAAATTCTCAAGCGGGATCATCTTCTTCATCCAGTCCTCCCACAATGACGCCACCTATGGTGGCCACTCCAATGGATAAAGGAAAGAAGCCCCTGGAAATGGAACCACCTTTAGTCTCCAACATATCTATAGAAGAGACGCTTAATAGAATGGAAGTTGAGATGCCTAGTTCACCCCACATGGAGTGGACTCAAGGAGAACTCCCATTCGCTTCCCCTCAATCGCCAACAATTACTGTTGAGATGTCTAACACGAGCATGGGGGAGTATATAGTGCGCAATGTTGTTGCAACGCCCACACTTCGATCTATGCAAGACATGGGAAGACCTCGACTTCCCATAGGCTCCGTGGTTCCTTTAGGCTACCCACCTAATCAGACAAACTTTATTTTTGGGGGCCTAGATCATGGCGTTGAACCTTCTCAAAAAGAAGAAGAAGATGAAGATCCTTTTGTGGAAGATGTCAACTATCTGGCTAACCCCGAATTTGCATTACGATATCTTAGCCAATGCAATTGGCATGGATACGGGTTAGGCCGGTATGAACAAGGAATGCATGTTTTGTGTCAACCAAGATACCAAATGCCTTATGACAAGTCAAGAGTAGGGTTTAATCACCCTTTGCCCCTCGACATCTTGGTTGAAAATATGCAGGGCCTAGGGATAGGCAACAAGGATGGGTTGGCATCAGATCCATATGTCAATCCAAATACAACTTATACATTGGGGGATTATTTCCCATTACAAACAAATAACCTTTTTGACCTCAACAACCCTTTACCTACGACCGAACAAGGATAAATCTCATGGACTCACCCACAAGGGGAATATGGACAAGACCACGAAGGGTCTTCTGAAGATGAGTCGGAGTACAATCATTCACATGAATATCCAATGAATAACGATCAGGAGGACTTCCTGACAATGTTCCCATTGAATGATTCCAATGATCATAGGCTACCACAACCACAAAAAAATCCTTTGGACATAGATGACATGTTTGAACACTTACACATAGATCCAATACCTAGGCAGCATTTCAACCTGGCGCAGTTATAGCAATTACTGCACCCGCAACTCCAGGCATACATCGAGCATATTTCGCCTGGAGACCCTATCAAACCATCAATACCTAGGGTAGACCCTGTTTGTAGGTCCGCGCATAGGGCTGATCCCTTTGTGCCAGTGCCTACAGAGCCAGATCCAAAGCACCAAGAACATCCAGAATGTCAGAGTTGTCACATTTGCGATAATGGAGATTACAATCATTTCATCAACATGGTCTCCATTGACTTGACCACCCCCATCCATGATCCAGCCAATCCAACATGATTATTGCATCTAGACATAGAAGCTATTGATTGGGATCATGCTGACACACCACCATCTCCATCAGAGTATTGGCCTTGCGGTGGGATGTTTCATTTCACTCCAGGATAGACTCAGGATGTCTTCCATGTTGAAGAGGAACTTGACGTTCCTAATGACGATCTTAATTCAGCAAACGATATCCATTTGATCCCAATTCCACACCAGTTGGAAGACGGATCCCATATGTCAGTTGAAGCAACGACTGATGTAGACATCGACACAGATCCAATGAATCCACGGATTCTCAAGCTAGGGGTAAGTCTTTCCCCCGAAGAGCGAGTCGATTATGTTTCCCTTCTTAAGAAAAAGAAGGAGGTTTTTGCATGGTCATACAAGGATATGTCGGGACTAGACCCATAGCTAGTCACGCACAATTTAACGCTTGATCCGACAATCAAGCCCGTCAAGCAAAAACTATGCAAGATGCATCCAACAATGGCCTTAATGTTAAAAGATGAGTTACAAAATTTGTTGGATGCCCAGTTTGTCATCTGTGTGGATTATCCACCATGGTTGTCTAACATGGTTCCTGTCAAGAAACCCGATGGGAGGATTCACATATGCACTAATTTTTGAGATCTTAACAAAGCGAGTCCTAAGGATGATTTTCCCTTGCCGAGCATTGATGCATTGGTAGATGCTACAACGGGCCACGAAATGCTTTCCCTTATGGATGGTTTCTCAGGATACAATCAGATTCATATTAATCCTGAGGACCAACTAAAAATGGCATTCACAACGCCTTGGGGGACATTTTGCTATAAGGTCATGCCTTTTGGCCTTAAAAATGTCGGAGCTACCTACCAACGTGCCATGATGTACATCTTTCATGATTACATGCACAAAACTTTGGAAGATTACATGGATGATTTTTTGGCCAAATCTCTTTTGCGCCTAGATCACATCGGTGACTTGAGTAAGGTCCTTGATCGCCTCATTGAGCATAAAGTCAGACTAAACCCCAAGAAGTGCGTCTTTGGCGTTACCTCTGGAAAGCTCTTGGGTTTCATAGTCTCCAAATGAGGAATTGAGGTTGATCCAAACAAAGTCAAGGCAATCCTTGAAATGCGTCCCCCAACCACCATCAAGCAGCTTAGGAGTCTGTAGGGAAAGGTTGCGTCGATCAAGCGCTTCATAGCGCAGTTATCTGACAAATGCCGACCCATGAATAAATTATTGCATAAGCGGGTCACATTTCATTGGTATGACGAGTGCCAGTCAGCCTTTGATGACATTAAACAGTACTTGGCTTCATCGCCAGTATTGGCACCACCCAGACCAGGAGTGTCGTTCTATTTATACATCTCAGCCACCGAGGTGGCACCGGGCGCCATCGTCGTCCCGTAAAAATGAACTTCACGGAGAACAAGGCTACATACTATCTTAGCCGCACCTCGGTCAGTTATGAACTTAACTATGCATATGTTGAAAAACTCTGCTTGGTAGTGGTGTTTGCTACCAAGAAGCTACGCCACTACATGCTTAGTAATAAGACGTATGTTGTGTCTAAGGAGAATCCATTGCGATACATGATGAGTCGTACTTATCATAGTAGCCGCATGGCGAAATGGATCATGTTGTTGATGGAGTTTGACATAGAGTTCATTGGACAAAAATCTATAAAAGGTCAAGTCATCGCCGATCAACTAGCTGAGGCTCCTCTTGAAGACGATTAGCCTCTGACTTTTGAACTACCTGATGATGGGGTCTTCCATGTTTCAGAATTGCCAGATTCTGTTGAGCCTGAGTCACAGGCTGACATAACCCTATTCTTTGATGGTTCTAAATGTGAGCAAGGGGGTGGTGTGAGAATTGTATTCTTCACTCCGCAAGGTGCTCCAATGCCCTTGTCATTTAAATTAGACTTCCTGTGCACCAACAATGCAGAATACGAAGCCTTGCTCATAGGTCTTCAGACAACAATCACCATGAACATTAAACGATTGAACATCTTTGGTGATTTGTTGTTAATTGTCAATCAAGTAAAAGGGATATACCAATGTAAATGTCCAGTTTTGCGATCTTATAAAGCCCTTGTGGACAAATTCTTGGCACAACTTGAATGGTATGACATCGAGGCACTCCCTCGATCATCAAATCATTTTGCGGATACTATGGCCTCCTTAGGGTCACTCATTCCGCAAGACCCTTCTGGTGAAATGACAACCATTCAGGTTACCACAATCTGTGATGGAGCGCACAAGCTCTGATCCTACGCCAGGAATCCACATGATTCATATTGAACCATATTCGGATAAGTTCTCTCGAATTCGAGATTGTTTGATTCAAGCCAACTGGGGGTCCTTGTTCTCCCCGACCCCTCTTACTAGCAACACCACGTTGTTTTTACAAGTTCTTTCCTGCTCAGCTTTTGTTTGGGATAGACTTCAAGAGGGATTGGCCGTTCATACTATCAAGGTTTCTGATCATCAAGATTGGTATACACCCATTCGGGATTACCTCAAGCTAGGTAATCTCCCACTTGGATTGACACAAGCCACGAAAAGATCATTCAAATAGAAAGCGACAAAGCATGTCTTGTTAGGAGACATTTTGTATCATCGGAATTATGAAGGAATTCTTCTTCATTGTTTGGACCAACAGGAGTCCGCTTAGGTGATCACCCAAGCTCACGATGGTACATGTGGTGGCCACTTTAGTGGTATGGCCATTGAAAAGTGCATTCTCTGCATGGGTTATTATTGGCCATCTTTAGAGCGAGATTGTTGTGCATATGTGAAGAAGTGCGTGAAGTGTTAGCACCATGCTAATTTGACACACGTACCTTCTCAGGCCTTGCAACCGATTCAATCGATTTGGCCTTTTTTGCAGTGGGGCTTTGATCTAATTGGAAAGATCTCCCCTGCGTCGTCTGGTCATCACACATTTATTTTAACGACCACGAGTACTTTACCAAATGGGTGGAAGCAATTTCGCCGACCACTACGACTGGAGCCCGCATTGCGGAGTTTATTTTGCATAACATCATATGTCGTTTTGGTATTCCATCCAAAATTGTCTCGGATAATGGGACACCATTCAAGAATAAATATGTGCATGCTTTGACCATAAAGTACAAGATTCAGCATAGCTTTTCAACACCCTATTATCCGCAGGCAAATGGGCAAGCAAAGGCATCAAACAAAATGCTAGTCGCCATTCTTAAAAAGATAGTTGCAGACAATCATAAATACTGGCACATTCAGATCCCGCTTGCCCTATGGGCTTATCGCACCAGCATTCGGATGCCCACTGGGGCAACTCCATTTTTGCTGGTGTATGGCTCCGAGGTAGTCATGCCTTTTGAGTTGGAAATTCCTTCCCTGTGCATTTCAATGCAAGAGTTCATCGATGATGACACTACGTGGCAGGCCCGGTTAGATCAACTAATGTTGCTTGATGAACGACGCATTAATGCTCTCGAGCATTTGTGTATCTATCAAGAGTGACTTAAGAAAGCATACAACATGAAAGTACACTTTAGGGAATTTTAGGTTGGTGACTTGGTCTTAAAAGAGAACCAGCAGAATTCTAATTTGTTGTCCCATCTACGGGACAAGTTCACGGAAAACTGGTTAGGTCCTTACATTATTGATAGTAAAATAGGACCTGGAACATACCGGCTTGCCTCTCTTGAAGGAATCAAGGAAACAGAACCCTTGAACATCATTCATTTGAGGTCATTCCACAGCTAGAGAGCCATAGTCCAACAAAAAGCTCCAAGGATTATCACAATCGCTTGGTCAACCCAAAAAGCTCCAAGGATTATCACAATCGCTTGGTCAACCCAAAAAGCTCCAAGGATTATCATAATCACTTGGTCAACCCAAAAAGCTCCAAGGATTATCATAATCGCTTGGTCAACCCAAAAAGCTCCAAGGATTATCACAATCGCTTGGTCAACCCAAAATGCTCCAAGGATTATCATAATCGCTTGGTCATCCCTAAAAGCCCCAAAGGTATCTATAAACCCTTTGGTCAAACCAAAAGCTCCAAGCGTTACCATAATTGCTTGGTCAACATAAATATTCAAAAATCAACAAAAACAACACAAAAATCAAAATCACAAAAACAATTGCATTTCAATTCCATGCATACACAAAAAAAAAAATAATAATCAAAATTACAAAAACATTTGCCTTTCAATTCCATGCATTCTCATAAAAATCAAAATCACAAAAACAATTGCATTCCAATTCCATGCATTCTCATAAAAATCAAAATACAAAAATATAGGTTGCATTAAGCATTGCATACTTCGCTAGGTCATACAAGTCAAAAGCACCATAGGCTGTCATTACTTGGCAATTTCATCATTTTCACCTCAGATCCATTTTCATAAACACCTACATCCAGCATATCACCCTTTTATTTTAGCATCGTCAGTGTCGCCTAATGTATATAGGGTTTTCGTCATTCAGATGTCTTTAAATTTCTAGCCAACAACTGTACACAGTTAAGCAAATTTTACACGAGAAAGTTTTACTTGGATCCCACCTTGGTACGTAGCATCCCAACACAAATTAACACACATAATAATTCCTAATTTGTGTAGACAAAAGATGAAACCTACACTGTAATCTCAGTTACCATAAGCGAAACGGCTATCTTGCTTATCCCCCTGTGCAAATGACCCTAGGAATGCTGAGAGTTGGCAAAAGGACAAGCATCCTCCCTACCCAATTCCCCATGAATCCCAAGTTCTCAAAAGTTGCAAACACATCAAAAATTTGCAAATTGTCAAAACACTAAAATTTGACATCCTACAGTGCACACATCAAAAGGCACAAATAACAGTGATTCTCGTCACTCCATATTCAAATCCCTTGCTCAAAAAAAAAAAAAAAAAAACAAAAACAAAAATAAACAGTGATTTCATCACTATAAAGAGCAAGTATCCCAATACCCTTGAATAAAAGAAGGGAGTCAAACTTGAATCCCTGGAATTATCAGCATTTCGACAGGTCATGAGGCAAGCTTCAGTATCGGTTTGGTTGATAGCCTATCGGTCACTGGCGGTAAACCTCTCGCATGACGATATATCTGTCACATTCACTTGTGTGCAAATCAATGTTTGCATGTGGATGAGCTAGCTTATGGTATCCTAGATAGCATCGCAGATTAATCTAACTAAATACAATAAAGGAGTTAGTGGAGCTAATTAGGTGATCCTCAGTACAGGTTCGGTTGAAAGCCCATATGGCACTGGTGGTATCCTGATGAATAACACATAAACGAACTCAATTGCACACACAGGGATGTGAAATAACTTGGTTAAATTCAAGTCAGATTTATACCTTGTTCAAAAAGTCTTGCGACATAAATGTACAGTCTTGGCTAGTTAGTTAAAAATATCTGCATCTCAGAAAAGCTTAACTACATTTTCAAACAACCGATACATTTCATTCCATACATCACCATCAAAAAAATCGACAAAATACAAAACAAAGTTTTCACATGCACAAGCATTCCACAAAGTTATCTCATTACTATAGCAGGTCAATCCAATCTTGTACAGTCTATGGTGCATCGACAAATCATCAACAATTCATTTCATGTGCATACATCATACAAATTAGAATCATCGCATTCATAATCGCATATGCATACATCAATGTAAAAACATGCACATAAACATAAATCATGGAAAAAGTATAAACACCAAAAAGAATCATCTGTATATATATCACAACAAAATTGCCCGCAGGCTACAAAACTGGTCCTCAGACCTCGCTCCCATCATCCAAAATCTCAAAAACCCCCAGCCTAGGGCATCGACCACCATGATCATGCAGGATCGGTGCGACGAGAGCTACCCCCTACGGTATCAGTCCTCTGAGATCTCTCAGGGCGACTGCTCGCCCCTGCATCTCGACCACTCGCACCACCCTCCTCTCGTCGCCTACGTCGAGATGATGCCGACTACTCCGTCTCGTTGTCTCTCATCCGGTGCGACGAGCCACTGACCGAAGTCTCTGGTATACGCCCACCTAGGCGGATAATCTCAACCTCCATCTTCGATCGATGTCGCCCCCAATCTGCCTCCCGTAGCCTAAACTCTGCCTCTTACCTATGGTAATACACGATGGCATCATCGCGCTGTGCTAGCTGCACCCATAGGAGATCCCTCTCCCATGCAGCATCCGTATCCCCTGCCTGCTGGTGAGTCGCAGCCCTTACGCTCCCCTGCCCTACCAACTGTGTCCACAGGAGATCCCTCTTCTGCGTCATCGCCGCCAGCTCTCTATCTCACCTTTGTAATACCTCCGTCAACCGTGCCACCTTCGCGCGCAACCCCGCCTCTGTATCCCCCTGCATAGCTAGAGCGTTAGCCTGCTCTGGAGCATCCTGCCTCTCTGGCTGCTCCTCCTCCTCAAAATCATCTCTCACCTCTACCATCTCCACATCCGTAGGAGCTCCCCAACCCTCTCCTGGTGCCTCCGCACCCTCTCTGCCTCCCGCTGCCTCCTCTCCGCCCAATGGCCCCTCACCTCGCCACTGTCGCAGCGTCCACCACTCCTGGTACTCCGTAGTCACTCTGACGTCATCTACGTCTGGAATGTCTAGTACTGTATCCGACTCCTCCCCCAATGGCTCGACGATCGATGCAGATAGGGTCCTCTCATCACTTCGATGTCGATAGACTACGGGCTCCCCAGGCAACCCCTGGCGTACCCCAAACTGTCGCGTCACTCGGAGGTAATGGAAGTACTCCTACTCTATCCCATGTTTCCCAATCACCCATCTCCCCCTTCGAACCCGCCGAAGCCACTCATCAACCTCTAGCCATGCGAGACAATCCCGATATGGCCGCCATATCACATCTCTAGGAGTCAGTCATGCCAGTGCATCTCTGTAATGGTCGACATCTCCCGTGAACCGTCGACTCTACCCTCGCTCCTTAGACCGATACCATAGTGCACCATACCCAATATCCTTGTCCACCATCTCAGCTCGGGTAGTCCAGGGCAACCCTCGTGGTCGCTCTATAGCTATGTGCTGCCATGCCCAGCACTGCAACAAGAAACTGCACCCAATCCCCTTCCACCTCTGGCAGCAGACCTCATACAACTCATCATACAACTATGCCAAAAGCGTCTGACCCCATCTCATAATCATCGGCTCTATCACCGAACAATCCACCAACTGCCATACTACCTCCAATAGGTTCCATGGGAACCTCGCTCCTGATGAGTCTGGTAGGAGCATGTTGGAAATGAGGCTCATGAGTACCGCATGCCTCACTCCCAACATTCCCCTCGCATACCAATACCGTACCAGAATCCCCCCAATATGGCAATCCAGCTCTGCCCTCTCCAATGAGGTCATCCCATCATCATCCTCTCCGTGTCCAAAGTACCACGTCAGTACCGCCATCCTCTGGCCCCGTGGTGTTGTCCGAATAGGAACCCCGTCTATCGGAATCCGGAGAATCCGATACACGTCCTCTAAGGTGACAGTCATCTCCCCTGTCGAAAGATGGAAGGTGTTCGTACGAACATCCCACAGGCCGATCAAAGCTGTAATGTACGCCCGATCTACCACAACTGCATCCAACCGAGCCACATGCTTGAGCCCTAAGGCATCAAGCCACTCCCAGTCATCATCACTCAACGCCTCACGGGCATTAGAAAAAATAGTCGGTACTCGATGTCGACTCTTCACCACCTGCACATCACAGAAAACAACAAACATCAAAAACATGCATCAAATTACCATCACATGTACAAAAATGCATAACTGTACAGTAACATCTTTCATTCACATGTACATCCAAAAAAAAAAAAAATTCATCAATTTTGCATCTTTAATTTTGCATTTTTAATTTCATAAAAAATGACAAAATTTTGATATGGTTTACCTACGGTTTTACCTAAGTTTACCATTTCAAAACAAAAAATTCATCAATTTTGCATCTTTAATTGCATAAAAAATGACAAAAATTTGACATGGTTTACCTACGGCTACCTAAGTTTACCATTTCAAAACAAAAAAATCATCAATTTTGCATCTTTAATTTCATCAAAAACGACAAAAATTTGACATGGTTTACCTACGGTTTTACCTAAGTTTACCATTTCAAAACAAAAAAATTCATCAATTTTGCATCTTTAATTTCATAAAAAACGACAAAAATTTGACATGGTTTACCTACGGTTTTACCTAAGTTTACCATTTCAAAACAAAAAAATTCATCAATTTTGCATCAAAAACGACAAAAATTTGACATGGTTTACCTACGGTTTTACCTAAGTTTACCATTTCAAAACAAAAAAATTCATCAATTTTGCATCTTTAATTGCATAAAAAAAAAAAACGACAAAAATTTGACATGGTTTCCCTATGGTTTCGACCTAAGTTTACCATTTCAATAAAACACGTCATCCATTTTTAATTTCACAAAAATTACAAAAAAATATGAGCATGGTTTACCTACGGTTTCGACCTAAGTTACCATTCACATAGAAAAACATTTTTAACCATGGTTACCCTAAGGTGTTACTCTAAGTTTCATTTTGGGTTTATCCTACGGTTTTCCATCTAAGTTTCCATTGGTTTGCATCCATGTTTTATTTGGTTTCATTCATTCACCTTTTAATTTAATTAATTAGGGTTTCATGTTTTACACAAAAGACAAACACCATAAAAACACATTTGCATTTTTCCAATTCAAACTTGAGGAGATAGTGCACTTACTAGTCTCACCTCGGCTCCGCCACTCGATGACCCGGTCTATGCACTCATGATGGCTGGAAAATCTGGCAGCACTTCATGTCAGAAAATCTACCTCCTCCTCCCCAAAGCTCCAAATCGAATCGCTGAATAGTGCAAATGAACCAAAATCGTCATTTTTGCATATTTATACTTTTTGTCAGTTGGTACTCATCCCTTACAGGGACGAGTGCTTTTCGACGCGCTCGTCCCACCTTGGGACAAGTACCATTGGAGATGCACTCGTCCCACCCCGGGACGAGTACCATCCTAGAGTTCGTTCCACCCCGGGACGAATTAAAAAAAAAAAAAACACAAAACAATTAAAAATGACAAATGCAAACAAAACCACTAAAAATTGTCAGATAAAGGTGCTCTTGCACTTAACCTCTTGGCATAAGCAAACTGATGTCGGGGTCTAACTTGTCGTTATCCTACTCCCTAAGAAGGCTACCATAGCCGGACCGCTCCACGGGCAAACGGATTTTTGCCAATGTTAACCCCAAATAGTATCTCAAAATGGGTTCACACTCACCCAAAATAGGTCAAAACAGTCAGGAACCTGCTGGAGCATGCTTAGCGGTAAACCATCTAAAAGCACCCTTGCACAAGTCATCTTGGGTCAAGTGACTCGTTGCTTTTCTCATTTTGGTCATTCCCTCATCGATTCATCGCTTGAGGGGGTAGTCACACTTAGTTGCCAATCAACACCATTATACCCAGTATTGGAAATGACACACATTCAAAGGATCATTGCAAAAGACAATCGTGCCCCTGCTTGGGGCAGCAAACAAGCAATCATCACAAACTGATCATATACTTGGCATTTGTGAATCATGAACTCAAGGTTCCCATAGACAAAAGGTTGCGCCCTTTGCCTATTCATGACTGATCAATGTCTAAGTTCAAGTAATACCTCACCAAACCAGGTTAATGCTTGATTTTAGTTCCTTAGCTCGTCAGAAGCAAGGATTCAAGAATGCGTGCCCTTTCCATACTTGGGGCATCAAGAGTTGGTTAGGTTACTGAGAAACCCTAATCATTAGTGCTTTGGTTATATATTTTTGCTCAAGCATCGCACCATGTGCAGCGCTTCCCAAAAAGGGGCATCTGTAGACACCAAAACAACACCAATCCGATTATGTGACAACAAGCACTGATCGCACTAACACACACAGTCCCCAAGGCAGCCCTCAGAGGTTAAACAGTGGTTCTAACCACTCACACAATAGTTTTGCAAGTCAAAAATCAATTTGGCACCTTT
Organism: Wollemia nobilis; assembly: GCA_028583015.1. Classification (NCBI taxonomy): domain Eukaryota; kingdom Viridiplantae; phylum Streptophyta; class Pinopsida; order Araucariales; family Araucariaceae; genus Wollemia; species Wollemia nobilis. The sequence goes on from JAQPPZ010016856.1 coordinate 5,533,478, forward strand.
TAGACACTTTATTGCTTATTCGCTCCACCTCGGGACGAGTGCGGATTAGCACTCGTCTCACCCAGGGACGAGTGCGGATTAATACTCGTCCTACCCAGGGACGATTACCAATGCTCGCTTCGGGGTGGGACGAATATCAGGTTTGAAAAGTCAAATCTCGACACATAACAACTCAGAACTGCCACTTAGCTTTTCCTGCATGACATAGGAGTGCGAGTGAGTTCTTTTGACAACTCACATCTGCCAATTGAATTTCCCTTCACTGCATGGGAATGAGAGTAAGCTTTTTAAGACAACTCAGATTTGGCACTTAGCTATCCCTTCATTGCATGGGAGTGCAAGTGAGATTTTCTAAAACACACAGAGACATGCACAGAGATAGTTAAGAATCCCTTGATCAAGAAGAAGTCTTTCTTTCAGGCAAAAAGCATTCATGCAAAGAAACACTTTTGCATGTTAATTCAAAGAGACCCCTTGGGTCTATAAAATGGTGAGTTTCCTCACCCAAAAGGGGGACCAAGAAGGAGCATTTTGAGTGACGAAGTGCTGCTAATTCATTTACTTGCGATTTGTGTTTTCAAACATCCATAATCTCTTAATCTAAAGAGAGGTTATTGGGTGACTTTTGAGGGCATGAATCAGGAACCAACACCAACTTTTCTGACCACAATATTCTACCAATTTGCCGACAATACATCACATCAGGTTTCGGACCCATCCTAAGCGGATTGGTGTCGAAGCAAAGTTTCACCCGCGGGTGGTTTGCCTTCGGGCACCCCTCCCGCTTTATTTCTTTTGTAGTTTTTAGCTAGTTTCATGTTTATGCTTTTGTCAAGTTTTCAGTTCATTTAGATTCATTTTAGCCATAGTTAGATTTATCTTTTATTTTTCATACACAGGTGCTACTGATTCTTTGTTTGTTTCTTTGAACACAGATTTGCAGCATTAGTGGAGCAGCGAGGAATCAACCTTCACCAACGCAAGCGGCAACAACGTTTTGGTTCGCCCATATTATATGTGGGCACACGAAAGAAGGAATTTTGAGACAAGTTGTAAAGAGCAATATCTAACGCTCCTATCCCCTAAAAAGGAAGGAGACACATTGTAACACATTACTAAAAGAATATCAATAAAAAAAAGGCCGTAGTTTATATTGCTTTTATATCTTGTGTTCATTCATTTGTGTTCTTTCCTTTTAATACAATTTTGTTTAGTCTTTCCTTTTTGTTTTCGGAATCTTGTGTTTTCACTACCTAACTTGTGAGATTGGCAGAAAGGGTGATTGTGATTGAGACATATTTTGAGGTCAATTCTTCATCAAACAAAAGGTATGGGCACATCTTCCTTGTAAGTGAAATATTGTTGGATTGGATGTTGTGAATGCTAAGTTGGAGTAAAAAGGGTTGTTTTATAACCATTGTTGAGTAAGATTTCATGTGAAAGATTGGTGAATGTTTGTGAGAACATTTGAATGAGAAATTGAGAACTATCTTGAACTAGGGTTTGTGAAATATCATGAGTATCATTGTTATGTGAGATTGTTTGATAAGCATTGTTGGAAATATTTGAGTAAGCTTTCATATGCTTGACTAGGGTTTTGTGAAATACCATGAGTATCATTATTATGTGATTTTGGAGTCATCTTGAGTCAAGGTTTGAGTTCCATAGTGTGAGTTGTTGAAAGCATTGTGAAATACTTATTTAGGGTTTGTAAGCAAGTTGTATTTTATTGAGTGATTGGTTGAGTGGAGTTGATTGAGTCATGTTGGCAATTTTGGGTTTGAGATCCTAGCTTCTTGTCTATGAGTTGTCATTGATGTCAAAAGGAACTGGCATTAATGTCAAGAGGATTTATTGGCTTCAAAGGTTGAAGATTCCAAAGAATATTTTCTAGAAGATTTCGGAGAGATTCCATGTGGCAGATGAAAAGGTTTTTATCAAAACCATGGCAGGTTTAAGGGTTTTTATTAAAACCAGGTGGATGCATTAAGGGTTTTTCTCAAAACCACTCTCAGCTTAATGCAAAGGTTGGAGACACTTATTAATTAAATAACTTAATTAATAAAACCTTTTTAAGGTTTTTTAATTAATTATTTATTTGATTTAGTGATTAAATTATTTTAATAATTTAATGGGTTCTCCACCTAAGGTCTAAGGTCTAAAAGACCTTTGATTATTTTTTAAATAATCAAAAGGGTTTCATAAACCCTAAAGTTGTTTTGAAGGTGCCAAAATAATATTAATTCGAAAAGTTCGAATTATCCTCCCGTCGACGTCGTGCATAGCATGGAAGTTTGGCTATATAAGCCATAACCTATAGTCCAAAGCAATGGTGTGAAAGAAATTTGAATTGCGCAAAGGTTGGGAAGTAAAAGCTACGACTATCATTTTTTTCGCCACGTTTATCCACCGCCAAAGGGTTAAGGAGAAGGAGACTCTTGCTAGCCTTCAAGCTAGCGCCGTTGGCCTAGTGGCAACGACTGTTTTGCGAAGGCGCTTGAAGGGAGGTCAAGCGTTCGACTCCCACCGTGGAGTGTGAGAAGAGTTTTTGCGCTCCGATTTTTTTGGAGGCACTGTTGACCCGCGATTTTTGGAAGCATTTTTTTTGGTAAGGTTTTTTAAATAAAATCTGCATTTTGTTAAAGAAGAAGTGGTTGGGCAGATTTATTTAAAATTATTTTTAAGGTTAAATGCTTCTTTGGAGATATAAGGTTGATAGTGTGTGGTTGAGATTTTTGGCTTGATTGTTGAGTGAGATTTGCTTAGAAGCTATTATTCCTTGAGCATGGTTTAATTAATTTGGAGAAATAAGGTGTAAAAGGATATATTGTTTGTATGCTTTATATTTTTTGGTAGTTGACTTCTAAGGATTGGAGTCATAAGGTGTTTTATGGAATAAATATTTTTGTGGTTACTTTTATGATCTAACCCTAACTTGGTGGCAAAGTTGAGGGTGGTGTTGGTAACAAAGTTGAAGAACTATTCTCTTCTTCCTCAAACAAAGGTATGGGCAACTTCTTCCATGTATATTGTTGATGGTGTATTTTCTGAAATTGAGTTTGGAGTGAAAAGGTTGTCTACTAGGTATTCTTGTTGGTGTAAATCCCATTTTCTGGATATTGAAGATTGTTTATGCATTAAAATCATTGATGAGTTTTTTGGGTGAATGCATAATTCTGGTTGAGGAAGAGGAAGCATTTTTGCACTAGGGTTTATGTTAGTAAGTCTTGCTACTTGCATTGAGATGGTGAAACCCTTAGTTGGCTGTTTTGAGATTGATGGTTGAGTTGCTTCCATAGAGGTTGTTTTGATCAAGTTAATGCTTTACTTGATACATGATTTGGGCTTACTCCATTGAGATTGATTTGAGCAAGTTATTCTTTGCATTGGTGATTTATGTTGGTGGCTATTTTGTTCAAATATCTTTGGAGGGAAAAGGATGTCTACTAGTTTCCTTTTCATGTAGTGATTGGTTGAATGCTTCAAGGTTAATGTTGAGTTGAATGATGTTGGTTAAACCTTGTCTATAAGCATTGTTGTTAAAGCCCTAATTGGTTGAGAAAAGATATTGGTTGTGGAAAGAACATGAGTATCATTGTTATATGAGATATTGCATGGTTGGCAATTGTTGGGTTGTGTTTCATGTTCTTGAGAAAAGCATACTACATCTATCTTATTCATTTGAGATTGAGATTGAGAGTTAAGTATAAATATTGAGTATTTTTTTTTTATGAGAGTTGAGATTGAGATTGGGAGTTAAGTATAGAACATATTGAGTCTCTAACAATTCTCTTTATGCTTCTATGAGGTTGATGAATCACATTGGGTCTCTAACAATTCTCTTTGTGGGTTCATGCTAAGCAAGTTTTTCTTGATGAACTTGTGAGCTGATTTGGACAGGTTCTAGTGAGGACTTGTGAGCTGATTTGGACAGGTTCTAGTGAGGACTTGTGAGCTGATTTGGACAAGTTCTAGGGAGGACTTGTGAGCTGATTTGGATAGGTCCTAGCAGAGGACTTGAGGACAGAGTTGAAGTGGTTCTTTGAGAAGAACCTGAGGATAGTTTTGACAAGTCTTTGAGAAGGCTTGTGTGTAGTAGAGATTGATTTGTTCAAGCTTTATGAGTTGAGCTTGGGACAGATCTGACAGAGTGAGGAAGACTTGTGCTGGACCGACTGACTGTGTTTAGTACAGGTTGATGAGTTGTTGTGGAGGTGATCAGTGAGGACAGAGGTCTCTTGAGGCTGAGCATTGAGGACAGGAGGTCTTCTATGGAAAGGAGTTCCACGTGCTAGCGGAATAAGAGGCAGGTGATCTTCTGAAGTATCATTTCTAGAGCTGAGGGGAAGGATTCTCCTTTGGGCAGGAGGCTCATAAATTCGTGAGGAGGGGAAGGATTCTCCTTTGGGTAGAGGCTCATAAATACTTGAGTAGGGGAAGGTTTCTCCTTTGGGCTGAGGCTCATAAACATTGTAATTGGGAAGGATTCCCAAAGAACTTTGAGAAAGCTTTTAGAGAAAATATTTGAGTGGACGTAGCCCACCTTGGGTGAACCACGTTAAAATGGGTCTTCATTGTGTGATGTTTTCTGTGATGATTAATGCTATGATGATGCCACTGCTATCTAAAGTAAAAATTGATAAATGGTTAAGTCTTATACTGTTCACCCCCCCTCTCAGTATAAGTCTATGTTCTTCAATTGGTATCAGAGCAGGTCTCTCCAGGAAGAGCCTAACAACTTGGAGAAGGATCCAACAGAGGAACATACAGATACAGAAAGTGATGAAGAGATTGAATTCGATCTAAAAGGTGAATTCTTTTTGGCCTTAAGAAATCTTGAAAAAATCAGGGAAGAGAATTCTATTCTAAGGCAACAAAGTCAGGAAGAAGAGATAGTAAGATCAGAACTATCTCAAAGTCTCACAGACTTTAAGATTCTAGCTGAAGAAGGGAAGAAGGTTGAACAGGTTCTAACAGAGGTTCTCAAAGGGAAGGAAGCTGATTGCGAGAAACTTGAAGAAGAAGTGGTGTCTCTTAGAGTTAAGTTGGAACAGCTGGTTCTCAAACAGAATATTCCTTTTGGAAAGCAAAAGGAGGATAGTCTCACCATTCAAGAAATAGGAACTTCAAGCAAGATCAACTTTCAAACAGAAGAGCGATGGATTCAAGTTGATCACAAGAAGAACAATCATCCAAGGCATCAAAACAGGTTACATAATACTTTCCATGGCTATTGTCTTTCTTGCAAAAAATTTGGTCACAAAGCTATGCATTGCAATAAGTTTGTGAATAACCATGATAAGGGAAATGTTAATTCTTTTGCACCTCTTGTGAATAAAGATATCATGTGTTACAAGTGCAATAATTTTGGGCATGTAGCAAGAATGTGTAATTTGGATAGATCTAGCAAAGAGTTTACTAGGAAAGGAAATGAAATCAAATCTAGATCTATGATAGTTCAAACTACTTTTCATGCTCAAGATAAAGAGGAAAAATGGTATCTTGATAGTGGTTGCTCCAAACATATGACTGGTGAAAAAGAAAAGTTTTTGGTTTTGAAAGAAACAAATAGAGGGACAGTTAGTTTTGGAGATAACAGGTCAACAAAAATTTGTGGGAAAGGAACTCTTAGTTTGGATGGAAAAACCAAAACAGAAAATGTGCTTTATGTAGAAGGTCTTAGACATAATCTTCTGAGTGTGAGCCAACTTTGTGATCAAGGGCACATAGTATCCTTCTTTTCAGATAGATGTGAGATAAGTAAAGAAAAGAATGGAAAAATCATTGCTAGTGCTAAAAGGACTCCTAACAATCTTTACATGTTAAGTGAGATAAAAAGGGAAAAGTGTTGTCTATCTCAAGAAGATGAGAGTTGGTTATGGCACAAAAGAATGGGACATTTGAGTTTTGATAACCTTGTCAATATTAGTCACAAGAAGGTTGTTAGAGACTTACCCAAAATAAAGAGACCACAAAACACCATTTGTGGTCCTTGTCAACATGGGAAACAGACCAGAACTAGTTTTAAATCTAAGGGGTACTCATCTTCCAAACCCTTGGATCTTATTCATACTGATTTATGTGGCCCCACCAGGACTCAAAGCATTCAGGGAGAAAGCTACTTCATGCTTTTTATAGATGACTTTTCTAGAATGACTTGGGTCACTTTTCTAAAAGAAAAATCTGAAGCTCTTGAGAAATTTAAAGCTTTCAAAGAAATGATAGAAAATGAGACTGATAAGAAAATCAAATGTTTGAGATCAGATAGAGGAGGAGAATTTACTTCAAATGAATTTGTGGAGTATTGTGAACAACAAGGAATTAAAAGAGAGTTTTCAGCAGCTAGAACTCCTCAACAAAATGGAGTAGTTGAGAGAAAGAACAGAACTATTGAAAATATGGCTAGGGCTATGCTGAATGAATCAAAGCTTTCAGACGGTTTTTGGAAAGAGGCAGTTAGTACAACAGTTTATATTATCACCAGGGCTCAGTTAAGAGTAAATCATCATAAAACTCCTTATGAACTATGGAAAGGGAGACCAGCTACAGTGAAATATTTCAAAGTGTTTGGTAGTAAATGTTTCATCAGAAGGGAAGATCAGAACTTGGGGAAGTTTGATCCTAGATGTGATGAGGGGATTTTTCTTGGGTACTCCAACAAAAGCAAGGCCTACAGATGCTACAACAAAAGAACTCATACTATCGTAGAAAGCATAAATGTGACAGTTGATGAGAAGATAGGAATACGAGAGTCAGTACAGGAATTTGATGATGAGAATTGTCAAGAGGAATTCAGAGAGGTTTCAGATGAAGAAGAAGAAAGACAACAACTTCTCCCCAAAACTCCTTCCAGGTATGTTCAGAAACATCATCCAAAATATTTGATCATTGGTAATCCAGATAGCAGACAAACAAGAAGAAGAGTTATTTCCTCACATGTTTCCACAGATATCTCCTTACTATCTCAGATTGAGCCAAAGGATCTCAATGAAGCTTGTGCAGATAAGTTTTGGACAAAAGCAATGGATGAAGAATTAAATCAGATAGAGAAAAGTGAAACTTGGGAATTGGTTCCAAGACCTAAGGATAAGAATGTCATTGGTACCAAATGGATTTTTAGGAACAAACTCAATGAGGATGGTAAGATTGTCGAAACAAAGCAAGGTTAGTTTGTAAAGGATATGCTCAAGTTGAAGGTATTGATTTTGAAGAGACCTTTGCTCCAGTTGCTCGTCTTGAAGCAATCAGAATGTTTTTAGCTCTCTCAAGTTTCAAGTCTTTCAAAGTGTATCAAATGGATGTTAAGTCAACTTTCTTAAATGGTGTGTTAGAAGAAGAAGTTTACATAGAACAACCAGAAGGATTTTTACTTTCAGAACATTCAGACTATGTGTGCAAGTTGAAAAAGGCTTTGTATGGGTTAAAGCAAGCTCCTAGGGCTTGGTACTCAAGACTTGACAGGTATCTTCATGAACAGGGATTCAGAAAAGGTATGGCAGATAGCAATCTGTATATTAAAAATGAAGGCAATGATATGTTGATTGTGGTTGTTTATGTTGATGATATTATTTTTGGAGGAAACAATACTCAAATGTGTAAAGATTTTGCTAACAACATGCAGAAGGAATTTGAGATGTCTATGATTGGAGAGTTATCTTTCTTTTTAGGTCTTCAGATTGCCCAATCAAAAGATGGTATATTTCTCTCTCAAGGAAAGTATATAAAAGAGATGTTAAAAAAATTTGGTATGATGGATAGCAAACCAGTTTGTACTCCAATGATTACAGGGTGCAAGTTGAGCAAAGATGATGAATCTCCAATGGCAGATCAGAGGTTGTACAGGTCAATGATTGGCAGTTTATTGTATGTTACAGCTACCAGACCAGATATCATGCAGGCAGTTGGGTTAGTAGCAAGATTTCAGGCAGCTCCAAAAGAAACTCATGTTATGGCAGTCAAGAGGATATTCAGATATTTGAAGGGCACTATGGACCTTGGACTTTGGTACCCCAAGGGTGATAAGTTTACTCTCACAGCTTATACAGATGCAGATTGGGCAGGAAGTATTGATGACAGGAAAAGCACTAGTGGTGGAGCTTTCTTTTTGGGAAGGAGTTTGGTTGCTTGGTTAAGTAAGAAACAACCTTCAGTTTCTTTATCTACAATAGAGGCAGAGTACATAGCAGCAGTAGCTTGTTGCACACAGGTTTTATGGATGAAAACCACCTTGGAAGACTTCAAAATAAAGCATGATCAACCCATCTCCATATTATGTGATAATACAAGTGCCATAAGTATCTCCAAGAATCCGGTAATGCACTCAAGAACAAAGCATATTCCTATCAAGTATCATTTTCTAAGAGAACAAGTTCAAGACAAGCAAGTTAAGTTAGAGTATGTGCCTACTAAAGAACAGATTGTTGATATCTTCACCAAACCTCTTCCAAGAGATACGTTTGAGTATTTAAGGGAGAAATTGGGAGTTTTACTCCCACCCCAGAATTAATCACCTCAACAGGAGGTGGGGGAGGGACTAAGCTAAGAGGCTCATTCTTAGTCCCAAGCCCCAAAGGTGACCCTTTGCCATTGATGACAAAGGGGGAGAGATATGAGTAAGGGGGAGAGCCTCAAGTCGGGGGAGCTGATTTCTATACAGCAGTTTTGAGTTTCAGTGTTGTTGAGAAGCATGGTTTGCCATCAATGACAAAGGGGGAGATTGTTGGCAATTTTGGGTTTGAGATCCTAGCTTCTTGTCTATGAGTTGTCATTGATGTCAAAAGGAACTGGCATTAATGTCAAGAGGATTTATTGGCTTCAAAGGTTGAAGATTCCAAAGAATATTTTCTAGAAGATTTCGGAGAGATTCCATGTGGCAGATGAAAAGGTTTTTATCAAAACCATGGCAGGTTTAAGGGTTTTTATTAAAACCAGGTGGATGCATTAAGGGTTTTTCTCAAAACCACTCTCAGCTTAATGCAAAGGTTGGAGACACTTATTAATTAAATAACTTAATTAATAAAACCTTTTTAAGGTTTTTTAATTAATTATTTATTTGATTTAGTGATTAAATTATTTTAATAATTTAATGGGTTCTCCACCTAAGGTCTAAGGTCTAAAAGACCTTTGATTATTTTTTAAATAATCAAAAGGGTTTCATAAACCCTAAAGTTGTTTTGAAGGCGCCAAAATAATATTAATTCAAAAAGTTTGAATTATCCTCCCGCCGACGTCGTGCATAGCATGGAAGTTTGGCTATATAAGCCATAACCTATAGTCCAAAGCAATGGTGTAAAAGAAATTTGAATTGCGCAAAGGTTGGGAAGTAAAAGCTACGACTATCATTTTTTCGCCACGTTTATCCACCGCCAAAGGGTTAAGGAGAAGGAGACTCTTGCTAGCCTTCAAGCTAGCATCATTGGCCTAGTGGCAACGACTGTTCTGCGAAGGCGCTTGAAGGGAGGTCAAGCGTTCGACTCCCGCCGTGGAGTGTGAGAAGAGTTTTTGCGCTCCGATTTTTTCGGAGGCACTGTTGACCCGTGATTTTTGGAAGCATTTTTTTTGGTAAGGTTTTTTAAATAAAATCTGCATTTTGTTAAAGAAGAAGTGGTTGGGCAGATTTATTTAAAATTATTTTTAAGGTTAAATGCTTCTTTGGAGATATAAGGTTGATAGTGTGTGGTTGAGATTTTTGGCTTGATTGTTGAGTGAGATTTGCTTAGAAGCTATTATTCCTTGAGCATGGTTTAATTAATTTGGAGAAATAAGGTGTAAAAGGATATATTGTTTGTATGCTTTATATTTTTTGGTAGTTGACTTCTAAGGATTGGAGTCATAAGGTGTTTTATGGAATAAATATTTTTGTGGTTACTTTTATGATCTAACCCTAACTTGGTGGCAAAGTTGAGGGTGGTGTTGGTAAAAGGTTGAAGAACTATTCTCTTCTTCCTCAAACAAAGGTATGGGCAACTTCTTCCATGTATATTGTTGATGGTGTATTTTCTGAAATTGAGTTTGGAGTGAAAAGGTTGTCTACTAGGTATTCTTGTTGGTGTAAATCCCATTTTCTGGATATTGAAGATTGTTTATGCATTAAAATCATTGATGAGTTTTTTGGGTGAATGCATAATTCTGGTTGAGGAAGAGGAAGCATTTTTGCACTAGGGTTTATGTTAGTAAGTCTTGCTACTTGCATTGAGATGGTGAAACCCTTAGTTGGCTGTTTTGAGATTGATGGTTGAGTTGCTTCCATAGAGGTTGTTTTGATCAAGTTAATGCTTTACTTGATACATGATTTGGGCTTACTCCATTGAGATTGATTTGAGCAAGTTATTCTTTGCATTGGTGATTTATGTTGGTGGCTGTTTTGTTCAAATACCTTTGGAGGGAAAAGGATGTCTACTAGTTTCCTTTTCATGTAGTGATTGGTTGAATGCTTCAAGGTTAATGTTGAGTTGAATGATGTTGGTTAAACCTTGTCTATAAGCATTGTTGTTAAAGCCCTAATTGGTTGAGAAAAGATATTGGTTGTGGAAAGAACATGAGTATCATTGTTATATGAGATATTGCATGGTTGGCAATTGTTGGGTTGTGTTTCATGTTCTTGAGAAAAGCATACTACATCTATCTTATTCATTTGAGATTGAGATTGGATTAATTTTTGAGAGTTGAGATTGAGATTGGGAGTTAAGTATAGAACATATTGAGTCTCTAACAATTCTCTTTATGCTTCTATGAGGTTGATGAATCACATTGGGTCTCTAACAATTCTCTTTGTGGGTTCATGCTAAGCAAGTTTTTCTTGATGAACTTGTGAGCTGATTTGGACAGGTTCTAGTGAGGACTTGTGAGCTGATTTGGACAGGTTCTAGTGAGGACTTGTGAGCTGATTTGGACAAGTTCTAGGGAGGACTTGTGAGCTGATTTGGATAGGTCCTAGCAGAGGACTTGAGGACAGAGTTGAAGTGGTTCTTTGAGAAGAACCTGAGGATAGTTTTGACAAGTCTTTGAGAAGGCTTGTGTGCAGCAGAGATTGATTTGTTCAAGCTTTATGAGTTGAGCTTGGGACAGATCTGACAGAGTGAGGAAGACTTGTGTTGGACCGACTGACTGTGTTTAGTACAGGTTGATGAGTTGTTGTGGAGGTGATCAGTGAGGACAGAGGTCTCTTGAGGCTGAGCATTGAGGACAGGAGGTCTTCTATGGAAAGGAGTTCCACGTGCTAGCGGAATAAGAGGCAGGTGATCTTCTGAAGTATCATTTCTAGAGTTGAGGGGAAGGATTCTCCTTTGGGCAGGAGGCTCATAAATTCATGAGGAGGGGAAGGATTCTCCTTTGGGTAGAGGCTCATAAATACTTGAGTAGGGGAAGGTTTCTCCTTTGGGCTGAGGCTCATAAACATTGTAATTGGGAAGGATTCCCAAAGAACTTTGAGAAAGCTTTTAGAGAAAATATTTGAGTGGACGTAGCCCACCTTGGGTGAACCACGTTAAAATGGGTCTTCATTGTGTGATGTTTTCTGTGATGATTAATGCTATGATGATGCCACTGCTATCTAAAGTAAAAATTGATAAATGGTTAAGTCTTATACTGTTCACCCCCCCTCTCAGTATAAGTCTATGTTCTTCATGAGCCTAGTTGATTGAAGTTCTAGAGTGATAGTTCAAGTTCCATGAAACAAATTTTTCTTTATTCTTAATTGATTTGAAAAGAAATTTAAAGTGATTTAGTGTGAAACATATTGAGTCTCTTACCATTCTCTATATATTTTTGTGATTAAAATAAGATTCTGTGTGAAAATTTTTTGTGTGATTGAAGAGGTTTTTTGTGATAGATTAAGTTGAGTTGAATAATATTTTATGAAAGCTAGTGGATGGATTTCAGTAAGTACTAGAGTGGACTTCAGGACAGAGTTAAGAAAGCTTTTGTAAAAGCTAGTGAGCATATTTGAGTAATTCCTAGAGTGGATTTAAGGAAATATTTATGTGAGCTCTTGTGGAAGCTTGCAAGTAGATTTGGGATAAGTCTTGGTGAAGACTTTTTGTGCAGATTTAAGATAGAGATTAAGCATATTTGTGTTAGATCGATGGATAATGTTTAGTGTAAATTTGAGATAGATATTGAGCAATTTGTGCAGGATAGAGGATAGTATTCAGTATAGATATGAGTTAGAGATAGAATAAAGTAAGAGTAGACTTTGGAGTTGATAGAGAAGAGGACAATAGTCTCTAGTGGATAGAGATCTGTAAGCCAGGGAAGTGAGGACAAAGGTCTTCTGAGTGAGGAAAAGAATTTTTAGTGGAAAGAGATCCATAAGTCAGTGTAGTGGATGCAGTAGTCTTCTAATAGGATCACCAGCCAGAGCAGAGGAGAAGGAGTTCTCCTATGGATAGAGATCCATAAACTTGATTAGGGGATTGGTGTCTCCTTTGGACAGAAGTCCATAAATATTGTAATAGGGAAAGGATTCCCAAGAGAATCTATTGAGGATATTTTATAAGGAATATTTTTCTCCGTGGAGTAGCCCACATTGGGTGAACCACATTAAATAATGTCTCTCATGTGTGTGATGCTTTGTGTGATGATTTGTGTGATGTTTACTGCTTTAATATTGCTTAAAGCAAAAAGTTTTATCTTATACTATTCACCCCCTCTCAATATAAGCACATGTTCTTCAGAGATATGTCATTCACTGTTTGAGATTTTTTCATTCGCTATTGGTGCTGCATTTTAAAACATGTCACTTGTTGTTCGTCATTATCAACAAGAGATGTTGGTTGTTGTTTTAAGTTGCCCACATGGATATTTGTTTCGCTAAAATTTAAGAAATTATACTTCATTGTCGTTCATTTACCATTCAAAAAGGAGAGTTCATTATTGTTCATTGCCCGTTCGAGAAGAGAGTTTGTTGTTGTTCATTGTCTTATTGCAAAAAATCATTGTTGTTTCATTACCCTTGGAGAGAGTGGTTTGTATATCATTCATGGTCTCATTTAGGGAGAGGTTTTTGTCGCCATTCATTTTCCATTATAGAGAGTGGAATTGTTGTCTTTCATTGTGCCTTTCGTTGTGTCCCTTCACTTCCCTTTGTCAATGTCTTTGTTGTTGGTTATGTGAGATATTTGCAGTGTGTAAAAAGAGAAAAACTAGAAATTTTTGTACATTGATATCAATAAAGAAGCGCTTGAAAATAGATGCAATATCCATGAGAAGAAGAAGACATTAGTGTGTGACAAGCTGGAAAATACTTATGTTGATGAGTAGTTGAGAGGTTTGAAGCTTTAAGTTGTGGAGCTGCACACGTCTTCCAATACATGATTCTGGATAATAGATTAGAAATGATATACCATACGTTTGATCTGGGTGATACTTGTAGACCAGAATAAAAATGCAAGTATAATTTGTATTGGCTACATTATTGACGAAGCTTTAAGTTGTAGGTTGCAAAGTGTTCTACTCAACAGATAATATATTCAGAGTGGTTTGCTTTGCCTTGATAAGGCTTGGAGGAAAGAGACCTAGGTTCAAGTCTCATGCATGAAGTTTTGAATGATGAGGTTTCACCTTGATGTTGGTATCCAATAAGGTACAAAAAGATAATTTTATTTTATGGTATTATTGTTGACTTCATAAGGGAGATATAAGTAGGTATTTGAAATAAATTGTTGTGGCATTATTGTGAACATTGTAGAAAGGGAGATATAAGTAGATATTATGTTAGTGAAAGCTTTATTATGTGTGACTTGTGCAAAAGACAAAAATAAGGCATAAAGGAAGTATTATTATAATTGAAGTGGTAAAAAGACAATATTATGTGAGAATTATGAATATGTTGATGATGATTTTGTGTATCATAGTTGGGCAGATTTAGTGCATAATTTGGGTAAAGTTTGTGCAATATTGTTGAATGAAATTGTGAAGAATTTGGGCATTTATTTGTGTGATATTGAATGTGAATTGGAAAGTGTAAGATACCCGTTTTATAAATCAAATTTATGCATTATTGTGTTTGATATTTGAGAGAAAATTTCAAAGGAACATAAACCAATTTTGTGAAATAAATTTATATACTAGCATAATTTGATTTAAATGGAGTTTGCAAGAAGTAGAGATTTGATTTGATGAATGTGAGACATGTGAAAGAGATAGACTTAATAAATGTGAAGAGAACATATTGAGAATTTGCAATGTATATTATTCTTTATATGTTCTTGAAAGAATTATGGGTAGAATATGCCTAAGATACTTTGACAAAAGCATGTGTTATGTGCAAGTTTTGAGCATGTGTTAGAGTAAATTTGGGTAGAGTTGGGCAAGTCTTGTGAGAAAACTTGAAGCAGGTTTGGGCAGAGTTGAGAAAGTCTTGTGAAGACTTGAAGCAGGTTTGGGAAGATTTGAGCAAGTATTGTAAGAATACTTGAAGTAGGTTTGATGTATATTTGAGCAAGTCTTGTGAGAAGAATTGAAGTAGGTTTGAGGTAGATTTGAGCAAGTCTTGTGAGAATAATTGAAGTAGGTTTGGGAAATATTTGAGAGCATATTTGAGCAAGCCTTGTGAGTAGGCTTGGTGCAGATTTGGGTAGATTTGTGAGTAGGTTTTATTGCTAATTTGAGCAAGCCTTGTGAGTAGGCTTGGTGTAGATTGGAGTAGTGAGTTGAGCAGATTTTATTGCAAATTTGAGAAAGCCTTGTATGAAGGATTGGAGTAGTTTTTGAGCATAAAGGAGAGATGTCTCCTATGGATAGATATCCATGAACTAGAGCAAAAAGGAAAGGTGCCTCCTATGGATAGAGTTCCATGAACTAGAGAAGAGAGAAGAGGTGTCTCATGTGGATAGAGTTCCACGAACTAGATCAGAGAGGAGAGGTGCCTCCTATGGATAGAGTTACACAAACTAGAGTAGAGAGAGGATATAGTTCTCTTGTGGATAAATTTCCATAAACCAAAGTTGAGGGGATAGAGTTATCTTGTGGATAGAGATCCATAAACTAGAGTTGAGTGAATAGGATTATCTTGTGGATAGAGGTCCACAAACTAGAGTTGAGGGGATAGATTTCTCCTGTGGATAGAGGTATATGAACCAAAGTTGAGGGAATAGAGTTCTCCTATGGATAGAGGTCCACAAAATAGAGTTGAGGGGGTAGAGTTATCCTATATACAGAGTTCCACAAACCAAAGTTGAGGGGATAGAGGTCTCCTATGGATAGAGATCCACAAACTTGAGCATAGGGGATTGGTGTCTCCTTTGGACAAAGGTCCATAAACATTGTAATAGGTATTTGGTTCCCAAAATATTTGTTGATAAAATTTAGAAGAAATATTTTCTTCATGGATGGAACCCACATTGGATGAACCATGTTAAATATGTGTCTCTCTTGTGTGTGATGATATGTACATTGCTTTGCTACTGGTATTGATAATATTGGTTAACTCTACTATGGAAAGATATTGCAATTGATAACATTGGATAATATTGTTTTGGAAAGAAAAGCAAAAATTTATCTTATACATTCACCCCCCCTCTCTGTATAATCTTGTGTTCTTCACACCACACACTTAAGAGATACATATTTTATGTGGAAACTTCATCTTGGGAGAAAACCACAACAAAATATTTCTTATATATTTCTTCAATAAATGTTATGGGTACCAACCCACATGAGACACCAACACCCTATACAACTTTGTGGATACCAATCCATAGGAGACACCAATATCCTATACAAGTTTGTGGACACCAATCCATAGGAGACACCAATCCCCTTACTCATGTTTGCTCTAAAACCTACTCAAATCTGCTCCATCTCATATATTTTCAATTCAATAAAAATCAATGCATAAATATGCTCTTCTCGTATACTCTCAATTCAATCATAACAAATGCAAAAATATGCCCTTATCATCTACTCTCAATTGCAATAATAACAAATGCACAATTCTGCTTCTTTTCTAATTTTCAAATCTAACTCTTCAATATCCCTTATTACTCCCTAGTTAAAGATTTTCAAAATAAAACTTTATAAAATAAATATTATACCTTATATCTCCCTTAATTATTTAATAAAATTTAATTAAATATTTTAACATTCACTATGACTCACATAACATTTTTCATTTCATGAACTTTCCTTCAACACATTAACTATTAAATGTAGCAAAAAAATCATTTGTACTCTTTCAAATTTGATTTTTCTATTTCACAAGACTTCCTCGAATGAGCTCCACGTAAATGTATCTTAACCTATTACAAATGACATGATTTTATAAAAATTTCAATCTATGATTTCTATTGTTGTCGTTATCTGTAATTTTCTTTTGATGAGACCTTCCTTCACTGTCCTTTTGTACACTTGAAGTCATTCGAAGATGATTTTATGCACGTCAACTTAAACTTAGTCTAGCATTCTCTTTATGGCAGTAAAATCCATGCTCTTCACTAGGCATCCAATGTATTTATTTCAACACAGTATTCATGTATTTTATTGCAATCTAAAAATGATTCCTATGTCTCATTTAAACTTCTCAATAATAAATATTCCTTCATCATAGAACTGCCTTCCTCTACCCTTCTGCAATGTGGTCTTCATTTCTCAATATAATACCAACTGGATGCACTACTTCTACCCTTTTGCGATGTGACCTTCACTTAAGCTCCAATGAGCATCTGCCTCAACTACTTCAATACCTTCTATAATGTGGTCTCCACCTAAGCTCCAATGAGCGTCTACCTCAAACATCTTATCTACCACACTATCTCCATCATGTAACATGGTCTATGTTGAGATCCAATGAGCATCTACCTAAAATACTTTATTTACCACACCATCGCCCTCTTGCGATGTGGTATTGTCCAAGATCCAATCTGCCTTAGTGCCTTCACTACCACACCATGAGGTTGTTTACTTCTACATAGATGTACCACAACTTAATCGAATTCTCGAATTTAAATATTTCATAATTATTCATTTTTGACTAAGTTTCAGTATTATATATATTTATTTTTATTTTTATTGTAAAGGTCATCCCATGCACGATCATTTTAATTTTTGAAAATTTACTTTATAATATTTAAATATTATAATGTTTAACTCTATAATATTTTTATAACTTTAATATTTAAATTTCCAATTTAAATATTAAAGCATATATCATCCTTGACAACTCAATATTTCATCCTTGAATATATTTCTACCTTTAACATTAATGACAACTCAACATTTCATCCTTGAAAATATTTCTACCTTTAACAACTCAACATTTCATCCTTGAAGATATTTTTACCTTTGACATCAATGACAACTCAATATTTCTAACAATATCCCCCTTTGTCATTAATGGCAACCCTACAACGAAATTGTCCTTTATTGCAACATGATCATAAAATACTCCCTATTACTAAGAACTCTCCCCTTTGACATCAATGGCAAATGCTCCTCGAGACTGTAAGATAAGACACTTGACAATGCCCCCTTCTCCTTGATATTATTGAGATGTTCAATTATGATATTGGAGTGAAATTCCTCCCAAATTACTTCTAAGATATTGAAAGGTCTTCTTTGGAAGTGGCTTGGTAATGATGTCAACAATCTATTCCTTTGTAGCAAAGTATTCCAAATTGACTTGTTGATCAGTCACTTGTTCTCTCAAAAAGTTATACTTGATCGAAATGTGTTTGGTATTTGAATGCATCATCAGATTATTTGAAATATTTATGGTACTTGTATTATCACAAAGTATGGAGATATGATGATCATGCTCTACTTTGAAATTGGTTAAGGTTTATTTCATCCATAAAACCTAAGTGCAACAAGCAACTGTTGCAATGTACTCTACCTCTACAACAACTGCTGCAATGTACTCTACCTCTACAATAGATAAGGACATTGATGCTTGTAGCCAGATCACTTTATTACACTAGATCTTCAAACTGACACGCTACTGTTTTATAAGAAAAACTCCTTGTAAGCTCTTGACACAGTGCTTGGCCATAAACCAACTTGGTCAACCAAATATCGATATCATATTATTGGATCTTGGAGACCCAACTAGCTCTCTTATCTCTAAGTTCTCCTTGGATAATGAAACTTTAGATATCAAGATGTACAACATGAACTATTGTTTTGCTTTGTGAAATAAAATACCAAAACTTCTTTAGATATTTCATCACTGCATACACTTTCTTCTCATTGAAGTTATATTTTCCTTTATGCGGTTGAATCACTTGACTCGGGAATGCAATAGGCCATTTATTTCCATATTCTTCCTTCTATTTAAGGACAATTGCATAAATTTATTAATCACTAAAAACATAAAGGATGAAATCCTTAGAATAATCAAGATTCACCAAAATGGGAGCTTAAGAAATCCTCTCCTTGAACTCTTTGAATGATTCCTTTCTCTTCTCTTTCCATTTGAACTCGAAGTTATTTTTTAGGAGTTCAGTCATTGGCTTCACTACTTGAGCAAATTCTACAGTAAACTTCCTAACGAAGTTGATTTGGCTAAAGAAATATTGTAAAATTTTCTTTTTAGCTGGTGATGGGAGCTTTAAGTGAGCTTCAACTCTAGCTAGGTCAACACCTAACCCTTTCTCAAAAATAACATGGCCTAGAAGCTTTTATTATTTTACCACAAATATGGACCTCTTCAGGTTGATGGATACCCTGAATTCTTGGAACTTCTCAAATGCCTATCATAAATGTAAACCGTGTTCCTCCATTTTATGGGAGAAAAATATCATATCATCCAAATAAATAACAATAATTTGGTTTAGAAACCCATCGAAATCTAGGTCCATTGCTCTCTAAAAGGTTGCTCTAGCATTTGAGAGGTTGAAAGGCATTCATTGATAAGAAAATATTCATCACTTTGTGGTAAATGTCATTTTGTATTGGTCTCCATCCTTGACCTAGATTTGATTATATCCAAAGAATTCATCTAGTAGAGAAAATCATTGCGCTCCTACAACCACGTGGATGATTTGATCTATCAATGGCAAAGTATAATGGTCCTTTAGAGAGGCTTAATTAAGATTTCAAAAATCAATGCATAAGTGAATATCTCCATTCTTCTTCTACACACAGACCAAATTTGCTACCCAAAAAGAGTGCTTGCTAGGATAAATGATCTTCACTTTGAGCATCTTCAAGAGTTCTACTTTCATTAGGGTCTCTATTTTGGGATTGATTGGACTATTCTTTTATTTGGAAGTTTTTACCCCTTCCTACAGTTCAATTGTATTCTAGATAAAATTATATCATACCCTTTGAGGTTATGATAACTCCAAGTGACAATGTTTGGGAATTCTTAGCATAGTTCCTTGATTTGCACAAATTCTCCAGGTGTGCAGTCAGTTCCAAACTTGATTGATTTTCCAAGTTCTAATTGTAAATATTTGTACTCCTTTTCATCCACCTTGATCTTATGCTTTATTTTTCTATTATTTTTATTAAATAAACTTTCGAGCAAAATCAATCCTTTCGAGATGTGATTATTTTTCAACTAGATCAATCCCTTAGGTTATTCTTCATCAAATGTTCTCCCTTCAATACTACTAGCTTCATTTATTAGGAAGTTTACAATCTGCTCATCATTATCAAATAATTGGCAATGGATATTCTTATAAAGAACTAAAGTCCTGTAAACAAGTCTCACAGTATTTGGTTTTTGCATCATGTGTTAGACCGGGGAGAACTTGGCACCAATGGATTCTAAGAGATCAGCATGCTTATTTTGTTCTCGTGAAATTTCTTGGATGCTTAGCACTGTGTAGACTTCAAGAAGATCCCAGAATTTGTTGTGATGCACCTTTAAATAGTGTTATTTGGAGACACACTTATTAGTCACTTGATTGATAATTAGCTTCGACTCTCCAAGATCCCAAGTTTCTCTTCTTTATTAAAACCTAAGCACAATGCTTCATACACGGTAGTGTTATTTGTACAAATTCATGTCAGTTCATATGTATATGTATTCTATATACCAAAATGGGAGATGAGGACAATCCCTACTTCGGTGCCATTTTTACATATTGCACCATTGAAGAAGAATTTCCACAACTAATCTGAGATAGGATCTCCATAATTGGATACCTTCACTTCCACCTTGTCAGGCTTGGTAATGGTACAACAACAAATCTTAGTTTCAATAATTACATTGAAGTTATTCATGGAGAATTCATCTTCTATGTGAAGTTAACCCAGAGCTTCTTCCATTAAATCTAACTCTTTCATCTCTTCGATCATCAAGTTAGCCAAATCCATAGGATTTTCTTCATCCTCAATCCTTTCTATATGAAAGGTGGAAGGTTTCTCATTGTATATCCAAATTATTTTCCCTTTGAAAGGAATATCCAGATGGGAATAGTCTAGAGAAATATATCCTCCTAGATTGGTAGTGAATTCTCTCGAGAGGCACATACTAAAGTATGGTTCCAAATAAACAATGACCACCTCCTAGATCATAGTGATTTGAGGCATTTTATGTAATACAATTGGGATATATTTAATAACATCTATTGTTTAAATAGGTTCCATCCAGCTAGAAAACTCCTAAGCTGCTCTTGGTATACTCCATGTCCATTATCTCACAAACTACTTTCAACATGATAGTCATTGTAGCACTAGAGTCAATCATGTAGTTATGTACAATCCAACCCTCTATCCTAAGAGACAAGTAAAGTGGTGGTGGTCTATTATTTCTAGTATCTAAAGTTGTAAGCATCTGAGCTAACACAGTCTAAGTGGAATTTTTCTTTTTATCTTTAATAGAATTCAAATATTCTTGCAACATATCAACCTATCCAAGAAATTACAAGGCATCATAGAGACTAACCTTGGTAGGAATCTTCTTTAATTCTTCAACAATGTTGTACATAGATGAACTCGATTCTCTTCCTTCATTAGCAACCTCATACTTTCTCTGATATTACTGTGTGGCTTCCACCCTCTAACGCTTGGTCAAATATGGGTATTTAAGAAGTTCTTTTGCTTGTTCCTTCATCTCAACTTGCATTTGTGAAGTTTATGTATTCACTTGAGAGATTATTTCTTTTACCTACATAGGCAAGAGATATTTTAAAAGAATAGGTTTTTTCAACATACATGCTGATCCAAGTGCCTTCGTCTGTGCTTGTCTCTTTTCGTTATACATATTTGTCTCAGTAGGTACCTTTAATGATTCCATCTCATCTAGGTCCACGGTGACCAGCTTTTTCCCAGATCTCATGAGAACTGAAACTTGTTCTATCGCAAGGATTATAAATTTATGATAGGCTTATCTAATCATGTTGATATGACCATTGAAATAGTTGTCTACCAATGTTTGCACATAGTTCATATGAACCATGGAATTTTCTTCATCATGTAGATCATTGTAGGTAGAACACCAATACATTTTATCTGATGGGTTAGCTTCTTCATTCATCAACATGGTTGGATTCCTTTAAACTATATTGATGGTCAAAGCTACTTACTCTCTGGTGATTTATGGAGGTTGAAATATCCTAGGCTAGAAATCTCTCTCAACTTACCTTTTATTAATGGTTGTGATCTCATTTTTCATCACTCTCATTTTTGAGTGCATTGATTGTATCTCTTGTAGCAACTTCACTTGAGGATTATGATTTGAGGGTGCTATAGGAGTTGGTAATGGTAGTGGTACTAACGAATATTATAATTCTAGGAATGGAACTAGAGTGGGTAATTGTGGAATGAAAGAAGTAGGCAATTGTAGGACAAAAACTATCAGGGTTTGAGATGAACTATAATTCCATGAAGGGATCGGATACATGGGGGACATTGGTAAAGACTGAGAAGATGCATTGGAATATAAATATTATGGGAGATTAGGGAAGATAGGCATCATCATCTTTGGTGGGAGATTACCAATAACAATTAAATCAACTTTAGCCTTTTGCACTTGGGAGTACAAGGCCAAAAATGTATCAACATTGGACTGACGTATGACCATGCTAATGTCAAAATTGAAGGCTCAAATATAATAGAATGTAACTTGTTTGAGAGTAATTCGAATACGGTCAAGGACTCTCTGCTAAGTTAGAGTGAATCTAACATTGAAGTCAATGATTTCCTCCTATGGATACCTATGAATATTAGTAAATTGATGCAACAGAGAAAAGGGTTCTACTTGCTCATTGAAGCCTTTTATCATTAACTCAACAAACTGGTCCCATGTGATAATAGTGGCAGGTGGTAAGGACCGATACAAGTAAAGCAACTTCTCTTTGAGAGAGAGCATGAGAAATTTGACCATGATATCTTCATCTATGATTCTATGAATAGTTGCCAAAGAAGCCACATCTTGAATATTCTCATAAACTATTTTTCTCGTACCATCATATGTAGGCAAAGCTTTCAATGCTACTAGTAGGATCAGGTTCTGAGCTTACAGATTCAAAGATCTAGAATAATTTCATGTTGGAAACTATTGTGGTGGATTTTGATCTATTTTGACCAAAGAATTTACTCAGGGAGGAAAGCTAGTGGCAATGATAGAGGGACTTGAAGGAACGAAAAAACACACCAGCTACCTGTGAAGATGTTACAATTGATAGGATAGTTAGAGTGATTAATCTAGGATGCTCTCCTAACTTGGGTGTCAAGCTCAAAGAACTCAACAAGATTTTTAAAAATTTTGTCTTTCAATCTCATGATCATGAAGTAAATATTTCACTAACTTCACGTTTAGAGGCTTCTAGGTAAAACTAAGTTTCTAGATGTTCTAATCAAACAATAAAATATGAACATCAAATCTTAATACTTCTTAAGGTGGAACTTTTGGGTCCCACTGAGAATGCCAAAAATTTTTGGTCAAGAGTCTACTCTAGGATAGAATAGATGTATGCACCCTAGACCCGACCAAAGGCTAAAAGAAAGAAATGTCATTTAGACAAATATATAGAGAGGGTTGGTTCCCTTGCTATTCTAAGATTGGTATGAAGTTTTAGGGAAATAAATTAATAGAAAGAAATGGGAAATAATTAAAATAAATGGGAAATATGGTTGTGATCTAGAGAGATAATGCAGGGATGAACTAACAATAAGATTAAAAACCCAATTTAAACTAACAACATTCAATAGAAAGACAAAATAGAAACTAAACTTAGATCATATCATAAAGCATGACTTCCAATGACATTCCAACATTCATTCTTCATTGAAAACTAAATCCATACTCAGAATTTAATCTACCAATGACGATATAAATTCAATAGAAATGCAGAGTAGAAAGTATAAACATACACAAAATGATCAGGAACTCAAAGCCAAATAGTCTTTATATCACAACAAATGTTTAAACTCAGAGAGTTTCACAAGCAAAATGTCCATCTCCCTTTCTTACATCAAGTTTCCTAGTTTTTATAGAGGATTTCACCTCCAAAATTAAATGCTCATTAAATAACATGATGGTAAATAAAATATTGGTTGATCAAAATTTTCTCCTTGGTAGCATTAATGAACCAATATGGTGGTACCTTGGAAAGTAACAAGTAATTTCAAGAGGTGGCATATCAATACATAATTGGGATCATCAGAAAAATTTATCTTCATGGTGGTGCCTCAAAAATAGAAGGATCATACCAGAGTCAAGGATGAACGGTATTTAATTTGGGTAATCTTCTAGTTATCTATCAAACTTGATATTTATTAGTATAAATTCTAGAAACATTACCCCATTTTGCCCCAAAAATTGAATTCGTTGGCCTTTAAATCCCCTCTAGTCCAATATTTTCTTAAAGTGCTTTTGATGATAACTTACTCTTGGAGAAAATGGCGTAGATTAATTTTACTGGGTGAAGTCTGAAAAGAGCTTTCATCGTGCATCACCCGAAACATACCTTCACCAAGGTGTGAACGAAAGAGTGAGCTACTATGTGATGGCACGAAATGGTACTTTTGCTACGACATAGTGTAAAATGGTGCTTTCACTCTAGCATGGGTGAAAATATGATTGTACTAATGTATGAACTATATGGTGATTCACCAAGACAGCGTGAGAGGAGGCACTTTCACCTGATCATGGACAAAAAAGAAATTTCACTGAAAAGTGAGCGAAAAGGAAATTTCATTGAAAAAATGAGCAAAAATAAAATTTTCCAAGGCAAGAGCAAAAGCAAGAATTTTGCCAAGGCAAAGCATGAATTGGAATTTCACTGTCAAAACTAAAATGTTGCCTAAAATGTGATCTCACGGAACTCACCAAGGCACAAGCAAAAAAGAGCTTTCACTAGGGTGTGGGCCAAAAATGGGTCTTTGCTAAGGCGAAGCCCAAAATAATTTTTTTGCCCAAAAATACCCAAAATGAAACTTACTGAACACTTAGAAAAAATTTTAAACTTTATTTTTTCTATGGCAAAAATACCAATAGTTAAATAATTTTCCTTTCCAATGATAAAGCCTTTCTTGTACAAAGGCTTGAATATAAAAAATTTAAGATGGTAAAATTAACAGAATATATTTTGAAAATTCATCAACAACATCGATAATGGGAGAAGGCGACATTAGATCTTGAAAAAGCTCTAACAATATTACAAGAAAGTGTTGACTCTAAAAAAACAAAAGCATTCTCGATAAACCCTGACACATGCTTCACACTGTAATAGTCACAAAATATCTTTAGTTACAAATAAAATAAAAGTACTACACTGCAACCCTAGACAACCTAGACCAAAAGATACATTTTACCTTGATTGCGATAATTCAAGCCCATTTTTCCAGCCATTCAAACCCTTGAACCAAAAAAATATTGTTTTAAATAAATTAAAATAAAATAAAATCTTTAGTATGCATCATCTTAAAAATTCCCCCTTATAAAATATATCTATCAAAAGAACTTTGCCTCCTCCAAAAATAAAATTTGTCCCAAAAATATCTATCAACTAAGAGCATAAAAGATTAAACTGGAGCATACATGTAAATAATATGGCAAACAATTATCTCAATTAGGAGTGGAGGAGCTTGTGTTGGAAAGTAAGTGCAAAAACTATGATGACCTATTATATTGCAGATTACAGGAGATTAAAAATAAGTGCAAGGAGTACGATGAACAAGTATCTCACTTGAAAGAAAAAAATATTAATCTGAGCCACAAGTGCAAATAATGCAATGAACAATTATCTCAAGTGAGGATAGAAAATATTGACTTGAATCGTAATAATAAGGAACATCATATACAAATATCCCAACTAAGAGTAGAATAAATTAACTTGGACCTCAAATGCAAAGAATATGATAAACAATTATCTCAACTGGGACAAGTACAGGTAAAAGAATTATGTCCACTGAGAGCAAAAAATACTACGTTGAAGCACAAGTGTGAAAATCAAGACCAACAATTATCTCAATTGGAAGCAGAAAATATTAAGTTAAAAAATGAAATGAAAGACTATGTTGAACAATTATCTAAATTGATATTGCTAAATAATAACTTGGAACACAACTGCAATGAATTTAGTATTGAAACTGAGTCAACAAATGCACGATAAAACCATGATAAGGATTAAATAAATTCATTTTCCAATGATAAAGCCATTCTTGTACAAAGGCTTGAATATACAAAAATGAAGATGGTAAAATTGTTAAATAATGTTTTAAAAATTCATCAACAATGTCGAGAATGGGAGAAGGCGACATTAAATCTTGAAAAGCTTTGGCAATATTACAAGAAAGTGTTGACTCTCAAAAAACAAAGGCATTCTCGATAAACCCCAACACATGCTTCACACTGTAATGGTTACAAAAACTCTTCAGTTACAAATAAAACAAAAGCACTACACTACAACCTAGACAACCCAGAAAAAAGACATATTTTACCTTGATTGTGATAATTCAAGCCCATTTTTCCAGCCATTCAAACCATAATCACACCCTTGAACCAATAAAATCTAGTTTTAAACAAATTAAAAAAAAAACTTTAGCATTCATCAACTTAAAATTTCCCCTTATAAAAAATATCTATCAAAAGAACTTTGCCTCCTCCCAAAATAAAATTGGCCCCAAAAATATCTATCAACTAAGAGCAAAAAATATTAACTTAGAGCATACATGTAAAGAATATGGTAAACAATTATCTCAATTAGGAGTGGAAAATCTTATGTTGGAAAGTAAGTGTAAAGACTATGATGACCAATTATCTTGCATATTACAAGAGATTAAAAGTAAGTGCAAGGAATACGATGAACAAGTATCTCACTTTTAAGAAGAACATATTAACCTGAGCCATAAGTGCAAAGAGTGTAATGAGCAATTATCTCAAGTGAGGATAAAAAATATTGACTTGGATCGTAATAATAAAGAATATCACGAGCAAATATCCCAATTGAGAACAAAGAAAATTAACTTGGACCTTAAATGCAAAGAATATGACAAATAATTATCTCAAATGGGAAAAGTATAGGCTAAAGAATTATGTCAATTGAGAGCAGAAAATATTGCATTGAAGCACAACTAGTAGTTGGTTGGAAAATCAAGGAGTGACCATAGCAATTATCTCAATTGGAAGCAAAACATATTAAGTAGAAAAATGAAACGAAAGACTATGTTGAACAATTATTTAAATTAAAATTGCTAAAGAATAACTTGGAACACAATTGCAATGCACTTAGTATTTAAATTGATTCAACAAAGGTGTGACAAAACCATGATAAGGGTTAATTTAATTCCCTTTCCAATGATAAAGATCTTCTTGTACAAAGGCTTGAAGATACGAAAAATCAAGATGGTAAAATTTTCAAAGAAAATTTTGAAAATTTATCAAAAATGCTAAGAATGGGATAAGGCATCATTAGATCTTGAAAAAGCTCTAGCAATATTACAAGAAAGTGTTGACTCTTAAGAAAAAAAAGAAATTCTTGATAAACCTTGGCACATTCTTCACATTGTAATGGTCACAAAAAAAATTTAGTTACAAACAAAAAGAAAGCACTACACTACAAACCTAGACAACCCAGACCAAAAGACATATTTTACCCTGATTACAAACCCTAATCAAGCCCATTTTTCTAGCCATTCAAACCCTAATCAAACCCTTGAACCAAAAAAAAACTTATTTTAAATAAATTAAAATAAAATAAAATAAATAACTTTAGCATTCATCAACTTAAAAATTCCCCCTTATAAAATATATCTATAAAAAGAACTTTACCTCCTAAAATAAAATTGTCCCCAAAAATATTTATCAACTAAGAGCAAAAAAGATTAACCTGGAGCATACATGTAAAGAATATGGCAAATAATTATCTCAATTAGGAGTGGAAATCTTATGTTGGAAAGTAAGTGCAAGAATATGATGACCAATTATCTTGCAGATTACAAGAGATTAAAAATAAATGCAAGGAATAAGATGAACAAGTATCTCACTTGAAAGAAGAAAATATTAACTTGAGCCACAAATGTAAAGAATGTAATGAAAAATTATCTCAAGTGAGGATAGAAAATATTGACTTGGATCATAATAATAAAGAACATCATGAAAAAATATCCCAACTGAGAGCATAATAGATTAACTTGGATCTTAAATGCAAAGAATATGAAAAACAATTATCTCAATTGGGACAAGTACAGGCAAAAGAATTATGTCAATTGAAAGAAAAAAATATTGTGTTGAATCACAAGTGTGAAAATCAAGACCAACAATTATCTCAATTGGAAGAAAAAATATTAAGTTGAAAAATGAAATGAAAGACTATGTTGAACAATTATCTAAATTGAAATTGCTAAAGAATAACTTGGAACACAAGTGCAATGAACTTAGTATTGAAACTGAGTTAGCAAAGGCATGATAAAACCATGATAAGGGTTAAATAAATTCCCTTTCCAATGATAAAGCCCTTCTTGTACAAAGGCTTGAAGATACAAAAATCAAGATGGTAAAATTGTTAGAGAATGTTTTGAAAATTCATCAACAATGCCAAGAATGGGAGAAGGTGGCATTAGATCTTGAAAAAACTTTGGCAATATTATAAGAAAGTGTTGACTCTCAAAAAACAAAAGCATTCTCGATAAACCCTAGCACATGCTTCACACTATAAGGGTCACAAAAACTCTTCAGTTACAAACAAAATAAAAGCACTACACTACAACCCTAGACAACCTAGACCAAAAGACATATTTTACCTTGATTGTGATAATTCAAGCCCATTTTTTTGAACCATTCAAACCCTAATCAAACCCTTGAACCAAAATAATCCTATTTTAAACAAATTAAATTTTTTTTTTAGAATGCATGAGCTTAAAAGTTCCTCCTTATACAAAATATCCGTCAAAAGAACTTTACCTCCTCCCAAAATAAAATGGTCCCAAAAATATCTATCAATTAAGAGTATAAAAGATTAAACTAAAGTATTAATGTAAATAATATGGCAAATAATTATCTCAATTAGGAGTGGAAAAATTTTTTGAAAAGTAAGAGGTGAGGAAAGAAAAAAGGGTGGTAGATTAGACGTTTTTCGTAGGACTGCCCAAACTGCCGAACTCGTTTTGGCCATATCTCACTCATCCGAACTCGGATTGAGCTAAAATTTTGAGGGTAGATGCCTGAAAAACCCTAGAACGTCTCCACAAATTTTCATATCATTTGGAGCAACACAGATCCTAGCGCATCCCTATGTGTGAACGATATATTTGGCAAGCGGCTATGCGAGGGTTTCATCTGGGTTGAGTGCAAGCAGCTCCAGAGGTTGGTTTTTAGGGCCTTCGGGCCCTAGCGGCCAATATTTTTGTGGTTTATGCTCAATATTTTAGCAGGAAATGTTGTAGGGGATACAAGATGGGTTAGAAATTTGTCTTTCAATAGATCATACTATGAACTTGAGTGACAACGACTTCCAATTTGCTGCACAAAAGAAAAGTGAAAACCATACCTTTCCACGACGTCTAGGGCAAGGATTAAAGAGATCACGAAACAAGTTTCAAGCAGTTGATCAAAAAATGGCTCATATCTCAAGTGAATCTGGTGCTAAGGTGCACCCACAAAATAATTCTACTGTGAAAACCCCTGTCAAGGGTAAGAATTTTGAAGACTCGGTCCCAAAAATGAATTTTAGGGATGCCCTTCATGGTGGACAGCCTCAGCCCAATGCTAATATCAATATTAGGGCTTCCCATAAACCTCTAAGAATGCCTAAGATTGATCCCAGGAAAATGGAGTCGGGATGTCTTAAAGCGGCTGATGGAACTCCTATTGTTAAGCTTGATATGGGTAACATTCAGAGTGGCATTGAAGATTTGGAAAAAAGAGGACTAATTTGTCGGTTCGTGGGTTTTCGTCCGAGTCTATCTACTTTCAAAGTCTGGGCTGCAAAAAGCTGGAAAACTAAAGGTGAGTTACAAATCTCTATTTATCCAAATGGTTATTTTCTTGTTTTATTTGCTAATAATGAAGATAGAGAGAAAAATTTTCAAGGGGGTCCTTGGTTTTTTGGAAGGGCGGGGCTTTTCATGAAGCCCTGGCATACTAAATTTAAAGCCGAAGAAGAGATGCCTTCTATAGCTCCCGTGTGGGTTAGACTCTTTGGCCTCCCTATTGAATTTTGGAATCCTACTTTTTTTCTTCAATTGGAAACTCTTTAGGAACTTTTATGATGATTGTTGATTGTACTCAAAATTTTGAACATATTATTTATGCTCGAATTTGTGTTTTAATGGATTTTGACAAACCCCTACCTAAAAAGATCACATTACAATTTGGGGAAGACACTTGGGAGCAAGTAGTGGACTATGAGAACATTCCTTTTCGTTGTAGAATTTGCCATGAATATGGTCATTTGGCCAGTGCTTGCCCAAATAAAATTCTTGATCAAAAGAAAGAAGATATAAACTCAGCGAGGTTTCCAAATACCTAAGAAGAAGAACACTCGAGAAAAAACCTAGTTATGAAGGATCAATCAAAGTCATTTGCTAATATGTTTGAAATCCTTTCCACAAATGATGTCCCAAGTGAGGAAGAGGAAATAATGGAAACTAAAATCTTAGAAACACAATTTAAATATGAAGGGAAGAACTCAGAGACAAACCAACAAATCAAAGGTTTTCAACAAGAAAAAAAAGGAGAAAATTTACACAAGAAAAATAATATTTCAAATGTCAAAACTTCAAATAATGCGAGTCCCAATATAGACTCCATTGAACCATCTAGTAAAATTTTGGCTGTGTATGAGCATTCTTCAAGGTTAGAAGCCATCTCGGATTCAATTGGAATAAGTCAAGAAATAGGGAAAAAAAAATTGAAGATGGATTCTAATCAAAAAGTAGGTCGCAAGACCAATCAATATCATATGGTAAAAGAAGGTGAAAAGCTTGTAGAGGAAGGTAAGATTAATGCCCTTCCCAACATTTTTAGCCCTGGTATTAATGAAGATCATCACTTGGAATATTAGAGGACTCAAAGGGAGTCTTTCAAAACAAAATGAAATTAGAAGAATGATTTAGATAAATCATCCACATCTTGTTTTCCTTCAAGAAACAAAGATGTCAATGGAGGATATGGACTTAATTGCCAGTAAAATTTGGCTAGTTGGAAAAGTGGTTTCCCTCAGTTCCCAAGGGACTTCGGGTGGCATTGCTTGTCTTTGGGACCCAAAAGAGGTAGTTATTCACCATATGGTTGGCAGTTGGGGTTTGTTGGCTATAGCTATTCAAAGTAGACATTCCAACCAGATTATGCTCTGCATTACTTGTTTATGCCTCGACTTCTTTGGAGGAAAAAAGAAGACAGTGGAAGGATATTACTCATATTATCTCTCATTTTCCTAAATCTTGGATCTTGATCGGAGGAGATTTCAATACCATCCTCTCTCTGGATGAGAAAAGGGGGGAAATAGAAATTTGGACAAAAGCACTGACCTCATGAGCGAATATATTGCAAACCTCCATCTTGTGGATATCCAACCAGATAATGGCCTTATGACTTGGTCTAACGGAAGGCAAGGCTTAGCTTGTATAATGGAGAGATTGGATAGGTTTTTGCTCTCTAAAAATTTCTTAATCCATGGTCACATTCCTAAAGTGAAGACTCTTAATAATGTTGGTTCGGATCATTGGCCGATCATGGTGGAAATGTGGAAAACCAATGTGAGTTTCTCTCCTTTTCGTTTTCAATTAATGTGGCTTAGAGACATTTCCTTCAGACCTCGTGTGCAACAATGGTGGAAGGAAGGTAAACCTAGGCATGGGACTAAGATGTTCTGTTTTGCCAAAATACTGCAATACATTAAATCCAAAATCAAGACTTGGAGCTGGAAAGAGTTTGGGGATGTTCATAAAAAAAACATGAAGTTATTGCTCATCTTGAAAATTTGAATAAGAAAATCCGTTTAGATGGCCTCACGAGAGAAGAGAAGTGCAGATGAAATTAAACTCACAACTCGGTTAGAGGAATGGGAAAAAGAGAAGAAATCTTATGGAAGCAAAAATCTAGAATTCAATGGCTCAAAGAAGGAGATCGAAACACAAATTTCTTCCACAAATCTCTTCTAGCTCGAAGATCTCACAACTTTATTTCTTCCTTAAAATCAGATTCTGGAGATGTTGTTTATACTTGGGATGGCATGAACTCTATTGTTGTTGATTACTTTTCCAATATTTTTGTTGCTACTCCTCTTGACTCAGCTTCACAACAAAATGTTCTTCAAGCAATCCCTTCTCTTATCACTTTTGAGGAGAACTCTATTTTGATTGCTCCTGTTACTATCAATGAGCTTCAACAAGTAGTTTTTAAAATGCAAAAAGGGAAAACCCCAGGTCTGATGGTTTTCCTATTGAGTTCTACCAAGAGTTACGGGATATCCTTCATGTTGATTTATTAGAGGTGGTGGAAGAAGCCGGGAAAGCCAAAGAAATTTTGAAGGTTATCAATAAAACTTATATTACTCTTGTTCCAAAAGCTCAAGAGGTTGATCATATCTCAGCTTTTAGACCTATTGCTTTATGTAATGTTCTTCTCAAAATCATTACTAAAATCATGGCGAGAAAGGTTGAAGCCTCTTTTGCATAAGATTATTTCCCTAGAGCAAGGGGGATATGTGGAAGGACGTCAAATAGTAGATGAGATAGTTCTTGCTCGGGAAGCCATCCATTCCATGGATATGCAAAATTCTCCTTCTATGTTCATTCGGTTAGACTTATCCAAAGCTTATGACAGAGTGGATTGGCACTTCCTTATCAAAGTTTTGAGGCAATTTGGTTTCTCTAAGGATTGGATGGATTGGATTATGGGATGTATCTCTTCAGTTTCCTACTTAGTTCTTATCAATGGCAGGCCTTCTCGGTCTTTCCCGGCTTCCAGAGGTATTAGGCAAGGTGACCCGCTATCCCCTTATTTATTCATCATTCTTGTTGAATGCTTGGGTAGGACTATAACCAAAAAGAGGGAAAACAAAACCCTTGAGGGAGTTACCATTGCTCATGGAGCTAGACCTATCTCTCATCTTCAATTTGTGGATGACTCTACTCTTTTAGGTAAAGCTACGGTTAAGGAAGCTTCTAATATTAAGCAAATCATTAGCTATTTTTCTAAGGCTACTAGGCAGTTGATCAATGAAGACAAATCTAAAGTTATTTTCTTTCATTGCTCTGCTAGACAGGAATCCATGGTCTTGGATAAATTAAGATATAAGAAGACCTCTCTTCCAATCACTTATTTAGGTATTCCCATAAATATTCAAAGGCAAAAAAATAAAGATTGGAATTGGTTGTTGGACAAAGTCAAGAAGAAAATTGGAAAGTGGACCAACAAGTGGCTTTCTTACGGGGGTAGAATCACCTTGGTAAAATCAGTCCTTCAAGCTATTCCTATTTATGTTTCTTCCATTTTGAATATCCCAAAGGTTGTTCTTCGAGAATTGGATCAAATCAGTCATCGTTTCCTTTGGAGTGGTACTAAGGAGAAAAGAAAATGGGCCTTGGTGAAATGGGATACTTTATGTCTTCCTAAGAGTGAAGGGGGGTTAGGATTCCGGTCTTCAATTAATAACAACAAAGCTTTAGCTGCTAAATTATATTGGAGGATGTTGCATAACCCCAATGCTCTTTGGGCCAATAATCTTCGTGCTAAATATGCTGAGAACAAAAGTCCTGAAGACCTTGTTCGCTATCAACTTCCTACCAAAGGTTCTCCCATTTTAGCAGTTCTTAAGACTGGTGAGGATTTGATAAAGAAAAAATTATTTTGGATCATTCATAATGGTCAACATGCAAATTTTTGGATAGATTCTTGGGATGGTCACAAGCCTTTGATAACTCGGTTTCCCGATTGGAGGCCTTGGATGGAGGAGCTTCACCGAGCTAATTGGATAAAGGTGGCTAATTACTATCGGTACCATACTTGTAATTCAAAGGTTGGTAGATATTGGATCCCTATTGAGGACTGGCCTATTCAAATCCCGAGAAAGGCAAAGACAAGATATCCAAGGCATCCTTCATATGAGATCCCTCTCTTGGTCCCATGAAAAAGATTGTTTTGGATGGAACAACACTACTAAGGGTGAGTATTCGGTTGCTCAAGGTTATTTGACCTTATGCCATAATAATCCCAACCATTCTTCTGACATATTTTCTCGATTGTGGGCTCAAAAGCTCTGGCCTAAGGTGAGGTTCTTTAATTGGCTTTTATTGCATCGTAGGGTGCTTACTTGGTGAGCAACTTATGAAGCGTGGTTTTCATGGCCCTTTTAGATGTGAAATGTGTGAAGAGAATGTAGAAAATATCAACCATATTTTTATTGAGTGTACTTTAGCCTCCGAGCTATGGAGGAGAATGGCCACTTTACTTGGCTTACAGTGGTCCAATTTTTTTACTTTTGAACAGACTTTGGAGGGATTGGCCTAATCAAGAGGGTGTTGATCATTTTATTAGGCAGTTAGTTTGGATGGGTTCTACCATTCTTCTTTGGAATATTTGGAATGAAAGGAACAGCCAAATTTTTAATCAAGATAGGAAGGATATTCACTATATTTGGCAAAATACCATAGCCAACTTAGTTGAATCGAGTCCATCAACTCCTTAATCACCCCCAAAACTCCCACCAAATATGGGATCAAGTGATGCAAAGATTGAAGATTAAACCTTCTAAGGGCAACCAACTTAAAGGGAATGTGAGTATTAGTAAGATGGATAGGACTAGAAATTGGCAACCTCCTCCTAAGGATTTTGGAAAAGTCAATCCTGATGGAGCCTCTAGAGGGAACCCTGGAAAAGCCGATGTGGGAGGAATTGGTAGACTTTCGAGATGGCTCCCTGGTTTTTACTTTTGCTTGAGAATTTGGGTATTCTTTCCAATAACCTTGCTGAGGGGTATGGTATCCTCAGAGGCCTTCGGGAGGCTACTAAGGTTGGATGGGAAAAGGTGTTAGTTGAGTCTGACTCTCAACTTATGATTAATCTCTTGAAGACTCCTTCTAAGAATCATAAGGTGGATTGGAGAATAAAAAGAATTATTGAGAAGATTCAGTTAATCCAGATGGGATTTTTGAAAGTTGATTACAATCATGTGGTCGAGAGATCAAAACAAGAGTGCTTGATGCTTTAGCTAATTGGGCTTTGGACAAAGGTGATCTTACTTGTTATGGC
Organism: Wollemia nobilis; assembly: GCA_028583015.1. Taxonomy (NCBI): domain Eukaryota; kingdom Viridiplantae; phylum Streptophyta; class Pinopsida; order Araucariales; family Araucariaceae; genus Wollemia; species Wollemia nobilis. The sequence continues at coordinate 5,568,060 of JAQPPZ010016856.1, forward strand.
CACCCTCCTATATGGTGGGCTTCTCAAATTAGGGAAGCTCTTCTTTCTATCATTTCTTTGGATGGCTCCGGTTCTGAAGGTACCTAGTTTCTTCTTGTTTTTTTTTTTGCTTCTCTTTGGTTCATTCAGTTTTTTTTAGTTCCCTAGCTCATTCTATTCTTTATTTTGTTTCCTCTGTTGATTCTTGCCTTAATAGTCTTCTATCTAGATAGGTCATTGTTTTGTTCATTTTTTTTCTTTTTTCTTCTTTGTTTTTTTTGTTTAGTTTTTTAAGGTGGGTGGGTTCTTTTGTTTTGTTTTGTTTTTGTGTTCTTTGTGTTGTTTTTTGTTGTTCTTGTGTTTTTGTTGTTTTTTTTTTTTTATGTTTTTTGTTATTGTTCTTGTGTTTTTTTCGTTCTTGTTCTTGGGTTTCTCTTTGTTTGTGTTATTTCGTGTTTTTATGTGTGAGTGTTTTCTATGTTTTTTGTTTTTGTTTATTGTCTGTTGTTGGTTGTTTTTTATTTTTATTTTTATTTTATTTTTTAGGTTTTGGTTGTGTTTATTTTTCATGTTTTTTTTGGGTTATGTCTTTGTAGTGTTCTGTTGTTTTTGTCTTGTTTGTGTTTTGTTATGTGGTTCTTGTGTTTTTCTATGTGGTTTGTGTTGTGGTTTCTTTTATCTTATTGTGCGTGTTTGGTTGTGCTTTTGTTTTTGACACACTCAAGGAGCATGTTTTTTATTTTATTTTATTATTTTTGTTGTTATTTACTTATTTTTAAATTGGTTTTGTGTGTTTGTTTGCTCCTTGAGTATGTCAAAGGTGGTAGGCCAGGTCCGAGTCCTGGGCATTTTTGGCGGAATGGATACCCCTGCCTCCTTGGGTCTTACCCGAAAGTGGCATCCCTTTTGGGATGTTTTCCACAAATAATAAAAAAAAAAATTATCTCAATTAGCGGTGGAAAATCTTACGTTGAAAAGTAAGTGCAAAGACTATGATGACCAATTATCTTGCAGATTACAGGAGATTAAAAATAAGTGCAAGGAATACGATGAACAAGTATCTCACTTGAAAGAAGAAAATATTAACCTGAGCCACAAGTGCAAAGAATGTAATGAACAATTATCTCAAGTGAGGATAGAAAATATTGACTTGGATCGTAATAATAAAGAACATCATGAAAAAATATACCAACTAGAGAGCAAAAAATATTAACTTGGACCTTAAATGCAAAGAATATGACAAACAATTATCTCAACTGGGACAAGTACAAGCAAAATAATTATGTCAATTGAGAGAAAAAAATACTGCATTGAAGCACAAGTGTGAAAATCAAGACCAACAATTATCTCAATTGGAAGCAAAAAATATTAAGTTGAAAAATGAAACGAAAGACTATGTTGAACAATTATCTAAATTGAAATTGCTAAAGAATAACTTGGAACACAAGTGCAATGAACTTAGTATTGAAACTGAGTCAACAAAGGCGTGACAAAACCATGATAAGGGTTTAATAAATTCCCTTTCCAACGATAAATCCCTTCTTGTACAAAGGCTTGAAGATACAAAAATCAATATGGTAAAATTGTTAGAGAATGTTTTGAAAATTCATCAACAACATCGAGAATGGGAGAAGGCGGTATTAGATCTTGAAAAATCTTTGGCAATATTACAAGAAAGTGTTGACTCTAAAAAAACAAAGGCATTCTCGATAAACCTCGACACATGCTTCACACTATAACGGTCACAAAAACTCTTCAGTTACAAACAAAACAAAAGCACTACACTACAACCCTAGACAACCCAGACCAAAAGACATATTTTACCCTGATTGTGATAATTCAAGCCCATTTTTCCAGCCATTCAAACCCTAATCAAACCCTTGAACCAAAAAAATCATGTTTTAAACAAATTAAAAAAAAAACTTTAGCATGCATCAGCTTAAAAGTTCCCCCTTATACAAAATATCTATCAAAAGAACTTTGCCTCCTCCCAAAATAAAATTGGCCCCAAAAATATCTATCAACTAAGAGCAGAAAATATTAACCTAGAGCATACATGTAAAGAATATGGCAAACAATTATCTCAATTAGGAGTGGAAAATCTTATGTTGGAAAGTAAGTGCAAAGACTATGATGACCAATTATCTTGTAGATTACAGGAGATTAAAAATAAGTGCAAGGAATACGATGAACAAGTATCTCACTTGAAAGAAGAAAATATTAACCTGAGCCACAAGTGCAAAGAATGTAATGAACAATTATCTCAAGTGAGGATAGAAAATATTGACTTGAATCATAATAATAAAGAACATCATGAACAAATATCCCAACTGAGAGAAGAACAAATTAACTTGGACCTTAAATGCAAAGAATATGACAAATAATTATCTCAATTGGGACAAGTACAGATAAAAGAATTATGTCAATTGAGAGTAAAAAATACTGCATTGAAGCACAAGTGTGAAAATCAAGACCAACAATTATCTCAATTGGAAGCAAAAAATATTAAGTTGAAAAATGAAACGAAAGACTATGTTGAACAATTATCTAAATTGAAATAGCTAAAGAATAACTTGGAACACAAGTGCAATATTGAAATAGAGTCAACAAAGGTGCAACAAAACCATGATAAGGGTTAAATAAATTCCCTTTCCAATGATAAAGCCCTTCTTGTACAAAGGCTTGAAGATACAAAAATCAAGATGGTAAAATTGTTAGAGAATGTTTTGAAAATTCATCAACAACATCGAGAATGGGAGAAGGTGGCATTAGATCTTGAAAAAGCTTTGGCAATATTACAAGAAAGTGTTGACTCTCAAAAAACAAAGGCATTCTCGATAAACCCTAGCACATGCTTCACACTATAACGATCACAAAAACTCTTCAGTTACAAACAAAACAAAAGCACTACACTACAACCCTAGACAACCCAGACCAAAAGACACATTTTACCCTGATTGTGATAATTCAAGCCCATTTTTCCAGCCATTCAAACCCTAATCAAACCCTTGAACCAAAAAATACTATTTTAAACAAATAAAAAAAACTTTAGCATGCATCAGCTTAAAAGTTCCCCCTTATACAAAATATCTATCAAAAGAACTTTGCCTCCTCCCAAAATAAAATTGGCCCCAAAAATATCTGTCAACTAAGAGTAGAAAATATTAACCTGGAGCATACATGTAAAGAATATGGCAAACAATTATCTCAATTAGGAGTGGAAAAGCTTATGTTGGAAAGTAAGTGCAAAGACTATGATGACCAATTATCTTGCAGATTACAGGAGATTAAAAATAAGTGCAAGGAATATGATGAACAAGTATCTCACTTGAAAGAAGAAAATATTAACCTGAGCCACAAGTGCAAAGAATGTAATGAACAATTATCTCAAGTGAGGATAGAAAATATTGACTTGGATCGTAATAATAAAGAACATCATGAACAAATATCCCAACTGAGAGCAGAACAAATTAACTTGGACCTTAAATGCAAAGAATATGACAAATAATTATCTCAATTGGGACAAGTACATGAAAAAGAATTATGTCAATTGAGAGCAAAAAATATTGCATTGAAGCACAAGTGTGAAAATCAAGACTAACAATTATCTCAATTGGAAGCAGAAAATATTAAGTTGAAAAATGAAATGAAAGACTATGTTGAACAATTATCTAAATTGAAATTGCTAAAGAATAACTTGGAACACAAGTGCAATGAACTTAGTATTGAAACTGAGTCAGCAAAGGTGCGATAAAACCATGATAAGGGTTAAATAAATTCCCTTTCCAATGATAAATCCCTTCTTGTACAAAGGCTTGAAGATACAAAAATCAAGATGGTAAAATTGTTAGAGAATATTTTGAAAATTCATCAACAACATCGAGAATGGGAGAAGGTGGTATTAGATCTTGAAAAAGCTTTGGCAATATTACAAGAAAGTGTTGACTCTAAAAAAAACAAAGGCATTCTCGATAAACCTCGACACATGCTTCACACTGTAACGATCACAAAAACTCTTCAATTACAAATAAAACAAAAGCACTACACTGCAACCCTAGACAACCCAGACCAAAAGACACATTTTACCCTGATTACAATAATTCAAGCCCATTTTTCCATCCATTCAAACCCTAATCAAACCCTTGAACCAAAAAAATCATTGTTTAAACAAATTAATAAAAAAAACTTTAGCATGCATTAGCTTAAAAGTTCCCCCTTATACAAAATATCTGTCAAAAGAACTTTGCCTCCTCCCAAAATAAAATTAGCCCCAAAAATATCTGTCAACTAAGAGCAGAAAAGATTAACCTGGAGCATACATGTAAAGAATATGGTAAACAATTATCTCAATTAGGAGTGGAAAAGCTTATGTTGGAAAGTAAGTGCAAAGACTATGATGACCAATTATCTTGCAGATTACAAGAGATTAAAAATAAGTGCAAGGAATACGATGAACAAGTATCTCACTTGAAAGAAGAAAATATTAACCTGAGCCACAAGTGCAAAGAATGTAATGAACAATTATCTCAAGTGAGGATAGAAAATATTGACTTGGATCGTAATAATAAAGAACATCATGAACAAATATCCCAACTGAGAGCAGAACAAATTAACTTGGACCTTAAATGCAAAGAATATGACAAACAATTATCTCAACTGGGACAAGTACAGGCAAAAGAATTATGTCAATTGAGAGCAAAAAATATTGCATTGAAGCACAAGTGTGAAAATCAAGACCAATAATTATCTCAATTGGAAGTAGAAAATATTAAGTTGAAAAATGAAACGAAAGACTATGTTGAACAATTATCTAAATTGAAATTGCTAAAGAATAACTTGGAACACAAGTGCAATGAACTTAGGAATATAGAGTCAGCAAAGGCGCAAAAACCATGATAAGGGTTAAATAAATTCCCTTTCCAATGATAAAGCCCTTCTTGTACAAAGGCTTGAAGATACAAAAATCAAGATGGTAAAATTGTTAGAGAATGTTTTGAAAATTCATCAACAACATCGAGAATGGGAGAAGGTGGCATTAGATCTTGAAAAAGCTCTGGCAATATTACAAGAAAGTGTTGACTCTCAAAAAACAAAGGCATTCTCGATAAACCCCGACACATGCTTCACACTGTAATGGTCACAAAAACTCTTCAATTACAAATAAAACAAAAGCACTACACTGCAACCCTAGACAACCTAGACCAAAAGACACATTTTACCCTGATTGTGATAATTCAAGCCCATTTTTCTAGCCATTCAAACCCTAATCAAACCCTTGAACCAAAAAAATACTATTTTAAAAAAATAAAAAAAAACTTTAGCATGCATCAACTTAAAAGTTCCCCCTTATACAAAATATCTATCAAAATAACTTTACCTCCTCCCAAAATAAAATTGGCCCCAAAAATATCTATCAACTAAGAGCAGAAAAGATTAACTTGGAGCATACATGTAAAGAATATGGCAAACAATTATCTCAATTAGGAGTGGAAAATCTTATGTTGGAAAGTAAGTGCAAAGACTATGATGACCAATTATCTTACAGATTACAGGAGATTAAAAATAAGTGCAAGGAATACGATGAACAAGTATCTCACTTGAAAGAAGAAAATATTAACCTGAGCCACAAGTGCAAAGAATGTAATGAACAATTATCTCAAGTGAGGATAGAAAATATTGACTTGGATCATAATAATAAAGAACATCATGAACAAATATCCCAACTGAGAGCAAAACAGATTAACTTGGACCTTAAATGCAAAGAATATGACAAACAATTATCTCAACTGGGACAAGTACAAGCAAAAGAATTATGTCAATTGAGAGCAAAAAATACTACGTTGAAGCACAAGTGTGAAAATCAAGACCAACAATTATCTCAATTGGAAGCAAAAAATATTAAGTTGAAAAATGAAATGAAAGACTATGTTGAACAATTATCTAAATTGAAATTGCTAAAGAATAACTTGGAACACAAGTGCAATGAACTTAGTATTGAAATTGAGTCAACAAAGGTGCGACAAAACCATGATAAGGGTCTAATAAATTTCCTTTCCAATGATAAAGCCCTTCTTGTACAAAGGCTTGAAGATACAAAAATCAAGATGGTAAAATTATCAGAGAATATTTTGAAAATTCATCAACAACACCGAGAATGGGAGAAGGCGGCATTAGATCTTGAAAAAGCTCTAGAAATATTACAAGAAAGTGTTGACTCTCAAAAAAAAAAGGCATTCTTGATAAACCCCGGCACATGCTTCACACTGTAATGGTCACAAAAACTCTTCAGTTACAAACAAAACAAAAGCACTACACTACAACCCTAGACAACCCAGACCAAAAAACACATTTTACCCTAATTGTGATAATTCAAGCCCATTTTTCCAGCCATTCAAACCCTAATCAAACCCTTGAACCAAAAAAATATTGTTTTAAACAAATTAAAAAAAAACTTTAGCATGCATCAACTTATACGTGATATGGCACAATGCACAATGTGGTTATTTAAGTATTTATCTATCCATATTGTACAACCCTACCTCTTTGAACACATTTAGAGATTCAAACACTATACACCTCTTTGAATGCATTTAAATAATCAAACACTAAACACACTGCTACCTTTAAACCCTAACAAATTCCTCAACAAAGAATCAAATGCGTTCAACCTCAATTACAATAATTTAACAAAAAATTTCCAACCATTGTAACCCTAAACAAACCCTAGACCAAACAAAACAAGAAAATATCAGCACTTTGGGTTTGGTGTGTGACCTGCAAGTAGGAGTAAAGGCCCTCGACACATCGAAGAGAACATTAATGTCATTGGGTTTCAGTATCCTTGTCCAATGGATTGCACCAGAAGAGAAAGTGAATGCATACAGTCAAAAATTTGGACAGAAAAGTAGGTCAAACAATTGCTTACCCGAGTGAGAAGATCTATAAATCCTAGAAGTTGCAACCCTCACTGCATGGGCGCTTTGACTGCCATTCCCTTCACAGAGTGCCTCAAATGTATGTGTAAATTTTATGTGAAAGTTGCAACCCTCACTGCATGGGTGCTTTGACTGCCATTCCCTTCACAGAGTGCCTCAAATGTATGTGTAAATTTTACGTGAAAGTTGCAACCCTCACTGCATGGGTGCTTTGACTGCCATTCCCTTCATAGAGTGCCTCAAATGTATGTGTAAATTTTATGCAAAAGTTGCAACTATCACTACATGGGCGCTTTGACTGCCATTCCCTTCATAGAGTGCCTCAAATGTATGTGTAAATTTTGTGCAACATTTTCCTTATTACTCTAGGTGGTTGTATAAAGTAAATTTTGTGACGTTGGTAATAATGACATTTGGCATGACCAATACAATGATTTTATTACAAATGTTATTATTAACACTATTTTTTTTAATTTTTTAATTTTTTTAATTTTTTAATTTTTATTTTTTTATGATGACGGTTTATAACCGCCATTTTAGGGTCACCCTAATATGGTAGTTAAAAATTACCCTCGTATCCCTAATATGACAATTTATAACCGTCATCTTCGGGTGACCCTAAGATGGTGGTTATAAACTGCCCTCCTAGGCGACCCTACGAGGGCAATTTTTAATTGCCCTCTTATCTCTAAGACAATGGTTTATAACCGTCATATTAGAATTATCCTAAGATGGTGGTTATAAACCACCCTCTTAGCCATAATATGGTTGTTCATAACCGCTTTCTTAGGGTGACCCTAAGTCACAGTTATCCTAAGACGACAATTTTTAGCCACCCTCTTAGGATCTATTGAGGTGGTCTTTTACCGCTATAAAAACCGCCTTACTTTAGCCATCATTAAAGCCCATTTTTGATGTAGTCACAAGAGACAAAAATGCATCTTTGTAGGCTATAGTGAAAGTGCAAAAAATTATAAGTTAAAGTATCCTATTTCCAAGAGGACTTTTCTCTTTAGGGATGTTACCTTCAATGAGTATTCTAAAGGACACAAACTTATACTAAGAAGGGGGTGAACAATATAATATAAATTTTTTACTTTTCTTTCCAAAGCAATACCATAAATTATTATTAATTGCAACAATGAAACAATGCACAAATCACCACACACATAAGAGACATAGATTTAATGTGGTTCACCCAATGTGGGCTACATCCACATAGAAAATATTTCTTATAAATTTTCTCAATAAATTTTTTGGGAACCAAGTCCCTATTACAAAGTTTGTGAACTCCAATCCATAGGATACACCAATCCCCTCTGCTCTACTTCATGGAACTCTATCCACATAAGACACCAATCCCCTCTGTTCTAGTTCATGAATATCTATCCATAGGAGACACCAATCCTCTCTGCTCTAGTTTATGGACCTCTATCACAGTCCCCTTTGTCCTAGTTTGTGAACCTCTATCCACAGGAGACACCAATCCCCTCTACTCTGGTTTTCTCCAAAGCCTGCTCAATCCTATTCACAACCACTGCTCAAACCTACTCACAACTCTGCTCAAACCTGCTCATAACTCTGCTCAAACTTGCTCATAAATTTGCTCAAAATTTCTCACAACTCCACTCAAACCTACTCACAAATCTGCTCAAATATACTCACAACCACTACTCATCCACTCATACAAATAATGCTCATATCTTTCCAAATCTTGCATATAAACAATTATCATATATTTTCTAATATTGCATACAAACAATGCTCATATATTTTCCAAATCTTACATACAAACAATGCTCATATATTTCAATGTGCTTTTCTCAACTAAAGCAATTCAGACATATTCTACCCAGAGTTCTTTTATCTTCAAGAACATATAGAAAATGATATGCATTAAAAAATACCCAATATGTTCTTTACATTCATTAAGTCTATCGCTTTCACATGTCTCAGATTTATTGCATTCAAAAAGATAGCTCTAGTCTAGCACTTGATAATTGACCTTCTTATGTACTCACAAAATCAATCAAAATCAATGTACCAATTTGCTTCACAAATCTGATCTATAACTCTTGCACTTTTACTTCCAATTCCAATCAAAACAATGCATAAGTTTACTCCCAAATCTGACCTATAATCTTTCATCAATTTGTTCCCAATTTCAAACACAAACAATGCACATCCAATAATTCCTTATACCTCCAATATCATGACAACAAAAATATTTCCTTCAAACAAAACCACCTTGAGAAAGGAATTAAATCACCATACCTCTAAATCTGCCACAATGATGATAATCTTCTTTTGCATGTGTTTTTAAAAATAAATTTCCTTTCTTTTGCAACTATAAAAATAGGTTAGCAAATCTCTTTTTCCCTTCTTAAATAAATTTTAAATCATTCACTCAACAACTCTTATCAAAATATAAACAATAAAGCTCTAGAAATAATTCCTTATATCTCCCTTATTAAAACTTAATATAAAGCTTTAATACTATCAAAATAACCTCTTATTTTTTTTTTGTATAATCCACAAAATACAAATTTCAATTGCCAATGCTACACCTTATAACTCCCACTTATAATATACAAAATACAATAATCAATGTCACACCTTATAACTCCTAAATTAATCAAAAATATTTTTCATACCTTGCACAACAAAATATTTAACTACCACGAAGGGGGTTTGACCCCTAGACCTTTCCAAAGTGTAGCGCCTTGCCAATGTCTCCTTGACCGGTTGGGCTAGCCAAGTGGGTAACACCAAAAGGGGGTGTTGCTTTATTTAAATCTCTTATGCACTTCTACCCAACAAAAACACCATGATGCCTTCCAAGCAAAAATGCACCTAGTAAAATTTGATCCTCAGACTTTGCACATAGTAGAAACTTAGCATAGCCTAGCCAACCGGTTGGGTTGCTCCACAACTTGAGAATGAAAAGGAAGCACTTAGCATATAAACCTTCACTCCTTCACAATTTCATCACATATCAAAAATACGATACCGCTAGGAATCGAACTCTGCACTCTCTACTTCGTAGTGCCCTAACCAAGGCTAAACAACTAGTTGGGATACCCTAATGGTTGGAACCAATAGGGGACCTCTCTCTTCCTTATTTGTTGTTCCTCTCCGCTTCAAATTTTTTGAATTTGTGCACGAGTAGGAGATATTTGCTTTAGAAAATATTTTGATTATAGCATTCGCGTTGGTCAATCAAATGAAATATTTTACCTCCATATATATATGCTTTGTCTTTCACTTTGGGAGGTCGACTCATAGTCTTATGTGTGATTTTAAATTTTCTCTAGCAAGTATCTTGGTGCCTTTGCATGTAACCCAACCTTATATTATAATATTTTAAATCCTTGATTTAAATATTATAATATTTATCTTTTAAACCTTTGCCCTCCTTTTATAATATTTAAAATATTTTGTCCCAAGCACTTTTAAACCTTTGTCCTTTGCTTGTAATAAACCTTACCTTGAATAATTTGTCCATCCTTATAAACTCATCATCCTTGAAGAATATTTCTACCTTGAGTACCATGCACCCTTTGACATCAATGACAACTCAATATTTCTAACAATCTCCCCCTTTGTCATTGATGGCAACCCTACAAAAATTTCTTCTACTGCAACTAGATTCCCAATATGCTCCCCCTAACAAGATGCTCCCCCTCACTGAATTCTCCCCCTTTAACATCAATGGCAAAGGGCTCCTTGGGACTAAAGATAAGATACTTAGCACAATCCCCTCACCACCTCCTTTTCATGAGGTAATCAATTTTAATTTGAGAGTGAAGTTACTCCCAATTTTTCTCTGAGATACTCAAAATTTTCCTTTGGAAGTGGCTTGGTAAAGATGTCAGCAATGTGTTCCTTTAGAGCAATGTATCCAATTTGACTTGCTGATCAATCACTTGCTCTCTTAAAAAATGATATTTTATTGAAATGTGCTTAGTCCTTGAATGCAACACTGTATTATTTGAAATATTAATGGCACTTGTATTATCACATAGTATGGGGATAGGATGACCATGTTCTATTTTAAAATCACTTAAATTTTACTTTATCCATAAAAACTATGTAATCACTTAAAGTTTACTTCATCCATAAAACTTGTGTACAACAAGCAACTACTGCAATGTACTATGCCTCTACAGTGGATAAGGATATTGATGCTTATTTCTTGCTTAGCCAAGAGACTAAACAATCTCTAAGAAAGAATGCTCCTCCACTTGTATTTTTTTTTTGGTAAGTTAATAATTTTCATTAAGGGGGCATTTGAAAGGCGCCCCAATGCCTTAGAACAACACAAAAGAAAGGGATGCAGGAATAAACAAAAATGCATCCTAAGGAGATAGAAAAGAGAAGAGGATGCGAGAAAGACCAAAAAGCATCCTTAGTAGGAACAAGAGAAGGAAAAATACTAACAAAGAAAGAAACAAAAGGAGAGGAAACCCCAAAGGGTCAACAACAGTAACAGGGAAGGCCATTACTCCATGGTAGGTGCTTCAATAGTTTTCTGTTTGCCTTCCTTGGTTTCATCCTTGGGCACATCCTTGAAGACTTCCTTTGCTATTTCAACGACATCATCCTCCTTTGCTTTGGATTTGCCAGCAGTAGCAGAACTCACAGGGGCATCCTCATCGAAGGTGTCACAGAAAAACAACAAATTAAGCACATTTCTCTGCTCCTTCAATTGCGAGATGGCTTTCCCCATAGTAGTCCAAGTGGTCTCCATATGGGCAATAGTAGCAGACATGGTTTGGATTACTAATTTGTGCAGATATTTTTCAACGGGGTCGTTGGGGTCATCCTCACCCACTTCCTTAACCTTCTCAGAGCTTTGAGAAATTTTTTTCTTAATCCGCTGGGAACTCCTTGTGGGAGTAAATTCCACCTTAGCCTTTTTCTTAGCACTGAGAGAGCCCTGGAATTTAACTTCCTTGCCCTTTATTTTGGTACCTCTCATCTTAGAGGGAGGTGTGGAGGAAGTGTCTTCCTCAGTGTTTTCCTGAATGGGAATATTTCCTTTAGGAAATTTCTACAGTAGATAAGCATAAAGGATCTTGAACAGACCCTGGTGAGAAGGCCAAGCTTCCTCCTTCTTGGCCCGGGTAGAAGTTATGGTGTAATCCATAGAAAGATACAAGAATTTTAGAATATTGAGAAATTTTGCATCTCTAAAATGATTCACAAAAGAAAGGTGGAAACTACAAAGTTGTGACTCAGGATCATCAATAGTAATGTATTGCATTACTGGCTTCATTACCTCCTTCCATGGCGTGGGTAGATCCTTGCGAAATAAACCCTTCTTGACAAGCTTCCTGATTGGTGATGAAGGTTCGAAATGGTTGATTTCCACTTCCCAGTTGTGCTTGTTCCTTCTCACCGTGCGGCCAACAACAAGTTGTCCTGTCAGTTCTGTGAGAAGCTCTACGTTCACCAGGAAATCCACTCCATGGATGATGACAACTCCATCTTCCCATGTTGAAGCAAAAGCCATGCTGGCATCCCAATCAGTCCCAAAAAACATCTTGAGAAAATGAACTAATCCTCTATCATTGAGGATAGCTTCGGCCATGGGCTCGATAGCATAGGTGTCAGGCTCAACAAAGCACATCCTGATGACACTCAGATGCAGGGAACTAGGGTTTTCAAAAATGGAACTGGGGATACGAGGAAGAGCAGGAGAAGACCATAACATAATCTTAGCAGAGCTTATAAAGTGCCAAAGCTTTAGAGAACATTTTAAAAAACTTTTCACAAGACTTGTCACCCAAGATTTTCGTCTAGGGAAGCTAAAAAACTAGACAGAACCAATCAAGAGGTTACAGATTCTAAAAAGGAAGATTTTTTGATAGGTAGGATTGATGATGAAGATAGAAATGTGTGCTGGGATATGGAAAAGTTGACAAATAAGGATGCTTGGGAATCTGAATATAGAAAAATCAAATATGAATTCAGAAGCCCAAGGAGTTGAAAAGCATGATCGAGCAGGGAATGAAATAGATCTTGGAACCATGCGAATGGGATGTAGAAAAAGAAGGGTCGTGAGCAGGTAGAAGGGGTACCCACATGGAAGAACAATCCAAGATCATGAAAAAATATGGAGGAAAAAAATTTTGGCATGAAAAAATTTGAATCCCAAGTATAGGCTAGCGGAAAAAATGTGGTGGCATGATTGATGAATATGGGGAATAAGTACCGCTTGGTGGAAAAATGGGAAGGAAATATTTCCAAGATGAGGCTCCAAAAATGGGATAACCTAGGGAAGATAAATTTCTTATTGGAGAAGACTTTGGTAATGAAAATGATTTTGACAATAGCCACAATGTAGAAGACATGAGGGCCAATGGTATTACTTCTCCTCAAAGTCGAGGGCCAAATAAGATGTAGATCACATGTGAGGTGATGATAATTCATTTTGCTGAGTGAGATTTAAATCCAACCTGGCAAGTTCACTGACATCACGGGGAAGAGTGTCCATCCAGGTCAGCATCCCTGGGACAAAGGTGCCAATATTGGCCAACTTGTCAGTGACAACATTAGCTTCCCTGAAGGCATGTTGAACTATGACTTCCTATTGATGTGATAGAATTTTCCTGGCTTCCTCGATTAGATTCCTGATTTTCCAACCTGGTGATTTGGAGTTCTTTAGGTAGTTGATAATATTCAAAGAATCTCCTTCGATGATGACTTTTCCTGGGACCTGTTTGATGAATTGTAATCCTCTCCATAGTGCCCTTGCTTCAGCAAAATGATTGGATTGATCCCCTAAAGGTTCTGCAAAGGCAAAAATGGAATTTCCTTGATGGTCTCTAAGAATACCCCCGATACCAGCTTTTCCTAGATTTCCTTTAGCAGCTCCATCAAAATTGAGTTTGACCCACCCCAAAGGAGGGGGATTCCACTTGATGTTGGCTCTAGAACTTTGAGGAATGGTAGGACGAAGATTATCCAAGGAAATGTTAAAGGATTGGAGTAAGGAAGCCTCAAAAATGGGTATAGGTGAAGAATCAAAAGGGGCAATCAAAGAGTTTTCCTTAGCAAAAAGGATAATTCTATTCGAAATAAATTCAAAATCCCTAGCTTCCTTAGAAAAATGTGCCTATTGCGCTCAAGCCAAATCTGCCATAAATAGTGATGAAGGCAAAAACTCCAGAGGCCTTTGAGAAAAGGATTTTTAAAAGGGTTAGGCCACTGGGTAAAAAGGTCAACAATAGAAGGAGGAGAAGCCCAACTGATATTGAATTTGAGGAAAATATTATTGAGGATGGATCTGGAGAAGGGACAAAAAAGAAAGAGGTGGGTCGTGGATTCCCAATCAGCAAGGCAAAGGAAGCATCTATTAGGGAGGGGAATACCACATCTAATAAGATTTTCAATAGAGAGGATTTTATCTTGAATGGCTATCCATGAGAAAAAAGCAACCTTTGGAGTCAAATGTTTAAGCCACACTAGATTGAAGGGAATAAACACCTCTGTAGGGGATAAGGATAAATGATAAGAATATTTGATAGAAAATTCTCCTGAGTCGGTGGGCTCCCAAATAGGATGGTCGCAAGAGACCTCAGAAGGAATAGGGAAGGAAGATAAAAAGGCCTCAAGTGAAGATATTTCTGCTACTAGATTAGGATGATGGATCCTTTTCCAAGATCTGGTCCCATTGGAAATGGATAGGAAGTCAACAACTTTGGAGCCAAAAAGAGGATCAGTAAACTCTTTAAGTAATCTAAATCCTGGGACCTAAAGAAGTGGGCGATCGCCTAACCACTTGTCTTCCCAAAAGTGCATGGATTTCCCATCACTAACCTACCACCTTAAGCCTTTTTTTAGAAGTTGTCTCATAGAGCAAATGGATTTCCAAAAGGTGGAGGCAGAAGGGGGGATTTCTCCATATAAAAAATCAAAATTTTGAAGGTATTTCCTTCTAGTAATTTTGACCCACTCTGCCTGGTCTCCTAAAATTAAATGCCAAGCTTGTTTGGCAAGAAGAGCAAAATTTAACATGTGTATTCTTCTAAGCCCAATTCCCCCTTGATCCTTGGGCTTGCAAACTTTCTCCCAAGCAACCAGATGGAATCTATTTTTATTTTTAGCTCCTATCCAGAGGAAATGCTTTTGGATCTGTTCAATTTTATGGTAAACTTTAGTAGGTGCTTTGAAAATTGAAAGGAAGTAAACAAGAATACTCTACAAACATGCCATGGTCAGGATAGCTTTTCCAGCCTGGGATAGTAAATTTCCTTTCCAAAATGAAAGCTTTTTTTGAAATATTTCAATGACATTGTCCCATAGATGTTCATTAGCATTACCCACAAACAAAGGTAGACCCAGATAAGTGGCAGGTAAGGAGGAAATGGCACATCCTAGGATGTTGGCAATCTTAATTTGTCTTCTCAAAGGAGTGTTAAGAAAATATAATTTGCTTTTTTGAAAATTGACTTTTTGCCCAATGGCCTCCTCATAAAGAATAAGGATATGCTTGATGACTTTAGCTTCGACCACTGAAGCAAATGTGGAAAGAAGAGTATCATCAACGAATTGTTGGTGAGTGACAGGTGTAGTTTGGGATGTAACCTTGATACCAGTAATAAGACCTGACTATCTGGATGCATGAATGGATCTCCCAAGGGCTTCTATGACAATGATGAAGAGGAGAGGGGAAAGGGGGTCTCCTTGCCTCAATCCTCTACTGCTAGTGAAATAACCTGTTGGTGAACCATTTATTAAAATAGAAAACCAGGTAGAAGAAATGCATCCTCTAATTAAATTGATCCAATCTTGATGAAATCCAAATTTGGATAGAACTGCTAGAAGGAAGTCCCAGTTCAACCTATCATAAGCTTTATTCATATCTAATTTTAAGAGGAAAGTAGCCTTTTTGGTGAAGGAAGTTGAGTGAAGGGCTTCATGAACAGAGATAATACCATCAAGGATGGATCTACCCTAGATAGAACTTCCTTGACAATGGTTAATAATGATAGGCATGACATCTCTCATTCTATTAGCTAAGGCCTTGGTTAGAATTTTGTAAACTACATTGCAGAGACTAATTGGTCAAAAATCATTGTAGGATTTGGCGTTGGGACTTTTTGGAATGAGGGCAATAAAAGTGGAGTTAAAACTACGAGGAATAACTTTAGAATTTTGAATTTCCTTGATGGCTTCACACACATCCAGACCAATGAAATCCCAAAAGACCTAGAAGAATCTAGGAGAGAAACCATCAGGACCCAGGGCTTTATCTGGTTTCATGGAAAATAGAGCATGTTTGATTTCCTCATCGAAAAGGCCAACAATTAATTTAGAGTTGATATCCTCAAAAATAGAATGAGGAATGAATTGAAGGAGGAAATCCTTGGCTTCGCCAGAGTTGGCGGCTGGTAGATCTTCAAGTAATTGCATGAAATGAGAAATACCTTCATCTCTAATCTCCTTTATGTCAGAAGTAATTCTTCCATCCTGGCAAAGAATTTTCTTAATTTTGTTATTGCTTCTGTTCCTCATCGTGGAAACATGAAAAAACTTTGTATTGGAGTCTCCTTCCTTAAGCCAAATGGCTCGAGACTTCTGCCTCCAAAAGGTTTCTTCACACTGGAGGATATTATGATACTGGGATAGGAGATCCCTTTCCTCTCTTCTTTGTTCAACGGTACAATATTGGCTTTCTTGAATATCTTTCTCAATGGCAGCAAGACAATTTTTAATTTCTTGTTTGTTTTGGAAAATATTTCCAAAGATATCCCTATTCCAAATCTTGAGATTTTCTTTGACCAATTTGAGCTTTTGACCCAATATGAAAGAAGGTGATCCTTGAAAGTCTATTTGCCACCACTAGATAATTTTATCTCTAAAATCAGGATGTTGCATCCACATTGCTTCAAATATGAAAGGGATTCTGAATATTTTAGGATTATTAGTATCTAGAAGAATAGGACTGTGGTCAGACCCAATTTTGAGAAGAGATTGAAGAGTGGCATCCCCCCAATTAGTGGTGGCCTCCTGAGAAAATAAAACCCTATCAAGTTTTACTTGAATAAGCTGAGTACCACTTCTTCTATTTGACCAAGTAAACTGATTTCCTTTAAGGTTTACATCCATTAAGTTGTTATGGTTTATGAAATCCTGAAAATCCTCCATACTCTTTGAAAAGGAACCTATTCCTCCTCTTTTGTTAGAAGGAAACAAAGGAGTATTGAAATCCCCTACAAGGATCTAGGGAAGGGTTGAAAAGGTGTTCCTGACTGATGAAATAATTTCCCACAACTTGGATCTACCTGGGATAGAATTTGGAGCATAAACATTGGTAAGAACCCAAGGGGAATTGGAATATTTGTCAAAAAAAGGTTACTAGCAGATTCTTCATTAGAATGGATCAATCTACCTTCAAAGAGAGCAAGATTCCAAAGACAGATGAGTCCTCTAGAAGCCCCCCTTGCATTGCAAAAAATGGATTCACTATTCTTCCATAGCTTATTACAAACAACTTTGGCAAAGGTGTCTCCGACCTTGGTTTCTTGCAACAGAAAAATAGAAGGATTGATTTCTTTTCTCAATGACTTGGCTAGCCTCTGTTTAGCCATGCCATTAAGACCTCTCACTCCACTTGTGCTTTTTATATCATCAACATTGTCTTCCCAATTCGCATATGTATATGTAGTGAGTGTGAAATTATTACATTTGGGGTACCACAATCCAGAGCTCATAGTTCCTTTTAAATACTTAAATATTCTCTTTACTACCTATACATGTGTTTATTTTAGTGTGGCTTGAAATATTACCACTAATTCGACTACCTGCATTATATTTGGTCTAGTAGATGTGAAATATAGAAAACTTCAAATCATGAATATATACAATGTCTGATTTTCTTCAGGATACTCATCATCTTTAATTAACTTATATCTCGTAACCTTGGGGGTACTCATAGGATTGCAATCCTCCATCCTAAAATTTTTCAACATTTCTTTCACATACTTGGTCTGAGAGAGAAATATACCTTTATCTGATTGTGAAATTTGCAACCCAAGGAAGAAATATAACTCACCAAGCATAGATATCTCAAATTAATTTTGCATAGACTTGTCATCCATATAGACCACTATAATCAAAAAGTTATTTCCTTCATTTTTAATGTATATATTGCTATCATCTATACCTTTTTTGAAACCCTGTTCTTGGAGATACTTATCCAATATTGAGTACCAAGCCCTAGGGGCTTGCTTTAGTCCATAGAGATATTTCTTTAATTTTCATACATATTTTGGCTTATCTATTAGGATGAAACCATATAATTGCTCTATGTAGACCTATTCCTCTAAGTAACCATTGAGAAAAGTTGATTTTACATCCATTTGATACACCTTGAAGTTTTTGAAGCTTGAGAAAGCCAAGAATATTTTTATGGATTCAAGATGTGCAATGGGAAAAATATTTTGTCAAAGTCAATCCCCTCAACTTGTGTGTAGCCTTTGCACACAAGTATTTCTTTATTTCTGACAACCTGGCCATCTTCATTCAATTTATTTCTATAGATCCATTTGGTGCCAATTACATTCTTGTCTTTTGTACATGGGACAAGTTCCCAAGTCTCACTATTTTCTATTTTATCTAACTCTTCTTCCATTGCTTTAATCCAGTATTTGTCTTCACTTGGTTCTAAAATATTTGGGCTCAAATTTAGGTAACAAAGAAAAATGTACATGTTCACCTATTCCTATTATCTTCCTCCTTGTTTGTCTCTCACATGGATTCCCAGTAATCAGTTCTCTCATATGATTCTTTTTCACATACATGGATGGTGTATTAGGTGGCGCCCTTTGTGTCTCATATTATTCAATTTCTTCACCTTATTCTTTACAACTTTCTCCTTATTGATACACAATCTCTTGAGTTGGTTCTCTTAGATCTATTTCTTCATCAACTCTTACATTTATACTTTCCACAATTTTATGTGATATTTTATTGTAGCATCTATATGCTTTGATCTTAGTGGAATAACTAAGGAAGATACCCTCAGCACACTTGGAATCAAACTTGCCCAGATTTTTCTCTTCTCGTCTAATGTAGCATTTGCTTCAAAAAAATTTGAAGTACTTCATAGTAGCTGGTCTTCCGTTCCAAATATCATATGGGAATTGTGGTTATTTACTCTTATTTGAGCTCTATTGATAATGTAAACAACTATATGAATCACCTCTTTCCAAAATGTATCAGAAATCTTAGACTTATTTAACATAGCCCTGGCCATACCCTTAATAGTTCTATTTTTCCTTTCAACTACTCCATTTTATTGTGGAGTTCTTGTTGCTGAGATTATCTCTTGATTCCATGTTGATTACATAATTCTATAAATTCACTTGAAGTGAATTCTCCTCCTCTATATGATCTTAGACACTTGATATTTTTGTCTGTTTTATTTTCTACAAGTGCCTTGAATACCTTGAACTTTTCAAATGCTTTTGATTTTTCCTTTAATAATTTTACCCAAGTCATTATAGAGAAATCATCAATAAATAACATGAAGTAACTCTCACCTTGTAAAATATTTGTCCTTGTAGGCCCACATAGATCAGTGTGAACTAGCTCCAAAGGCTTGGATGAAGAAAACTCCTTTGATTTGAAACTTGTTCTTGTTTGCTTACCATGTTGGCATTGTGCACAAACTATCTTTGGGGGTTTTGCTATCTTGGGAAAATATCTGACTACTTGTTTGTTGCTTATTTTTACTATGTTTTCAAAGTTCATGTGACTCATTCTTCTATGCCATAACCAACTTTCATCCTCTTATGATAGAAAAAAAAATTCCTTGAATTTTGTACAACATGTAGAGTTTGGTTGCAGTTCTATCGACATCTGCAATAAGCTTTTCTATTTTGGATTTTCTGATCTCACATCCATTTGGGTGAAATGTGACTATGTTCCCTTGATCACATATCTTACTTACACTTAGTATATTGTGCTTTAATACTTCTACATATAACATATTTTCTGTCTTTGATCTTCCATTATCCAAGCTCAAAGTCCCTTTTCAAAAAAATTCAGAAGAAACATTATCACCAAATTT
Organism: Wollemia nobilis; assembly: GCA_028583015.1. Taxonomy (NCBI): domain Eukaryota; kingdom Viridiplantae; phylum Streptophyta; class Pinopsida; order Araucariales; family Araucariaceae; genus Wollemia; species Wollemia nobilis. Next base: position 5,588,055 of record JAQPPZ010016856.1, read on the forward strand.
CATTGTTCCTCCATTTATTTTCTTGAGAAAAATAAATTTACCTTTGTCATATATCATATGGATTTAACAACCACTATCAATATACCATTGATTTCCTTCATTCTGCACATGAAGAGTTATTTGTATCAACATGGACTTTTACTTTTCTTGTTCCTTTTTCTTTTTTCAAACTTTTGAGGACATCTCCTTCTAAACTATTTGACCTTCCTATTTATTTCTTGATTTTAGGAAATACTATTTTACACCATCTAGCTTTGTACCCAAAATTATTACATTTGTAATACATGACATTGTTATTCATGAGAGGTGCAAAAAATTTTTAATTTCTATTGATGATGCTAACATTATTTTTCATATAGACCATGCAATGTACAACTTTATGAACATATTTGTTACATGAAAAAAAATAACCATGGAAGAAATATTTAAACCTGTTTTATTACCTTGGATGATATGGTCGCATGGTTCTTTTATTTTTGTTCCTGTGATTGAATTTTGTCCATGATGATTCTCTATTTTCTTCCTCTCAATACATCAGTATAGGTCATGGGCTATTTTTTACTTACTTTCTTTGATGTTTTTGTTCCTTTTGAGCTTGAATCCTCTTTATGTTTCTCTAACCTTATATTTTTTTGCAACTTATCCTTAAAATTTTCTTCTTACTTTTTTAAAGATACAACTTCATGTTCCAAATTTTCAAATTCTAATTCTTTTACCTTTAATTTTTCAACCATAACTTCTTCAATTCTTTTTTTCTCTTCAACCTTCACTTTTAAGTCTATGATATCTTGTAGAAGGTTTGTCTTTGTTTCCTCATCCTCTTGAACTTGAGCCTTTAATCCTAAATTATTATTTCTAACCATTTTCAATTATCCAGGAGCAACAATAAGTTCCTCCTCTATGTTAACCATGGTTTCTTCTTCATTTTCAGGATCTCTCTTATTGATTTCAACCATGGGAGTATCTTGTAATATATTCCTTCAAGTTGTTAGGCTTTCACAAAGGAACCCAATATGATACCAATTGAAGAACACAAGCTTATAATAAGAGGGGGGTGAATAGTATAAGATACAAAATTTACTTTTATTTCCAAAGCAATACCATCAATTATTATTAATTGAACTAATGAAACAATGCACAAATAACCACACACATAAGAGACACAAATTTAACGTGGTTAACCCAATGTGGGCTACATCCATAGAGAAAATATTTCTTATAAATTTTCTCAACAAATTTCTTGGGAACCAATTCCCTATTACAATGTTTGTGGACTCCAATCCATAGGAGACACCAATACCCTCTACTTTGGTTCATGGACCTCTATCCATAGGAGACACCAATCCCCTCTATTCTAGTTCATGGACCTCTATCTACAGGAGACACCAATCCTCTCTACTCTGGTTTGTGGACCTCTATCCATAGGAGACACCAATCCCCTCTATCCTAGTTCATGGACCTCTATCTACTGGAGATATCAATCCCCTCTGCTCTGGTTTACTCCAAAGCTTGCTCAATCCTGTTCATAACCACTACTCAAACCTGTTCATAACTCTACTCAAACTTACTCACAACTCTGCTCAAACCTACTCACAACTCTACTAAAACCTGCTCATAACTTTTCTCAAATCTACTCACAACCACTGCTTATCCACTCATACAAATAATGCTCATATATTTCCAACTCTTGCATACAAATAATGCTCATATCTTTCCCAAATCTTGCATACAAACAATGCTCATATCTTTCCCAAATATTGCATACAAATAATGCTCATATATTTCAATGTGCTTTTATCAACTAAATCAATTCAAACATATTCTACCCAAAGTTCTTTTATCTTCAAGAACATATAGAAAATGATATGCATTAACAAATACCCAATATGTTCTTTACATTCATTAAGTCTATCGCTTTCACATGTCTCAGATTTATTGCATTCAAAAAGATAGCTCTAGTCTAGCACTTGATAATTGACCTTCTTATGTACTCACAAAATTAATTAAATCAACGTGCCAATTTGTTTCATAAATATGATCTATAACTCTTGCACTTTTACTTCCAATTCTAATAAAAATAATGCATAAGTTTACTCCCAAATATGACCTATAATATTTCATCAATTTGTTCCCAATTTCAAACACAAACAATGCACATCCAATAATTCCTTATACCTCCAATATCATGACAACAAAAATATTTCCTTCAAATAAAACCACCTTGAGAAAGGAATTAAATCACCATACCTCTAAATTTGCCACAATGATGATAATATTCTTTTGCATGTGTTTTCCAAACTTGTTTTGTCAAAAATAATTTTCCTTTCTTTTGCAACTATAAAAATAGGTTAGCAAATCTCTTTTTCCCTTATTAAATAAATTTTAAATCATTCACTCAACAACTCTTATCAAAATATAAACAATAAAGATCTAGAAATAATTCCTTATATCTCCCTTATTAAAAGTTAATATAAAGCTTTAATACTATCAAACCAACCTTTTATTTTTTTTTGTATAATCCAAAAAATACAATAATCAATGTCACACCTTATAACTCCTAAATTAATCAAAAATATTTTTCATACCCTATACAAAAAATCTATTTAACTACCGCGAAGGGGGTTTGACCCCTAGACCTTTCCAAAGTTCAACATCTTGCCAACGTCTCCTTGACCAGTTGGGCTAGCCCAGTGGGTAACACCAAAAGGGGGTGTTACTTTATTTAAATCTCTTATGCACTTTCACCTAGCAAAAACACCATGATGTATTCCAAGCAAGAATGAACCCGATGGGATTCAACCCTTGGAATTCACGTACAGAAGTGACTTAGCACAGCCTAGCCAACCGGATGGGCTGCTCCACAACTTGAGAATGAAAAGGAAGCACTTAGCATATAAACCTTCACTCCTTTGCAATTTCATCACATATCAAAATATGATACCATTGGGAATCAAACTCTACACTCTCTGCTTCATAGTGCCCTAACCAGGGCTAAACAACCAGTTGGGATACCCCGATGGTTGGAACCAATAGGGGACCTCTCTCTTCCTTATTCGTTGTTCCTCTCCACTTTATATTTTTCAAATTTATGCACGAGTAGGAGATATTCACTTTAGAAAATATTTCAATTATAGCATTCGCGTTGGTCAATCAAATGAAATATTTTACCTCCATATATATATGCTTTGTCTTTCACTTTGGGAGGTTGGCTCATAGTCTTATGTGTGATTTTAAATTTTCTCTCCAAGTACTTTGGTGCCTTTGCTTGTAACCCAACCTTATATTATAATATTTTAAATCCTTGATTTAAATATTATAATATTTATCTTTTAAACCTTTGCCCTCCTTTTATAATATTTAAAATATTTTATCCCAAGCACTTTTAAACCTTTGTCCTTTGCTTGTAATAAACCTTGCCTTGAATAATTTGTCTCCTTGAATAATATTTCTACCTTGAGTACCATCCACAATTTTACATCAATGATAATTCAATATTTCCAACATATTTCCCACAAAATCCTTTTTCTATGGCCTCTTTATTTCAATTAAATCAAGAAATAGTTTCTCCCTTGGCATCCACTCCCTCACATGATCCCTCATATTCTATCACAATTCAAATACCTCCTCAACATGAGGATCTCATTTCTCATGATCCTTGTCCATATTCCCCTCCTACTTTACCTCCATCTAACAATATTGCCACATATTCAAATCCTTTACATAGGTGGGTTTAATCTACCATAGATGCAGCCCAAAGCCACTTGCCCACTTATACAGGTAAAAGACCTTATGCCCTAAGACAATGAGTGAACTATACTCTTATGGCCAAGGTATTGATGCAAATAGAACATTTTAATATCAAAGAAGCACTTGATGATCCTAACTGAACTCTTGCTATGGAGCAAGAATTGGATTCCATTGAACAAAAGCACACATGGAAGTTAGTTGATTAACCTTAAGGTAAATCCACCATTGGCACAAAATGGGTGTACAAAGCAAAGTATAAATTAGATGGCTCATTAGATCACTATAAGGCTCACTTAGTAGCTAAGGTCTATAAGCAACAAGAAGGGATTGATTATGAGGAGACCTTTGCTCTTGTAGCAAAAATGATTACAATTCATACTATTATTGCTTTAGTCGCCCAAAAACATTGGCCTATATATCATATTGATGTAAAGAGTGCCTTCCTCAATGATACTTTGAAAAAGTATATATTGATCAACCACCAAGATACATAGAAAAAGGCTAAGAAAACAAAATCCTTAGATTGAAGAAAACACTATATGGGTTGAAGTAGGCACCAAGAGCTTGGTATACCAAAATTGATTCTTAATTCATCAACATGGTTTCACTAGATTTGCAATAGAATCTACTCTTTATGTAAAATATTGTAAGAGCCACAACATTTTTGTGATATAATATGTGGATGATCTTCTCATTATAGGTGATGCTATAGATGGAATAAGATTTCTAAAAGAGGAATTACATAAAAAAATTGAAATGAAGGATTTGGACCTCCTTCACTATTGCTTAGACATAGAAGTGTGGTAACAACCTAGCAATATCTTCATATACTAGGCCAAGTATATTTAATATCTATTGGAGAGGTTTCACATGCAGGAATATAAACCATCCCAAAATCCCATGGAAAAAAATTGAAACTGATTAATAGTGATGATGAAGAAAAGGTTGATGACATCCTTTACATGCAACTAGCTGGAATTTTGATTTACTTAATTTCAAATAAACTAGATATCACCTAATTAGTGGGCCTTATTTACATGTTCATGCATGATCCCAAGAAGAGTCATTGGATAGAAACTAAGAGGATTTTGATATTCCTCAATGGGACCCCTCATCATGGTCTAATGTGCAAATCACGTGCTGAATTTTCATTTATTAGGTATATAGATTTAGATTAGGATAGTTGTCTTGAGAAAATAAGATCAACTACTGGTTATGGATTTTAGTTGGATCAAGATACCATATCATAGAGCACCAATAAATAGCTCACAATTTCTTTGTCTTTAACAAAAGCATAGTTTAAGGTAGCAATTGAGGCAACTAAGGAAGCAATTTGGTTAAGGCAACTACTTGAAGATATAGGGCTACTCATAGATAGTCCAACACACATATATTATGATAATAAAAGTACCATTAAGATGACTAACAAGCCAATATTCCATGCTCTAACAAAGTACATTGAGGTCTATCATAACTTCATCAAAGAAATGGTCCAATAGAACATCATATAGTTGGAGTATGTACCTACTCAAACTCAAGTGGTCGACATCTTCACCAAGTCACTTGGACTTAACAAATTCTATAAGTTTAGTAAAATGTTGTATGTATGTTGTAATGGAAGTCAACATTAAGGGGGAATGTATCTAATGTTGACTTATTTTTTAGGAAAGTACACATTAAGGGGGAATGTTAAAATTATTATAATGTGTACCTTTCCTTTTGCACTTGACATGTGTTCTTTCCACATGACATGTCATTTGTATGGTGACATGTGTCACCTGCCTTTAGCTTTCTCTTTTGCTATAAAGGCTTTTGTAATCGTGAAATTCATTTGAGATTTTTAGTTTATCCATTCAGGTTGTTTACCTATTATCTCTATCTTTATGTGTTTGGTTATGTCTTGTTGTATTTAGACCTAGTATAGTTCTAAAATTAACTTATTTAAATATTTCTACATGAGGGGTTCTATCATTGGGCTAATAAACCTTTATTTCTGCCTCACTAGTTGGGTGTCAAGAGTTAACTCGATGGTGTGTTGTATGATAGCTTTGTCACACATTTTTAAAGTCTCATAACTCCATGCCATGATGTTATTGAAATTATGATAGAGGTGGATGAGGGTCTATTTATTTTTGTGGTGGAAAATTTTCCTATCTTTAGATTTTATCCTAGAGTAACTTCAACCTCTTGGTAGTCTCCTTCAAAAGCTATCATTCCCATTTTTATCCTAAATGTTCATTAGATTTAAATATGGTTTCTATTGTGATGAGTCATTTTGCCAATTTGTTAGCTTAGTTGGATGATCTAATTATCATATGTTTTTTTGATCTGGGGACCTAATTGTTCAAAAAATTGGCCTCTTGTCAAATAAATGGGAAAAATTATTCATTTTTTTCAAACACTTACTAGTGAACTTCATTATAGGGAAAAATCGACCTAATTATCATCTTCACATGCGCCTAGTTCTAGAAAATATCATCTACGAGGTTGAATTGGGACCTAATAACTTCCATGTGGTCTATATCCATGTTCTATTCTATAGGAATAGATTGAATAATTACTATGTCAAAATCCTCAATCATGTCCCACACCTAGTGCTTGTAGGCCCTAATAAACTTATTTTTGGCTAGGCATTGTGATCGTACTTGCTTGACTACTAGTTTTACATCACCAAATATGTGTACCATCCTAATACCTATTTTCTTGAATAACTAAATGTCAAGAACTGGGGCCTCATATTCTACTATATTGTTTGTGTAATTGAATTGTAGCATATATGACTATAGAACATAGTACCCATTGGTGAAAATAAGCAAACTCTAGCACAAAATCCTTTCTAGTTTTTGACCCCCTCAAAGTATAATTTTATAAACCATCCCTAACCTCTCCATCCCTAATTCTAGGAAATTGAGGTCCTTCATCTTGAATGAAGTATATCTCTATTGTAGTTTGCTCAAGCATTCCTTCGATTATATACAAAGAAGTAGGAGGTTCTACACTGGGTTAAACCCCTTTTATTATTAAATTGCTAGTGTATTTTGGGTTAGGAAACATTTGGTTCAGAGAAGAGGTCTGGAGGGTTGTGGACCCCTTTTGTTCCTTCAGTTATTCCTACTACTAGATGACCAACTTTAATAACTTCATTAATTTGGATATCATGAGGACATCCCAAAGGCACCTATAATTATGTTATTTTTGGATATTCTTTGGCAATTTTAATAATGATCTATGCCTTAATTCCTAGAGGTCTTTGCCTTGAGAGTTCCCACTATATTTTGGTTATTTATTTCCTAAGGTTTGGTAAAACTAGAGCATAACCATTCTTGCTTTTTGACTTGCATTTCCTTAGCCCTAGTGATATGTTCCATATGGGATTGTGGCCTTTGCAAAGTCAAAGGGCCTATCTTGTCCATTATTACACACAATTCCCCTTCATACCAAGTGATAAATTTCCTCTTTAATATAAAGGGTTGGCCATTGTATTCAATGTTTGTGAGGTGTGCTCCTATCTAAGAATATAGGTCTCTAATTTAGTGAAGGAATCTTACCCAAGTGTGTAGTGTCTTTTTTTGATAAAAGGGTCAAAGAGACAATGCTTATGAGATAGATGAAAACCTTGGTTATTATATCTAAAGGGAGGCCTTGGGTTACCTAGGTGAGGGGAATTTAGGATATTTTATTTACTTTGTAGAGATGTGAGGCTATTGAAGAATTTCTTCATTATGTTCCATATTTAGCCAAAATAGTATTATAGACTTTAGGAATCTAATTTTGGATGATGGCAATATGAGATAGACTAGTGGTAATTTATGTTGTCAGACATGAGTGGTAAGAGGTCTAAATAGAGGGATATAATTATAGATGTGGTCTAGAAGCTAGATTTCCTATTTGGATTAGGTATTTCTCAGCTTGGATGGCTATTTCAGAGGCCTCTAATAGTGAATTACCACCCTTATACTTGACCATCATGGCAATCTTAGAATTAAAATATTTTAGATAGTAAATGAATGCCATACCCAAAGGTGGTTGAATATCATTCAGGATACTTTGCCAATTCTTATGGAATCATACTTATAAATCCTCCATTGTATCTATAAACACTCTCTTGATAGTTTTGATTTGCACTAGGAGGGATGCTCCATCTACCTTCTCTCTAAATCAATTTATTAGGAGTTTTTCCAACAAGTCTTAACTTGTGACTGATCATGGACTAAGATTGAGGTACTATTCATGAGCTCTTCCTAAAAAATAATCCACCAATAACCTCAAGGTAATATCTTGCTTTTCAATAAAATGCACATTGCATGAACTTATCAATTGTTGCTAGTGTTCTATTAGAGCGATAGTATCTTATCCTAATATGTAGGGTAAGTATTTGAGCACCGAGATAAGAATTGTGTCCCATGTGTTAGGTGGAACTGGTGGGATCAAGGGACCTCTATCATTCCAGGATAAAAAACATTGGGAGGTGCATGTTGTAATGGCTTTCCTTGGTAAGGCCTATTATTGATACTTGATTTATGTATTGATGTGTGGATATTAAATGTATTATCTCATTTTATGTTATCAAGATGTGTTGATAGTTGCACTCTATGCTTTGATTATACTCCTTTTGGAATATGATACTGCTAATAAAATTTATGGTTGTAGGAATAGGTACTCTCATGGCTATATTGGTATGGGACAACCATTAGAGTTGAGATAAAAGGGAAATGATGGATGAAATTCTCATCAACAACCTAAGGGTAAAAAGAAACCCTTCATGTATGTGCATTACGTATGTGTATGTTTGATTAAATGCACCATTGGACAAGGAGGTTGCTATTTGAACAAAAGATCCATCCTTTGTAGAAGGATGATAATGTTGTAGTATTGTAAAGCCTTCTACTTAAGAATTTTTTTTTGTTGTTGTAGCACCCTAAAATTGGCACAGTTAAACCTTAGTAAAAAGATAAAAATTTGAATTTTAACCCAAAACCGCCCATTAACCACCCATTACCGGCTCCCCTTGTTTTTAGTACCATTTTTAGGATTTGTTTTGATCGTTGGACGATATTGTCGACGATCAGATGACATCATCCCAGATCTGATGAAATCGTCTGGAACAGAACATCCAGAAAATTTCGTTGCAAAATTGATTTTCATAATTAGTTTTTGTTTCCACAACTTCTCTAACTTGGGCAGAAAGCAGGTCTACGCAGTTAGAGTCTCCCCCTTTGGAGATCTCCCAAATTGGGATGATCTCCAACCTCCTAATCTCTCCCTAATCCTATATAAACTGGGATTTTCTCAGTTTATCCCCCTAGCTGACTGATTTCCCTACAACTTTAACTCTTCGTGCATTAGAACACCTTCACACCTTCATTTGCATTGTGTATTTCAAGTTTTCTTGCAAGAATTTTACTATTTTTAGTTGGAGCAAGCTCCAATCGTCGCTGACGATTCCAGACAATTTCGAATGATCCTGTCGAAGATCGGCGATGATCTCGTACGATTGGAGACGATATTGACAACAATCTAGATTGAGGGCAATCAGAGCCCAGAGTTTGCATTTTCTTATCTTTTCTCTTCATTTCCTTATGCATTAACTTAGTTTATTTTATTTTTGCATCCTAGAGTTCACCTCATTTAGCATAGATGCATGATAAAGTTAAAATAAATTATTAAATTAATGCATTTCCTTTAATTGCTATCTGGATCTATCATTTAGGTAAATTTACTGTCATTTCTATCATTTCCCCTTGCTTTTGCAGTTGCATTTTTTGTTTTGTTGGTATCTATTTCTATGACTGCAGGTTTTTGACGAATTCGTCAGATCGATGATGATATCAGATGATCGATTGAGATTTGAGATGATTCTATTCAATTGCAGATGATAATGTAATATTTGAGATGATCTAGACTTCTACAAACCTTAGTATATTCATCAGACATCCGAAATCAGGTATATTCTGTCTTATTTAGCATACTTCATGTGTTTAGCACTTATTCATGTTTTCTGTATTCATATAAATCAGCATTGGCATATAGAATAGCTTAGATTCATCTTGGCCAAACCTAGGAATTGAATGATTAAAGTACAAAATGAACACATCAAACCTACTCTCAACCTAGGCATGGAAACTACCACTCAAAAGTTTCCTGGTGAACCCACCATCTATTGAAAATTCACCCTTATACCCCTCCCCCGAGAGGTGCAACCTTCAAAGGGCCTCTCAGTCCGAGGTATTGTCCCATATTTCTCACATCCCCCTTCCGAGCGCGGATCCTATAGCCTGAAGGTAAGGATACAAAAAATTTGGAGCGATACATTTTGGTGAACCCAACGTGAAAACTAAAAACCTTTTGAAAACAATCCAAAAAATAAAAATAAAAATAAATGCATTTAGAATCATCAGATAAACAAAGTAAGATTGCATATCATATTTAGATGGTAGATTATAATAAAATACGAGCTATCACCATAAATGTTGAAAATCAATTAGCAGCCATAGAGATTACTTCTGTGCTTAGAGTACCTCAAACAAATAGGGTTCAACCTTTGTGGGATGAACTTAATAGGAGATTGAGTATTATTTCATCTAGATCAACCGAACGTAGGCAAATCAAGAGGTTTTTCCTAGATAGAATCCTGGATCCTAATCAAGTAACCTTATATCATGAGCTTCAGAGAGCTTGCCATAGGTGGTTAGCAGATAAAAGAGCACTTGTGTCTTCTAAATTGTACACCTTTAAGGAATACCTCGATAATGCAGTTGTAGTACATAAATTTCTATCTCGTATAGAGGATCAAGAGGTCATTCTTACGGATAGAAAGATATGGAATAGAGTTCCTAGAGCTGTGTTATATCGAGAGTATTGCCATGAAATTTATTTCTACAGGTCAGAATCTGAAACAGATAATATCACTATAGCACACTTTGTCAAATTCCTGAAAAACCATTTCCAATTTGAAGAGGAGCATTTCATGACTCCTGATGAACTTGAGCCCATTAATGATATCCATAAACTATTTATAGAAAACTAAGCCATTCTTTTATTATTATTATTTCTTGCATTTAGTATGTTGTTTGTTGTCTTTATAATATTATCATAAAAACAAAACAAAAATATAACAAAAATAAAAAACGTTTTCTTTTAAGTATTATAGTAGGTATATAATTAAAATATATACCTCCCAAACTTGTCACAAATATATATATAAATATATATTTGCTAAAATCTAAGTTTAAGCATAATGACTAGACTTCGGAATGGAAAACAGACTGAAGTAGAAGAAGATTGGTTAGGAAAACCAGTAAATAAACCAGATGTCCTTCCTAAAGACCCAATTCAGGAAGAAGGAACCCTAGACCAACAAGAAGAAGAATTTGCTGAAGGAAATGAACAAAGAGAAACTATTAGAGAGGAAGGATCCTCATCCCCTAAAATATCTCCGGAAGGAGCTGTTCCTTTTGAGAACATGGAAATTTTTTGGAAGTTCCTCAATACTAATATTGGTGCCCTTAATAGAGTAGTCCATATGGACAAGGATCAAATTAGTGACACTCAAGCAACCCTAGAAGAAATATATCACACACACACTAATCCCTTGTCCTTCATTGATCAAGAAAGTGATCAAGCTGGACCATCCAATTTGGATATGGCCGCTATAATCCAGAACATGCAACAACAATAGGTTACCCAACCACCTAGAGTGCCTGTTACCAAGCCTAGAGTTATTCCCACACAAAAGAAACCATCATTCACTACTCTATTTCGCCAAGTTATTGATCAACATACCTCAAATCAACAAAAGCCCAAAACAAAACCAAACACCAATTTCCAACAATCTGGGATACAACATAATGCTACTACAAACCTTCTTCATAATACTCTCCCTACCAACCATTTGCATAATATCAACATAGCATCTAATCCTTATGTCACGCCATCATACGCTCACATACGCCATCAAGGCATCTACTCTATTTTTCTGATTTTCTAGCTCGATGGATACAGTTGATAGGAAAATTACACTTTGTGTTACCTTATCGGGAAATTCTAGATATCTTTATCAATAATTTACAAGAACAACTATCCTATGAGTTATAAACTGCTACTTTGACCACCTTCGATCAAGCTATAGACTTAGCTTGAAGAGTGGAAGATTCTCTCATAAGGAGAGGACAACTTAAAAAGAAAGATGATGAGAAAACATATAGAAATCAATATAAAAATAAAAAAGTTGTGGGTGATAGAGTCATTGATAGTAGAAATGTTGCTAATGTTAATACTACAAAAACAACGAAGAAGTTTATACTGAAACCTCCTAATAAACCACCTCTAGAGTTTACTAGGTTAAATCAACCTCTATAAACCATTCTACCACAATTATTAGAATGAGGTTTGATCCAATTACCAAATATCTGGGAACCTGATCCAAATATACCCAAATATAGAGCTAATTTACACTGTGATTTCCATAGAGGACCTGGACACGCTACCAACTCTTGTAAAATATTAAAACATAAAATACAAGACCTGATTGATAAGAATGAGATGGAGGTGCAAGCCTTCCAACCTAAACAAAATCCTCCTAACAATGCTCAAAAGAACATCCCCCAAAATCAGAATAATAATGCCAATCAATCATTGGACATATTTCAACATCCTTTACCAAAGCATGGTAAAGAGGTGTCTAATCAAATTGAGCATCATAATATTCCCCCTCCTACTCGATATGTAGGGACTATTAGTGGACATTCACCTGCTCATGATCTGCAAATTTTTGACACAACTTTATCCATAGTTATGACTAGACCTCTATATAATATTCGGACACTTGATCTTAGTGATATAGAATACGAGACTAAAAGTGACATGGAAATCACCTCAAATCAATCGAATAGTTTTGAAGATGAATCAGATGCTATTCAACCTATCACAAATTCTATGGTTCCGGAAGAACCATTTACAATAAGAGTCACTACTAGACCATCGTCTCACCAATTTCTTTCTAATGAACAAGCCATAAATGCTAGACCAAGACGCGTTCATCATCCGCAAAACAATATTGTAGGTACCATCAGAGTCGTTACTAGACAACAGGCTCAAATTTCTCAACAAGATCAAACTTAGAACAATGAATCAGCTCCATTTTTTTTGAAAGTTCCTAATAAAGGGAATCATGCGCCTAATGTTCAACCTAAACCTCCTTATAATATTAATGAACAATTATCAAATACTACAGCTAGAATTTCCTTTTGGACCTTTTAAGATCTTCTCCTACACATAGGGATGAATTAATGCTCACATTAAGCCAAATGACGGTACCACAAAATATTCAACCTGAAGCCATGTCCAATACTATCATAACTCGAGAAGTTGATTGTATTGACTTTCGGGATAGAGATATACCGCAACATAGTTTACATAAGGATAACCCCTTATATATTATTGTCCTAATTGGAGATGTAGCAGTTAAACGAGTCTTGATTGATAATGGTTCATATTTAAACATATGCACTTTTGAATTCTACCAAATATTTGGGTTTAGAAGTGACGAAATGAAAAGAACTGATATGATCATAAAAGCCTTCAATGACGAAACACAAGAAACGTGTGGAGTTATTACTATCCCATTGCAAGTTGGTCCAATAACCTTAGATACGACCGTGTTTATTATACATTGCCCTGCATCATACAATATACTCTTGGGTCACCCTTGGATCAACGTGATGCGCGCTGTTCCATCAACTTTACATCAGTGTGTTAAATTTGAATTTAAAAATCAGTTGGTTACCATTCATGGTGATCCCAGACCCTTTGATATGTGTGCTTTGGAAAAACCAGTTGGAGTTCAATTTTGCCCTGCTCTATCATCCACACATCCTAATTCTAATCATCTGTCTAAACGTGTGAAACACACACCTATAACATCATCTAATTTTTCTCCATCAACTCCACCTCTACATATAATTCAACCATCTTCCAAGCAAACCATATTAGGACCTCAAAAAGATCCTAAACCCACAACCAATGCTTCTTGTTTTACTCCTATAACTTCCATACCTATAGACTCGTCCATCGACATCTCTACAACATCTACACCTACCAGAGGCATATATTCTACATCCGAAGATGTAGGAAATGTTCCTTCTATATCTTACGCTCTTACTGATGAGCTCTTACCCGATTTATCTAAAATTCTTATATCAGAAAAAACAAACGCTGCTATGCAAGATTCCCTTATTTTAAATAATTTTCCACCCTCTCCTCGTACCTTGGGCCTCCCACAGCCTATGGGAAGTATTTACCGAGTCGGAAGCTGTGCTTTTATTTATAAGGGATATGACTGGGGAAGAATACCTAGAAACATCAAGACACATTATGATGGATATTCTCGATGGTATTTTACTAATGAGTATATTAAAGCTAAGCCTATAATGCTTAAATTGGGATATAAGGGGAAAGGTTTGGGACCTTTCCATAATGGTATGAAAAAACCTTTTGAGGAAGAACCGTGGCCTACCCGATGTGGTGTGGGCCTATTTCCTAGTAAACATCAGCCCTTCCCATTTGAGGATGATGACCAACTCATATGTTACCAAGATTATTTGGATAAACATGATGCCTTGCATTTAATGAATAAGCCATTTACATATAATATGCTATCCATAGCTTACCCTTAGATGATCGTAGAATCCGATGATGAGTTGGAGGGAGATATCTTCCATAATGTCTTCATTGAGGAGTTATTACATAACGGATTTTATTTCGATGGATCTATACCTAGTATAGCCCAGCTTGAGGCCACGACTCCTCAAGACGAATTATCCAAACTAACCTTGGAAGAATTACAAGAATTGGGCGTTTCACCCACCCCACCTAATTTTGAGAGATATCTACACATGGAAGTAGAGAATTTCATAAAAATTAACATTGGAATCGAAGATAATCCTCACATAATCAACATTGGATCAGAATTGAGTCAAGAAAAATAGGATAAATACATTGCATTTCTTAAAGAATATGAATATGTCTTTGCTTGGACATATGAGGATATGCCAGGATTAGACCCTTCTGTAGTCATGCATCACCTAGTAGTCCATCCGAATGCTAAACCTGTTAAACATAAACTTAGAAAGATTCATCCTAAAGTGGCCTTACTAGTCAAAGGGGAATTAGAAAAACTCCTGAAGGTTATTTTTATACAAGCCATTGATTATGCTGAATGGATTTTGAATGTAGTTCCAGTAACTAAGAAAGAAGCTACCAAAGTTAGGGTTTGCACAGACTTTAGAGATATTAATGTTGCATGCCCTAAAGACGATTTTCCTCTTCACAACATGGATCAGATCATTGATTTTACTGCTGGGAGTGGAATGATATCCCTAATGGATGGATTTTCCAGTTATAATCAGATTAGGATAACTCTTGAAGATCATGCTAAAACAACCTTTATTACCCCTTGGGGGACCTTTTTTGGAAAGTGATGCCATTCGGTTTAAAGAATGTAGGTGCAACATATCAACGAGCCATGACTTATATATTTCATGATATGATGCATGATATTTTACATGATTATGTAGACCATATTATATCTCGTTCCATAAAAGAAGATGATCATTTAGATGACTTGAGAAAAGTATTTGATCGGTTAAGGGAATATCTTATCTGACTGAATCCAGTTAAATGTATATTCAGAGTTAAGTCCGGTAAATTATTTGGGGTTATAGTTTCGTTACATGGCATCAAAATTGACCCTCTCAAGATTGCGACTATCACTGATATGTCCGCACCCACAAATATATCTGAATTACGAAGTCTACAAGGTAAGCTTCAAGCCATTCGTTGCTTCATCGATAAGTTAGCAGACAAATTAGGACCCTTTCTTAAGCTTCTTAAGAAAGATGTCTCTTTTCATTGGGACGAAGAATGTCAGGAAGCATTTGAACTCCTCAAAAAATATCTCCTTAACCCACCTATGCTTTCACCACCTAGATCTGATCGCCCATTTATCTTATATATTTTTGCTTCAGATCTTGCCTTAGGAGCTATGTTAGCTCAACTTGATGATGAGAAGAAAGAGCGTGCTAATTATTATATCAGTAGAACCTTAATTAGTTATGAAACCCGCTACACAACATTAGAGAATTTATGTCTAGCAGTCATATTTTCTACACAGAAACTATGCCATTATATGCTCAGTCAGAAAATGTATGTTATTGCTAAATTCGATCCTTTGCGGTACCTTATGAGTCAACCGTACTTATCTGGTCGCACAACAAAGTGGGTTCTTGCGCTAAGCGATTTTGAACTCATGTTTATAGGATAGAAGTCTATTAAGGGTCAAATCATAGCAGATCAATTAGCTGCTGCAACCTTAGAGTCTACCCATCCCCTCATCATTGAGTTTCCTGATGATAGAGGCAGACCATCCAGAGCGATAGTCCCTATACTTTGACGGAGCCCGATGCATGAGTGGGGCTGGTGCGGGTATTATTTTAATATCTTCACAGAAACATATTATACCTCTATCCTTTAAATTAATGTTTGCTTGCACTAATAACATTGCTGAATATGAGGCTCTAATCCTTGGATTACGAGCTACCTTGGCACTAAAAATTAAAAATTTATTAGTTTTCGATGATTCTCAACTTGTCATAAATCAAATCAATGATGTTTATCAGACCAAAGATGATAAATTATGTCCATATAAAGCATATGTCCTACAATTATTATCTGTATTTGATCAAGTTACCTTGGAAGCTATTCCTCGAACTAGCAACCGTGTGGCTGACGCTATGGCTGCAACTACATCTCTTTTGCCCTTGGAGTTAGATGATGAATATGCTACCATCATTATTCATTGACTCCAGGAACCCGCTTCAAATAAATCATGCTTAGAATATTTGGATGTGTTTCTAATCAATGAAACTACTCTCGAACCTTGGTAAACTGATATATTTAACTTTCTTCAAAATGGGACCTTCCCTGAAGGTTGTAATAGCAACCACCACCAGTTATTACGTAGACACGCAAGTCGCTTCGTAATTATTGGCAATATGTTGTATAGGAGATATTTTGAAGGCATCCTATTGAGATGTTTGAATCTAGAAGAATCTAGATCAGCTTTGAGTGACGCCCACAATGGATCTTGTGGGGGATATTTTAGTGGTAGCGTCATTGCTAAGGTGCTCCTTAGGATAGGATATTTTTGGCCTACCATGGAGAATGATGCACATGATTATGTGCACCATTGCGACAAGTTCCAGAAACATGCTGACCTTGTGCATGTGCCTGCACAAGAACTACAGGCTATTTCATCTCCTTGGCCCTTTTCAAAATGGGGCTTAGACATCATTGGATAAATCAACCCTATGTCATCTGATAGAAATAAATTTATCATAACCACCACTGAGTATTTCATGAAATGGGTTGAAGCTATGCCCTTAGCTTCTTGCATTGGAACCCAAGTTTCCAAATTTATTTTTAATTAAATTATTTATAGGTTAAGAATTCCTGCAAATCTCATCTCAGATAATGGAACTTGTTTCAAAAATAATGATGTCAAAAAATTATGTCAAAAATATAAAATTCAACATCGTTGGTCCACTCCCTATTATCCTCAAGGTAATGGCCAAGCAGAAGCATCTAATAAAACATTAATCAAAATCCTCAAAATATTGGTCAATAAATTTGGCCGAGATTGGCACATTCAACTATATCCTGCTTTGTGGGATTATCGAACTAGCATTCGTACCCACAGAGGTACTTCACCTTTTGTTTTGGTTTATGGCGTTGAAGCAATTTTTCCCTTTGAATTAGAAGTTCCTTCTTTGTCTCTACTACTTCAAGATACTGAAGTAGGAGATGAATATCATGCTGGTAGACTTAGTCAACTGTAACTCCTAGATGAGAAATGCATCAATGCTTTGGAACATCTTCGAGCCTACCAAAACAAGCTTAAACGAGAATACCTCAAGAAAGTTCATCATCGATCCTTTGAGATCGACGAACTTGTCTTAAAAGAAAATAAAAAAAATACTAATGCAACTAAAGATATTAAAGGTAAATTTGAACCTAACTGGCTTGGGCCATATATCATCACTGCTAAATTCGGATTAGGAGCATACAAATTAGCTACCTTAGATGGTAAAGATATTAAAGAACCTATGAACATTATGCATCTTAAACGCTATTATGCATAAATATGGTCATTTCATCATTGTATATATTGTTATTTTGCATATTGTTTCATTTTAGTCATCCATATAAAAATTTTACACACAACAATAGTATTTATTCTTTCAATTCATAAATTAAAATCAAATTATAAAAACTTCAAAATCATCAAAATATTGAAAACATCTTTTATTTTGGTACTCGTCAATTCTTGAAGTATTGCAGTTATATTTTCAATTATTTTGGATAAATTAGCATTTATTTGGAATCCCGCACTTTCACACTCACATGAATAAATATCTTGCTTTTATTTGGTATGATTATTAATCTCTCTTATATCAAAGTCCACAGTTGAATTAAATAAAGTTTTGATCATAGAGAACTGATCTCGTTATTTACTTAAATCAAGTATATCTCTTCACATTAAAATGATTTCATTGCAAATTCGATATGATGCTACATAGTAGAAATGGTTTCTTGAGAGAAAAGTTTCCCCTGCTATCCTATCATGCACATGGTCTAGAATCTTTGAGAATTGACAAAAGGACAAGCTCACCCCTACCCAGAAGAAAAAGAAAAGTCAAAGAAAATGAGAAAAAGAAAAATATTATTTGGTACCATCGCAGCAATATTTCAGCATTATCTCAGTATCAAGCCAAAATACGAAAAAAAAACAAAAAAATAAAGAGAAGAAAAAGAGAAAAGCAAAAGCAAAAAGCAATAAAATCCCTTTCCCTACCCCTTGAAAATAAAAGAAGGGTGAATGAGCTTGAATCCTTGGAATTCTCAATTATTCAAAAACTATGAGGTAAGCCCCATAATAGGTGGTTTGTGCCCAACCCGCTTGGCCTTGGGTAATCCCTAGCGTGGTGATATGTCTGTTACATTAGCGACCTTATTTTGTACAGACCTATATCGGCTTATGGATTAGCTAGATCTTGATAACCCAACTTACATAGTGGTCTGGTATGGTTACATGCATATAAATCATGGTCAATGAACACTTATTTGGTTAATTCAAATTACTTGTATCAAATTATATTGCTCAAAATTGGTGAATGAACAATACAATTGCACACACATTTGTATTTGAGAGATTTTGTATCATTATGATAAATCAATATTGGTAATGAAATCACATTTGCACATGAGGGTTCCTTATAAATCTACATTTTGTCTTTAAGATAATTTAAAATATCTTTGCAATTCTTTCAGAACCATTTCATCTTCTTATTTAAGAACATTTGCTTAGCATCAAAGCAGTTAAATATATTTTTTTTCCAAAATCCAAATTTTTTCTTTCGCAACATCTTCAAAAACATAGTAAATAAAGTCATGTTTATATATTATTATTTTACGTTTATCTCAAAAAAAAAAAAAACACAATCATGCAATAAAACTATTATATCAATTTTTTTTTTGGATTTCGCGATGATGGTATAAGTCTATACCTAAAATTCTATACCTAGTGCAAACCATTGTTCTAATTTTATTCTCCCATCCATTTTAAATTCATAAAAACATATGGCTTATATCATTATGTTACACAATTGTGCTTTAAAAAGAACAAACACATTTTTCTATTTCATTTCATTATGTCAACATTCCATTTTGCAACCATGGTGTAATTCCTAGGGACTTATTGAAAAATTTTATCACACTTAGGAATTTATGCCTAGCAAAAATCATTTTTTAAATATATTTCATGCATAATTTTTTATAAAAATCTGAAAACAAATCATCACCATCATCATTTTTCATCATCACAACACAAAGCCTTAAGACAGTTTCTTAAGCATTCTTTTACTTTTAGCAATATTTCTATATTGGGATTAGCTTGACGACCTAGCGAGTGACGACTCCATGAAATGGTCTATAACATCGACAATGTCCTTTGAAATTATTGTTAGAAGTCTCTTTTATTTTTTATCAAATCACACCACAAAACAACCAATTTGTTTACATCAGATTATTTCATTTAAATTTTATGGCATGACATAAAATTATAATTTATTTTTAACGACATAATTACATGAATAAACATAATCAAAATTAAAGCATCATACAACATATACACAAGTCATCTCATCAAAAATACCATATATATATCAACAAATTATGTACATCATCTCAAAACTGGATCGGTATGCCACAATCAATACCCCGACATACTCAATCCTCTCAAATATATATACAATCTCTGTGCAGTCTATAGCAGCTAGTCTCGAGAAGCCCTCGAGATCTCAGCCTCATCTCCTCTCCCAACCTGGCATGGAGGAGGTGGTCCCATAGAGGTCCGTGCTGTGTCTCGGGTCCTCATCGTCGATCGTGAGGATGTCCTCGACGATCCCATCCTGATTGGTTTTGTAATGCTGGCTGGCAGTTGTACCCTCTGGCCCTCTAGAACTAGCTGGAAGTATACTCCCTGATAGAATGTGGTCTGCATCATAGACCATGCCAACTCCTGCATGCTCACCCCTTCACTTCGAGCCCTGATCCATGTGGCCTCATCCTATAGAGTCTGCACTTGAGCTCGTAGGTGGGCAACCTCATCCTGGAGAGCTACCGTCTCATTGCTCTCCCCTACCTTAACACCCTTGCCCTTATCGGGTGATGGTGGCCTCTCCCCCTGCTGAGAAGGGAATCCCTCCTCCCTCCTCCCTATCCGCTATGGTCTCTGTGGAGCCTATGCCATCCTCTGGCATCTCTCCTACAGAGATTGTTGCTGCTATCTCCCACTGTGACCCTGCGTTGCCTCAATGGCTGCCTAGCGTCACCTCCCCATTCATCATATAATCACATGCATCGGACCCTATGCCCTCGTAATTCGAGGAGGGTGGATGCTTGCATACCAGGCATCATATCTGTCAGCAACCCTAGCATCATCTCCATCCATTGGCTAGATGGGGGCATCATTCGCGTCTTTGCTCCAAAATCATTGCATATCTGGAGCCTCACTCAGTGTGGTATTATATCGGTCAGTCTAGGAGTACTCATAATCCCTAAGAGAAGGGATCCCCTACTAAAGACCGAACTACCACAAAAATCAGTCATAGCAGTGGAGCTCTACCACTCCCCACTCCATCCTTAGCTAGTAGACTTGCCTGATGCGATCCAGCTCCTGTCCATCCTTGGCCCACCCTGGATGCTCTCTCCACGGCCTCCAGGTGATCTGGTATAGGATGAGGTCATCTAGCAATCTCCATGACATCGACAGATCTATCCACCACTGTGACCATCTCTATAGCCACCAATAAAAAACTCGAGGCCTTTCTCGATCAACCCCTGTCAGTGGGAGTCCTACCGGCCTCCACATCACGATGTGCTCCCAGCACCATACCTGTAGCAACGATGTCAAAATCAGACATCGACCTCCCTTGTATACGACCCCATGTAGGATCCTATACAATCGACATAGTACAAAGCTGCCCTGAAGCGTAACAACTGCTCCTCAATAATTAATTTAATTATATACTCAGACTTTACAAAGCATACACTCAAGAATCCATTTCACACAGAAAGAACATGAAGATATATTTTCAAACTAATAATTGCTGATGAATTAAATGAATTGTGGATCACCACTCAGGGTGGGCTCTTCCCCACCGTAAAGGCAAATATGCGAGAACGCAAATGAGATATGGAATAAAAGATGATTCCTAATTTAAAATAAACAATTGGACTTATATAATCAAATGAGATCTTTCATAATATAGCCGACGGCTATATTATGTTTGGTATGTAACATGACTCCCCTCCTCGAAAAGCTTTGTCCTCAAAGCTGGAAATGTCTGGAAAAATCCTTTCAGGTTCCCATGGAGCCTCTTCATCTGGTAGGCCTTACCATTTTATGAGAAATTCTTGGATGTGACGAGTGCTTCGTATGCGTGTTCTGCTTTGTAGAATTGCTTTTGGCTAGAGATATATACGCCCTTTTGCATCTAGTATTGGTACTTTTGACTGAGATTTCACTTTTTGGCCGATCACCTTCTTGAGACACTATCTGGCATGGTCATGGGATCTTTGGGGAGGTAGTCCCTTTGGTTCTTGGAAGACCTCTTCGTAATGTGCTACGATGTCCTGTAAATCTGGGGCAAAAATACCCAAAGTTGCTCGAGATTGCTTTTCCAAACAATTAATTTGAGCTATGAATCCGTATCCACACTTTTTTAATATTTTCTCCATACTATGAGAGCTCACCATCTGTGATGGAGGAGTAGTAATACCTTGTAAGTGAATGACCCATCCATTTTCCTTCCATTCCACAAATAATTTTTTGAAATTGAAGCTAATTGTGTCTAGTGTTTCCAACCATTTGACTCCCAAAATGACATCAGAGTTCCCTAAATTCATTACGAAGAGAGATCCATACCATGTATAAGTTCCCATTTTAATGGAAACTTGAGATGTTCTCCCAATACATTGAGCGTTCACCCCGTTGGCTACTAGAACCTGGAATTTGTCTTTGTTGGAAATGGATAAATTCAAAGTTTTTGCTATTTTGATGTCGATAAAATTGTGGGTACTGCCTGAATCAATTAGCACATTCACCTTTTTTTGGCGGAGAAATCATGGTACCTTGATTGTATGGTGGGATGTTAACCCCATGAGGGCATGTACGGAAATAGCCATAGTATCCTCTTCCTTCTCTTCTAGAACAATCGATAGTTCTTCTTGAATAGGTTCTTCCTGATGGTATGCTTCTTCCTCTTCTTCTTCATATTGAGCACACTCAATATGAAAGTTTTGTTTTTGTGCACATGCTTGTTCTCTGGGATGGTGATTGCGACATTTATAGCAGAAGTATCATGATGGTTGATCATTTTTGCGAAAAGAGTTGTTGCCATAAAAAGGATGACTATAAGTTTCATGCTGTGTATACAACTGAACTCTCTTCTCAGCTAGCTTGGCTATTCTTATGTAATCGTTCAACGAGGTTGGATTTTGAATGTCCACCTCCACCTTAATATTTTATTTCAATCCATTGTGAAAAGCTCCTACCACTATGTTTGGACTGAGGTGTAATGCATAAGGTAGTAAACTGGTGAATTCGAAGACAAACTCACTAATTGATCTTTCTTGTTTAAGAGATAACAGTCTCACTGTGTATGATGATGTAGCTCCTTCATCAAATCTTTCTAAAAAATAGGTAGTGAAATTATTCCAAAAAATAGTAGCTCCTTTCTCATGTTTAAGCCATAGGAACCATTGGTAAGCCTCAGTGCCTAATTTTGATGTCGCGAAAGAGACTTTATTAGAATCCCTAATTTGGTATAAATCCAGAATGCCTTCCATCTTTGCTATCCAACCACAAGGATCATGACCTTCAAAAGTGGGCATGTCAATGCATGGAAAATTATTAGGGCCTCTCTGTTGGTGATAACCCATATCCCTATCTTGATCTTGGTTATATATCTGTCGATGAAGGCGATTCCTGTAATTATCCAAATTGCCTCTTTGTTGTTCCCAATTTTCATCCTGGTCATTATTTTCCTCATCCCTTTGTTTGTGATAGTGATTTTGGGAATTAGCATTGGGATTAGGTCAATTTTGTGTGTCCAACAGTTTAGTTATGTTGATATTAAGTTGGACCATACCATCTAGTAATTTTCAAAGAGCTTCATCAGTGGTAATGGCAGAGTTGCCTGATTCTCCTTGTGTGACATTGTCGTGAGTTGGGGAAGGGTTAGCAGCCATGGGGTCAACCAGTGGATGAATCGAATTAAAACTACCAATTTTGAAAGGAGAAGGAGAATTATAACTATCACTCCAACTGCAATGTGGATTTTAATTTGGGTGGCCTCCTTGACAACAACTTTCAACAACTTTTCAGTTTGGATAATTTTAGCAACTTTGACATCAAGTTTTTAGCAACTTTTCAAGTTTGACAATTTTTTGTACAACTTTGACAATAACTGGACTGGGACTAACCCTGAGATGATAGAGAACAACTCGCAAGATAGAAACGTAATGACACGACAAGACACGAGGACGACGAACAATGATGACATAGGCGATAGACAGCGAGGACACAGGTGACAGACAACGAGGAACGAACAGCGAGGACACAAGCGACAGACAACGAGGAATGGGTAGGAAGGACATAGGTGACAAAAAGTGACGAACGATGACAGACAACGAGGAATGAACGTAATGACACGTCAGACCGAAAACCAATGATAAGCGACTCCAGACACTTGGATGACAATTCAACGAAACGACAAGGACAAGGTAACGTACATGCGAGGAAGGAGCTATGTGATCGAAGTCACAATCAAATGGGAGCGTGAACGTAGTATTATATCCCTTCTTTTCAATTGCACCGGACGTGTGGGATAATCGTCGCGATAAAAAAATAAAAAATTAAAAAGACAAGCAAGTGTACCTTAGGATATGGCAAAAATTTATTTTATTTTGGCTCATTGATTGGTGCGCGGCGTTCATGAAACTGGTGTTTATTTCCAATGAATATGATGATGATTTTGCTATGTTTTAAGGTTCAACTACACCGTAAAAAATTCTCTCATGATTGTGTGATTTCTTGGAAGCGAGCAGATGAATGGATTGCTTGAAATGGGAAACATTGCTAGTGTTTTACGTGAACAGAGCGTGGATTAACAGTGGCTTTCCCCGACGATTAAAATAGTGGCTTACCCCGATGATTAACATACGTCTTTAGCATGATTTCAGAAACCTGTTTCTTCAATGGTTATTGCCTCATCTGCACGCACGATTTAGGCAGTGGCTTCGTCGAAGGGAACAGAGTGGCTATACCTGGTGATAGTAGTGAACTCCTTGGCGTCACGATAGCGAAAACATCACTCCTCCGAGTGTGCAATCGACCCAACCTGATACCACTTGAAGCATAACAACTGCTCCTCAATAATTAATTTAATTATATACTCAGACTTTACAAAGCATACACTCAAGAATTCGTTTCACGTAGAAAGAACATGAAGATATATTTTCAAACTAATAATTGCTGATGAATTAAATGAATTGTGGATCACCACTCAGGGTGGGCTCTTCCTCGTCGTAAAGGCAAATATGTGAGAAACACAAATGAGATATGGAATAAAATATGATTCCTAATTTAAAACAAACAATTGGACTTATATAATCAAATGAGATCTTTCATAATATAGCCGACGACTATATTATGTTTGGTATGTAACATGCCCCATGTAAATATGTACCCATGGTCTCTCATGTCACAGACCACATCTAAAAGGAGCCAGGGTAATCTGCACCTGCTCTGGTGGCATAGCAGTAGGCCACCCACTATCCCTGCCAACACCTAAGTCAACCTAGATACTCCAGGCATCTACATCAGCAACTTGATGTTCACTCTGCCCTTCTCTAGGGAGAAGCTCAGGTCTTTGCTCAGCCTCATCATAGCTTGGCCCTAATTAGACATAGGGGTCATCAACCGTCCTTGTATGGGGATCCTCAAGATCCTCCATACGTCCTCTAGTGTGGGAGCCATCTCCCCTATCGATAATCAATAGCAGTACGACCCTGGATACCACCTCTTTGCTAGGGCTATCAGTAGCCCCATGTCTGTCGATACTTGTGGCATCTCTACCACATGCTGTAGTATGACCTATGCTAGTCGGTATCACTCCACCTAGTCGAGCGTGGCCAAGTCATCCCTCAGCCCCTCGTATTTCCACTCTCAAATCTTTAGTAATCCCCTCTACAAAACAAACAATAAAACAACAAAATTCATTAATAAAACAATTATTAAAGTCAAATAAATGCAATTCAAACAAGCTAAATTTTGATGATATCGTCCACCATTGGATGATATCGTCCTAAATTGGGTAAAATCGTCCTTTGTAGGATGAAATCGTCTTCGATTTTGCAACTTGGGGATCACCCCTAGTTGGATGGGATCACCCCTATTTCGTTGATTTCGCCCTCATAAAAAACTGATGATCTAGGGACGATTTCGACGAAATTGGGATGATTTCATCCCGACGTCGTCGATGGCCTAAAAATGACTACGATGCCCCAAAACAATCAAAATTTACATCAAAAAAATTATACAAATCAAATTAAAACATAATTCACTAGGTTTAGATCCTTACCCGTAGCCCGCGTCGGACCTCTGTCGATCTGTGCGCTGTCTCGACTATTTTTGTCTACAGAGCTCTCAAACAGTAAAAATGAACAGTAAAAATGAATTAGGGTTTTACCCTATTTTTCTTAATTTTATTTAAAAACAACAACATTTTAATTTTGCTTTTTCGCGCTTTTACCTCAAATGTTCAATTTGGGTAAAAACACGGAGGGGGCACCATAGTAAATAGTCGTACGATTCGACCTAGAATCATCATCTATAAAATTGAGTAAATTTTTTGCTTTCTCGTAAAATAGGAAGAACTCGTCTTTAACGCATTTTCTTCGAAAAATTTGCTAAAGAGGGGGCAAAATGTAGCACCCTAAAATTGGTGCAGTTAAACCTTAGTAAAAAGATAAAAATTTGAATTTTAACCCAAAATCGCCCGTTACCCGCTCCCCTTGTTTTTCGCACCATTTTTAGGATTTGTTTTGACCGTTGGACGATATCGTCGACGATCAGATGACATCATACCAGATCTGACGAAATCGTCTCGAACAGAACGTCCAGACAATTTCATCCCAAAATTGATTTTCATAATTAGCTTTTGTTTCAACAGCTTCTCTAACTTGGGAAGAAAGCGTGTCTGCACAGTTAGAGTCTCCCCCTTTGGAGATCTCCCAAATTGGGATGATCTCCAACCTCCTAAACTCTCCCTAATCCTATATAAATTGGGATTTTCTCAGTTTATCCCCCTAGCTGACTAATTTCCTTGCAACTTTAACTCTTCGTGCATTAGAATACCTTCACACCTTCATTTGCATTGTGTATTTCAAGTTTTCTTGCAAGAATTTTACTGTTTTCAGTCGGAGCAAGCTCGGATCATCGCTGATGATTCCAGACAATTTCGGATGATCCTGTCAAATATCGATGACGATATCGTACGATTGGAGGCGATATTGATTGCAATCCATATTGAGGGCAATCAGAGCCCAGAGTTTGCATTTTCTTATATTTTCTCTTCATTTCCTTATGCATTAACTTAGTTTATTCTATTTCTGCATCCTGGAGTTCACCTCATTTAGCATAGATGCATGATAAAGTTAAAATACA
The DNA here is from genome assembly GCA_028583015.1 of Wollemia nobilis. Lineage (NCBI taxonomy): Eukaryota > Viridiplantae > Streptophyta > Pinopsida > Araucariales > Araucariaceae > Wollemia > Wollemia nobilis. Next base: position 5,615,146 of record JAQPPZ010016856.1, read on the forward strand.
TTATTAAATTAATGCATTTCATTTAATTGCTATTTGGATCTATCATTTAGGAAAATTTACTGTCATTTCTATCATTTTCCCTTGCTTTTGCAGTTGCATTTTTTATTTTTTTGGTATCTATTTATGTGATTGCAGGTTTCTGACAAATTCGTCTGATGAATTCATCAGATCGACGATGATATCATCTGATCTTAGATGACCGACTAAGATCTGAGATGATTCTATTCAATTGCAGATGATAATGTAATATTTGAGATGATATGGACTTCTACAAACCTCAGAATCTTCATCAGACATCCAGAATCAGGTATATTTTGTCTTATTTAGCATACTTCCTATTTTTAGCACTTATTCATGTTTTTTGTATTCATATAAATTAGCATTGGCATATAGAATAGCTTAGATTCATCTTGGCCAAACCTAGGAATTGAATGATTAAAGTACAAAATGAACACATCAAACCTACTCTCAACCTCGGCATGGAAAATGCCACTCAAAAGTTTCCTGGTGAACCCACCATCCATAAAAAATTAACCCTTATACCCCTCCCCCGAGAGGCGCAACATTCAAAGGGCCTCTCAGTTCGAGGTATTGTCCCATCCTTCTCGCATCCCCCTTATGGGCACGGATCCTACAGCCTGAAGGTAAGGATGCAAAAAATTTGGAGCGATATAGTTGTGCAGATTTTTGATTGCATCCTAGTTGGGTATGGATAAATTAGCAAGATTCCTTGAGTTGTTGTATGTGGAATTGTTTGATATCGATGTTAATGATTAATATTACATTTGATAGTAATTAAATTAATTAGGTGAGTAGTTAATTTAATTATTCTAATGTGGGTAGCATTAGAAAGAAATAAATGTTAAGAAAGTGATTTAATTAATACTAGATCAAAGGACATTAATTAAAGTAATGCAAGCAATAATAAACTTTGAGTATACTTGATAAAATATAGAGCTTATATTTGAATATTGAATTTGGAAAGTTGAAAAAATGGCAATATTAGAATCTTGCAATATAATCTTGGAAGTGTTACTCTATTGTGCATGACAGAGAGCATGTTAGAAATAATGGCTTCCTATGTTATTATTTTTTGTTCCTTTGGGGAATATATGTTTGGGAGGATTGTCAAGTTTTGGAGCTAGCTGATGAAAAATATTGGAAAGGAGAAGAAGTTCTAGAGATGAAGGGAATAGTTACTTGGATATGCTACTATAGAGGTATTTGGTTTCCTTGGTCTATCTCCTAGAAAATGATTGCTTCTTATGTTTGTGATAATGGAAGTAATTAATTTTGTAATAAAAATATTTTATAGCTTCATGTATGGTTTATTTCTTTCTATTTTTGCTTTAGCTTTGGGGTAGGATTTTTTTATATTTTTAATCTTTAGGAAGCCTCAATTTTTTTAGGATTCTTTTATCAAGCTTGTATATGCCTTGGTTTGGTTGATTTCCTATGCAAGAACATTGTATGGGAGTGTTAAGTATGTGATTCTTGTAGATGTTCTAGAGGTGGCTTTCACTTGATTGTAAGTATCTATTCCTGAGGATGTATAAAACCTTCAAAATTTGTAAGCCAAGGAAAGTAATGCTCTCTTTTATGGATTGAAAGAACTACAATAATCTCTAAGTAGGCTTAACACCTTTAGTCACCTTGTTGTTGTCAACCCTATTTGATATCCTTAGTGGTGTCATGATTCTATGTTCTTTGTGTTATTTTGTAGCAATAGTGGATAGGATTAGGTAAGAGTACATTGTTGCTCAGAATCTATCATCAACTTACTCTATTTATTAATGGTTGTATTTGTTTTTTTTCTCCTCTAAGTTTGTTTTTAAAATGGTTGTTACAAGTTTGTATGCATTTTTTAAAGAGGTGAAGATGGTATTGTGAGCTAAGAAGGCTAGAAATATGTATTATAGGGATATGATCTAGATGGATGTTATTGTTTGTGCATGTATTAGAGGATGATTTTATGGAGAATTAGGAAGAGGAGAGGTCACCATCAGAGGACTTGGCTGATCTACAAGTGATAGGGCTGATTGAGTTGGTGCATCAGGTTGGATCATTATAAGGGTGAATTGAGTGGAAGATAAGGGTGGACCCTACAGTAGGGTAACCATATTGTAAAATTTAAAGGGATCATCATCAGTCGAAATACGATGTGTTTTTCCATTATGAATATTTTTCAAGAAATTATGGAGTGTAGAAAGGACACATTGCATGTCCTTAATCCATGGTTGCCCTAGGAGAATGTTGTATTGGAGCTCCCCTTCAATCACATGGCATAATGTAGGGATTTTTTGAAAGCCTGCCTGAATAAGTAGAATTATGGTGCCTACTATAAATCGTAGAAGGCCATTGAAAGCATGCAAAATGGATGGGGTGGTGAGATAGCTAGGTGGAATATTTAGATGTTGAAGGGTAACATTAGAGATGATGTTGATGGATGAACTGTTGTCAATTAAGATATGCTTGAATGTTATTCCATAAATACATGCCATGATATGTGTAGGTATATCTACCCCTACACCATCAAGATTTGTTAGTTCATTATCATAAAAAATAATTGAAGGTTACATGCATGTTTGGATGTTGCCTACAAAATTTGCAAAATTGACAATGTCATTGGTTTCCAAATATATGGAGCATAGATGTCATTCAAAGCCTCATGATGAGGCTACAATTTTTGTAGGAGGTCATATATTAAATTTTTTTCCAATGTGATACATGGTTCATGCATGAGACTACTCTATATGGTTATGAAATTGCATGGTATGGGGAAGGGACACCTTGTATTGGTGGTATATTGGAAGATATTGGTATGGTAGGGGGATTGTGTTATTGGGTAGGTCGTATAGAATATTGTTGGTTGTGTGTGGAGATATTGATCATACCTACAAAACCTTAGTGAGATTGACCACTATTTACATGGTTTGTTTGGTGAGGTAGTGGTTGCAATATCGAAGCACCAACCTAGTTGTGAGGTATTTTGTTCTTAGGCAAAGGGTTTCTATAGATTCCCAAGTTATGATTTGTAGGATCCAAAGGATTGTAAAAATGTATGGCTCCATGATCAATGAGGTCTTGCACAAAATAGAAAAATTGGATATAATTATCATTGTCATGTCTCATTTACCTATGATATTCAAAAAATATATGCTCATTGTAGCCTTTTGGTTTAGGATGATTTGGATCATCTGGCCTAATTTTTGGTATAGTGATGTGTCTTGCATCATACAATTTCTATAATATATTGGGAAAGGGCTCAGAAAGAGGGTCCAATTACATGGGTGGTGAGGAGTACATAGAAAACAAGTAGTGGGTTATTAGGTGAATGTGGAAGGAGTTAAGGATTAGGTTGCTAGTATCCTTGTTGTCACAATTGAGTGTATAGTTGTGACAAGAATAATTCACACTCATAACAATTTGGTTTTTTTGAAGGGATTTATATGTGGTGGGTTTGGAGGTATTCTTATTGAATCATGTGTTGTTTGAATAACACATGATTATACTGAGAGGGGAGGTGAATAGTATAAGACCAACTTTTACTTTTCTTTTCCAAATAATATTATCCAATATTATCAATGACAATATCAATAGCAGTAATAAAATCAATGCATAAATCATCACACACAAGAGAGACACCAATTTAACATGGTTCACCCAATATGGGCTACTCCATATAGAAAATATTTCTACTAAATTTTATCAACAAATCTTCTTGGGAATCAATTCCCTATTACAATGTTTATGGACCTCTATCCAAAGGAGACAATAACCTATGCTCTGATTTGTGTATCTCTCTCCATAGGAGAAATCTTTCCCCTTTTTCTGTGGTTCATGGAACTTGATCCAGGATAACTCTATCTCCTCAACTAGTTCATGGATATAATTCCATAGAAGAACTCTATCTTCCTAGTTGGTTCACGGATCACACTCTATAGAAGAACTTTTTCTCCTTGCTCTGGTTCATGTATCTCTATCCATAGGAGAACTCTTTATCCTCTACTCTAGTTGGGAACTCTACTTAGATCTTCCCCAAGCCTTAATACAAATCTTGAACAAATCAAACCTGCTCTTAATGTTTTTTTAAGTCTTCACAAGACTTTGTCAAAATTACCTTCAAGTCTTCACAAAGACTTGCTCAAATATACCTTCAATCCCTCTCAAGAACTTGCTCAATTATACCTTCAAGTCTTCACAAAGACTTGCTCAAATCTGCCTTCAAGTCTTCACAAAGACTTGCTCAAATTTATCTTCAAGTCTTCTCAAGAACTTGCTCAATTCTACCTTCAAGCCCTCTCAAGAACTTGCTCAATTTTGCTCTCAAGACTTCACAAAAACTTGCTCAATTTTTCTCTAGCACATGCTCAAACCTGCCCTAAGACATTCAAAACAACACACAACATATGCTAAATTAATCTCAAATATTACACACAATGCTATCAAATGCTTTGTCTAATCTTCAAAGTAATTCCTTTAACTTGAAGTAGTTTAGACATATTCTATCCAAAATTTGTTTAACCTCTGGAACATATAGAGAATAATATGCACTTGCAAATAGCTCAATATGTTCTACTCAATAATTAAGTTTGTCACTTCCACATGTCTTACTTTTATTGCTCTTTTAAAGATAGATTTAATTTAGCACATGACATATATCTTTATAATATACACTCTTGTTCTCACAAATCTGATTTCTAATGTTTACACATTCACTTTCACTATCACTCAAAACCAATGCTTAAGAGTTTCACACAATCATTCAACCAATGAAGCACAACTTGCTTACAAAACCTAAACAAGTGTTCTCACACTTCTTCCAACAAATAGCCCAATGTAGGTCTCAAACCCTAACTCAAATAATTCATAATATCTATCTCAAATGTTCTTAAAACATTCAAAAATGAAGCACATAAAACTCACTCAAATATTTCCAACAATGCTTATCAAAAAATCATTTTCACTCCACCTTATATTTCACAACATTCATTCCAAAAAAGAAGTCAAGCAAAGGATGATGTGCCCATATATATTTGCTTTTATGAGATATGTGTTCAAAACCTGTCTCACCAACAACCAATTATTTTGTGCCACTTCAAGGTTAGATAGCAATAGTATATCTCAAAACCTCCACATGAATATTCCCTCAACAAGATGCTCAATGAATTCTGAAAATAATATTCTAGGACTCTTCTTTAGTTCTCATGAACAATGCATTAAAGCTCACAAAACTCTCTCAACAATTTTCCTTTCATAAAGAAAAAGTTACAATTAAATAAATACCTTTTACACCTTTTATCTCCACTCTTTCAAAACAAATTTTTCACTCCACTTTAATGTCCAAGAACAAATAATTACATTTATAAATAAACCATTTACAAACTTATTCCTCCAAGCTTAGAAAATAAAACTCTTTAACTATAATGCCAAAAATATTTCTCCTTATATCTCCTATGTTCCAAACTATAAGCCAAATATCATCCGCCAAATATCACTATAGTCAACCATTCAACAATATAGTGCATACCTTATACACTAAACAACATGGCACATATCTTTTAAAAAAATAATATTGCTTTTTTGCAGATAAGAATCGATCCTCCGACCTCAACCTTCCAAGCATAGCACTCGATCGCTTACGCTAGCCAAGCGGTTGATTCTAAACCTTTAGCCTCAATATCTTATACCTACTACCTCTGACGAACCAAAACAAAAACTCTTCAATCGATGCTAGGGGGAATCAAACCCAAAACCTTCCCTCTACCAGCAACTTACGTAGGACCTGCCTGCCACTTGGGCTACCAACCCTTGCTGAACCAATATGTTTGCCGCCTAGTCCTTATGCCTATCGCTTTCTTGATAAATGATTTTTTAACACGTTTCATTGTCCTCCACTATTGAATTTCTTGCATGAGCATTAGCTTTGGATGATTCAAATTTGATTTAAATTATTTGCTTCTCCCTTTTATATGATTTCAAGGTAATTGCATCATATCGGCGGAAAACATAAGTTCCTCCAATTTAAATTTTATTTTTGGCACCATTTACCAATTTCAAATTTAATTATTTATTTAATATAATATTTAACTTTAGGTTAAATATTATATTATTTAATTTTAGTATTAAATAATACTTTTGCATGGGGGTCTTCATCAAATCTTATTTTTCCCTTTTTAATAAGCCCTTTTGGCTTAATTATTATAATATTAAAATATTATAATATCTTCTCTTTTCTCTTTAAAACCATGGGTGAAACCTTTTGTCTTCCACATTTTAACCAACCTCTTTGGCTTATAATATAAAATATTATAACCATTTCTTTTACCAATTTTCTTGCATAAAAATGAACTTTACCTTGCACCAAACAATTGACATCAATGACAACATGATTACTTAAAATTTCCAAAAATCTCCTCCTTTGTCATTGATGGCAACCCCTTTTTTTTAAATATCTCTTTTTTCCTTTTTCCAATTTTGCTCCCTCTGAGAAACTGCTCCCCCTAACTAAATACTTTCCCCCATTGACATAAATGGCAAAGAGACTCCTTTGGGTCTAAAGATAAGACTCTGAGCTCAGCCCCCTCCCCACCTTCTTTCCTTGAGGTGGTTAATTTTGGGGTGGAAGTATTTCTACTTCCAGTATACAATGCTCTTTTCCTTTGTCAAACTTCTTTCTCAACATACCCTTTCGATTATTTTGAGTGTCCATGTTCTTGCTTGTCTCTGGAAGCTCTAGAAAATTTGTTCTACACCACTTGGTATTATGCCCAACATTATTACACTTATAACACTTAATATTGTGGTTCCTAAAAGGTGCAAATATCTTGAAGTTCCTCCTGGTGAAGCCATACCTATTTCTATCATGAACCCTGCAGTGAATTGCTTTATGACCAAATCGATTACAAGAGTAGCAATACCCTTTAAAGAAATGTTCGTATTTGAAGTTCCTCTTAGTAATGCCATACTCATTCTTTCCATGAGTCCTGCAATGTATAGCCTTGTGACCAAACCTATTACATGAAATATAATGTCCTTTGAAGAAATATTGTCTTGAACCCACTGGTCTCTTAGTCCTTTCTTCTTTGTGATGATCCCTTTTCCTTGTTTGTGAATTATTTTCTTCCTTGGTGAAGCTTCTAATATCAATTTCTCCTTTACTCTCTTCCTCTGAAACATCTTCCTATTTTGGGATTGAACTTGACCCTTCTTATTATTGCCCTTGTCCTTCAAAACCAAGTCCTATTTTGATAGATGAAGGTCTTTGTGCATTGATAATATTATCCAAAGTATTTGAACTTTTCCCAAACCTGTGTAGCTTGTCCTTAGACTCTTTCATTTCCTTCCTTAGAGAAACTACCTCTTGTTCTAATATCTCACATTCTAAGACTTTTACCTCTAGATTTTATTTAAATATCATTGTCTTAGCTATTGATTTTGTTAGATCTTGTATAAGCTTTCCTTTCTCTTCATCACATTCTTGAAATTGAGCCTTGAATCTTAAATTCTACTTTCTAACCTTTTTCAATTCTTTGAGAGTAGCAATAAGTTCTTATTCTAGATCTACTAAGCCTTCCTCTTCATTCTCTAAATATTTCTCTACTTCTTGGTCTTCTAGAGCATATTCATACTTTTAAGATTTATCTTCAATAGGAGCACTTCCTTCCTCTTCTATTGTCAAAAAGAGAATTTATTCTTCTTCACTATATGAGGATCTTTCATCACTATCACTTGAAACCTTGTCTATCTTGTCCACATAGAAACTCTTCTTATGCCTTTGAAAAAACTTCTTTTCATGCTTGTTTTGTGTTGGCAATTTTGGGTACCTTGGGTACATTGCCTTTGCTCAAGTGTATAAGTTGTCATTGATGTCAAGAAGCTTTTGAAAGAATTTGATTTGATGTAAAATAATTTGTTTTGATGAAGGTTACGACATGACAGGTTCGAAAGAAAGTAAGTTGGAAAAATGTCACGATATCACGACATGTCGCATTTTTGCAACTTAAGAAGGTGAGAGAAAGATTTTTAGAAAAGTGACGTGATATCGCGACATGTCGCAGTTTCGTGACTCAAAGAGGAGAGAGAATGTTCAGAGTCAAAAATGTCGTGATTTCACGACATATTGCAAGGAAGGTTGAACGGACGAAAAAGTGTCACGATTTCGCGACATGTTGTAGGAGAGAGAGTTCGAAAGGAAAAATGTTGCGATTTCATGACATAATGTAGGAGAGAGAGTGCAGGAGAAAAAGTGTCGCGATATCGCGACATGTCGGGTTTTCGTGACCCGAAGAAAAGAAAAGCGCTAAGGAGAAAAAGTGTTGCAATTTCGTGACAAGTCAGAAGACAAAGTGGAAGCAAGATAAAGTGTCACGATTTCGCAACATGCTGCAGATGAAAATGTTCCAAGTAAGAACTATCATGATTTCGTGACATGCAGCAAAGGGAAGAGTCTGAAATGAGAAGCGTCGCGATTTCGTGATAGGTTGTAGAGAAGTTGTACGGAAGTTGAAAGTGTCACGATTTCATGACAGGCTGCAAAGAAAACGTATGAAAGCTAGAAGTGTCACAATTTTGTGACAAATTCAAGGAGGAAGAGCTCAAAGGCAAAAGCGTCATGATTTCATGACATGTTCCGTTTTCATGGGTGTAAGGCAAAGAAAAACACAAGGCAACGAAAATGTCATGATTTCGTGACATGTTCCATTTTCACTAGTGCAAGTAGACAAGAGTGCAAGGAAGAGAAAGTGTCACGATTTTGTGACAGATTGAGATGGTAGCATTCGGTTGGAGAAAGTGTCACGATTTCGTGACAAAAATAGAATGCAGGTATTCTATAGGAGAAGTGTCATGATTTCACAACAAAAGCAGAGAGGAAGGCTATGAAGACAGAAGTGTCACGATTTCACGATAAAAGTAGAAAGGAGGTCGACAAAGGGAGAAATGTCATGATATCACGACAAAAGAAAAGTTGATGCTGACTAAGTCAGAAGTGTCACGATATCATGACAAGAGCTTAGTTGAAGTCAACAAAGGCTGAAGTGTCGTGATATCGCGATAAAAGCCAAAATAAAGTATACGATTGCAAAGGTGTCGCGATATCGCGACATGTTGTAGTTTCATGGCAGAAGCTATAGAAGAGTTCCAGAGGCAGTGAAGCCGACAAAGTTAAATTTTAGCCAAAAAAAATTAGGACTTGCAGTCGACGTAGATTAGGGTTTGTTTTTTGTATAATAGCTGACTAAGATTAAAGTTTTCATCTTGAAAATTCTGATATAAAAGGAGGACTGTTTGGGTGATTGGATGTGGAGTTGAAGTGTGATGTTCAGAGACAGTGCGCAGTGCAAGAAGTTCGATCGCTGTGAGCAGAGTGCGAATTTGATTGTAGTGTGTAGAGTGCATTTCATCGAATCATTCTGAGTGTGAAAGATTTTAAAGGAAGAAGAGTGTGCACAGACAGTGCAAGGGTTGAAGTTTGACCAAGTGCGGGTGTGTTTGTGCAAAAATAGAAGAGGGCATAGAGAGCAGACAGGCAAAGAAAAACGAGGACATTTGTGCTAGATCGAAGGACTATGTTTAGTGCAAATTCGAGGACCAACTTTGGAGGTGATAGAGTTAAGGACAAAGGTCTCCAACCAGAGCATGGAGGATAAGTGTCTTTTGTGGATAGAGTTCCATTTGCTAAGGGCAACAGAGGCAGAGGTCTTCTAGAGGATCACCAACCAGAGCAAAGCTAGGGGATTGGTGTCTCCTATGGGTTGGTGCCCACGAACTCGATATTAGGGGATTGGTGTCTCCTTTGGGTTGGTGCCCATAAACATTGTAATTAGGAAAGGTATTCCCAGAATTTGGATTGATAAAATTTAGTGAAATATTTTACTCGTGGATGTAGCTCACTTTGAGTGAATCACGTAAATTGGTGTCTCATGTGTGTGTGATGATTTGTACATTGCTTTGGTTTTTGCTATTGATATTGCCATTGATATATTGTATAATTTTGATTGGGATAAGAAAAGTAAAAAGTGGTCTTATACTGTTCACCCCCCTCTCAAGTATAAGCTTGTGTTCTTCAATTGGTATCAGAGTTGGTGCCTTCAAAAAGTTTAACAGCTTGAAGAAAAAGCTAATAAAGAACACAATGGATTATTCAAGAGGCAATGCAACACCTATTCTTGATGGGTCAGATTTTGGTCTTTGGAGTGCAAGGATGAAGGTTCATCTAATGGCACTTGGTAATGAGGTATGGGAAGTAATTGAAGATGAGTACACTATTCCTGTACATGGTCCATTTACTAAAGAAGAAAGGCTCCTACATGATAGCAATTCAAAAGCAATGAATGCAATCCTAAAAGGCTTACAGAAAGTAAATCTCACCAAAGTGATTCACTACAAGACAGCTAGTGAAATGTGGAAACAGTTGCAGGTGGTTCATACAGGTGATACAAATGTCATAAAGGCCAATTTGAGACATTTCAAAGGTATTTTTGAACAACTCAAGATGAATGATGATGAAAATATTAGTGAGTACATGCTTCGTATGGATGAGGTTGTTAACTCCATGAAAGACTTAGGTCTTGAGCTTACTGAAAATGATGTATGTGATAAGATTTTAAGATCTCTTCTTAATAGATTTAGTGAAAAGATTTCTGCTATTGAGGAAGCTAAAGATTTGGATAAGTTGAAAAAGGATGAGCTTCATAGCATACTTGTAGCATTTGAGTTGAGAACTCAGGTGAAGGTTGACATCAAGAAAGAGGTAGCTTTCAAGGCTACCAAGAAATCCTAAGGTAAACAACTTCAAGAGAGTGATGAGTCTTCTAGTGATGAAGAGGCATATGACAGCAAAAAGGGCAAGTTCTCTAGAAAGCACAAAAGCGTGAAAAATATAAGATGTTTCAATTGTGGAAAGTTTGGTCATTATGCTATTGATTGTACTGTTTCCAAGAATGAAAGTGATGAAGAAAAACAAGATTCTAAGAGCAAGGATTCTGAAAAGCACAAGCATCATAGAAAGAACAAAGTTGAGCACAACAATCAAGGAAAGAGGTATTCTCTCAAGCACAAGAAGAGTTTCTACCTAGACAAAGCAAGTAAGTGTTCGAGTAGTGATAGTGAAAGTTCTTCGAGTGATGATGAAAATGAGATGTTCATTTCAGAAAAAGAGGAAGAACCGAAACATAGATTCATTATCATGAAATGTCTTAGATGTGGAAATTTTGGTCACCTTGAGGATGATTGCACAAATAATGATTTGGTTTCTAGTATGTATGAGGATGCTTCAGAAAACTATAAGGAAGATGCGTGTATGGTTTTTGAAAAAGGTAGCACCTCTAGTGATAAGAAATCTAAAAAAGGCTTTGATGATTCAGAAAGCAAACAAATAAAGGATCTTGAAAGTGAAATTACTAATGCTCTTAGTGTTTTGAAAAAGGAAAGAAAGAAGAATGCTAGACTCAAGGATAAGTTAGATGAATGTTGTATGGAGAGAGATGATCTTATAGAAAGTCTTGACTTCTCTATGGCTAAGACACAAGAACTCAAGGATGAGTTAGAGTCTAAGGTTCTTGAGTATAGTGAGTTAGAATAGAAAATGGCTTCTTTGAAAGAGGAAACTAAAGAGTACAAGGATAAGCTTTACAGGTTTCAAGATAGCTCCAAAAAGGTTAAGTCACTCATCAAAGGTCAAAGAAAGACAACAAATAAAACAAGCCTTGGTTTTGTTAAGCCACATAAGGAACAAACTGGAGAGTCTAGTAAGAGACTCCAAAAGGAAGAGAGTTCTGATGAGGAAAGTATTTTAGATCATGAGTCCTTGAATGATAGATGCGTAGAAACAGAAAACAAAATTCAGAATAATAAGAAGTTTTCAGGACCCAAGAGGTCGAATAAAAAAAAATTTCATGACAGATGTTTTGCATGTCACAGGTTTGGCCACATGGATTGCATGGTTCAAGTGAAGGAGGTAAATGATAGGTTCAGAAGTGCTAGTTACTTTCAAGGGTATTGCTACTCTTGTCATCAGTTTGGGCACAAGGCAGTTTATTACGAGGTAAATAACAGGAATAGGTTTGATCAAAACAAGTTCGGCCAAAACAGGTTTGGTCAGAACAAGGTTAGTCAGAATAGGATGATTCAAAGAAAAGGTATGCCTAAAAGAAATAACATTGTTACTTGTTATAAGTGCAACAATAAAGGTCACACAGCTAGACAATGTAGAGCTGAACTTTCAAGGTACAGGAAAAGGAACAGTGGTATGAACAGGTCCAAGGATCAAGGCATGGATAAGAATAGGAATGATAACAGGAACAGAAACAGTGACAAGAACAAGAACAAGAATATGGACAAAGAGTTCAAGAGAAGGCCCGACAAGGAAGTGATAGATGCTGATGATGATCAGTGCCTAATGGGAGTTTTACTCCCACCCAAGAATTAATCACCTCATTAGGAGGTGGGGAAGGGACTAAGCTAAGAGGCTCATTCTTAGTCCCGAGCCCCAAAGGTGACCCTTTGCCATTGATGAAAAAGGGGGAGAGATATGAGTAAGGGGGAGAGATTCAAAGTGAAGAGGAGAGCTTCAAGTCAGGGGGAGCAAAACTTCAAAGGAAGATTCTCAGTTGTTAGCATAGTTGGTTTCAGTTTTGGCTCGTGAGACGTGTTTTCAGTAAAGGTTTGCCATCAATGATAAAGGGGGAGATTGTTGGCAATTTTGGGTACCTTGGGTACATTGACTTTGCTCAAGTGTATAAGTTGTCATTGATGTCAAGAAGCTTTTGAAGGAATTTGATTTGATGTAAAATAATTTGTTTTGATGAAGGTTACGACATGACAGGTTCAAAAGAAAGTAAGTTGGAAAAATGTCGCGATATCGCGACATGTCGCATTTTCGCAACTTAAGCAGGTGAGAGAAAGCTTTTTAGAAAAGTGTCGCGATATCGCAACATGTCGCAGTTTCGCGACTCAAATAGGAGAGAGAATGTTCAGAGTCAGAAATGTTGCGATTTTGTGACATATTGCAAGGAAGGTTGAACGAACGAAAAAGTGTCGTGATTTCGTGACATATTGTAGGAGAGAGAGTCCGAAAGGAAAAATGTCGTGATTTCATGACATAATGCAAGAGAGAGAGTTCAGGAGAAAAAGTGTCACGATATCGCGACATGTCGGGTTTTTGTGACCCGAAGAAAAGAAAAGTGCTAAGGAGAAAAAGTGTCACGATTTCATGACAAGTCAGAAGACAAAGTGGAAGCAAGATAAAGTGTCACGATTTCGTGACATGCTATAGATGAAAATGTTCCAAGTAAGAACTGTTGTGATTTCATGACATGCAGCAAAGGGAAGAGTCTGAAATGAGAAGCATCATAATTTCACGACAGGTTGTAGAGAAGTCATACAGAAGCTGAAAGCATCACGATTTCGTGATAGGCTGCAAAGAAAATGTATGAAAGCTAGAAGTGTCATGATTTCATGACAAATTCAAGGAGGAAGATCTCAAAGACGAAAGCGTCATGATTTCACGACATGTTCCGTTTTCATGGGCATAATGCAGAGAAAAACACAAGGTAGTGAAAGTGTCACGATTTCACGACATGTTTCATTTTTGCTAGTGCAAGCAAACAAGAGTGCAAGGAAGAGAAAGTGTCACGATTTCACGACAGATTGAGATGGCAGCGTTCGGTTGGAGAAAGTGTCACGATTTCACGATAGAAACAGAATGCAGGTCTTCTATAGGAGAAGTGTCACGATTTCACGACAAAAGCAGAAAGGAGGTCGACGAAGGGATAAATGTCACGATATCATGACAAAAGCAAAGTTGATGCTAACTAAGTCAGAAGTGTCACGATATCGTGAAAAGAGCTTAGTTGAAGTCGACAAAGGTTGAAGTGTCGCGATATCATGACAAAAGCCAAAAGAAAGTATACGGTTGCAAAGGTGTCATGATATCGCGACATGTTGTAGTTTCACGGTAGAAGCTATAGAAGAGTTTCAGAGGCAGTGAAGCCGACAAAGTTAAATTTTAGCCAACAAAAATTAGGGCTTACAGTCGATGTAGATTAGGGTTTATTTTTGGTATAACAACCGACTAAGATTAAAGTTTTCATCTTGAAAATTTTGATATAAAAGGAGGACTTTTTGGGCGATTGGATGTGGAGTTGAAGTGCGACGTTCAGAGATAGTGCACAGTGCAAGAAGTTTGATCGCTGTGAGCAGAGTGCGAATTCAATTGTAGTGTGCAGAGTGCATTTCGTCGAATCATTCTGAGTGTGAAAGATCACAAAGGAAGAAGAGTGTGTGCAGACAATGCAAGGGTTGAAGTTTGACCAAGTGCGGGTGTGTTTGCATAGAGAGAGAAGAGGGCGTAGAGAGCAGATAAGCAAAGATGAACGGGGACATTTATGCTAGACCGAAGGACTATGTTTAGTGCAAATTCAAGGACCAACTTTGGAGGTGATAGAGTTGAGGATAGAGGTCTCCAGCCAGAGTAGGGAGGACATGTGTCTTCTGTGGATAGAGTTCCATTTGCTAAGGGCAGCGAAGGTAGAGGTCTTCTAGAGGATCACCAGCCAGAGCAGAGCTAGGGGATTGGTGTCTCCTGTGGGTTGCTACCCACGAAATTGAGATTAGGGGATTGGTGTCTCATTTGGGTTGGTGCCCATAAACATTGTAATCGGGAAAGGTATTCCCATAATTTGGATTGATAAAATTTAGTGAAAGATTTTATCCGTGGATGTAGCTCACTTTGAGCGAATCACGTAAATTGGTGTCTCATGTGTGTGTGATGATTTGTACATTGCTTTGGTTTCTGCTATTGATATTGCCATTGATATATTGTATAATTTTTATTGGGATAAGAAAAGTAAAAAGTGATCTTATACTATTCACCCCCCTCTCAGTATAAGCTTGTGTTCTTCATTTTGTTCATACATATTTTTCTTTTCATACCTGGATTTTCCTGCTTCCTTTTATTATGATCTTGTTTCTCTTCACTACTACTGCTTCCATCTTCTAGATAGTTACATTCATAGTAACCATATTTGCCATAATTGAAACACTTTACTATTTTTGTACCTTTTTGTTTTCTTGAATCATTCTTGTTTCTTCTGCCATAGTTAGCTTCTTCATCACTACTTGACACATCACTTGATTCTGATTTCTTATCGTTTGTCTTATTTGCTACTTTGAAGGATACCTCTTTCTTGGGAATAGGATCCTTTACTATTCTCATCTCATAAGCTGTAAGAGTTCCATGTAACTCATCCATAGTCAAATTTTTAATATCTCTTATTTCTTCTATGGCTAAAACATTTCCATCATACCTCATAGGAAGTGACCTTAAAACCTTTTGAGCAACATCGGAGTATTCAATTTTAAATCCAAGTCCTCGCATGGTGTTTTAGAAACCTCATCCACACGAAGTAAGCATGCAATACTTGTTTCCTCATATTTCATATTCAAGTTTTCAAATGTCTTCTTGTGATTTTGCAATTTTTCCATCTTGACCTTGTTGAGCGAATATTTTTCCCTATTGCAAAATAATCACCACAATGAGAGTATTAAGTTGAAAACTCCCTCTTGCAAAGATGAAAAAACATATTTCTCTAAGGTTTTGGTAAGCAAAAATTCTATACATACATGTAATTGATAGTAATTAAAATAGAATGTTTATATACCATAATAACTCAAAATATGCAAGTGATAGTTAATAAGGGGCCTTGATGATCCAATTCATACCATGCTTAGCAATCATGATCTTTTAATTCTCAAAGTGCATGTGAATTTAGCAAGTGTGAAAATGATTCCTTTTAGTATTCTTGATGTTAATCTGATTTCCATGAATCCCCAATTAATAATCTCCTTTTATCTTCAAATTAAAGGTGTAAAATGTAAGAGTGTGTGAAATAGTCCACTTTGTTTTAAATTCCATACATTTAATGTAAGGTTCATTTTACAGTTAGTAGATTCATTTTATCTTCATTATGAGCATTCTACTACCACTAAGTTAGAATTTGGCGTTAGTAATGGTTAGCAAGTTAGCATGTTAGTGTTCATTTACTTTATCTACCATTAATGTAAATTTGGCGTTAGTAACCCCCTCCTAAGATCAATTTTATCTTGAAAATTAACTTGGTGAAACTAGGAGGTGCAAAAATTTTGGATAAAGACTAGAATGGAAGGAAATGAATAGAAAATGCAAAACGAAATTCTAGAAAATGGACCAGAATAAAGACTAAAGTTAAGTGCAAAAATTCTGGAGAGACCAGAATGGAAAGAAAACAAATACAAAAATTCTAGAAATGACCAGAATGGAAAGAAAATAAATACAAAAATTCTAGAAATGACCAAAATGGAAAGAAAATAAACTATGTGCAGAAATTCTGGAAATGACCAGAATGTAAAAGAAATCAACAACAAAAATGAAAACAGACTACTTTAAGTGCAAAAAATAAAATAACAGAAAAATATCTACAAAATAGCTAGAAAACAATAAAATGACATCAGATTTTTTTGTCACAATACCCTCCCTACAAAACCCCAAGTTGTGAGATAAATCTAAATACAGATTGATCTAAAAGACCTGCAAAACAAACACAATCAGATTAGACCAAGTGCGAGACTCAAAGGACAAAATATTGTTGCATTATATTCAACATTCACCTAGTGTAACCCTTCAATGGCATAAACACATAGATACAAATAAAAAAGAAATGCAATAAAGATAAACAATAAATGTAGTAGTCTTAGACGTAATCTCATTTTAGTTTTTCTCACAAGGTTTGTTCTTGCCAAAATGGAAGCATTTATTTCTTCAAAAATCCTCTTGTTTACACAAATTTCCAACCCCCCTACAATGCCCTCCTTGAGTATTAAAGGTTTCCCTTTTCTTAATTCGTTTCATCTTTCCTTTTAGGATGCTAAAATAAAATAAAATTAACAAATAATGAAATGCACATTATTTTGTTTCCTTCTATAACTCCATTTAACATTATAAAAAAACATTAATTTTCTTCCTTTTTAATCATTAAAAACCCTCCATACCTTTGGTCTTCTTATGGCTCCCAAATAATACGTTATACAATAGTCAACTCCCCATATTATCATTAAACCCTTATATCATATATCATATGATATATATAAAGAGTAACGAATAGCAAATCTTATGACCCCTAATGCCTCCCTTATGGCATAGAGTTTAATATCAAAAAAACAAAATAAAAACATGCCATGAAAACCACTTTTGAAAGTCCTTCGACCCGTATAACACCATGCACCATATACTAGCCAATTTATTAAATCTATTTTCCCTTCTATGTGGTGCATATAAAAAAAAAAACTTTACAACCCTTATGCCTCCCGCGTCTCTTGCACCTTATAGCTCCCGAGAACATATATTGAGGCCTTCCCACACAAAGTAAAATAAAATACGACTTCCCTAAGCCTTTAGGTATGGCTAAATTAAAATGTAATCAATGCATCACCCTTAACCCCGACGTGATAAATGAAAATTTACCCTCGACTTCTGCTGTGAAGACGAACCTTGCCCCGCAGATCCGTAGTGACGACTGTCGCACCTTGCCTCACTAATCTCTGCACCTGGTGCTCCGTGGATGCCTCACAATAAAAATGAATCTGTTCTCAATTATGTGGTTTTATGGTGCCTACGTTAGGGTTAGGGTTTTATCTACCCAAACTTTGCTCCCACTCATTCGCTCAACCTGCAGAACACTGACCCTGCCATACTGGCCATAGTGTGTTATGTATAGTCAGGTCTAAGTTTGGGCTATCCACTGTACCCGATGCTATCTGTAATTGAGTTATTGTGATTACTATGGGCTCTCATTTCTGTGCTACCTTGACGGGAGGTCTACCGCCACATCCTCGTTGACCCTGACATATTCTGGCATTTGGTGCTATTCCTATTCATAACGTCTTCAAGGGCACTATATTCTGAGCTTCATTCCCAATTTAGTCCTCTTGCGTGTAAATTATACTGCGACCACTTGCACCACTGCGTGTATCATCCAATCATCAACCTGTGATGATTAATGTCTGTTATATCCGTTGCACTGCGTATCATTGTCCATGCATTTCGAAAATTAAACCACAGTGTATAACCTTCTCGGTGCTATTGCCTCGCTACTGTACTTTTGCCAAGATGTCACCTATTGATGATTGTTCGACATAAACTTCTCACTCGTGCTTTGTGACCTGTATGCATCGCGTACACCTACTGCGCAGGCCCACTTGGTCTTGGTCCTGGCTCTATGCATCTTTGCTTTATGTACACGTCGTCTAACGCTCACCCCATCAGCTATGAATCTGACCTCATCCATGTGGCACTAGGTCTTTCATCATGGGATGCCACATTATCACATGCTCGATAATCTTCGCGCCCAGATCGCCCATCGTCATCGAACGAACCGATGTTCCCCTACTGACTACGCAAAACTACCGCCTTTCTGGCGTTACCCTGGGGGAGAAAAATTTAAAACCACTATTTTTTGTCACCAAAATTGGATTACTGTGCACTGGTTCAAATCACACCAGCACCTCTCTGTACCACCGTCCAATCGACCATTGCTGTGGGCCCCTTCGAACCCCGCTCGTAGCACTCCGGTCGACTGTGTGGAGCTGTCCACGTCGTTCTTCGAGATGGAACGTTGTGCATTCGATGCTCCTTCATTTTTTTGCCATATGAATATGCTGCCCTCATATCTAGTTTACCTCCAATTGCCCAAGCTATATTTGTTATTACCGTGTCATCTTCCACATGACCCAAGGTCCCATCGTATGCGCTTTCACTTCAGATGGACCCGAAGATTATCCCACATGGCCTCCAACTCGACGTGTCCACATTGTCAGACAAGCTACGTATCCGCTACTGAGTCCAAGCTTTACCCTCGCATCAAGCATCCACGGTGGGGCTCGCTCATCGAATCGTCATTCCGGCCGCTCTGCAAATATTAACACACGATTCATTAGAAAATGAATAGCCAACAAACTCATATTAAAATATAAAGTTAAACCATTAAAAGTATACTGAATACTAAAGAAGCGTCATAGTTTTGTTCATCACTTTTATTTTATTTTATTTTAATTTTTTTATTATACTTTATATTTATTTATTTTTATTTCATTTGTAATATCTTTTATATATATATATATAAGATAGATATTTTTACATTTTTTTTATTATCATGCTATATTATTACTATATATATATATAGTAACAATATACATTTTTGTTTAATTATTATTATCATATATCATAATCTTTTTTGATATTATTTTGTATATATATTTTTTATGTATATATTGTGTAACATGTAAATGAACACCAACCCAACAATTCAACTATAAAATTGCTAGTGAAAAATAATTGACGATAAATATCATCAACAAGAAATTGGCGATAAAAATTGGTCGACGAGAAACTAACGATAAAAAGTCATCGACAAGAAATTGATGACAAAAAGTCGTCGGAAAAATGTCAGCAATAACTTGACAATAAAAATCATCAAATAATTGTTGACAACAAATTGAAAAACACTACAACCTAGAATGCAAGTGAACCCATAAGACACTCAAAATGAATCAAAAGCTCGAAACATAACATTGAAAAGGTGGGTCCCCAATTTTTGGGTACGTTGTGGAACAACCACAACAAAATGGCAACTTTGTTGGGAAATGCTCCTGAGCATTTTGGTAAGAACCCAACTTGAAATGAGAATACGCAAGATTAGCGAGACACAATAATTTAGCAACGTCCCAGGAATATGGAGGTAAACAACTTCATAATGACAACATCTAATCCGTCTGCCTTTGCTCAATGTGTGCAAAAGTGATTCATTTCTACATTTCTAAAATTCCTCCATATTCCATCATCCCTTTTTGCATTAGGCTATGAAGTACAACTCATAAAGTGAAGACTTTTATAGACAGAGCCCCACTTCCAGTTAGGCATCTATAGCCTCAGTGAGGGTTATCTAACTCACCCGTGTGTTCGTTTAATAATTTGAAAAGCCCATATATCCTGGGTATGTCTAGATTTTCAATGCTCACTTTCTTTTTTTTTGTATTCTCTTTTTTTCTCTTTCTAAGTATCAAGCTTTGCCTAGCCAAGGCCCCACATCCATTCAGGTGTCTATAGCCCTAGTGGAGTTTTCTTGAACTAGATGATAGATCTCAAGAGATCTGTTGCATCGCTTGTACTAATGAACTCTTGCAAAAGCATCAAGTCTCACTAGGTTAGAAATCCAAAGTAGAGCATTTTAGATTTTTACCTAGGGTTGCATAATCAAGACAACTTCATCCTTCTTAATTCTAGAAATGCTATTTAATGTGTGTGTGAGTCCCATGTGGAGCTCTGGCTAAATTTTCATCATTCCACTTTCCACCATTTTGGTCCCCAAAATCCAAGCATGATCACCAAATGACTCATCCCCCTTTTCTTGGGTTCACCAATGTTTCAGATCAGGTGCTCAAACCTACTAAGCAAAGAAACATAACAACAACAGGGTCAAAATCCCAATCTGATTTGATCAAGTTCTTCTATGCTCTTTTTTTTTTTTTTTAGCTCGTGTGCTCCAACCTACTAGACACGAAAAAACCAACAAAGGCCAAAGTATAAAAGTTTAGCCATTGCAAAAATATTACCTCAAGACAAGGGAATAACTCACAACACAAAATGAAAGACCACACTCTTAACGAGAACTAGCAATAAAATATAAAAATTGAAAATAAATGAAAAACAACACACACAAACAAAGCCCAAACATAATAAACACCAAACACCAAAACTATATATACAACACTAGAAATCAATGCATTCTTGGAAGTGAATGAATACAAAACATACAATCAAACTCGAAAACATTAAGACACGAATGTATTTACATATAATACAAAATGCTATCCCTTTAAAGCTTGGAAATAGTGCTTAAGATGCATCTTGTTAACGGGTAAAGCCAAATCTTTCCAATCCAAGGTTTTTAGTCTAAAACTATTCTCACCTAGGATTTCAGACACTTGGTACAGACCCAAACACAAACAATAATTTTTTTCATGATCTCCTTTTTTTCATACATTTTATCCCACAATAATACTAGGTTTGAAACTTTAAATGTTTTGATTTTAGACTTCTTATCAAACCATATTTTCACTACATCTTGATGTTTGCTGAAATGAAGCATAGCCTCATCTCTTTTATCATCAAGATGCATTAAATGTGTCAATCTAGTTTCAAGTTTATCATTATTTCCAATGTATCCCTTCATGAAATGCAATGTTTGTAATCTTAAATTTGTAGGAAAAATAGGATCTTGTCCATAAACTAAGTGATACGGAGATTTTCCTATTGATTCTTTTGTTCTAATCCTATTAGCCAAAAGGGTGAATTTTAGCTTGCTATGCCAATCGTTAGGATTTTTTTCAAGTGATTTTTTGATTACACATAGCAAATTTTTATTAGAGGATTCTACTAAACCGTTACCTTGTGGATAATAATTTGAGGATAATTTAAAGCTTACCATATTATCATATGCCCAAGTTGCAAATTCCAAAGAAGAAAAGGCAGAGTCGTTATCACTTACAATTGTATTGGGCATTCCAAAATAAGTCACAATATTATCCTCTAAAAACTTAATAACAACCTCTGAGGTAGTGTGCTTAGTGGGAATGGCTTCGGTCCACCTTGTGCAGTAATCCATGGTAGTAAGGATATATTTATGAGAATTATATGAATTAGGATTGATGATCCCAAAAAAATCCAATCCCCATTGTGCAAAAGGCTTGGCCTATACCACAGACTATAATGGCATTGCAACATTTCTTTCACTGTTGGTTGTCACTTGACATGTGTGGCATGATATCACATGTGCATGTGCATATTTGAAAAAATAGGGTCAATAGTACTCGGTCCTAAGAATTTTATGTGCCATTGCATTGGATGGCCCGTGTCCAGTTCCATATTTCCCATGAAAATCCTTAAGTACTTGGGTCACCTCTTCTTGATCAAAACAACGAAGGTAAATCCCTTTGTGATTTATCTTGTACAACACCTCATACTTAACCAAAAAATATGCAAATTTTAAACGCAAGGCTCTACGTTGAGTAGAATTTAAATGTGATGGGCACTTACCATTCAACAGGAAATACACTATATCAACATACCAATCATCTTTAGTTATGTCTTCTACATTGTAATGTTGGCATGAGATCAATGGATCAATTTTTGTAATTGACTTAACCAAACCTTGTCCATGAACTATTTTCATGGGTTGGATTTCTAGATCAAACTCTTGGAGAGTTGAAATCCATTTTCCCCTTCTTTCACCTAGCTCATTTTGCAAAAACATAGACTTAACGGTAGGGTCGGGAACCACAACAAAAATCCTACTATGGACTATGTAATGCATGAATTTCTTAATGATATTGAAAAACACATACATTTATTTATCGAAGATGAAATATCTCATTTTTGCATCCTTAAAAGGAGCACTCAAGAAAGCAATGGGATTTTCAATGTTACCTTTGCTCTTTTGGGTTCGGACACTAGCAAAAGAATGATCTTAAGAAAATTTATAGACATAAAAAGGCTTTGAATAATTTGGACTAATTAAAATAGGGGCCCTAGAGTGGCATCCTTGATGCTTTTGAAAGCTTACCTATTTTAAATTATCCATTTGATTTGAACATCCTTCTTTAATAGGTCATTCAAGGGCTTGGCAATCTCGAAATTTTTTGAAATACATTTCCTGACAAAGTTGATTTTACCAAAGAAGGATCTTAACTCTTTCTTTCTATTGGATGGAGGAATGGCTAGTATAGTGGCTATTCTTTCTGGATCAATAGAAATCCTATCCTAAGAAATTACGTGGCCCAAAATCTTACCTTCCATTATCCCAAAGATGTATTTTTTTGGATTAAGGGAGATCCCATGTTCCCTACATCTCCAGAATACTTTCCTCAAATCCCTGACATGATTTTGTCTTTTCTTAGAAAATCAAGAATTTTATCTACGTAAACAATGATACACTTACCAATAAACCCTTTGAACAAAAAATTCATGGATCATTTGAAGGTTGCATCGGTATTCAATAATCTTAACGACATTCTTCTATACACAAATTTACCCATCTTCGTCATGAAGGTTGTCTTCATTATATCATTTGGATGATTAAGAATTTGATTATATCCTGAATAACCATCCAAGAATGATATAATATCTAACCCATTAACCTTTTAAAGAATCTCATTGATAGTAGGAAATGGGTAAATATACTTTTGGCAAGCCTTGTTCAAATTCCTGAAGTCTATACGTAACCTTATCTCTCCAGTATTATTTATTACTAGGACGAGGTTGGAAACCCATGTGGAATGCCTAACAGGAAAGATGATTTTTTCTTCTAGCAATATCTTCACTTATTTCTCTACTAGGGGCTCTAATAATGGGTTGACAAGTCTTTGTCTCTGTCTAAAAGGCTTGGAGTATGGTTTCAATGGAATTGTATGCATTATCACACTTTGATCATAATTTTTCAAATCCTTATAATTCCATGTTATGCAATACACATATTCCTTTAACACATGAGTGATAGACTCATTTTATTGTTTCATACATACCTTAGCAATGCACACCTCTCACAGATTCTCTGTGAAGAACACAAGCTTATATTGAGAGGGGGGTGAATAGTATAGCATCCACTTTTTACTTTCTTTCCAAACCAATATCAATTAGTGTCCTCAATTGCAATAACCAAATATAACAGTGTGCATTAATAACATAGATATAAATAGTAAGAAAGTGCATAAATAATCACACACAACTGAGACAATATTTAACGTGGTTCCCCCAATATGGGCTAGTCCACAAGATATTCTCCTTATAATATTTCACAAATAAATAGGGATCCTTATCCCAATACAAATGATTACTTTGATCTGCTCAAATCTAGGATATCCTAATTTGATTAGGTGGGCTTCACTGATCTATTTAGCTAGGCTCTCCACTAATCTACTAAGCTAGGCTATCCACTGATATGCTCAACTAGGCTATCCATTGATCTGCTCAGCTAGGTTCTCCACTAATTTGCTCATCTAGGCTATCCACTGATCTGCTTAGCTAGGTTATCCATTGATCTACTCATCTAGGCTATCTACTGATCTGCTCAGCTATGCTATCCACTGATCTGATCAACTAGGCTCTCCACTGATCTACTTAGCTAGGATATCCACTGATCTACTCAACTAGGCTATCCATTGATCTACTTAGCAAGGCTATCCACTAATCTACTCAGCTAGGAAACTAGTGTTGATGTTTTTTTATTTTTGTCCTATCTCTTTCACTACTCACAAATCTACCTCAATGCCTTATCACAAGGCTCAAACAATATTTCTCAAATTCTATCCCAAATATATCCTCAAAGCCTTCACAAAAGGCTCAAACAATCCTGCTCAAATGCTATCCCAAAAATGTCCATAAATTTATCCCAAAAGTCTTCTCAAAGACTCAACCAATCATGCAAAAAAATTGTCTCAAATATATCCAAAAAATCTATCCCAAAAGCCTTCTCAAAGGCTCAACCTATCATGCACACAAATTATCTCAAATCTATCCAAAAATTTTGTCCCAAAAGCCTTCCTAAAGGCTCAACCAATGAATCTCAAGTAGCACTCAAATGTCAACCACAAATCAATGAAGGCAAGGCTCAATGATGAACACAACAATGGATAACAAATTAATGATGACAATACTCAACAATGTGCTAAAAAATGAATGGCAATGTACTCTTCAATGGATGACAACAATGATCCACAATGATCTCAATAATGTATGACAAATGATCTCTCAAATGGATGACAACAATGCTCAACAATGTACTCTCAAATGGATCATTTCAAATATTTATGCCCTAAATTCAATTCAAGGGAGAGCTCTACTGTGGGAGTACTTAGGCAATCTGAGTGAAATCTTCCATAATGTCCCTTGGATTTTGGCTGGGTATTTTAACACTTATCTTTACCCTTCAGACCAAATGGGTTGAAATGGACCACCTATCAGGAGCATGGATGAGTTAAATGACTTTGTGAACTCCAACATGTTGATGGATGTAAAACTTAGAGGAGCAAATTATACTTGGAGCAATCAGCGGATAGGGTGTCATCTCATTCAAGAAAGGCTTGATAGGTTTTTTTATCAAAGGAGGCTACAACTTTGTTCGGTGATTATACCCTGCAAGCCCTTCCTAAAATTGCCTTTGATCATAATCCCATTTTTTTGGAGATCCCTAACTCTTTTTACTTCAAGAAACCTTTCAAATTTCAATCTATGTGGATCAAACATTACAGTTTCAGAGATAACTTAAGTCAGTGGTGACAACATCCTGTCAGGGGTGGTGCAACTTTTAAACTTGCTGACAAATTAAAGTTTGTTAAGGAAAAGCTTCGAACTTGGAACAAAGAGGTCTTTGGGAACCTCTTTGAAAATAAAAAATAGGTTGTTGAAAGTTTGAAGATAATTGATCAGAGGATCCAAAATGGTGATGCTGATGAAACTACTAGGCAGAAGGAACGAACAAAACTAGCAGAGTTTCATAACATTTTGGCCTATGAGGAAATCTATTGGAGGCAAAAATAAATGGCTCTTTGGTTGAAATATGGAGATTCAAATTTCAAGTTTTTTCACATCACCACACTTAGAAACAGAAGCAATAACAAGATATTTAAAAAAAAAAGAGTAGATGGTTCTATTACTCAAGACTTAACATAAGTCAGAAAGGAGGCAGTAACTTATTTCAATTCTATCCTTGGTCAGGAATCGCAGTGCAATGACGAGGCCAATTATATTCTATTGGAATCCATTCCTAGCATAATAAATGAGGATATAAACCTTAAGCTTCTAGATCCCTTTTCTGATGAGGAAATTAAGGAAGCCTTGTTTAGCATGGAGTCAGAAAAAGCCCTAGGACCTAATGACTCCCACTCGTTTATATCAAGATTTTTGGGACATCATAAGTGAGGATGTAATTTTTGCTATCAAAGAATTCCAAGCAAGAAATCATATCCCAAAAGGTATTAAATCTACTTTTATTTCTGTAATTCCTAAGAAGCAAACCCCTGAATCTATGGTTGAATTCAGGCCTATTAGTCTGTGCAATGTTTCTTACAAGATCCTAACTAAAGCCATTACAAATAGAATGAGAGATATTCTACCCCACATCATAGATCCATGCCAGGGAAGCTCTGTCTAGGGCAGGTCAATCTTGGATGGAGTTATCACAGTTCATGAAGCTCTGCACTCTGCTCATAAGACTAACAGGTATGTTTTTTTCCTCAAGCTTGATATGAACAAAGAATTTGACAGGCTAAATTGGGACTTTCTTATTGCTGTCCTCCTTAAGTTTGGTTTTCACCGCCAATGGGTTAATTTGATCAAAGAATGTATTTCTAAAGCATGGTTCTCAATTCTAGTTAATGGAACAACTGCTAGTTACTTTCAAAGTCATAGAGGAATTCGGCAAGGGGACCCTATCAGCCCCATGTTATTCATCATTGTGGCAGAAGCTTTAGGCAGAACCATAAAAAATGCTTGCAGTTCAAGGCTAATATCGGGAATCAAGGCAAAATCTCTTACTAGGGTTGTTTCTCACCAACAATTCGTCGATGATACCCTTATATTGACTAAGGCATCAATGGTTGAGGCCAAAATAATTAAATACATCCTGCAACTCTATGAGGACACTGCTGGTCAGAAATTTAATTTTAGTAAAAGCAAGTTATATTTCTTGAACACCCCCATTCAGAGGTAAGGAAGGATTGCAAAAATTTTAGGGTGTGATATAGCAAACCTCCCCACTTCATATCTCGGTCTCCCTCTTTTCATTGGTTCTCCGAGAGAGTCAATGTGGGACAAGGTTATTGAAATAATTCAAAAAAACTTGCTGGATGGAAAGGTCATATTCTATCTCAAGCAGGAAAGCTGACCCTAACTAAGGCCTCTCTTCAGAGCATTCCAGACCATTTCCTCTCCATTTTCAAAGTCCTTGTGAAGGTTTTCCAAAAAATTGAGAAACTCCAAAAAGAATTTTTATGGACTAGATCAAAGGAGAAAAAAAGGATACACCTTGTAGGATGGACCAAAGTGTGTAGACCCAGGGAAAATGGGGGCTTAGGTTTGAGGATAATTGCTCATATAAATTTAGCTTTACTAGCTAAGCAGACATGGCATCTCATTTCTAGTGAAGAAAATGAATGGACAACTATCATCAAACAAAAGTATCTTCAAAATATGGAATTTCTAAGTGACTCAGTTCCAATCAAAGGTTCTGCTTTTTGGAAAGCAATTCTTAATTGTAAGTAAATCATCAAAAAAGTTTTAAGATGGGTTTTAGGCAATGGTGAGAGGATAAATTGCTAGAATGATAGGTGGGCTAAGGACGAACCACTGACATAATATCCTAATTTAGCCCGAATCAGAGATATCATAGAAGAACTCATTGGCAGAAAAGTCTCCCATTATATGGTTGAGGATAGAGGTAGAATGAAGTAGAAAAAAATAAGAATTGAGGGATTTCAATCAGAATCAAATGATATTTGTAAAATTCTTGAAAAATAGTTTATCCCCATGAGACCCAAGGAATATCAAGTGACCTGGGCTCCTACAAAAAATGGGCAGTTCACTATTAAATTAGCTTACAAGCTTCTGCTTGATGACGAGGATTTTGTCCTCAAAAAGGACTTAGTTTGGATAAAAAAATTAATTCCAAAAATTATAGTCTTTTCATGGCTGGTTATCCAAGGAAGAATTCTAACCATTGATAATATGATGCATAAAGGTATTTGTATCACTAATCGTTGTTATCTTTGTAGGGCTAATTGGGAGACCATTTATCACATTTTCCTTGAGTGCCCTTTTTCCTTTACTGTCCTAAGTGGGGTTTTTTAGGCCTTCAATATTTCATGGGTTAAACCAACCACCGTACTTGATTTGTCCGTCTAGTGGCCTTGCACATTTTCAAGCAAAAGACTTAGATACATGTAGAAAATTTGTCTCAATCATTATCTTTGGTAGGTGTGGTTAGAAAGGAACCATAGAGTCTTTAATGAGTCTATCCATGATCATCAAACTATCATTTCTAGGATCCTATCCTTTGCCAACGAGAATGTGAACCTTATCCCTTTTTATAGCTATAAACCTCATCTACAGGAGACCATGATTGCTCAATATTTAAGCTTAATATTGTGAGATGAGTCTACGCATAGGGTAGTCAATCCCAGAGCCAATGTTAAGTGGTATCCACCTCCTACGGGTTGGTTTAAGCTTAATTTTTATGGAGAAGCTAAGGACAATCTTGGAAGAGCAGGCGTTAGTGGCATTGTGCAAGATCATAATGGGAATATGATGCTTGCATTTTCTAAATATTTGGGAACAAGGACAAACAACGAAGCTAAAGCTAGAGCTATGTGGAGAGGCCTTCAAATGACTCAAGAATTAGAAGGAAATCTGATCACAAAAGGAGACTCAATGCATGTTATAAATCTCCTCAATAATTGGAAAACACCTCCTTAGAGGATTAAAACAATTGTTGAAGAGGCTAGGATCATTTTCCAGGGAATACAGGACAAAAAAGCCCAACATATCTTTCGAGAAGCTAACAAAATTGCTATAAGCTAGCCAATTTTGGTGTCGATGGTGACAAAATTTTAAAATGGGAACACGGTGTCTCGAGTGAAGTAGAGGAGATTATTCAACAAGAATACTAAGAATGATAGTCAAATTTACCAACAGGGAAGGCACTATAATTTCGAAGGCTATGAGTATTCCAGTCTCTTTTTTGAATTGGACTTACAATAAAAATTATCTGAGCTATCAGTATTCATGGATGCTACTTGGAAATACCATAAAGACTAATGGGGATAGTCACATGTCAAATAACATGGCTCCTATTCATATTAGTAATTTGAGGTTGGTTGATAATCACAAGGAAGGAAAGAAATTACAATATAAGACTTCGAACCAAAGCCACGTGGACCACCAGATAGCCACCGCCATAAATCTAGCCAGCAGGTTCACTTCTCCAAGGCTGATTGGCCAAGATAGTATGTGGTACCAAAGCATTTCATATATGAAAGAAAGCAATTACCAAAGAATTATTAATAGTAACTATCAATACAAAGCTTGTGGGAGTTTTTTTCAGTACTTTGTTATGTGTGTCTGGAGCTTTTTGTTTCTCCATTGTCTCAAGGAAGGGATCCATGTCTATTTCTTTTTTGTAATTATGATGCATGTGTGTTTTCTTGGGGTATACCCAAAATTTTGTATGGGAAGTTTCTTTTTGATAACAGGCTATGTGCCTTACCGGATGTAATGGCTTCGATGGCATGTAGATTTTACATATATAGGATCCTTAGTAAGGATATGTTCATCAACAACCCTAGGATGATTTTTGTAAAAGGTTTTGGGTCAACCTGTAAAACCCTATATTAATGCTATAGTATCTTACCTACCAAAAAAAATGTACTCTCAAATGGATGACAACAATGCTCAAAAATGTACTCTCAAATGGATGACAACAATGCACAACAAGGTACTCTCAAATGGATGACAAATGATCTCTCAAATGGAAACCTCTCCCAGAAATAACAATGATGACTTCAACCAACCAAGGACAATCTCCACAAGTGATAGCAATAGGTTATCAATAATATCTTCCTCATGCAATATCAATAAACTCTCAAGAAACAAGCACAACTCCCTCAAGCAAAGAGATCTCAAATAACCAACAATGATCTCCTCAAATGAAAGGCAAATGTATCCACAAGTGACTAGCAAATAATATCCTCAATGGTCTCAAATAGTGGCAATGTACTCAAAAAGTAACCAACGATAATCTCCTCAAAGCAATAGCAAAACCTCCTCAATAATGGCAATACTCTCAATGAACTCCACTAAAGCAATCATGGAACTCAAGTATCAATTTTATCCATAAAATTGATTTTCTAATCCATGTACTTTCTCTCAATAGCAAAGGCACATAATCAAGCAAATTGTATTTAAATTCAAACCCTAACTCATGTGCATGTCTTCTAAGTCAAGGTAGCAATTAACTAGGTTTCAAGTTCCTAGTTTAATTTCATAATTAAATCATGCACTAGGACATATAACAAGTTCAACACTTTTCAACCTTATGACTCCCTAATTTCATTAACACATACAACAAGCACCTATGCTTTTATTTTTAATTCCACACTTTATAACTCCACATACAAAAATCATAAATATTTATTTCCACACCTTATATCTCCCTAATCACACACAACAATAACAAATATTTAATTCTACACCTTATAACTCCCTAAGCACATTAACACATACAACACACATTTATTTCCTTAAACTCCTTATGACTCCTTAGTTATCATAGAAATAATTTTAATGTACCAAAACTTTGGTAATAACAAATATTACCATGCACTGGAGATAAATACCTTTATATGAAATTCGTTGCCTTTGTAACCTTGAAAATCATCTTTGCCAAATGCCTTGCCAAAATTAATGTGCTTTCACACCTTTGCGGGAGTCAAAATCCGTTCCTCTCGCTTAGTGCTGTGATGCACATACCATGTGTGTAAAATCGAGTGCAGGTTAATGTCAAATCAAACGCAGCAGATATTAAAGTAAACTAAGACTATTGAATTCACTCCAACCATAATACATTGCAAAATATAGTGTATATATAGATGTAGGCTATAGGGAGAAAAGTCGGCAGAGGGAGATGGAGGGATAAGGGGAAAGAAGGAATAACGGAGGGATAAGGAGGAAATGGAGGGATAAGGAGGGAATATAGGAGGGAAGTTAGGGAAAAACTAAAACAAAATTGCCGACAAAATTTGCCGACAAAATGAGGGAGATTTCACACTTAGACTTAGGAAAGAGATTTTTCTAAGCCTCTTATGGAGAAACCCCATTCACACTTGCAACATTCTCCCCCTTAAAGTTGAGAGGACTGACTACACAGTCTCTCAGCTTTACAAATTGAGCTTTAGTCATTGCCTTGGTGAAGATGTCCGCAACATTCTCCAAAGTGTGATAGTATTGAAGCTCAAAAATTTCATGTTCCACCATATCTCTGATGAAGTGATACTTCATATCAAAGTGCTTCATTCTGCTATGGTGGACAGGATTATATGCCAACTGAATGGCACTGATGTTGTCATAGTAGATTCTGGTCGGACCACTTTGCTGTTCTCCAATATCTTCTAGTACTTTCCTTAGCCACAAGGCCTGAGTACTTGCATAAGTAACCGCTATATACTCAGCTTTTGTTGAAGATAGCGCTACTACTGTCTGCTTTTTGGAACTCCAAGTTATTAGTCTTGATCCAAGACTAAAACAATTTCCTGATGTTGACTTCCTATCATCAATATTGCTACCCCAATCACTATCACTGAAGCCTACAAGTTTGATAGTGTTACATTTATGGTACTGGATTCCAAAATCCAATGTACCTTTCACATATCTCAAAATTCTTTTAGTTGCTTGCAAATGCAGCTTAGATGGGTTAGCCATAAATCTAGAAACAAGAGATATAGCATACTGAATATCTGGTCTGGTGTTGGCGAGAAACATCAAACTCCCAACCATGCTTCTGAAAGTGGTCACATCAACTTTTGGTGCTCCATCATCTTTGCTTAATTGGATCCCATGTCCAACTGGAGTTGCAACTGGTTTGCAATGCTCCATAGAAAACTTCTTGATCATATCCTGAGCATACTTATGTTGACAGATGAAGATCCCTATATCTGACTGATGAACCTCCATTCCAAGGTAGTAGTGCATTAATCCAAGATCCTTCATCTCAAACTGTGTCATCATGGAGTGTTTGAACTCCATATTCATATTTTCATTACTAGCCATAAAAATGAGATCATACACATACAAGCACACTATGAGGATGTCATTACCTTGCTTGAGGTAGTAGAGTGTGGGTTCATTTTTGCTCTTGGTGAACCCATATTCTTTGAAGTACCCATAAATGCGTGAGTACCAAGCTCTTAGTGCCTGTTTAAGACCATAGAGTGCTTTCTTCAATCTGTAAACAAGGTGTTCCTTACCTTGCACTTCAAATCCCTGTGGTTGCTCAACGTACACTTCTTCTGTTAAGTAACCATTGAGAAATGCACTCTTTACATCCATGTGTTGTACTTTCCATCCTTTGTGTGCAGCTAAGGTAAGAACCGTTACGATAGTCTCCTGTCTGCTACAGGAGCAAAAGTCTCTTCATAATCTATTCCATATTTCTGAGTAAAACCCTTTGCCACTAATCTTGCCTTATGCTTTTCAATTCTTCCATCAACATTAAACTTGGTCTTGAAGATCCATTTACAGCCAACACATTTCTTTCCTTTCGAAAGCTTCACGATCTCCCAAGTGTCGTTGTTTTTTATAGAGGTTATCTCCTCTTTCATGGCATCTTTCCAAATCTTCTAAGTACATGCATTCTCATAACTAGAAGGTTCAAGTTGTGCACTAGTTAACAAAGCATAGTTAACTTGATCTCCCCTAGGTTCCTACTGGGATTCATCATCACCATACAAGTGCATACTTTCTAATCTATGTAAAACAGATTCCATTTCACTAGCTTGACTCCTAGTATATCTTCTTGAAAAATCTTTATCCAACATCTGAGATGATGGATGATACTGTAAAGTTCTCTTACCTTTGGATGGAGGATCAATGTCCATTGGTGAGGAACTTGTTGGTCTCTGTGGAGAAGGACTTGGTGAGGAAGATGAACTAGTAGAAGAACTTGGGCTTGAAGGTGGAGATTTCTTGCTTTTCTATGGTATCTGCTACTGCACCTGCTAAGAACTTGAATCATGTGACTCAACATCACTGAATATTTTGGGCTTACCCCACTCTCCCCCTTCATCAAAAATCACATCCCTTGAAATCACTATTTTTCGATTCGTAGGATTGTAGAGTCTATAACCCTTTGTGTTTTCACAATATCCTACAAAAATGCATTCCTGACTCTTTGGATCCAGCTTCTTTCTCAGCTCATCAGGAATGTGAGCATATGCCAATGAACCAAATACTCTGAAATACTTCACATTTGGTTTCTTACCATACCAGGCTTGGTAAGGTGTCTTCCCTTTCAAACTTGAAGTAGGAATTCTGTTCAAGATGTGAACACTCGTCCTTGTTGCATCTCCCCAATATGAATTACTCAAATGCTTTGTCTGAAGCATTGCTCTTGCCATCTCCACAATGGTGCGATTCTTCCTTTCTACTACACCATTTTGTTGTGGAGTGTAGGCAGTTGTGAACTACCTCTTGATGCCATGATGTTTACAAAAATTCAAAAACTGATTAGAGGATTATTCTCCTCCTCTATCTGATCTAAGACATTTTATGGAATACCCACTCTCACTTTCAAATTTTGCTTTAAAATCAACAAAGCATGCAAATGCTTCATCCTTATGCTTCAAAAAATATATCCAACACATTCTTGTGCAATCATTAATGAAAAGTAGGAAGTAAGAGTGATTACCTAGACTCTTGGTCTGCATCGGACCACATATATCTGAATGCACTAACTGAAGTGGATAACTGGCCCTCCATGCTTGCCCATGAGGAAATTTCGATCTGGCATGCTTGCCCAAGGCACACCCTTCACAAACTTCCTTACTATCTTGAATTTTGGGAAGTCCAGTCACCATTGCTTATGAAGTTAGCATTTTCAAACTTGCTAAATTCAAATGACCATATCTCAAGTGCCATAGGACACTTGGATTGGTAATAGCAACATTTGCTAACTTATTTCCTCTTGGCTGGTCAAACTTCAAAGGGAATAATCTATTCTTTGACATTGGCACTTGTGTAATGATTCTATTACTATTGTTCTTGTCAAAAATGGTGCATTTACCCTCATCAAAGATCAACTTGTAATTATTTTCAAGCATTTGACCAACACTTAAGAGATTGTGTTGAAGATGAGGTGTGTAATAGATATCACTTACTTGCTTGATGCCTTCTTTCGTTGGAACCTCCATGGATCCAATGCCTTCAACCGCCAATGACTTGTCATCTCCCAATCTGATCTTTGGATTTGTATGAGGAGTCTAAAGTAGCAAAGAGTTCTTCTTTGCCACTCATGTGATTTGAACACCCAGTGTCCAAAATCCATGTATCATTCATATTTTGCTCTGTCTGGCCATAAGAAAGAAAGAGATTTGTGGACTATTCCTCTTCTCCAAAATTCCCAAACTGACTGCTCTGGTTGCTGCTACTTGCTTGCGAAGCCTTTGACCAACAATCACGAGCGTAATGGCCAGGTTTGCCACAATTGTAGCAAACTTTTTTTTATTTATCTCCTCTTTTTCCTTTGCCAGATTGTTTTCCTCTATTTTGCTGTTGTCCTCCTTTATTCTGATTTCCACCTCTGTTGGATGATCCTCCTCTGTTAGGAGTTCCCCCTCTTTGATTCGACCCCGCGACCTCTCCACTAGCATGCGAGCGATTTGCCACTGCACCAAGCGGCTCCGCTTGGAAGCTAAGCGGACGGTCGCTGTCAAATATCCCCGTTGGCCACGGTTTTTAAAAAAAATAAAAAACAAAAATTTTTTTTCGTCCCCATGGGAATCGATCTTGGGACCTCGTCGTGGCAAAAAAATGCCCTAGACACCTCCGCTAGCTGACCAGACGAGTATACAAGGGAGGTCGGCACTAGTTTAAGTCACACGACGACAAGATTTAAAAAAAAAAAAATCGTTTTAGTCCCACATGCAACGGGGAACGGGACAAGGAGGGTTTTTTAACCTGAAGGGGCACAATGAGAAGCGACTGCATTCGAGCATTTTGAGTCCGCTATTTTGCCACCAATTCGATGAATCAAAAAATGCCACGTCACATAATTTTAAACCAATCGCCTGCTGCCACGCACGCTGCCACGTCACTCGATCGTCGCCACGTCAGCCAATTGTACACTGCCACGTGCTGCCCAATCATCACCTCGATCCATGTGTCACCATGTGTCACCTCAAAATTTATGCTACTGCCATGTGTTGCCTTGGGATCCATGCCCATGCACGATCTGCCTCAGGATCCATGCCTGATCTTGCTCGTGATCCGCCTCAGGATCTGAGCCCTGCTGACGACTCCTACCTCGGGATGCATGCCCACCTACTGCCAAAATCTGGCTCTGATACCAAATGTAAAATTGAGCATAGGTTAACGTCAAATCAAACGTAGCGGATATTAAAGTAAACTAAAGACTTTATTGAATTCACTCCAACCATAATACATTGCAAAATATAGTGTATATATAGATGTAGGCTATAGGGAGAAAAGTCGACGGAGGGAGATGGAGGGATAAGGGAGTTGGAGGGATAAGGGGAAAGAAGGAATAATGGAGGGATAAGGAGGAAATGGAGGGATAAGGAGGGAAGTTAGGGAAAAACTAAAACAAAATTTTTGACAACATTTGTCGACAAAATGAGGGAGATTTCACACTTGACTTAGGAAAGAGATTCTTCTAAGCCTCTTATGGAGAAACCCCTTTCACACTTGCAACAATGTGGGCACAAAACCACATTGGGATTTTAATCCCAAACACCCAACTTTAACCTATGCTCAAATCTGAAACTCAATTTTACTTTCTTAGCAAATCACTTTTCCCTTGAAGGGATTCGAATAGCAAACCTACCTTGTGCAAAGTTTGTGCGTTACCAACTATGCTATAGGCTCCTGCGTGACATCACTTTTCCATGTTGTTCACTTGAATGAAAGGTATTTATCCTTCTTTATTCACTGCTCCCATTTCGATGACTCTCTATCATGCGCTATCTCAAGTCTACAATAATCAAAGGTTTTTACCTTTTATTTATATGCACCTCCATGCCTTTGAATGATGTCGGTGAACTTTATTTATCTCCCCAACCTTTGCACATTGGTGGATAATATAATACAACCTTGGACCTTAGAATTATTAAATAAAAAATTTAATAATTCACCTTTTAACTTTGAATTGGGATATCTCCTTCATTCTTTTGAATTTTGTCATGAAAATTTTTGCACCTAGGTTTTATTGGAAAACCTTTTCATCCATCATAATTTGGAGAAGTCTCAGCATAGTGGTTTTAATAAAAACCCTTTCCAATAGTTTTAATGAAAACTCTTTCCGTTGGTTTTAGTAAAAAACCCTTTTGTCAGTTTTAATAAAAACCCTTGCCATTGGTTTTAATAAAAACCATTAATATAATATTTAAAAAATTAAATATTATATGCCTCTTGTACCACAAAACCCTATAAATATCCATGCTCTTCAAAATATCATAAATGATTATTTATGAAGTGCTTTTGCCACCAAAACTCAATGTGATCCATGTGACATCAATGACAACACACAATAACTCAAATTGCCAATAATATCCCCCTTTGTAATTGATGACAACATCTGTAATTCAAATCACCACAATCATTGTAAAATCCATTTCTGAAAATCAAAGCTTCTCCCCCTGACTCAATACTCTCTATGGAGGCTGCTCTTTTATCTCAATGCTCTCTTTGGAGGCTACTCCCCCTATATCAATGCTCTCTTTAGAGGCTGCTCCCCCTAACTCAATGCTCTCCTGATTACTCAAATATCTCCCCCTTTGACATCAATGGCAAAAGGGACACCTATGGGGCTAAAATATATGACTCTTAATCTTAGCCCCCCTACCACCTTCTCTTGAGGTGATTACTTTTTGTGTGGGAGTAAATTTACTCCCATATTACATTGTTACTTTCCTTTGTCAACTTCATTCCACATCTTTCTGATATCCTTTTCTTGATGAGTTACTTGATATTCTTATCTTGAACCTCTTTGACCTTCTTGCCTTGAAACTACTTGACCTTGTTAGCTTGAACCTATTTGGAATTGTCCAAAGTTATTGCAATTAAAACACTTGATATTGTAGCCATTGGATGGTGCCCATATCCTGAATTCTTTCTTGAAATCATTTCCATATTCATTCCTTTCTTGAAACTTGTATTGTGAAGCTCTATTTCCATAATAATTTTGACCATGACCTCTGAATTGTGCAGCTCTATAATCAAAACCATATTGCTCATTTTATTTGCACTGAGAAGCTCTATGACCAATCCTGTTGCATAAGAAGCAATGTCCATGAAAACCATACCTTCTTCCTTTGAAGTTCCTTCTAGCAAAATCAATCTTCTTTGATCCATAGACCCTACAGTGTATAGCCCTATGTCCAAATCCATTACAAGAAAAAAAATGTCCTTGAAAAAGCCTTTGTTCATGCCTTGGTTTCTCATACATTTCTTGACCATTATCCTTGTGATCATCTTTGACTTGTGCATTGTATCCTTGATACTTCTTTGTGGTATCCAAATCTTCTTCCTTAACTTATTTCTTGATTTCTTCTTCAAGAATTTATTTGCTTCTTGAACTTGGTTCACCTATCTCAAAACAAGATCCAAACTGGATATTTGGAGCCATAGGAGCTTTGGAAATTTCTTCATGAATCTTAGGTGCTTCCTTGCTTTCATATTTTAGAACTTCCTTTCCTTTTGAGTATGACTCCCCAAACCTAAAATATGAGACCTTTGGTGCTTTGGAACCTTCCTCTTCTTTCTCTTTATTTGTGTCAAATAGCAAATTGACACACATCTCTATAGCCTCTGAAATGCAAGTATCCATTTCTACTTCTTCCTTTTATTTGGGAACAATTTCTTCCTTATATATTTCTGAAACAAAACCTTCTGATAAAAATAGAGGTCCTTGTGTGTTTATTTTTTATTTTCCTTATTCATAACCAAGCCCTATCTTTATAGATGGATCTCATTGTAAATCCAAAAAGTTATCCAAAGGTTTTGAATTTATTTGAAATCGTGCTAACTTATTTATGTATATCCCCAAACATTTCTGATCTTATTCTTCTAAATGATTATATATTTCTTTCTTCTTCTTCAATTGCTCAGAAATAGTGATGCCAAACTCTTTTGTTTCTTGAAGCTCTTTTTCCAAACCTTGAATGTGTCAATTAATCATTACTTTGACCTTTTCATTTTCATGAACCTTATTTTCAAGCCCTTTGATTTTAATTTTCAATCTCTTGATTTTATTTTCTTGTTTTGTGGATTCCTCTTCTTCATCATCATTGCTGTAGGAATTATC
Source organism: Wollemia nobilis (assembly GCA_028583015.1). Taxonomy (NCBI): domain Eukaryota; kingdom Viridiplantae; phylum Streptophyta; class Pinopsida; order Araucariales; family Araucariaceae; genus Wollemia; species Wollemia nobilis. Next base: position 5,653,320 of record JAQPPZ010016856.1, read on the forward strand.
ACTAAAACTGCTTCTAGAACTATTACTGGAATTGCTGCTTTCTTTTTCCACAAATAAACTTTTCTTGTTGCAATTTTTGTAGTACATGCAATTATCATCTAAATGCCCAAAGTATCCATATTTGAATCATTTTAGTATTCTTAGACCCTTCTTGTACCTGTTTTCTTGCTCAATGGCTATAGCAAGCTCTTCATGTCGTTCTTCGATAGATATATCCTCTTCTTTAACTTCAATACCTAGGAATAGGTGTTCTTGTCTTTATTCACTTATTCCAAAGAATGTACATTCTTCTTCATCTGTCTAGTCTTCATTACTATAATCTGAACCATCACTTCCTTCTTCAATGTAGAAAGTTTTCTTATTATTATGAAAACTCTTCTTCTTCTCATGCTTGCTTTGCTTGTACCTGTCCTCTTTGTCATGCTTATGCTTTCCTTCTTATTTTCTTCTGTGACCGTATTTTTCATCATCATTGTTTTATTCATGTGGACATTTGTTTGCATAGTGACCATAATCACCACACTTGTAGCATTTGACTTTCTTCATATCCCTATATTTCCTTGAGTCCTTTTTCATTTTGATGAAGTTAGCTTACTCATCATTATCTGAATATCTATCTATCTCTGGATCTTTCCCTTCCTTTTTCTCTAAGGCTTTGAATGCAATTTATTTCTTTGGAGACTGATGCTTATCTATCCTCATCTCATAAGCTATGATATTTCCTTGTATTTCTTCCATTGTTAGCTTTTCGATATTCATTGTTTCTTCTATCACTGAAAGCTTTGCATCATACTTCATGGTAAGTGATATCATCAACTCGAAGTAAGAACTTTGTAATATCTTTAGAATCTTCCATTTTCAATTCTTCGAATATTTTTCTATGAGTTTGTAGTTTTGCCAACTTTACCTTGGAATCTCCTTCATAGGTATTTCACAACTTGGTCCATATTTCATTATTTGAATTACATACCATGACCTTTGTAAAATATATCTCACGAAGCCCACTCAGAATATAATTTATTGTCTTCGCATTGATCTCAACCAATTTCTTGATAGTATTATCTATCTCGGGATCACCTTCAACCTTATACTCTTTTGCAACCATTTGCCATACCTCATATCCCTGTGATACCAAGTAGTTCTTCATTCTCATACTCCAAAAAGCATAATTGTTATCATCAAACAATGGAGCCTTCCTTGTAGATGATCCATTTTGTGAAGCCGTATGTATTTTTGTAGAATCTACCCTTAAGTTGTTAGCCTTTTCGAAGGAACCTGCTCTGATACCAATTGAAGAACACAAGCTTATACTGAGAGGGGGGTGAACATTATAACACCCACTTTTTACTTTATTTCCAAACCAATATCGATTAGTGTCCTCAATTGCAATAACCAAATATAGCAGTGTGCATTAATAACATAGATAACAATAGTAAGCAAGTGCATAAATCATCACACATAATTGAGACACAAGATTTAACGTGGTTCCCCCAATGTGGGGTAGTCCACAATATATTCTCCTTATAATATTTCACAAAGAAATAGGGATACTTATCCCAATACAAATGATTACTTTGATCTGCTCAAATATAGGTTGTCTTGATCTACTCAAGTAGGCTCCACTGATATGATCAGCTAGGCTTTCCATTGATATGCTCAACTAGGCTATCCACTGATATGCTTAGTTAGGCTATCCACTGATATGCTTAGTTAGGGTCTTCACTGATCTGCTCAACTAGGTTATCCACTGATCTGCTTAGCTAGGCTATACACTGATCTGCTAAGCTAGGCTATCCACTGATATGCTCAGCTAGGATCTCCACTGATCTGCTCAGCTAGGATATCCACTAATTTGCTCAGGTAGGCTATCCATTGATCTTCTCAGCTAGGCTATCCACTGATCTGCTCAGCTAGGTAATTGGTGTTGATGTGTTTTCTATTTATGTCCTATATCTTTTACTACTCACAAATATGCCTCAATGCCTTCTCACAAGGCTCAAACAATTTTTTCCCAAATCTATCTTCAAAGACTTACTTAAAAGGCTCAAACAATCTTGCTCAAATTTTGTCCCAAATTTGTCCATAAATATGTCCCAAAAGCCTTCTCAAAGGCTCAAAAAATCATGCACAAAAGCTATCTCAAATCTGTCCAGAATTATATCCCAAAAGCATTCTCAAAGGCTCAACCAATCATGCACAAAATTTTTCTCAAATATATCTAGAAAATTTGTCCCAAAAGCCTTCCCAAATGCTCAACCAATGACTCTCAAGTAGCACTCAAATCTCAACCACAAATCAATGAAGGCAAGGCCCAATGATGGACTCAACAATGGGTAACAAATGAATGATGACAATACTCAACAATGTGCTCAACAATGAATGGCAATGTACTCTTCAATGGATGAAAAAAATGATCTATAATGATCTCAACAAAGTATGACAAATTATATCTCAAATGGATGACAACAATGCTCAACAATGTACTCTCAAATGGATGACAACAATGCTCAACAATGTACTCTCAAATGGATGACAACAATGCTCAACAAGGTACTCTCAAATGGATGATAAATGATCTCTCAAATGGAAACCTCTCTAAGCAATAACAATGAGGAATTCAACCAACCAAGGACAATCTCCACAAGTGATAGCAATAGGTTCTCAATAATATCTTCCACATGCAATATCAATAAGCTCTCAAGAAACAAGCACAAATACCTCAAGCAAAGAGATCTCAAATAACCAACAATGATCTCCTCAAATGAAAGGCAAATGTATCCACAAGTGACTAGCAAATTATCTCCTCAATGGTCTCAAATAGTGGCAATGTATTCAAAAGTAACCAATGATAATCTCCTCAAAGAAATAGCAAAAACCTCCTCAATAATGTCAATACTCTCAATGAACTCCACTAAAGCAATCATGGAACTCAAGTATCAATTTTATCTATAAAATTGATTTTCTAATCCATCTACATCCTCTCAATAGCCAAGGCACATAATCAAGTAATTTGTCTTCAACTTCAAACCCTAACTCATGTGCATATCTTCTAACTCAAGGTAGCAATTAACTAGGTTTCAAGTTCCTAGTTTAATTTCATAATTAAATCATGCACTAGGACATATAACAAGTTCAAAACTTTTCAACCTTATGACTCCCTAATTTCATTAACACATACAACAAGCACCTATGCTTTTATTTTTAATTCCACACCTTATATCTCCACATACAACAATCACAAATATTTATTTCCATACCTTATATCTCCCTAATCACACAAAACAATAACATATATTTAATTCTACACCTTATAACTCCCTAAGCACATTAACACATACAACAAGCATTTATTTCCCTAAACTCCTTATGAATCCCTAGTTATCACATAAATAATTTTAATGCACCAAAACTTTGGTAATAACAAATATTACCATGTGCTGGAGATAAATACCTTTATATGAAATTCACTACCTTTGTAACCTTCGAAATCATCTTTACCAAAATGCCTTGCCAAAATTAATGTGCCTTCACACATTCATGATAGTCGAACTCCATTCCTCTCACTTAGCACTTTTAAGTGCTTACCACGTGGGCACTGGCCCATGTTGGGATTTTTAATCCCAAACACCCAACTTTAACCTATGCTCAAATTTGAAACTTGATTTTAATTTCTTAGAAAAATACTTTGCCCTTGGCGGGATTAGAACAACGAACCTACCTTGTGCAAATTTTATGCGTTACCAACTATGCTATAGGCTCCTGCATGATGTCACTTTTCTACACTGTTCACTTGACCTTGCTCTCAATTCAAAAAAAAATTATCCTTCATTCTTCGCTACTCCCCTTTTGACGACTCTCTGTCATGCGCTATCTCAAGTCTACAATAATCAAAGGTTTTTACCTTTTATTTATATGCACCTCCATGCCTTCGAATGACGTCGGTGAACTTTATTATCTCCCCAACCTTTGCACATCGATGGATAATATTATACAACCTTAGACCTTAGAATTATTAAATAAAAATTTAATAATTCACCTTTTAACTTTGAATTGGGATATCTCCTTCATTCTTTTGAATTTTGTCATGAAAATTTTGCACCTAGGTTTTTTTGGAAAACCTTTCATCCATCATAATTTGGATAATTCTTAGCATAGTGGTTTTAATGAAAAACCCTTTCCAATGGTTTTAATGAAAACCCTTTCCATTGGTTTTAATAAAAAACCCTTCCGTCAGTTTTAATAAAAACCCTTTCCTTTGGTTTTAATAAAAACCTTTACCATTGGTTTTAATAAAAACCATTAATATAATATTTAAAAAATTAAATATTATATGCCTCTTGTGCCACAAAACCCTGTAAATATCCATGCTCTCCAAAATATCATAAATGATTATTTATGAAGTGCTTTTGCCACCAAAACTCAATGTGATCCATGTGACATCAATGACAACACAAAATAACTCAAATTGCCAACACTCTGAACTCCCTAAATTAATTAGATCACATGCTTCTTTAGGGGTTGGTAACTTTTTGCCTCTTTTTTCTTGATATCCTATATCAAATATATTTTCGAGTGAAACCAAATCATTTGGAATTTTGTTCATCATTTAGGTTGTTTCACTTTACACATTTGTTTCTTCTTGCCCTCTCTAATCTTCATCTATTACCTTATTTTCAAAAATACCATAATTAGTGATGAAGTTTAAAATGTGTCTATCACTATCAAATACTTGGAAGTTAGTAACATTATCTGGTATCGAGGGGCATGGCACTAGCTCAATTGAAAACTTCTTACATTTATTATGGTCCACAGGTTTGAGCATACTTGTAGCTTTAGCTAAAGAATCTGCCATTCAATTATTTTTCCTAGAGATGGGGGAGATATTAAAAATATCAAACTCATCTACTAACTCCTTAACTCTAGTTTTGTACAGGCCTAATATCTTATCACGATACACATATTTCCCTTTCACCTATTTAGCCACTAACTTCGAATCTCCCAGAACTTTGAGATATTTAACCTTTTTATTTAGGGCTAATTGAAGTTCAAAAATAAGCACTTCATATTCTGCCATATTATTGGTGGCTTGAAACTATAGTCTATAAGCAGCTAGCATTTACTTGCTACCTTGACATGTAAGTTTGATACTAGCTCCAACACATTTCTTTGAACTAGATCCATAAAATTTTAGAGTCCAAACTAAACTATCCTCTTCCAAAGTGTTATAAGAAAGACTTTATTTTTGAGGTTCTTCGGTAGCCTCTTATATGTCTAAGTTGTAGACCCCTAACCCAATTTCAGCAAATTGGATTTTGTTGGGCCTATTGTACTTTGTTATCTTCTCTTTGTGCCTTGGCTCACTATCCGCTCTTATTTGATTGGCTACTCCTCTCCAATGTATCCACATATGGGAAGAATTTGTAATGATGTACCCATTCAGGTTCTTACTTCCCAATACCATGTCGTATTTTATGGGGATATTAAGTACCAATATGTCCACATGATGTTGAACTCCAAGTTCGAAATTGATCTGGACTAGGACATCATTTAAAATTCCAACCACATCCACCATAGATCTATCCAACTGTACCACTTTACTCTTAGAAGGGGTAAGTATGAATCCTATATTTTGGTAAATCTCAAGGGGCATGGTGTTACTCGAGGCACCCGAATCTATCAAACAATTGTGTAATTTTTTGCCTGCAATTCTAATGGTTATGAGAAAATGAGACACTTATCATTTTTTCTTTCTCAAAAATAATTGGGGCTTAGTGCCTTTAACCTCATGGATTTTACTATGTAGGTTCAAAACCTTCAGTGACAGTTTTCCTAGACCCAAAAGTTTACCAACTTCGAACATCAAGAAATTAGCCTGTCCTTTTCATATCCTCTTCTAAGTCATAAGTGGATCTTTCAAAATTTTGCATATTTTGTATTGGTTTGGATACTTCAACAATTAGAGGAGGAGGTGGATTAACATCACCTTTTGCATCAAGAGGAAGTCAGGGGGTTGTTTTGAGCAGTAGAGGAAGTTTTGGGATCCTTATAACTTCTTGTGTAATACCCATGATTTCCTTTCCTGAAATTTTTAATGGCTTGAACTTCTAAATTTTCATCATCTTCTTCTCCTAATATATCAATGTCATCCTCCCTTTCCTCATTCTCTTGGTAGTGAAAAAATTTAGTCACCAAAGCATCTTGTTTCCCTTGGCAACAATGGGGTAATTCCTCATCACAAGGCTCTAACTCACCATAATCCTCCAAAGCATCTGCCTGATTGGCTACATGATTATGTACGCATCCATTATTGGGGTGTGTTGTACGATCTTTTTCCTCTATGGTTAATTGGGTATCGAGACTTGGGAAACTTTTTTTGTTAAGTAAACTAAGTCATTACCTTGTTTCCTAGTGATTCTATTTAATTCTTCCAATTTAGAATTACATCCTTGCGGTTGGGTCATCAGTATTCCAGATACATTAGCATTTCCTATGTTGGTAACCTCTTGAATAGTCGTAATAGTTTGATTTTGAACATTTTTGTTCCACCAATGATTCTTGCTCTAAAGAGGTTTAAACATAGGATAGGCTATCGAGGCTTGAGTGTTGATTGGATCGAATCCTGGTAAGGCTATCTGATTGTTTACCATCATTGGTGGGGTAGGTGGAATGGCTACGTTAGGATAAGTGGGAAAGGATGGATGCATAGGCATGAATGGGCATGGTTTATGAGAGGGTAATGTGTTCATCGTTGGCATTTATGATGTCATAATGTGATTCATCATGGTAAACTAAATATAAGGGCCATATTGTCCCATCATGGGTGTAGCACCCTAAAATTGGTGCAGTAAAATTGTAATAATTACATTTACTATAGTAAATAATTTAAATTCAAATTTTAACCTCCCAAATCACCCGTTAACCACCGGGTAATCCGTTTCCCCCTTTTTCATGCCATTTTTAGAGGTTTTTTTGACCGTTTGACGATATCGTCGCTGATCAGACGATATCACCCCAGATCTGACGATTTCATCTAGGCTAGGACGTCCAGATGATCTTGTCGCTAAACTGATTTTGCATAATTAGCTTCTGTTCCAACGGGTCTCTAATCTGGGCAGAAGTGTGTCTGCACCGTTAGAGACCCTCCCTCATTGGAGATCTCCCAAATAGGGATGATCTCCAACCTCCTAACCTCCCTCCTAAGCCTATTTAATCCTAAGCCCTTCCCTTAGAACCCCCTAGCTGATAATTCCTGTAACTCGACTTCATACATGTTAAAACATCCTAAATTCATATTTGCAGTAGTTCTATACCAATTTTGTTGTAGGTACCTTAGTGTTTTTTAGCCAGAGCAAACTTACATCGTTGCGGACGATCCTATTCAGATCAGATGCGATCCTATCGAATCAGAGACGATTTTGTATCAATGTGAGACGATTTCGACTGTAGTCAACATTAAGGCAATCAATGCTTGAATTTTGCATTTCTCCATATTTTCTCTACTGTTTTATGTTGTAATTAACTAGTTTATTCAGTATTTTATGCTATTCTGCATTTTGGAGTTCACCCATCTAGATCAAATGCATAATTAAGTCATAATTATTATTTAATTAGTATAATTTGTAGATTAAAAATACAACGCCAAACAAAAAAAAAAAAATCACAATAACGGAGTACAGAATAGTTGCACAAAACAAACGATTTCTATTAATCGATGGAGTTTAAAAACTCCTTTTTGAATACAACTGGGCCTGTAACCCTTTATTCGTGATACACAGTTACAAGTTATGCTAGGGTTCTCCGAAACCCTAGCTGGCACAAATGGTGGCGCTTTCGAAGAATGTATCTTCAATCCCAACAGAGTGAGTGGGCTTTGTTGTATCCCTTGCTTGGACCACTCCGACTTAATCAGCTGCCATCAATAAACCGGATCTGCTGTCAAAAACCTGCACACATTAACACTATCAAGGAGTTAGAAATTAATAAGAGGGCTCCACTGTGTGAGCCCTCGGAAACAATCTAAAACCCTAGAAAAATGAAATGCAGGAATTCAATAACAGATCAATAAAGAAAAGATGAGTTACTTGCTTTAAACTAATTTATACCTCTTCTCTGTTAACGCAGCTAGACCAGGCGACACCTGGAAGTAATGTGGCTGTCAAATCGGCTGCGGAAGGCGCCCTGGTGCACTCGCTGAACGCCCGCGTGCTTCTGGATTAAGGTTTCAGACGTCGGTCTGAGTCTGTGGCTGTGGGTAAACGCCCGCGGGCACTTGGTAAACGCCCGTGGGCACTTGGTAAACGCCCGTGGGCACTTGGTAAAGGGGTAAACGCCCGCGGGCACTTGCGACAAGAATGGGGGATTCTGCAGAATGCTGCAGAAGAGATGGCGGCGAAAGCGATGACGAAAGCGGCGATGGATGCGGCGATGGATGCGACGAAAAGGTAGCAGAAGAGAGATAGAGGGGATCAGAAAAGGAGATAGAAGAAGTTAAGAAGATAGAAAAGATCCAGGATAGAAGTAGCAAAAGACATAGGGTTTGAGCCATCAAGGTGACTCAATTTATAATCTACTCTTAGGGCACACTTTAGGGTTTTAACGACACTTTGAACGTGTGGCTAAGATTAAAGTGGATCCAAGGGTAGAGAATAAATCTTGGTTGTGAAACGGATTAAGATGGATGGACGGATGAGATTAAATGAAGGATGGACGGCTCAGATTAAATCACTTAAACTATTATTTAAATATATATATTAAAATATTAAAATATTAAATATATATATAAATATTAATTTAAATAAATTTGGGGATGAAAAATGGCGGGAAAGGTGAAATTGGGCCAAATAATGGCGGGAAAGTGTGGATTTGGGCCAAATAATGGCGGGAAGGTGGATGATTGACATGTGGCTGACAGGAAGGTATAGATGACTTGCAAGTGGCTGGATTTTGGTGTCTACAGATGCCCCTTTTTGAGTTGCTTTGTGTGAAGACACAATGCAGCACAAAAACTTAAGACACCTGAAAAGCTGGATCAGACGCAACTCTCTCTCAAGATTAAAGCACAACTTTGAAGACCAAAAAAAAATAAAAGAATATTTAAGATTTATCAGCTTACCCCCTCAATTGGCGAGTGAGAATGGTTCTCACAAGCCAATTGGAAGAAATTTGGAATATAATGAACCGTTTTTGCCCCAACGGTAAAAAGGGGTTGGTGTATGAACCATCTGTTTATGTCCCAACAGAAAAGGGGTTGGTGTACAAACCATCTGTTTATGTCCCAACAGAAAAGGGATTTGTTTACAAACCATCTGTTTATGTCCCAACAAAAGGGGTTGGTGTATGAACCATCTGTTTATGTCCCAACAGAAAAGGGGTTGGTGTACAAACCATCTGTTTATGTCCCAACAGAAAAGGGGTTGGTGTACAAACCATCTGTTTATGTCCCAACAGAAAAGGGATTTGTTTACAAACCATCTGTTTATGTCCCAACAGAAAAGGGGTTGGTGTACAAACCATCTGTTTATGTCCCAACAGAAAAGGGGTTGGTGTACAAACCAAAAAATATGAAAGATTGACCATTTTCTGCCCCAACGGAAAAGGGGTTGGTGTACAAACCAAAAAAAAATATGAAAGATTGACCGTTTTCTGCCCCAACGAAAAAGGGATTGGTGTACGAACCAGAAAAAATATGAAAGATTGACCGTTTTCTGCCCCAACGGAAAAGGGATTGGTGTACAAACCAAAAAAAAATATGAAAGATTGACCATTTTCTGCCCCAACGGAAAAGGGATTGGTGTACGAACCAAAAAAAAATATGAAAGATTGACCGTTTTCTGCCCCAACGGAAAAGGGGTTGGTGTACAAACCAAAAAAAAATATGAAAGATTGACCGTTTTCTGCCCCAACGGAAAAGGGATTTTTGCGAAACTGTAATAATTTTTTTTTTTTTTGAAAAAAATTTGTAACAAAATTTTGTTTTGTTGTTTTGCAGCTTAGGGTGTTAGAGGCGCGACACCGATTCTCCCCTATCATTCCGGGGATGAGGAGGTCATTGTCCCAAGCAGACTGGGAGATATTGGAGGCAGTGGGGCTAGCGAGGGCGAGGGAACCGCGGAGGTTCCCAAGCGCAGGGAGGGTCCCCGCCTTCGATCTGACAGTCGAAGGCGAAAGGGGAAAATGGCACGGTAGGCTTCGGGGAGCGAAGATGACGGAGATGATGGCGGAGAGGGCCTAGGAGAGGCCACAGGAGAGGCTAGGGAGGTACCCCCTAGCGGGCTCGAGGACGAGCTGGCACGGCTGCAGCGGCAGATAGAAGAGCGCGATGCTATGCTAGGCTGCTCGGGACGAGAGGATAGCTCGACCGGAGCAGCGGTAGCGAGAGCGGGATGCCCTGTTAGGCTGCTCGGAAGGAGAGGATGGCCCAGCTGCGGGCGGACTTGGATGGAGCGACTAGGGTGCCCCAGGATGACGGGGTGACGAGACTCCGAGCGAGCTAGCGGAGCGGGAGCGACGACACGGGATAGACATAGCTAGGCTTAGGTCTAGGACTCGTTACATTGAGGCTCCGGAGGACACATTGTTTAGGCATCACATTGTGTTGCCCGATCCTCCATCCTCTTTCTGTCTCTAGGCGTAGTGAGTCTAGGCACACCACTAGGTCTAGGGCTCCTACTAGGTCACAGGGGTCCTCTTTTGATGGTTAGCTTAGTGCTTAGATGCACTCTTTATGAGCCTTGGTGCTCTATTGTATATTGTAGCCTTTTGGCATTCATTGTACGTTTTGACCTTTATACACATATATATATACATGGCTTTTATTTTTAGTGTTTTACTTTCTTTTGTGTGAATGCCTATGTTTTTGTGATGCATGTTTTTATATGTTTTAATGCATATGTGATGGAATGGAATGCAAAGTTATAGATGATTAATGCGAGACTAAGTAAATGAAATATGCACTAAGAAGCACTCATACTTTTAGATAGTTAGATTTAGCCAATTGTTATCATAATTGTTTAATCAGGGGCACCGAACTTGGTGGCTTGTGAATGGATGACGTATGGAATGACATGAATATGGAAGAAGATATGGAGGTTGATATGGAAGAAAATATGGAGGAAGACTGTTTTACAAAGACTCAAACATGCTAGTGGTATCAAACAAACTTACTAATACTTCCTAATTCAACTAGGACCAAATGTGTGTGCATGTGAGTTCATTAACCAAAATAGAAGCATGGTAGTGACTCTAGGCAATCAAAAACTTGTGTGTGTGCAAGTGTGTTCATTAACCTCATCTTGCATAAATTAAGTAACCCTGTTATGGATAAGACCCCGAAGCTAGTTTGTCCGTATGAGCATTCAGAGGTCTCTCTTTGAGGAGAGACATGTCGCCATGCAATGAGTATACTCCACTGCCAGTCAAGCGTCTATAGCCCCGGTGAAGGTTAACTCCATAGTCCATGTTGTTTTTGACCTTTGTAAGCCTTGGGGATGACTACCTATCCGTCTGACTGGACAAGTAGTACGATCCTTACAACTTATTTGGGATCTGTGGTGTGTGAAAAATGTTCATTTCCTTAGAGCTTTGGGGAATCGGATTCTCAACCGAAGTATGATGAGAATTTTACCCTATCCTTACTACTCTGTTTATATTTATATTTTGTGATTGCTTGTGATAGTGGTAAGAACCACTATTTTATGGACTATGTTTGCATGATAGGACAAACGAGGATTACCCTTTTCACTTCAAGGCACAACCCAAGGATGGTGTTATCTCTCTTTGACACAAGATGTTTTTAAGATGTGAAAATGTGATAGGTTCAAGACCGCTTTTGAAATCATTTCCCAATACTCAAGATTTTATTTAGTGTCATTTGTGATATGGCCCTAGAGAACTTTGACATGCATTTCGAAGTTTGCTTAAAACACTAGGAATGGGTGAGTGACTGAAAACATTTTGGCAATGTAAATATGTGCAAATGGAAAATGGGTGTACGAATGACAATTCGGTTTGATGGATTTTATGAAGGTGCCCCTGATTAAGGCAACATGACTTTTGCTTGACCAAATTTTATATCCAAAAGATAGAATGGTCTCTAACATGATATGCAACTATGGCTGAAAATGAAATGTTATGGTTTTCAATGAGATGTATGCATATGAAATGCAATGTTTTTGAATGAGATGTATGCAACTAACAATGAAATGCAAATTCTTTTTATTTTATTTGTTTTTTTTTTTTTTTTTTGTTGTACAAGCCATGTATATATGTACATATAAAATTCAAACTATGCGTAGAATGCTCTTAAGTGTATAACGACCTTGCTCTCGTCTATGTCTGCCTGGAAGACTTCTAGCTTAGAAGATGAAGGTGAATGTGGAGGTGAAGGAGGAATGTAGTTGGCGGAAGCCTTTAACAATTCCTCGGAAAGGATGAACTCTGAAATAGATGGAGGGGATGAAATCCAATCCATGTCAATCAGGCTTGGGTTGATCGAGATTGGCTTATCCGGATCATATGGATTATGGAGTTGGGTGAATAAGTCTTCAAAATTCATTGTCGACTTATGGAAGAAAGGATGGGCGGAATGGAAGGAAAAACCGGTGAAGACCTCGGAAGACCTGAAGTGCAAAACAACATAGTTTTTCAGTTTTTTTTTTTTTTTTTAGTTTGAGTTTTTTTTTTTTTTTTTTGTAGTGGTGAAAACCACTATTACACACATACATAAAGCAATAAAAGATTTTTTTTTTTTTGGAATTTTCTGATTTTTTTTTTTTTTTTGGTAGTGGTGAAAACCACTATTTTAGTATATACATATAATACAGGTTTGGATTATGGCTTATGGATGTAGCGGAGGGGGTGGTTCACCTCGTTCTTGTGGAAGAAGCAAGCGAAAGATGGCCTCTTGGAGAGGGAACAATTGGAGATAAAACTCGTCTTGTTTAGTGAGGGGAATAATGGGCGCCGACTCTTCTTCAGATTCATCAACATTTGACATGACGTCAAATTCTTCATAGACTTCATCTTCGGATTCATCGGGGTGGAGGATTTCTTCTTTTGAATTAAGATTAATGCTTTGAAAAGCTTGCTCAAAAGAAGAAAGGGATGAAAGTGGTTGGGAAGACACTACATTTGTCTCCAAAGGAGGACAATTGAGCATCTGGGAAGATGTTGGAGTTGAAACCGGATGAGCAAATACAACATTAGCCTCAAATATGGGGCTAGTGTAGACCCGAGTGAAACCAGGGGGGGGTTGATGCAATATCCTGCTGAAAAATAGAATCTTGCATAGGGGAATCTTGGATTGGCTCAAGGACATAGCCAGTGCCATCTCTTAAGTGAGTTTGCACTTGGGCCATATCAATGTGGATAATATGAGAGGAATTGTCTTCCTCCATGGGCATGGCCATGTGGTAGATGGCAGAAGGACGTGAAAGACCTGCAGGCGAACCTGCCTGAAATTCACTAGGATAAGTGACCATGTTGGTGGTGGGGATATTCTGTGAATTATTCATTTGATTATTTAGATTTAACACTTTAGATTGATTCCTTGTTAAGACCATGAAGCAATAAATCTAAACAAACTCAGAAAAGAAGAATGCAAAACTCGAATGATAAATTTACACTAAAGAAATTATCAGAAAACGGTCACAACCTAGGTTTCAACCAATGTGTCTTACCTTGCGGTTAATTAATTATTTTCTGATCTTAATCGGTAGTAAATTTTAAGTGTCCGGTTTATGAGTTTTGCATGTGATCTAATCTTGAATTATTCACAAAAAAAGATAAAAACTATGGCTAAGAAAGGACAACGATATTCTTACTGGTGATGAAATATAGCAAGTTTTCTCGGGGGTGACCTATGGTGTCTAAGGCGGAAGTTTAATGGATGGAGATGAATTCCACCGTCACTAAACTTCAAGCAATACCTGGTGATGAAATCCAGATATCACTGTTTTAAATGCAATATGAAAATGCAATGAATTTTTATTTTTAAATGTTTTAATTATCTAATGTATACACACAAAGCTATAAATCAAAAGTTCTAATGATCTAAGCAAGAGGCTACTGAAAACATGCCATTTCCTCTGAAGAAGTGAAGTACACCGTTTAAAACCCCCTGCCTACCAATGATATCAGATATCAAAGGAGCAACCGGAAGGTTCGTCCACTTCTCTGCCTGGAATCACCCAATGGCAGGAGTACTATTGACATCCAATCAATAGTCCTACTTAGATAATTAAAACAAATAATTCGTAGCTATTCTAATATGCAGCTAGGTATGCAAAATTTTTTTTTTTTTTTTAATGCAAGCAACAATCAATAATGCAATGCAAAGAAAAATGTAATTAAAAATAACTGTTCTTTTCCAGATTACTTAGTTTTTGTTCATTTTAAAGTAATGATCTGAAAAAGAAACAAAATATGGCGAAAAAACCAAAAACGTAAAAAGTACAGACACTTACTTGGAAGCCTACGCTTTTCTGTAAAACTGACTTCAAACGCCCACGGGAGTCTGCACAGGCTGAAACGCACCTCTGCGTTTCGTATTGGACTTCCAGACGCCCCTCTGCGTCTGCTGCGTTTTCTGCAAACTCAGAAACCCTAGTTCGCTGGAACAACGAATTTCGCGATTTCTGGAACCTGCAAAATAAAACAAAAAACAGGAACAGATTAGTAAAGCAAGTATTAAAAATATGAAACCCTAGGGGGTCCCACCGTGATCGCCATTTGTAGATTAAAAATACAACGCCAAACAAAAATAAATAAAATCACAATAACAGAGTACAGAATAGTTGCACAAAACAAATGATTTCTATTAATCGATGGAGTTTAAAAACTCCTTTTTGAATACAACTGGGCACTCGTAACCCTTTATTCATGATACACGGTTACAAGTTATGCTAGGGTTCTCCGAAACCCTAGCCGGCACAAATGGTGGCGCTTCCGAAGAATGTATCTTCAATCCCAACAGAGTGAGTGGGCTTTGTTGTATCCCTTGCTTGGACCACTCCGACTTAATCAGTTGCCATCAATAAACCGGATCTGTTGTCAAAAACCTGCACACATTAACACTATCAAGGAGTTAGAAATTAATAAGAGGGCTCCACTGTGTGAGCCCTCGGAAACAATCTAAAACCCTAGAAAAATGAAATGCAGGAATTCAATAACAGATCAATAAAGAAAAGAGGTTACTTGCTTTAAACTAATTTATACCTGTTCTCACGTTAACCGAAGCTAGACCAGGCGACACCTGGAAGTAATGTGGCTGTCAAATCGGCTGCGGAAGGCGCCCTGGTGCACTCGTTGAACGCCCGCGTGCTTCTGGATTAAGGTTTTAGACGTCGGTCTGAGTCTGTGGTTGTGGGTAAACGCCCGTGGGCACTTGGTAAAGGGGTAAATGCCCGCGGGCACTTGCGACAAGAATGGGGGATTTTGCAGAATGCTGCAGAAGAGATGGCGATGAAAGCGACGATAGAAGCGGCGATGGATGCGACGATGGATGCGACGAAAAGGTAGCAGAAGAGAGATAGAGGGGATCAAAAAAGGAGATAGAAGAAGTTAAGAAGATAGAAAAGATCCAAGATAGAAGTAGCAAAAGACATAGGGTTTGAGCCATCAAAGTGACTCAATTTATAATCTACTCTTAGGGCACACTTTAGGGTTTTAACGACACTTTGAACGTGTGGCTAAGATTAAAGTGGATCCAAGGGTAGAGAATAAATCTTGGTTGTGAAACGGATTAAGATGGATGGACGGATGAGATTAAATGAAGGATGGACGGCTCAGATTAAATCACTTAAACTATTATTTAAATATATATATTAAAATATTAAAATATATATATATAAATATTAATTTAAATAAATTTGGGGATGAAAAATGGCGGGAAAGGTGAAATTGGGCCAAATAATGGCGGGAAAGTGTGGATTTGGGCCAAATAATGGCGGGAAAGATGGATGATTGACATGTGGCTGACAGGAAGGTATAGATGACTTGCAAGTGGCTGGATTTTGGTGTCTACATAATTCATTCATGTTTCTGTTTCTAAGTTCTAGTATGATAGTGCTACTGTCATTTTACATTGTTTCCCTCTGTTAGAATAGTTGCATTTTCTATGTTTTGCACCTATTTCTCTATTTGCAGGTCTCTAATGAATTCGTCAGATCTCAGATAATCTTGTCTGATCTCAGATGATTTTGTCGAATTACAGATGATCCTGACTACTTCAAGAATCAGAGTCTTCATCAGACATCCGGATCAGGTATTTTCCTTTAACATTCCTCAATTTCTCTATTTTTTTGTCCTATTCTATTTTTTTGTATTCATTTAATCTGCATCTTCATATAGAATAGCTTAGACGCATTTTGGCCAAACCTAGGATTTGAATGCTTAAGGCTAAAACAAACACATAAAACACATTCCCAACCTAGGCGTGGAAACTGCCATTGATTGTTTCCTAGTGAACCCACCATCCATCGAAAAATCACCAATATACACCTCCCTCGAGAGGCGGGACCTTCGCAAGGCCTCTCAATCTGAGGTACCGTGCCATCCTTTTCACATCCCCCTTTCGGGCACGGATCCTATAGCCTGAAGGTAAGGGTGTGAAAAATTTGGAGCGATACATTTTGGTGAACCCGACGTGAATGCATTGTAAACCTTTTGAAAACAAAACAAAACAAAAAATAAAACAACCAAAAAATAGATGCATTTTAGATCATTTAAATTTAATATCATGTTTAGATGGTAGCTCCTAAGAAAAGATTAGCAGTTACTATAAATGTAGAAAACCAATTGGTAGCCATAGAAATCAATTATGTGCTTAGGGTGCCTGAAACAGATAGAAATCAACTCTTGTGGGATGAACTTGATAGAAGACTTAGTGTCATCTCATCTAGGTCAACAGAACTTAAACAAATCAAGAGGCTAGTCCTAGATAGAATCTTGGATCCTCATCAGCTTGTTTTTTATCATGAACTTCAGAGAGCTTGCCATAGATGGTTAGCTTATAGGAGAGCTCTTGTATCTTCAGAATTGTTCACCTTCAAGGAATACCTCAACGCAGCCATTGTACACCAGTTCCTAGGTCTTGTAGAAGACCAAGAGGTTGTTTTTATAGATAGGGAAAGATGGAATAAAGTTTCTCGAGCTGTGTTATATCGAGAGTATTGCCACGAGCTTTACTTCTATCAACCAGCATCTGAGACAGATAATATCACTATAGCTCTTTTCATTAAATTTTTAAAAGAAAACTTTCAATTTGAAGAACACTTCATGACTCCTGAAGAACTCGAACCCATTAATGACATTTATAAATTGTTTATAGAAAACTAGATTATTACTTTCAGTATTATTTCTTGCATTTATTGTGTTGTTTATCTTTACAATATTATTTCAAAAACAAAGAAAAACTAAAAACTAAAAAAACATAGCAAAAACCAAAAACATTTCATTTTAAATATTGTAGTAGGTATATAATTAATATATACCTCTTAAACTTGTTGCATATATATATATATAAATATATATATATATATATATATATATATATATATTTGCTAAAATCAAAATTAAATCACAATGCCTAAACTTAGGAATGGTAAACAAACTGAAGGAGAAGAAGAAGATTGGTTACAAGATAAAACTAGAGACCCAAATGTACTTCCTAAAGATCCAATTTCGGAAGGCTCAACTCTAGATCACCTAGAAGATGACCTAGGTGAAGATAATGAACAAGAAAGTGTTAAAGAGGATGGATCTTCATCCCCTAGAGTAGCTCCAGATGGAACTATTGCTTTTGACAATGTAGATCATTTTTGGAAGTTTCTCAATGATAACATTGACGCCCTTAATGTGGTAGTTCGTATTGATAAAGGGCAAATTAGTGACACTCAAGCAGCCATGGAACATGCATTTGATGTACGCACTAATCCCTTGTCTTTCATTGATCAAGAAAGTGATAAGGCTGGACCATCCAATACAGATATGGTAACTATGATTCAAAACATGTCAAAACAATAGGTTACCCAACATCCTAAGGAACCTGTTATTCAACCTAAAATCATTCCCACACAAAAGAAAACTTCCTTCACTACTTTACTTCACCAAACTATTGAGCAATATGCTTCAAGTAAACAAAAACCTAAAACAAAGCCGAACACCAATTTTCAACAATCTGGAATACATCATAATACAACTTCAAAATTCCTTCATAACACCTTTCCTACCAACAATTTACACAATAGCAACATAGCATCTAACCTTCATGTTCCTCCATCATATGCTCACAAAACCCATATCAATGCCCTATCGAACCAATATGGTGGGCAAACTAGTAATATGGAAGCCATGGTGAAACAGTTAGCTTCACGTATGGACCAGATAGATCCTTATCATCCCTCGTACAATTATCGAGAGATCTGTAGTCAACCTTTGGATCCCATAGTTGTAGCTCAACCGTACCCTAAGAATTTTCCCATGCCTATCTTGCCTATATATAAAGGAACCGAAGATCCCATAGAGCATCTTCGCATGTTTAGGATAGCATGTCATGATATATCACATGATGACTTGCTATTACTGAAAATGTTCTCGAAAAGTTTAGATGGAATGGCATTAGAGTGGTACTATCAATTGCCCACTCATTCTTTGAGAAACTTTGAAGAAACCGTTGAATCTTTTGTCCTTCGATCAAGCTATAGATTTAGCTCGAAGAGTAGAAGATGCCCTCATTAGGAGAGGCCAACTTAGGAATAAGTATGATGAGAAAACATCCAAAAATCAATATAAAAACAAACAAGTTGTTGGTGATGGAGTCATTGATAGCAAAAATGTTGCTAATATCAATGCAACGAAGACAACAAAAAAAATTATATTGAAACCACCTGATAAACCTCCTCAAGAATTTACTAGATTGAATAAACCATTATCAACTATTTTACCTCAATTACTCGAAAGAGGTTTGATCCAATTACCAGCTATTCGGGAACCTGATCCAACTATACCCGGATACAGAGCTGACTTACACTGTGATTTTCATAGAGGACCTGGACACTCTACCAATGCTTGTAAAAGGTTGAAACATAAAATACAGGATTTGATTGATAATAATGAAATGGAAGTGCAAGCCTTCCAACCTAAACAAAATGCTCCTAATAATACTCAAAAGACCATTCCCCAAAATCAAAATCAAAATGCTAATCAAACATTAGACATATTTCAACACCCTTTACCAAGACATGGTAAAGATGTGGCCAACCACATCGAACATCATAATGTTCCTCCTCCTACCCGATATGTAGGAACCATTAGCGGACAATTACCTATTCAGGATCCTCAAATATTTGACACGACCTTATCCCTGGTTACGACTAGGCCCCTACATAATATTTCAACTCCTGATTCTAGTGATGTAGAATCTGATACTAAAAGTGAACTGGACATTACTTCAAACCAATCGAATAGTTCTGAAAATGAGTTAGATCCTATTCAACCCATCACATATGCTATGGTTCCAAAAGAACCATTTCCTAGAAGAGTTACTACTCGACCTTCTTCTAATAACTTCCTCTCAAATGAACAAGCCATAAACGCTCGACTGAGACTAGTTCAACGTCCTCAATATCACATTGTAGGTACCATTGGAGTCATTACCTGACAACAGGCTCAAAATTCTCAACAAGAACCAAACCAGAATGATGGATCAGCTCCATTCATTTTGAAAAATCTCAATAAAGGGAATCATGCTTCCCATGTTCAACATAAACCCCCTTACAATATTAATGAGCAATTATCCAATACTATACCCAGAATCTCCCTTTTGGATTTATTGAGATCTTCTCCCACCCATAGGGATGAGTTGATGCTTACATTAAGCCAAATTATGGTACCTCAAAACATTCAACCTGAAGCTATGGCCAATACTATCATCACTCGAGAAGATGATTGTATTGACTTTCGAGATAAAGATATCCCACAACACAGTTTACATAAGGATAATCCCTTATATATTATTGCTCTAATTGGAGATGTAGCTGTCAAACGAGTCTTGATTGATAATGGCTCATCTCTAAACATTTGCACTTTTGACTTCTACCAATGATTTGGCTTTGGAAGTGATGAAATGAAGAATACTGATATGATTATCAAAGCTTTTAATGATGAAACACAAGAAACGTGTGGAGTTATTACCATCCCCTTGCAAGTTGGTCCTAGAACCCTAGAAACAACCGTGTTTATTGTACATTGTCCGGCATCGTACAATATACTTTTGGGTCACCCTTGGATCAATGTGATGCGAGCGGTCCCATCAACTTTACACCAATGTGTTAAATTTGAATTTAAAAATTAGTTGGTCGCTATCCATGGTGACCCTAGGCCCTTTGATATGTGTGCCTTGGCAGAACCTGTTGGAGTGCAATTTTGCCCTGCTCTGTCATCCACACATCCTAACTCTTATTTTTCATCTAAAACTATGAAACACACACCCATAGCTTCAACTATTTCCCCTCCATTAATTTCATCCTCATATATAGATCAACAATATTCAAAACAAATCACTCTAGAACCTCAAAAAGATCTTAAATCTACAACCAACCCTTCATGTTCTATCCCTATAATTTGTAAAACTATAGACACATCTATCATACCTTCCACATCTCAAGATATAGGGAATAATCCTTCTACATCTTATGCTCTTTTTGATGAACTTTTACTAGATTTATCCACAACCTTAATATCAGAAAAAACAAATGCTTTCATGCAATATTCAATTCTTTTAAATAACTTGTCGCCATCTCCTTGTACTTTGGGCCTCCCACAACCTATGGGAAGTACTTACCAAGTCGGGAGTTGTGCCTTCATTTATAAAGGATATGACTGGGGAAGAATCCCTCGGAAAATTAAAAATCATCATGAGGGATATGCTCGATGTTATTTTACCAATGAATATATTAAAGCTAAACCCATAATGCTTAAAATGGGATATAAAGGGAAAGGCTTGGGACCTTTCCAAAATGGCATGAAAGAACCTTTCGAGGTAGAACCGTGGCCTGCCTGCTATGGTGTGGGCCTATTTCCTAGTAAGGGTCAACCCTTTCCTTTTGAAGATGATGATCACCTCATATGTTATCAAGATTATTTGGATAGGCATGTTGATTTGCCTCTAAAAAATTAGTTGTTTACATGTAACATGCTATCCATAGCTTACCCTGAAATGATTGTTGACCCCGATGAAGAGTTGGAAGGAGATATCTTCCATGATGTCTCTGTTGAAGAGATGTTACACAATGGATTTTATTTTGATGGTTCTATACCAACTATAGCCCAAATTGAGACCACTAATCCTCAAGATGAATTATCCAAATTAACCTTACAAGAATTACAAGAATTGGGCGTTTCACCCGCCCCACCTAATTTTGAAAGAGATCTACATATGGAGGTAGAAAACGTCATTAAAATTAACATTGGAACTGAGGATAATCCTCACATAATCAATATTGGATCAGAATTAACTCAAGAAAAAAAAGAACAATATATTGCATTCCTTAAAGAGTATGAAGATGTCTTCGCTTGGACATACGAATATATGCCAGGTCTAGACCCTTCTATAGTCATGCATCATCTAGTGGTCCATCCGGATGCTAAACCTGTTAAACAAAAACTTAGAAAAATGCATACCAAAGTGGATCTGCTAGTCAAAGGGGAGTTACAAAAACTCTTGAATTTTGTTTTTATACAAGCTATTGATTATGCTGAATGGATCTCAAATGTAGTTCCAGTTACCAAAAAAGAAGCTACCAAAGTTAGGGTTTGCACATATTTTAGAGATATTAATGCTACATGCCCTAAAGATGATTTTCCTCTTCCAAACATGGATCAAATCATTGATTTTACTACCAGGAGTGGGATGATGTGCTTAATGGATGGATTCTTTGTTATAATCAGATCAGGATAGCTCCTGAAGATCAGGCTAAAACAACATTTATTACCCCTTGGGGTACTTTTTGTTGGAAAGTGATGCCATTTGGCTTAAAGAACGCAGGTGCAACCTATCAACGCGCTATGACTTATATTTTTCATGACATGATGCATGATATCCTACATGATTATGTAGATGATATTATAGCCCGCTTTATTAATGAAGACAATCATTTAGATGATTTGAGAAAAGTTTTTAATCGATTACGAGAATATCTTATTCGATTAAATCTAGTAAAATGCATATTCAGAGTCAAGTCTGGTAAACTATTAGGGGTTTTAGTTTCTTTATGTGGTATAGAAATTGACCCTCTCAAGATTGTGGCTATCACTGATATGCCCGCACCTACTAATATATCTGAGTTACGAAGTTTACAAGGTAAGCTTCAAGCCATCCGTTGCTTCATCGATAAGCTGGCAGACAAAACTGGTCCCTTTCTTAAACTTCTTAAGAAGTATGTCCCTTTTAATTGGGACAACGATTGTAGAAAATCTTTTGAACTTCTCAAACAATACCTCCTTAATCCACCCGTGCTTTCACCGCCTAAACCTGATCGCCCATTTCTCCTATATATTTTAGCTTTAGATTCTGCCTTAGGAGCTATGTTAGCTCAGCTTGATGATGAAAAGAGAGAACGTGCTAATTATTACATTAGCCGAACCTTCATCAGTTATGAAACCCGCTACATAGAATTAGAAAAACTATGTCTAGCAATCGTGTTTGCTACGCAAAAATTATGACATTATATGCTTAGTCAGAAAACTTATGTCATTGCTAAATACGATCCCTTGAGGTATCTCATGAGTCGACATTATTTATCAGGTCGCACAGCCAAGTGGGTTCTTGCTCTAAGCGATTTTGATATCACATTCATAGGAAAAAAGTCTGTTAAGGGTCAAGTCATAGCAGATCAATTAGCTGTTGCACCCTTAGAGTCTACCCATCCCATCATCATTGAGTTTCCTGATGAATGCCTTCAATCAGAGACAGACCATATTGAACAATGGTCCTTATACTTTGATGGAGCCCGATGTATGAGTGGGGCTAGTGCGGGTATTATTTTAATATCCCTGCAAAAACATCTTATTCTTCTGTCCTTCAAATTGACATTTTCTTGCACCAACAATACTCATTGAATATGAAGCTCTAATCCTTGGATTACGAGCTGCCTTGGCGCTAAAAAATTAAACATCTGTTAGTTTTTGGTGACTCTCAACTGGTTATAAACCAAATTAATGAAGTTTATCAGACCAAAGATGATAAATTGTGCCCATATAAGGCCTATGTTTTATAGCTAATGTCTCTATTTGATCAAGTTACCTTGGAAGCTATTCCTCGAACTAGCAACCATGCAGCTGATGCTATGGCTGCAGCTGCATCTCTCCTGCCCTTGGAGTTAGATGACGAATATGCCACTATAATTATTTGTCGACTCCAAGAACCCGCTTCAAATAAGTCATGCTTAGAACCTTTGGATGTGTTTCTAATCAATGAAACTACTCTTGAACCTTGGTATACGGATATATTTGATTTTCTCCAAAATGGGACTTTCCCTGCCAATTCTAATCGAAACCAGCATCGGTTATTACATATACGAGCAAGTCGATTTGTAATAATTGGCAATACTTTGTATAGGAGATATTTTGAAGGTATCCTATTAAGATGTTTAAATTTAGAAGAATCCAAATCAACCTTGAGTGAAGCCCACGATGGATCTTGTGGAGGACACTTCAGTGGTAGTGTCATTGCTAAAAAGCTCCTTAGGATAGGATACTTTTGGCCTACCATGGAGAAGGATGCACATGAGTATGTGTGCCATTGCCACAAGTGCCAGAAACATGCTGACCTTGTCCATGCGCCTACACAAGAACTGCAGGCTATTTCATCTCCTTGGCTTTTTTCAAAATGGGGTTTAGATATTATTGGCAAAATTAATCCTGTGTCATCTGATGGAAACAAATTCATCATAACTGCCACTGAGTATTTCATGAAGTGGGTTGAAGCTATGCCTTTAGCTTCCTGCACTGGCACACAAGTCTCTAAATTTATTTTTAATCAAATCATTTGTAGGTTCGGAATTTTTGCAAATCTCATCTCTGACAATGGAACTTGTTTCAAAAATAAAGATGTTAAAAAATTATGCCAAAAATATAAGATTCAACATCGTTGGTCCACTCCCTATTATCCTAAAGGTAATGGTCAAGCAGAAGCATCTAACAACACCTTAATAAAAATTCTCAAAATATTGGTCAATAAAACTGGCCATGACTGGCACATTCAGTTATATCCAGCCTTGTTGGCTTACCGAACTAGTGTTCGAACCCCCACGTGAACTTCACCATTTGTTTTGGTTTATGGTGCTAAAGCCATTTTTCCCTTTGAATTAGAAGTTCCTTCTTTGGCTCTGCTACTTCAAGATACCGAAGTAGGAGATGAATATCAAGCTGGCAGACTCAGTCAGCTGGAACTCCTTGATGAAAAATGCATCAATGCTTTGGAGCATCTCTGTGCCTACAAAAACAAGCTTAAAAGATCATATGCTAAAAAAGTTCATCATCAATCCTTTGAGATCGACGACCTTGTTTTAAAAGAAAAAAAAAAAATACTAATGCAACTAAGGACCTTAAAGGTAAGTTTGAGCCCAACTGGATTGGACCATACATTATCACTGCTAAATTTGAATCAGGAGCATACAAATTATCTACCTTAGATGGTAAATAAATTAAAGAACCCATGAATATTTTGCATCTTAAACGTTACTATGTATAAATTTGGTCATTTCATCCTTGTATATATTTGTTTAAAATATTTCAAAATCACTATTTTGTTTTTTCCTTTCAATTTATAAATTCAAAAACACCAAAAAAATTCATAATCATCAAAATATTCAAAACTATTTGTTATATTTATTTATGGCACTTGTTAATTCTTTCAAAAATAATAAAAATCAAAACAACAATATTCTTGACTCTTTTGAAACCAAAACAACATAAAGAAGAAAGAGAGAGTCAACATTCTCAAAACTTCTCAAAACAGTATTTATTTATCTATATATTCTTACAAATGTTGCAATTATATGTTTCAAATTATTTTGGATAAATTAGCATTTATTTGGAATCCCTCACTTTCACAAACACAAAAATAAATATCTTGATTTTATCTGGCATGATTACTAATCTCTCTTATATCAAAGTCCACAAAATTCAATTAAATAAAGTTTGAGCACAGAGAATTGATCTTGTTATTTACTTAAACCAAGCACATATTTTCACAATAAAATGATTATATTTGTAATTTCCATGCTTTACTACATAGTAGAAAGTGGTTTCTTGAGCGAAAAGTTTCCCCTGCTATCCTATCATGCACATGGTCTAGAATATTTGAGAATTGGCAAAAGGACAAGCTCACCCCTACCCAGAATAAAAATTCCTTGCTCTACAGCTAATCCGAGCAAGTATCCCTAGCACAGAAAGAAAAGCAAAGTTCAAGAAAAAGAGAAAAAGAAAAAAATGTTATTTTATATCATTACAACAATATCTTAAGCAAGCAAAAAATACAAAAAGAAAAAGAACAGAAAAGCAAAAGAAAGCAAAATCAAAAGCAATAAAATCCCTTTCCCTACCCTTTGAAAAGAAAAAAAGGGTTGATGAGCTTGAATCCCTGGAATTCTCAATTATTTGAAAACTGTGAGGTAAGCCCCATAACAGGTGGTTTGTGCCCAACCTGCTTGGCCTTGGGTAACTCCTAGCGTGGCGATATGTCTGTCACATTAGTGACCTTCTTTTGTACAAACCTATGTCTGCTTATGGATTAGCTAGCTCTTGATAATCCGACCTACATAGTAGTCTAGTATGGTTATATGCATCTACATCATGGTTAATGAACACTTATTTGGTTCATTCAAATCACTTGTATCATATTATCTTGCTCAAAATTGGTAAATGAACATAGCAATTGCACACACATTTGTATTTGAGAGATTTTGTGTATCATTATGATCAATCAAGATTGGAAATGAATTCACATATGCACATGCGATTCCTTATAAATCTAAATTTTATCTTTAAAATAATTTGAAATATTTTGCAAATTGTTTGGAATAAATCCATTTTCTTCTTTCAAGTACAATTGTTTAGTATAACACACCTACATGCATACTAGAAAACTCAAAATTTCTTTCAAAACCATCCAATTAAAACATATATATATATATATATATATATATATATATATATATATATATATATATATATATATATATATATTATTGACTTTCGTGACGATGGTATAGTTCCACAACCAAAATCAGAATTTTATGCCTAGTGCAAGTCCTCATCTTCATATTTTCTATTTATCAAATAATCAATCATGCAATAAAACTATCTCTTTTTGGATTTTGCGATGATGGTATAAGTCTATACCTACATATTCTATGCCTAGCGCAAACCATTGTAACAATTTTTATTCCCCATTTATTTAAAAATCATGAAAACCATATGACTTAAATCATTCTATTATACAATTATGCTTTCAAAAGCATGCACATTATCAATATTTCATTATGTCAAACTTCAATTTTGCAATGATGGTATAATTACTAGGGAATTATCTAAAAAAATTATCACACTTAGGAATTTATGCCTAGCAAAGATCATTTTAACATTATTTCATGCATATTATTTTTATGAAAATCTGAAAACAAACCATCATCATCATTATTTGCACCATTACACCAAAGTCTTAAGATAGTCTCTTAAGCACTCTTTTCCTTTTAACAATATTTCTATACTGGGATTAGCTTGATGACCGACTGAGTAGCGACTTCATGAAATGGTCTATAATAGCGACAATGTCCTTTGAAATTATTGTTAGAAGTCTCTTTTTATTTTTTATCACATTACATCACAAACAATCAATTTGTTACATCAGATTATTTCATTTAAAATCTTACAGCAAGACATCAAAATCATAATATTTCCAACGAGGTAATTACATGAATCATCAAATCAATCAATCAAACATACAAGCATCATACAAATACATAACACAAGTCATATGATCAAAAACATATCTCATATCATATATATATCAACAGTATATATACATCATGTCAAAACTATATTGGTATGCCACAATCTGTACCTCGGCATACTCAATCCTCTATCTAAAATAATAAATTCTATATATCAATCTGTACAATGTAATGCAATAGTCTAGCCTCGAGAACCCCTCGAGCTCTCAGCCTCATCTCCTCCCCCGCCTTGAGGTGGAAGAGGTGGCCCCATCGCAGTATGTGTAGTACTACGAGTCCTAGTCGTCGATCGAGACGAAGTCCTTGATGACCCAATCCTGATCAGATCTGCGATGTTAGTTGGAAGTGGTAGTCTATCCTCCTCTGGCACCATCTAATAGTATAATGTCTAATAGAAAAGGATTTGGGCAATAGCCCGTGTCATCTCCCTAGTGCTCACCCCTCCGCCCCATGCCCTAAAGTGTGCAATCTCATCTTTGAGCTGTGTAACATCAGCTCGATGTCATGCAGGATCCTCCTATAGGGTCTACACCTGTGCCTGGAGACAGATCGTCTCCACTTAGAGATTCGCTGTCTCGCTACTCTCCCCTGTGTCGACACCCTTGCCCTTATCGGGCGATGGTGGCCTCTCTCTCTGTGGAGAAGGGGGTATCTCCTCCCTCATCTCCTGCTGTCGTAGCCTCTCCTGCGCTTGTGGCCTCCTTAGCTCTCTCCTACTGTGACCCTGGGATACCTCCATAGTCGCCTGGCATTGCCTCCCTATCCGATGCACAACTACGTGAATCAGACCCTGAGCCCTCGTCATCTGAGGAGGGTGGATGCCTGCATACCAGGCATCATAGCCATCATCTACCCCCGCGTCGTCCCCATCCACTGGCTGAATGGGGGCATCATCCGAGTCCTGACTCCAAAAGTGCTACATGTCTGGAGCCTCACTCACTGTGGTGTTATCTCAGACAGTTCGAGAAAAATCGTAATCCCTGAGAGATGGGATCCCCTGCTATAGACCGAACTATCACAAAACTTGGTCGTATCGATGGAGCTCCACCTCTCCCCTCTCCATCCGCAACCAACAAACTTGCCTAATGCAAGCTAACTCCTGTCCATCCTTGGCCCACCTTGGGTGCTCTCACCATGGCCTCCAGGTGATCTAGTCTGGGACAAGGTCATCCAGTAGTCTCTGAGACATCGGTAGATCTATCTGCCATTGTGACCCTCTCCGGAGCCACCAGTAGAAAACTCGGGGCCTCTCCCCATCAATCCCTGTCAAAGGAAGCCCTACCGGCCTTCGCATTGCAATGTGCTCCCAGCACCAAACCTGTCAAAGCGATGTCATAACTAGACATCGGTCGCCCTTGTACACGACCCCATGTAGGATCCTGTACAATCGGCATAGAACAAAGTTGCCCCAAGAAAATCTGTAACCATGATCTCGCATGTCATAGATCACATTTGCTAGCATCCATGGTACCCTGCACCCACTTTGGTGGCACAACAGAAGTCCACCAACCACTCCAGCCAAAACCTGTGTGAGTCTCAATTCCCCAGGCATCTGACGTAGTGCCTCGATGTTCACTCTGCCCTTCTCCAGGGTGAAGCTCGGGTCACCACATAATCGCCCCATAGCATGGCCCTGATTGGCCATAGGAGTGATCAATCGTCCTTGTATGGGGATTCTCAGAATCCTCCATACATCCTCTAGTGTGGGAGTCATCTCCCCTATAGGTAGCTAGAAATAGGAAGAACCCGGATACCACCTCTCTACTAGGGCTGTCAGTAGCCCCATGTCTGTAGAAACTTGTGGCATTTCTGCCACATGCAGTAAGCCGACCTGTGCCAGCTGATTTCGCTTTGCCTATGTTAGAGCGGCCAAGTCATCTCTCAACCCCTTGTATTTCCATTCCCTACTCTTTAGCAATCCTCTCTACAACATAAACAAAAAAAAATAATAATCATTAATAACAAAATCAAGTGATCAATAATGCAAGTTATAATAAGTTCAATTTTATACAAATGATGATATCGTCCACAATTGGATGATATCATCTCAAATTTGAGCATAATCATCTCCGATTTCACAAGCCGAAATCATCCCTAATTTTATGAAATCGTCTCCCTTTCGCCGATTTTGCCCTTAGATGAAATCGGCGAACTTGAGACAATTTCATCAAAATCGGGACGATTTCATCCCGACGATGTCGACGGCCCAAAAACGGTCGTGATGCTCAAAAATTAATCAAAATTTACCTAAAAAGCATGTAAATTCAACTTAAACCATTCTAAACTAAGTTTAGACTCTTACCCGTAGCCCGCGTCGGACCTCTGTTGGTCTGTGCGTCGTCTACACCATTTTTGCTTTCAGAGCTCTAAAAACCAAAAAAATGAACAGTAAAAATGAATTAGGGTTTTACCCTATTTTTCTTAATTTTATTCAAAACATAATTAAAAACATTTTAAAATTTTGCTTTTCCGTGTTTTTACCTCAAACGTTCGATTTGGGTAAAAACACGGAGGGGGCATCATAGTAAGATGTACGATTCGAATAAGAATCGTCGCCTAAAAATGAGAATAATTTTTGCTTTCTCGTAGATTGAGAACTCAAATTTAACGCATTTTCTTTGAAAAATTCGCTAAAGAGGGGGCAAAATGTAGCACCCTAAAATTGGCGCAGTGAAATTGTAATAATTACATTTACTATAGTAAATAATTTAAATTCAAATTTTAACCTCCCAAACCGCCCGTTAACTACCGGGTAATCCGTTTCCCCCTTTTTCGTGCCATTTTTAGAGGTTGTTTTGACCGTTTGACGATATCATCGCCGATCAGACGATATCGCCCTAGATCTGACGATTTCGTCTGGGCTAGGACGTCCAGACGATCTTGTCGCTAAAATGATTTTGGATAATTAGCTTCTGTTCCAATGGGTCTCTAATTCGGGCAAAAGCGTGTCTGTGCCGTTAGAGACCCTCCCCCATTGGATATCTCCCAAATAGGGATGATCTCCAACCTCCTAACCTCTGTCCTAAGCCTATTTAATCCTAAGCCCTTCCCTTAGCACCCCCTGGCTGATAATTCCTGTAACCCAACTTCATACATGTTAAAACATCCCAAATTCATATTTGTAGTAGTTCTATTCAATTTTTGTTGCAAGTACCTTAGTGTTTTTCAGCCGAAGCAAGCTTACATCGTCGCAGACGATCCTGTTCAGATCGGAGGTGATCTTGTCGAATCAGAGATGATTTCGTACCAATGCGAGATGATTTCGACTACAGTCAACATCGAGGCAATCAATGCCTGAAGTTTGCATTTCTCCATCTTTTCTCTGCTGTTTTATGTTGTAATTAGCTAGTTTATTCAGTATTTTATGCTATTCTACATTTTGGAGTTCACCCATCTAGATCAAATGTATAATTAAGTCATAATTATTATTTAATTAGTATAATTCATTCATGTTTTTGTTTTTAAGTTTCAGTCTGATAGTGCTACTATCATTTTACATTGTTTTCCTCTGTTAGAATAGTTGCATTTTCTATGTTTTGCACCTATTTCTCTATTTGCAGGTCTCTGACGAATTCGTCTGACGAATTCATCAGATCTTAGATGATCTTTTCTGATCTCAGATGATTCTGTCGAATTCTAGATGATCCTGACTGCTTCAAGAATCAGAATCTTCATCAGACATCCGGATCAGGTATTTTCCTTTAACATTCCTCAATTTCTCTATTTTTCTATCCTATTCTATTTTTCTATATTTATTTAATCTGCATCTTCATATAGAATAGCTTAGACGCATTTTGGCCAAACCTAGGATTTGAATGCTTAAGGCTAAAACAAATTCCCAACCTAGGCATGGAAACTACCATTGAATGTTTCCTAGTGAACCCACCATCCGTCGAAAAATCACCAATATACACCTCCATCGAGAGGCGGGACCTTCGCAAGGCCTCTCAGTCCGAGGTACCACGCCATCCTTTTCACATCCCCCTTTCGGGCATGGATCCTATAGCCTGAAGGTAAGGGTGTGAAAAATTTGGAGCGATACAATGGGAAATTAGGACATCCCCCCACCTTGCGATGCCATTTTTTTCTCAATGGTCATGGATTCTGCATAATCTAGGGAAAATGTTGTGACTTGAGGGTTTATCCTAGCAAACATGGCTATCATGGGATCTAGAACTGTGAAGTATAATTACAAAGCCATAGCGATATCTACTACAAAATGATGAATTACATTTGCATAAATATTTTGGAACCTCGAACTGAATGTCCTAATTGGATCATTTGAAAATATTTTGCAAGACACAAATTAATTGTATATGATAGTAGGATCTAACAATGACCTGATATGATTGACAAAGGCTACCTCTAGCTGGGCCCAAGAAGTGATGGACCCTATGGGAAGATTCCTATACCACTCATGAGCCATTTGGAAAAACTATTAGAAAAACATCAACAAGAGACATCTTCATGATTAACTCCTTGTCTAATCATATGGTCTTTGTAAATCTGGACATGCTCCTCAGTTGTAATGGGACCATCGTGCACAAATTTTGGTATTGACCTCTCAAGATCCCTAGGTATGTCATGGAAATCCTAGGGTATATTCAAGGGAGAGATTTGTGCACCATACCTGGGAGCTGGTTGTTGGGTCATGTTGTTCAATGGTAACGACCCTACTAGAATGATAAAAACTATCAAAGTGATGGGTACAAATACACTTGATGTAGCTGTCACGATGGAAATAATGGGTGGAGACCCACTAGATGTACTTGAATATAAATATGACTTAAGATCAAGTATGTTGGGTGGGATTTCAATCTGTTGAGTTTTGCTTCTTGGCCTCCTAGAATTGGGATAAAGACTTTAAAAAATGGTTTCCCCAGTGTTTTTATACCTAGTAGCAATGTGCTCAGGTTGGGCCAACTTGGGACAATTAATGTTCTACAAGGCTTCTCACAAATCACTCACGGTAAAAATTGAATAAATACTGTACCTACAAGAACAATAAGGTGGAAAAAAAGCTATCCACATTAATCCTTAGAAAACAAAGATCTAAATCACAAAGCTATGAAATAAGGACCTACTTCTAGCATCAAACTATTGAGAGAATATTTTACCCTATTGCAACATAATCACCACAATCAGAGTATTAAGTTGAAAACCCCCTCTTGCAAAGAAATTAGATGAAAACACACATTTCTCTAAGGTTCTTGTAAGCAAACATTATATACATACATGTAATTGATAGTAATTAAAATATAATGTATATATACCATAATAACTCAAAATATGCAAATGACAGTTAAAAAGGGGCCTTGATGACCCAATTCAAACCATGCTTAGCAATCATCATCTTTTAATCCTCAAAGTGCATGTGAATTTAGCAAGTGTGAAAATGAATCCTTTTAGCATTCTTGATGTTAATCTGATTACTTTGAATCCCCAATTAGTAATCTCCTTTTATCTTTGAATTAAAGGTGTAAAATGTAAGAGTTTGTGGAATAGTCCACTTCATTTTAAATTCCATACCTTTAGTGTGAGGTTAATTTATAGTTAGTATATTCATTTTATTTTCATTATGAGCATTCTACTACCACTAAGTTAGAATTTGGTGTTAGTAATGGTTAGCAAGTTAGAAAGTTAGTGTTCATTTTCTTTATCTACCATTAATGTAAATTTGGCGTTAGTAACCCCCTCCTAAGATCAATTTTATCTTGAAAATTAACTTAGTGCAATTAGGAGGTGCAGAAATTCTAGATAAGGACCAGAATGGAAGTAAATGAACAAAAAATGCAAAACGAAATTATGGAAAATGGACCAGAATAAAGACTAAAGTTAAGTGCAAAAATTCTGGAGAGACCAGAATGGAAATAAAACAAATACCAAAATTCTGGAAATGACCAGAATAGAAAGAAAATAAATACATAAATTCTATAAATGACCATAATGGAAATAAAATAAACTATGTGCAAAAATTCTAGAAATGACCAGAATGTAAAAGAAATCAACAACAGAAATGAAAACAGATTACTTTAAGTGTAGAAAATAAAATAACACAAAAATATCTACAAAATAGCTAGAAAATAATAAAATGACATCAGATTTTGGTGTCACAATCCCCTCCCTACAAAACCCCAAGTTGTGAGATAAATCTAAAGACAACTTGATCTAAAATACCTGCAAAACAAACACAATCAGATTAGACCAAGTGTGAGACTCAAAGGATAAAATATTGTTGCATTCTATTCAACATTCACCTAGTGTAACCCTTCAATGGCATAAACACATAGATACAAATCGAAAAGAAATGCAATAAATATAAACAATAAATGTAGTAGTCTTAGACGTAATCTCCTTTTAGTTTTGCTCACAAGGTTTGTTCTTGCCAAAATGGAAGCATTTATTTCTTCAAAAATCCTCTTGTTTACACAAATTTCCAGCCACTATACAATGCCCTCCTTGGGTATTTAAGGTTTCCCTTTTCTTAATTCGTTTCATCTTCCCATTTTAGGATGCTAAAATAAAATAAAATTAACAAAATAATGAAATGCACATTATTTCGTTTCCTTCTATAATTCCTTTTAACATTATAAAAAAAATTAATTTTCTCCCTTTTTATTCATTAAAAACTCTCCATACCTTTGGTCTTCTTATGGCTCCCAAATAATATGTTATACAATAGTCAACTCCCCATATTATCATTAAATACTTATATCATATATCATATGGTATATATAAAGTGTAACTAATAACAAAGATTATGATCCCTTATGTCTCCCTTGTGGCATAGAGTTTAATATCAAAAAATAAAAGGAAAACTTGCCACAAAGACCACTTTCGAAAGTCCTTCGACCATTATAACACCATGCACTATATACTAACCAATATATTAAATCTATTTCCCCTTCTATGTGGTGCATATAAAAAAAATTTACAACCCTTATGCCTCATGCATCTCTTGCACCTTATAGCTCCTGAGGACACATATTGGGACCTTCACACACATAAAGTAAAATAAAATA
This sequence comes from Wollemia nobilis, assembly GCA_028583015.1. Classification (NCBI taxonomy): domain Eukaryota; kingdom Viridiplantae; phylum Streptophyta; class Pinopsida; order Araucariales; family Araucariaceae; genus Wollemia; species Wollemia nobilis. Next base: position 5,687,353 of record JAQPPZ010016856.1, read on the forward strand.
CGACTTCCCTAAGATTTTAGGTATGGCTAAAATTAAAATTTCATTAATGCATCAACCTCAGCCCCGGTGTGATAAACGACAATTTTTTTAGTCTTACAATGGCACTGAGAGGGGGAGTGAATCAGTGTAGTTATTTAAACTTGAATTTACAGCTCTTAAAACTAAAATAATGAAACCTTAAAACCAGATAAAGCAAGTATCACAAGAGAACATCACACAATACAAGATTTAATGAGGTTCACCAATTTGGCTACTCCTCAAGAATGACTGCTTAGACTACCATCCAAATCCAGCCTTTACAAAGCACCAACTTTACAATCAATTTACCAGCACCCACTGGAAGGAGCACCAACCCCTTATTTATCTACACCAATAGAAAGGAGAACCAACCCCTAATTTACCAGCACCTACTGGAAGGAGCACCAACCCCTGATGCCAAGCTGCAACCTGGACTTCAATTTTGAATCTATAAGTTTTACAGTAAGATACCTTTGCTTTTGCAAGACCCTGACTGGTCTTCTTCACCTTTGCGATCTCTGTGCACTCTAATATCTCTATGCAGTCACTTCGCACACTTTGCTTCGTTACAGTCGAACTTCATGATCATTTTCTCCCTTTTGCGCACTCTGCTCTCTTTGCAAATTTTGCACTTAGCATGATTCAATACGACTCTTTGCTCACTTTGCACACTTTTCCATCATCTCGCTACTTCTGCACTTTCTGTGTTCTTACGACAACATTTCACACTTCGACACACATTCGATGATATCAACAACACCACAATTCTCCAAACAGCCCTCCTTTTATAATAACATTTTCATGATGAAAACCCTAATCTTAGTCGGCTTGCATAACAACTGAAAACCCTAATTTTAGTCGGTTGTCATCGGTCTTCGTCGGCTTCAACTCAACCATGAAAATACATGTTGTGATATCACGACACTTCTTTCTCTCTCCTCTTTCTCTTTGCTTTGGCCCGCAAAAATGCAACATGTCGCGATATCACGACACTTTTTTCTCTCTCCTCTTTCTCTTTGCTTTGGCCCGCGAAAATACAACATGTCGCGATATCGTGACACTTTTTTCTCTCTCCTATTTCTCTTTGCCTTGGCATGTGAAAATACAACATGTCACGATATCACAACACTTTTTCCTCCGTACGCTTCGTCTTTGCTTTTGTCGTGATATCATGACACTTCTGCCTTTGAAGTCTTCTTTTCTACTTTTGTCACGAAATCGTGACACTTCTGCTTCCATACTTAGCTTTTTTGCTTTTGTCATGAAATCACGACACTTTTGCCTTCAAAGTCTTCTCTACTTTTGTTGTGAAATCATGACACTTCTGCCTTCGAAGTCTTATTCTCTGCTTTTGTCGTGAAATCATGACACTTCTGCCTTCGAAGTCTTCTTCTCTGCTTTTGTCATGAAATCACGACACTTCTACTTTGAAAGTCTTGCTTTTTGCTTTTGTCGTGAAATCGTGACAGTTCTGCTTTCATACACTTCCTCTCTTTCTTTTGTCACGAAAATGCGACATGTCGAGATATCGCGACACTTTCTTTCTCTTCCTTCCTGCCCTTTCCGAGTCATGAAATCGTGACACTTTTTCTTTCTCTTCCTTCTAGCCCTTTTCGAGTCGCGAAAATGTGACATGTCACAAAATCGTGACACTTTTTCTTTCTCTTCCTTCCTGCACTTTTTGAGTTGCAAAAATGCGACATGTCACGAAATTGTGACACTTTTTCTTTCTCTTCCTTCCTGTGCTTTTCGAGTCGCGAAAATGCGACATGTCACGAAATCGTGACACTTTTCAAACTTACTTTCTCTCTCCTATTTTAGTCGTGAAAATGCGACATGTCACGAAATCATGACACTTGTCAAACTTAATTTCTTTCTCCTATTTTAGTCGCAAAAATGCGACATATCACGAAATCGTGACACTTTTCTTACTTGTTCTCTTTCTTCAAACTTGTCGCGAAATCACGACACTTTTCTTACTTGTTCTCTTTCTTCGAACTTGTCGCGAAATTGTGACACTTCTTCCTGCTTTCTCTTTTTCTTCCAACATGTCATGAAATCACGACAGTTTTTCCACTTGCCTTTTTCTCTTCCAACATGTCGCAAAATTGTGATAGTTTTTCCACTTGCCTTTTTCTCTTCCAACATGTTGCAAAATCACGATAGTTTTTCCTCTTGCCTTTTTCTCTTCCAACATGTCACGAAATCGCGACAGTTTTTCCACTTGCCTTTTTCTCTTCCAACATGTCGCAAAATCATGACAGTTTTTCTTTTGCCTTTTTCTCTTCCAACTTGTCACAAAATCGTGATAGTTTTTCCTGCTTTTTCTCTTTCTTCCAACACGTCGCGAAATCACGAAAGTTCTTCCTACTTTTTCTCTCTCCTCCAACATGTCACAAAATCACGACAGTTTTTCCTACTTTCTCTCTCTCTTCCAACATGTCACGAAATTGTGATAGCTTTTCTTGCCCGCTGTATATGTCGTGATATCGCGACTCTTTTCTTACTTGTCTTTTTCTTTGATCTTTTGCATATGGGCCCCTTCGGTCTTCTTGGAAAATCACTGTACATACTCTAAGTAACCTTTGAGCTCCTATATTTTGCATTTGAATAGCTTTTGAACTTCTTGTCCACTGCATCAATAGATTTATCTGACTGTGTTGACAACAATGAAAATATTGTTGCTACACCTTGCTCAACAATCTCCCCCTTTGGAATTGTTGGCAACACATGTGCAATTTCCTGTAACTCTTCTCTCCCTTTGACAATAATACCAAAGGGCTACTGCAGACTCCCCTTGAGTCCATGCACAACATTCTCAGGCAAAATTGATTACACTTAGCAAAAATTATGATCATGAGAAAAAAGATAATCAAATACTTAAATGCTCCCCCTGAGAATGTGATCCCTGTAGCTAGTCAATTCTTGGGAAGTGTGACCACTCCCAATTTATTATGAAAGTACTCAAAATGAAATCAACAATGAATGATAGTCTCAAACCAAATCCACTTCATAGAAGCATAAAGAGAATTTTTACAGACTTAATATATTATAACCTCAATCTCAACTCAACATAGAATGATGGTATAATTTATTTCATAGAACTTTAAAAATCACTTCACACATAACTTGACTAGGCTCAGTCAAATCAACTCAACCAATCATCACCAAGCTGGAAACTATCTGGCTGGTCAATATAAACCTCTTCTTCAAGCTTCCCATTCAAGAATGCTGATTTCACATTTGTCAACAAAAATTGACAAGTGACTCACACTTGTACCAACTTTTGTCCAACACTGTACCAACATTGCAATTTTACTGCCAACTCTGTGCAAGCATCAAACACAGTACCACAACACCAACCAAATCCCTTTTTATATTTTCAACTTGGTCTATGTTTTCTACAGACACCGCTGGTCACACCTTACTTTCAACTGTTCGAATCAGGATACAATATTTTGTTAAACACTTCATGGCCAACTATAGTGCAGCTTACTCAAACTCATACTTCTGGACCTCGGATAGGTATGATTCACAAAGCAAAGTTGCTCATATTGATGAGCTAAACATGAATCAATGATCAGACTTCAATATTTTTCACCACAACATCATAAAATATCTAACAATATTCATGTCAATGTGTAGTTCAAATATACACTGCTTTTATCGAAACACATATATGCGGCTAGGGCAACATTCTTTCACTAACCAAATTATCTAAATTATTATAATCCTTAAATTTGGATAATGGAAGTAAGAACCATCAATAGTACAACAATGACATATAGCAATACTACCAATAATGACAACTCTCAATTTAATCACCACCCTTCATGGCACTTCCACAAACTACATGAACTGAAAACATACTTTGACAACTATACGACAAATTCCCTGACTACTTGCCTTTCATCCTCAGGTAATCAAACAAATACATAGGAAAATTAAAATGAAACTTCAAGATTGCTCCCCCTGAGGATGTGCTACCTGGAGTTGCTTAGTGCAATAGCGAAGTAGTCTCCTTCAGTCCAAGGAGACAAGATTTCCTTTCTTCTATCTTTTCCAAACTTTCTTGAACTCGGGCTTGGATTTTTCAACTACATCCCTATTTTGCACCTTTTCATGAACTCAAACATTTCTCTTGTGTGGTTGTCTCTTGTGCATCCTTGATGAATGATTATTTTCATTTCTTTTATGTACATTATTTTGTTGTAATCACAGTGACACTGAGAGGGGGGGTGAATCAGTGTGGTCTTTTAAATTTCGAATATATAGCTTTAAATCCAGCAGCAATTTTAAAAATAATAAAAGATATATCAAATAAAGCAAGAGAGCATGACACACAACATAGTAATTTAACGAGGTTCACCAATGTGGCTACTCCTCAAAATGACTGCTTGGACTACCATCCAAATCCAGCCAATGCAAAGCTACAACTTTACAATATCTTTTACCAAGACCAACTGGAAGGAGCACCAACCCCTTAGATTTTTCTGTACCAAATAGAATGGAGCACCGACTCCTAATTTACCAGCACCTACTGGAAAGAAGCACCAACTCCTTATGCCAAGCAGCAACTTGGAATTCAATAAAGATAATGAAAATTATAGAATGATACTTTCACCTTATTTCTCACAAACTGCAGTTCCTATGCACTCTGCTGCTTCTATGCAAACGCTTCGCACTATCCGACTGCTTCTGTGAATTTCTTCGCACTTTCTACTGCAACCAGATGATCGATCACTTCTGCTATCTACGCGCTATCACTTCGCACTTAGAACTCAACCTCTGCACCCCGCACACTTAATTCGCACAAGTTCGATACGACTCACTCTCTGCTCGACGTGGACTTCACTTGCGCAAAAACACGCTACACTCTTCATACTTCAAACTCCAAACAACCCTCCTTTTATAGATGAAATTTCAAGATCAAATCTTAAACAATAGTCGGCTGTAACCCTAAGAACGTCGGCTGCAAAACCCTAGAAATTGTCGATTGCAAACCCTAGAAATTGTCGACTGCAAACCCTAGAAATTGTCGGCTACAAAACCCTAAAATCTATCGGCCTAGATTCAACTTTGTCGGCCTCAACTGCTACTGCCACCTCTGTCACCTTCTTGTAACTATAGCCATGAAATAATAACATGTCACGATATCGCGACACTTTTTGTAGCCGTACGCCTTCTTTAACCCACTATCACGAAAATGCGACACTTTTGGCCTTTGTTAGCTTTGCCACCGTTCTTGTCATGAAATCGTGACACTTCAAACTTTTGCTGACGTCATCCTCATTCTTGTCACGAAATCGTGACCCTTTTTGCTTCTAGCGCTGTTCTTTGCTTTTTGCCCATGAAAATGCAACATGTCATGAAATCGTGACATCTTTCGCATCCATACATTTCTCGCTTCATGCACTAGCGAAATCAAGACATGTAGCGAAATCGCTACAACTTTGTGCCTTGTGCTTCCAACTTTGCTTCGACCCGCGAAACTTTGACTTGTAGCGAAATCGCTACACCTTTGTGCCTTGCACTTTCGACTTGTAGCATAATCGCTACACCTTTGTGTTCTGCACTTTTGACTTGTAGCGAAATCGCTACACTTTTGTGTTCTGCACTTTTGACTTGTAGTCAAAATCGCTACACTTTTATGTTCTGCACTTTTGACTTGTAGCAAAATCGCTACACCTTTGTTTCTTGCAGTTTCGACTTGTAGCGAAATCGCTACACCTTTGTGCTTTGACTCTTCCTCTCTGCTTTGCCCATGAAACTCCAACATGTAGCGAAATCGCTACAACTTTTTGACTTAGCGCTTCTTCTCTGCTTCAGCCAGCAAAACTTCAACATGTAGCGAAATCGCTACAACTTTTCTTCTTTTCATTCGCGAAATCGACGACATTTTTACTTTGCCTTCTTTCCTTCCAACATGTCACGAAATCGTGACATTTTTGCTTGTGCCTTCTCTCTCCTCATTTTTGTCATGAAATCGTGACATTTTCTTTGTGCCTTCTCTCTCCTCATTTTTGTCGCAAAATCGATAAAAACATGTCGCGATATCGCGACAGTTTTCTTACTTGTCTTTTTCTGCAAATTTCTGAATCTGGGTCACTTCTGTTTTCCTGGAATTGCACTTTACAAGATCTGACTATCCTTTGAACTTCTGTCCTCTGCATCTGAATGACTCCTGAACTGTCTGTCCACTGCATCATTAGATCTAACTGCCTGTGTTGACAACAATGACAAACCTCTTGCAACACCTTGCTCAACAATCTCCCCCTTTGGAATTGTTGGCAACACTTGTGTACATTCCTGTAACTCTTCTCCCCCTTTGTCAATAATACCAAAGGGCTACCGTAGACTCCCCCTGAGTCCATCCTCACAATTCTCAGGCACAATTTGTTGCATCTAGCACAAATTATGATCATGAGCAAAAGAGTAGTCAAATACTCAAATGCTCCCCCTGAGAAAGTGATCCCTGTAGCTAGTCACTTCTTGGGAAGTGTGACTACTCCCAATTTGTCTCGAAGGTACTCAAACACTTCCTTGGGCAATGGTTTTGTAAAAATATCTGCTACTTGTTCTGTGGTTGGGACAAAATCCAATTTGACTTCTCCTTCTGCAACTTTCTCCTTCAAGAAATGATACCTTATAGCAATGTGTTTTGTCCGTGAGTGCATAACTGGATTCTTGGAGATGTTAATTGCACTGGTGTTATCACACTTAACTGATATTGGTTCACTGAAATTAATTCCAAGATCTTTCAAAGTTTGTTTCATCCATAAAACTTGAGTACAGCAAGTTGTTGCTGCAATATATTCTGCCTCAACTGTTGATAAAGAAACTGACTCTTGTTTCTTGCTGTGCCAAGCAACCAACCTGTCACCGAGATAAAAAGCACCTCCACTTGTACTCTTTCTATCATCAACACATCCAGCCCAATCTGCATCTCGAATATGATATAAGAGTGAAGTCTTTGCCTTTTGGATACCACAACCCATACTCCATGGTGCCCTTGAGATACCGAAAAATCCTTTTAATTGTTGTCACATGAGTCTCTTTGGGACTCGCCTCGAAATCTAGCTACCATGCAAACTGCCTGTAGAATATCGGGTCTGGTAGCTGTTAAATATAGTAAACTTCCAATCATAGATCTGTACATGGTTTGGTCTACAGGTGGAGATTTGTCTTCTTTACTCAATTTGTAGCCTGTTGTCATGGGAGTGCTAACTGGCTTACAGTCCTCCATAGTGAACCTCTTTAGCATTTCTTTCACATATTTGATTTGGGAAATGAATATGCCTTTCTCATTTTGATTAACTTGTAGCCCAAGAAAGTAAGACAATTCACCAATCATAGACATTTCAAATTCATTCTGCATCTTATTTGCTAAGTCTTTACAAGATTCATCTTTGTTGTCGCCAAATATGATATCATCTACATAGACAACAAGAACAATGAGATGCCCACCTTCTATTTTCACATACAGATTATTGTCCACTAAACCTTTCTTGAATCCCTGTTGAGAGAGATAGTTGTCTAGCCTTGCATACCATGCCCGTGGTGCTTGTTTTAATCCATATAATGCTTTCTTTAATTTGCAGACAAGGTTAGGATCTTCACTAATTTGAAAGCCATCTGGTTGTTCAATATAGACCTCTTCTTCAAGTTTCCCATTTAAAAAGGTAGATTTTACATCCATCTGATAAACTCTGAAGTTCTTGTGGACTGCTAAGGCCAGAAACATTCTAATTGCTTCTAATCTGGCCACTGGTGCAAAAGTCTCTTCAAAATCAATGCCTTCGACCTGTGCATATCCTTTACAAACCAGTCTTGCTTTGTTCCTAATGACCTTTCCGTCTTCATTTAATTTGTTTCGAAATATCCATTTGGTGTCGATTACATTCTTATTTGCAGGTCTAGGTACTAATTCCCAAGTTCTATTCTTTTCAATCTGATCTAACTCTTCATTTATTGCCTTCATCCAGCTATCATCTTTGCTTGCTTCATCTATGTTTTTGGGCTCAATGCTGGATAAAAGAGAGTAATTACTTATTACTTTCCTTCTTGTCTGAATACCAGCTGTGGGATCTCCAATTATTTGGTCTCTTGGATGATTTTTCTGCCAGCTGCCTATTTTGAATTTCTTGTTTTCTTGCACCTCTGAGTCATCGATTAATTCATCTGAATCAAACGTAGATTTATTTTCTGTTTCATTCACCTCATCTCCTTCAAAGACTTCTTCATAGATTGGGTAGTTTTCCTCAAAGTCAGCTAATCGTTTCCCACCTTCATCGAATTTAACATCTGCACTGTCCACAATTTTCTTGAGTCTCTTGTTGTAGCATTTGTAAGCTTTGCTTTTTGATGAATACCCAACAAAAACACCTTCATCTGCTCTATCTTCAAACTTCCCAAGGTTGTCATCAGTTTTTCTGATGTAGCACCTACAGCCAAATACTTTGAGATGTTTTGTTGTTGCTTTTCTACCAAACCACAACTCATAAGGTGTTTTGCATTCATGAGTTCTTAACATATATCTCGTTTTGGATGTATACTCGTAGTGTGAACTCGCTTCTTTCCAGAATCTGTCTTGCTATTTTGTTTTTTGCCGACATGGTGCGTGCCATTTCCTGTATAGTTCTGTTCTTTCTTTCTACTACACCATTCTCGCTGGGGAGTTCTAGTTGCTGAATATTGTCTCCTGATACCATGTTTTTCATAGTATTCTATAAATTCATTCGAAATGAATTCTCCTCCTCTGTCCGATCGTAAACATTTGATCCTCTTCCCTGTTTCATTCTCAACTAGATGTTTGAAGGATCTGAACATTTCAAAAGCTTCTATTTTATCTTTTAAGAAAAATATCCATGTCATTCTGGAATAATCATCGATACACAACATAAAGTATTTGTCGCCATTTATGCTTTGAGTTCTCATGGGTCCACATAAGTCTGTATGAATAAGTTCCAGAGGCCTGCTAGTGTGGTACTCTTTTGTTTTGAATGAGACTCTGGTTTGCTTTCCCTTCTGACATGAAGCACAAACATTGTTTGAAGGTTTTTTAATGGTTGGAATATCTCTCACCGCTTGTTTCGAGCTGATTTTCACCAAATTATCAAAACTTATGTGTCCAAGCCTCTTGTGCCACAACCAGTTCTCTTCTTCTTGTCCAATGAAACACGAACCTTCTGAAGTTTCTGAGAGTGTGTACAAATTTCTAGACGTCCTTGAACCAGTTGCTATCAATTTCCCACTATTTATTTTTCTGACTTCACAACCCTGCTTCTTGAAGACTACTTCATGTCCTTTATCACAGATTTGACTGACACTTAACAGGTTGTGTTTCAAACCATCCACAAATAAAACTTCTTCTGACTTGATTTTCCCTTCACTAATTTTGACAGATCCTTTTCCTATTATTTTGGCTCCATCATTATTTCCAAACTTCACAGAGCCACCCTCATATTTCTGTAGTTTTTCAAATTTTTGTTTATCACCTGTCATATGACTTGAGCAACCACTATCAAGAATCCATGGTACACATTTATTCTGAGCCCTGAAAGTTGTCTGCACTATTAAAGATTCCTTTTCTTCCCTGAGCTATTCTTTCTATTTCCATTCTGTTTTGACTATGGTATTGGGCTCTAGCTTGGATTTCCCCTTTTCAGAATCTTGCACATATCTTTCAGAAAGAATTCTATTTTGTTTTGCCCTATATGGTTGAATTCTTCTTTCTCGAGATTGATTTGAAATAGAAGTACTATGACAGTTTCTAGCAATATGCCCAAAGTTGTGACAATTAAAGCATTCTACTGCATAACTCATTAGAGGAGCAAAAGTATTTCTACTAGTGAAACTTCTTGGACCTACATTATACTTGCAGTCAGCAATTTTATGCCCATAACCATTACATTTGAAATAGAAACCATAAAAGTAATGATTGAACCTGAAAGATGGTCTTTGCCAAGTTGTTGCAGGAGCCTTAGATCTTCTTTTCTTTTGATGTGTGACCTTGGTAAAGCCATCATTGTCAGTTCCTATTTCAGGACTGGCATTACTGCTTTCTTTTGCCTGATTTGTTTTTCTTTCAATAGCCTGTTTCTTGTCTTTACTCTTTTCACATTCAACATTGCTTGCCTTTGGTCCGTTTGATGATTCTCCTTCAATAAAGCCCAGACCAAATTTGATACCTGTGGGTCTTTGATCGCTTAGGATTTTGTCCAGCTTCATCGAACTTTCTTCACGTTTGAAATGGCAGCTAATTTTTTGATCCAGCTCTTGTATCTGTATTCGAAGACCAACATTTTCTTCTTCCAGTTTATAGCAATAATCTATCTTCATGGTTACCTGAACTTCAAGATCTTCGAACATTTTCTTGTACTCTTCTGTCTATGTTTTTAGACTGGTTATAATGTCATTTGCATCCTCAAGCTTCCTTGACAGTTTTTTATTCTTTCTTTTCTCAGATTTCCATTCCATAAGAGCAGAAACCAACTCACCTTCTAAATCAACTTCAGCCTCAGCTTTTTCAATAGACACTTTAGAGTTCATTCCTTCTCTCTTTTCTGGGTTTTCTGCCTCTTCTGATTTTTCTACTTCAAACGCCATAAAGAGAGCTTCACCTGTTCCTTCTTCAGAGTCTTCACTAGAGCTGTCCTCTGAAGAATCTGCATTTCGGGAGATAAAACTTTTCTTTTTGAAATTGCCTTTTCTGAAGTTTGTTTTCTTCCTCCATTCACTTCTTTCTTGATGCGGAGTTTCTTCACCTTTGTTCTTGTCATTGAGAGGACATTTGGTAGCAAAGTGTCCAATGCCTCCACAGTTGAAACATTTAAAAGGTAGCTTTCCTCTCGTATTTTCCTTTTCCTTTTCTCAGTTTTTTGACAAAATTTGCTTCCATTTCATCCGATACATCCTCTTCTTCAGACTCTTGTTTTGTGTCTTTGCCTTTTAGAGCTTTGAAAGCTGCTTCTCTATCTGTGGGATTTGACCTTCCTATTCTCATTTCAAAAGCAAGTCAAAGAACCATGCATCTCATCCATACTAAAGCGATTTAGATCTTTAGCTTCTTCTATGGCTGAGACTTTCGAATCAAACCTTGGAGGGAGAGATCTTAATACCTTTTTCACAATCGTAGCATCATCCATATCTTCGCCGAGACCTCTGATTGAATTTGTGATTCCGTTGACTCTTAGCATGAAAGCCTCTATGTTCTCATCATTGTCCATCTTTAAGGATTCGAATTGAGCTCGATGTGTTTGAAGCTTGGCCTCCTTGATCCTATCGTCTCCTTCATGAATGTTCTCTAGTTTATCCCATACATCTTTTGCGGATTCATAGTTTATGATTTTGACTAGCTCACTGTCCACTAATCCACACATGATGGCATTTTTTGCTTTTGAATCATTTTCAAATGCCTTCTTGCTGGTAGTGTCTGTTGGAGCAGTGGCGGGAGCTTTGTAACCATTAACTACTACACCCTAGATGTCAAAACCCAAAGCACGGAGATATGTCTGCATCCTTATTTTCCAGAAAGCATAGTTAGTTCCATCAAACAATGGTGCTTTGTTTGAGGAGAAACCCTCACCACTTGCCATTGCGTCACTTCCAAGATCACCCTAGCTTATTGAGCCTATTCAGGAACCTGGCTTTGATACCAATTGTTGTAATCACAATGACACTGAGAGGGGGGTGAATCAGTGTGGTCTTTTAAATTTTGAATATATAGCTTTAAATCCAACAATAGTTTTAAAAATAATAAAAGATATATCAAATACAGCAAGAGAGCATGACACACAACACAGTAATTTAACGAGGTTCACCAATGTGGCTACTCCTCAAAATGACTGCTTGGACTACCATCCAAATCCAGCCAATGCAAAGCTACAACTTTACAATATCTTTTACCAACACCAACTGGAAGGAGCACCAACCCCTTAGATTTTTCTGTACCAAACAGAATGGAGCATCGACTCCTAATTTACCAGCACCTACTGGAAAGAAGCACCAACTCCTTATGCCAAGCTGCAACTTGGAATTCAATAAAGATAATGAAAATTACAGAATGATACTTTCACCTTATTTCTCACAGACTGCAGTTCCTATGCACTCTGCTGCTTCTGCGCAAACGCTTCGCACTATCCGACTGCTTCTATGAATTTCTTCGCACTTTTTGCTACAACCAGATGATCGATCACTTCTGCTATCTACGCGCTATCACTTCGCACTTAGAACTCAACCTCTGCACCTCGCACACTTAATTCACACAAGTTCGATACGACTCACTCTCTGCTCGACGCGGACTGCACTTGCGCAAAAAAACATGCTCCACTCTACATTTTTCAAACTCCAAACAACCCTCCTTTTATAGATGAAATTTCAAGATCAAATCTTAAACAATAGTCGGTTGTAACCCTAAGAACGTCGATTGCAAAACCCTAGAAATTATCGATTGCAAACCCTAGAAATTGTCGGCTACAAACCCTAGAAATTGTCGACTGCAAAACCCTAAAATCTATCGGCCCAGATTCAACTTTGTCGGCCTCAACTGCTACTGCCACCTCTGTCACCTTCTTGTAACTATTGCCATGAAATAATAACATGTCATGATATCGTGACACTTTTTGTAGCCGTACGCCTTCTTTAACCCACTATCACAAAAATGCGACACTTTTGGCCTTTGTTAGCTTTGCCACCGTTCTTGTCACGAAATCGTGACACTTCGAACTTTTGCTGACGTCATCCTCATTCTTGTCACGAAATCGTGACCCTTTTTGCTTTAGCGCTGTTCTTTGCTTTTCGCCCATGAAAATGCAACATGTCATGAAATCGTGACATCTTTCGCATCCGTACATTTCTCGCTTCATGCACTAGCGAAATCAAGACATGTAGCGAAATCGCTACAACTTTGTGCCTTGTGCTTCCAACTTTGCTTCGACCCGCGAAACTTTGACTTGTAGCGAAATCGCTACACCTTTGTGCCTTGCACTTTCGACTTGTAGCATAATCGCTACACCTTTGTGTTCTGCACTTTTGACTTGTAGCGAAATCGCTACACTTTTGTGTTCTGCACTTTTGACTTGTAGCGAAATCGCTACACTTTTGTGTTCTGCACTTTTGACTTGTAGCGAAATCGCTACACCTTTGTGTCTTGCACTTTTGACTTGTAGCGAAATCGCTACACCTTTGTGCTTTGACTCTTCCTCTCTGCTTTGGCCCGTGAAACTCCAACATGTAGCGAAATCGCTACAACTTTTTGACTTAGCGCTTCTTCTCCGCTTCAGCCAGCGAAACTTCAACATGTAGCGAAATCGCTACAACTTTTCGACTTGGCATCTCTCTCCTCTTCCACATGTCACGAAATCGCTACACTTTTTTGCCTCTTCTCTCTCCTCTTTTATTTTTCTTGTCTTCTCCAACATGTCACGAAATCGTGACAGTTTTTCAACTTTGCTTCTTTCCTTCCAACATGTCATGAAATCATGACATTTTTGGCTGTGCCTTCTCTCTCCTCATTTTTGTCGTGAAATCGTGACATTTTTGGTTGCGCCTTCTCTCTCCTCATTTTTGTCGCGAAATCGTGACGAAAAACATGTCGCGATATCGCGACAGTTTTCTTACTTGTCTTTTTCTGCAAATTTTTGAATCTGGGTCACTTCTGTTTTCCTGAAATTGCACTTTACAATATCTGACTATCCTTTGAACTTCTGTCCTCTCGCATCCGAATGACTCCTGAACTGTCTGTCCACTGCATCATTAGATCTAACTGCCTGTGTTGACAACAATGACAAACCTCTTGCAACACCTTGCTCAACAGATTTATCCCCTGTCTATGTTGCGTTCTTTGCGTCTGATGAAATCTACTGTTTTGCCTTAGATTAGATACAAAATTGCTTGGACAAAACCTTGCTATGTGCCCATGACCATTACATTGAAAACATTGTACATAGTGTTCACTCAGAAATGTAGATGTATTTCTACCAGCATAACTCTTTGATTTATTATTCAATCCACAATAAGTTGCCTTGTGACCATACTGGTTGCATTTGAAACAATAGCCATTAAAAGTATTATTATGAATAGAGTGAGAGTGATAGAACCTCTTTTGTTGGGGTTGCTTTGCTATAGATCTCCTTTGATATTTTCTTCCTTTTGAAGATTCAGCTTCAAAATTTTCTTGCTTCGATCCTTCAACAGTGAACTTCTTCTTCAAGTGTCATGAAAAGACCTCCATCTATTTTATTTTTAGAATCATCCTCTAGGACTTCATTAACTCTTAGCATATATGCCTCTATGTTCTCATAATTATTCAACTTTAAAGCTTTGAACTGAGCTTGATGTGTTTGTAGCTTGGCCTCCTTGATCTCATCATCTCCTTCATAAATAACCCTCAGTTTGTCCCATATTTCTTTTGTCATTTTACAACTCATGATCTTTACCAGTTCACTGTTTACTAATCCGCACCTGATAGCATTCTTTACTTTTGAGTCATTCTCAAACAGATTCTTACCAACAGCATCAGTTGGAGGAGTGATGGGTATTGTGTATTCATTGTCTACTGAATCCTAGATGTCGTATCTCAAAGCACAAAGATATGCCTGTGTCCTGATTCTCTAGATCACGTAATTAGTTTCGTCAAACAGAGGTGCTTTGTTTGATGAGAAGTCTTCACCACCTACCATTGTGTTACTTCCAAGATCACCCTAATCGATTAAGCTTATACAGTAACTTGGCTCTGATACCAATTGTTAGTCTTACAATGGCACTAATAGGGGGGGTGAATCAGTGTAGTTCTTTAAAATTGAATTTACAGCTCTTAAAAATGAAATAATAAAACCTTAAAACTAGATAAAGCAAGTATCACAAGAGAACATCACACAACACAAGATTTAACAAGGTTCACCAATTTGGCTACTCCTCAATAATGATTGCTTGGACTACCATCCAAATCCAGCCTTTGCAAAGCACCAAATTTACAATCAATTTACCAGCACCCACTAGAAGGAGCACCAACCCCTTATTTATCTGCACCAATATAAAGGAGCACCAACCCCTAATTTACCAGCACCTACTGGAAGGAGCACCAACCCCTGATGCCAAGCTACAACCTGGAATTCAATTTTGAATCTATAAGTTTTATAGTAAGATGCCTTTGCTTTTTGCAAGACCCTGACTGGTCTTCTTCACCTTTGCGATCTCTACACACTCTGCTCTCTCTACGTAATCACTCTCCACACTCTGCTTCATTACAATCAAACTTCACGATCATCTTCTCCCTTTTGTGCACTCTACTCTCTTTGCAAATTTCACACTTAGCATGATTCGATATGACTCTTTGCTCACTTTGCGCACTTTGCCATCATCTCGCCGCTTCTGCGCTTTCTATGCTCTTGCAGCCACATTTCACACTTCGACACACATTCGATGATATCAACAACACCACAATTTTCCAAACAACCCTCCTTTTATAACAACATTTTCATGATGAAAACCCTAATCTTAGTCGGCTTGCATAACAACTAAAAACCCTAATTTTAGTCGACTGTCATCGATCTTCATCAGCTTCAACTCAACCACAAAAATACATGTCGCGATATCATGACACTTCTTTCTCTCTCCTCTTTCTCTTTGCTTTGGTCCATGAAAATGCAACATGTCACGATATCGCGACACTTTTTTCTCTTTCCTATTTCTCTTTGCTTTGGCCCACAAAAATACAACATGTTGCGATATTGTGACACTTTTTTCTCTCTCCTCTTCCTCCTTGCCTTGGCCCACGAAAATACAACATGTCGCGATATCGTGACACTTTCGCCTCCATATGCTTCGTCTTTGTTTTTATTGCGATATCGTGACACTTCTGCCTTTGAAGTCTTCTTCTCTACTTTTGTCATGAAATCGTGACACTTCTGCTTTCGTACTTAGCTTCTTTGCTTTTGTCATGAAATCATGACACTTCTGCCTTCAAAGTCTTCTCTGCTTTTGTCACAAAATCATGACACTTCTGCCTTCGAAATCTTCTTCTTTGCTTTTGTCATGAAATCATGACACTTCTGCCTTCGAAGTCTTCTTCTCTACTTTTGTCGTGAAATCGTGACACTTCTGCTTCGAAGTCTTTCTTTCTGCTTTTGTCGTGAAATCATGATAGTTCTGCTTCCGTACGCTTCCTCTCTTTCTTTTGTCATGAAAATGCGACATGTCACGATATCGCGACACTTTTTCTTTCTCTTCCTTCCTACCCTTTCCGAGTCACAAAAATGCGACATGTCACGAAATCGTGACACTTTTTCTTTCTCTTCCTTCCTACCCTTTCCGAGTCCCAAAATGCGACATGTCATGAAATATGACACTTTTTCTTTCTCTTCCTTCCTGCCCTTTCCGAGTCGTGAAAATGCGACATGTCGTGAAATCATGACACTTTTTCTTTCTCTTCCTTCCTGTGCTTTTTGAGTCGCGAAAATGCGACATGTCATGAAATCGTGAAACTTTTCAAATTTACTTTCTCTCTCCTATTTTAGTCACGAAAATGCAACATGTCACGAAATCATGACACTTTTCAAACTTACTTTCTCTCTCCTATTTTAGTCACAAAAATGTGACATGTTGCGAAATCGTGACACTTTTCTTACTTGTTCTCTTTCTTCAAACTTGTCGTGAAATCGTGACACTTTTCTTACTTGTTCTCTTTCTTCGAACTTGTCGTAAAATCATGACACTTCTTCCTGCTTTCTCTTTTTCTTCCAACATGTCATGAAATCGTGACAGTTTTTCCACTTGCCTTTTTCTCTTCCAACATGTTGCGAAATCGCGATAGTTTTTCCACTTGCCTTTTTCTCTTCCAACATGTCACGAAATCACGACAGTTTTTCCTCTTGCCTTTTTCTCTTCCAACATGTCGCAAAATTGCGATAGTTTTTCCACTTGCCTTTTTCTCTTCCAACATGTCGTGAAATCGCGACAGTTTTTCCTTTTGACTTTTTCTCTTCCAACATGTCACAAAATCGTGACAGTTTTTCTTGCTTTTTTTCTTTCTTCCAACATGTCGCGAAATCGCGATAGTTCTTCCTACTTTTTCTCTCTCCTCCAACATGTCATGAAATCATGATATTTTTTTCTACTTTTTCTCTCTCTTCCAACATGTCACGAAATCGTGACAGTTTTTCTTGCTTGCTATATATGTCGCGATATCACGACACTTTTTTTACTTGTATTTTTCTTTGATCTTTTGCATATGGGCCCCTTCGGTCTTCTTGGAAAATCACTGTACATACTCTGAGTAACCTTTGAGATCCTGTCTTGTGCATCTAAATAGCTTTTGAACTTCCTGTCCACTGCATCAACAAATCTATCTGACTATGTTGACAACAATGACAATACTGATGTTGCACCTTGCTCAACAAATTTACCCTTGGCTTCTACTCTGAAGATGAACCTCACCCTGTAACTCCGTAGTGATGACTATCGCACCTTGCCTCACAATGATCTCTACACCTAGTGCTCTGCTTCGTAGATGCATCACAGTCAAAAATGACTCTGTTCTCAATTATGTGGTTTTATGGTGCCAAAATCAGAGTTAGGATTTCATTTGCTCGAGCTCTACTCCCACTCGTTTGCTCTCTAGTAGATGCACTCCTATTGGTGGAATTTTCTATCTTGACAACATTTCAGCCTAGATACCTATTTCTATTGTTTGCAATAAATACAATAAGGCTATTGCAAGATGAATCACATGATACCAAGCCTTTAAGAGGTACCTTACAACACTAAAATTTGTAGAAAGGTAGAAAAAAAGTCAAAATTGTAGGAATTGCAGAAGTTGCAATATTGAAGGATGAAAGTGTAGAAATCAAATAATTGCAAGTTGAAAATGAAAAGAAAAAAAATTGAAAAAATGCAAGAAAAAAAGGACAAAGAGCATAATAAAAAAAAAGAGAGAAGAAAAGAAAAATTGTAGGAACTAAAGAAATTGATAAAATTGCAAGGTTGTAGAAAAGTAAAATACATGTACTTAATTGCAAAATGATTGGTGGAGTGTAGCAAGGAGAAATTTCTTGAGTGGCAAGTGGTAAAGGATGTTGTTAAAAAAGATAAAACCTGCATATTACTATGGCCTACTAGGATGCCCTGTAGAACACTGACCCTGCCATACTGATGATAGTGTGCTGTGTATAGTCATGTCTAAGTTTAGGCTATCCACTATACCTGACACTATCTGTAAATGAGTTGTTGTGATTACTCCAGGCTCTCATCGTTGTGCTGCCTTGACAGGAGGTCTATCGCCATGTCCTTGTTGACCCTGACATACTCTGTCATTTGGTGCTATTCCTATTCATAACGTCTTCAAGAGCGCTGTGTTCTGAGTTTCATTCCCAATTTAGTCCTCCTACATGTAAATTATGCTGTGACAACTTGCACCACTATGTGTGTCATCCAATCATAAATCTATGATGATTAATACCTATTTTAGTCGTTGCACAGCGTATCGTTGTCCATGTATTTAGGAAATTAAACCACGGTGTATGACCTTATCAATGCTATTGCCTTGCTATTATACTTTTACCAAGATGTCATATGTTGATGATTATCTGGCACAAACTTCTCACCCATGCCTCATGGCCTGTATGCATCATGTACACCTACCGCACAAGCCCACTTGGTCTTGGTCCCGACTTTTTGCATCTTTGATTTATATACATGTCATTGAACGCTCACCCCATCAGCTATGAATCTGGCCTTGTCTACATGGTGCTAGGTCTTTCATCCTGGGATGCCACGTTATCACATGCTCAGTAATATTTGCACCCAGATCATCCATCACCATCAAACGAACCGATGTTCCCCTAATGACTATGCAAAATTATCGCCTTGCTGGTGTTACCCTAGGGAGCAAAATTTAAAACCACTATTTTCTATCATCATAATTGGATTACTACACACTGGTTTGAATCACACCAACACCTCTCTATACCGCCATCCAATTGACCATTGTCATGGGCCCATTCAAAACCCACTCATAGCACTTAGGTCGAGTATGTGGAGTTGTCCATGTCGTGCTTCGATATGGAATGTCATACATCCAATGCTCCTTCATTTTTTCATGATATAACTTTGCTACCAACGTGTCTAGTTTACCTCAAATTGCCCAAGCTAGATTTGTTATTGTCACATCATCTACTACATGACTCAAGGTCCTGTCGTATGCACTTTCACTTTGGATCGACCCTAATATCATTTCACATGGCCTCCAACTCGATGTGTCCATGTTGTCAGACAAGCTACGTCTCATCTATTGAGTCCGAGCTTTACCCTCGCATTGAGCATCCGTGATGGGGCTCACTCATCAAATCATTGTTCGTGTGATATTAGGCCACTCTACAAATATTAACAAATGATTCATTAGAAAACTAATAGCCAACAAACCCATATTAAAATATAAAGTTAAACCATTAAAAGTAGACTGAATCCTAAAGAAGTGTCATAGTTTTGTTCATCACTTTTATTTTATTTATTTAATTTTTTTTATTATACTTTATATATATATTTTATTTCATTTGTAATATCTTATATATATAAAGGTATATATAAATATATATAAGATAGATATTTTTACATTTTTTTTTACTATCATGCTATATTATTACTACATATATAATAAATTATCATATATCATAATATTTCATATATATACATAAAATATCTGGATATTATTTTGTATATTTATATATATATATATTGTAAAACATGTAAATAAACACCAACCCAACAATTCAACCATAAACTTGCTAGTCAAAAACAATTGACGATAAATATCGTTAGCAAGAAATTGACGGCTAAAATTCATCGACGAGAAACTAATGATAAAAATTCATCGACAAGAAATTGACGATAAAAAGTCATCGAAAAAACATCAACAATAACTTGACAATAAAAATTGTCAAATAATTGTTGACAACAAATTGACAAACACTACAACCTAGAACGCAAGTGAACCCATAAGACACTCAAAACAAATCAAAAACCTGAAACATAACATTGAAAAGGTGGATCCTTAATTTTGGGGTACGTTGTGGAACAACCACAACGTACCTTTCTATCTCCCTCATATGTTTGATTTAGTTTTTACCAAATCTCTTTTGTTTATTCGTAATGCATAACTTTTACAAACTCTGCTTCACATAAACCACTTAATATTTAATTCATATATTTGGAATTATTTACATGCAAGAGCTTACCATATTTATCTATGGGAGGATTAGCTGTAGGTGTGAATCCATCCTCAATTGCTTACCATGGCTTATATCCTTGTGCCATTAATTAAGTCTTCATTCTTATGCTCTAGAAAGCATAATTGTTCCCATTGAACAATGGTGCCTTATTTGCTAAAGATACACTCTAATATGCCATCTGTGCTCCTGTACACTCTTCCTTCAAGCTATTATATTATTTCTAAGGAACCCAATTTGATACCAATTAAAGAAGATAGTCTTATACTGAGAGGGAGGGTGAAATTTTCTTTCCCAAACAATATTATCCAATATTATCAATGGCATTATCAATAGCAGTAATCAAAGCAATGCAAAAATCATCACATACAAGAGAGACACCAATTTAATGTGGTTCACCCAATGTGGGCTAATCCACGAAGAAAATATTTCTACCAAATTTTCTCAACAAATATTCTTGGGAATGAATTCCCTATTACAATGTTTATGGACCTCTGTCCAAAGGAGACACAAATACCCTATGCTTTGATTTGTGGATATCTCTCCATAGGATAACTCTTTCCCTTTTTTATGTGGTTCATATAACTTGATCTAGGAGAACTCTATCTCCTCAACTGGTTCATGGATCTCTCTCCACAAAATAATTCTATCTTACCAGCTGGTTCACAGATCACACTCCATAGGAGAACTCTTTCCACTTGCTCAGGTTCATGGATCTCTATGCATAGAAGAACTCTTTCTCCTCTACTTTGGATGATGATCTTCTAGAAGACTTATGCCCCCACTGCTCTAGCTTATGGATCTCTCTCCACAGGATACCTATGTCCCTACTGCACTAACTGATAGATCTCTATCCACTAGAGACTGCTATCCTCTTTGCTCTTTCACCTCCAAAGCTTTATCTCAACTCTATCTCAAATATACACCAAAATCTATCCCAAGTCTAGCATAAATCTACTCTAACTCTACTCACAAATCTGCTTACAAATATTCACTAACCTCTATATCAAATCTATCCTCAAGCCTTAACACAAAGCTTGATTAAATCACCAATCAACTCTTCTTAGATTTGCCCCATGCTTTAAAAAAAATATTGAATAAATCACCAATCAACTTTGCTTAGATCTGCCCCAATCCTTAACACAAAGCTTGAAAAAATCAACAATAAACTCTGATTAGATCCACCCCAAGCCTTAACACAAAGCTTGAACAAATCAAATACTACTCTTAATGTTGTTTCAAGTCTTCACAAGACTTTCTCAAATCTACCTTCAAGTCTTCACAAATACTTGCTCAAATCTACCTTCAAGCCCTCTCAATAACTTGCTCAATTATACCTTCAAGTCTTCACAAATACTTGCTCAAATCTACCTTCAAGTCTTCACAAAGACTTTCTCAAATCTACCTTCAAGTCTTCTCAAGAACTTGCTCAATTCTACCTTCAAGTCCTCTTAAGAACTTACTCAATTCTACTCTCAAGCCTTCACAAAAACTTTCTCAATTTTGCTCTAGCACATGCTCAAACCTGCCTTAACACATGTTCAAAATAGCTCACAATATATGCTCAATCAATCTCAAATATTGCACACAATGCTATAAAATGTTTTGTCTAGTATTCAAAGTAAATACTTTAACTTGAAGTAGTTTAGACATATTATATCCGAAATTCATTTAACCTCTGGAACACATAGAGAATATTATTCACTTGCAAATAGCTCAATATGTTCTACTTAATTATTAAGTCTATCATTTGCACATGTGTTACTTTTATTGATCTTTTAAAGATATATTTCGTCTAGTACATGACACCTATCTTTCTGATATACACTCTTGCTCTCACAAATCTGATTTCTAATGTTTGCACATTCACTTTCACTATCACTCAAAACCAATTCTCAAGAGTTTCACACAATCATTCTACCAATGAAGCACAACTTGGTCACAAACCCTAAACAAGTGTTTTCACACTTCTTCCAACAAAGAGCCCAATGTAGGTCTCAAAACCTAACTCAAATAATTCATAATATCTATCTCAAATATTCTTAAAATATTCAACAATGAAGCATATAAAACTCACTCAAATATTTCCAAAAATGCTTATCAAACAATCCTTTTCACTCCACCTTATGTTTCACAACATTCATTCCAACAAACACTTAAAACAAAGGATGATGTACCTATACCTCTTTGCTTTGATGGAGATATGTCTTCAAAACTTGTCTCACCAACAAAGAATTCCTTTTGCACCACTTCAAGGTTAGATAGCAACAGTCTATCTCAAAACCTCCACATGAATATTCCCTCAACAAGATGCTCAATGAATTCTGAAAATACTATTCTAGGACTCTTATTTAGTTCTCATGAAAAATGCATTAAATCTCACAAAACTCTCTCAACAACTTTCCTTTCATAAAGCAAAAATTACAATTAAATAAAATACCTTTTACACATTTTATCTCCACTCTTTCAAAATAACTTTTCACTCCACTTTAATGTCCAAGAACAAAGAATTACATTTATAAATAAAACATTTACAAACTTACTTCTCCAATATTAGAAAATAAAATCCTTTAACTATAATACCAAAATTATTTTTCCTTGTCTCCTATGTTCCAAACTATAAGCCAAATATCTTTCGCCAAATATCACTATAGTCAACCATTCAACAATATAGTGCATACCTTATACAATAAACAACATGACACATATCTTTAAAAAAAATAATCTTGCTTTGTCATGGACGGGAATCGACCCTCCAACCTCAACCTTCCAAGCGCAACGCTCGACCACTTGTGCTAGCCAAGTGGTTGAGACTAAGTATTTAGACTCAACGTCTTATACCTGTTGACTTCTATGAACCAAAACAAAAGCTCTTCAATCGGTGTTAGGAATAATCAAACTCTAAACCTTCCCTTTATCAAAAATGTATGTTGGACCCACCTGCCACTTGGGCTACCTTCCCTCATTGAACCAAGACATCCACCACCTTGTTTTTATCCCTGTCGCTTGCTCGATAAATGATTTTTTAACACATGTTGCTATCCTCCACTATCAAATTTCTTGCATGCGCATTAGCTTCGGATGATTCGAATTTAATTTAAATTATTTTCTTCTCCCTTTTATATGCTTCCAAGGTAATTGCATGACGTCAATGAAAAACATAAGTGCCTCCAATTTAAATTTGATTTTTGGTGCCATTTGCCAATTTCAAATTTAATTATTTATTTAATATAATATTTAAATTTAGGTTAAATATTATATTATTTAATTTTAGTATTAAATAATACTTTTGCATGGGGTCTTCTTCAAATATATATATATATTATTTTAATAAGCCCTTTTGGCTTAATTATTATAATATTAAAGTATTATAATGTCTTCTCTTTTATATTTAAAATCATGGGAAAAACCTTTTGTCTTCCTCCTTTTAACCAACCTCTTTGGCTTATAATATAAAATATTATAACCATTTCTTTTACTAATTTGCTTGCACAAAAATGAACTTTACCTTGCATGAAACACTTGACATCAATGACAACATGATTACTCAAAATTTCAAACATGAGGAGTACATGGAAAACAAGGTGGTTGATTAGGTTAAGGTGGAAGTAGTGAAGGATTAGGCTTCAAGTATCCTTGTTTTCATGACTGAGTGTATAGTTGTGACGAGAATAATTCACACTCATCACAAATTGGTTTTTTTGAGGGGATTTAGATGTGGTGGGGTTGGAGGTATTCTTGTTGAATAATGTTTTTTTAGGATAGTCCAATTTCTTGTAAATTTTAATATCCTCTTATTGTATTTTGATATCCTCAATCACCTTTTCTTAAGCAATAACATCTTAAAAGGAGTGATGTTGTTGTATGTGCAATGTCATAGATATGTATTTTGCACAACTTTTTACAAACATATTCACCAATTTTATGGGTGGGATGGAGAATTTTAGGTTGTTTACTATCCCATGCCATATAGAAACATATTCATTTATAGACTCATCATCAAATTGTTGCAAGTTGTAAAGGTCTGATAATGATATTTTATTTTTAATGTTGATGGAGAAGTGTTCTAGAAATGAATTGGTGTTAGAAATATATTATATTACATTATTTGGGCCATGTAAATGTACCTTCCTTGGTACATACTTAGGATATTAGATTAATTTAAGGGGAAAGTATCTAGTTTCTTCATGAAATGTATTAAATGCACAAGTGGCAATATGCAAGCTATATATGTGCAAATTGTCCCTTGTACAACTAGGTAGAGTGTTGGCTAAGGAACTTATCTTCCTATATAAAGGACCATAGATAATAGATATAGATATATAGAGTAGTGTAGGTGATGGTAGAGTAGGATAGTCACTATAGTGTGTGAGCTATAATCTTAGAGCTCATTAATTAAGCAATAGCTTATATCATGGAGTGTTCATTTACTCCATAACTACTTTTGTAATCATTTTCATCATTTCTATTTATAGCATATTTTAGTCATATCATAGATTTACTTTATTTATTATAATTTTACATCTTGTGTTTGCTATATCCCATTATATGTTGTATCAAAATATAACTGTGGTATCAGATCTATGGTAGATCAAGTTACAATAGATCAATAGGAAAATTACCATTATCATTGACCATAAGTTTTTTGTCAACCTGATGCACCATTGGACCAATCACTATCAAAATTTCTCAAAAGATTCTAGGTGATATAATTAGGGAGAGCCACAAGTGAGGATTGAAAGAAATCTTAGTCCAAAAAATACTAATATTTATATGGCTAGAGTCTTTCCACAGAGTTACAGTAAAACTCATGAAGACTAGGACTCGGTATTTGATCCATTAGTTTTATGAATCAACTAGTGAAGCTCATCTAAAAGATGTATAAATATTTACCTGAAGTTTATTTTATTGAAGAGAATTAACTCTCAGATGATTGGGACACATCCTACAACAGAATGCTAGGATACCTCAACTTTGTTGCTCAAATATTGGAGTACCTTCATAGTGGAGATATTAGTTGTTTCATAAAGGATAATACTTTAGAAGAAAATTTTGGAAAATAATCATGGTGAATTCAGGAGATAGGATATCTCCATTTCTATATTGAAGAACTTCACAAAAATAAAAATGCCATAGAAGCCCTGATTTAGAAGAAAATACCATAGAATCCTTGATCCAAAATAAAAGGTATATAAGCCTAAAAAATGTCATAGAAGCCTTGACCCAAAATAAAAGGTCATAGAAGACTTGATATTGAATAAAAGGCCATAAAATACTTGATATTGAAGAAAAGGCCATATAAGCCTTGATATTAAAGAAAAGGCCACATAAGCCTTGACATTGAAAAAAAAAGCCACATAAGCCTTGACATTAAAGAAAAGGCCACTGAAGCCTTAATATTGAAGAAAATACCACATAAGACTTGATACTGAAACATGCCACATAAAAATTTATCCTCAAGAAGACTCTAGAAGAGAGTACCTAATTCAGAAGCAGATTTCAGTACTAATATTTTTATTGCAGGAAAAGGAGATCCAATAATTTGGAAAAGCTTCCTACAAGAAATTTAAGAAGAGTGTCTTCTTCAAAATAACTACAACACCTGAAGAAAAATATATTAGGAGGAGATATCATTGAAGAACTTCCAGACTAGGAAGAAGAAGAAGGACTAAGAGAATCCTGCTCAAATCCAAAAATAATATAATTAGAGATCCAAGAGAAGGTCTCACCACCAACACTTCCAGAAGCATAAGGTTGAAGATAAGGTATCAAGGAAGACCAAAATATGCTACAAGATCAAAGACCTTGGAGAGGTCTCGATGAGCATCTAGTAAAAGGCTAGGAGAGTCTTGCTAAAGAAATTATGAAAGGAAAACTCATTGGAGAAATCCACTACCAAGGAAAAGCCCCTGATAGTGAAGGACTTGGGACAATTATTGCCATCTAAAAATAATCCCAAGAGGAGGAAAATTTTGCAAAGAGTTTCAAATACAAGTAGAAGAAGAATCCATTGAAGACCTCAAGATATTCAAAATATTGATAAGAAGATCCTACTTGAAGTCAAAATTTGACAAGAAGACTTGAAGATAGAAGAAGCTCATCAAATCCAGGAGATTTGAAGATTACCTCCAACAAAAAGAGGACACCGCTTCAAAGATACACCCTTATCCAAATATATAGCATAAGGAGTATACCACAAGATGAGAACAAATTCACCAAATATTAGACTTGTGAAATAAAATTCAAGATCATAATTTGGTGAAGAATGAGCTATTCAGAACAGTCTACAAAGACCTACAAGATTTTACTCAAGGCAAAAACTTGGTGATCTTAGACATCAAGATATACATACTCTACAAAGGTGGTAAAGAAGCTACAAAATATTTCATAAAAATATAAGAAACTATTGGTGCAAGTAGATTCATTAATTGGATTACTTTTTAGATTTGTTAAAGCACCTTAATCCAGATTAAAGTTGCAAAAAGGAGATTTGTATTACAATATTCAAATGTGAAAAAAGAAAGATTATTTTTAAGGTTCTTTTGAACATAAAGATTTGATTATATTTCAGAATTTTCAACTATCTATCAACTTCTTATTATCTAATTTGGAAAGCAAAATAAGACTATCTCCTAATATCTTGCTTATAAGAAATTAGCAGAATAATTCTTGAAGATTCATTTTAGATTATTCTTGATTAAGTTGTAGTAAATTTATTAAGTGCACTTATAAATTTTTTAGAGTTATTTGGAGTGATAAAGTGTAATTTTTAGTGCATTAAAAATGAAATATTAGTGGGTAATTTGCACTATTGTATTAATCTCAAAAATATTTGTATTTGTGTTTTTGATAAAGGTACAAAATAAGAATTTGTCAAAGTGTCTAAATATACTATTGGTGTACGAAAAACTTCAACTCATAGTGGCCAAGAGAAGCCACCAAAAAGGTTAGAATCCCATAAAACTTGGATAAGAAAATAACTAACTGAAAGCATAAATATAAGCTTCAAATATTGAGACTTGGTGAGTCTCAAATCCAAAGCATTACAGGGATTGATGCAAGAAAAATAAAAGTCTAGTAAATTGCATCAAATAAATAGCTTCTATCTAAGTTTAGATTTATCATAAAAGTATCCAAGCAAAAATGGGAAGGTGTCTAAACAAAAATAAAACGTCAAAACCCCTTCACCGCATTCAAAATTCTACCATCAAACCATAATTTCAGACCTGCAAAAGAAGTGCAAGAAAGGGTGCAGTAAATGCATTCTATTTCACAAATATTGGTACATTATATTGTATTTCTCTAATACGTTCTACAAAGGAAAGAGGGTAGATTTGAAGGTGCCATAAAATCTCAAGAAGAGTGCTATCATTCAAGCTCTACCAAAGCTCCTCCATATCTCCACCAAAGCACCACCACTAGCTTTTCTTAGCTAGAACCATCTTAGCAATGTTGAAATACAACCAAGAAGAAGGTGGAAAAGTACATAGAAAAGATTGCAAGAAGGTGTTATACGCATAAGGGCATGCAAGTGACATTTTTAATCCTCCAAAGGAAACCTTAAATGCTCTCAAGGTACATTAGCATTTCACACATGTGATAAAGCATTACAAAAAGATTTTGGAGCCCATAGACCACGTGGAAGAGGAGTTACATTCCTCCATAGGTGTTATCATTCGAATAATGCAATAAGGGAGAAAATATTTTAGATGTTACACTTGCAACGAACATCCAAGAAAGCATTGAAGTGTAATTGAAGTGACACTTGTCACTAGGTTGACTATCTATTAAAGGCTACTTGGATCAATATTTTCAACAAAGCAATTAAACGAGGTATTTCAACACAATAATTCAATTTAGTCTTCAACACATTTATGTCCAAGATGTGGGAGCCATCATAACGTGGAAAAAAGGAATAGAGAATCCAATGCTTTAGTATGAATACAATCAAAACATTTTTTTTGGTAGATAACATATTATAACATTAATATCGGGTTTTACAGGTTGACCCATAATCTTTTACAAAAATTAGCCCAGGGCTATTGATTAACATGTCCTTACTAAGGATCCTATATATGTAAAATATACATGCTGCCAAAGCCATTACATATGATAAGGCACATAGCCTGTTATCAAAAAGAAACTTCCCATATAACATTTTGGGTATACCCCGAGAAAACACACTTGCATCATAATTACACAAAAAGGAATAGACACAGATCCCTTCCTTGAAATAGTGGATAAACAAAAAGTTGTAGACACACATAGTAGAGTACTGAAAAAACTCCCACAAGATCTGTATTGATAGTTAATCTTAATAATTCTTTGGTAAGTGCTTTCTTCCATATATGACATGTTGTGGAACCACATCCCGTCTTGGCCAATCAACCTTAGAGAAGTGAACTTGCTGGCTAGTTTTATGGCAGTGGCTATCTGGTGGTCCACGTGGCTCTAGTTCAAAGTCTTATATTGCCATTTATTTCCTGCCTTGTGATTATCAACCAACCTCAAATTACTAAGACTACTAGGAACCATGTTATCTGATATGTGACTATCCCCATTAGTCTTTGTGGTATTTCCAAGAAGCATCCATCAAGACTGAAAGCTCTAATAATTTTTATTGTGAGTCCATTTCAAAAAAGAGACGGGAATACTCATAGCCTTCGAACTTACAGTGCCTTCTCTATTGGTAAATTCGACTATCATTCTTGGAATTCTTGTTGAATAAGATCCTCTACTTCACTCGGGACACCGTGAACCCATTTGAAAAGTCCGTCACCATTGAAACCCAAATTGGCTAGCTTATCAGCAGCTTTGTTAGCTTCTCGAAAGACATGTTGGGCTTTTCTATCCTGTATTCCCTGGAAAAGGATCCTAGCCTTTTCAACAATTGTTTTAATCCTCCAAGGAGGTGTTTTCCAATTATTGAGGATATTTATAACATGCATAGAGTCTCCTTCTATGATCAAATTGCCTTCTAAGTCTTGAGTCATTTGAAGGCCTCTCCACATAGCTCTAGCTTTAGCTTCATTTTTTGTCCTTGTTCCCAAATATTCAAAAAATGCAAGCATAATATTCCCATTATGATCTCGCACAATACCGCCAGTGCTTACTCTGCCAGGATTGTCCTTAGATGCTTCATCAAATTTAAGCTTAAACCAAACCGTAGGATGTGGGGACAACTTAAATTGGCTCCAGGGTTGACTACCCTAGGCACAGACTCATCTAACAAGGTTAAGCTTAAATATAGAGCAATCATGATCTCTTGAAGATGAGGTTTATGACTATCAAAACGGATAAGGCTCACATTCTCATTGGCAAAGGATATGATCCTGGCAATGATAGTTTGATGATCATGGATAGAATCATTAAAGACTCTATGGCTCCTTTCTAACCACACCTACCAAAGATAGTGATTGAGACAAATTTTCCACATGTATCTCAGTATTTAGCATGAAAATTGGTAAGGCCACTGGACAAACAAATCAAGTACGATGGCTGGCTTAATCCAAAAAATATTGAAGGCCTGAAAAACCCCACTTAGGACAGTAAAAAAAAAGGGCACTCAAGGAAAATGTGATAAAAGGTCTCCCAATTAGCCCTGCATAGATAACAATGATTAGTGATACAAATACCTTTACGCATCATATTATCAATGGTTAGAATTATTCCTTGGATAACTAGCCATGAAAATACTGCAATTTTTGGAATTAAATTTTTTATCCAAACTAAGTCCTTTTGGAGGACAAAATCCTCGTCATCAAGCAGAAGCTTATAAGCTGATTTAATAGTGAACTACTCATTTTCTACAGAAGCCTAGGTAAATTTATCTTCCTTGGGTCTCATGGGGATAAACTATTGCTCGAGAGTGTTACAAATATCATTTGATTCAACTTGAAATCCCTGAATCCTTATTTGTTTCCACTTCATTCTGCCTTTGTCCTCAACCATATAATCAGAGACTTTTTTGCCAATGAGTTCTTTTGTGATATCTCTGATTCGGGCTAAGTTAGGATATTGTGTTAGTGGTTCATCCTTAGCCCACCTATCATTCTAGCAATTTATCCTCTCACCATTGCCTAAAACCCATATTAAACCTTTTTTGATGATTTCCTTACAATTGAGAATTACTTTCCAAATATCAGAACCTCTGATTGGAACTGAGTCACTTAGAAATTCCATATTTTGAAGATACTTTCATTTGATGATAGTTGTCCATTCATTTTCTTCACTAGAAATGAGGCACCACGCCTTCTTAGCTAGTAAAGCTAAATTCATATGAGCAATTCTCCTTAGACCTAAGCCCCCATTTTCCCTAGGTCTACACACTTTGGTCCATCCTACAAGGTGTATCCTTTTTTCTCCTCTAATCTAGTCCATAAAAATTCTTTTTGGAGTTTCTTAATTTTTTGGAAAACCTTCATAGGGGCTTTGAAAACAGAGAGGAAATAGACTAGAATGCTCTGAATAGAGGCCTTAGTGAGGGTCAACTTTCCTGCTTGAGATAGAAGATGACCTTTCCATCCAACAAGTTTTTTTTTAATTCTTTCAATAACCCTGTCCCACATTGGTAGGGTACCTAGGAATAGATATTTGGGGATATATTATTATATTGTATAAGGGTTGGCATGGGCCACACATAACCCAAGGTTGATTGTATTATAATATTATATTATATTTTAATATAATATAATATTAGTAGTAGGCTCTCCAAAGTAGAATAAGAATATGGATATATAAAGAAGAGATATTTGTCATTGTAAGGATATTCATATCATTGAAGAAGAATCTTATGTAATCGTCGTGCCCATGAAGTGGCCTCTCATATTGGGAGATTTTGTGGAGTTATTCCTTCCTTAAGGATTATTATTGGTGTTGCCCTACCTTAAGGGTATTATCTATCTCTCTCTCATTTGTGGATTGTTATTGTGGATAATATATTGTGGATGAATGATTTGATATTTTTGCATATTGGTGAATGGTTCATGTTTAATAATAAAAGTTATGCAACAAGTGGTATCAGAGCAACGATTTTGGCAAAGTGGAGATTTTTGTGTGAAACCCTAGAATTAGGGCAATTTTTTTTTTGGAAAAACATCTCATATTTTAGGAGCCATATCTCTGCACAAGTTTATCCGATTCAAGCGATTCTTGGATCAGATTGTGCAGAATTTGAAGAGCTTTAAAATGAGTGGTCATATGATGGAATATAAGCAATATTGATGGAGACACAACCTTTTGAATTTAGTATCCAGAACAAGGATAGTGACGAATTTCATAGATTTTTTGTGGAAAAACGTCTCATGTTTCAAAAGCCATATCTCTGCACAAGTTTATCTGATTCAGGCGATTCTTGGATTAGATTGTGCAGAAATTGAAGAGCTTTAAAATGAGTGGTCATATGAAGGAATCCAATTAGTATTGATGGATATACGACCTTTTGAGGTTAGTCATCCAAAACAAGGATAGTGACGAATTTCGCAGATTTTTTCTGGAAAAATGTTTCATCTTTTAGAAGCCATATCTTTGCGACAGCTAATCCGATTGAGGCGATTATTGGATCAAATTGTGCAGCATTTGAAGAGATTTAAAATGAGTGGTCATATGAAGGAATCCGAGTAGTATTGAGGGAGATACAACCTTTTGAATTCAGCCATTTGGAACAAGGAAAGTGATGAATTTTCAAGTCGTGAATTTTTCAAAAGACAATTTGTTTATTTCGGGTAAGCAAATCAGTTGCACTTTATTTTGTTTGGAAGAAAAATTGCAGATGTAGTTGTCTTTGGAATTTTTAGCTTCAACTTGGTGGGAAGATATTTTTTTTCCATAGAACCCTAGTTTGCATTAGGGCATGATATTTATTATCAAAAAACCCTAGTTGCATTAGGGCATGCACAATGACACTCCAAAGTTTTTTTGGAGAAGATGATATTGATGCTATGGAATGGTGGAAAAAGTTTGTCTATCAACATCATAGTAATCCTTATTGGAAATACTTCCTTAATTTATCTCTTCAAGGGAAAGCTTTGTTTTGGTGGATAAATTTTTGTCAAGAAACAAATAATGAATACACTTTGGAGGAAGTGAAGCATGCATTCTTGAGTAAATGGGACCCATATTATGTAGATCGCCTAATGGATTTGATCGACGACTATGAAAAAGAAATAAAATTACTCAAGAAGAAAGAGGAAAAGGTTAGGGAAGATAAAAAATATGTCAGTATGCAGACAGAGGAAACCATACCTTTGGTGGAAGATAAATTAGAAAATGGACAAAGGAATTTGTTTAAATCTAAAAAGTCTATTTTGCAGGTTCATGGAAGCATTCAAAAGGAACAGGTTATTATTTCCATTGACCCTGGTAGAAGATATAATTTTATTAATATTGTTTTGGCTAAGAAGTTGCAAGTTCAAGCAACAAAAATTAAGGACATACAACTAGAGGGTGAGAATGTTTAGATTTTTGAAGATTTGAAGATCACCATGGATAAATATGTTTTACATTCAAATTTCTATACTATTGATATGGATGATGAGGATATTGTTCTTGGTTATCCTTGGTTAGATTCTTTGGGTACTATTAACATTAATGTGCAAAAGAATTTTATGAAGTTATGGTACAGAAAAAAGAAGATAACATTGCAGGATATTTCTCAACTTGAGGAGCAAGGATACAAGGAAAATCAAGAAGTGGTTGTAGAAGAACAAATTGAAGAACATGATATAGAATCCAAGAATGCAATAGTAGCAACAGATTCCATGAAAGAAGTAGCAGTAACTAATTTAGTGGAAATAACATTGCAGGATATTTCTCAGCTTGAGGAGCAAGGATACAAGGAAAATCAAGAAGTGGTTATAGAAGAACAAATTGAAGAACATTAAACAAAATCCAAGAAGGTGATAGTAGCAACAGAGTCCAAGGAATATTTGATAGAAGAGCACAAGGACACACAAAACAAAGATAACATGAAAGAACAAAGTGTAGAAGAATTTAAAACAATGAAGCCAAAGGTTGAAAATTCAAAGAAGGTAGAACATCAAGTAAAGGTTGCACCATATCACCATCCACACCACCATGAGCGGAAACAATATTGGAGGCATGGTTCAAGGCAACAATATTATGGTTCTACATGTAATCAGCAGGGCACCAACTATGGCAGTGTTTGGCAAAGAAAGCATAGTGGTCATGGTTTCCAGCATGGTTCATCAGCATCAAGGAACAAGTGGACCCATCATTAAAGTTATCAAAATACAGCAACAGAAGTGTGGAGCCAACGAAGCAGATTTGGATACTCAAGTAAAAAAATGGTGTACCAGCATCATCGGGTTTCACTTGGATGGATGGATGAGCGAGATTGGTACCAATTGCTAACATTGCTTAGCAAATCATACTATTAGGTTTCTTCATATGTTTTGAGGACAAAACATTTGTAAGGAGGGTGGCATGGTAGGGTACCTAGGAATAGATATTTGGGGATATATTATTATATTGTATAAGGGTTGGCATGGGCCACACATAACCCAAGGTTGATTGTATTATAATATTATATTATATTTTAATATAATATAATATTAGTAGTAGGCTTTCCAAAGTAGAATAAGAATATGGATATATAAAGAAGAGATATTTGTCATTGTAAGGATATTCATATCATTGAAGAAGAATCTTATGTAATCGTCGTGCCCACGAAGTGGCATCTCATCTTGGGATATCTTGTGGAGTTATTCCTTCCTTAAGGATTATTATTGGTGTTGCCCTACCTTAAGGGTATTATCTATCTCTCTCTCATTTGTGGATTGTTATTGTGGATAATACATTGTGGATGAATGATTTGATATTTTTGCATATTGGTGAATGGTTCATGTTTAATAATAAAATTTATGCAACACACATTGACTCTCTCAGAGAACTAATGAGAAGAGGGAGACCAAGATACAAAGTGGGGAGGTTTTATATATCACACCCTAAAAAAATTTCAATCCTTCCTTGCATCTGAATGGGGGTGTTCAAGAAATATAACTTACTTTTATTGAAATTAACTTTCTGACCAGTAGCGTCCTCATAGAGTTGTAGGATGTATTTAATTATTTTGGCCTCTACCACCAACACCTTAGTCAATATAATGGTATCATCAATGAAGTTTTGGTGAGAAATAGCCCTAGTGAGAGATGTTGCCTTGATTCCTGATATTAACCTTGAACTGCAAGCATTTTTTATGGTTCTTCCTAAAGCTTCTGCCATAATGATGAATACATGGGGCTTATAGGGTCCCCCTACTAAATTCCTATGCAACTTTGAAAGTAACCGTTAATTATTCCATTAACAAGAATCGAGAACCATGCTTTAGAAATGCATTATTTGATAAAATTAACCCATTGGTGGTGAAAACAAAACTTAAGGAGGACAACAATCAAAAAGTCCCAATTTAGCCTATCAAATGCTTTGTTCATATCAAGCTGGAGGGCAAAAATAGACCTGTTAGTCTTATGAGCAGAGTGCAGAGCTTCATGAACTGTGATAACTCCATATTAGATTGACCTGCCTTGGATAGAGCTTCCCTGGCACGGATCTATGATGCAGGGTAGAACATCTCTCATTCTATTTACAATGGCTTTAGCTAGGATATTGTAAGAAACATTGCACAGACTGATTGGCCTAAAGTCAGCCATAGATTCAGGGGTTTTCATATTAGGAATTAGAGAAAAAAAAGTAGAGTTGAGACATTTTGGGATATGATTGCTTGCTTGGAATTATATGACAGTAAAAATTGCATCCTCACTTACGATGTCCCAAAAATATTGATAGAAACAAGGGGGAAAGCCATCGGGTCCCGGGGCTTTTTTTGGCTCCATGTTAAACAAGGATTCCTTAATTTCCTCATCAGAAAATGGAGATAAAAGCTTAAGGTTTATATCCTCATTTATTATACTAGGAATGGATTGCAAGAGAATATATTTGGCCTTCTCATTGCACTGCGATTCCTGACCAAGGATATAATTGAAATAAGTTAATGCCTCCTTTATGATTTCTATTAAGTCCTGAGTAATAGAACCATCTACTTTTTAAAAAAAAATTATCTTGTTATTGCTTCTGTTTCTAAGCGTGGTGACGTGAAAAAACTTGTAATTTGAATCTCCATATTTCAACCAAAGAGCCCTTGATTTTTACCTCCAATAGATTTCCTCACAGGCCAAAATGTTATGAAACTCTGCTAGTTTTGTTCGTTCCTTCTTCCTAGTAGTTTCATTAGCATCACCATGTTGAATCCTCTGATCAATTATCTTCAAAATTTCAACAACATGTTTTTTATTTTCAAAGAGGTTCCCAAAGACCTCTTTGTTCCAAGTTTGAAGCTTTTCCTTAACAAAATTTAATTTACCAGCAAGTTTAAAAGCTGCACTACCCCTGACAGGCTGCTACCACCACTAAATTATCTCTGAAACTGAAATGTTTGATCCACATAGAATGATATCTGAAAGGTTTCTTGAAGGACAGAGAGTTAGGTATCTCCAAAAAAATGGGATTATGATCAAAGGTAATTTTAGGAAGGGCTTGCAGGGTAGAATCACCGAACAGAGTTGTAGCCTCCTTTGATAGAAAAAACTTGTCAAGCCTTTCTTGAATGAGATGGCATCCTATCCGCCGATTTCTCCAGGTATAATTCAGTCCTCTAAGTTTTACATCCATCAACATTTTTGAGTTCACAAAGTCATTGAACTCATCCATGCTCCTTATAGGTGGTCCATTTCCACCCATTTGGTCTAAAGGGTAAAGAGGAGTGTTAAAATCCCCAACCAAAATCCAAGGGACATTATGGAAGATTTCACTCAGATTGCCTAAGTACTCCCATAGTAGAGCTCTCCCTTGAATTGAAGTTGGGGTATAAATATTTTAAAGGATCCATGACCTGTTGCTATTTATTTCCTTAAATAAAATACTAAGAACCCTGTCATATTTCTGAATAATGGTACCTTCTACTATCCGAGGATCCCAAAAATTCATAAGGCCTCCAAACGCTCCTGTGGCTTATTTGCAAACCATCTCCCCTTGATTCCATATTTTTTTTGCTATTTTTTTGACTAAATATCATCAATTTTTATTTCTTGCAACGTGATAATAGTTGGATTCACTTGATTTATTATTGCACTGACTTCCCTATGTTTGGGCAGGCCATTGAGGCCTCTCACGTTCCATGAGAGGAACTTCATTTAGATTGTTTGGGATTTCTTCCTCTCCCCCTCCCTTGAAGGGGTTTTCCTAATTTGTTGTCTTTAGAACCCGAAATAACCTATTGAAACATATATAGTCAACAAGTGCAACCATTACACATCTAAAATAAATGTTGATTATTACTTGGTATGAGGTAAGGTTTATTCCTATATTTATATGCTTTCATATCTAGGGAGTTATAAGGTTGAATTTAGAGAAATATAATTATATTGAAAGCCATACCTCAGAGGAAATCATTTATCAAGCTAAATTACTATTTGAAATATTAAACTTAGGAGTAATAAGGTTTTCTAATGGAAATTAACCTTAAATACTTGCAAATATTATTGTGATCTAATTTTTCCAAAATTAGGGAGTTATAAGGGTTACTACATCAAACTAATTAATTTGGAAATTAGATACACTTGGATTAAATCCTAAAGGGATATTTAAAGAGATTTTTATCAAATAATTTTAAAGGATGGAAATTTATAATATTATTGTCTCAAATCTTATCAAAATGAGAAAAAATATCTAACATTAAAACCTCTTTAAATTTAGGAAAACTACTTAATTCAATAGGAGCAATAAGGATAATAGAAGTTGATTTTGGTATTTAAAAACTTTACAAAATCAACCAAAATTGAACTATAATTTACAAAATAACTTTATAGCTTATCCAAAACATACTAGGGAGTCATAAGGTATTCCACAAAACTTGGTAATACCAACATTTATCAAAATTATCAAGTTGCAAATCAATTAGCAGTATATAAGTTTTCTACAAAACCTAAAAATTTGTAAGAGTATATACTCTCTTTACTATGGAGACATAAGGAAGCCTACAAAAACCAAGGATTTATAAAGGTTTTACCAAATATAGCTTATATAATTCTATCAGGGATAATATATCCAAATAGGGACCAATAAGGTAAGACTATTATATCCCAAAGAATTCAAGTAATAAAAATGACTACTAGCATTCTAAGAAACACTATTAGAAGTGGAATAAGGAAGAAACCAATATGGATTACAAATCTGATGGGTTACAATGATGAAAAGGGCAAAGAAAATGAAGAACCAATACAATGTGAAATAAGTTCTAAAATTGACAGCCATATAAAAGGAGATTCATCCAGTGAATCTAATACCAAAGGAGACCCAAAACAGAAAAAAAAAGAATCAACAAGGTTTTATACAAAATGGAAAAGAGGGAATAGCTTCAATTATGCATATATGGTTAGAAGGTATTATTAAAGACATATAAAAACATGATATTCCTAAATTAGACATAAAATATGATATATCTTCTCTATTGTGCACCTATTGCAATCAATATGGTCATGAAAAGATCAATTATTGGAGTTTCCATCCTTACAAATATTTTGATGGGATAAATCGCTCATATTTTTTCTATTATTTCAAATACAGGTACTATAAGGGCCATGAAACAAAATTGCTACAAAAAATAAATTATTATCTTCAAGAAATTATTTTTTAATGGATATACTAACTTTGAGCTCAAGGTTGGTACTTATGAAGGGCAGAGAAATATGTCTTACATAGGTACAAAATAAATAAGAAGAATTCATATCCACTCGTGACATGCAGAATCATGAGAATAATTTTTCATCAAAAGCACCTGACATCAAGGAAAAATGAACTGAAAAGATAAGAAACAATGACATGGAGAATGAAGCAACTGAAGAAGAACCAATTCAAAGCTATCATATGGACGAAGATCCATATTGAAGACTAAAGTATTCAATACCCAAATATTGTAATACAAAGGGGTGTTAGAAATAGATTATATTACATTATTTGGGTCATGTAAATGTACATTCCTTGGCACAT
This sequence comes from Wollemia nobilis, assembly GCA_028583015.1. Classification (NCBI taxonomy): domain Eukaryota; kingdom Viridiplantae; phylum Streptophyta; class Pinopsida; order Araucariales; family Araucariaceae; genus Wollemia; species Wollemia nobilis. The sequence goes on from JAQPPZ010016856.1 coordinate 5,725,656, forward strand.
ACTTAGGACATTAGATTACTTTAGGGGGAAGTTATCTAGGTACTTCATGTAATGTAATAAATGCACAAGTGTCAATGTGCAAGATGTATATGTGCAAGGTATCCCTTGTACAACTAGGTAGAGTGTTGGACAAGGAACTTATCTTCCTATATAAAAGGCCATAGATAGTAGATATAGAGATATAGAGCAATGTAGGTGATAGTAGAGTGGGATAGTCACAATAATGTGTGAGTTATAATCTTAGATCTCATTCATTGAGAAGTAGCTTATATCATGGAGTGTTCATTTCCTCCATAGCTACTTTTGTAATCATTTCCATTATTTTTATTTATAGCATATTTTAGTCATCTCATAGATTTACTTTATTTCTTTTTATTTTGTATCTTGTGTTTGCTATCTCCCATTACATGTTGTATCCAAAGCTAAAAATTGACTAGTTGCTTGAATGTGAAAATTTTGTGTTGTGAAATATTGTTATACCAATCCAAGGCTTAGCCCCCAAGAGATAAAGGAAATATTCAGAGCATGAGGGGGTTGCTACCATTGATTTGGTTGCAAGTAAACCAATAGTTTCTTAGGTGTTCCTTTAGGTCCTCCTTACCTTTAAAATTTTCAAATTTTGGTATTTCAAACCTATAATGATAAGGATGAATGACAACATAGGGGTTGATGGGGTCATTGTAAAGCTTATTGTAAGTGGGATTTTGGGGCCCATAACCACTTGTTCATAATTCCAAAAAATTTATATGTTCCCTCATGAGTTGTATCTCATCTAAGGGTGCTTGCAATATTTGAATGGGATAAAGTAGAGTGTCCACAAGAAATGGTTTAGGATGGTAGGTATAGGGGTAGTTATATTTCTATGGTTGTAGGGGTGGATAATAGGGATGAGTAAATTGTGGATGATAGGAAACCAAATGGACTAGAACTAAAGAGGTGGGAGGTTCAGGAGTCAATGAATAGTATGGGTGAGGGGGGTATTGTGGTTGTTGTGTAGCCCATTGATTTTTGGGAGCTATATATGGTTGAGTTGGAAAAGAAGGAGACATACCTTGATCTAGATGGGGATGATACTAATATGGAGTAGGTTGATAGTATTGGTTAGGAGGAACATGTTATTGAGGAGAAATTTGTTGCTGAGAAGAAATTTATTGTTGTAGAGGAATTTTTTGCTGAGAAGGAATTTGTTGTTGAGGAAGAATTTGTTTTTGATAAGGAATTTGTTGTTGAGGAAGAATTTGTTGTTGATAAGGGATTTTTTACTACAGAGAATTTTTTTACTGAGAAGCAATTTATTGCTACAAAGGAGGGGTTGAATATTGAGGAATTTATGATTTAGAAGGTGGATTTGAGGACTAAGAAGGAGGAGCTATGAAGAAAGAGGCTTGATTTGAATAAGGAAGAAGAGGAGGTTGATTGGAAGAAGAATCCTACCCATAATATGGGGAAAAATAAATTTATCTTAGAAGAAAGATATGGATGAAGGATAGAAAAACTAGGTTGCATAGGGTGCTGAGTAGAAGAGAGAGAGAAGTAGGTTGAAGATATGGTGGAAACTAAGAATTGTAGGAAGAAATAGAAATAGAATGAGGTGGAAGAAAAAGAGGAGGTTGAAAAATATGATAAGATGAATACAATAAATAAATTTTTTGAAAATAAGAATAGTTTCCATATGCACTAGTTTGGAAAGGATTTTGAGGTGGAGGATGTGAGAGGATTCAATGAGGTTTAAGGAGAGAGAGTTTGTAAAGGATTATATGATGAAGAGGTGAGTTGAGTGGTTGAAACCGTAGCAACCATTTTGGAGGTAATATTAGTGTTTGGATAAATTTGAGGGAGAAGGGAATAATCACCATCAAGAAGGCACTAAGAATGATGTTGCAGGAAGGGGTGTGGAGAATAAGGAGAAGAATATGGATATGAGTCATGATATGAGTCATGATATGAGAGGGAAGGTGGGGGATTTATAGGTGTAACATATATTATGTGGAGATAAAGAGTGGTAGGAGGATTATCCATGCTAGGACTCTGAGGTCATGGAATGTTGTTGGTATTTTATGTCATACTTTGTTCGTGAGTTTGGGATGTAAGTTGTGACATCTTGCTTGAATTTAGGTTGGAAAATATTGAGGTGGAACAAAGGTAGTTTCCTCAAATTGGATGGGTGGGTTTGTTGGAGATCAAGACATAAACCAAGAAGCTTCTACAACTAGGCTTGCTTGCTTGCATGTTTAGCTTTAGGTGAGGACCATGATAAAGGGTGAAAGATTGTGAAATCAGATTTATAGGATAATTTTGCTAATAGGATGGTCTAACTATGTGTTTTTTATGTTAATGGATCTATTTGTGTTAAAATGCAGTCAAATGTACCTATTTGTACTATCAAATAATCACACATATCCATAAAATCCTATATAAAATAGGTAACAAAGGAAAATAAATGGGAAAAATATACACAAAGGTTTTGCACTGTGTATTGTTATATTTTGATGTAGCTTGTAATTGGAGATAGAAAACACAATATGCAAAATAATATGAAATAAAGTAAATCTATGAGATGACTGAAAATATACTATAAATATAAATTATGGAGATGTTTACAAAAGTAGCTATGGAGGAAATGAAAACTCCATGAATATAGCTACAACTCAAGAATGGGCATTGAGCATATTACACCCCATCACAATACATCACACTGCTATATCATATCACTCTAGTCTACACTACTTCACATTGTTGTAGTTCACTCTATATCTATATCTATGTCTATGGCCCTTTATATAGAAAATAAATTTCTTGGCCAAAACTCTACCTAGATTTTCAAGGGACAACTTGCACATATAGAGAGTGCACTTTAAAACTTGTGCATTTATTCCATTACATGTAGTAACTAGATAACTTCCCTCTAAAGCAATCTAATGTCCTATTATTTACCAAGAAAGGTACATTTACATAATCCAAATGATGTAATAGTATATTTCTAACACCTCCCTGTATTACATTATTTGGATATTGAAGACTTTAGTCTTCATTGTGGATCTTCTTCCAGTAGATTGTATTCGACTTGTTCAGGCTCATCATCTTGGTCTTTTATCCAGCCACTTTTATTGTTCTCTTTGTGAGTGTCTTCATTTGGTTATGAATGTTGATGAATGAGTAGAGCATGGTGTACTTGTCCTCTCATATTCTTGAGTTTGATTCTTCTATACTTACCTTTTTTATGTACTAATTATTCATTTTTTTGAACCTGCTCCTTTGGAAATATATTAGCATAATTTTGAAACACCACAATATTCTATGGGATTTTCATTGAATCCAAGATATAGGTATTTTCATGGATTTATCCTATTGCTTTTATTTCTCCCTATTTCATAATGAGACATGTATTAATTCTATCCATATATCCAAAGTAATATCATATAGTTATCTTCTACTAACTTGCTTACTGAGATGAGATTGAATGTTAGTTCAGGAACATACAATACATTGTGTAGCAAAATATTTGGAAATGATCTGCTAGGTGTTACACATCTATATCCATGTATGGGATAGGTTTGACTATCTGTAATTCTTAGTCTGTAGTGTTCAGCATATTCAAGACAGTCGAACCATTATATATTTATTGTCATATGATGACTTGCCCTTGAGTCAATATATCACATATTTTCATGTTTTGTAGAATACTTTATATTTGATCAAATATCACATTCATTATATGATATTCATTTTTCCATTTGAAGTAGAGGAAAAGAGATATGATTTATTTTTTGTTTACCTTATGACTCCCTATATTAGGATATATGATTCCTGATTGAAGAAATATAAGCTTGATTTGATAAAACCTTTAATAATCCTTGTTTGTAGACTACCTTATATCTCCCAAGTAATGTGAGTATATACTTCTAAGGATTTTTAGGTTATGATGAAAGCTTATATTTTGTAACTTGATAATCTATGATGGATGCAGATATTACCAAGTTTTGTAGAATGTCTTATGACTCCCTAGTATGATATGGATAAGATATAATGCTTTTGTAGAAATATAGTTCAATATTGATTGATTTTATAAGGTTTTGTAGAATATCAAAATATATTCCTATTATCCCTTATTACTCCTATTGAACTAAGCATTTTTCCTAAATTTTAAAGAGGTTATAATGTTGGATATTTTACCTCCTTTTGAAAGAATTGACAATAATATTATGAATATTCAATCTATGAAAAACTCTTTTTATAAATAACCCTTTGGGAATTAGGTTAAGCGTATCTAATTTTTCAACTAAATGATTTGATGTAGTAGCCCTTATGAATCCCTAATATTTGGATAAATTAGATCACAATTAGTATTTGTAAATATTCAATTATTATTCTAAGTTTTATATTGCAAATATTTGATTTAATTTGATAAAATATTTCCCTTGATATATGCCTTTCAATGTATATAAATTCCTTTGATTTAACCCTTATAACTCCAAGGAAATAAAGTACATATTAATGGAAATTATTTTACCTTTCTCCAAGAGAAGTTTGGTGCTGAATTTAGAGATGCTTGAACTATTGATTTTACATAGACATCATGGATGTTGTGGATGTATCCTCCAATGGAAATGCTTTGTATTTAATGCATTCCAAATATGGCATCTTCTAGTATATTCCCTTGACTTCGATTGCCTTGAGTATTAAAGGCTCTAACACCTTCTTGACTGTTGCAACTTGGCCATTTTTTGCACAGTCAATGAGAGAGTAATTTTTATGTCGAAGTTTTCTGCTTGACTTTGGTCATTAACGTATTTAAATGGAGATGATTCATCTCTTATGCGCCAAGTGGTATGACCATTTACTTTGAGAACTTGAGGAGAACGAATGCTTTTATCCCTTATTGTAATGTAAGAACATTACGTTCTTTAGTGAAACACTTGGTCTTCCTCTTTGACAGTGTACTCAATGCACCAAATGCACCAGGTTGTTCATGTAACTCCTCCTTGAAGATTAACACTCTCTTAAATTTGTAACATAGTGGTGGAGTATTCCCGGTGGGGAGGTATCTTTCGATGGTCAGAATAATCCCTAGGATGAGCTTGATCTTAAGTACCAAATCGAACAATCTTCCAAGTACCCGAACTACCCTCGTACGGACTGTCAATCTCTTGTACGACCTTCCACACATACACTGTACGATCTGAGATCGTACAGTGGCCAAGATGGTATGATATTGCACTCAAAAAAACTGATGGATGCTATTTTGGAGGCTGTCGTACACAGTTTTGTAATCGTTCAAGCCGATTACCAAAACTGCCAAATCGGGTAAGTTTCTATCAATCGCCTGTTTTACCAAATCGGGTAAGGATTCTGTGTACGATTTGTACGATGTACGATCTGTACGATCCAAAGGTACAACAAGATAGTATTTGCAATGCTCTTCTGCTCCAATCTCTCTCTGGAAGGTTTTGTAAGGTTTTAACAGTCCAAACAAGATGATTCCACACACAAGCAAAGCATCCAATCCGGGATTATAAGTGATTCCGTTCAAGCAATTACGCCCAAAAATCATACAGTCTGCTTCAATACATCCTTGAAAATGTCCTCATGCTCCTAGATCATTCTCCATGATTCCCACCAGTAGCAATCTGCTCACAACCTGCAATGAAGCCTAAAACTAACATATGACAGTAAGGAAGAAACTCAATCACACAATAATCATCCACAATGCATCAACCATACACACAGGATCGTACACTGTCATCCACAATGTCTGTTCTTTATTATTAATGGTGATCAACTCAGTACAATGTGGAAACTCTATCCATACTATAGCAATAACTCAGAAATATGGCTAACTCTCTATCCTAGCAACTATGAACCAGTAAACTAGTAGCCAGACTCATAAATTCGAAAATGGGGCCTTATATAACGTTGCCCAGGCCGTTCCAAAGTGGTTCCTGAGACAATCCATTATTCACAACTGCCCAATTACAACTGAATACATTATTTTGGCCTTTTCCTAAGTTTACACCTTAGGTTAGCAAATCCATGCGACATTTCATCCCGAAATTGCATTTCCTTTACATTTCAGTGAATTTCGGTGCGCCTTGTACGATTTGCCACTGCTCTGTATGGTTTGCCACTTCAGTTGTATGGTCTTATGTATGATTTTCTCCCTACTATACGGTTTCACAAAACTGGAGCAAATCATCTCCAAAATAGTCAAAACTTTAGCAAATCACTTCTTCTTTCTCTGGGAGGTGGATTTGCTGCCTACATCTGCCCTCCCCTTTATTTGAGTCGGCATCCTCGATGACTCATTCTGCTTCTTCTATAATGTTTCCAGTCGAGCTACCTCAGCCTCCAAGTCCTTGACTTGGGTCTTGTACATTTCTCTCTCATTTTTTAGCTTGGCTGCGTAGCTCCCCATCTCGACGGCTTTGGCTCCGTGAAGGTTAGCCTTTTCCTCGATGGCTTTCACGAAGTCCATCATCTATTTCTCTCGATCGGAGGCACTCTTTGACAACTTATCTTTCCAATGAGCCTCTGCTCTAGCAGCCGCTTGAAGCTCTTCGTTCTTCTCATCAATCGTCTTCAAGTGATGCTCGATGTCAGCTTCGAGAGCTCGTATCTGGTCTTCCTTGGTCCTTATTTGAGCCTGCTTGTCCAAGACCATCTCATTGAGCTTCTTGTCATCCATCATCAATTCCTCTATCTGCTTGGCCTGCATAGCTATTTGCTTATCTTTCTCGGCCAACTGAGCTGACATCTGCTCATCCTTTGCTTTGAGTTGTGCCTCCAACTCCTTGATCCTGTCTTCTATCGTCTGAGCGATCTGTCGCTTCTCTTCCTCAAGCATTGTAATCTTGGCTTCAGACTCTATTCTGAAACCTGACAGATCCTCCTCCAACTTCCTTATCTTTTCTTCTACCACTCCCCCCCTTTTCGAAAGACCCCCCCCCAACGTGGCCAATTCCTTTTGAGTGGCTGTAGTCTCCTCTACTTGCGCCTCCTTGAGTCGATGGATTTTTGTCAACCCAACGCTCAACCACTCTATCCAATGAGTCAGGAAGTTCAACTTCCATAGGGTAATGGACACACCTGTGGCAACCCGTCTATACTCCACATCTATCGTATTGGTTGGGCAGGTTGGATGACTCACTCTATCCAGGTAAATCCTCGGGTCCCTCCTGTAGTTTGTGACCGTCCCTTCTGGCAAGTCTTCTCTTCCCAACATCATTGTTACCTCTTCCCTGGGTAACCTCCATGGATGTTGTGCATGGATCTCTTCTGTCTTCTTTATCCGCTCCGCACTAATCACCCATTCCGTTATACGCTCCAACTCGAGAGACACTTGTTGTTCCCACAATGCCAATTCTCCTACATGGCCAATACAAAATGTCATTCTTGCACTATTCATCACATGGCCTAATTGATTGAAGAAGTGCTCCACCTTATCCTCTACACCTCGTGCCTCCTCTTCCATCATAATTCTTTCGAATCATAGTATCTCCAAGAGATAACTAGATTACATTCCCCGTCGTTCTTCCTCTGAAGGAGTCCTTAGTTTGTCTTCTTCTCTAAGGTGGCTAGAGCTTCCTCCAAGCTCTCTAAGTGCTCTCTCGGTATCAATATTTTCTCGAGGTGGAGACTATTTCTCTTGTTCCTCCTCCCCCTCATTATCTACAATGTTTATGATCTCTTCCTGAGATCGTTGCTCGTCCTATCCCTGAGCCTTCTCTGCTCTAGATGAGCCTCCCTGTGGCTCCTCCGTATTGTCTCGGCCTTCCTCCTTGCCCTCCACTTGTTGCTCTTCTACCACTCTTTCCTCCTACAGCTTTTGTGCATCCTCCATTGTGACCTTCGGGGCAACAAGTGCTTCGCTTTCTTGTGGCACTTCCTTCTCCGAGACTTCATGTCTGCTAGAGCCTCCTGATACAAATATGTATCACGTCTTCTTCTTCGGCTCTGCTACTGCTTCCTCTTGGGTAGTGGCCACTCCATCGTGCCCTACCTCAAATCCTCTAAAGAAGTCAGAGGCATCCATCTTCTCATATTGAGAGAAAATTTTTGGTGAGCGTACTATTTTCTCTGCCTCTGCCCAATACACTTCATCCAGCTCCGTCACTTCTAAATCTGACTCTTCCATTCTCCGTACTTCGAGAGCTAGTTTTCCTACCATCCTCTCTCTCTGCCTTCTCATCCTGATCTGAATTGGACTACTCTCCCTTTCTTTCTCGAGAGGCTGCTCCTGCTGCCTTCTAGTAGGTACTGATTGTTCCAATTCTGGCTCCAACCATCTAGAACATTTTCTTCGATGATGTACATCGGCATCCTCCTCTAGAGAAGTATCTTCTTGAGCTTCACTCTTGTGTCGCTCACTCCTTGTGCGTGGTTTCTCTGGAGTCACCTTACCTATGGGTACAAATTTTACCCATCTCAATATTGTTGGTTGATCTGGCCTAATTTCTCTAGGTGGTGTCAACCCTAGGAACTGCATTCCCACTTCTATAACTACATTCAGAAGCAATCCTATAGCCTGAAAGGCCATCCCAAAGTTCTTTGGTCGCTTCATCAATGCTTCATGCATTCTTCTCTCCAGATAGGTACCCCAATCATACGGGATCCCCTAGGTAATACCTTCTACGTACTGTGCCATCCACATTGGCATCTCTATCTTGTCAGGCTCCTTTGGCTTTCGATGATTCCAAAGGTCTACTACAACTGGCATCTCTTCATTATGTAGCTTACACCACCATGTGGCCTTAAACATGCTCAAGATGAACAACATCATCAACATGATGGGTAACACCCATCTCCACCTATGATGGGGGTCAAGGGGGTGGGAACCCCCTTGCAGGGTCAAGGGACAGCGTCCCTTGCAGGGTCGAGGGACAACATCCCTCGTGTGTTCCCTATCACAAGATAGGGTGGGGTCGAGGGGTAGCACCCTCACGGGGTTTGGGGTGGAGCCCCGAAACCTCAATGGAAAAATTGCTAAGACCTTCACTGTCAAAGTCAAATTTTTCCCTTCATGAGCACTTTGGGTTTCTTTACTCAACCTCCTTAAACAACTCAACATCGACTCCCTTTTACCCTATCTTAACCACTGATGGAACACTTTGTATGGTTCTACTCTGTATGATTTCATCTTGTACGATTTCCTTTTGCATAATTTCTTCTTGTACGATCTCACATTGTGCAATTTGACTTGAAATCGTACAATCTCTGCCCACTGTACGATTTCACCCAACCAACGTACAGTGCCCTCTTGCAAAATCATACAATCCCATTCTTCCTTAGGGAATTTTGAGTGTATGATGGGTTGTTCTATTTGGGAAACATCTTCCATAACAACGTCTTCCATAAAAACATCCTCCATGTCAACATCTTCCATGTCAACATCTTCCATGTCATACCATATTCTACATATTTTATTACTGTGAGGAGTGTCACAAACTACATCACTAGTGACAACCTTCCTCTTTACACCATTTTCCCTCCAAATGGTTATGCAAGTTCCTACATGCCATGTGGGGTCTTCCTTACCCTCACCTAAAAATGGTGGACATCTTTGCTTGGCTGCTCTATTAGCCATCTTGGGAGAGTCGTCACTCTCACTCGAGGTCTCCCATGGAATCTCGACCGAATTCCTCCTCGAAGGTGTCTTACTTCCATTGTCATCAAAAGAATCAATTTGAGGTATCTTATTCTATCCCATCACTCGATGACCAAATTCTCGTGCGTCCTCACTCTACGACCTTCTTCGTTGATGTGATGGAGATTGTCTTGGTCTATCTTCCTGAGTCCCCACATCCTATTGCCTTGGTGACTGACTCCCATCCTCTGCACCCTCTCGCAACCCCATTGCCACTTCCTCAGGCCTTACCATCCACTCTCCATCATCGTGCACTTTCTCTTTGTCACCCGTCTCCTCTACGATCGGTGGGTTTTCCTCCTCGTCTTCTATCTCAATCAACAACGTCTCAAAGTCTCCTTCTTCGGATGTCCAAACTTGCTCTATCTCTGGTTCATGCGTACTCTGATCTGAGTTACTCGTGTTTCCTCTTTGAGAAATCCTTATGCTCCTTCTTACTAGAATTTTCTCTCATGGTTCTCTTCTCCCATGACTTCGTGTACTGGTGTCTGTCATAAGAAATCACCTCCAATTGTTTCATCAAATTTGACCCATTTTAACAAAAATGCCAAATTCGATAAGGCAATGGTGCCAAATGTAACATAGTGGTGGAGTATTCCCGATGGGGAGGTATCTTTCGATGGTCAGAATAATCCCTAGGATGAGCTTGATCTTAAGTACCAAATCGAACAATCTTCCAAGTACCCGAACTACCCTCGTACGGATTGTCAATCTCTTGTACGACCTTCCACACATACACTGTACGATCTGAGATCATACAATGGCCAAGATGGTATGATATTGCACTCAGAAAAACTGACGGATGCTATTTTGGAGGTTGTCATACACAGTTTTGTAATCGTTCAAGCCGATTACCAAAACTGCCAAATCGGGTAAGGATTTTGTGTACGATTTGTACGATGTACGATCTGTACGATCCAAAGGTACAAAAAGATAGTATTTGCAATGCTCTTCTACTCCAATCTCTCTTCGGAAGGTTTTGTAAGGTTTTAACAGTCCAAACAAGATGATTCCACACACAAGCAAAGCATCCAATCCGGGATTATAAGTGATTTCGTTCAAGCAATTACGCCCAAAAATCATACAGTCTACTTCAATACATCCTTGAAAACGTCCTCATGCTCCTAGATCATTCTCCATGATTCCCACCAGTAGCAATCTGCTCACAACCTGCAATGAAGCCTAAAACTAACATATGACAGTAAGGAAGAAACTCAATCACACAATAATCATCCACAATGCATCAACCATACACACAGGATCGTACACTGTCATCCACAATGTCTGTTCTTTATTATTAATGGTGATCAACTCAGTACAATGTGGAAACTCTATCCATACTATAGCAATAACTCAGAAATATGGCTAACTCTCTATCCTAGCAACTATGAACCAGTAAACTAGTAGCCAGACTCATAAATTCAAAAATGGGGCCTTATATAACGTTGCCCAGGCCATTCCAAAGTGGTTCCTGAGACAATCCGTTATTCACAACTGCCCAATTACAACTGAATACATTATTTTGGCCTTTTCCTAAGTTTACACCTTAGGTTAGCAAATCCATGCGACATTTCATCCCAAAATTGCATTTCCTTTACATTTCAGTGAATTTCGGTGTGCCCTGTATGATTTGCCACTGCTCTGTATGGTTTGCCACTTCAGTTGTATGGTCTTATGTATGATTTTCTCCCTACTATACGGTTTCACAAAACTGGAGCAAATCATCTCCAAAATAGTCAAAACTTTAGCAAATCACTTCTTCTTTCTCTGGGAGGTGGATTTGCTGCCTACGAATTGAGCGTTAGGGTTTCCTTTTAGTGGAAAGTGTCACTTTCTTCTTTGCATGAATGTAGACCCTATTGCTGGTTCAAAAACAACCTTTGAGATATGGAGCAACAGTATGGAGGCCTTGATAATCGCTTTTAGTGAATGTATATGGAGTAAGTAGTACTCCAAATGATGCTTCAACTTTATTTTTCTTTATATTTGATTTATATCCTCCTTTCATAGATGCTTTTGCTCTTTAATGATGTTGTGCTTCCATCCTTTTGTACTTATATCTTACAGGTTTAACGCTCTAGAATGTGAGGAGTGTGAGCCCTTTGTATGGCTCTTGAGCTAGGATTAGATAGCTTCTAGCATATGACCTCTTCCAACTAATTTTTCCAACAAGAATAGTGCCTATGAGGCACCTTTGAATCTACCTTCTCTCCTTGTATAACTAGATTAGAAATAGTGCGTTATCATGTAAAATAGTTTTAATACAATATGACCTTGTTGCACTTACTTTTGCACTCCTCTTTTTTTATCATAATTTCTGGTTTTTGAGGTAGAATATTGAGTGAAATATAGGAATTTTGAGGTTGTATCTAGATTAGACACCTTCCCCTATTTGCTTGGATTTTTTATAAAATTATACAAGCATGTAACCATATGATAGAAGCTATTATTTTGCACTATTTTCATGTGCTCTTAAATTGAGACTCACCAAGTCTTGTTCAAGGATTCTTTTTGATGCAGAAGCATCCAACGAAAGACAAAATATCGCAAAGAAGAAAAAGTGTCGCGATATCGCGACATGTTGGCAAAGAAGGAAAAGTGTCGCGATATCGCGACATGTTGGCAGAGAGAGAAAAAGTGTCGCGATATCGCGACATGTCGCATTTTCACGACCAAAAGGTGAGAGAAGGCACCAGAGAGAAAAAGTGTCGTGATATCACGACATGTCGCATTTTCAAGACCAAAGGATGAGAGAAGGCGCAAGGGAGAAAAAGTGTCGCGATATCACGACATGTCGCATTTTTACGACCAAAGGACGAGAGAAGGCACAAATGAGGAAAAGTGTCGTGATATCGTGACATGTCACATTTTCATGACCAAAGGATGAGAGAAGGCGCAAGGGGGAAAAAGTGTTGCAATATCGTGAGATGTCTCATTTTCATGACCAAAGGATGAGAGAAGGCGCAAGGGAGGAAAAGTGTCGCGATATTGCGACATGTCGCATTTTCACGACCAAAGGACAAGAGAAGGCACAAGGGAGGAGAAGTGTCGTGATATCACGACATGTCACATTTTTGTGACCAAAAGACAAGAGAAGGCGCAAGAAGAAAAAGTGTCGCGATATCGCGACATGTCACATTTTCGTGACCAAAAGACGAGAGGAGGCGCAAGAGAGAAAAAGTGTTGCGATATCGCGACATGTCGCATTTTTGCGACCAAAAGACGAGAGGAGGTTCGAGAGAGAAAAGTGTCGCGATATCGTGACATGTCGCATTTTCACGACCAAAAGACAAGATAAGGTGCAAGAGAGAAAAGTGTCATGATATTACGACATGTCGTATTTTTGCTACTCGAAAAGGGTAGGAAGGCAGAAAAGCAAAAGTGTCACGATAACACGACATGTCGCATTTTTGTGACTCGAAAAGGGTAGGATGGCAAAAAAGTAAAAGTGTCACGATATCGCGATATGTCACATTTTTGTGATGCAAAAAGGGCAGGGAGGCAGAGAAGAAAAAGTGTCACGATATTGCGACATGTTGCATTTTTGTGACCAAAGAAAATAAAAAGGGCAGGCGGTTACAGTAGTCATTACAAAGGAAATTATTGAGTGGTGGGTATACCGAACGTCATCATTGGTTGACAGGCGGATAGAGTCTATAGTGGCAGCACTGAATAGCATGTGGCACCAAGGTGCAATGAAAGCAGATGAAGATCAAGAGTCAGAAATAAAAATGTTTCGAAAGCAAAAACAATGAAGAGGCACGAGAAATGAAACGAAGGGTCACGCCAAAATTTTTAAAAGAGGAAGCAAAGGCATGCACAAGGGGTCAGAGACTACTGAGACAGAGTTGCAGAGCTGAAGGTAAGAGGGCCATTCTAGACCTGTTTGGGCTATTTTTCTTCCAGGGGGAGAAATGCTGTAAAGAAAAAAAAATAAACTATCTTTTAGAATAAAGGAGTTTATTTGGCAGACTGCTGCCATTTTCTGTAAAATCTTTCCAATTTTTTTTAATGAGAATTGAATTTGATTGATTAGAAATTTTGTCTGCCCATCACTTTTGATGCTCTTATGATGGTTACTTTCTTCTCCAATGCTTGGAGGATTGATATGATTTTGTGTCTTCCTTAGGCCACTTCAAATTTGTAGATATTAGTGCATTAATAGTTTCTTTAGACACTTTGACAAATTCTATTTTTGTGCCCTTATAATGAACACAAATAATACTCTTTGAAATCAATATAATAGTGCAAAATGAATCTAACAATACTGCACTAAGAATTTCACCTTATCAATCCAATCAACTCTCAAAAGTAATGCACCTAAATAATTTACTACAACTAATCAAGAATAATATGATATATGAATATTCAAGAATTATTCTAAAATTTATTTATAAGTAAGGTAATAGGAGCTAGTCTTCATTTTATTTCCAAATTAGATGATAGGTAGTTGATGGATAGTTTAAAATTCTGAAATCTAATCAACCCCTAAAGTGCAAATGAACCTTAAATAATTCTTTTTTTTTGCACATTTGAAGACTCTTAATTCAACTCTCATTTTTGCAACTTTAATCCAGTTAAGGCGCTTAAAAAATATGATAATTAATCCACTCAATGAATCTAGTTGCACTGATAGTTGATTACATTTTTTCTTAAAGCTCTTTTTGCCATTTTTGTAGAGGATGTAGATCTTGGTGTCTAAGATCACCAAGTTGCTATCTTGAGTAAGATATTGTAGGCCTCCATAGGTTGCCTTGAACAACTTCGTATTCACAAAAATATGATCTCCAACTTTCTTTCACAAGTCTATAATTTGGGTGGCTTGTTCTCCTCTTGTAGTCTCCTCCTCTTTCTATAGATTAAAAGAGATCTTTGATTCTGAAGTGGTGCCTTATTTCTATAATAGGTAATCTTTTGGATCTGGTAGGCTTCTTTTGTTTGAATCTTCCTTAAAGATTATTGTCGAATTCTAACTTCAAACAAGATCTTCTTCTCAATATTATGAATTGAGATCTTCTAATATTTAGCACTCCTTACCAAATTATTCTTCTTGGGCTTGTTATCAGATGGTAACAATTGTCCCAAATATCTCCCTATCTACAGTAGTGAATTTATTCAATGAGTTCTCCTTGGAACTCCTTTAATGATTTCTTTAGTAAGGCTCTCCAAACCTTTTATTGGATGCTCTTAGAGGCCTTTCCAAGACCTTGTAGCTTCTTCTAGTCTTCTTTGAGACCTTATCTTCAACCTTTTACTCCTAGAAGTGTTGGTGGTGACATATTGTCCTAGATCTCTGATTTTACTATTTCTATATTCGAGAAAGACTCTCCTAGTCCTTCTTCATCAATGAGATCTTCTCTTGATCTATTTTGCTTTAGGTGCTAGATTGATTCTAAAGAAGATACTCTTCCTAACCTTTTTATGGGAAGCTTTCCGAACACACTAAATCTACTTGTTCCTACAATAAATTACTAGTACTAAAATCTACTTTTGAATTAGATAATCTCTCCTAGAGTCTTATTTAGGATCAAGGCTTCTACGGCCTTTTCTTTAGTACCAAGGCTTTTGTGGCCTTTTCTTCAAGGCTTCTATGGTCTTTCCATCTGGATCAAGGCTTCTATGACCTTTGCTTATGGATCAAGGCTTCTATGGTATTTTATTTTGGATCAAGGCTTCTATGGACTTTTATTCTTGTGAAGGTTTCAATCTATCAATGGAGATGTCCTGTATCTAAAGTTAACTGCAATTCTAGTCTAGAAGTGTAGGCAGGAAAATCCACATCCTAAAAGGAAGAAGCAATAATAAAGCTAGATTTGCATAATTTTAAATAAAATGTACAATCTGGTGAGATAGTACAATTGACAAAGTAAAAATGTACAATGTACAATTTGGTATAAATTGTACAATTGACAAGAAAAACGTACAATTGGGTGGAATTGTACAATTAGAAAAATAAATAAATAAAGGTAAAATGCATGTAAAATTAAATGAAATGTGAAGACATGCAAATGAAATGTAATTTGATAAAAATTACATTAAACCTTAGCAAACATTAATTAAAGTTATTAATGTATGGGCAGTTGTAAATAATGAACTATCTTAGGAACCACTTTGGAATGGCCTGGACAACCATTATAAGCCCCCATTCAAATTTTTGGTGTTGTTGGTTGATGGTTGGGTTGTTGGTGGATTGTTATTGTTCATGGCTACCATTCATGTGTAGTTTGTGGGTTGAGAAGAGGGATTTATTGTTGCAGTTTATGTTGTAACGTACACTACCTGTGTACAATGCTAGAATAATATAAATTATCATTTAGACCAAATTTTTTGTGCATGTGTGTGGATCTGAGAGCAATATCAATAAATATATTGTTGGGGAATTTTTATTGATATTGCAGGTACTATGGAGTCCAAATCTATGGTGGAGTTGCATACTAAGAAAACATACAACCATCCATGTGCTCTTATGTGAAATATATGAATAGAGAGAAAATCATATTTATGGTTGTTACCCATTATTAGAAATGATGTTTTTGGAAATAATAGGCAAATGGGTATTTTTCTAAGTCAAGATATTTGGTAGAATGAGGGTTTTTACCAAACTGTACAATGATGTGACCAAACCGTACAAGGGTTTGTAATTCTATACATCTGATGATTTTTTGGCCTAAAATTATACTTTTAAGCATTTTGAAGGTAAATCAAGTGATTTCCAAGTGAATCCTGGCAAAGTGAGTGAGATTTGATCAATTCCAATATTCTTGGAGAAATAGTACAAGTGTTCAGTTATGACCGTACAACTATACGTTTTGGGGTTGTATAGTCTCCAGTTGTACGTTTTGAAGATTGAACAGTTGTAAATAGTACAACTATATGGAATTGGCCAAATTAGGTGCAATTAGTTGGAATTTATATTAAATATCTCTCATCGCATCCCTCCCAAGAATAATGCACTCCACTCGTGCTACAAGAAGTCTCTTCTATAGTGTTCTTCTCTTGCAACAACTAATATCTATGCTATGAAGGTACTCCAACCTTTGGGATAAGAAGTTGAAATCTCCTAGATTTCTATTGTAGGAGGTGTTCCAATCATTTGAGTATTAATTACCTAAAATAAAATAACCTTTAGGCTATTTTCTCCTAATTTCTTAGATGGGTTTCACTAGTTGATTCATCAAACTAGTGGATCAAGTGTTGAGTCCTAGTCTTCACAATTTTTCCCTTGAAACTCTATGGAAAGACTCTAGCCATATGCAATGTCAGTATTACAAAATTTGATATTCTTCTTGTCCTTACTTGTGGCTCTCCTTAATTCTACCACGAAGACTATTTTGAGAATTTTTGATAGTGACTGGTCCAATGGCATGTCAAGTACTCAAAAAACTTAGGGTCAATGATAATGGTGGTTCCTTATAGACCTACTGTAGCTCTGATACCACTTTTAGCTTTTGATGCAGCATGTAATGGGAGATAGCAAACACAAGATGCAGAATAATATAAAATAAAGTAAATCTACGAGATGACTGAAATATACTATAAATAGAAATGATGAAGATATTTACAAAAGTAGTTGTGGAGGAAATGAACACTCCATAAATATAGCTACAACTCAAGAATGGTCATTGAGCATATTACACCCCATTACAATACATCATACTGCTACATCATGCCACTCTAGTTTGCACTACTTCACACTATTGTAGTTTACTCTATATCTATATCTATGTCTATGGCCCTTTATATAGGAAATAGATTCCTTGGACAACACTCTACCTAGATGTGCAAGGGATAGCTTACACATATACAACTTGCACTTTGATACTTGTGCATTTATTACATTGCATGTAGTAACTAGATAACTTCCCTCTAAAATAATATAATGTCCTAAGTATGTACCAAGAAAAGTACATTTATGTAATCCAAATGATGTAATAGTCTATTTATAACATGTATGAGTCTATTTTTTTATGTTTTTTAGCAGTTTATAACAAGAAATTAACCAATCAAACTGAGAATATTGTAAAAAACAAATAAGTTTTTGAAAATGTTTGTGGGTGTTGTTGTGGTTGTGATGTTGACTAGATGTGTACTTGGTGAGTGATTTCTCTATTTTTTTGTAACTTGTTATATTTTGTGATGTTTTTTTTGTAATGATTATGAAAATCCTAAAATGAATTAAATGGGTGATGGATGTTCTAAATGGAGGTGTGTCGATGACTGTCTCCCTACAACATCCAAAGGTATGCAATGGGTAACTATGCAAAAATAGGTGAATATTTGCTAATGATGGGTATGGATTGGGGTAACCAAAATGAGAGAATATAGGTATATTATGCAAGAGTTAGCATTGTATAAGACTTGTGTAGGCCAAACTAGCTTTTGCCTCACCCTCGAGTGGGCTTGGTCAAAAAATAATAGTTTCTTACTCACTAATTATATGCAGCCCTGTGAGTAGGGGCATCTAATCCTAACCTACCATGAGGATATCTCAAAGGTAGGGATTTTTTTGGTTATGAAGTCCAAAAAACTTCTTATGGCGGCTATTATGGTGTCTAAGTGGTGATACAACAACTGGAGATGAAAGGAAACATCGTTGGTCACGATTTGGTGGTTGGTGATGAAGTTAAATTGAACTAATGTGTGAGAGATTTGCAAGTGTGTGTGGTTGAAATTCCTTTTTAGAAAATAAAATGTGAAAAGGAAACTAAGTTATGAAAGTGATGAAAGGAAAATATTTTTAACTCGGTTGAAATGAAATTTACATTTTGAAAAGAAATCTAAGTTAAGTAAGAGCTAAAAATATCTAAAAGAAAAATGAGATATATGCTTAAAGCATGCAAAGAAAAAGAGATTGTTTTGAGTGTTATGTAGGCTAAGATTTGCTTTATCACAAATCTATCTACACTAGCCAAGATATACTGATTAAGGCTATGACCAAATATCTTGTAAGAGCTCTGTGTACAAGATATATCAAAATTTATTCTCAACTCAAAAAGATAAATAAATTTAGAGGATTTCTTTATACCTTATGCAAATGCATTTATGCTAAATTAATGCAAATATAAATGCATAAACACCTATGTTGTACTACTTGCAAAAGGGACTTATAAAAGATTCTAAGCAAGTGACTAAAGTGATTTTGGTACATTTTGTAAAACCTTAAAGCAAAAGATATGCATTTTGTAAAAATACTGAAAGTGATTTGGGGCTTTTGTAATGTAAAATTATAGAAAAAAAGACCAAATATTTAACTTTGGAAAATAAAATTGTTGTTTTAACCAAAATAAAAAGGTTTTTTCATGCTTCCCTATGGTCTCCAACTTTTGGAATAATATCTAGATGGTTGTTAGGGTCTAAACCGTGTCTCATATTTGATCGTACCCCTCCCTTTAGTCAATTTGATTGTACCTATCCCTATGATTAGGAATAGGGGTATATTTTTTAATTTTTTAGTTATTTGTAGTTTGTGTGCTACATAATTAGTTTTTGTAATATTGCTTACAATAGAGAAAGGCAAAAAATCAAATTTTATGTAAAAAGTTAATTACCTAAGTTGAAAGATAGGAATCGTAAGATGGTATACAATTGATTTTTTCAAGTAAAGATAGATGGAAGATAAATGATTTCATATTGAATATGTCATTTTGTAAGGTGGTTTGGCCTAAGAATATAGCGTGGCAAGTAAGATAGCAATCTCTATCGGAAAATCTATCCTCAAACTTACTTGCAATAGTGGAGTTGCTATGGACTGTGTAGAAACTAGTACCTGGTTATTAGGGACCTAGCATATGAAGTGCTTTATTCAATTGTATGGTATGATACAATTATTTTGATCATACCCCTCTGTATGATCTTGGCTTGTAGACCAAAAAAGCTTCTTCCTTGGACTTGAGGTGTGTTTTAGGGATTTGGAGGGTTCTATGCTAGTTTTTTGGTACTTGTAATAAAAAATATGACAAAGATGTCAATTAGAAGCTAAAAAATTAGCTTGAAAATAACTAGGTGAGTTGGTCCCACTATGATCACTAGTTTGCATTAACAAGTAAAAGGATTACAAGATTGATCCTTAAATAATATTAGCCCATGGGCAACAAAATGAGTCTCCCAAGAAGGGAGTCCTATTTCAGTGAATGGTTTTAACAACACTAAGGGTATTTTGTAGGATCCTCAAAAGGAGTGGACTTATTACACATTATCCATTGTTAGTTGTAAAAGGTCCTCTAAAAATTTGGAGATCTATCTTAATCATACCCCTTGTGATAGAAGATAAAATACCAAATGAAACTAGTCTATTGCATGATGAAAGTGACTAAAAGTGATAAAATAGTAAAAATATGTTACTTACCTAGCTTGGTGGTCTACTATAGGGTTTTGGACTGAAATATACCCTTGAATGGGATTGTACCATTGGGTATGAATGTTTTAGTCATACCTATCTATACAATTTTCTTCGTTCTAGCCATACAGAAGAAATTTGTGTTATAAAGGTTCTTCTAGTATTTTGAGACTCCTCCCATGTTGGGAACCTTCTATACCTACAATTCGAAGAAGCTTACAAAATAAGAGGGGCTATCAATGAGTACATATGGGTATTCATGGTGGTTTATGGTGACTAATGGTTGAGTGCACATAGTGTCTAGAGTTATTTCTAGATATTTTGGGTATGTGAGTGGTTGATTCTTAGAAATGATAGAAATGAACTTCTATTTATAGAATTGGCCGAGGTGTCCCCTAAGGTGGTATGGGGTTCAATACCTCATAAATGGATTTGGGTGAGATAAATACTCACCCATACACATGCAATAAATGGGCATGGGTGATGCATGGAAGTCTTCTCATTATTATAGCATGGTGGAGGATGACTCATCCATGCTTTCAATGCCTTGAATGCCTTAATGCAAAAGGTATTCAAATATCATTTATGACATTGAATGCACATGGGGATGTGGAGGGGAGCAAGAGTTAAGGTCTAACCATAGTTGGGTTAACCATGGGTTTAGAATTGACCAAAGTGAGGTGGAGGTTAGGCTAAATTAAGTTTGACCATGGGTTATGTTGACCATGGTTAGGATGAACCTAAGTTTAAGTTTGACTATGATGTGGAGTTTGACCAAGGTTAGGTTAGGGTGAACTAGGCTTAGGTGGAAGGTAAACTAGTCAAAGGGTAGACTAGGATGATATATTCTAAGATTAGGCTTAAGGGGTGGTCGTATGGTGACCAGGGGCTGAGTGTAAGAAAGGGCTTAAGTGACCAAGGAGCCTTAAGTGGATGAATAGTGTTTTTAGGTTAATAATACAAAATTAAAGAGGATTTACAATTTTTTTAGCTGTTAGCGCTACACAAGGATAAATGTGACATTTTGGGGTGTTTAAAAAATCTACACATAAAGCCTTAAATTTGTTAATATACTCACATTGAAAAAATCCCTCAATTTAAAAGTAATGAGATCCATATCAAATTTGCTAACCTTTATAGCATTTATTAATTAAAAAAAAAAATCATGTTATCGTAGTAAATGGATCTTATTTTACCTTGAATATAGAAAAGTAAATTAGACTTAGCCAACAACTAGAATAATATAGAGTTTCTTTTTGTTATCTAAAAGGGTTTCTTTGTCAAGGTTTTTTATTATATTCCTCTAAAAAGATCCATAAACCCATACTTTATAGTAAATCAATTGTCTAGATGGACCAAATGTTATAGTCATTACAAAATGACCAATGGTAATCAATATTTTTGAGGATGGACCAAATGTTATAGTCATTACAAAATGACCAATGGTAATCAATATTTTTGAGGCTAAATATCACTTATGCCTTGTCAAACATTATAACTAGAAGTATGTGTTTTACCTCAAACAACATTTCAAGTTGGTTGGTTTCATAAATTTAAATGAAAGGGAAAAAAAGAAACCAAAACTATTAAGTGTCGTGAAAAACATTTTTTTTTCTTCATAAATAATAAATAAATACATCTTATTTTAAAATTAATACATAAAAAAATGTTTTTGTAATAAATAATGAGTAAACTTACCTCATTGCACAATAAATTTATTATCTCTTAAATCGTGTTTCAAATATTCTTAAATTTTTTTAAGAAGGTTACTTAGGCCATACCACTCTTTTATTTATTTATATTTATATATATAATACTTGTATTTTTTAGGTAGTGTTAAATCAAAATAAAAGTCTTATCCTACACCTAAATTAATAGTGTTTACATATCTTATATTTAAGATGTTATCAAATTTAAAAATAGAAATTTATATAATAATTGTTTAACTTACACCTAATTTTATATCTGTTTGTTTGCATATTTAACACGCAACTTTTTGTTTTGTTATAATTTTTAGCGTGTTGAATAAGATAAAGTGAGTAGCCCATCAACAAACACTTGCCCACTATCAACTGATTTATTCTTTCTATTAAAGCACAAGTTTTTGAAAGGGATATAATCCCTAACTTGTGATTTTCAATCCTTTAAATAAAAACTCAAAAATATACCATTAATTTTTTTTTGATAAAATTATGTGTAAATAATAATTAACAACTATTAGACATTGACCTCTGAGAGAGAAAGAGGAAGGAATGAGTTGCACAGCGCATGCCTTCTTCAAAAAGCAAAGGAACGTAATATCTCACCAACTTATACTTCTTTGGTTTATTCGGAAAAGCAGGACCACAACTGTTGATTCAATAGGTGAAGTGTCCGAGCAACTGTATTTAGAAAGCAAAGCATCAAAGTTGATTATCGATTACATGTGCTCTGCGCTTCTCATTTATACATGGGACCCGAAACTATTAAGAATAATATCAACTAATTTTTAAACTTTAATTATTTTAAAAAATTATAAATATGTAGATAAAATTTTAAATTATAAAAAATATTAAAAAGTAATAAAGAATATTATAGACAGTCAAATATCCAGATGTTGTAGGTGAGTTGGAGAGGAGAGGGCAATCCTCTTAGGAGGTCCCAGGTTCAAATCTCCACCCTACCAAAAAGCTGAATTGGGTATCTAAAATCCAATTGATAATGTTGGTGCAGGCAGAGTCAGGTGCGACCTCTAAGTAACTTTGACTGTATAAAACCACTGTTCGTGGTCTTTGAGACCAAAACGATTCAGCAAAGGGTTTTTTCGCTTTAAAAAAAAAAAAATTATATACAGTCAAATCTTTAGACCACTTTTGATTTCATCAGCTATGCGTTAGATAACTTTTTAAACTTATTGTCTACGTGCTATTTTTGATGATGAAAAAAACAGTGTTCACTGGTTTACAGAAGAGAGGTATTAATGTAATCAAATTTTATTTAAAATATGTTATTAAAAATAACAGTTTATGTATAAAAATATTACAAAATATAAAATACATGATTTAAAAAAAAAATGATTAGAAATCCACTACTGCTAGGGAACAGGAATAGGATTACTACGTAGAGGTATCTAGTAGACAATCTAATTTTTTTTTTTTTTTTTTGTTTAGAATTATTTAGTAGACAATCTGATTTTATTTTTGGTTCAGATTCCCCAGGTTGGTCCAATTATAGTGTAGTTGTCCTGAATCCACTGCACTGCCTTGTCACGTCGTGAAATTGATTAAGAGACAATCTGATTTTCTTTTTGGTTCAGATTCCCCAGGTTGGTCCAATCCAATTATACTGCAGTTGTCCTGTATCCACTGCACTGCCTTGTCATGCCGTGAAATTGATTAATGTTTTGATTCCCAACGGAAGCTGAGGGTATTGGGAGTCTCACATTTACAGTCGAACACTGGGTGAAAAAATTGCCTATAAATACAGACTCCATTGTGCATACATTCCATGCATTTTTTGTGCTGAAATCTTTGTTTTGTTTGTTGGGCTTGCAAAGATGTCTTCTGACTGTGGAAACTGCGACTGCGCTGACAAAAGCCAGTGCACGTATGTATAATAATCCCTTGTTCCTCTTCCCTTTCTATTTATCTCAATTATTTTTAACTTTAATAACTCCTTCAAATTAATAAGCTGTTGTTGAACTTGATGTTATGTGATGGCCTCACAGTAAGAAGCGCAACGTCTTCCAGATGGAAGGGGTCGTGGAAACCAGCTATAGCGTGAGGTAGGGTTTTTCTGTTTAATGGTTTTACAGTGTTTAGGATTTAAAAACTTATGTTCTTCTTAATTTTTTAAGGATCTATAAATATATAATTTCGTTCTACTTTAATACATCCTTAATACCTGTTTTGAGCAGTCACATGGAATACTCGGCGATACAAGAACAGAATGACTGCAAATGTGGGCCTGCATGTACTTGCACTACCTGTCACTGTCACAAATGATCTATTAAAGCTTGAAGGCTTCTTTATTAATAAATAAATATTTTCGATGCCTAGTTAATTATGTGAGCTCTGGTTATGTTTTGCAGAGCCAGTAGAGTATCATCAGTAGTAGATGATGCTCGGTTAATGTTAGCTATGTGCGTGTATTTCTCGGATGAAGGAGTAGGTTTATTAAATTAGCTCCTGGTTTGTGTTTCTTGAAATCCGATTCAAAATATCATTGTAATGCCCATGGAGTAATTGCATCTAGTTATTGAAAATTAGAAGTAAACTTTGGTTCGCTAAATATTCTGTGGATGATCTTCTTGTCTACTTGCTCACAAGTTTATTGTTCTTCCGATATATGGGGTTTTTGTTAAGATTACTCCTCGTTGTATTATTATACGAAGCCAGACTTGGAAGGGAGAAAAATAATTCACAAAGCTTTGGAATATTTATGTATAGTCTGAGCATGTGTCCATTTTTTTTTGGAATATTTATGTATAGTCTGAGCATGTGTGCATTTTTTTTTTTTTAATACAAGATAAAGAAGTGTAACTGCGGCCATTCTCTTTATACTTCTAATTTAGGTTTCCTTATAAGGAAGCCTCAAAGACATGTAGATGTACACAGTTGTTTTTTTATTCCCATTTTTATAGCTTCGAAAACTGCATAACACACGTATAAAGAGAGCTTTTGGAGTTTTAGTTATTTTTTATTATCTTAATTTATTTATAAGTTAATATTACACACAAATGATGGTGGAGCAAGTATGTATTTGTTGGGATAATAGAGAGCTTATATAAATTTAATCTTTTTATTTATTATAAGACTTTTTTATTTTATATAGAGGGCGAAGATTTAGGGTGTAAAAACATAATACTAAATTTTTTAATTAAGTTAATGTTAAAATTAATTTATCAAAAAGTTATAGTTATATTTCATGTATTTATGAAGAAAAATATTAATAAAATTTTATTTTTTTATCGAATGAAAAATATCTTCAAATTGGGCCAAATAAAAATAAATCAAAGATCATGTAGTAGATGATTTAATGATGAATGCAATATATTTAGCTAAAATATTTAAAAAATTATAATGAGTATTATGTAGTTGTGTGATTTGAGATAAATCTCTTGAAGTGAGCATAAAAGGATAAATATAGAAGGTTGGATGACCTAGTGTGATTTATGTGATATACCTTAAATATAAGCTAAATATTTAAGTGATAAACATATTCTTGATTATCAACCTTGATTATCAACCTTGTATGAAGTATAAATTAGTAAAGAATTATAAACACTTCAATGAATTCTCTTTAATTTAATGGTATGAAACTTGGGATTGGCAAACCATAATTAAATAATGAGAAGGTTGGTAATAATTCTTGTTCTATAATTATCCTTTAACTAATAAGGAAGGGATATGATATAATCCAAATTTTCTTAATCAATTATTGGCTTGGAATATTTGGTGAAGGTTACTATTTCTAAATGCATATTTAATTTTTTTCTTGTATGTTTAAAATATTGATATCTTTATTACTTCATCTGCATGTAGAACAAATGAGTTGGTGTTCATCTATCATTAGATGTGATGTTTAACTATAAAGGAATAGTGATGCAAGAACATACAAGGGAATACAAACCATTTTTATAACTTTCATGAATAAGGAATGTAAATAGGTGAGTGCAGGTTATTCAAACAATTAGTGCATCATTTATATACCACATGGGGAAAAAGAAATAACAATGACAGAACAAAGGAAAGGATAAAAAGGAAGGAAAGAAGTCCAAGGGTAGGGTTGGTTATAACGGATATAAGAATAAGAGAAACGGAGATGACATAGGAGAGACCCAAAAGGTCAGGAAAATTATGAGATAGTCTAGAAGAGAGGTAGCGAAAGAGATACATTTGGAAAACATGTAAGATTACCATATGAAGGAGGTTATTGGAGGAGAAAAGGTTGATGAGAAACATGACCTTTGGAATAAAAAGAGGATGCATGATTATCATCCAAATCATGCCTTTTGAAGTTGAAACACCCACATTGTCATTCAAAGAGAAATCTCACCATCCAATAAATATATTAACCATAAGGAAAACTTAGTATAACACGTACATAATTTGAAGTTGTAAAAACCCATGTATGCTCACCTTGGTTGTGCCACTTAACATCAAACATAACACTAACTTTTTTTTTTTTCATTAAACACACAACATATAGTTTTGCTTTCATTTTTATAGCAATCATAGTTTCACCTAAATTTTATTTTAATTTTTGTTTTTTACCATAGGTATAACACCACTTTTGAGTTTAATACTATTGTAGCATAGCCACCCAAGTGGATGAGATCGGCCATATCCCGTAAAGGTGCCATTCTACATATTCGATTCACCACAATATCGTTCCTCTTGTTCTGACCATATGGGTTGATCTATGGTAGGGGTTATTCTATAGGGCCCATACACCTAGATGGGGGATGCTTGCTTCCCTATTCCTTATCACTCTGAACCTTTTAACTAATTTTCAAACTTGTTCCTATCTCGAATGAAAGTAAATTGGGTACTTATGCCTAGTGTCTAACTTATTACTCTTTGCATGGGTTCAACTAGAGCCATGCCAATACACTAACCTTAGACTGAATTGCTCATGATATTTAAAACCCTCTTTAATATGTCCCATACCATACATTGAGGCCTTGTTGGTTTAGTTAAAGATACATGGAATCTATCACAGAACTATCCTAGATGTAACCTGGAGAAAGCATCCCATACCGCCTCTCATACCAGCTTTGAACTAGTCTTTTCAAATTGACCATACTCGTAAGCTTGCAGTTGCTCTAGGTACTATTGTGTGTCTACTCACACTCCAACATTTTTTTTGAGGGGGGTTAATTGTGAGCATTCTCTCAATGCTCCAATTTTAACTTAGGGTCTCACACCCCTACGATTTGTTTTGCATTCAAACTCCTAAGATTTTACTAGGTTTCTAAAACATCCATACAAGTTAAGGTTTAACAAAGTTCATTGAATCACAATGCATTCCAATTTGTGACTCTAAGGTCTAAGCTTTGATAAGAAGTGGTAAACTTTCTTGCAAAGAAAATCAACATACGCATAACATACAATTTAACTTATTTCTATCTTTAATCCTAATATTTTATTCCCAATTTAAAGTGTTAGGATCAAACATTCTTTTCAAAGGTCAACGCAAACACTTATTTATAATTCACTGAAAAAGGATACCTATTACTTTTAAATACTAACTCAAATAACCTTTAGAGTTGACCAATTTCATAAAGTTAAATAAAAGGAAAAAGAAAAAGGAACCAAAATTATAATATGAAAAACATTTTTTTAATCTTCATAAATAATAAATAAATAATTATTATTTTTTTTTTAAATAAACACATAAAAATAATATTTTTATAAAAATAATGAATAAACTTACCTCATTGCATAATAAATTTATTATCTCTTAAATTAATTTTTTAAGAAGGTTACTTAGACCATACCCTCTCTCTCTTTTTATATATATATATATATATATACTTGTATTTTTAAGGTAGTATAAAATCAAAATAAAAGTTTTAACGCACACCTAAATTTATAGTTGTTTACATATCTTATACTTAATATATTAAATTATGTTAATATATTTGATTAAAAATAGAAACCTATACAATAATTGTTTAACTTGCACCTAACTCTATATTCGTTTGCTTCCATATTTAACACAACTTTTTTTCAGGTGTTGAGTAAAAATCAAAGTAAATAGTCCATCAATAAACACTTACTTGCTATCAATAAACTTATTTTAATTTTTTAAATTATATTATAAATATAAATCTAAAATCATAGACTAAGATATATTTTTTTTAATTATTTGTGGCTAGTAATTAACAACTATTAGACATTGACCTCTGAGAGAGAAAGAGGAAGGAATGAGTTGCAAAGCCCATGCCTTACTCAAAAAGCAAAGGAAAGTAATATCTTACCAACTTAACGTACTCCTTTGGTTTATTCGGAAAAGCAGGACCACAACTGTTGATTCAATAATTGAAGTGCCCGAGCAACTGTACTTAGAAAGCAAAGCATCAAAGTTGATTGTCTATTACATGTGCTCTGCGCTTCTCATTTACTTACATCAACCCAACGATTACTATCTGAACCTGTCCTCTCTTAAATATATACATGGGCCCGAAACTATAAAGAATAATATCAGCTAATTTTTAAACTTCAGATAAATGTAAAGAGATTATAGACTGTCGAAGACAGCCAAATCTTTAGACCACTTTTGGTTTTAGCATTATTGTCTACGTGCTATTTGCCCAGAAGTTTTTTTTTTTTTAATTATGGAAAAAAATAGTGATCATTGGTATACAGAAGAAATCAAATTTTAGTTAAAATATGTTATATAGAAATATTACAAAATATAAAATCAATGATTTCCAAGAAATGACTAAAATTCACTACTGCTCACGAACAGGAATAGGATTACCACGTAGAGGTATCTAGTAGACAATCTGGTTTTCTTTTGTTGTTCAGATTCCCCAGGTTGGTCCAATTATAGTGCAGTTGTACTGTATCCACTGCATTGCCTTGTCATGTCGTCATGAAATTGATTAATGTTTTGATTCCCAACGGAAGCTCAGCCATTGGCGGTGTCACATTTACAGTGGAACACTGGGTGAAAAATTTGCCTAAAAGTACAGACTCCTTTGTCCATACATTCCATGCATTTTTTGTGTTGAAACCTTTGTTTGTTGGGCTTGCAAAGATGTCTTCTGACTGTGGAAACTGCGACTGCGCTGGCTTTGAAAGCCAGTGCACATATGTATAATAATCTTATCCTTGTGAGTGTGGTCTACTGGTATGGATACCACCTTGTTCTATCTCCGCGAATGTGGTTTTAGTACTGGTTTACTGACAAAAACACCACTACCTGAATTCAAATCCCTACGACAAATGTTTATAAATATTTACTTATTAAAAAGAAAACACCTCTCTTCCTGTTCCTGTTCCTGTTCCTCTTATCTCAATTTTTTTAACTTAAATATCTCATTCGAATTAATAAGCTGTTGATGTTATGTGATGGCCTCACACTAAGAAGCGCAACGTCTTCCAGATGGAAAGGGTCGTGGAAACCAGCTATAGCGTGAGGTAGGGTTTATGCTGTTTAATGGTTACAGTGTTTAGGATTTAAAAACTTATTTTATAGTGATGTTCTTCTTAATTTTTTCATGATCTATAAATATATAATTTCATTCTACTTTAACACTGTTCATTTTACATGGAATATTTAGCGATACAAAGATAGAATGATTGCAAATGTGAATCTGGATGCACATGCATATCTTTGGTATACTTTGTCTTGAGAAATGAAGATGCAATCTATAGATTGGTCAACTTTAATGCCAAGAAAATACTTCATCATCCCCAAGTCTGTCATTTCAAACTTCTTCATGGCTGTTCTAAACTGATCAAATAGCATGCTACTATTTTCAGTATATATCATATCATCTACATACAAGCAGACAAATATCATTTTCTCCTCTGTATTTGTTTTCATGTACAGAGTGTGTTTATATGGGCATTTAATGAACCCATTGTCCTGAAAGTATGTATCAATTTTGTTGTACCAAGCTCTGGGTGCTTGCTTCAACCCACATAGAGTTTTCTTCAGTTTTAGAATCTTGCCTTCTTGCCCTTCCAACTCATAGCCGGGTGGCTGGTCTATGTAGACCTCTTCTTTCAGTACTCCATTCAAGAAGGCAGACTTGACATCCATCTGGTAAACATTCCAACCCTTCTGAGCTGCCAATGCCAGAATCATTCTAACTGTGTCAAGTTGGGCTACATGTGCATAAACCTCATGATAGTCAATCCCTGACTTCTGCTTGTAGCCTTTTACCATTAATCTGACCTTATGCTTGTCAATTTCACCTTGGGCATTAAACTTAGTTTTATACACCCATTTGACCCCAATGGTCTTCTTGCTTGCTGGGAGATCCATTAACTCTCAGGTCTGATTTTTCTCTATTGTTGTTATCTCATCATCCATAGCATTCACCCATTTTATATTCTGAATTGCTTCTTCAAATGTAATTGGATCACACTAAAAAAATAAAACAAAATCAGAATGTTCGTCATCAGTTTCATTTCTAGTTATCTCATAAATATCTTGCAAGCTCCTTGTCTTTAATGGTGTCTTCAGATTTGAGATACTTGTTGCAAGTGGAGATGATCGGGATGATGAGGCTGTGCTACTGTTGGCACCACTGTTATTGTTTGAAGCTATAGGAGTAGGCACTCTATCTTCTTCCAAATCCACAGATTCAATAATAGCTGGCTTTGGCTGGCCATATTTGACTTTCAGTTCCATGCTTCATCTTACAGGAACTTCACATCTCCGCTGATGACAAACTTCTTAGTTGTAGGATTATACAGCTTATAAGATTTTGCTTGTTCGTTGTACCCTGTGAAGATACATTTCTCTACTTTTTCATTCAACTTCTTCCTCTTTCCATCTGGGATGTGTGCATATGCAATGCACCCAAAAACTCTTAAGTGAGCCACACTTGGCTTCTGATTGCTCCATGCCTCCTGAGGAATTTTGTCCTTCACACTCTTGGTGGGACATTTGTTCAGCAAATAAACTACACAAGCTACAACTTCTGCCCATAACTCATGTGGCAATCCCTTTGCCTTTAGCATACTTTGTGCCATCTCCATGATTGTTCTGTTCTTCCTCTCTGCAACACCATTTTGTTGTGGTGTGTATCTAGTAGTAAATTATCTACAAATTCTATTTTACTTGCAAAAGTTATGAAATTCATTAGAGATGTACTCACCTCCTCTATTTGTTCTGAGAGTCTTCACATAATACCCACTCTGTTTCTTGACCATAGCCTTGAACTCTTTAAATTTTTTAAATGCTTCTAACTTTTTCTTGATGGGATAAACCCATGTCCTCCGACTGAAGTCATCTATGAAAGTCAAAAAATATTTATTTCCAGCAAATGTGTTGGTATGCATTGGACCACAGATATCTGAGTGCACCAGCTCCAATGGCTGTGAAGCTCTCCAAGATTACCCTATAGGGAATGCATCCATGCATTGCTTACCGACTAGACAACCTTCACAAACTTGATTTGGTTGCTCTATGAGGGGTAAACCCTTCACCATTTGCTTCTTGTGCCTCAAGTTTAGGCCATTGAAACTCAAGTGACCGAATTTGAGATGCCACAACCAAGTAGCATCTTTCACAACTACACTCAATGACATCAGTAGTTCATTTTGAATCTGCAAAGAGAATATTTTATTCTTTATCATGGAAATAGTTGCAATTTTCCCATGCTCTTTATCTCTGATGGTACAAGCTCCATCTTTGAATTGAACAATGTGCTCCTTTTGCACCAGTTGTCCAATGCTCAACAAGTTGTGCTTCAACCTAGGCACATAATACACATCTTGTATTTATTTTCTATCACCGTGCCTGGTGTGAATAATGATATTTACCTTTTCCTTTGATAGGAACCTTGTTGTTGTTCCCCATTTTCACTTTAGATTGGACTATTTCATCCAATTGTGAGAACATTTCTCTATTCCCCATCATGTGGTTGTTGCACCCACTGTCCAAATACTAGGTGTTCTTTTGGCTTTCCTCCTCAGTATTGCAAGTCAGCAACATATTCCCACATGCATCTCTGCACTCTGCATTTCCAGCTTCATTTGTGTAGTGGGCTTGTTTTTTGTTATCTTTGGCCATCTTATTTCTGCACTCAAAGATATAGTGGCCAAATTTCTTGCAGTAATAGCATTGGACCTTTGATTTATCCTTCTTCTGATTAAATCCTCCTTGTTGATTTTTGCCACTGCCTCTTCCTCCTGCCTGATGGAAGTTGCATCTGGTCTCTCCTTCACTGGAGTTGGACCTTCCTCCTTGCTTGTTACCTCTTCCATGCTTGCCTCGATTGCTCTATCCTCTTCCTCCTTGAGAACATGAGGTGCCTTGGTGGGATTCATCTCTTCTACCACTATCTTAGAATGAGACCTACGTCTTGAACGCTTGCTCCAAAGAGGACTGAGATGATCGAATCAACCTCTGCTCATGTGTTTGCAGAGAACCCATGAGCTCATCTACAGAGAGGGTTGTCAAATCCCTCGATTCTTCTATTTCTATCACAATTGAGTCAAACCTTGTTGGTAGGATTCTCATAATTTTCTCCATAATTCTCTAGTTGTCCATAATCTCCCCATTCAACCTCATCTGGTTGATGACATCCATTGTCCGGGTGAAGAAGTCGCTCATGGACTCTGACTCGCTCATTTGTAGGTTCTCAAACTCCCTCCTCAACATCTGCAACTTCACCAACTTCACCTTGTTGGTGCCTTGATAAGAACTAGCTAAAATTTCCCAAGCTTGCTTTGCTTTGGTTGCTACTGCAATCCGTGGGAAAATTATCTCTTCAACTGCCTACATTATATAAAATAATACCTTATGGTCTTTCTTGCGATTCTCCTTCAAAAAATATGAGTCTACTTGGGAGAGTGTGGCTAATGTTGCTGCATCCGCTAGTTCTGGATAACCATTCTCGACCAAGTCCCATAGCTCTTGAGACCCAAACATAATTTTCATCTGAATGCTCTAGTAATCGTAATTCTTATCGCTGAACCGTGGGATCTACAACTACAAAGAGTTATTTTCGGAAGCCATTACTTCAATCTTCCATGGGAGGGCTCACACTATGATACCAATTTGAAGGTTTTAACACAAATCCGGATTATGGGCACTCCAATCTAGAGTATAATCAATTCAAATGTCAACAGAATCATGTAGTGCCAATCCGAACTTAAAAAAACGTATCCACCTTTGGAAATGCACATGCATGAATCCGATGCAAGTATAGTTTAAATAACAACAGAATGAGGAAGACAAAATTTAGGTTTTATCCAATCCATAAATATTACAAAGGAGAGCATGCAAATTTTAGCAACTATCTCGAATCCTAGAGAAAATGCAAACAAACAAGTGTGGAATGGATTCCTCTAGGTTTAACAAGGAGAGAGGTCCGGATTTGAAATCCGTACAATATTTTGATTGACATCACAAAAGTGGAGGAAATTGTGCGGAATGGAAATGTGACTTATGCAGAAGTAGATTTTGCATTATGTTTAATATTACAAACTTCACCAAATATTAGGGTGGAAATTAATAATATAAATTTATATTATTAATAACCTAAGTTCTATTCCGCAAATAAATACAAAGCAATGGAGCAAAATTCAACTAATTCTAATCCGCAAGACTTAATAAAGGAAATAATGTGAAATGGATATGGAGCCTTCTACCAAGATATTTACAGGGTTTCCAAGCGGAATGGAGAAAACATTATCCACGAGAGCTTAAAAGTAAAAATTGACATAATGAAATTATAACAATTTAAATACTAACTTTGCTAATCTAGTTAGATAAAAACAAACAAGATTATGGAAGAGAGATACATAGAATAATAAAATTTTATTCTAGAGATAATTTGGAAATACATCTATAGATATATACTTAGGAATACACCCTTTGGACTGCAAGATAAGATATGCAGTGTACAGTCACAGAATAAAATAGACTTAAATGTTTCACTTTGTTGCTCCTTCTGCTCCACAATGTTATTGCATTCTACTTCTGCTCTCCACTCTACTCTGCTCTGATTTTCTCCAACCTCTCTAACTGGCAAAATAGAACCCTGAAAGAAATATATAGCTAGGGATTCACGGATGAGGTGGGAAAGCTCCACCAACTGCTCTGACATGCAATTAACGCAAAATTAGGGTTTCCATCCAATCGTCGAACTGACTGAGAGTCTCAACTACCAGTAATTAATTCGAATGAACCAGAATCCAGTGAATGGTGCAGTAGGTGGATTTTCCAGAGGTGTCAAATCTAGTTTAATTTTCTAACACCCTCCTTTAAACCAAATTTCATAAAAACTTTGACATCGAGCATCTCCCTCAACCTGTTGAAGTCTTCCTCCTTCAAAGGTTTTGTGAATATATCAGCTACCTGCTCCTTGGACCTGCAAAATAGTAACTCAATCTCATTAAATTTCACCAGCTCTCTGATGAAATGGTACCGGATGTCAATGTGCTTTGTCCTGCCATGAAACATTGGATCCTTTGACAGTGCTATGGCAGAATTGTTGTCACAAAATATAGTTGTTGCTACTTTCGATGGATGATTCAGTTCACTCAGAACTCTTCTCAACCAAACTGCTTGGCATGAGGCTGAGGTGGCAGCAACATACTCTACCTTAGCAGTTGATAATGCAACAATTGGCTGCTTCTTTGAGGACCATGAAACTACTCCGGATCCAAGATGGAAGGCATATCCAGAGGTGCTCTTCCGATCATCTATGCTACCAGCCCAATCGCTATCAGTGTAGCCAATCAGTTCAAGTTGGTCTTTTCTGGCATAGTGGATTCCATGGTTCCTCGTGCCATTGACATACCACAAAATTCTTTTGCCTACTTGCCAATGAGTGTCCTTGGGTGACTCCATGAACCTACTGATTAAACTCATTGTAAACATCAAATATGGCCTAGTTGTAGTCAAATACATCAGGCTTCCAACTAACCTTTTATAGAGAGTTGGATCAACACTTCTATTGTTATCAGATTTGCTCAACTTCAGGCCTGTGGCAATTAGGGTGATGGTAGGTTTGTTGTCCTCCATATTAAACC
This sequence comes from Wollemia nobilis, assembly GCA_028583015.1. NCBI lineage: Eukaryota > Viridiplantae > Streptophyta > Pinopsida > Araucariales > Araucariaceae > Wollemia > Wollemia nobilis. The sequence continues at coordinate 5,760,337 of JAQPPZ010016856.1, forward strand.
TCTTCAAGACATCCTTTGCATACTTGCCCTGAGAAATGAAGATGCCATCCGCATATTGGTCAACTTCAATGCCAAGAAAATACTTCATCAGCCCCAAGTCTGTCATTTCAAACTCCATCTTCATGGTTGTTCTAAACTGATCAAATAGCATGTTGCTATTGCTAGTATATATCAGATCATCTACATACAAGCAGACGATTATCATCTCCCCCTCTGCATTTGTTTTCATATACAGAGTGTGCTCATATGGGCATTTAATGAACCCATTGTCCTGAAAGTAAGCATCAATTCTATTGTACCAAGCTCTGGGTGCTTGCTTCAACCCATACAGAGCTTTCTTCAATTTCAGGACCTTGCCTTCTTGCCCTTCCAGCTCATAGCCAGGTGGTTGGTCTATGTAGACCTCTTCTTCCAACACTCCATTCAAGAAGGCAGACTTGACATCCATATGGTAAACATTCCAACCCTTCTGAGCTGCCAATGCCAGGATCATTCTAACTATGTCAAGTCGGGCTACAGGTGCATAAACCTCATGATAGTCAATCCCTGACTTCTACTTGTAGCCTTTTGCCACCAATATGGCCTTATGCTTGTCTACTTCACCTTGGGCATTAAACTTAGTTTTATACACCCATTTGACCCCAATGGTCTTCTTACCAGCTAGGAGATCCATTAACTCCCAGGTCTAATTTTTCTCTATTGTTGCTATCTCATCATCCATAGCATTCACCCATTTTCTATTTTGAATTGCTTCTTCAAAAGTAATTGGATCACACTCAGAAAATAAAGCAAAATCAGAATGTTCTTCATCAGTTTCATTTCTAGTTACCTCATAAATATCTTGCAAGCTCCTTGTCTTTGATGGTGTCTTCAAATTGGAGATCCTTGTTGCAAGTGGAGGTGACCGGGATGATGAGGTTGTGCTGCTATTGGCACCATTGTTACTACTTGAAGCTATAGGTGTAGGCACCCTATTTTCTTCTAAATCCATAGATTTAATAATAGTTGGCTCTAGATGGCCAGTATTTGACTTCTAGTTCCATGCTTCATCCTCCAAGAACTTCACATCTCTACTGATGACAAGCTTCTTAGTTATAGGATTATACAACCTGTAAGATTTTTCTTGTTCACTGTACCCTGTGAAGATACATTTCTCAACTTTGTCATCCAACTTCTTCCTCTTCTCATCTGGGATGTGTGCATATGCAATGCACCCAAAAAATCTTAAGTGAGCCACACTTGGCTTCTGATTGCTCCATGCCTCTTGAGGAATTTTGTCCTTCACACTCTTGGTGGGACATCTATTCAGAAGATAAACTACACAAGCTACAACTTCTACCCAGAACTCATGTGGCAATCCCTTTGCCTTCAACATACTCCGTGCCATCTCCATGATTGTTCTATTCTTCCTCTCTACAACACCATTCTACTGTGGTGTATATCTGGAAGTAAATTGTCTATGAATTCCACATTGCTTACAAAAGTTATGAAATTCATTGGAGATGTACTCACCTCCTCCATCTGTCCTGAGAGTCTTCACATAATACCCACTCTGTTTCTCAACCAGAGCCTTGAACTCTTTGAATTTTTCAAATGCTTCTGACTTTTTCTTGATGGGATAAACCCATGTCCTCCAACTAAAGTCATCAATGAAAGTCAAAAAATATTTATTTCCAGCAAATGTGTTGGTCTGCATTGGACCACAGATATCAGAATGGACCAGCTCCAATGGCTGTGAAGCTCTCCAAGATTACCCTATAGGGAATGCATCCCTATGTTATTTTCCAACTAAGCAACCTTCACAAACTTGATTCGGTTGCTCTATGAGGGGTAAACCCTTCACCATCTACTTCTTGTGCAGCAAGTTTAGGCCACTAAAACTCAGGTGATCAAATCTGAGATGCCATAGCTAGGTAGCATCCTTCACAACTGCACTCAATGACATAAGAAGTTCATTCTGAATCTGCAAAGGGAACATTTTGTTCTTAGTCATGGACATAGTTGCAATTTGCCCATGCTCTTTATCTCTGATGGTACATGATCCATATTTAAATTGAACAATGTGCCCCTTTTGCACCAGTTGTCCAACACTCAACAAGTTATGCTTCAACCTAGGCACATAATACACATCTTGTATTTGTTTTCTCTCACCGTGCCTAGTGCGGATAATGATTTTTCCTTTTCCTTTAATAGGAACCTTGTTGTTGTTCCCCATTTTCACTTCAGATTGGACTGTTTCATCCAATTGTGAGAACATCTCTCTATTCCCCATCATGTGGTTACTGCACCCACTATCCAAATACCAGGTGTTCTTCTGGCTTTCCTCCTCAGTACTGCAAGTCAACAACATATTCCCACATGCATCTCTACACTCTACATTTCCAACTTCATTTGTGTAGTGGGCTTGTTGTTTGTTATCTTTGGTCATATTCTTTCTACACTCAGAGATATAGTGGCCAAATTTCTTGCAGTAATAACACTAGATCTTTGATTTGTCCTTCTTCTGATTAAATCCTCCTTGCTAATTTTTCCCATTGCCTCTTCCTCCTGCCTGATGGAAGTTGCAGCTGGTCTCTCCTTCATTGTAGTTTGACCTTCCTCCTTGCTTGTTACCTCTTCCATGCTTGCCTCGATTGCTCTATCCTCTTCCTCCTTGAGAACATGAGGCACCCTGGTGGGATTCATCTCTTCTACCATTGTCTCAAAATGAGACCTGCGTCTTGAATGCTTGCTCCAGAGAGGACTGAGATGACCGACTCAACCTCTGCTCATGTGTTTGCAGAGAGAACCCATGAGCTCATCCATAGAGAGGGTTGTCAAATCCCTCGATTCTTCAATTGCTATCACAACTGAGTCAAACCTTGTTGGAAGGCTTCTCAAAATTTTCTCCACTATTCTCTGGTTGTCCACAATCTCCCCATTCAACCTCATCTGGTTGATGACATCCAATATCTGGGTGAAGAAGTCACTCATGGACTCTGATTCACTCATCTACAGGTTCTCAAACTCCCTCCTCAACATCTGTAGCTTCACCAACTTCACCTTGTTGGTGCCCTGATAAGAACTGGCTAAAATTTCCCAAGCTTTCTTAGCTTTGGTTGCTGCTGCAATCCATGGGAAAATTATCTCTTCAACTGCCTGCATTATATAAAATAATGCCTTCTGATATTTCTTGTGATTCTCCTTCAACAAATTTGAGTCTGCTTGGGAGAGTGCAGCTAATGCTGCTGCATCCGCTGGTTTTGGATAACCATTCTCAACCAAGTCCCATAGCTCCTGAGACCCAAACAAAATCTTCATCTGAATGCTCCAGTAATCATAATTCTTGCCATTGAACCATGGGATCTACAACTGCAAAGAGTTATTTTTGGAAGCCATTGCTTCTATATTCCATGGGAGGGCTCAAGCTCTGATACCAATTTGAAGGTTTTAACACGAATTTGGACGACGAGCACTCCAATCCGGAGTATAATCAATTCAAATGGTAGTAGAATCATGCAATGCCAATCCAAACTTAAAACAACGTATCTATATTTGGAAGTGCACATGCATCAATTCGGGGCAAGTACACAAACAACACACCCAACTGAGGAAGATAGAACAGGTTGAATCCAAAATGGTACAAGTTTTACAGCTTCTCGACTCCAGGGCAAGTGCAAACAAACAAGTGCAGAAAGGATTCTGCTAGGATTAACAAGAAAGGAGGGTTGGATTTAGAATCCACACAATATTTTGGCCGATGTCACTGAAGTGAAAATAAAGTGTGGAATGGAGATTAGACTTATGCAAAAGTAGATTTTTATTAAGTTTAATATTGCGGACTTCACCAAACATTAGGGTTAATTTAATAATGGGACTTTATAATATTAAATTAACCTAAGGTTCATTTCACATGAAAATACAAGGAAATGAAGCAGAATTAGCTAAAACGCAATCCAAGAGAAATAAGAAAGGGAATAATCCAGAATGGAGACAGAGCCTTCTATCGGGAGATTGACAGGGTTTTCAAGTAGAATGGAGGAAATAAAATGACTAACTTTGCTAAGTTAATAAAGTTCAAACGCAATATATCCCAAAGGAGAGATGCACAAAAAATATAATTATATTGTAGAGATAATTTGGAAATACATCCACAGATATAAATATTTGGGAATACACCCTCTGGACTGCAAGATAAAAATGCAGTGTACAATCACAGAATAAAATAGACTTAGTTGTTTCACTTTGCTGCTCCTTCTACTCCACACATGTTGCATGTGTTCTACTTATGCTCTCCGCTTTGCTCTGCTATGATTTCCTCTAACCCTTCTCTAACTAGCAAAAATAGAACCCAAAAGAAATATATAGCGAGGGATTCATGGATGAGGCGGAAAAGTTACACCAACTGCTCAGACATGCAATTAACAAAAAATTAGGGTTTCCATCCAATCACCGAACTGAATGATAGTCTCAACTACCAGTAATTAATTCGCATGACCTAGAATCCGACTAATGGTTTAGTAGGTGGATTTTCTAGAGGTGTCAAATCTGGTTTAATTTTCTAACATGTTTTGCAGAGCTAGTAGAGTATCATCGATAGTAGATGATTCTCGGTTAATGTTAGCTATATGTTGTTGAAAATTATAAACCTGATACCACATCGCTCGCGAGGAGCGATTTTGAGAATCGTTTGCTTGCTATAGTGATCTTGGGAGTCGCTCAAGAAAGGAGTGATTCCTGGAATCGCTCGTCTAGCACATCTATAAAGAGGATGCTGAAATGAACTGACCTTGATTAGACGTTGCAATTATGACATACGTGTGGGTAGTTGGATATTTTCCCACCACTGTCCTTAGAAAATCAGCTATAAAACCAACTTGTTTTACCATTTTGTGAAGGGGAGAAGGAGCAGAGAGAGCAGGAGAGTCAAAATTGAACAAAAATAGAGCCTATCATAGAATTGAACATCAACTTTGTGTTCTTTGAACTTTGTGTTCTTTGTTCTTCTGTTTATCCTAAACGTTTATGTAGATGTACGTAATCCCTCAGTGGATTTCATATTGTAATGTTCATCATTTCCATTATTAATATACATATATGCATATTTTAGTGTCAAGTCATTGTGGGAAACTTGCAAGTTTAGACCCTCTTAAATCTGTCCATTCACTCCATTTAAATAATGAATTTAATCCTTCTTTCTATTTCTACCGTTATTTGATGAACACCTGGTCATTTTCCCTTTTGTACTATTACCAGAATCGCTAGTTTTGGATAGCAAGGACCATTATCTCTCTTCCCTTTAGCGATTCTTAGAATCACTGTGTTTGGGGAGTGACTCACGGGCTTATACAATTAGTGAGCGATCTCCAAAACTTTAAAGAATTCTCACTCTCGCTCCTTTGGCTTCGCGACTCCCATTGTCACTCACTTTTTAAGTGAATTTAGACAACTTCACACTTCATAAAACAATTAAAATATAGCACCTTGATTTTTATTTTGTCCTATTCTCCTCTCACTATCGCACGCTGGCTGAGCGATTCTCGGCCTCGCTCAAGTGAGCATGCGATTCTAAGAATTGCTCCTTTGTATAGCAATTCTTGTAGTCGCTCACTGAGCCATGTGATTTTAAGTGTTGCTCAAGAGATTAGTGACTCACGATAACATTTAAATTCTTTAAATTGGTATCAGATCATCAGTGTCATGACGTGGAAGATTGAAGCATGAATTCTAGAAACTATTCCCTGCATTTTTAGATCCCATAGTCAATGATAATAACTATGACTACTAGAGCATCCAGATGAAGATCATGTTTGAGTCAATTTGGTCAAGAACGGTTACCTAGAACCATAAGATGCAACAACATTGGCTACACTCTCCAAATAAGACAAGGACATGTTGAAGGAAATCACAAAGAAGGACCAAAAGACCTTGTTCTACATCATGCAAGCGATCGAGGAGACCATTTTCCTATGGATTGCAGCAACAACCAAGGCGAAGCAAGCTTGGGAAATCTTGGTCAATTTGTATCAAGGCACCAACAAGGTGAAGTTGGTGAAGCTGCAGATGCTAAGGAGGGAGTTTGAGAACCTGCAGATGAACGAGTCGGAGTCCATGAGTGACTTCTTCACCCGAACAATGGACGTCATCAACCAGATGCGGTTGAATGGAGAGATCGTGCAAAGCCAGAGAATCGTGGAGAAGATTCTCAGAAGCCTGCCTGCTAAGTTTGACTCAATCGTGATAGTGATTGAGGAGTCAAGGGATTTGACAACCCTCTCAGTGGATGAGCTCATGGGTTCCTTACAAACACATGAGCAGAGGCTGAGCCGTTCATCTCAATCCTCTTTGGAGTAGGCGTTCAAGGTGCAAGTCTCATTTCGAGATAGTGGAAGACAAGATTCCCACCAAGGTGCCTCTAGTTCTCAAGGAGGAAGAGGCAGAGGCAGGCGTGGGAAAGGCAACAAGCAAGGAGGAAGGTCAAACCCTAATGACAGAGAGACCAACTACAACTTCCATCAGCAAGGAGGAAGAGGCAGTGGGAAAAATCAGCAAGGTGGATCTGGTCAGAAGAAGGACAAATCAAAGGTCCAATGTTACTACTACAAGAAGTTTGGTCATTACATCTCCGAGTGCAGAAAAAGGATGGCCAAGGAGAACCAACAACAAGCCCACTACACAAATGATGCTGGAAATATCGAGTGTAGAGATGCATGTGGGAACATGTTGTTGACTTGCAATATTGAGGAGGAGAGCCAGAAGAATGTCTGGTATCTCGATAGTGGGTGCAACAACCATATGATGGGGAACAAGGAGATGTTCTCACAACTGGATGAAATAGTCCAGTCTGAGGTGAATATGGGAAACAACAAGGTTCCTATCAAGGGCAAAGGAAAAATCCTTATCCGCACCAGGCACGATGAAAGGAAGTAGATCTATGATGTGTACTATGTGCCTAGTTTGAAACACAACCTGCTGAGTGTTGGAAAGCTTGTGCAGAAGGGGTACTCTGTTCAATTCAAGGATGGAGTCTGCACCATCAGAGATAGAGAGCATGGACAGATTGCAACGGTGTCCATGACGAAGAACAAGATGTTTCCATTGCAGATTCAGAATGAGTCTCTAATGTCTCTGAGTGTAGTTGTGAAGGATGCTACCTGGTTGTGGCATCTCAGATTCGGTCACCTGAGTTTTAGTGGCCTAAAATTGCTGCACAAGAAGTATATGGTGAAGGGTTTACCCCTTATTGAGCAACCAAATCAGGTTTGTGAGGGTTGCTTAGTCGGAAAACAGCACAAGGATTCATTCCCTTCAAGGCAGTCTTGGAGAGCTTCACAGCCATTGGAGCTGGTGCACTCAGACATCTATGGTCCGATGCAGACCAACACATTTATTGGTAACAAATACTTCCTGACCTTCATTGATGACTTCAGCCGAAAGACATGGGTATATCCCATCAAGCAAAAGTTAGAAGCATTTGCCAAATTCAAGGAGTTCAAGGCTCTAGTGGAGAAACAGAGCGGCTATCAAGTGAAAACCCTCAGGACAGATGGTGGAGGTGAATACATCTCCAATGAATTCCAAAATTTTTGCAAGGCAAATGGAATTCAGAAGCAACTTACTACCAGATACACACCGTAGCAGAACGGTGTAGCTGAGAGGAAGAATAGAACCATCATGGAGATGGCACGAAGTATGCTGAAGGTGAAGGGTTTGCCACATGAGTTCTGGGTAGAAGCTGTAACCTATGTAGTTTACCTGCTGAATAGATGTCCCACCAAGAGCGTGAAGGACAAGATTCTTGAGGAAGCCTGGAGCAACCAGAAGCCGAGTGTGGCTCATTTGTGAGTTTTTGGGTGCATAGCATATGCACATGTTCTAGAAGAGAAGAGGCAGAAGTTGGATGACAAGGCGGAGAAGTGTATCTTCATAGGATACAGTGAATAAGCAAAGGCATATCGGTTGTATAATCCTATGACGAAGAAGCTCGTCATCAACCGAGATGTGAAGTTCTTGGAAGATGAAGCCTGGAACTGGAAATCGAAGACTGGCCAACTAGAGCCAGTAGTTATTGAGTCTATGGACTTGGAGGAGAGCAATGTGCAACCACCTGTAGCCTCAAGAAGCCAAGCATCAGCACAACCTCACCATCTCGATCGCCTCCACTTGCAAGAAGGATTCCCAACTTGAGGACACCCACAAAGATGAGGAGCTTGCAAGACATCTACGAGGTAACCCAAAATCATGAAGATGAAGAACATTCTGACTTTGCTTTATTTACTAAGTGTGATCCAATTTCGTTTGAAGAGGTAAGTCAAAATTAGAAGTGGGTGAAGGCGATGGATGAGGAGATAGACGCCATTGAGAAGAACGAGACATGGCAGCTAGCAGATCTCCTAGCAGGGAAGAAGACCATTGGGGTCAAGTGGGTTTACAAAACCAAGTTCAATGCCCAAGGAGAAGTTGATCGACATAAGGCCAGACTGGTGGTGAAAGGCTACAAGCAGAAGTCAGGGATTGACTACCATGAGGTGTATGCACCTGTAGCCCGACTTGACATAGTCAGGATGATCCTAGCATTGGCAGCTCAGAAGGGTTGGAGTGTTTACCAGATGGACGTCAAGTCAACCTTCCTCAATGGTGTGTTGGAAGAGGAGGTCTACATAGACCAACCACCAGGTTATGAGTTGGAAGGACATGAAGGCAAGGTCCTGAAGCTGAAGAAGGCCCTGTATGGGTTGAAGCAAGCACCCAGGGCATGGTATAGCCGGATTGATGGCTATTTTTAGGAGAATGGGTTTGTTAAATGCCCATATGAGCACACCCTATACCTGAAGATAAATGAAGTAGGGGAGATGATAATCATCTGCTTGTATGTGGATGATCTGATTTATACTGGCAATAATGATGTATTGTTTGACCAATTTCATAACAACCATGAAGAAGGAGTTTGAGATGACGGACTTAGGGCTGATGAAGTACTTTCTTGGCATTGAAGTTGACCAATCAGCAGATGGCATCTTCATTTCTCAGGGTAAGTATGCGAAGGATGTCCTGAAGCGGTTCAAGATGGAGGACAACAAACCTGCCATCACACCTGTTGCCATAGGTCTGAAGCTGAGCAAGTTGGATTCCAGCAAGAATGTTGATCCAACTCTGTTTAAGCGGCTAGTTGGTAGTCTCATGTATTTGACTGCAACTAGACCAGATCTGATGTTTGGAGTTAGCTTGATCAGCAGATTTATGGAGACTCCGAAGGACATGCACTGACAAGAAGACAAACAGATCTTATGCTATGTCAATGGGACGCGGAACCATGGAATATTCTATGCCAGACGAGACCAACTGGAACTGGTGGGCTACACAGATAGTGATTGGGCTGGCAACACTGATGATCGAAAGAGCACTTCTGGGTATGCTTTCCATCTTGGATTAGGAGTAGTTTCATGGTCGTCCAAGAAGCAATCGATAGTTGCATTGTCCACTATTGAGGCCGAGTATGTCACCACCATGTCAGCCGCATGCTAGGCAATATGGCTGCAAAGGATTTTGGGTGAACTGAACCATCCACTGGAAGGGGCGACAACCATTTTTTGTGACAACAATTCTACCATAGCACTGTCAAAGGATCCAGTGTTTCATGGGCGGACGAAGCACATTGATATCCGGTATCACTTCATCAGAGAGCTGGTGAAGTTGGGCGAAGTTCAGCTACTGTTTTGCAGGTCCAAGGAGCAGGTAGCTGACATATTCACAAAACCTTTGAAGGAGGAGGACTTCAGCAGACTGCATGAAAAGTTGGGCGTCAAAGTCTTTGTGAAATCAGGTTTTTGTTGCGGCGATCCTGGGAGTCGCTTAAGAAAGAAGCCCTGGAATCACTCGTCTAGCGCAACGATAAAGAGGATGCTAAAATGAACTAACCCTGATTAGACGTTGCAATTATGACACGCATGCGGGTAGTTGGATAGTATCTTGCCACTGTCTTCAAAAAATTAGCTATAAAACCGACTCATTTTGCCATTTTGTGAAGGGGAGGAGCAAAGAGAGCAGGAGAGTCAGAATTGAACAGCAACAAATCCTGTCACAGAACCGAAGTTTACGCAAATGTATGTAATCCCTCAGTGGAGGTCGTATTGTAATGTTGGTTGTTTCCATTATTAATATACATATCTGCATGTTTTAGTGACAAGTCATTGTGGGAAACTTGCAAGTTTAAACCCTCTTAAATCTGTCCATTCGCTCCATTTAAACAATAAATTTAAGCCTTCTTTCTGTTGCCAGCGTTATTCGGTGAACACCTGGTCATTTTCCCTTTTGTCCGATTACCAGAATCGCTAGTTTTGGAGAGCGAGGACCATTATCGCTCTTCCCTTTAGCGATTCTCAGAATCGCTGTGTTTGGGGAGCGACTCGCGGGCTTATACAATTAGTGAGCGATCTCTAGAACTTTAAAGCATTCTCGCTCTCGCTCCTTTGTCTCCGCGACTCCTATTGTCGCTCATTGTTTAAGCGACTTTCGGCAACTTCACACTTCGTAAAACAATTAAAAGATAGCGCCTTGATTTTTGTTTTGTCCTATTCTCCTCTCACTCTCGCACGCTAGCCGAGCGATTCTCAGCCTCACTCGAGTGAGCGTGCGATTCTAAAAATCGCTCCTTTGTAGAACGATTCTCGTAGTCGCTCACTGAGCCGTGTGATTTTCGATTGTCGCTCAAGAGCTTAGTGAGTCGCGGTAACATTTAAATTCTTCATATGCGTGTATTTCTCGGATGAAGGAGTAGGTTTATTAAATTATCTCCTGGTTTGTATTTCCTGAAATCCGACCCCATGGAGTAATTGCATCTAGTTATTGAAAACTAGAAGTAAACTTTGGTTCGCTAAATATTCTGTGGATGATCTTCTTGTCTACTTGCTTACAAGTTTATTGTTCTCCCGATATATGTAGTTTTTGTTAAGACTACTCCTCGCTATATGATTATACAAAACCATACTTGAAGCGAGAAAAAGAATTCACAAAGCTTTGGAATATTTATGTATATTCTGAGCCTGTGTGGACATATTTTTTTTTTATTACAAGGTGCGAAGTGTAACCGCAGTATAATGAGCCATTCTCCTTATACTTTTAATTTAGGTTTCCTTATAAAGAAGCCTCAAAGACATGTTGATGTACAAAGTTGTTTTTTAATTCACGTACTTTTTTAATTTTGAAAACTGCATAACACATGTATAAATAGAGATTTTGGAGTTTTATTTATTTTTTATTATCTTAATTTATTTATAAGTTAATATTAAACAAATTATGGTCGAGCAAGTATGTATTTGTTGGGTAAAATTGGTAATAGAGAGCGTATATAAATAATTTAATCTTTTAATTTATTATAAGAATTTTTTATTTTATATAGAGAGCACAGATTGAGGGTATTTGAATACTTAAGAATTTCACCATAATAATAAAACATATAAATCAAAATTAAGCCTTTTGAGATTGATATTCATTTTTCAAAAGCTTTTATTTTTATTTTTATTTTCAATTAATAAGTGGATAAATATGATGTTAAAAAATATTAATTAAGTTATGTTAAAACTAATTCATCAAAAAGATGTAGCTATATAACGAAGTGAAATAGGTTTGGTGGAAGCAGCTGGTGGAAGCAACTCTTGTGGTTTGAACCCTGCACTTGTCAGTTATTAAAACTAGTGTGATTGTGACCAAACCCTGCACTTATCAGTTACTAAAAATGGTATGGTTGTGACCAACTCTCTTATGTAACCCAACCAAAAAATATATATCTGGTATATTTATTAAGAAAAATCTTAATAAAATGTTATTGTTTTATTGAACGAATAATATCTTTAAATTGAGAAAATAAAACTAGATCAAAGATCATGTAATAGATGATTTAATGATGAATGTAATATATTTGGCTAAAATCTTTAAAAAATTATAATGAGTATTATGTAGTTGTGTGATTTGAGACAAGTCTCTTGAAGTGAGCATAAAAGGATGAATATATAAGGTTAGATGACCTAATGTAATTTATGTGATATATCGTAGATATAATCTAAATGTTTAAGTGACAAACATATTCTTGACTATCAAAGAAAATTGGACTTTCTAATCTTGTATTTGCTATGAATTAGTAAAGAATTATAAACACTTCAAGGAATTCTCTTTAACATAATGGTATGAAAACTCGCAAATTATAATTAACTAATAAGAAGGTTGGTAATAATTCTTGTTCTATAAATATGCTTTAACTAATAAGGAGGGATATGATATAATCCAATTCTTAATCAATAACTTGCTTGGAATATATGGTGAATGTTACTATTCCATACAAAGTAGTCAATGCATATTTAAATGTGTGCTTGTATGTTTAAAATTTTGGTCTCTTTATCACTTCATGTAGAATAAATGAGTTGATATCTATCTATCTATGATTAACTATAAGGAAATAGTAATGCAAAGCATCCAATAGAATACAAACCATTTTTATAACTGTCATGAATAATGAATGTAAATGGGTGAGTGCAGGTTATTCAAAAAATTAATGCATCGTTTAACTACTATATGGGGAAAGATAAATAACAATGATAGGACAAAGGAAATGATAAAAAGAAGGAAATACCCAAGGGTAAAGTTGGTTATAATGGATAGAAGAATAAGAGAAAGGAATTCATAGATGACATAGAAGAGATAAAAAAGGTTAAGAAAATTATGAGACAATTCAAAAGAAAGGTAGGAAAAGAGGTGCATTTGAAAAGCATGCAAGATTACCATATGAAGGAGATTATTGGAGGAGAAAAGGTTGATGAAAAACTTGACCTTTCGAATAAAAAGAGGATTCATAATTATCGTCCAAATCATGCCTTTTGAAGTTGGAACATCCACATTGTCTTTCAAAGAGAAATACCACCATCCAAGAAAGATATTAACCATATGGAAAACTTAGTATAACAATTGCGTAATATCAAGTGTTAAATGAACTTAGAGAAACCCACCATACAATCCAAGCGTTGTACTATTGGATCCACCATAGATTTGAATGTTGTCATACAATTGGCTTAGTCATACAATGTTGAAGAAACGATGTATAATGAGGACCATCATACCATAGAAAACTATTATACAATGTTGAAGAAATAATGTACAATGAGGACCATCATACCATAGAAATATATCATACAATTGAACATAATTGTACTAGAGTAAGATGACACAACATGATAGAGGAAGATCACGTTGTGTCATCTTCTTCTTCCAAAGTGATGGTCTTTCCTGAAAAAGACTTTACGAAGAAAAGTTTAAATTGAAATTAATGAAAAATAACTGGTTTCAAAAAACATCATTCTTACAAATGCCAATGACCTATTTAAGATTCTTCATGTGGGCTTTGTTGTTAGGCATGTAGTACTTGCATCATCGAAAACATCATTCTTACATATGCCAATGACCTGTATTCTTCATGTGGGCTTTGGTGTTAGGCATGTAGTACTTGCATCATATGTTCCTGGAGTCACCATATTTGTTTCTTGGGTGGAGAGCTCAACACTGATTCACCTTAAAGCTTTTAAAATTTCAGTAAATTTTCCAAAAAAAAAAAAAAGTACTATTGATATGGCCATTTTAGTTTGTGCATCATCTGGATTCAGCATATTTATTTCTTGGGTGGAGAGCTCAATTTGTACCTGAGCTCAATTTGTTTTACATTTTTTATTGATTATGGCAAGTATTGAAGATGCCATTGAAGTTTTTGTTTGATTTTTCAAGGTGTCGAAAGTCGTAGAAATTTACCAGTGCTAGCGGGAGTCGTAATCTCCCACAGCGACTTCGGGTGTCACGCTCCACACGCTGCGATAGCAAGCAACACTTGTTGCTTAAGACGACATCGGGCATCGCTAGCCAAGGTAGTGACATCGGATATTGCTGGCCAACGACCGCGATAATGGGCATCCTAGGTGAATGCGGTGATGTCAGGTATCGCACACCGAGTGCAACGACTTTCAAAGTCATGCATAATATTTACGATGTCGGGTGTCGCGCGCTCAACTGGACTTAACCAAAATCTTGCTGCGATGTCGTGCATCGCATGCAAAAGAAACACTTAGCCAAACATTTTTTTGGCTATGTTACCTTCCGTCTGAAGTCACTCACTCCAAACGCAACACCGAAAATCATACACTCACTTGTGCGACAATGGGATTCACCCACCAAGTTGACGATTGCTGTCTATTGAAGACTTAGCATGTAAAATATGTAGATTGAATTTTAGAGACCTCCAGAAAGTTAAGTTGAATGCAAAATACTGGATCTAATGCAAACATGAATGTAGATGAGCAAAGTAGAGTGAAATACAATGAAATTAGACAAACCCTCCAAGATACCAAAAACTGGTAAACAATTTATTTATATAAAAAAATGAGGTTACAACGATCCTCACAGAGGGTTTACAAACATCTACAAATGATATTGCAGGATAAACTAAGAAATATAAAAACACCGAGACTACTACTCGAACTTGAAATAGATGAGCTTCTTTGCTCACTAAATTGCTCTCCTTTGGCTGCTCTACATATAACTGCATTATTTCAAAATGCTAGCTTTCTAAGGGTTTATATAGCTGGGCTTGGAACACAAAGGCAGGAAAAACACACCAACCCACACGAAAGAAGTAATGGCTGATTGGAAAAAGAACACGTGCGACATAAAATCGGGAAATGTCAAGGATGGCACATCAATTTCGAGTGACATCTAGTCGTAGGTGTAAATCAGGTTTAATATTTCTAACACCCTCATTTAAACCTGATTTCATGAGAATTTTGACTCCCAGATGTTCTCACAATCTGCTAAAGTCTTCCTCCTTCAAAGGCTTCATGAAAATATTAGCTATCTGCTCCTTGGATCTGCAAAACTATAGCTAAATTTTGTAGGAATTCACCAGCTCTCTGATGAAGTGATACCGAATTTCAATGTGTTTCATTTGGCCATGGAACACTAGATCCTTTGACAATGCTATGGGAGAGTTGTTGCCACAAAATATAGTTATCACGACTTTCGATGGTTGGTTTAGTTCACCCAAAAATCTTCGTAGCCAAACTACCTGGCATATGGCTGACGTGGTGGTGACATACTCTACTTCAGCAGTGGACAACACAATGATCGATTGCTTCTTGGATGTCCATGACACTACTCTTTATTCGATATGGAACGTATATCCGAAGGTGCTCTTTCGATCATCAATGTTGCCAACCCAATCACTATCTATGTAGCCCACCAAATATAACTAGTCTTGTCTAGCATAGAATATGCCATGGTTTTGCATCCCATTGACATAGCGCAAGATGTGATTACTTACTTGCCAATGCGTGTCCTTTGGAGTCTCCATAAATCGACTGATCAAGCTGACTTTGAACAACATATTTGGCCAAGTTGTAGTAAAATACATGAGACTACCAACTAGCCGCTTAAACAGAGTTGGATCCACATTTCTCCTAGAGTCCAACTTGCTC
This sequence comes from Wollemia nobilis, assembly GCA_028583015.1. Lineage (NCBI taxonomy): Eukaryota > Viridiplantae > Streptophyta > Pinopsida > Araucariales > Araucariaceae > Wollemia > Wollemia nobilis. The sequence continues at coordinate 5,775,822 of JAQPPZ010016856.1, forward strand.
AGCTTCAAACCCATGGTAATAGGTGTGATGGTAGGTTTTTTGTCCTCCATATTGAACCACTTTAGGACATCCTTTGCATACTTGCCCTAAGAAATGAAGATGTCATCTATCGATTGGTCAACTTCGATGCCAAGAAAATATTTCATCAGCCCTAAGTTTGTCATATCGAACTCCTTCTTCATGGTTGTTCTGAACTGGTCAAATAGGGCATTGCTGTTGTCAGTGTAAATAAGATCATCCATATAAAAATAGATGATTATGAGCTCCCCTACTTCATTTATCTTTAGGTATAGGGTATGCTCATATGGGTATTTGACAAACCAATTCTCTTGAAAATAGCTATCAATCTGGTTGTGCCAAGATCGGGGTACCTACTTCAAACTGTACAGGGCCTTCTTTAGATCCAAGAATTTGCCCTCCTAGCCTTAAATCTCATAACCTAGTGGTTGGTCTATGTAGACCTCCTCCTCCAACACACTATTGAGGAAGGTTGACTTGATGTACATCTGGTAAACACTCCAGCCCTTCTGAGATGCCAGTGCCATGATCATTCTAACTGTGTTAAGTTAGGCTATAGGCGCATACACATCATGGTAGTCAACATCTGATTTTTCCTTGTAGCCTTTTGCCACCAATATGGCCTTATACCGATCAACTTCTCCTTGGGCGTTGAACTTCATCTTATACACCCACTTGACCCTAATGGTTTTCTTCCCTTTTGGAAGATTTGCAAGTTTCCATGTGTCATTCTTCTCAATGGCTTCTATCTCCTCATCCATCACCTTCACCCACTTATGATTTCTGACTTGTGTCTTCAAACTCAATTGGATCGACCTCAGTAAAGAACGTAAAATTAGAGTGTTCTTCATCTTGATGAGTTCGGATTGCCTTGTAAATATCTTGAAATATCTTCATCTTCGTAGGTGTCCTCAAGTTTGGGATTCTTCTTGCAAGTGGAGGTGAACGAGATGGTTAGGTTGTGCTGCTAATGGCACTGTTGTTGTTGCTTGAGGCTGTAGGTGGCTATAAACTGCTCTCCTCCAAGTCAAAAAATTCAATGACTGCTAGCTTAGGTCGGCTAGTCTTGGACTTCCAGTTACAGGCTTCATCTTCCAGGAACTTCACATCGTGGCTGATGATGAGCTTCTTCATCACAAGATTGTACATTCGATATGCCTTTCCCTGCTCATTGTACCTTGTGAAGATGCATTTCTCTACTCTATCATCCAACTTCTGTCTCTCCTCTTCTAGAACATGTGCATATGCAATGCACCCGAATACACATAAATGAGCCACACTTGGCTTCTGACCGCTCTAGGCCTCCTGAGGGATTTTGTCCTCCATGCTTTTGGTGGGACATCTTTTCAGTAGATAGACTACACAGGTTATAGCCTCTGCCTAGTACTCATGTGGTAATCCCTTTACCTTCATCATGTTATGTGCCATCTCTATGATGGTCATGTTCTTTCTCTCAGCTACATCGTTCTGCTGCGGTGTGTACCTGGTACTGAGATACCTTCAAATTCCATTTTCCTTGCAAAAGTTATGGAATTCATTGGAGATGTATTCACCTCCACCATCTGTCCTGAGGGTTTTTACCTGGTAGTCACTCTGTTTCTCCACTAGAGCCTTGAATTCCTTAAACTTTGCAAATGCTTCTGACTTTAGCTTGATGGGATAAATCCATGTCTTGCGGTTGAAGTCATCAATGAATATTAGGAAATATTTGTTGTCGGTAAACATACTGGTCTGCATTGGACCACAAATTTATGAGTGCACCAAATCCAACGGCTGTGATGCTCTCTAAGACTGCTCAAAAGAAAACGAATCCCTATATTTTTTACCGACCAAGCAGCCCTCACAAAATTGATTTTGCTGCTCAATAAGGGGTAAACCCTTCATTATCTACTTCTTGTGTAGTAGATTCAAGCCACTAAAACTCAAGTGACCTAACATGAGATGCCACAGCCAAGTAGCATCCTTCACAATTGCACTCAGGGACATCAAAGACTCATTCTAAATTTCCAATAGAAACATTTTGTTCTTCATCATGGACACCATTGCAATCTTCCCATGCACTTTGTCTCTGATGGTGCATACTCCGTATTTGAACCGAACAGTATGCCATTTCTGCACAAGCTGTCCAATTCTAAGTAGGTTGTGCTTCAAACCAGGTACATAATAACATCATAGATCTACTTCCATTCACCATGCCTAGTGCGGATGAGAATTTTTCCTTTCCCCATCATGGTAACCTTGATGTTGTTCCCCATATTCACCTCGAACTGGACTATTTCATCCAGTTGTGAGAACATCTCCTTGTTCCCTATCATGTGATTTTTGCACCCATTGTCGAGATACCAGATGTTCTTCTGGCTCTCCTCCTCAATATTACAAGTCAACAATACATTCCCACCAGTTGCATTTCTGGCTTCGTCAGTGTAGTGAGCTTGCTTCTAGTTTTCCTTGACCATCCTCTTTCTACACTTTGAGATGTAATGGCCAAATTTCTTGCAATAGTAGCATTGGACCTTTGACTTGTCCTTTTTTTGACAAGATATGGCTTTCTAGTTTCTTGTATCGCCTTTTCCTCCTTGTTGATGGAAGTTGCAATTATTCTCTCCCTCATTAGGGTTTGACCATCCTCCTTGCTTGTTGCCTTTCCCATGCCTACCTCTACATCTTCCTCCTTGAGAAATAGAGTCACCATGGTGGGAATCTTGTCTGCCATTGTCTTGGAATAAGACATGCACCTTGAATGCCTACTCTAGAGAGGACTGAGATGAGCGGATCATCCTATGCTCATGTGTCTACAAGGAACACATGAGCTCGTCTATCGAGAGGGTAGTCAGATCCATCAACTCCTCTATCGCAATCACGACAGAGTCAAATTTGGCAGGCAAACTTCTGAGAATATTCTCCATGATTCTCTAACTCTGCATGATTTCTCCATTCAACCGCATCTTGTTTATTGTGTCCATTGTCTAAGTGAAGAAATCACTCATGGATTTGGATTCACTCATCTGCATGTTCTCGAAATCCTTCCTGAGCATCTGTAATTTCACCAACTTTACATTGTTGGTGCCCTGATACGAACTGACCAAAATCTCCTAGGCCTACTTTTCCTTGGTGGCTGATGCAATCCATGGGAATATTATCTCCTCGACCGCTTGCATGATGTAGAAGAGGGCCTTCTAGTCCTTCTTCATGTTCTCCTTCAACATGTCCTTGTCTACTTGGGAGAGGGTGGCTAGTGCTGCTGCATCTATCGGTTCTGGGTAGCCATTCTCGACCAACTCCCACAACTCCTGAGATCCGAACAAGATCTTCATCTGGATGCTCCAGTAGTCATAATTCTTGTCATTGAACCACGAGATCTACAACTATAGTGAATGGTTTCTACCAAAAGCCATGCTTCTATCTTCTGTGTCAAGGCACTAAGGGCTTGATACCACTTTGAAATGCAATTTAATTTTCAAGTCGTCGAGTGTCGCAAAAACTAACCAATACTAGCAGGAGTCACAGTCTCCCATAGTGACTTCAGGCGTTGCACTCCACGAGCTACAATAGTGAGCATTACTTGTTGCTTAAGCCAACACTAGGTATCGCTAGCCAAGGCAGCGATGTAGGATATCATTGGCCAAAAATCACAACAATGGGTATTACAGCTAAATACGGTGACGTAGGGTATCACATGCCAAGTGTAGTGACTTTTGAAGTCATCCATAATATTTGTGATGTCAAGCGTCGCACGCTCAGCTAGACTTAACCAAAGTCTTACTATGACATCAGGCGTTGCATGCAAAAGAAACACTTAGCCAAACAATGTTTTTGGCTATGTTACCTATCGTCTGAAGTCGCTCACTCCAAATGCAATGTCAAAAATCGCACACTCACTTGTGTGACAATGGGATTCACCCACCAAGTCGACGATTGTTGTCTATTGAAGACTTAGCATGTAAACTATGTAGACTAAATTTTAGAGACCTCCAAAAAGTTAAGTTGAATGCAGAATACTGGATCTAATGCAAACACGAATGTATATGAGCAAAGTAGAGTGAAATACAATGAAATTAGACAAACCCTCCAAGATACCAAAAACTGGTAAACAATTTATTTATATAAGCAAATGAGGTTACAATGATCCTCAAAGAGGGTTTACAAATATCTGCAAATGAGATTGCAGGATAAAATAAGAAATCTAAAAACACCGAGATTGCTACTCGAATTTGAAACAGATGAGCTTCTCTGCTCACTAAACTGCTCTCCTTCTGCTGCTCTGCATCTAATGACATCTACTTAAAATACCAATTGAAGTAGGGCTTATATAGTTCGAGATAACAAACCAATCACCAACCTCGCACACGAGAAGTAATGGTTGATTGGACAAAGAACACGTGTAGCATCAAATCAAATGTTTTTGGTGGGACGCCCATTGTCACTGCACTAGGAAAGCAATTCTCGATGTCGCTCACTTTCAGAGCGACTCTTGGCTATGGGTGAACATCAGGGTTAATATTTCTAACAGCCATGAAGTCTTTATTAATCAATCTCTATTCCAAAGCAGTTTAGTTTTGTAAAAATACATGCTATTAATCACATGCTAATATTCATAGGATCAACTTACAAAAACTCATTTTTCATTTATATTTTAGTTAATGGGGAGATTGTGTTAGCTTGTTGTGGCACTGACATTACTTACTTTCTTCTTTTATCATATGTCTACAAAATTATGGCTATGGCAATTATCATGAGAAATGATTTTATATCATTTTAAGGTCGGGTGGAGTTAAATGCTTTCACAGGATTTCAAGCCTCATATTTTGCTACTGTGGTTGTAGTGTTTTTCTTAAGAAATTCAATTTGACATCATCACTTAAAGCTACAATGACAAAGTTGGAAATTTGGAAGTAATGGATTTTGAATTTTACACTGTTACTACTTTTTATGTTGTATTTGAATCAAAGAGGATATCTTGCAATTCAAAACTTTCGAGTGACTGGTCTACAATTGCTCTAATGGTGGGCTATTTTATTCATATTTCAAATCATGAAGAGAAGAGGATATATTGCAATTCAAAACTTTCGGGTGACTGGTCTACGATTGCTCTAAAGGTGGGCTATTTTATTCATATTTCAAATCATGAAAAAAACTTTAAAATGAAATTAATGAAAAACTAGTTTTAGAAAACATCATTCTTTTATATGCCAATGACCCTGTTTAAGATTCTTCATGTGGACTTTGTTGTTAGGCATGCAGTACTTGCATCATCTATTCTGGGATTCAACATCTTTGTTTCTGGGGTGGAGAGCTCAATCTATACACTGCTTGCATTTGTTTTACAACACTGATTTACCTTAAATCTTTTAAAATTTTGTAAATATATAAAAAATAATAAAAAACCATTGATATGGCCATTTTAGTTTTTGCAATATTTTTTTACTGTTTATGGCACATATTGGACATGTCCTCACGTCTTTATTAATCAATATGTATTCCCAAGCAGTTCAGTTTTGTACAAATACATGTTATAAGTCACATATTAAAATTCATAGTGTCAATTTAGAAAAACTCATTTTTCATTTATATTGTAGTTAATGGGAGATTGTGTTAACCTGAGTCTGGAATTGACATCATTTACTTTCTTATTTGTTTTTATCAGATATTTGCAAAACTATGGCTATGACAATTATAATGATGAATGATTTTATGTCATTTTAAGGTTGAGAGGAGTTGAATGCTTTCATAGGCTTGCAGGCCTCACATTCTATTGTTGGGGTTGTAGTGTTTTGCTTGTGGAATTCAATTTGACATCATCACTTGAAGCTACAATGATAGAGATGGAAATTTGTAAGTATTGGGTTTTGAATTTTACAATGTTATGCTAGTTTTGGACTGAATATGATATCTTGAAATTCAAAACTTTCGAATGACTGATCTGCAATTGCTCTAAAGGTGAGATATTTTATTCATATTTCAAATCATGAAAAAAAGTTTAAAATGAATTTAATGAAAAACAACTGGTTTTAGAAAACATCATTTTTACATATGTCAATGACCCTGTTTAAGAATTTTCATGTGGGCTTTGTTGTTAGGCATTTAATACTTGCATCATCTGTTCTTGGATTCAACATCTTTGTTTCTTAGGTGGACAGCTCAGTCTGTACATTGCTTACTTTGTTTTCCAGCACTCATTCATCGTAAAGCTTATAAAATGTCTCTAAATTATAAAAAAAAAAACCATTGATATGGCCATTTAAGTTTTTGGAATCATTTTACTGTTAATGGCATGTATTGAAGTTGTCGTGAAGTCGTATTGAAGTTGTCGTGAAGAATCGACATGTCTTTCATTTTGTATAAATACATGTTATTTGTCATATGTTAATATTTATAGGGTTAACTTAAAAAAACTCATTTTTCATTTATATTTCAGTTAACGGGGAGATTGTGTTAGACTGAGCCTGGCATTGAAATCACTTACTTTTTTTTCTTTGTTTTTAACAAATGTGTCCAAAATTATGGCTATAACAATTATAAGGCTGGTAGGCCTTGCATTCTACTGTTGCTGACATTGTAGTGTTTTGCTTAAAGAATTCAATTTGACATCATCACTTAAAACTATAACGACAAAGATGGAAATTTAGAAATAAAGGGTTCTAAATTTTAGATTGTTACTACTTTTTATATTATATTTGGACTGACGAAAATATCTTGCTATTCAAAACTTTCGAGTGACTGGTCTGCAATTGATCTAAAGGTGGGCTATTTTATTCATATTTGAATTCATGAAGAAAAATTTAAAATGAAATTAATGAAATTAATGAAAAACAACTGGTTTTATAAAACATCATTCTTTCATATGCCAATAACCCTATTTAAGATTCTTCATGTGAGCTTTGTTGTTAGGCATGCAGTATTCAACATCTTTGTTTCTTGGGTGGTGAGCCCAGTCTGTACATTGCTTACATTTTTTTTTAGCAATGATTCACCTTAAAGCTTTTAAAAATTCTCTAAATTTTCCCAAATCCAATCCAAATAAGTTACAATGGAAACTTCAGTAAACGACCAGAACACTTCATTTTTTTTTGTTAGCAAGTGTAAACCGCTAGTTTGTTAAACTAAGATTCTCATCTAATAATAAAACTAGTTTTTCATTTGTTTTATATATATTTTTAAAAGGTAATAATAAAAGGCTGTTTAAAAATGTCTATTAGTTTTTTTTTATTTAAAAAAAATAATATTATTTTCTTAAGTTTTTAAATATATATTTTTAAAAAGTAATAAAAAGAGGGTGGTTTAAAACCATCCTCTTACGTTCTATTTTAAAACACCTTTTTAAAGTCTATATCTAAGAGGGCGGTTTAAACCATCCTTATAGTGATAAACTAAGGCAGTTTTTATGTCCATTTTTAGCTGCTCTAATAGATCTTAAGAAGGCAATTATTGAGACGGTTTTTAATTATCATCATGGGATGCAAACTTTTTACGATGTCCTTATAGACGACGGTTGAAAAATCTCCCTCAAAAACTCTTTTTGGTGTAGTAAATCCAAAGGTTGATTAAGTGAAGGTGGGAGGAGTGAAGGATTAGGTTGTTGGTATCCTTGTTGTCACAATTGAGTGTATATTTTTGATGAGGCCAGTGTCACACTCATAACAACATGGTTCATTTGAGGGGTTTTAGATGTAGTGGGGTTGGAGGTATTCTTGTTGAATAATGTGTTGTTTTGGTAATCCACTTTCTTGCAAAGTTTAATCTCTCCTTCTTGTGTTTTGATATCTTCAATCACCTTTGCTTGAGCAATAACATATTTGAAGGAATGATGTTGTATTTGCAATGTTGTAGATATGTGTTTTACACAATGTTTTGCAAATATATTCACCAATTATGTGGGTGGGATGGAGAATGCTATATTTTTTATGACCCCATGCCATCTCGAAACATAGTCATTTATAAACTCATCATCAAATTATCGTAAGTTGTGAAGATTTGTTAATGACGTTTTCTTTTCAATGTTGATGGAAAAGTGTTCTAGAAATAAATTGGCTATTTGCTCGAATGTGAAAAGGTTGTATTGTGGAAGGTTTTTATACCAATCCAAGGCTTGGCCTCCAAGAGATAAAGGAAATATGTAGAGCATGAGGGGGTCAATACCATTGATTTTGTAACAAGCAAACCTGTAATTGCTTAGGTGTTCCTTTGGGTTCTCCTTATCTTTAAATTTTTTAAATTTAAGTATTTCAAACCTATAGCGATAAGGATGAATGATAATAGAGGGGTTCATGGGTTTATTGCAAGTTGTAAGTGGGATTTTGGGATCCATAACCACTTGTTTGTAATTCCAATTTTTTTGATTTTTTTCCTCATGAGTTGTATCTTGTCTAGGTGTGCTTGCAATGTTTGAATGATATAAACTACAGTTTCCATGAGAAATGGTTCAGTATGGTAGGTATAGAGGTAGTTATATTGCTATGGTTATAGGGGTGGATAATGGTAATGAGGAACTTGGGGATGACAAGTAGTCGAATGGACTGGAACTGAAGAGGTGGGAGGTTGAGGAGATGATGAATAGTATGGGTGAGGGGGTATTGTGGTCGTTGTGTAGCCCATTGATTTGTAAAAGCCATAGATGGTTGAGTTTAAAAAGAAGAGGATGAACCTTGAGTTGGAGGGGGTTGATCCTGATATGGAAGAGGTTGAAAGTATTGGGTGGGAGGAACTTGTTTTTGAGGAGGAATTTATTGCTGAGAAGGAATTGTTTGTTGTAGAGGAATTTGTTGCTAAGAAGGAATTTTTTGTTGAGGAATAATTTGTTATTGAGAAGGAATTTATTGTTGAGGAAGAATTTGTTTTTGCAAAATAATTTATTATTGTAGAGGATGGGTTGAATATTGAAGCATTTGTGATTGATAAGGTGGAGTTGACGACTAAGAAGGAGGAGAGATGATAAAAGAGGTTTGATTTGAATGACAAAGAGGAAGATGATGATTGTAAGAAGAATATTGTCCATAAGGTGAGGAAGAAAAGAATTTATCTGAGAAGAAGTGATGGATGAAGGATATAAGAACTGTTTTATCTAGGGTGTTGAGCAAAAGAGAGAGGAGGTTGAAGATATGGTGGAAATTAAGGATTGTAGGAAGAGAGATAAACAGAAGGATATGGAAGAAAAGTAGGAGGTTGCATAATATGATAAGAGGAAGGTAGTAAATAACTTTTTGAAAAGAAGAATAATTTCTATATGCACTAGTTTGGAAAGGATTTTAAGGTGGAGGATTTGAAAAAGAGGGGGTTATGTTGGGAATAGTAGACCCGAAAGGAGGAAAAAAGGGATAGGATGTGAGAGGATGTGAAGAGGTGTAAGGAGAGGAAGTTTGGAGAGGATTCTATGATGAAGATGTGACATTAGAGGAATATGTTCCATATTCATCAAGGGAGAGTTGAGTGATTGACACCATAGCCATAGTTTGGGAGGTAATGTCAGTGTCTGGATAAATTTGAGAGAGAAGGGAATCATCACCATCAAGAAGGCATTGAGAATGATGTTGCAAGAAGGGATGTGGAGAATGAGGAGAAGAAGGTAGATATAAGACATGATATAAGAAGGTTGGGGATTTTTAGGTGCAACATACATGATGTGCAAGAAAATAGTGGTAGGAGGATTCTCTACGCTAGGACTCTAATATCATGGAATGTTGTTGGCATTTTATGTCATGCTTTGTTCATGAGTTAAGTATGTAAGTTGTGCTATATTGCTTGCATTTGGGCTATGTGAATAGGTTGATAGTTATTAAGGTGGAACGAAGGTAGTTTCCTCAAATTATGTAGGATGGGTTGGTTGGAGATCAAAACACAACTCGAGAAGCTTCTACAACTAAGCGTGCTTGCTTGCATGTTTGGCTTTAGGTGAGAACCATGATGAAGGGTGAAAGGTTATGAATTTTGTTGAATAGACAATTTTTCTAATAGGGTGGTGTATCTCTGTGTTTTTTATGTTACTAGATCTATTTGTGTTATAATGTAATCAAATGTACCTATTTGAATGATCAAAATAATCACACCTATTTGTACGATTCTATGTAAAATAGGTAATAGAGGTAGAAAAGTGGGAAAAATAGACACATAAAGGTTTTGGACTATGTATGAGTCTCTTTTTTGTATATTTTTAGTAGTTTTGTAACAAAATCTTAACTAATACAATTGAGAATGTTGCTAACAACAAGCAATTTTTTGGATGTGTTTGTGGGTGTTGTTGTGGTTGTGATGTTGACAAGCTATGTAGTTAGTGAGTGATTTCTCTATTGTTTTAGCAACTTGTTAGATTTTGTGATGGTTTTTTTTTTGCTTTTGTTTTATGATTACGAAAATCCTAAAATAAAGTAAATGGGTGATGGATGCACTCTATGAAGGTGTGTCAATGCATGTTTTCCTACAACACCCAAAGGCATGCAAGGGGTAACTATGCAAAAATAAGTGAATAGTTGCTAATGATGGATATGGATTGGGGTAACTAAAAGGGGAGAATATAGACTTCGTATGCAAGAGGTAGTATTGTCTAAGACCTATGTAGGCCAAACTGACTTTTGCTTTACCCTCGAGTGAGCTTGGTTTAAAAATGATGGCTACTAATTCACTAATTATGTGTAGCCTTGTGATTAGGGACATATAATCCTAACCTACCCTGAGGAACTCTGAAGGGTAGGGAGTTTTTTGGTGATAAAATCCAAACAAATTCTTATGGGGGCTACTATGGTTTCTATTGGGTAATCCAATAGTTGGAGATGAAAGCCAACATTATTGACCTTGATTTGATGATTGGTAATGAAGTTCAACTGAACCAATGTGTGAGAGATTTGCAAGTGTGTATGGTTGAATTTCATTTTTAGAAAATAAAATGTGAAAAAGAAACTAAGTTATGAAAGCGGTGAGAGGAAAATATTTTTAACTGGATTGAAATAAAATTTGTATTTTTAAAAGAAATCTAAGTTAATCAAGAGCTGAAAAATATGTTAAAATAAAATAAAGATATATTCTAGAAGCATGCAAATAACAAGAGTTTGTTTTGAGCGATACATAGGCTAAGATTTGCTTTGTCACAAATTGTCTACACTAGTCAAGATATACCAATTAAGGCTATGACTAGATGTCTTGTAAGAGCTTTGTGTACAAGACAGATCAAAATCCATTCTCAGCTCAAAAATATAAAAAAATCAAGAGGATTTCTTTGTGTCTTAAGAAAATGCGTCTATGCTATATTAATGTAAATATAAATGCATAAACACCTATGATGTACTAATTGCAAAAGAGACTTCTAAAATATTCTAAGCAAGTGACTAAAGTGATTTTTATGAATTTTGTAAAGCCTTAACACAAAAGAGATGCATTTTGTAAAAATACCCAAAGCGATTTGGGGCTTTATAATACAAACTTGCAAAAATCAAGACCAAATATTTTACTTTGGAAAAAAAATTGTAGTTTAAACCAAAGTCATAGGTTTTTTTGATGCGTACCTATGGTCTCCAGATTTTGGAATACTATCTAGATGGTTTTCAGGGTCTGAACTATATCTCATATTTGATCATACCCATCCCTTCAGTCAATTTGATCATACATGTCCCTATGACTAGGAATAGGGGTAACTTGTTTAGAAATTTGTAGTGATTTGTAGTTTGTGTGATAAAAATTTGGTTTTTGTAAAGTTTCTTACAATAGAGAAAGGTAAAAAGTTTAATTTTTTGTTACAATTTATATGTAAACAGGCAATAACCTAATTTGAAAGATAAGAATCACAAGATGGTATACAACCGAGTTTTTCAACAAGTAAAGATATATGGAAGATGAGTGATTTTACCTTGAAGATACCATTTTATAAGGTGGTTTGGCCTAAGAAGGGAAGAGAGCAAGTGAGATAGCAATATCTATGGGAAAAATCTATCCCCTAAATTACTTGCAATAGTGGAGTTGCTATGGACTATGTAGAAATGGGTACCTAGCTATTAGGGACCTAGCTTCTAGAGTGACTTTTTCAGTCGTACGAGCCCATATGATTATTTTGATCATACCCCTCTATATGATTTTGGCTCATAGACTAGAAATACTTCTTCTTTGGACTTGAGGTGTGTTTCAAGGTTTTGGAGGGTTCTATGTTGGTTTTGTGTTACTTGTAACACAAAATTTGACAAAGATGTCAATTAGAAGCTATAAACTTAGCTTGAAAATAACTAGGTGAGTTGGTCCCATTATGATCACCAGAATTAATGCGATGGAAAACATGTTTGCATTAACAAGTAAAAGGGTTACAATATTGGTCGTTTTTACAAAATTATGCCATAGGCAACAATATGGGTCTCCCAAGAAGGGAGTCTTCTTCTAGTGAATGGTTTTAACAACACTAGGGTCTTCTCTAGGATCCCCAAAAGGAGTGGACTTATTAAGTGTGAGCTACTGTTAGTTGTAGAAGATCCTCTAAATTTACACAAACCTACAAAAATGGTTAGTAACATTTGGGAACCTATCTCATTCACTCCCCTTGTAATATAAGGCAAAAGACAAAATAAAACTAGCCTATTACATGATGAAAGTGACTAAAAGTGACAAAACAAGTAAAAAAGTGTTACTTACCTAGATTGGTAGTCTATTGTAGGGTTTTGGACTGAAATATACACTTGAAGAGGATTGTACCCCTGGGTAAGAATGTTTTAATCATACCTATTGGTACAATTTACTCTGTGTTATCCAAACATAAGAAAGTTGTGTTACATAGGTTCTTCTTGTGTTTTGAAGCTCCTTCCATGTTGGTTAACCTTCTATACCTACAATTGGGGGAAGCTTAAAAAACAAGAGGGACTATTGATGAGCACATATGGGTATTCATGGTGGTTGATAGTGAGTGATGGTTGAGCGCACTTAGTGTCTAGAGTAATTTCTACATAGTTTGGGTATGTGAGTGTTTGCTTCTTAGAAATGGTGGAAATGACCTTCTATCAATAGAATTGGCTAAGGCTAGGTGTTTTATATTGAATGTCCTTTTTCCCTATGTAACTATGTTTAGTCCTATTCTAGAATTATTAGAGAGAATAAAGGATTAAGTTAGTATCTTCTAAGTTAGGATTTGGTTACATAAATAATGTATTCCACCTATGTTGAGCTATGTTTTGTTGTGATCTAGCTCTATATAATGTAATCCTTGGCCAACATATAAATATATAGTGATTTTGGATCTCATTTTGCTATCAGAGCCTGAGAGAAGAGCTCTTCCAAAACCTTGGGTTGCCCATCATTCATGAGTTCAGTCCATTGGAGAAGAGAGAAAAAGCTTCATTGATATCCATTTTGAAGAAAGCTTCGTGAGTTCTCTTTACATTGGAGAAAGTTGTGCATCGACCTTGTTGTGCGTGTTGTGTTTAGTAGAAGAAATAGCCTACGAAAGGCTTCAATATATCTGCTACAAGTTGGTAATACAATTACGTTGAGAGGAGATAATCTGTGTGGACAATCTATGTTGAATCATGTGAAGAACCTAGAGATTATGAAAATGCAAGTTTTATCCTATGAAGAATGTGAAGTTTGATATACAGAGAATGCGCATTTTGAGAAGGCAAAGAATGTTGAGTTACAGATTTGTTGGGATATATATAAAAAACATTGCAGGACTTGCCTGCATATTTTTTTGGGATATATATAAAAACAACACTCTATAGTAAGGCTTGATCAGCATTTTTCATGATGTTTTGTGAAGATGTGCATGAAAACTAAGAATCGAGACACATTTGGTTAGCTCGCGATAAGACGTCGCTACAAAAAATAATGTGAAAGTTGTGTTAGCAGATTGTTGAGAGGATATGAAGCACTGTGACGAAGCACTGTGATTTATTAAAATAAATAGTGAATGTCATAAGGCCAAGTACAGTTGACGTGGTGTTCCAGACTAAGTGTTTCAGCCTAAAGTGGTGATGATCTCAGATTGTAGGAGTTGAGAGAGGAGAGCCCATTTTTAATCATAGTTTAAATGTGTCATTCACAGATGCAATTCAAAGAGAAATATTAGAATCACATATAGTTCAGTAATTCTTGTGCGAGATAATTTTATTGCATGTGAGATTTTGCTGCAACGTAGTGAATGGTGGAGAATTGACGCGATGGAGTCAATTTTGTTTTACGATGCGAGGTGAAGTTTTGTGAACAACAGTTGAGACACTGAAGTGGAGCTTTGAGACACTAATTGTTCATGGCCTATAAAAATTTTGAGACACCATCGTTGACCTACAAACTCCTTTGATGATGCTAGCAAATCACTTTCAAGGAAACGTTTAAAAATTTCCAACCGAGGTAAGGACATCACATGAGGAGGAGTAGACTGCATCGCTAGAAGTGGATGTGATTGGATACATAGATAGCATGTTATAAGTTGAGGAACACAATGTGATTGTTACGATGAAGTATTTTCAAATATGTCTTGAATATTGCACGAAGGAAAGTAAACCGGTTTTTGAAGATCTGTGAGCAAAGTTGTTGACGTTTGGTGAGAGGAGATGTCAAATGTCACTTTGCATTAAGAAGAGGTATATGCTGCATTTAGAAGAACTCTGTTGTAAGACTAGTTTCATAAAGCAACAAAAAAAATAGAGTTTGGAAAGTTGCACACAAAAACAAAATTTTGGTATCATTCTACTGAAATAAGTTGTTCTACTGTTGTTTGTTGCAAGTGGGACAAAGAGAGGTAGTTTTTTATTTCAAAATTTTCATTTTTTTTCTTGATTGGTATCAATGGATGCCAATAATAATCTTCCCATTCCTAAATTTAATGGGTTAGATTATGAGTATTGGTCTATAAATATGAAGACCTTACTCATTGGCAAAGGGTTATAGGATATTGTAGAAGAAGGATACAATGAACCTGCAGATTGGACCACCTTGAGTGTAACTGATAAAACTAGTAAGAAGGATGCCCAAAAAAAAAATTCATTTGCTCTATACCATCTCCAAGCAGCTTTGGAAAAAAACATCTTTCCAAGTATTTTTTCGTGTTTAACCGTCCTAGAATCATGTAAAGCCTTGCATGATAGCTATCAAGGGAGCACTCAATTGAAGCAAGTGAGGCTTCAAAAATTGAAGAGATATTTTTAAACTCTCAAGATGCAAGATGATTAACGAGTGGGATATTATTGTGTACGAGTGAAAGCAATTGTAAAAAAAATGGATACACTTTGTGAAGACATAAAAACTAAAGTGGTTGTGAAGAAAGTGTTGATAAAACTTCTTCATAAATGGAATCATATTACTATTATTATTGAATAATCTAAATATTTGTCTACTCTAACATTTGATGCACTAATTGGTTCTTTGATATCCCATGAAGAGAGACTACACGGTTCTACATCATCAAATTTTGGAGGTGATGACAAAGAATTCTCATCTAAGGAAGGTGAGACTTATGGCAATGGAAAAGGAAGAGGACATGGTAGAGGAAGAGCAAGAGTAATATGTAGATCAAGAGGTGGCTACCAATACAAAGGAAGAGGAAGAGGAGGTGACAAATCAAACAAGTCTTGTTATCATTGTGGTAAGCTTGGTCACTTTGTAAAATATTGTAGAATAAAGGTTTCTCAAGAAGGGAGAAGTAATAATTATGGAAACTATGGAGAAGAGGAAGGAACTTCTTCAAATTTGTTCCTCACCTATGGAAAATCAGATCAAAATCTTAAATAAAATTGGATTTTGGATACTGGTTGTTCAAATCATATGAGTGGCAAGGAGGAGTTATTTGCTACAATGGATTCCACATACAAGTCAAAGATCAAATTGGGAGATGACAAGGCACTACAAGTTGAAGGCATGGGAGCCATGGAGGTTCCAACAAAAGAAGGCACAAAGAAGGTGAATAATATCTATTACACTCCTAAACTCCAACATAATTTGCTTAGTGTTGGATAAATCATGGAAAAGAACTATACATTTGTTTTTGAAGATGGAAAATGTGTAATTTTTGACAAAAACAATTGTAATTGAGTTGTCACAAATGTACCTATGACAAAGAATAGGTTATTTCCTCTTAATTTTGAGGAACAAGGAGGTTCTCAACTTGCTAGTATGGCCATAGAAAATCCAAGTGTTCTTTGGCACTTGAGATATAGTCATCTTAATTTATCAAGCTTGAAGTTTACTTCACAAGCTATGGCATGTGGATTACCAAAAGTTGAAGAGCACAAGGAGCTGTGTGAAGGATGTGCTTTGTGAAAGCACTCAAGAACAAAGTTTCCAGGAGGTCAAGCATGGAGAGAAAGCCATCCACTAGAATTGGTACATTAAGATATTTGTGGTCCAATGCATACCAAAAGCTTGGGTAACAATTCTTACTTTCTCACTTTCATTGATGATTTCTCTAGAATTTGTTGGATTTATTTTTTGAAAACTAAAGATGAAGCTTTTGAATGTTTCAAGGATTTCAATGTAGAGAATCAAAGTGAGTATGTTGTAAAAATATCAAGGACTAATAGATGAGGGGATTTTTGCTCAAATGCATTTCTCAAATATTGTAAATATTGTGGGATAAAAAGGTAATTAACTACTGCCTACACTCCACAACAAAATGGTGTGGCTGAAAGGAATAACCACACTATTGTAGAAATGGCTAGATCAATGCTTCAAACAAATAAACTCAGTAACATGTATTGGGCTTATGTTGTTAGGACAAGCGTTTACATTTTGAATAGTAGTCCTAGTTCTATATTATATGGGATAACTCCATATGAGGGATGGTATGACAAAAAGCCAAAATTAAAGCACTTCAAAGTTTTTGGTTGTCTTGCATATGCACACAATCCTGATGAGACAAGAAATAAACTTGATCCCAAAATTCAAGCATGTATTTTCATTGGGTATTGTGAGTCTTCAAAAGCATATAGGCTCTACAATCCAAAAAAACATAAAATTGTCATCTCAAGAGATGTAATTTTTGATGAAGGGGGAGTATGGGGTCATCAAAAACTTTTTGTTGATGATGGATCTCAATATGCAAGCTCCTCTCAAGTGTAGCCCATTAACAATAACAACCATAAAAAACCTCCTCCAAATCCAAAGAATAGTTCTACTTCAAGTACAATAAGTGCTACTCCAAGTCCACAAACACCACCAAGATCATCAAGTTCTTATCCAATGCTAATGGAGAAATATACACCACCAAGAGGTAAGAGAACACTTCAGTACCATCATTCTTTTCAAATTATGGACAAGAATATTCAAATAAGGCACACTAGAAGCCAAGCTAGTGAGATGAATGAAGACTTGAAAAGACTTGAAAATTTGCACATGTATGGTGATGAAGACTCCCAAGAACTTAAAAGAGATGTTTTAAATTATGCTTTAATGAATAGTGTAGAGCTATAACCATAGTTATGAAAAAACATATAATCATGATGTATGGAAAAAATCCATGAAAGAGGAAATGACCTCTATAAAAAGGAATGACACTTGGGAGCTAGTGGAGCTTCCTAAGGGAAATAAATGTATTGTATGTAAATGGGTCTACAAGACCAAGTTCAATGCTGATGGAAGCATTGAAAGAGACAACGTAAGGCTAGTAGAAAAAGGGTTTACTCAAAATTATGGGATTGACTATGAGGAAACCTTTTCTCCTGTTTCTAGACAAGAGACCATTAGACTAGTATTTTCCTTGGCTTCCCACAAAGGGTATAAAATTCAACACATGGATGTTAAGAGTGACTTTATCAATTGGTATTTGAATGAAGAGGAATTTGTGTAAAAAAATCAAGGCTTTGAAGAAAAATGTAAGGAGAACCTTGTCTACAAATTGAAGAAAGTATTGTATGGCATAAAACAAGCACCAAGAGCATGGTAGTCACGTATTGATGGTTACTTTCAAGAAAATGGATTCACTAGGAGCAAAAGTGACCATACTCTCTACTACATGAAATAAGGTAAAGACATCCTCATTTTGTGCTTATATGTGGATGATCTAATATTCATGGGTAGTAGTGCTAAAATGAATGAGGAGTTTAAACACTCCACAATAAAAGAGTTTGATATGAAGGATCTAGGTTTAATGCATTACTTCCTAGGAATGCAGGTACATCAAAAAGAAAATTAAATATTCATATGTCAACACAAATATGCTCATGACATGATAAAGAAATTTTATATGGAGCAATACAAGTCTATTGCAACTTCAATAGGTCATGGGATACAATTAAGCAAAGAAGATGGAGCACCAAAAGTTGAAAAAACCACTTATAGGAGCATGGTTGGAATTATACTATTCCTCACCAACACACGACCAAATATTCAATATGATGTTTCTCTAGTATCAAGGTATATGGCTGATCCATTTGAACTTCATCTACAAGCAACTAAAAGAATTTTGAGATATGTAAATGGTACAATGGATTATGGGATCCATTACCATAAAAATAATGATGTAAAATTAGTTGGATTTAGTGATAGTGATTGGGGCAGCAATATAGATGATAGGAAATCTACTTCAGGGAATTGTTTTAGTCTTGGATCAGGACTAATTACTTGGAGTTCTAAAAAGTAAACTACAATTGCACTATCATCTACTGAGACTAAGTACATAGCAATAAAAAATGCTAGTGCCCAAGCCTTATGGTTGAGAAAAGTACTTCAAGAAATAGGTGAGAGATAAAATGATCCTACCATATTGTATTGTGATAATATGAGTGCCATCCAATTGGCACATAATCCTATCCACCACATCAGGTCAAAGCACTTCGACATGATGTATCACTTCAAAAAAGACATGATGGAGAAAAATGTGGTTGAGCTAAAAAATTGCAACACTTTAGACAACATGGCGGATATCTTCACAAAAGGAGTTGCTAAAGCTTAGTATATAAAGCTAAGAGACTGTTTGGTCAGCCCTCTCAAATTTAAGTGGGAGAATATTGGATATTGAATGTATTTTTTCCCTATGTAACTATGTTTAGTCCTATTCTAGAATTTTTAGAGAGAATAAAGGATTAAGTTAGTATCTTCTAAGTTAGGATTTGGTTATGCAAATAAGTGTATTACACCTCTATGTTGAGCTATATTTTGTTTTTATCTAGCTCTATATAATGTAATCCTTGGCGAGCACATAAATATATAGTGAGTTTAGATCTCACTAGGGGGGTGAGGTATCCTTTGAGACATCCCCTAAGGTGGCATGGGGATTCCATACCATGGGGATTCCATACCTCATAAATGAATTTGGGTGAGAGAAATCCTCAGCCATCCACATGTAATAAATGAGTATGGGTGGCACATGGAAGTCTTCTCCTTATTATGGCATGATGAAGGATGACTCATTCATGCTTTCAATGCCTTGAATGTCTTAATGCGAAAGGTTTTCAACTATTATTTATGAAATTGAATGTGATGCATTGTCATTATACACATCATTAATTCTCAATGAATTTGTCAATCCAGGGCTGTCTACAAGGCTATCTACGAAAGAAGGGGTAAACAGGGTTATAACTTAGGTCAATCTAGAGCAACGGGTTTTAATGGTGAAACCGATTGTGTGGGGGGTTTTAGGACATTCCTATATCTAAATTGCATGAATTAAACCTTAATATAAGTTGTAGAATTGAAAACTAATCATTAACTGTAGAAATGAAGTCCTAATTACAATTGTAGAATGAGACCTAATTATGTTGCAGAAATAATAGTTGTAGAATTGAAAGTCTAATTCTAATTGCAGAAGGGAAATCTAAATACTTTTGTAGTAATGAAGATCTAATTCTAACATGGAAATGAAACTGTCAAGGTTCTGTAACAGAAGGTTGTCAATCTTCTATGCAGGGGTTTGACAACAAAACATAAAATGCAGGAAATTACAGAAAATAGCAAATTTTGGAAATGAAAGTCTGCAATAAATTGAAATCTTTACTGAAAGTTGGGATTACAACCAAATCATTAATCACAAAACATAAAATAAACTAATATTGCAAATATCATTAGTTGTTTACAAAGTAATGAAAGGACAAGTTCTACAACTCATTCTTCTGCAGCAAAATTAGAATAAAAACCTACTGTTAGTCCTCCTCCTAGGTCTAGAAGTGGCCAGCCTCTTTGTCCAGAAGAAGGTATGAGTCTCTCTCTCTTTAGATCTTAATCACACTCATTTACAAGTAATATGAAATAGAAACAATATACTTTTATTGATTCAGAAACATGATTACAATAATGCTGCTAAAAACTATTATAGGACTGTAACAGTCACTTTTTGATTATCACCTATTACTGATTTCTCTATTATATTCCCCTTATTTTCTACTACTTTATTTCTTCTACCTTCTACTAGCTCAACCTGAATGGGAGCCCTATTTATAGATGTCCTAAATTTACTAACAAGCTGAAAAGATCTAATCCTATTATGCTGCAATAATTCCTGGTTTTTATCCTAGAAGAAGATCATATTTTGATCTTTCCATAAATGGTGGCTTTGGTCGGCAATGATGACAATGTCAGATCTGAGATATTTCTCTTTATACTTTTCAATCTTTATTTCCATTTTTCCATCGTCATAATTCGGTCAATAAGTCAAAAAGTACATTCTATTTTCATTTCGAAGATAAGTGGCTCATTCCGAAGATACTGTAATTCTCATTTTGAAGATCCGCTCATTTTGAAGATATTACAGTTCTCATTCTGAAGATCCGCTCATTTTGAAGACACTATAGTTCTCATTTTGAAGATCCACTCATTCCGAAGACACTACAGTTCTCATTCTGAAGATCCGCTCATTTTGAAGACATTATGTTTTCTCATTCCGAACATATCTGTTCATTTCGAAGAGACTTCGAAATGAACAAATGTGGGCTCCTTAAATAATTTCCTCTACATTTCTCATGTGTGTTACTTCTCAAGATCATATCCCAATGGTCTTCATCTCTTTCCACATGTGAATTCCATTCCTTGCCATTCATTGGCAGCTGGCTGGAATTTACATGGGAAAACCCAGTTTTTGCTGCACAGTAACCGTTTCCTTGAAATGTTGCTAGATTTAGGTAGAATGAATGCTTGAGACATATCAAAACATGATTAGTGAAGTGCTGCTATTAATCTAAGCATATCTTATTTTAGCAAGTCATAACAAAACAACATAAAACTTATACAAAAAGCTATAAAAATTAGAATAGAGTACTTCAGATACATTCATCATGCAAATAGTTAATACACATCATATTGAATCAACTTAACTAGCATATTAGATTAAATATAAGAGTTTATAGGCAATTTCAGTGTTCAAAACATGTTATGATTGAGGCATTTCCAGGCCTCATCATTTCCCCCCCAACTTATATTGATGCATGTCCTCATGCATTCCATTGGGATATGGAATCACATATGTCCATGGTAAAATTCCATGACCTGTAGAACAACTTCTTGCCTGTATAAAATTCCCTATTTTTTTGAAGGTCCCTGAGCCATTCTTCAAATTGTTCATCAGGTTGGGCATCTTCTTCAATGTAGAATGAGACTGGAGTGATGATGGTTGGAGGTCTAAATATGAGACCTATCCAATTATGTTGCATGAGTTCAATCAACTATATTAATCCTTTTGCCCTTCTTCTAGACCATTCTGAGTTGATGGGAGAAATGGGTTCTCTTTTCTGCAAAGACATGGAAAGTTCAGTCCACCTATTTCTATAGATTGATAATGCTGGCACAAAGTTGTCATTACAGAAATTGTGGAATCTGTTCACACAATCTCTCAAGTTTCTCAAGTACATTAACTTCACATCATCCTTGTTCATCATGGTGAAGTGTTGTCTTGTGATAATGGGGTGATTTGGCTAAATTGCTCTGACTAACAATTCATATCTTGTTTCAATCTCCTTATTCTGTCTCTTTTCTTGGTCCCAAAAAAACTGATTCTTTAAGGTGGACATGAATGCCTTCAATTGAACATCTCCAATGTAGATCTGTGGATGAAACTCCACTTCTTTCGAAATAAAGAAACTATGTAAAAACAGTTCACACAGGAGATTTTTTTGCTCAAAAGGGTTATCAAAGTATGCTTCCAAGAAATCTATAGTGGTGTCCAATTTATATGAAAGATTTGAAATAATCCTCATGACATGCCATCTGAGGTATTTTTCCTTCAGAATAAGACTGTAGAATCTGGCTTGTCGTCTAAATTGGACTAAAAATTTAGCAATTTGACATAAATCAGACACCTTTTCTTTCAATGCTTGAATTTTTGTTTCCTTGGCTTCTAGCTGTTTTGCTTCTACTTTGAACTTTTCAGTTTTAGTGGGAAGCTTCTCATACCTAATCATCCATCTAGCTATGTTTGCATTGTATTGTTCTAAGGACACAGTATTAGGTGGTCTGACTACAGGTGGAATTCTAAGTAGCAGATCTATTTGAACCCCTTTTTTTTCCACTTCCATTGGTTGTTCATATGTCAATAACTCTACTTGCACCCCCTTATGTGCTATTTCTATTGGGTTGTCATCAGATAATAATTCTACTTGCACCCCCTTATCTACTACTTCTAATAATGGTGTAACAGTTTGAAATACAGGGACATCAATAAGAGTACTTACTTGATCTATTTGATGCTGGTGCTTGGACTATTCCTGTGCTGGTGACTCATTTCCAATGTTTCTACTGTGCTTTTTGCCAATTCTAAAGCATCTTCATAATGAAAGGGTGCTTCTGAATGAGAAGGTACATCTTTAGAATGAAAAGGTGCTTCTTCAGAATGATCTCCTATGTCTGCCTTAGTAGAGTCATCTGCCCTAGATAAATTCACAAGCAGTTGAGCCAAATCATCTTCATCATTGGATACAGTTGGCTATTTTTCAGACTGTGACAACTTCTCTCTTAGTTCTACCACTCCTTTTTGTAACTCTGTAATTTTTCTTTCCTGTATCTCAATGATGTTTTCTTTCTCTGAAATCCATCTATTTTGTGTCTTGACAACACTCCTTGCTGCTCTCAACTACTTTGTGATATCTTCATATTTTGTTTTTGCTTTAGAATTAGATGCATACAGGTCATCTATAGCAGGCTACTCAATAACAGGTTCTTCTTTTGCAATATCTGGTTGCTCCTATTCAATAGGCTCTATGAAATTGTCTATAATTGCATCTAATATTTGTGTGGCTTGTTGAACTATAGCCACCTCCATATTATACTACCCAGCCTCTTCCTCAATTATCTATTCAGGGAATTTTGGAAAGTTTTCAGGGGCTTGTTGTATCTCTGTGACATCTGGACTGCTTTGTCCATCTTCTTGTTCTATGACCTGGTCCGTCATTTCCCTTAAGTGGAGTCTTGTAGACCTCCGAGTTCTAGATGCAAACTTCTTATTTTTGCTCTATTTTCTAGTGACAGCAGGGGTTATGGGGTTAGTTTTAGATGCCTCTGTTTCCCTTGTTGTTTCTTCCTCTGTTGGACTAGGTGTTTCATTTCTATGTTCTGACAAATTAGTTGCAACTTCGAAAAAATGGACCATTTTTTGTTTTTTTGTTCTGCTTCTAGTTCCACATCCTCTTTTCTTTTATCTTTTTGCTTGTGAAGTTGAAGGTTTTGGAGCAAGGTTTTCTGTTGCTACTGTTGGGTGTGTTTCTGTCTCTGCAATAGCTTTTGTAGCATCTTCTGCAGCTTCCTCTACAACATCTTCTGCAACATTTTCTGCAGCAGCTGTTTCTTCTTTTGCAACAACATCAGCAGTATCTATTTCTTCGTCTTCATCCTCATCTCCAAAAATTACATCATTTAAGGTGGAGTAAAACCTCTCAAAGCTCCTAGGGTTTCCTCTAAAATGGTTTTGGCAAACTAGTTTGATAAGACCATGGTGGCGAAGACTTCCTTTTCCTTCCTGATATCTTTTTGCCATGTTTTTTAATTCCTAGTGCAAGTATAGGGGAATATTTACCCTAACCTTTGGTTGTTGCCTACCATGTCTGAGATGATTTAAAATTTTTATGTGATGCCCTGACAATAGTACATACTGCCATTCATAGGTTAGAAATTTGATTACCCATGTGGCTACTTCATCCCAGGGTTCTTGCAGGCTGGCCATTTTTACCCCCTTGCATGTATTATTATGTGTTAAATACTCAGGTGCTCTAACATTTTCTTCCATAAATTGATTGACTATGTTTACCAATGTATTTTTGCCAGACCTAAAAATTGGAAGACAAATCCTCTTTCGGAAGACAAATCCTTGATATTCTCACAATGACACTAAGAGGGGGGGTGAATCAGTGTAGCTATTAAAATTCAAATCTACACCACTTAATGCTGAAGCAAAGAGAACTTAAAAATAGGTAAAGCAATTTTCACAAGAGAGCACACCACAACACACAATGTAACAAGGTTCACCAATTTGGCTACTCCTCAAAAATGACTGCTTAGACTTCAATACAAATCCAGCCTTTACAAAACACCAATTTGAAAGCATGAGATTTCAGAAGTTTTTGAAAGGAAAACTATTTTGATGCGTTCAAAATCAAACTAATGCTTAAGTCCTAAAATGTGAAGTGCATTAAATGAAAGAGGCAAACTGATTGAAATGAGATACAAGAATTTAGAGAAGTCACAGCCCTTTTATTTAACTCTTTAACCTCGGTTACAAAATTGCCTCCTCCCTTCTTAGGGATTAGGAGCGTTAAATAGATTTGGTTACAATCGTGATCAATAATCCTTCTTCCACATGCCCATGTTTGAAATGGGCAGGCCAAAGTGTTGCCGCCACTTATGCTGATGAATCCTCACTTCTTGCTACTCCTCTTGCATTCAAAGAAACAACAAAGGCATTAGTAGCACTTGCTACAAATAGGGAAAGTTTGTTCTTTGAAATTAACAAAAGATGCATGTAAAAGATTATCGAAAACAGTGAGTAAAATGAATCTAAATCACCTGCAAATCTGACAGAGACCAAAATACCTTACCAGAGGGCCACATCAATTGAAACAGTCAGCCAATTTGCATTCAACTAGAATTCGTCCCTAGGCAGGACGAATTCTATTGTTATTCGTCCCTGGGTGGGATGAATTCTACTGTGTTAGGAAAGCCAAAATGATGTCGTCTAAATGTCGAACCTCGTGACCTCAAAAACACTTGTAGACAAAGGGGTTAAGTAATTGGGGCCATTTTGGGATGACCCAGATGGTCAGATTCTCCCAATTTGGCCTCTATCCACGGGAATTCCATGTTGCTACCTGCAAGTTAGTGAGGGCCACGAAATCGACAAAGCATGATAATATTTGATAAATGTCTTCTGAAATCAAGATTGTGAGCTATCTAAACAACATAGAGTGTAATGTGAAATGAATAAATGACAGAAAGCAAATTAGAATGAAACTTAAAAGGTGTGGGGTGCCCGAGTGGGCCACCCACCGTTGGAACTTGATTTCGGCACCAATCCACTAGGGATGGGCCCAAAATCTCCTAGATTGGGTTGTCAAAAAATTTGTGGATTAAGGTGGTCAAATGTTGGGTTTGGGTTCGGATCCATGCTTCCAAAATCCACCCAATAACCTCTCTTGTGAAAGAGATTAATGGATGTGAAAATGTGAATCGAAAAAGGGTGCAATAGGGTGTTCAATTTGGCAGCACTTCGTTGCTTGAAAATGCCTCCAACCTGTTCTCTTTTGTGTGGGAAAGTCCACCATTTTATAGACCCAGGGGGTCTCTTTGGAGGGGCATGTAGGGATGCCATGTGGCGGCCATGCCTTCCCAAGAGGGAGGATACTCCTCCCTGACTTGGGCTTCCATAACTGCCTTTGTGACAGTCCTCTAACTGCCAACCTACCCACCTACACACGCATGCATGGCAGGAGGCCATAAATGACTGTCTTCGACTGCCACTTGGTGGCATTCTTCTTTTTGCCTATTAAACCTGGAATTCATCCTGACCAAATATGATTTCAGAATTCATCTTTGGGTGAGACGAATCCTAGTTAGTATTCATCTTTGGGTGAGACGAATACTGGGCAAAGTGCCTGAATGTGCCAAATTGCTTCTTGAAAAAATTGCTATAAAAGTGGTTAGGACCACTGTTTAACCTCTGAGGGCTGCCCTAGGGGCTGTGTGTGTCAAAGCGATCAGTGTTTGCAATCACATAATTGGATTGGTGCTGTTTTGGTGTCTACACAATTTTACAAACACTTTACCAGAACCCACTGGAAGGAGCACCAACCCCTTATTTTTTTGCTTCAACAGATAGGAGCACCAACCCCTAATGCCAAGCACCAACTTGGACTGCAATTCTGAATTATCTTAATGACATAAAAATGCCTTCGTTGTTTACACGACCCTGACTGGTCTGCAATTAATCAAACTCTGCACTCTCTCACGGCTCTGCTTATTTCTCTCTCGGCCCTCTTCTAACCCTCTTTACACAGCAATTTCTCACATACAGCAGCAGCCTTATTCTTCACGCAGACCTGCTTTTATATCATATTAGTCTCTATTTTTAACTTCCATATTTACGCATGCAACCCGTAATTGTTCCTTTAATATTCTCTTCTGCCACTTGTCAACTGTAACTTCTTCTTTATGTAACTCCTTTTGTATTTATAGAGTGGGCATTTCGTTAAACACGTTACATGCAACATATACCTCTACCATGACTGTTCGTCTTCTTTTCTGTGCATGCATGCATTTTTTGATTCTATTTATGCGACTGTTCGATTTCTTCTTCTTCGATTGTTCTTAAAATAGCTGCATGCTTTTCTTTTGTAATTGCTCCTGTAACTGTCGCATTGACTCCAGTTAACTCTTCTTATTTTGGCTGCATGCTTTTCCTCTACAACTACCCCTTTAACTGTTGTTCTGCTTCAATTAACTGTGAATGATCGTGTTGTTGCGACCTGTCGTGAAATCGTGACACTTCTGTCTCTTTATGCTCTTCTCGCCCTTTATCCGTGAAAACTCAACATGTCACGAAATCGTGACGTTTTCTGCCTCCTTGTTCACCTCTTGTCTTGCACCCGTGAAAACCAGACATGTCACGAAATCGTGACACTTTTTGCTTCCTTGCACTTCTCTGCCTTTCGCCCGTGAAAACGGAACATGTCACGAAATCGTGACACTTTCACTGCCTTGTGCCTTTTCTATCTTTGGCCCAGAAAAACAACATGTCACGAAATCATGACACATTCGCTACCTTGTGCCTTTTCTTCTTGCCCGCCAAAAAAACAACATGTCACGAAATCGTGACACATTCGTCTCCTTTGCGCTTTTCTTCTTGGCCCGAAAAACATGTCATGAAATCGTGACACTTTCTCTCCTTGGCACTTTCTCTTTCGAAACCTGTCATGAAATCGTGACACTTTCTCTCCTTGGAGCTTTCTCTTCGAACCTATCATGAAATCGTGACACTTTCTCTCCTTGGCGCTTTCTCTTCGAACCTGTCATGAAATCGTGACACTTTCTCTCCTTGGCGCTTTCTCTTCGATCCTGTCATGAAATCGTGACACTTTCTCTCCTTGGCACTTTCTCTTCGAACCTGTCATAAATCATGACACTTTCTCTTGCTTTCTCTTCAACTGTCATGAAATCGTGACACTTTCTCTCCTTGCCTTCTCAACTGTCAAAATCATGACTTTTCTTTTGTGCCTTCTCTCCAAACATGTCATGAAATCGTGATAGTTTTCTTTGCTTGCGCCTTCTTTCCAAACATGTCACGAAATCATGACAGTTTTCTTACTTGCCTTCTTTGCTTCCAACATGTCACGAAATCGTGACAATTTTTCTACTTGCCTTCTTCTCTGACAACATGTCACGAAATCATGATAGTTTTTCAACTTGGCTTCTTTGCCTCCAACATGTCACGAAATCATGACAGTTTTGCCAGCATTTTCTCTCTCCTCTGATATGTCACGAAATCATGACAATTTTGACCGCATTTTCTCTCTCCTCCGAGATGTCGCAAAATCATGACAATTTTGACAGCATTTTCTCTCTCCTCCGAGATGTCACGAAATCATGACAAAAAACATGTCGCGATATCGCGACAGTTTTCTTACTTGTCTTTTTCTTTGATTTTCTGAATCTGGGCCACTTCTATCTTCTTGGAAATTCATTGTACATGTTCTGACTGACCTCTGAACTCCTGTCCACTGCATCAACTGATCTATCTGTTTGTGTTGACAACAATGACAATACTTTTGCTGCACCTTGCTCAACAATCTCCCCCTTTGGAATTGTTGGCAACACTCATGCACTCTCCTGGAATTCTTCTCCCCCTTTGACAATAATACCAAAGGGCTGCTGCAGACTCCCCCGAGTCTATGCACAACATTCTCAGATACACATTGTTATAGTTAGCAAAAATCATGAATATGAGCAAAACTATAAACATAGGCATAAATGCTCCCCCCGAGAATGTGATCCCAATTGATAGTCAGTTCTTGGGAAATGTGACTACTCCCAACTTACTCCGAAGGTACTCAAAAACTTCCTTTGGCAATGGTTTTGTGAATATATCTCGCTACTTGCTCTGTAGTCGAAACAAAATCCAATTTGACCTCACCTTCTGCAACTTTATCCTTCAAGAAGTGATACCGGATTGCAATATGTTTGGTTTGAGAATGCATAACCGGATTCTTTGATATGTTTATAGCACTCGTGTTATCACATTTAAATGAAATTGGCTCTTTGAAGTGAATACCAAGATCTTTCAGGGTTTGTCTCATCCATAATATCTCTGTACAACATGTTGTTGCTGCAATGTATTCCGCCTCTGCTGTGGATAGAGAGACTGATTCTTGTTTCTTGTTGTGCCATGCTACCAGCCTGTCTCCAAGATAAAATGCTCCTCCACTGGTACTCTTTTTGTCATCTATACATCCTGCCCAATCTACCAATAAGAGTGAAGTCCTTACCTTTTGGGTACCATAACCCATACTCCATAGTACCCTTGAGGTACCTAAAAATCCTCTTCACGGCTGTCACATGAGTCTCTTTGGGACTAGCCTGAAATCTTGCCACCATGCATACTGCCTGTAAGATATCTGGTCTGGTAGTTGTCAAATACAACAGACTTCCAATCATAGATCTGTACATGGTTTGATCTACATCCGGAGATTTGTCATCCTTGCTCAACTTGCAACCTGTTGTCATGGGAGTGCTAACAGGTTTACTGTCCTCCATTGTGAACTTTTTCAACATTTCTTTCACATATTTAACTTGAGAAATAAAAATGCCCTTTTCACTTTGATTGACTTGCAGTCCGAGAAAATAAGAAAGTTCACCAATCATAGACATCTCAAATTCTTTCTTCATTTTATTTGCTATGTCACTACAGGACTTATCATTGTTGCTGCCAAAAATGATATCATCTACATAAACAACAAGGACAATAAGATGGCCATTCTCTATTTTGACATATAGATTGTTGTCCACCAAACCTTTCTTGAACCCCTGTTGAATCAGATAGTTATCCAGACCTTGCATACCATGCTCTGGGTGCCTGTTTTAAACCATACAAAGCTTTCCTCAACTTGCAAACAAAGTTGGGATTATCACCGAGTTGGAAACCATCTGGCTGCTCAATGTAAACCTCTTCTTCCAGTTTTCCATTCAGAAATGCTGATTTTACGTCCATTTGATATACCTTGAAATTTTTATGAACTAGCTAAAGCTAGAAACATTCTCGATTGCCTCTAGTCTGGCTACTGGTGCAAAGGTTTCCTCAAAATCAATACCTTCAACTCTGTGCATAGCCTTTACTGGACCAGTCTTGCTTTATTTCTTACAACCTCGTCCATCTTCGTTCAATTTATTTCGAAAAATCCATTTAGTACCGATTACATTTTTATTTGTCGGCCTTGGTACTAACTCCCAGGTTTTGTTTTTCTCAATCTGATCTAGTTCTTCATTAATTGCTTTCATCCAACTTTCATCTGTGCTTGCTTCAACAACATTTTTGGGCTCAATGTCTGGATAATAGAGAGTAGTTCCGTACTATCGCTCTTCTAGTCTCGAATACCAACTGTTGGGTCCCCAATAATCTGTTCTCTGGGATGATTTTTCTGCCAGCTGCCTGTTTTGAATTTCTTGTTTTCTTCTTCTTCTGAGTCAATTCTTAAATCAGCTGGGTCAATTTTTTGATTCTCTTCTGTTTCCATTTCTTCATCTCCTTCAATGACTTCTTCATAAATAGGGTAGTTTTCTTGATAAGTTGTTTCTCGATCTCTACCTTCATCAACTTTAACATCTCGCACTCTCCACAATTTTCTTTAGCCTCTTGTTGTAACATGTGTAGGCTTTGCTTTTTGTTGAGTAACCAAGAAAAATACCTTCGTCAGCTCTATCTTCAAATTTATCGAGATTATCTTCAGTTCGTTTGATGTAGCACTTGCTGCCGAACACTTTGAAATATCTTGTTGTTGCCTTTCTGCCGAACCACAGCTCATACGGTGTTTTGCTTTCATGCGTCCTTAGCATGCACCTATTTTGGATGTAAACCGTAGTATGGACTGCCTCTTTCCAAAATCTGTCAGCTATTTTGTTCTCAGCCAACATTGTCCGTGCCATTTCTTGCACTGTCCTGTTCTTCCTTTCTACAACACCATTCTGCTGAGGTGTTCTTGCTGCTGAAAACTGTCTTTTGATCCCATATTTTTGATAGTATTCTACAAATTCTTCTGAGATAAATTCTCCTCCTCTGTTCGATCTTAGGCATTTAATTCTTTTTCCAGTTTGATTCTCAACCTATTTTTTAAAAATCTTGAACATCTCAAAGGCATCCGATTTAAGCTTTAAAAATAGTACCCATGTCATCCTGGAGTAGTCATCTATGAACAACATAAAGTATTTGTCACCATTTATGCTTTGTGTTCTCATGGGTCCACACAAATCAGTATGTATTAGATCTAAAGGCTTACTGGTGAAGTATTCCTTTGATTTGAATGTGGCTCTAGTTTGCTTCCCTTTTTGGCATGAAGCACAGATGCTATTTACTAGTTTGCCAATGGTGGGTATATCTCTTACTGCCCTTTTTGAACTTATTTTTACCAGATTGTCAAAGCTAATATGACCGAGCCTCTTGTGCCACAACCAATTTTCATCTTCCTGTCCAATCAAGCATGCTCCTTCTGAAGTTTCTGAGAGAGTATATAGATTTCTAGAAGTCCTTAATCTAGTAGCTATCAGCTTCCCACTGTGTGCTTTTCTGACTTCACAGCCCTGCTTCTTAAAGATGACTTCATGACCTCTGTCATAGATTTGACTTACGCTCAGTAAGTTGTGCTTCAAACCAATCACAAACAGAACTTCTTTGGAATTGATCTGTCCATCACTTATCTTGACTGATCCTTTGCCAACTATCTTGGCTCCATCATTATTTCCAAACTTTACAGAGCCCCCTTCATATTTTTGTAATTTTTCAAATTTTTGTTTATCTCCTGTCATGTGACTGGAGCACCCACTATCCAATATCCATGGTGCAGATTTGTTCTGTGCTTTGAAAGTTGTCTGAACAATCAAGGATTCCTTTTCTTCCTTGGGTAGCTCCTTTTCTTTCCACTCTGGTTTGGCTACAGTTTTGGTTACTTGTTTAGACTTTTCTTTGTCAGTAGCCTGTGCATGTTTTTCTGGGAATTTTCTGTTTTGCCTTAAACTGTTTGGTTGAGTTCTTCTTCCCTGATATCTGTTTGCTGCATATGTGCTTCTATAGTTTCTTGCAATGTGTCCAAAGTTATGACAGTTATAGCATTCTACTGCATAATCCATCAAGGGTGAAAAGACATTTCTACTGGTGAAATTTCTTTGTCCTATATTATGAATGCAGTCTGAAATCTTATGACCGTAAGCATTGCATTTAAAACAATAACCAAAAAAGGAATGATTGAACCTGGGAATTGGTCTTTGCCATTTTGTAGTAGGAGCCACAAATTTTCTTCTCCTTTGATGTGTGACTTTTATGAATCCCTCATTGTCAGCACTCTTCTCGTGCCTGGCACTGTTGCTTTCTTTTGCCTGATTCATTTTTCCTTGATCAACCTTGATCTTATCTTCTTTCTTTACTTGTTCTACTGTTATGGCCTTTGATCCACTTGACGATTCTCCTTCGACAAAGCCCAAGCCAAATTTGATGCCCGTAGTCCTCTGACTATTTATAATCTTTTCAAGCTTTGCATAACTTCCTTCAAGTTTGTGATAGCAACTTAATTTTTGATTCTTTTCTTCTAGCCGCATTCTTAAGACAACAATCTCTTCTTCCAGTTTGCAGCACTCATCTATTTTCATGGTTAATTGAACTTCGAGTTCTTCAGACATTTTCTTAAATTCTTCTGTCTGTACTTTCAAACTGCTTATTATGTCATTCGCATCCTCTAGCTTTCTTGAGACCTTTTTATTCTTTTTCCTTTCTGTATTCAACTCTTTAAGTGCAGCAACCAACTCTCCTTCCAGATAAACTTCAGCCTCATCCTTACTTTTTGTATCACCTTCCTATTTTTCTTCTATTTTTGCTTCTTCAAATGCCATGAACAGAGCTTCACCTGTTTCTTCTTCAGAATCTTCACCTGAGCTATCTTCAGAAGAGCTGACATTCTTGGATATGAAACTTTTCTTTTTGAAATTGCTTTTCCTAAAATTTGGTTTCTTCTTCCAGTCACTTCTTTCTTGGTGTGACCCTTCATCACTTTTGGTTTTCTCATTCATTGGACACTTAGCTGCAAAGTGACCGACCCCTCCATAATTGAAACACTTAAACGGTAACTTTCCTCTATATTTTCCTTTTCCCTTTGTAAGTTTTCGAACAAAGTTGGCTTTCGTTTCATCCGATGTCTCTTCATCCTCAGATTCTTGTTCAACTTTTGTATTCTTGTGTGCTTTAAAAGCAGCTTCTCTGTCTATGGGCTTAGTTTGTCCTATTCTCATTTTGTATGCAGTCAAAGAACCATGCATCTCATCCATGCTAAAATTATTTAGATCTTTAGCCTCTTCTATTGCAGAAACTTTAGAATTAAATCTTTTGTGAAGAGTTCTAAGTACCTTTTTCATGACAACCGCATCTTCAATTTTTTTGTCGAGTCCTCTGATTGCATTAATGATTCCATTGACTCTCAGCATATAGGCCTCTATGTTCTCATCGTCATTCATTTGTAATGCTTTGAACTGAGCTCGATGAGTTTGCAGCTTGGCTTCCTTGATCTTGTTGTCTCCTTCATGGATGCTCTTCAGTTTGTCCCACATGTCTTTTGCTGATTTATAGCTCATGATCCTTATCAGTTCACTGTCTACTAGCCCACACATTATGGCATTCTATGCTTTGGAGTTATTCTCAAACTTCTTCTTCTCAGCAGTATCTGTTGGAGGAGTAGCGGGTACTATGTATCCACTTTCTACTAACTCCCAAATGTCGTATCCTAACGCACTCAGATATGTCTGCATCCTGAGTCTCCGAAATGAGTAATTAGTTCCATTGAACAAAGAAGCTTTGTTTGATGAGAATCCTTCATTACCTCGCCATTGTGTTCCTTCCAAGATCACCTTAGCTGATTAAGCTTTGTTCAAGAACCTTGCTCTGATACCAATTGATATTCTCACAATGACACTGAGAGGGGGGTGAATCAGTGTAGCTATTAAAATTCAAATCTACAACACTTAATGCTGAAGCAAAGAGAACTTAAAAATAGGTAAAGCAATTTTCACAAGAGAGCACACCACAACACACAATGTAACGAGGTTCACCAATTTGGCTACTCCTCAAAAATGACTCGCTTGGACTCCAATCCAAATCCAGCCTTTGCAAAACACCAATTTTACAAACACTTTACCAACACCCACTGGAAGGAGCACCAACCCCTTATTTTTTTGCTTCAACAGATAGGAGCACCAACCCCTAATGCCAAGCACCAACTTGGACTGCAATTCTGAATTATCTTAATGACATAAAAATGCCTTCGCTGTTTACACGACCCTGACTGGTCTGCAATTAATCAAACTCTGCACTCTCTCACGGCTCTGCTTATTTCTCTCTCGGCCCTCTTCTAACCCTCTTTACACAACAATTTCTCACATACAATAGCAGCCTTATTCTTCACGCAGACCTGCTTTTATATCATATTAGTCTCTATTTTTAACTTCCATATTTACGCATGCAACCCGTAACTGTTCCTTTAATATTCTCTTCTGCCACTTGTCAACTGTAACTTCTTCTTTATGTAACTCCTTTTGTATTTATAGAGTGGGCATTTCGTTAAACACGTTACATGCAACATATACCTCTACCATGACTGTTCATCTTCTTTTCTGTGCATGCATGCATTTTTTGATTCTATTTATGCGACTGTTCGATTTCTTCTTCTTCGATTGTTCTTAAAATAGCTGCATGCTTTTCTTTTGTAATTGCTCCTGTAACTGTCGCATTGACTCTAGTTAACTCTTCTTATTTTGGCTGCATGCTTTTCCTCTACAACTGCCCCTTTAACTGTTGTTCTGCTTCAGTTAACTATCAGTGATCGTGTTGTTGCGACCTGTCATGAAATCGTGACACTTCTATCTCTTTATGCTCTTCTCGCCCTTTATCCATGAAAACTCAACATGTCACGAAATCATGACATTTTTTGCCTCCTTGTTCACCTCTTGTCTTGCACCCATGAAAACCAGACATGTCACGAAATCGTGACACTTTTCGCTTCCTTGCACTTCTCTGCCTTTCGCCCGTGAAAACGGAACATGTCACGAAATCGTGACACTTTCGTTGCCTTGTGCCTTTTCTATCTTTGGCCCGTGAAAACACATGTCATGAAATCGTGACACATTTCCTCCTTTTGCCTTTTCTATCTTTGGCCACGAAACACATGTCACAAAATCGTGACACATTCGCTCCTTTGCCTTTTCTCTTGGCCCAAAACATGTCATGAAATCGTGACACTTCTCCTCCTTGGCCTTTCTCTTTGAACCTATCACAAAATCATGACACTTTTTCTCCTTGGAGCTTTCTCTTCGAACCTATCATGAAATCGTGACACTTTCTCTCCTTGGCGCTTTCTCTTCGAACCTGTCATGAAATCGTGACACTTTCTCTCCTTGGCGCTTTCTCTTCGAACCTGTCATGAAATCGTGACACTTTCTCTCCTTGGCGCTTTCTCTTCGAACCTTCATCAAATCGTGACACTTTCTCTCCTTGGTGCTTTCTCTTCGAACCTGTCATGAAATCGTGACACTTTCTCTCCTTGTGCCTTCTCTCCAAACATGTCATGAAATCGTGACAGTTTTCTTTGCTTGTGCCTTCTCTCCAAACATGTCACGAAATCATGACAGTTTTCTTTGCTTGCGCCTTCTTTCCAAACATGTCACGAAATCGTGACAGTTTTCTTACTTGCCTTCTTTGCTTCCAACATGTCACGAAATCATGACAGTTTTTCTACTTGCCTTCTTCTCTGACAACATGTCACGAAATCGTGATAGTTTTTCAACTTGGCTTCTTTGCCTCCAACATGTCACGAAATCGTGACAGTTTTGCCAACATTTTCTCTCTCCTCCGATATGTCACGAAATCACGACAATTTTGACCGCATTTTCTCTCTCCTCCGAGATGTCGCGAAATCGTGACAATTTTGACAACATTTTCTCTCTCCTTCGAGATGTCGCGAAATCGCGATAAAAAACATGTCGCGATATCGCGACAGTTTTCTTACTTGTCTTTTTCTTTGATTTTCTGAATCTGGGCCACTTTTGTCTTCTTGGAAATTCACTGTACATGTTCTGACTGACCTCTGAACTCCTGTCCACTGCATCAACTGATCTATCTATTTGTGTTGACAACAATGACAATACTTTTGCTGCACCTTGCTCAACAATCCTCTTTTCGAAGATAAATCCTGTTGCATTCTGAAGATAAATCATGCTTCACTCTGAAGACAAATCCTGCTTCATTTCGAAGATAAGGTTTCATTTTAAAGATAAGGCTTCATTCTGAATACTAAGCTTCATTCCGAAGACAAAGCTTCATTTCGAAGACAAATCATCATTCTGAAGACAAAGCTTCATTCCGAAGACAAATTGTCATTCCGAATATGAAGTGCAACAATCTGTTGTCATTTCGAAGACAATTTCAATCGAAGACAACACAACAATTAGTCTGAAGAAGATAGCAGGCACTATTTTTGGCATTCTTGTTCCAAAGATCAGGCAAAAATCAAAATTCTCATTCTCAAAACATGTTTTAAGTATGCCAACTCTTATGGATATCTTTTATGTTAATGGTTAATTGTTATATACTATATACCAATCATTTACAATGAAGAAATGTAAGAAATATATACCTGATTAAAACAAGTTAATGCAAGTTTTTAAAATATGACTGCTTTTGTTGATGTTCTGCTGAGGATTTTTGCAACATTTCAAAACAAGTGTAGTTGGTGAATTTGTACAATGATGGTTCAGAAATTTTCAAGGTTATGCATGCCAGAAAATTGGTTTTCATGCATACCAACCCAGTAGTGCCTTGAAAAAGGTTTTCACTGCTGAGTTATTCATTTTTCTCTCTTTTTTTTTTTTTTTTTCTTTTACCTCTCATTTTCTCTCTTTTCTTTTTTTTTGATTCTGACTATGCCCATGAAGGAATTTCATGATTTCCCTAAAATCATGCCCATGAAGGAATTCGTAATCAGAATTTATTCATCTTTTGGTTTTTTGTTTTTTGTTTTTTTTTCTGATTTTTTTGTATTTTTTTGTTTTTTCTTGAAACCCATGATCATGCTGATTGAATTGAAGTGGAAGAGGAAATTTCTTCCACCTGTTGTGTATCCAAACTGTCAAGTTGTTGCAAAAATTCCTCTTTAGTCAGAGGTGTATGGTACACCTTGAGGCGATGTCCATTCACTACCAACTTTCTCTGTGACCCATCAATAGGAGATAAACGAACTGCTCGATTGTCAAATACCTCCTCAATATGGTAAGGTCTAATCCATCTAGTTCTCAGCTTTTTAGGGAAGTCTTCATAGCGAGAATCAAACAGTAAATCCCAATCTCCTTGTTGAAGTTTCCTCTACTGAATGTGACTGTCATGCCACAATTTTCTCTACTCTTGAATTACTTCAATTTTTTGCAGAGCATCCAACTTAAGTTCATCCAATACATTCAACTGCATAATCCTATCTATCTATGCATGTGACAATTCAATTCCAATTTCCAATGCTGTGCGTAGTGTTAGTAGCTCAAATTCAATAGGTAAGAGGGGCTTTTTACCAAAGACTAGTTCATAAGGTGTGAATCTAGTAGTAAGCCCATACTACTTCAAGTAATTTATCTAGCCAGTTCTTCCTATGAAAAGCTACTATTTTTGTTAAAATTCGTTCCAGTTCCCTGTTTGTTACCTCAACCTGGCCATTTCCTTGTGGGTGATAAGGTGATGATTTTCTATGTTTGATTTCATATAATTCTCTAAATACCTCAATGAATTTGGATGCAAATTGGGGTCCTTGGTCTGTGGTGATAGATTAAGGAGCTCCAAATCTCTAAAAAATTTGAGTATACAAGAAATCAGCGACCTTCTCTTCACGAGCATTTTTGAAAGCATGCACCTCTACCCACTTTGTCAAGTAATCAGTGCATACTAGAATATGCACCTTTCCTTGAGAAGGTGGATCAATAGGTCCTACAAAATCAAGCCCCCACCTCTCAAATGGCTCTAAAAACAATTGAGGCTATAGTGGCATTTCATTTGTATGAGTGGGTTTCCCCATTCTTTGGCATGCATCACAATGCTTGATGTACTTTTTCACATCCTTGTGAAGAGATGGCCAATAATATCTTATCCCTAAGATTTTTCTAATTGTGATTTTTATAGACTAGTGTCCACCTGAGGGTTCATCATGACAAGACCTAAGGATATCATACACCTCATCCTTTCGGATGCACCTACGTAACACATGGTCAGGACTGTACTTAAAGAGTATACCCTTGATCCATTCAAAAGAAGAACTTTGTCTGTTTAATTGTTTCTTCTGTTTTGAAGTGAAATATGGAGGAACTTTCCCTGTGACCAAGTAATTGGCTATATCTACAAACCAAGGTGATTGGACTGATATAGCAAATAATTTTTCATTAGGAAAGGTGTCTTCAACTAATTCCCCTTCATCCGTGTTCTGTAGTCTGGATAAGAAATCTGCTACAACATTAGCTTTTCCCGGTTTGTTGATTATAGTGATATCAAATTCTTGTAGCAACAGTAACCAGCGAATAATTCTTGCACTTACCATAGGCTTATTCATAAAATATTTAATGGTTGTGTGATCTGTGTGAATAAATATTTGATAACCTATGATGTAATGCCTAAATTTGTTGATGGCATAAATTACTGCTAATAATTCTTTTTCAGTTGTGGTATAATTTTTCTCAACTCCTGTCAAATTCTTGCTAATGTAGTAGATGGCATAGTGTTCACCATTGTCAATTTGTCCTAATGCTGCTCCAATTGTAGTATTGGAAGCATCAATCTGTATGTGAAATGGTAATGTCCAATTAGGGCCTCTTAACACAGGTGGAGTTACTAATTTTTCTTTCGGAGCTTCAAATGATTCCTGACATCTTGCAGTCCAAGAAAATTCAGAATCTTTAGTCAATAGGGCAAACATGGGATTGGCTATTGTGCTAAAGTTGGGAATAAACCTGCGGTAAAAACCAATATGTCCTAGGAAGCTTCTGACATTAGTCTGAGTTTTAGGAGGAAGAATATTCTTGATAATTTCTACCTTCTTTGGATCAACTTGGATTACCTAAGGATAGATGTGATGACCAAGAACTATTCCTTCCTTCATCATCATAAAACATTTTTCTGGATTCAAGGATAACTGGTATGTTTCACAACGACCTAAAACTTTGTCAAGGTTTTCCAATGTAAAGTCAAAATTTTGTCCGCATACTGTGAAATCATCCATGTATATCTCAACACTGTTGGTAGTTAGATCAGAAAAGATTGCTAATACTGCTCACTGAAACATTGCTGGGGCATTAAAAAAACCAAAAGGTAAAACTCTATAGGCAAATGTTCCCCATAGAAAGGTAAAGGTTGTTTTCTCTTTATCTTCAGGTGCAATCTGAATTTGATTATATCCACTAAATCCATCAAGAAAACAAAAGTATCTTTTTCTAGCAAGGGTATCTAACACCTGATCTATGAAAGGTAATGGGAAATGATCTTTGTATGTCACCTTATTCAGTTCTCTGTAGTCTACACATATTCTTATTTTTCCATTTTTCTTAGGAACTATAACCAATGGAGAGACCCACTGGCTATAAAAAATTGGGTAAATGAATCCTACCTCCAAAAGTTTTTCAATTTCTTCCTTTACAATATCTCTTAGAGTAGGATTCAGTCTTCTCTAGAGTTGTCTTACTGGCTTGACTTCTTCAGTATAAATTTTGTGGGTACATATATCAGGGTGAACTCCTGACATATCTTTATAGTTCCAAGCAAAAGCATGAACTTCAAGTACAACAAGTGCTACTCCAAGTCCACAAACACCACCAAGATCATCAAGTTATTATCCAATGTCAATGGAGAAAGATACACCACCAAGAGGTAAGAGAACACTTCAGTACCATCATTCTTTTCAAATGATGGACAAGAATTTTCAAAGAAGGTACACTAGAAGCCAAGCTAGTGAGATGAATGAAGTCTTGAAAAGACTTGAAAATTTGCACATGTATGGTGATGAAGAATCCCAATAACCTAAAGGAGATGTTTTAAATTATGCTTTAATGACTAGTGTAGAGCTATAACCATAGTTATGAAAAAACATATAATCATGATGTATGGAAAAAAGCCATGAAAGAGGAAATGACCTCTATAAAAAAGAATGACACTTGGGAGCTAGTGGAGCTTCCTAAGGGAAAGAAATGTATTGTATGTAAATGGGTCTACAAGACCAAGTTCAATGCTGATGGAAGAATTGAAAGAGACAACGTAAGGCTAGTAGCAAAAGGGTTTACTCAAAAGTATGGGATTGACTATGAGAAAACTTTTTCTCCTGTTTCTAGACAAGAGACCATTAGACTAGTATTTTCCTTGGCTTCCCACAAAGGGTATAAAATTCAACACATGGATGTTAAGAGTGACTTTATCAATGGGTATTTGAATGAAGAGGTTTTTGTTAAAAACCTCAAGGCTTTGAAGAACAAGGTAAGGAGAACCTTGTCTACAAATTGAAGAAAGTATTGTATGGCATAAAACAAGCACCAAGAGCATGGTAGTCACGTATTGATGGTGACTTTCAAGACTATGGATTCACTAGGAGCAAAAGTGACCATACTCTCTACTACATGAAATAACGTAAAGACATCCTCATTTTGTGCTTATATGTGGATGATCTAATATTCATGGATAGTAGTGCTAAAATGAATGAGGAGTTTAAACACTCCACGATAAAAGAGTTTGAAATGAAGGATCTAGGTTTAATGCATTACTTCCTAGGAATGGAGGTACATCAAAAAGAAAATGAAATATTCATATGTCAACACAAATATGCTCATGACATGATAAAGAAATTTTATATGGAGCAATACAAGTCTATTGCAACTTCAATAGGTCATGGGATACAATTAAGCAAAGAATATGGAGCACCAAAAGTTGACAAAACCACTTATAGGAGCATGGTTGGAATTCTACTATTCCTCACCAACACACGTCCGACTATTCAATATGATGTTTCTCTAGTATCAAGGTATATGTCTGATCCATTTGAACTTCATCTACAAGCAACTAAAAGAATCTTGAGATATGTAAATGGTACAATGGATTATGGGATCCATTACCATAAAAATAATGATGTAAAATTAGTTGGCTTTAGTGATAGTGATTGGGGCAGCAATATAGATGATAGGAAATCTACTTCAGGGAATTGTTTTAGTCTTGGATCAAGACTAATTACTTGGAGTTCTAAAAAGTAAACTACTATTGCACTATCATCTACTGAGACTAAGTACATAGCAATAAAAAATGCTAGTGCCCAAGCCTTATGGTTGAGAAAAGTACTTGAAGAAATAGGTGAGAGACAAAATGATCCTACCATATTGTATTGTGATAATATGAGTGCCATCCAATTGGCACATAATCCTATCCACCACATCAGGTCAAAGCACTTCGACATAAAGTATCACTTCATAAAAGACATGATGGAGAAAAATGTGGTTGAGATAAAACATTGTAGCACTTTGGACAACATGGCGGATATATTCACCAAAGGAGTTGCTAAAGCTTAGTATATAAAGCTGAGAGACTGTCTGGTCAGCCCTCTCAACTTTAAGGGGGAGAATATTGGATATTGAATGCATTTTTTCCCTACGTAACTATGTTTAGTCCTATTCTAGAATTTTTAGAGAGAATAAAGGATTAAGTTAGTATCTTCTAAGTTAGGATTTGGTTACGTAAATAATGTATTCCACCTATGTTGAGCTATGTTCTATTGTGATCTAGCTCTATATAATGTAATCCTTGGCTAGCACATAAATATATAGTGAGTTTAGATCTCACTAGGGGGGTGAGGTATCCTTTGAGACATCCCCTAAGGTGGCATGGGGATTCCATACCTCATAAATGAATTTGGGTGAGAGAAATCCTCAGCCATCCACATGTAATAAATGAGTATGGGTGACACATGGAAGTCTTCTTATTATGGCATGATGAAGGATGACTCATTCATGCTTTCAATGCCTTGAATGTCTTAATGCGAAAGGTTTTCAACTATTATTTATGACATTGAATGTGATGCATTGTAGTTATACACATCATTAATTCTCAATGAATTTGTCAATCCAGGGCTATGTACAAGGCTATCTACGGAAGAAGGGGTAAATAGGGTTATAACTTAGGTCAATCTAGAGCAATAGGTTTTATTGGTGAAACCGATTGTGTGGGGGGTTTTAAGAAATTCCTATATCTAAATTGCAAGAATTAAACCTTAATCTAAGTTGCAGAATTGGAAACTAATCATTAACTATAGAAATGAAGTCCTAATTACAATTGCAGAATGAGACCTAATTATGTTGTAGAAATAACAGTTGCAGAATTGAAAGTCTGATTCTAATTGCAGAAGGGAAATCTAAATACTTTTGCAGTAATGAAGATCTAATTCTAACATAGAAATGAAACTGTCAAGGCTCTGTAACAGAAGGTTGTCAATCTTCTGTGCAAGGGTTTGACAACAAAACATAAAATGCAGGAAATTACATAAAATAGCAAATTCTGGAAATGAAAGTCTGCAATAAATTGAAAGATTTGCTGAAAGTGGGGATTAAAACCAAATCATTAATCACAAAACATAAAATAAACTAATATTGCAAATATCATTAGTTGTTTACAAAGTAATGAAAGGACAAGTTCTACAACTCATTCTACTGCAACAAAATCAGAATAAAAACCTATTGTTAGTCATCCTCCTAGGTTTGGAAGTGCCCAGCCTCTTTGTCTAGAAGAAGGTATGATTCTCTCTCTCTTTAGATCTTAATCACACTCATTTACAAACAATATGAAATGGAAACAATATACTTTTATTGATTCAAAAACATGATTACAATAATGCTGCTGAAAACTGTTATAAGACTGTAACAGTCACTTTTTTATTATCATCTATTACTGATTTCTCTATTCTATTCCCCTTATTTTCTACTACTTTCTTTCTTCTACCTTTTACTAGATCAACCTGAACGAGAGCCCTATTTATAGATGTCCTAATATTTATTAACAAGCTGAAAAGATCTAATCCTATTATGCTGCAACAATTCTTGGTTTTTATCCTAGAAGAAGATCATATTTTGATCTTTCCATAAATGGTGGCTTTGGTCAGCAATGACAGCAAATTTAGATCTGAGATATTTCCCTTTATCCTTTTCAATCTTTATTTTCCTTTTTCCATTGTCAGAATTCGGTCAATAAGTCAAAAAGTACATTTTGTTTTCATTCCGAAGATAAGTGGCTCATTTTGAAGATAGTGTAATTCTCATTTCAAATATACGCTCATTCTGAAGATATTATAGTTCTTATTCTGAAGATCCGCTCATTTCAAAGACACTATAGTTCTCATTCCGAAGATCCATTCATTTCGAGGACACTACAATTCTCATTCCGAAGATTCGCTCATTCTGAAGACACTCTGTTTTCTTATTCCAAAGATATTTGTTCATTCTGAAGAGACTTTGGAATGAACAAATGTGGGCTCCTTAAATGATTTCCTCTGTATTTCTCATGTGGGTTACTTCTCAGGATCAGATCCCAATGGTCTTCATCTCTTTCCATATGTGAATTTCATGCCTTGCCATTCATTGGCAGCTGACTAGAATTTACATGGGAAAACCTAGTTTTTGCTGAACAGTAATAGTTTCCTTGAATTGTTGCCAGATTTAGGTAAAATGAATGCTTGAGATATATCAAAACATGATTAGTGAAGTGCTTCTATTAATCTAAGCATATCTCATTTTAGCAAGTCTTAACAAAACAACATAAAACTTATACAAAAAGCTGTAAAAATCAGAATATAGTACTTCAGATACATTCATCATGC
Source organism: Wollemia nobilis (assembly GCA_028583015.1). NCBI lineage: Eukaryota > Viridiplantae > Streptophyta > Pinopsida > Araucariales > Araucariaceae > Wollemia > Wollemia nobilis. Next base: position 5,819,315 of record JAQPPZ010016856.1, read on the forward strand.
AAATAGTTAATACACAACATATTGAATCAACTTAAATAGCATATTAAATTAAACATAAGAGTTTATGGGCAATTTCAGTGTTCAAAACATGTTATGATTGAGGCATTTCCAAGCCTCATCAGAATGCACATGAGGATGTGGAGGGGAGTAAGAGTTAAGGTCTAACCATAATTGGGTTAACCATGGATTTAGGGTTGACCAAGGTGAGGTAGAGGCTAGGCTAAAGTAGGGTTGACCATGGGTTAGGTTGACCATGGTTAGGATGAACCTAAGTTTAAGTTTGACTATGATGTGGAGTTTGACCAAGGTTAGGCTAGGGTGAACTAGGCTTAGGTGGAAGCTAGACTAGTCAAAGGGTAGACTAGGGTGAGATATCCCAAGATTAGGCTTAAGGGGTGGTCATATGGTGGCCAAGGACTTGTGTAGGAAAGGGCTTAAGTTTCCAAGGGGGATTAAGTAGATGAATAGTGTTTTTAGGTAAATAATAAAAAATTAAAGGGGATTTACAAATTTGTTAGCCTTTGGCACTGCACAAGGATAAATGTGACATTTTTGGGTGTCTACAATATCTACACTTAAAGCCTTAAATTTGGTAATGTACTCACATTGGAAAAATCCCTCAATTTAAGAGTAATAAAATCCATCTCCAGTTTGCTAACCTTTGTAGCATTTTTTCCTCTAAAAATATTTTTCAATTTATCATAGTAAATGGATCTTATTTTACCTTGATTATAGAAAAATAAATTAGACTTAGCCAACAACGAGAATGATATAGAGTTTATTTTTGTTGTCCTGAGGGTTTCTTTGTCAATTATTTTTGTAATATTCCTCTAAAAAGATCCATAAATCTATACTTTGTAGTAAATCAATCATCTAGATGGACCAAATGTTATAGTAACTACAAAATGGTTAATGGTAATCAATCTTTTTGAAGGTATCACTTATGCCTTGGTCAAACAATATACCTAGAAGTATGTGTTTGACCTCAAACAACATTTAGAGTTGGTTGGTCTTATAAAGCTAAATGAAAGAAAAAAGGAAAAAAAAAGAAACCAAATCTATTATTCTTGTCTCCTTAAAATTAGAAAATTAACATGAAGAACATTTTTTTTTATCTTCATAAATAATAAATAAATAAAATTTCTTTTATAATTAATACATAAAAATAATTTTTTTATAGAAAATAATAAATAAACTTACCTCATTGCATAATAAATTTATTATGTTTCAAATCTTCTTAGGCCATACCACTCTTTTATATATATAACACTTCTTTTTTTTTTATATGGGGGTTGCTAATTCTATTTGTGCTTTTTGTAGAGGTCCTGACAATTTTGTTCATGTGTTCTGGGCTTGTCAAACAACCAAAAATGCTTGGGATTGGGTTCTTTCTTTTTTCAATTCCTTTTACTTGGAGCAATGTTCTTGGGTTAATGCACTACTTGGGGATCCCCTAGATTTTTCTCTTCCCCTCAATGAAGTTTGGCATATTTTTCGTCTTAGTATTTTATACCATCTCTAGAAAACAAGAAATAATATTATCTTTGGGAGACAGGAGGCTTCTACCTCCTTCTCTGTTGCTGCTAGATATGCTCTCTTCTATGATTGTTGGTTACAGATCCTTACTCAGGTGGAGAAAGTTTAGGTGGAGCTGCAATATCTTAGATCACTTCTGGATCATTGGGCTAATGCACCTTGCTCTGTTAGCCGACTTCCTTCCAACAACCATGTGTCCGGAACTCGTGGCTTCTCTCGCACGAGCTCACCTTCAGCTCATTCTCGCAGTGGTCGAAGAGATCATTTATCTGCTCCAACTTCTTAGCATCATTGGTCTCCACTGTAGTCCACTTCCGCACCTCTAGTGGATGGGATGTTCGCTTGATTTCAATTGATCTAGTAACTGCCTACAGTTGTCCCTGTTTTGTCTTCTTTTCTTTACTCAGTAACTGCATACAGTTGTCCCTGTTTTGAGTTGATTCATGTGATCCTGTAATTTTTTTGGGGGTGTGTTAATTCCACCCAACATTTTTGTATGAAAGTGATTATTTCCAATTAATATAAGGTCCTTTCATTCAAAATAAATAAATAAATAAAAGTTTTAAGCTACACTTGTTTGCAAATCTTATACTTAACTTTATTTATAGTTATAAATAAAGATCAAATTACATTTGATTAAAAATACAAACCTATACAATAATTGTTTAACTTACACCTAACTCTATATTCATTTGCTTGCATATTTAATACACAACTTTCTTTCTTCTATATTATTTAGAGTCTTGAATAAAGATAAAATGAGTAGTCCATCAACAAACACTCATTAGCTATCAATAGACTTTTTTTTTTTTTTTTGTTAATTCTTTTGGGTTGAATTACATGTTTTTGAAAGGGGTCCGGTCCTCAAAATGTAAACTTCAATATTTTAAATGAAAACCCAAAAACATATCATTAAGATATTCTCTTAAAATTATTTATTACTAATAATTAACAACTACTAGATATTGACCTCTGCAAGCACCCTATAATATAGAGAGAGAAAGAGGAAGGAATGAGTTGCTCTGGTAATATCTTACGAACTTAACGTACTCCTTTGGTTTATTCGGAAAAGCAGGACGCAACTGTTGATTCAATAATTGAACGTACTCCTTTGATTTATTCGGAAAAACAGGACCACAACCGTTGATTCAATAATTGAAGTGCCTGAGCAATGTACTTAGAAAGCAAAGCATCAAAGTTGATTATCTATTATATGTGCTCTGCTCTTCTCATTTAGTTAAATTAACCCAAAGATTACTCTCTCTGAACCTGTCCTCTCTTAAATATATACATGGGACCCGAAACTATAAAGAATAATATAAACTAATTTTTAAACTTAAAATTATAAAAAAATATAAATATATGGATAAGACTTCAAACTGTAAAAAAATATTAAAAAACAATCAAGAATATTATAGACTGTCCAAGCCAGTCAAATCTTTAGACCACTTTTGGTTTTAGGGAACCTACATTACACATATTCCTCAGCTATGCGTTAGATAACTGTTTAGCATTATTGTCTACGTGCTATTTGCCCAGAAGCCTTTTCTTTTTTTTAATGATGAAAAAAACAGTGATCACTGGTATGCAGAAGACGAGGTATTAATGTAATCAAATTTTATTTAAAATATTTTATTAAAAATAAACAGTTTAGATATAAAAACATTTGATTTCCAAGAAATGACTAGAAATTCACTACTGCTCGCGAACAGGAATATAGGATTACTACGTAAAGGTATCTAGTAGACAAATCTGTTTTTTTTGGTTTAGAGGTATCTAGTAGACAATCTGATTTTCTTTTTGGTTTAGAGGTATCTAGCAGACAATCTGATTTTCTTTTTGGTTTAGATTCCCTAGGTTGGTCCAATTATAGTGCAGTTGTCCTCTATCCACTGCACTGCCTTGTCATGTCATGAAATTGATTAATGTTTTGATTCCCAACGGAAGCTCAGCCATTGGCGGTGTCACATTTACAGTGGAACACTGGGTGAAAAAATTGCCTATAAATGCAGATACCATTGTGCATACATTCCATGCGTTTTTGGTGTTGAAATCTTTGTCTGTTTTCAGAGCTCATAAGTATTTCGCTAACCAAGCACACACCTTTCTCTTGTTTATTTGTTTGTTAGGCTTCCAAAGATGTCTTCTGACTGTGGAAACTGCGACTGCGCTGACAAAAGCCAGTGCACGTATGCATAATAATCCCTTGTTCCTCTTCCCCTTCTATTTATCTCAATTATTTTTAACTTTAATATCTCCTTCGAATTAATAAACTGTTGTTGAACTTGATGTTATGTGATGGCCTCACAGTAAGAAGCGCAACGTCTTCCAGATGGAAGGGGTCGTGGAAACCAGCTATAGCGTGAGGTAGGGTTTTGCTGTTTAATGGTTTTACAGTGTTTAGGATTTAAAAACTTATTTTATTGTGATGTTCTTCTTAATTTTTTAACGATCTATAAATATATAATTTCGTTCTACTTTAATACCTCCTAAATACCTGTTTTGAGCAGTCACATGGAATACTCGGCGACACAAGAACAGAATGACTGCAAATGTGGACCTGGATATACTTGCACTACCTGTCACTGTCACAAGTGATCTATTTAAGCTTTAAGGCTTCTTTATTAATAAATAAATATTTTCCATGCCTAGTTAGTTATGTGAGCTCTGGTTATGTTTTGCAGAGCCAGTAGAGTATCATCAGTAGTAGATGATGCTCGGTTAATGTTAGCTATGTGCGTGTATTTCTCGGATGAAGGAGTAGGTTTATTAAATTATCTCCTTGTTTGTGTTTCCTGAAATCGGATTCAAAATATCATTGTAATCCCCATGGAGTAATTGCATCTAGTTATTGAAAATTAGAAGTAAACTTTGGTTCGCTAAATATTCTGTGGATGATCTTCTTGTCTACTTGCTCACAAGTTTATTGTTCTTCCGATATATGGGGTTTTTGTTAAGATTACTCCTCGCCGTATTATTATACGAATCCAGACTTGGAAGGGAGAAAAAGAATTCACAAAGCTTTGGAATATTTATGTATAGTCTGAGCCTGTGTGCACATTCCTCTTTTTTTTAAATACAAGATAAGAAGTGTAACTGCAGTATAATGAGCCATTCTCCTTGTAATTTTAATTTAGGTTTCCTTATAAGGAAGCCTCAAAGACATGTAGATGTACACAGTTGTTTCTTTTATTCCCACATTTTTTATAACTTCTAAATTACAACACAGAGGTATTACAGTGAAAAAAGAAATTTCAATTAGTGAAAAAGAGCTTTTGAAGTTTTATTTATTTTTATTATCATAAATTAATTATAAGTTGATATTACACACAAATGATGGTCGTAAAATTGGTAATAGAGAGTGTACATAAATAATTTAATCTTTTTCTTTTTTTTCTTTAAGCGAAAAACCCCTTGCGGGGCCGCCTTGGTCTAAGAGACCAAGAACAGGGGTTCTACACCGTTAAAGTCACCCGGGGGTCGTACCCAACTCTGCCCTGCCCGCACCAACATTATCAATTGGATTTTGGGTACCCAATTCAGCTTTGTGGTAGGGTGGAGATTTGAACCTGGGACCTCCCTTGGAGGATTGCCCTCTCCTCTCCAACTCACCTACAACACCTGGGTGGGAACTTTTAAAACTAATTTATAGTGGAAAACACCCCTTTCGAGGTGCCACTTTCAACAGGTTGGGCATAGGACGAATGAAGCTTTGTTGGCCTCTACAAACACATAGGACATTCCTAACTATACCATATATCTACAGGATGGAGACAAGGGGAATGGAACTTGGGTCGGCCTCTACCAGCACCCAGGGCATTTACCACTACACCACAACAAGCAGATTTAATCTTTTAATTTATTATAAGACTTTTTTATTTTATATAGAGAACACAGATTTTAGGTATCTAAATACTTAATAATTTTATTAAAATATTAAAATATATGAATCAAATAAAGCCCTGTGAGAGTGATATTCAATTTTTAAAAGTTTTTATTTTTATTTTTCTTTTCAATTAATAAGTGAATAAATATGATGTTAAAAAATATTAATTAAGTTCATATTAAAAGTAATCCACCAAAAATTTATAATTATATCTCATATATCTATGAAGAAAAATTTTAATAAAATGTTTTTATTTTATTGAATGAAGAATGTCTTTAAATTGGAAAAAGAAAACTAGATCAAATATTATGTAATAGATGATTTAATGATGAATGCAATATATTTAGCTAAAATATTTTAAAAAAATTTAATGATTACTATGTAGTTGTGTGATTTGATACAAGTCTCTTGAAGTGAGCATAAAAGGATGAATATATAAGGTTAGATGACCTAATGTGATTTATATGATATACCTTACATATAAGCTAAATTTTTAAGTGATAAACATATTCTTGATTATCAAGGAAAATTGGACTTTCTAATCTTGTATGAGCTATGAATTGGTAAAGAATTATAAACACATCAAGGAATTCCATTCAATCTAATGGTATGAAACTTGAGATTGGCAAATGATAATTAACTAATGAGAAGGTTGGTAATCATTCTTTTTCTATAATTATGCTTTAACTAATAAGGAAGGGATATGATATAATCCAATTCTTAACCAATTACTGGCTTAAAATATATGGTGAAGGTTACTATTCCTATAAAGTAATCAATGGAAATTTATATGTTTACTTGTATGTTTAAAACATTGGTCTCTTTATCACTTCATTTGCATGTAGAACAAATGAGTTGGTATCCATATATCATTAGATGTGATAATTAATTATAAAAGAATAATGATACAAGAGCATCCAGTGGAATACAAACCATTTTTATAACTACCATGAATAAGGAATGTAAATGGGTGAGTGCAGGTTATTCAAACAATTAGTGCATCGTTTAATTACGACATGAGGAAAGAGAAATAACAATGACATCACAAAGAAAAGGATAAAACAAAGGTAATAAGGAAAAGGGTAATGTTGGTTATAATAGATAGAAAAATAAGAGAAATGAATTTAGAGATGATATAGGAGAGAGCTAAAATGTTAGGAAAATTATGAGACATTCTAGAAAAGAGGTTCAAAAAGAGATATATTTGGAAAACGTGTAATATTACCATCTGAAGGAGATTATTGGAGGAGAAAAGGTTGATGAGAAATGTGACCTTTGGAACAAAAAGAAGATGCATGATTACCGTTCAAATCATGCCTTTTGAAGTTGAAACACCTGCACTATCATTCAAAGAGAAATTACACCATCCAAGAAAGATATTAACCATAAGGAAAATTTTGTATAATAATTAAGTAATTTGAAGTGTTGAATGAACTTAGAGAAACCTACCATACAATCCAAACGTTGTACTTTTAGACCCACCATAAATTTGAATGTTGTCATACAATGATGTTGCATACAATTGGCTTAATTATACAATATTGAATAAATGATGTACAATGAGGGTCATCATACCATATAAATCTATCATACAATCGTACAAAAATTATTCTATGTTGTCTACATCATTTTTGGTATCAATGTAGGTTTACGATATGTACTAGAGGAAGATAACACAACATAATAGAGGAAGACCATATTATGCCATCTTCCTCTTCCAAAGTGATGGTATTTTCTTATAAATATTTGCATGATCATCGACTCTCAAATAACTAGAGATGGAAATAGAGCCTTATATACATCATGTCATCTACCATCCATTACATAGATTTAATATGGTGCCATATAATGTGCAAAATTTGCTACATCCAATTCAAAAAGAGACCTCACAACATAATCCCCAAACTCTTCAATAATAAGTACACTATAAGAACCTAGTAAACAACCCCACATAATAGAATTAAGCTTTATGGGTATGTTTTATACAAACTCCCAACCCTCCTCCAAAATCCTAGTTCTTCCAAGAATATCAACCATGCAACAATAAAACTCCATAGACAGTGTTATATGATAATCTTAACTCATGGAATTAAAGTATTACATACCATCATCAACAAGTCTTGCATAACAACATGCACAAATAACACCCATAAATGTGACATGGTCTAACCTCATGCCCAAAATTTACATCTAATAAAAAATGTGAAGGGCCTCATTGCCATAGCCATGCATTACAAATATTATTTTTATTGTAGCCTACGAAAAACAACTTGATTTGGCTTTCTTGTTGAAAATATTGTAAGCATCCTATGCACTGTCACATTTAACATACATGTCAATAAGGACATTATCAAAAAAGATACTAGATTAAAATTCCCTTCTAACAATGTCCTCATGAACCACCTTCCCTTGTTGAAGAGCTCCAAAATCGACACAAGTTGAAAGAATATATGCAAATGTATCCAAATTTGGTTTCACACCTCTCAAATACAATTTTAAAAATAGTTGCACACCCTCAACAAAGTACCATTTTAGGAAAACCTAGAAATCATCATATTCCAAGAAACAAGGTTCTTTTCAGACGTTTCTTGAAACAACTTTCGGGCAACATTGAAAATTCAATTTTGTACAAACCCAAATATTAATATCTTCTACAAAACCACATGCCATTCATCCATCTAGGTTGTCACAAAATCATTGAAAGTCATTGATGTACCTAATTTATGTAAATCCTACCTTCAACATGGTCCATAAAACCATAATTCTCAGTATCATTTTGACAATCCCTAGGCATGCAACCTTAATGCTTCTACAATTCTCAAATAAGACCATTATTTCACACCTCACAAAGATAAAATACTAAAATCTACTCCTAGTTAAGACATCATGGACCTCCCTGCCTTGTAGCCAAGCTGGCACATGCTTTTAATAAATTAGCAAAAGTCTTTGCATTTGGCTTCACACATGATTGTTGAATTTCTTCATATAGTTTCATAGCCTCATCAAAATACCCATTCTACACATTTCTTGCAAACAAAGCAACTAATTTCTTTTGAGAGTAGTATAATAGTGCAAATAAATCTAATAGACTTTCTTTTTAATGCACTAACAATTGTACCTTATCACTCCAATCAACTCTCAAGATAATGCACCTAGTCAATTTACTGCAACTAATCAGGAATTACCTAAAATGAATCTTCAAGAGTTATTCTATAAATTCACTACAACTAATATTGTAGGGCTTAGTCTTCTTTTCTATTTCTAAAGTATATGATAGGTAGTTGATAGATATAATTCTGATATCTAATCAACTCCTAATTAATGTGCAAAAGAACCTTAATTATAATATTTTCCTTTTTGCATTTTTGAAGACTATAATATAGTTTTTTTTCATGCAACTTTAATCCAAATAAGGTGCTCTAATGAATCTAATAAGTAGTCTAATTAACGAGTTAGTTTTTTTTTGAAAAAAATGAAAAACTTGTATTAAAACAAAGAACAGTTACAAATGGGAGTAAACACATCCCTACCAAGAACAAAGAAACAAGATTACAAGCGCAGAGCGCAAAAAGTCAACACTTTCCACCGCAGAGCGCAAAAGTCACAAGGCAACAAGGCACAAAAACGTGACATGTCGCGATATCACGACAATCAAACCAGCCTTGGCCGCGCCAGAGCAACAAGTCACGAAATCGTGACATGTCGCGATATCACGACAGCCAGACCCCACGGCGCCTGATCACCAAAAGTGTCACGAAATCGCGATGGCTTCTCCCCTTGGCGCCCCATCACCAAAGGTGCCACGATATCGCGACGAGTTTTCCAAATGGCGCCTGATCTCCAAAAGTGTCACGAAATCGCGACGAGTTTTCTCCTCAGCGCCCAACCTTCAAAAGTGTCACGATATCGCGACGAGTTTTCCACTTGGCGCCCAGTCTTCAAAAGTGTCGCGATATCGCGACGATTTTTCCCCATGACTCCTATTCGCCAAAAGTGTCACGATATCGCGACGAGTTTTCCCCTCGGTGCCCAATCCTCAAAAGTGTCGCGATATCGCGACGAGTTTTCCACTTTGCGCCCAGTCTTCAAAAGTGTCACGATATCGCGACGAGTTTTCCCCATGGCGCCTGTTCGCCAAAAGTGTCACGATATCGCGACGAGTTTTCTCCTTGGCGCCCAATCTTCAAAAGTGTCACGATATCGCGACGAGTTATCCCCTTGGTGCCCATTCTTCAAAAGTGTCGCGATATCACGACGGTTTTTCCCCTTAGTGCCAATTCTCCAAAACTGTCACGAAATCGCGACAACTTTTCCCCTTGGCGCCCAGTCGCCAAAAGTGTCACGAAATCGCGACGACTTTTCCCCTTGGCGCTCATTCTCCAAAAGTGTCACGAAATCGCGACGTCTTTTCCCCAAGGCGCCAATTCTCCAAAAGTGTCACGAAATCGCGACGATTTTTCCCTTTGGCTCCCATTCTTCAAAAATGTCACGAAATCACGACGGATTTTCCCCTTGGCTCCAATTCACCAAAATTGTCACGATATCACGACGATTATCCTCCTTGGCGCCCCTGCTCCAAAAGCGTCGTGAAATCGCTGTAGCTTCCAGCCAAAGGCCGCGATGGTGCAACAGGTCACGAAATCGTGACAGCTTCCCACCAAAGGCCGCGACAGTGCAACAGGTCACGAAATCATGACAACATCTCTCCAAGGGCCGCGACAGCATGACATGTCGCGATGTCACGACAGGTTCCCTCCAAAGGCCGCGACGGTGCAACCTGTCGCGATATCATGACAGCTTCCCTCCAAAGGCCGCGATGGTGCAACAGGTCACGATATCATGACAAAAACCACCCTTAGCATAAACTTTGCTCATTGTCTCAAGGATCGTTCAAGACCCTGCCTAATCACTGCATCCTCCATAGGCATGTCACTGTGCAGCTGCACCCCTACCTCTTTCTCAGCACCCATATTTGCAAGGAAATCGGTCGCTTTATTTAAATCTCTACTCACATAGACGGGGATCACATCATCTAATTCCCTCCATAGTTCCTTGATTTGAGAGACCAGAATCCGCAACCTCCATGCTTTCGAAGCAAAGTTCCTCATGCAGTCTAGAGCGCCAACCAGAATTTGAGAATCAGACTCGAGAATTATCTTCCTGTGTCCCTGATTAACAGCCCAGATGGAAGCAGATTTAATAGCAAAGGCTTCTGCTTCATTGTTTGTGGCTCTTCCCAGACCTTGCATTTCCCAATAGAGCACAGACCCAGCATGATCCCGGCACACTACACCAATTCCAGCACTACCCGGATTGCCTTTTGCAGCTCCATCAGTATTGATTTTGATCCAACCTTCTGGGGGAGGTTTCCAGCTAGCTCTATCCTGTCTCTCTTGCTCTACAGCTCCCTCTTCCAGTGGCCCAAGACCAACCTGATTTTCCTCTTCAGCATAGATGGCAACCGTTTCCGTGACTTTGCTCCAGATGACCTGCCAAATTCCATCTAGCGAGGAGAAGGTTTCTCTAAAAATACGAGCATTTCTCTCCAACCACACCTGCCACCAGATGAAAAGTAAGCCAAGCTCCCAACCAATTCGAAGAGCTTTAGATTTAAATCTACCTCTCTTCCATCTTTCCCAAATATTGGTCCGAGTCAGATCACCATTAGCCTGGATTTTATAGTGAGAGAACCAACGCTTCCAAATCTGACGCGTGAAAGGGCACTCAAACATCAGATGATCAGTTGTTTCCTCATTCTTGTGGCATAAAACACACTGAGATGGACCGATGATTCCTCTATTTCTGAGATTGTCAAAGGTGAGAATTCCATTGTGCATAAACTGCCAGGCAAAGAAATTCACTTTCGGCCAGCCCTTGGAATGCCATATCTTCCTCCAATCTTGAACCAAAAATAAATGTGGGGGAGGCTCTGGGAGGATCTTATCGTATCCGTCCTTCACTGTATATACCCCAAGGTTCCCATAGCCCCAAGCTAGTTCATCCTCCTCGTCTCTCCCTGTGAGAAACCTTTCTGTCAAGATTTTGGTCAAGATGGGTGCCACTCCGGAGGGATTGTAATTGGCCACTCCTCCAACCGCTTAAACTTCTTGAACTTATACTCCCCCAATTGGCTAGTGTTGAAATAACTCTCAATATGGACCCAGCCCTTGGCTTCTATGGCGGATTTAATTGGTTGCAATTCAGGAAACTCAGCAATGATGGGTGGGTACTGGTCCCATGAATCAGTCCAAAAACGTGCCTTCTCCCCTCTCCCCACTTTCCAAAACAATTGGTCTTTAATAACCTGAGATCCAAGCTTGAGAGCCTGCCACACTAAGGATCCATTACCATCCAGAGGGAAACGGCCCACTTCATTGGGGTGAACATGACCCAAGTATTTACTGGTTAGGATTCTACTGAATAAGGATGTTGGCTGGGAAATCCACCTCCAGTACAGTTTTCCAGCCAAAGCTTTGTTGTTAAGCTTGGAGCTTCTCAGTCCCAGCCCTCCTTTTTCCTTGGGCTGGGTAACTTTATCCCAACCAACCAAGGCCCATTTCTTCTCCCCTTTTGCTCCTTCCCATAAAAATCTTCTAGCCATTTTGTCCAGCTCTTTCCAAATAGAATGTGGGGCAGCCAGGATAGAGAATTTATAGATTGGCATGGCCTGAATAACTGATTGTAAGAAAGTTAATCGGCCCCCATAGCTTAACCATTTATGAGACCAATGGTTCATTCTATCTTTGATGCCATCCAAAAGATCCTTCCAATATATCTATTTTTAATTTTTTGAAATGCAAAGGAACCCCCAAGTAAACTACTCGGAAGAGAGGTCCTAGTGAATCCCAAGATCTCTATAACTCTGTCCTGTAGCCTTTGGTCAAGATTGAAGAAGACCACTTTGGATTTTTTATCATTGATGACTTGGTTTGAGGCCCTAAGGTAGACATTAAGAGTATCTCTGATTCCTCTAGCTTCCCTGAGACTGGCCACTCCAACCAGTCCTGTATCATCCACAAACTGTAAGTGAGTCAAAACTTCCTCACCCACCTTGATACCTGTTATCAGGCCTTGATGTCTTCTCCTCAAGAAGAGTCTACCTAATCCTTCAGCCAAGATGAGGAAGAGATAGGGAGAGCAAGGGTCCCCTTGACGAAGACCACGTGTGGCTCCAAAAGGTGGCGAGGGAAGCCCCTTGATTAGAACAGAATAAGAAGGCGTAGAAACACAACTCATGACCCAATCTATCCAGTCCTGAGAGAAACCAAAGGCTGCCAACATCTTTGACAGAAGCCCCACTCCACCCTATCATAAGCCTTGGACATATCCAGTTTAATGAACATTCCTTTATTACCAGATTTTTGCATTGTATGGATTGCCTCCTGGGCGAGGACCACCCCATCCAAGATCTGTCTACCCTCTACAAAACCCCCTTGCTCTGAGGAAATGATGTTATGAAGGAGAGGTTTTAGCCGTTCAGCCATTATCTTTGTGATTATTTTATAAATCACGTTGCATAAGGCAATAGGTCTGAAATCAGAGATATGAACCCCCTCCTCCCCTTTTGGAATTAAAGTGATGAAGGTATGATTTATTGCCTTAAGCATTCTTTTATTAGTTCTGGACTCCTCTGTGACAGCCAAAACATCCTCCTCCAAGGTATCCCAAAAGGCCTGGAAAAACTCAATAGGAAAACCATCTCGGACCTGGAGATTTGTCGGTGCTCATTCCAAAGACCACATTCTTCAGTTCATCTCTATCAATGGGTCTAAGAAGGGCCTGATTTTCTTCTTGAGAGATAATAGAGGGTATGACATCAATAACTTCATTTTGAGCCTCCACATCTTGCTCCATACTTTCCTTAAAAAGTTTAGAAAAATAATCCATTGAGTGGGAATGCATACCAGGAAGAGTATCAAAGGAGTGTCCATTCTCATCTTGAAGGACTTCCATGTTATTCATCTGTCTCCTAGCACAGGCTGATCGATGGAAAAATTTTGTATTTCTATCTCCTTCTAATAACCAAGTGTTTCTTGCTCTCTGTTTCCAGTAAGTCTCCTCTTGGTTATCAATGTCCTCAACCGCTTTGCGCAAGGCATCATCCTCGGTTTTAAGCTGCTCAAGTAATTGTTCCTTCCCTGAAGTGTTTTTGCACCTCTTCCCATCCGGCCACCAAGGGAGCTCTTTGGAGCCGGAAATCTGACTTATTAGCTTGCCTCCACTGTTTCAATTTAACTTTGACAAAATGAAGCTGTTTGTGGAATTTAAACATTGTTGTCCCAAAAGGTAGACGACCTTCTTCCCACCACTGCAGAATTTTCTTTCGAAGATCCTCCTTTTGTAACCAAAAATTCTCAAATTTAAACGGTTTGTGGTGCTGCCCTGTCATAGTCCCTCCCTCCAACAAAATGGGAAAGTGATCTGAAACTGGGCCCTCCAAAATCTGGAATTTAATATTCCACTTAACAAATGCCTCCTCTGAGACCAAAAAATGGTCTAGCTTTACCTTCCTATTGTGTGGCTCCCTCCTCTTGTTAGTCCAAGTAAAGTAGGTTCCAGGGCCTTTGATATCCACTAGGTGAAAGGCCTGGACTTGGGCAATCAGAAGCCGGTCCCCTGGATCCAAAACTGGGGTTCCACCTTCCTGATCTCGAGCAGATAATTTAGCATTAAAATCCCCAACAATAATCCAGTCTAAATCTTCCCTTGAGGACCTCATGTTGTGTACAACTTTCCATTGGAGCCTCTGGCCATCAATGCTTTGAGCCCCATAAAAATTTGTAATTAAAACATGTTCAGCTGTGACATTATTCCTAAAATGAGATGTGAGAACACCCCTCCAAGCTATATGTTCTATTGCTGTCCATTCCAGAGGGTTCCAAAGAGTAACAATCCCCCCAGAGGCACCTTGAGCAGCCACATCCATATAACCAGCGCCCCTCCATATTCTACTAACTGTTTTACACATAAGATCTAAAGACATTTTTGTCTCCTGGATGAGCAAAAAGTCTGTTTTACATTTTCCTAAGAGTCTTTGAACAGCAGATTGATGGGTTCTACTGTTTAAACCCCTAACATTCCAAGATTGAATAATCATTGAAAACCTTGAGAGCAGTAAGAATCAATTGTCCTCACCGATCCTCCAAGTGATCGCCTTGTCTCCTTGCACTGCTAGTAGATCCTTATTAGACTTTCTCGCCCGCTCCTTGAGAGTTACTATTTTTGGATCTCTTTTCCACCCGAGTAATCCCTAGGGCTGGCCTTTCTCTGTTCTTTTCTCGCACTTCCCATGCCGACATCCTTAATTACTGGCTGTGCTTGGGAGTGTATTATCAATGCCCCCGGATTCTCTGGCTGCAATATCTCAGTGGACTCAATCACCTGTTCTAAGACAGGAGGAGATGAAGGAGAAGCATGAGTGTGGATGTTATTATCCTCAGTATTCCCATCCACTCCTTCCATGACTTGGTCCTCTTGATCCACTAGTGACTTAAAAATTTCATACCTATTGGCTGGCTTGAGTTGTGCCTGCTCCTTGCCATTTTTCTTTTGCTTTCTCCTTCTTTTGGGCTATTCAAAGCCATCTTTCTGAACATCATTACCCTGAGGAGTATTGGATGGTTCTTTGACAAGAGTAGACTTACCCTCTCTGGGGCGATTTGGCATTCCAAGCGGAGCCTCCGCTTTTGTGTTCAAAATATTTGGACAAAACCGTGCCAAATGGCCATGCTTATGGCAAACTCTGCATCTGAAGGGCAGGGCCTCATAATCTAACTGTTGGATCCAGGATAGTCCTGCCAACTCAAGTTCCACCTCTGCCGATAGAGGCTGGCTAATATCCATTTCCATGCAAATTCTTGCAAAGACAGCTGTGTTACCCTCTATGGTGTCCTTGGAGACGCCCAGATGTCTACCGAGGGAATTACCAATCATTTCCAGAACCTGCTCACCCCAAAACTCCATCGGGAGAGCGTACAACCGGATCCAAACCGGGACAGCCGTGGGTTCAATACGAGGATCGAAACCCACTCTCCAGGGTTGAACAAATAACCCTGTCGATCCGTGGTTCCTCTTCTCTGATTCAAATGCTCTGTTTCTATCGGCTAAAGAAGAGAAACTAATAATGAAATACCCATTGCTTATAAACCATAAGGAGTACTCACCGTGAGGCTCCCAGTTCTGTCTCGACCTGGTATGCAAAAAATTTAGGGTAGGACGGATACCCATGAATTTACAAATCAGATCATGGTTAGCTCGGTAGAGGATTGTGTCTTCGACCATCTTTGGTTCGATGACAATCTTAGGTCCTGGAGGCGGATTGTGGGAGGCATCCATTAACTCGGTGTGCAGTTGAGCTCTTGCCAGCATTCTTGAAGAGCGTTTGAAAAGCATTCCTCTGAGCTTCGTCATTGGAAGACGAAGCATTTTCTTTTAGCATCTCAACATATGAGCTCTTTCTCCCAGAGAGAGGATCTGGAGGAGACCCCATTGGGCCCTCCTGGGGCAGCAGACGATCCTTCAGAGTAACACTACGTCAACCCACCAAAGGCCCTGGATTTTCCTTCACTCCACAAACCCTAGAACATCGCCTGTCGCCTGCTCAAAAATTTTCCCGCCAAATCGCCAGAGCTCCATTTCAAAAACTCTATATTGCAACAAAAAATTGGACTAATTAACGAGTGAGTTAGAACCATTAGTTGCATACCTTTTTAAAAAAATTTGTATCTCTTTTTGATGCTTCTATAGAGGATCTTGCAGCTTTTCGTAGATTGTCTTGAACAAATCCTTCTTCACCAAATGATGGTCTCATTTTTCTATTGTAGATTTGGAGAATTCTCTATCTCTGAAGTGGTGCCTTCTTGCTATGAGAGACAATCTTCAAATCTCCTATATTTGATGAGCTTCTTCTCAATATTTAGCACTCCTTACCAAAACTTCTTCACAAATTTGGCAGATCTCCTTCTGATATTCTACCTTATTTTTGTGCTTATTTTCGGATGGCAACAATTGTCCCAAAACTTTTGGTTATCATATTCTTATTATCCTTGTCGAGCTCTTTAAAAAATCTCACAACAATGGAATTTTCAAGTGACAGATCCAAAGACACGTCTATTTTGTAAAAACTTGTAGCAATGACTTTCCCTATTCCTCTTTAGGAATGACCGTAGCTCTGATACCACTGATGGCTTTAGAAGCATTACATAAGCCAACATTACATCACAAGACAAAGATCAAAGCAATAGAACATCTTATTGAATGAAAATAAGTGATACATTTGAGTGAGGGTGTGAGGCCCTTTATATAGGAAGATGGATTCCTTGGCCAACACTCTATCTAGTTGTACAAGGGACACCTTGCACATTTACAACTTGCACATTGACACTTATGTATGAACTATGTTGTATGAAGCAATTAGATAACTTCCCCCCAAAGTAATCTAACATAACCAAATGATGTAATATATAGCTAGGTTTACCTCCATTGAGTCATCACTTGAAGAGAAGTTAGTAACTCTCACTTTCGATTTCTTATGCATTGCACTTTATGACAAATTTTTCATTCAAAATTCCTCTTAATAGATGAAGATAATTGTCACTTTAACTAATTCATTAGTTATTTAACTACCATTTAGACTCTCTATTTAGGAAGAAAGACATGGTGGCTTCGATGATCTAGAGTTATTTCTTTTCATTGTAGTTTTAAAAGCAAAGACTTGAATGCTATTAGCTTTTCTTACATGTTTATAACTATAATTATGCTTCAAGTTTCGCCAATATTATTTTTTAGCTTTTTTTGTGAGAAAGGATTTCTCTTGTTTCATGAATTTTTTCATTTATATTAAACTTGAAGTAAACTTTCAATAAATAGATTTTAATTCTTGTTAGTTTAAAATATATTTATTGATATGTTTTAGATGATCAAGTATTCATTAAATGAACTAGGATATGTATATTTCTAATTGATTTTGGTCCAATTACCCATTTTAAAAGTAAATAATTTTACTAAATAAAATAATCATAATTAGTTTTAAATAAATAAATAAAAACATATTATTGAAAAAAGAAAGCAACCAGTAAGAATTGTAAAAATGCTTAGCTATTGCATGTCTAAAAGACAATCAACACCATCTTAAAGTTTTCCTTATACAAAATATTAAGAATTAAAATAACACATTACTCTAAAACATTGAGTATTATTTATCTTCATTATTATATATAAAAATAAATTATTTACCAATTGAATTTACGTGTTTATAGGTTTAATTACCGATCACCTTCTCATCCACGACAAGATATACATATATAAAATCTCTAACCAAATAATTATAATCTCACTATATAGTAACACATTGCAAGGTAATTGATTGCATTTTTTTTTTTTTTTTTTTGTGCAAAACATCCCAAAAGGGATGCCACTTTCGGGTAAGACCCAAGGAGGCAGGGGTATCCATTCCACCAAAAACGCCCAGGACTCGGACCTGGCCTACCACCTTTGACACACTCAAGGAGCAAACAAACACACAAACCCAATTAAAAATAAGCAAATAACAACAAAAATAATAAAATAAAATAAAATAAAAAACATGCTCCTTGAGTGTGTCAAAAACAAAAGCATAACCAAACATGCACAATAAGATAAAAGAAACCACAACACAAACCACATAGAAAAACACAAGAAACACATAACAAAACACAGACAAGACAAAAACAACAGAACACTACAAAGACATAACAAAAAATAAACAAGAAAAATAAACACAATCAAAACCTTAAAAATTAAAAACTAAAACAAAAATAAAAATAAAAAACAACCAACAATAGACAATAAAAAAAAACAAAAAATATAGAAAACACTCACCCCTAAAAACATGAAATAACACAAACAAAGAGAAACCCAAGAACAAGAATGAAAAAAAGCACAAGAACAATAATAGAAAACATAAAAAAAAAAAAACAAAACAACAAAAACACAAGAACAACAAAAAACAACACAAAGAACACAAAAACAAAACAAAATAAAAAAACCCATCCACCTTAAAAAACTAAACAAAAAAAACAAAAAGTAAAAAAGAAATAAAAAAAGAACAGAACAAAGACCTATCTAAACCATAAGACTATTAAGGCAAGAATCAAAAGAGGAAACAAAATAAAGAATAGAATGAGCTAGGGAACTAAAAAAAAACTAAATGAACCAAAGAGAAGCAAAAAAAAAACACGAAGAAACTAGGTACCTTCAGAACTGGAGCCATCCAAAGAAATGATAGAAAGAAGAGCTTCCCTAATTTGAGAAGCCCACCATATAGGAGGGTGGCCATAACAAGTAAGATCACCTTCATCCAAAGCCCAATTAGCTAAAGCATCAGCACTCTTGTTTTGATCTTTGACCACATGATTGTAATCAACTTTCAAAAATCCCATCTAGATTAACTGAATCTTCTCAATAATTCTTTTTATTCTCAAATCCACCTTATGATTCTGAAAGCACGAGGATACGAAAGCAAAAAGGAAAGCGAGTATGCGATGCAAACAGAACCGGACTTAGCGCTAAATCCTAGAAACTTGAAAGTGCAATGAGAAGAGGGAAAAACATGCACGAATCAAAATGAAACAAATGTGAATAAAGAAGACAGCCCTTTTTATTGATATGTTTCACAACTCGGTTACAATGCGCATCCTCCCCTTCCAAGGGCTAGGAGCGTTTAGGCGTGCGTTCTCGTTACATCCATGGGTGCATTTCCTTCTTTCGCGTGCCCACATGTAAAATGGGCGGACCAAGCGTCGTTGCCTCTTTCTTTGATGATTCTTGACTCCTCATTACTCCTTCGATGTCCAAACCCTGCATTCAAAGGAACAAGAAACGGTCAGTAGCACCTGCGGATAAAACAAAGCATGCAATCCCTAAGCCTACGATAAATGAATAAGAAAATGAACTAAACTATGACTAAAACAGATCCAAATGCTCTAAAAATTGGACAGGGGCATCAAGACACCACTAGGAAGGCCCTACAAGAAGAACAGTCGAGAAATTCCTCATAAATTTGAATTTGCTCCGGGGTGGGATGAATTCACCTACAACAAAATGTCGAAAAGGTACTGTCCCAATGTCCTACCAAGGAAGCTCCAAAAGACCTGCAAAATTGGGGTTAGCTAATTGGGGGCATTTTGGGAAGACCCAGATGGTTATATTTTCCTAATTTGGCCTCCATTAGCAGTAATTTGATGATGCTACCTGCAAGTTAGTATAAGCGAGCAAAGATAGAAATATGGTTAAAATTCTTCAAAACGAGACGAAATTCAAATGACAACCTATCTAAGCATCATAGAACTGAATGCAAAAATGAAAGAAAACAAGTTTGCCATGGAATTACCATCATTTTGAAAAGGGGCAATTAATATTGTGGCAGTGTGGAAGGGGTCGCCCATGGGGCAGGCCGCCCGTCGTTTGGGTCCTAATTTTGGCACCAATACACTTGGGATGGGTCCAAAACCTCTTGTGTGGTATTGTCAACAAATTTGGTGGAATATTATGACCAAACGTCAAGTTTTGGGCTCTAGATTCATCCTCCCAATAGTCACCCAATGACCTCCCCTCTAAAGGAGATCAAGGATGTGAAAGGTGCAAATCCAAAAGGTGTGAGGCGTGTAAATAAAATGGTAGCACTTCATTGCTCTAAAATTCTCCTTCTCTGTATATTTTGGGGTGAGAAAACTCACCAATTTATAGACCTGGAGGTCTCTTGAAATGGGCATGCAGAGGCGCCACATGGCAGCCATGCCCTTCCAGGGGAGGGAAGATTCCTCCCTGAATTGGGACTTCATGACTAACCTTGCAAATGATTGTAACACTCGAAAACGCTCACCCATACTCCCATGTGATGAAGGAAGCATTGAGTGGCAGATTTGAGGTGCCATTTGTTAAGATTTGACCTTTTGCCCATCAAACCTACAATTCATCCCACCCTGGAGAAAATTCAGAATTCGTCCCTCGGTTGGACGAATCCCAGTTTGAATTCATTCTAAGGTGGAATGGATATTGAGCAAAGTGCCTGAAGGTGCCAAACTGATCTTTGGACTTCCAAAATTGCTGTGAGAGTGGTTAGGACCACTGTTTAACCTCTAGGGGCTGCCCTTGGGGCTATGTGTGTCAAAGCGATCAGTGTTTGCAGTCACATAATCATATTGGTGTTGTTTTGGTGTCTACAGATTCTTAGAAGGATTCTTCAAGAGATTAATCATAAGTTTAGAGTCAGACTCAACTAACACCTTTTCCCATCCAACCTTAGTAGCCTCCTGAGGACCTCTGAGGATACCATACCCCTCAGTAAGGTTATTGGAAAGAATACCCAAATTATCAGCAAAAGTAAAAACCAGGGAGCCATATGAAATTCTACCAATTCCTCCCACACTGGATTTTCGAGGGTTCCCTCTAGAGGCTCCATCAGTATTGACTTTTCCAAAATCCTTAGGAGGAGGTTGCCAATTTATATTCCTATCCAATTTACTAATACTCACATTCCCTTTAAGATGGTTGCCCTTAGAAGGTTTAATCTTCAATCTTTGCATCACTTGATCCCATATTTGGTGGGGATTTTGGGGGTGATTCAGGAGATGATGGACTAATTCAACTAAGTTGGCTATGGTCTTTTGCCAAATATAGTGAATATCCTTCCTATCTTGATTAAAAATTTGGCTGTTCCTTTCATTCCAAATATTCCAAAGAAGGATGGTAGAACCCATCCAAACTACCCGCCTAATAAAATGATCAACACCCTCTTGATTAGGCCAATCCCTCCAAAGTCTGTTCAAAAGTAAAAAAATTGGACCACTATAAGCCAAGTAAAGTGGCCATTCTCCTCCATAGCTCAGAGGCTAAAGTACACTCAATAAAAATATGGTTGATATTTTCTACATTCTCTTCACACATTTCACATCTAAAAGGGCCATGAAAACCATGCTTTATAAGTTGCTCACCAGTAAGCACCCTACGATGCAATAAAAGCCAATTAAAGAACCTCACCTTAGGCCAGAGATTTTGAGCCCACAATTGAGAAAATATGTCAAAATAATGGTTGGGATTATTATGGCATAAGGTCAAATAACCTTGAGCAACTGAATACTCACCCTTAGTAGTGTTGTTCCATCCAAAACAATCTTTTTCATGGGACCAAGAGAGGGATCTCATATGAAGGATGCCTTGGATATCTTGTATTTGCCTTTCTGGTATTTGAATAGGCTAGTCCTTAATAGGGATCCAATATCTACCAACCTTTGAATTACCAGTATGGTACCGACAGTAATTAGCCACCTTTATCTAATTAGCTCGGTGAAGCTCCTCCATCCAAGGCCTCCAGTCGAGAAACTGAGTTATCAAAGGCTTGTGACCATCCCAAGAATCTGTCCAAAAATTTGCATGTTGACCATTATGAATGATCCAAAATAATTTTTTCTTAATCAAATCCTCACCAGTCTTAAGAACTGCTAAAATGGGAGAACCTTTGGAAGGAAGTTGATAGCGAACAAGATCTTTAGGACTTTTGTTCTCAGCATATTTAGCACAAAGATTATTGGCCCAAAGAGCATTGGGGTTATGCAACATCCTCCAATATAAATTAGCAGCTAAAGCTTTGTTGTTATTAATTGAAGATTGTAAACCTAACCCCCCTTCACTCTTAGGAAGACATAAAGTATCCCATTTCACCAAGGCCCATTTTATATTCTCCTTAGTACCACTCCAAAGGAAACGATGACTGATTTGATCCAATTCTCGAAGAACAACCTTTGGAATATTCAAAATGAAAGAAACATAAATAGGAATATCTTGAAGGACTGATTTTACCAAGGTGATTCTACCCCCATAAGAAAGCCACTTGTTGGTCCACTTTCCAATTTTCTTCTTGACTTTGTCCAACAACCAATTCCAATCTTTATTTTTTTGCCTTTGAATATTTATGGGAATACCTAAATAAGTGATTGGAAGAGAGGTCTTCTTATATTTTAGCTTATCCAAGACCATGGATTCCTGTCTAGCAGAGCAGTGAAAGAAAATAACTTTAGATTTGTGTTCATTGATCAACTGCCCAGTAGCCTTAGAAAAACAGCTAATGATTTGCTTAATATTAGAAGCTTCCTTAACTATAGATTTACCTAAAATAGTATAGTCATCCACAAATTGAAGATGAGAGATAGGTCTAGCTCCATGAGCAACGATAACTCCCTCAAGGGTTTTATTTTCCCTCTTTTTGGTTATAGTCCTACCCAAGCATTCAGTAAGAATGATGAATAAATAAGGGGATAGCGGGTCACCTTGCCTAATACCTCTGGAAGCTAGGAAATACTGAGAAGGCCTGCCATTGATAAGAACTAAGTAGGAAACTGAAGAGATGCATCCCATAATCCAATCCATCCAATCCTTAGAGAAACCAAATTGCCTCAAAAATTTGATAAGGAAGTGCCAATCCACTCTGTCATAAGCTTTGGATAAGTCTAACCGAATGAACATGGAAGGAGAATTTTGCATATCCATGGAATGGATAGCTTCCTTAGCAAGAACTATTACTATTTGACGTCCTTCCACATAACCCCCTTGCTCTGGGGAAATAATCTTATGCAAAAGAGGCTTCAACATTTTTGCCATGATTTTAGTAATGATTTTGAGAAGAACATTACATAAAGCAATAGGTCTAAAAGCTGAGATATGATAAACCTCTTGAGCTTTTGGAACAAGAGTAATATAAGTTTTATTGATAACCTTCAAAATTTCTTTGGCTTTCCTGGATTCTTCCACCACATCTAATAAATCAACATGAAGGATATCCCAAAACTCTTGGTAGAACTCAATAGGAAAACCATCAGGACCTGGGGTTTTCCCTTTTGCATTTTAAAAACTACTTGTTGAAGCTCATTGATAGTAACAGGAGCAGTCAAAATAGAGTTCTCCTCAGAAGTGATAAGATAAGGAATTGCTTGAAGAACATTATATTGTGAAGTCGAGTCAAGGGGAGTAGCAGCAAAAATATTGGAAAAGTAATCAACAACAATAGAGTTCATGCCATCCCAAGTATAAACAACATCTCCAAAATCTGATTTTAAGGAAGAAATAAAGTTGTAAGATCTTCGATCTAGAAGATATTTGTGGAAAAAAATTGTGTTTCGATCTCCTTCTTTGAGCCATTGAATTCTAGATTTTTGCTTCCATAATATTTCTTCTCCTTTTTCCCATTCCTCTGAGTTGTGAGTTTAATTTCATCTGCACTTCTCTTCTCTGTGAGGCCATCTAAACGGATTTTCTTATTCAAATTTTCAATATGAGCAATAACTTCATTTTTTTTTTTAATGAACATCCCCAAACTCTTTCCAGTTTCAAGTCTTGATTTTGGATTTAATGTATTGCAGTATTTTGACAAAACAAAACATCTTAGTCCCATTTCTAGGTTTACCTTCCTTCCACCATTGTTGCACATGAGGTCTGAAGGAAATGTCTCTAAGCCACATTAATTGAAAACGAAAAGGAGAGAAACTCACATTGATTTTCCACATTTCCACCATGACTGGCCAATGATCCGAACCAACATTATTAAGAGTCTTCACTTTAGGAATGTGACCATGGATTAAGAAATTTTTTAGAGAGCAAAAACCTATCCAATCTCTCCATTATACAAGCTAAGCCTTGCCTTCTGTTAGACCAAGTCATAAGGCCATTATCTAGTTGGATATCCACAAGATGGAGGTTTGCAATATATTCGCTCATGAGGTCAGTGCTTTTGTCCAAATTTCTATTTCCCCCCATTTTCTCATCCAGAGAGAGGATGGTATTGAAATCTCCTTCGATCAAGATCCAAACTTTAGGAAAATGAGAGATAATATGAGTAATATCCTTCCATTGTCTTATTTTTTCCTCCAAAGAAGTTAGAGTATAAACAGTAGTGCAGAGCATAATCTGGTTGGAACGTCTACTTTGAATAGCTATAGCCAACAAACCCCAACTACCAACCATATGGTGAATAACTACCTCTTTTGGATCCCAAAGACAAGCAATGCCACCCA
Source organism: Wollemia nobilis (assembly GCA_028583015.1). Classification (NCBI taxonomy): domain Eukaryota; kingdom Viridiplantae; phylum Streptophyta; class Pinopsida; order Araucariales; family Araucariaceae; genus Wollemia; species Wollemia nobilis. The sequence continues at coordinate 5,843,780 of JAQPPZ010016856.1, forward strand.
AAGTCCCTTGGGAACTGAGGGAAACCACTTTTCCAGCTGGCCAAATTTTACTGGCAATTAAGTCCATATCCTCCATTGACATCTTAGTTTCTTGAAGGAAAACAAGATATGGATGATTTACCTGAATCATTCTTCTAATTTCATTTTGTTTTGAAAGACTCCCTTTGAGTCCTCTAATATTCCAAGTGATGATCTTCATTAATACCAGGGCTAAAAAAGTTGGGAAGGGCATTAATCTTACCTTCCTCTACAAGATTTTCACCTTCTTTTACCATATGATATTGATTGGTCTTGCGACCTACTTTTTGATTAGAATCCATCCTCAATTTTTTTTCCCTATTTCTTGACTTATTCCAATTGAATCTAAGATGGCTTCTAACCTTGAAGAATGATCATACACAGCCAAAATTTTACTAGATGGTTCAATAGAGTCTATATTAGGACCTGCATTATTTGAAGTTTTGACATTTGAAATATTGTTTTTCTTGTGTAAATTTTCTCCTTTTTTTTCTATTGAAAACCTTTGATTTGTTGGTTTGTCTCTAAGTTCTTCCCTTCATATTTAAATTGTGTTTCTAAGATTTTAGTTTCCATTATTTCCTCTTCCTCACTTGGGACATCATTTGTGGAAAGGATTTCAAACATATTAGCAGATGACTTTGATTGATCCTTCATAACTGGTTTTTTCTAAGTGTTCTTCTTCTTAGGTATTTGGAAACTTTCTAAGTTTATATCTTCTTTCTTTTGATCAGGAATTTTATTTGGGCAAGCATTGGCCAAATGGCCATATTCATGGCAAATTCTACAACGAAAAGGAATGTTCTCATAGTCCACTACTTGCTCCCAAGTGTCTTCCCCAAATTGTAATGTGATCTTTTTAGGTAGGGGTTTGTCAAAATCCATTAAAACACAATTCCGAGCATAAATAATATGTTCAAAATTTTGAGTACAATCAACAGTCATCATAAAAGTTCCTAAAGAGTTTCCAATTGAAGAAAAAATAGTAGGATTCCAAAATTCAATAGGGAGGCCAAAGAGTCTAACCCACACTAGAGCAATAGAAGGCATCTCTTCTTCGACTTTAAATTTAGTATTCCAGGGATTCATGAAAAGCCCTGCCCTTCCAAAAAACCAAGGCCCCCCTTGAAAAGTTTTCTCTCTATCTTCATTATTAGCAAATAAAACAAGAAAATAACCATTTGGATAAATAGAGATTTGTAACTCACCTTTAGTTTTCCAACTTTTTGCAACCCAGACTTTGAAAATAGATAGACTCGGACGAAAACCCATGAACCGACAAATTAGTCCTTTTTTTCCAAATCTTCAATGCCAGTTTGAATGTTATCCATATCAAGCTTAACAATAGGAGTTCCATCAGCTGCTTTAAGACATCCTGACTCCGTTTTCCTAGGATCAATCTTAGGCATTCTTAGAGGTTTATGGGAAGCCCTAATATTGATATTAGCATTGGGCTAAGGTTGTCCACCACGAAGGGCATCCCTAAAATTCATTTTTGGGACTGAGTCTTCAAAATTCTTACCCTTTGATAAGGGTTTTCATAGTAGAATTATTTTGTGGGTGCACCTTAGCACTAGATTCACTTGAGATATGAGCCATTTTTTGATCAACTGCTTGAAACTTGTTTCATAATCTCTTTAATCCTTGCCCTAGGCATCGTGGAAAGGTATGGTTTTCACTTTTTTTTGTGCAGCAAATTGGAAGCCGTTGTCACTTAAGTTCACAGTATGATCTATTGAAAGACAAATTTCTAACCCATCTTGTATCTCCTGCAACATTTCCTGCTAAAATATTGAGAATAAACCACAAAAATATTGGCCGCTAGGGCCCGAAGGCCCTAAAAACCAACCTCTGAAGCTGCTTGCACTCAACCCAGATGAAACCCTTGCATAGCCGCTTGCCAAATATGTCGTTAACACATAGGGATACACTAGGATCTGTGTTGCTCCAAATGATATGAAAATTGGTAGAGACGTTCTAGGGTTTTTCAGGCATCTACCCTCAAAATTTCAGCTCAATCCGAGTCCGGATGAATGAGATATGATCGAAACAAGTTCGGCAGTTTCAATTGATTGCATATCTATTATTAATATTCGTTTCAATGATTTGATAGTACTCTTATAATTATAAGTTCCTCATAGATATATAAAATTATAAAGTTATTAAATAAAATAAAATAAAACAAAAGTATAGGAGCATCTTGCCACAGTTATTGGGCCGTGTGTTGGGCATCTTTGAAAGGTTGAAACTATAAAAGAACAAAAAAAATGTGGACCAAAAAGCGAAAGCAAATTAATGTCTTACAGACCTCACGTATATAGACTCTTTGGTTTGTTTGAAAAGGTTGGCCTGCAGTAATCAATTCAATAATTTTATTACCTTACTACATAGTATTAACGTCTTTAACACTTCGTATAAATTTCAGCATTATTGCTGACGTACAACAATAGGGGGTCCCTCCCTAAAAGTTGATGGAGATGAGCGACGCAGACCCACTGGCTCAATCATCACGGCCTCACAACTCAAAGTAGATTCCCACGAAATTTGTTGTTTACCCCTTTTATTTTTTTCTTTGGTGGGATTTCTCGAGTACTACTGGAAGTTCACGAAAGTTGGTGAAAGTGAGCGAGTTCACGTGATTACAGGTGGTTTCTCTGCATTTCAGTAGACAATCTTCTTTTTCATTTTTGTTCAGTTTCCCCCAAGTGAGTCCAAGAATAGTGAAGTCGTCCTGATCCACTGCACTGTCTTGTCATGTCAAAAGATCAATTAATGTTTTGATTCCCAAAGGAAGCTTAGGGCATTGGCAGCCTCACATTTACAGTGGGGATATAGAATAAGAATAGTGAAGTCGTCCTGATCCACTGCACTGTCTTGTCATGTCAAAAGATCAATTAATGTTTTGATTCCCAAAGGAAGCTTAGGGCATTGGCAGCCTCACATTTACAGTGGGGATATAGAATAAGAATATATATTTTTAAATAGGTTATTTTGATTTGCAGAAATTTATTTATATTATGATAGGTATTTATTTAGTTAAATTAATATCAAATGGTAACAAATAGTTTTAATATAAGAAGGGGTGTGAACAATTCTACTCTCTTTTGAATTTAAATCTTGGATTTTATGCAACAACATCTAAGAGATTAATTTGCTCAACAAAGTCAAAGAAAACTCACCATTTTTTAGCATAAAAATATTATATTTTTTATTTGTAAAAACATGATTTATTATTTTGGTTATATGGGGTTTGAAAGGGTTTCACTGGCATTACATCATCACTACACAGTGGTATTAAAACAAAGCTTAGATATTATTTATGTATAGCTTATAGCTTGATAAGATTTAAACTATGCCTCTTTCTCTTAAATTTTAAAGAATCTAACTAGTTGAGCTAATGTCATTTGGTTATTTGCCAAAAATGTTATTACATTGTTTTATTAAATTATTATAATTTAGTTAATAAACTCTAAAAATATAAATATTTTTTCCTTCTATATCATAAATAAATTTTATATGTATAAGTTGCTTGGTAGTGAACTTTGGGCTTCCATGATTTGGTTAGGATCCCATTGACTTTATTTGTACCTATTAGGCTAGGGTTTGTAAAGGTTTCATGTACAACAAAACAAAAAAATATAAGTGAATTTTTTTTATTATATTAAAATTTAAAATAAATAACTATAAATTTATTTTTTTAAACTAGATCATTGAGGTCAACTAGTGAAATTGAGTTTTACATCCTAAACCAATGTTTTAATTTCAAAAGGATACATTCTATAAAGTTATTAGGACAATTGAAAGAAGGAGTAATGTGTAGACACCAAAACAGCACCAATCTGATTATGTGACTGCAAACACTAATCGCATTGACACACACACAGCCCCAAGGGCAGCCCCCAGAGGTTAAACAGTGGTCCTAACCACTCTCACAATAGTTTTGGAAGGTCAGAGATCAATTTGGCACCTTCAGGCACTTTGCTCAATATCCGTTCCACCCAGGGACGAATTCAAATTGGGATTCGCCCCACCCAGGGACGAATTCAGGATTCGCTCCAGGGTGGGGCGAATTGCAGGTTTGACGGGCAAAAAGTCAAATCTTGACAAATGGCAGCTCAGATCCGCCACTTAACGCTTCCTTCATCGCATGGGAGTGTGGGTGAGCATTTTCGAGCGTTAGAGGCAATTACAAGGGCAATCATGAAGTCCCTAATCATGGAGGAATCTCCTTCCCCCTGGGAAGGCATGATTGCCAAGTGGCGCCTCTGCATGCCCATTTCAAGAGACCTCCAGGTCTATAAATTGGTGAGTTTCCTCACCCCAAAAGATAGAGAGAAGGAGCATTTTGGAGCAACGAAGTGCTGTCATTTTACTTTCACACCCACACCCTTTTGAGTTGTGTCTTTCACATCCTTGATCTCTTTTGGAGAGGAGGTCATAGGGTGGTTATTGGAAGCACAAATCCGGAACCAAACCCGACATTTGGCCACAATATCCCACCCAATTTTTCGACAATACCCCACAAGAGGTTTTGGACCCATCCCAAGTGGATTGGTGCCGAAATCGGGCCCCAAACGATGGGCGGCCTGCCTCCGGCGCCCCCTCCCGCACTGCTACAGTCCTAATCGCCCCTCTTCGGAGCGATTGGAAATCTGTGGTAGATTTGCTTTCTTTCATTTTTGCATTCAATTCTATGCTGCTTAGATAGGTTGCCATTTAAATTTCATCTCGTTTTGAACAATTTTGATCATGTTTCTATCTTCGTTCGCCTTTACTAACTTGCAGGTAGCATCATCAAATTCCCATTGATGGAGGCCAAATTGGGAAAATATGACCATCTGGGTCTTCCCAAAATACCCCCAATTAGCTAACCCCAAGTTTGCAGGTCTTTTGGAGCTTCCTAGATAGGACATTTGGGACAGTACCTTTTCGGCGTTTTGTTGCAGGTGAATTCGTCCCGCCTCGGAGCGAATTCAAATCGGTGAGGAATTTCTTGACTGTTCCATTTGTAGTATTTTCTTTGGGATGTCTTGATGCCCCTATCAAATTTTTAGAGCATTTGGATTCATTTTAGTCATAGTTTAATTCATTTTTCTCATTCACTTATCGTAGGCTTGGGGATTGCATGCTTTACTTTATCTACAGGTGCTACTGACTATTTCTTGTTCCTTTGAACGTAGGGTCTAGACATCGGAGGAGCAGAAAGGAGTCAAGACTCATCAACATAAGTGGTGGCGATGTTTGGTCCACCCATTTTACATGTGGGCACGCGAAAGAAGGAAGGGCATCCATGGATGTAACAAGAACGCATATCTAACGCTCCTAGCCCTTGAAAAGGGAGGATGCGCATTGTAACCGAGTTTGTGAAACATATCAATAAAAAGGGTTGTCTTATTTATTGGCTTTTTTTCAAGTTTTGATTCGTTCATGCTTTCCCTCTTTTCATGCGCTTTCAATTCCTAGGATTTAGCGTTAAGTCTAAGTTTAATTTGCATCGCATCTTCGCTTTCCTTTTTGCTTCCGTATCCTCATGCTTTCAGTGGTGATCATGGTGGGACCTTGTCCTCTATTTTTAAGATCAGATATCTGATCAAAACTTGGTTGTTTTTTGCTTGCAGGTACCGAGTTTTTAGACGCTGGACTATTGTTCGTTCCAGCCTGAGGCGGATACAGAGCTGGAATTCGTCTTACCCAGGGACGAATGGGAATCTGCTCCACCCTATGATGAATACATCCCTATAATTCATTCCTCCCCAGGATGAATTTCTATCTATGCAGTTTCAGGACAGAAACTCAGAACCAGCCGATTTGGGCAGAGAAGAGGTAAGGGTCCTGAACTCATCCTGTCATTTTCTGTTTTTCTTTTTCTATTTTTTTGGTTTCTTTTTGCGTGCTTAGGAAAAGTTTGCTGCATGTTTATTTTCTTTCATGCAAAATAAAAAGAACCCCACACATCACGTGGCAACATAAACACCAAGGAGCTGGTCGTAAAACCCCAGCCCTTGATCAAGACCAACGATGGATTTCATCACCACCTTGGCTTGAATTTTGCATTCATAAACCCCGATCGCTACTGTTGCTAGACGTAAATCCTGATGAAAACTGACCGAGTGTAGCTAGGGTGATTCCCAGCACATGAGGATAAGTCTTCTATGGTAGGTGTCAAAAATAGGGTGATCCCCCTTTCATACCGCCTACGTTCCATGTACCATCTGCTCTCACGTACCTATAGTTTCCCTCACGTAAGGGCGGGTATATAGAGAGGTTGGTATATCGGCCTGGCAATGGTATATCGAAGGGGCGACCATTTTTGGGAGTCATAAGAGCCATCATATTGCATTTAAACGTTCTTTACAAAAGCTTTCAAAACAAAATCAAAATACACTAAACCAGATTTAAAGCACACCTTTAATTTTTAAACAAGATAATCATTGCTTTGCGTGTGTGATCTTTTCTGTTTAGTGTAGCATAAAAAAAAATCATAAAAAAATCTACGCATCTTGTAGGAAAGCACCACCATGGTGTACACCCGTAGCCAAGCCCAAGCAAGGGCGGAAGCTACGGAGAGTGTACAAGGGGGCACAAGTCACCTCCGCTATAGTCCCAAGGACTTGGTCATTCCACCTTGGCGGCCGGGCCCACAAGAGAGTCCACATCATGGCATCTCAGAATGGGACTATAGGGGCACCCCTTCGAGGGGCACTCCCATCCAGCATAGACCCTTTCAGGAGGAGTCCTTACATGTGGCACTCAACATAAATGGGAAAGCTCCCTTAGAAGCTCGATACGAGTGGCCACCATGCGATGAAGTGCTAGAGCATAGGGTCCATGAGGAGAGGCCACAGGATTATGTCATCCCTCCATTGCCCCCTCTCATTGTCAAAAACAATAGGACAAATCTGGAGCACAAGGCTCCTCTGGCAGGGCGAGCCAACTCTGCCCACCCCTTTCACACCTATGAAAGGGAAAATGAGGAAGACCCCTACCTTCCTCAAGAGCAATATACAACGTGGGAGCAATGCGCCTCCGCACCTGCTATTTACCAAAATCATCTTTCGAGGCCAGAGCCTCGAGTGAATGCCGCCAACCTCGACAAGGGGAAGTGACCTATAGAGATCTCGGATCACCATGACCGAGATAAATGCATAGGAGAGGCATCTAGGCCTCCTAGACTCAAGATGGTGGAACAGATCGACCTGGCAGTTGCCAGACATGCCACCCGCCAAGCGTAGATTACGCAGCTTGAGCAAGATCAACAGCAGCTAGAGCATCTATACCGCCTTAGCAAGGAGCGCATTCAGTGCCAAATAGATGAGCTGCTCCATAACACGGTGCCTGAGAGGCTTCCAACCCCTCGCACCCAAAGGGCGGAACCATATGAGAGGCGCAACCCCTTGGTACGAGACAGGTCCCCATGACCTTACCAAGTGCTGCCTCCAAGACCTCCTAGACCTGAACGGGAGGCCACTCCCCGGAACAACGATGGGCTCCCTCCGCGGGGACCCACCCATGGTCATAGGTCTCGCCCAAAGACTCCTCGAGAAGCCTATGAGGAGTATGAACAAGAAGAGGAGCGGGCCGAAATGCCCTATCAAGGCGGAGGGGCTGCTATCCGGCCACCCCTCCATAGGCCTCAAGTCTCCCACAACCCACAATGGGAGCAAACTAAAGAGGAAGAGATTAAATCTTTCGATGCATACAAAGCGCTTCTAGAGCATTTGGAGTCTATGGAAACCAAAGCTTCTGGGCCCCAAAAGCCCATGTTACGCCAACTCCGCAGTCATCCTGTGCATCCGCCAGTGCCTGCACCCCCTTACCCCGAACACTTTAAGTTGCCTCAGTTGGCAATCTTCAAGGGTGAGGAGGATGCCCAAGAGCATGTGACCAGATTCCTGAGCCAATGCTTTGGCATTCAGGACAATGATGCATTGTTGCTAAGGACATTTATAACCACATTCATGGGCCCTGCCTCGGATTGGTTCACTCAATTGCCGAAGCACAACATCAGTAACTTGGATCAGTTAGTGGATGCGTTCCTCGAACGCTTCGCCTTCAACACCAAGAAGAAGGCGTCACTAAGTGACCTAGCCAGCCTCAGGAAGTATGAGGAAGAGACCATGGTGGCCTACGGGAATCGATGGAGGACTCTGCTTTCCAAGCTACCCTACCTCCCTCCTATGTCCGACCTTACACAAATGTTCTCAAGAAGTTGTTTGAGATCGATCTCTGTGCTATTGCAGCTGCAGCAATATGCCACCTTAGAGGAAGCTCTGGCGCAAGCCAGAATCATCGAAGAGATCAAGATACAGGATGGCGAGATTGCCAAACCTAAGAAGAAAGAATGGAACAAGAACACAAAAATAGGGACTACGCAACAAAAACCCATTATGGTAAATCAAGTTGCCATAAATGTCCCTAAGCCTGCACAAGAAATACAGCCTCAAAAGGCTAACTATCAGGCGGTGCCTCCTAATAATTATGAAAGAGAAAACTAGAAGCAGGAGCAAAATCAGTAGCGTCACCCTAGGCGACAGTACACACCTTATACGGAGTCTAGGGACTCCCTATTTGACCGCTTGTCAGCAATGAACTTGATCAACCTTCCAGAGATTCAAACCATAGATCCCAATGCGCCGAAGCCTAAGGGATACCGGGAGGACTTGTATTGTAGGTTCCACAGGTGAAGGGGACATGACCTGAATGCATGTTGGAAGTTCAAAGGTTTGATACAAGACCTAATTGACAATAAGACATTGGCAGTGGACAACCCCGTAGCGCCAAACAACCAGCAGATGGGAGTTTTCAGAGACCCCTTGCCTGCCCGTGAGGCACAGGCAAAACCCCTTCAAGTCAATGAGGTGCAACAGAATTGCCCCATGCAAGGGTATGTAGGAATGATAAGCATAGTGACTAGGAACAAGAGATACCCAGGAGTTTCCCTCGAGGCAGCCACAAGAGAGGTTCCATCGATGTCACAACCTCAACAGCACCCTACGCAACTTCCTCCGCCTAGACCCGTGGCCATGATTCGGACCAAACTCACGCAGAGTTTGAGGACCACGTCGGCTAGGCTCTCCATATACGAGCTTATACAACAATCAACGCCCCATCGGGAGGCTCTCATGGAGATATTGAAAGCCATCGAGTTGCAGCCCCATGAAGTGAATTCCTTCAACAACTTCGTGGGACATGTCAAATGATGCACGGAGCCAGTCATCACCTTTCGAGAGGATGAAGTTAAATCAGTGGTTGATGACATGGCAGATCCACCCCTGCACGTTATCATGTGGGTCAATGGGATCCCGTATAAGAGGGTGTTGGTAGACACTGGCTCATCCAGTAACATCATTACCACAATGGCATTGAAACATCTAAAGTTGCCAACCTCTCACATCACGGCTTCCACCTATACACTGTGAGCATTCAATGATGTGATATGCTCGACAGTTGGCACAATTGTCCTACCCATTCAAGTAGGACAAAAGATGATACCTACATTGTGCCATATTTTGGAAGGTGAGATGGCTTATAACATCTTGTTGGGGCGGCCATGGATCAGGGACATGAAGTGTGTCCCTTCGATAGCTCATCAATTTTTTAAGTATACATTTGAAGGGGAAGTACATGTAGTCCCGATGGACTTAGAACCCTTCAAATATTGCAATGCGGTGTAGTTGATGCCGCAATCGACCCTTCCATCGACGCATTTGGATTTTTAGTTAAATCCATCTAGACAGGGTCCGATTCTGCAAGCATCCCTGGTGATAAATCCATCAAAACCCCAGCCAGGTACATCTTCATCATCTGGTCCTTCACCAACGATGCCACCTATCATGGCCAAACAGAAGGACAAAGGGAAGAAAACCCTGGAAGAGGCTCAACCCCTAGAAGAGGGCCAACAGTATCAACCATCTCTACCGAAGAGATGCCTAGCAAAATGGAAGTTGAGGCTCCTAGTTCACCCAACATGGAGTGGATTCAAGAAGAGCTTCCATTCCCTCCCCCTCAATCGCCAACAATCACTGTTGAAATGGCCAATACGGGCCTGGGGGAGTATCTGGTGTGGAATGTTGTAGCAACGCCCGCACTAGAGTCCATGCAGGACATGGGGAGACCTCGCCTCCCCATCGGTACAATTGTTCCTTTAGGCTACCCGCCAAACCAGACAAACTTTGTGTATGGGGGCCTTGATCATGGTACTGAGCCATGCATGCAAGAGGACGAAGATGAAGAGCCCTTTGCAGAAGATGTCAACTATTTGTCTAACCCGGACTTCGCTCTGAGATATCTTGGCCAATGCAATTGGCATGGATATGGGCTAGGCAGGTATGAGCAAGGAGTGCGTGTCCTTTGCCAACCAAGATACCAAATGCCTTATGACAAGTCGGGCATGGGGTTCAACCACCCCCTGCCCTTGGACATCTTGGTAGAGAACATGCAAGGCCTAGGGATAGGCAACAAGGGTGGATTGGCATTAGATCCCTATGCCAACCCTAACACAACGTATACATTGGGGGATTACCTCCCATGGTCAACAACCACCCTTGTTAACCTCAATAACCCTTTCCCTTTGCTAGAGAGAGGCGAAAGTTTGGGGACTCACTTTCAAGGAGGGTATAGACAGTGTCAAGAGGGATCTTCGGAGGATGAGTCAGAGTATGAACCAACATCATATGACCCCTTCGAATCAGATAGTGATCACTCCCAAGTGATCCCCATGAATGACTATCAAGAGAGCCTCTTGACAATGTTCCCTCTAGAGGCTCCAATCGAGCCAGTGCCGCGTCAAGAGAATCAGGTCCCCCCATGGAGAGTGGAACAACCACAATGGGGCCAGATTAATTTGCTCGAGCAGGACGAGCCTGTAATACCTCAAATAGTTGTCGGAGCCAACGAGGGCTTTTGGATCTCTGATAGTGATTACGAAGATGAAATAGAAATGACATATCTTAATCACATGCGATAGATGCAGCAACCATACCCCTTGGAGATTAATGACATATTTGAATAGCTGGGCATAGTGCCAGGGCATGAGTGGTACGTAGACCCAGCGGGGTGGGACCAAGTGTTGGATCCGCCACTCCAGGTATACGAAGAGCACCTTCCACCCCGAGACCCTAGAGTGATATCAGTGCCGAGGGTAGACCCTATCCTCCTATCAGCACATAGGGCCGATCCATTCATGCCAATCCCTACAGAGCCAGATCCGGAGCACAAGAATCATCTAGAATGTTCAAATCACCACACCCATGGTAATGGAGACCAAAATCATTTCATCAACATGATCTCCATTGACTTAACCACCCCCATCCACAATCCGACCGATCCAGCATGGTCATTGCATCTAGACATAGATGCCATAGACTGGGATCGCGTCAATTCACCTCCATCCCCATCAGAGTACTGGCCTTTTGGTAAAATGCTTCATTTTACCCCAGGGTCAACTCAGGATATCTTCCATGCTGAAGAGGAACCCGAGGTTCCCAACGTAGATTTAAACTCAGCAAATGATATCCATTTGATCCCGACTCCACACCAGTTGGAGGACGGATCCCACATGTCGGTCGAGGAGACGACTGACGTAGACATCGGCTCAGATCCAATGAATCCATAGATTATCAAGTTGGGGGTAAGCTTATCCCCCGAAGAGCAAGCCGACTACATTACCCTTCTCAAAGAGAAGAAGGAGGTTTTTGCATGGTCATACAGAGACATGTCGGGGCTAGATCCATAGCTAGTCATGCATAATCTAACGCTTGATCCGACAGTCAAGCCAGTTAAGCAAAAACTATGCAAGATGCACCCAACAGTGGCCTTGATGGTCAAAGATGAATTGCAAAAGTTGTTGGATGCACAGTTTGTCATCTACGTGGATTATCCGCCATGGCTGTCCAACATGGTGCCCATCAAAAATCCCGATGGGAGGATTCGCATATGCACTAATTTTTGAGATCTAAACAAAGCGAGTCCTAAGGATGATTTCCCCTTGCCGAGCATCGACGCATTGGTAGACGCTACAACGGGCCACGAAATGCTATCCCTCATGGATGGTTTCTCGGGATACAATCAGATTCGTATCAATCCTAAGGACCAACTAAAAATGGCGTTCACAATGCCTTGGGGGACATTTTGTTATAAGGTCATGCCTTTTGGCCTTAAAAATGTTGGCGCCACCTACCAACGTGCCATGACGTACATCTTCCATGATTACATGCATAAAACTTTGGAAGATTACATGGATGATTTGTTGGCCAAATCTCTTTTGCGCCCAGATCATATCGATGACTTAAGCAAGATCCTCGATCGCCTCATGGAACATAAAGTCAGATTGAATCCCAAGAAGTGCGTATTTGGCGTCACATCTAGAAAACTCTTGGGTTTCATAGTCTCAAAGCGAGGCATCGAGGTGGACCCAAACAAAGTCAAGGCAATCCTTGAAATGCTTCCCCCAACTACCATCAAGCAGCTCGAAGCCTCGCAGGGAAAGGTCACGTCAATCAAGTGCTTCATAGCGCAGCTATCTGACAAGTGCCGACCCATGAACAAATTATTGCACAAGGGGGTAGCATTTCACTGGGATGACGAGTGCCAATCAGCCTTTGATGACATTAAATGATACTTGGCTTCGCCACTAGTATTGGCACCACCTAGACCAGGAGTGTCATTCTACTTATACATCTCAGCTACTGAGGTGGCACTTGGGCGCCATGCTAGCCCAGAAGAATGAACTTCACAAAGAACAGGCTACTTACTATCTTAGCCGCACCCTGGTCAGTTATGAACTTAACTATGCATACGTTGAGAAACTCTGCTTGGCAGTGGTGTTTGCTACCAAAAAGCTATGCCACTACATGCTGAGCAACACTACGTATGTTGTGTCTAAGGAGAATCCATTGCGATACATGATGAGTCGTACTTATCATAGTAGCCGCACGACGAAATGGATTATGTTGTTGACGGAATTTGACATAGAGTTTATTGGACAAAAATCCATCAAAGGACAAGTCATAGCCGATCAACTAGCAGAGGCTCCTCTCGAAGACGATCAGCCTCTGGTCATAGAACTACCCGATGATGGGGTCTTCCATGTCTCAGAATCGCCAGATTTTGATGAGCCTGAGTCACAGGCCGACATAACCCTATTTTTTGATGGTTCTAAATGTGAGCAAGGAGGTGGCATGGGAATTGTATTCTTCACACCGCAAGGGGCTCCAATGCCTCTGTCATTTAAATTAGACTTCCCGTGCACCAACAATAATGCAGAATATGAAGCCTTGCTCATAGGTCTTCAGACAACAATCACCATGAACATCAAGCGATTGAACATCTTTGGTGATTCATTGCTAATTGTCAACCAAGTCAAAGGGGTATTCCAATGTAAATGCCCAGTTCTGTAGGCCTACAAAGCCCTTGTGGACAAATTCCTGGCAAAGCTTGAATGGTACGACATCGAGGCACTCCCTCGATCATCGAATCATTTTGCGGACACTATGGCCTCCTTGGGGTCACTAATCCCGCAAGACATTTCTGGTGATATGACAACCATTCAAGTCAAAACACTATCGCAATCCATGATGGAGCGTGCAAGCTCTAACTTGATGCCAAGAATCCACATGATCCAGATTGAACCACCTCAGGATAGGTTCTCTCGAATCCACGATCATCTGAAACATGCCAACTGGGGGTCCTTGTTCTCCCCTACTCCCCTTAATAGCAACACAACGCTATTCTTACAAGTTCTTCCCCGCTCAACGTTTGCTAGGGATGAACTTCAAGAGGGATTGGTTGTTCATACCATCGAGGCTTCTGATCAGCAGGATTGGTATTCACCCATAAGGGACTACCTCAAGTTAGGTAACCTCCCACTTGGATTGACGCATGCCACAAAATGAGCATTCAAGAAGAAAGCGGCAAAGCATGTCTTGTTAGGAGACATTTTGTACCATCGTAGCTATGAAGGGATCCTCCTTCGATGCTTGGACCAGCAAGAGTCCACTTGGGCGATCGCCCAAGCGCACGATGGTACATGTGGTGGCCACTTCAGTGGTATGGCTATCGCCAAGCGCATTCTTCGCATGGGCTATTATTGGCCATCTTTAGAGCGAGATTGTAGCGCATATGTAAGGAAGTGCATGAAGTGTCAACATCATGCTAATTTGACACACGTACCTTCCTAGGCCTTGCAGCCGATCCAATCGGCTTGGCCATTTTCATAGTGGGGCTTAGATCTAATCGAAAAGATCTCCCCTACATCGTCAAGTCATCACACGTTCATCATAACGGCCATAGAGTATTTCACCAAGTGGGTGGAAGCAGTTTCACTTACCTCTACGATTGGAACCCGCATTGCGGAGTTCATTTTGCATAACATCATATGTCATTTTGGTATTCCATCCAAGATAATCTCGGATAATGGGACGTCATTCAAGAACAAAGATGTGCATGCTTTGACCACAAAGTACAAAATTCAGCATAGTTTTTTGACACCCTATTATCCGTAGGCAAATGGGCAAGCAGAGGCGTCAAACAAAATGCTAGTTGCCATCCTCAAAAAGATAGTCATGGACAGTCATAAGGATTGGCACATTCAGATCCCACTTGCCCTATGGGCTTATCGCACTAGCATTCGGACACCCACTGGGGCAACTCCATTTTTGCTCGTGTATGGCTCTGAGGCTGTCATGCCTCTCGAGTTGGAAATTCCTTCCCTATGCATATCAATGCAAGAGTTCATCGATGATGACACTACATGGTAGGCCCGGTTAGACCAGCTTACGTTGCTCGATGAACGACGTGTTAATGCTCTCGAGCATTTACGTATCTATCAAGAGCGACTGAAGAAAGCATACAACATGAAAGTTCACCTGAGGGACTTTCAGGTTGGTGACTTGGTCTTAAAAGAGAACCAACAGAACTCTAGCTTGCCGCCCCATCTAAGGGACAAGTTCATGGCAAACTGGTTAGGTCCCTATGTAATTGATAGTAAAATAGGACCTGGAACATACCGGCTAGCCTCTCTTGATGGAATCAAGGAACTAGAACCCTTGAACATCAGCCATTTGCGGCCATTCCATATCTAGAAGAGCCACAACCCAACCAAAATGCTCCAAGGATTCCCATAAATCGCTTGGTCATCCCAAAATGCTCCAAGGATTCCCATAATCGCTTGGTCAACCCCAAAATGCCCCACTCCAAGGATTCCCCTAATCGCTTGGTCAATCCCCAAAATGCCCCAAAGGTTCCCATTACCCCTTTGGTCAAACCAAAAAGCTCCAAGGATTCCCATAATCGCTTGGTCAAAAACAAGAAAATTCAAAAACAACAAAATCATCAAAAATAACAAAAATTTGCATCTCATTTCTATGCATGCTCAAAATCATCACAAAAATCAAGAGCTCTTTTTGCATCTCATCTTCATACTCATAAATATCAATCCATCAAAAACACAAACATATAGTTGCATTAGGCATCACACACATACATTGCATATTTGTGGTCATCCAAGTCAGGGCACCATAGACTGTAATTACTTGGCAAATCCATCTTGTTCCATATTTTTCCGCTTTATAAAATAGTCCATCACAAATAAATGCCATTCACATATTTTTGCCATACTATAGTCAGTTGAATTTTAATGTATCAAGAGTTTTCGTCATTCAGCTGTCAATAGCTTTTTAGCCAAATACTGTACAAAGTCAGACAGATTTTACGAAGGTAGAGTTCTACTTGGATCACACCTTGTTACGTAGCATCCCAACACAAATTAAAACACATAAAAATTCCCAAGTTGTGTGAACGAAAGATGAAACCTGCAAAGCAATCCAGGTCACCATAAGCGAAATGGTTATCTTGCTCATCCCCCTGTGCGAATGACCCCAAGAATGCTGAGAGTTGGCAAAAGGACAAGAATCTTCCCTACCCAATTCCCCAAGAATCCCAAGTTCTCAAAAGAAGTTGCAAACATCATACAAATTTGCAAAAGTCAAAACTCCAAAAATTTGACATCACAACCAAAGTGCATACATCAAAAGGCACATACAATAGTGATTCTCATCACTCATTATTCAAATCCCTTGCTCAAAAAAAAAAAATAACAAAAATAAATAGTGATTCTTATCACTATAAACGAGCAAGTATCCCAATACAATTGAAGAAAAGAAGGGAGTCGAACTTGAATCCCTGGAACTCTCAGCATTCAGAAGGTCATGAGATAAACCTCAGTACCGGTTTGGTTGATAGCCTATCGGTCACTCGTGGCAAACCTCCCGCATGACGATATATCTATCGCATTAACTTGTGTGCAGATCAATGTTTGCATGTGGATGAGCTAGCTTATGGTATCCTAGATCGCACCGTAGATTAATCTGACTAAATACAACAAAGGAGTTAGTGGGGCTAATTAGGTGATCCTCAGTACAGGTTTGGTTGACAGCCTATCTGGAACTGGCGGTATCCTGACAAATACCACATAAACGAACTCAATTGCACACACAGGGATGTGACATAACTGGGTCAAAGACAAGTCGGATTCATACCTTGTTCAAAAGTCTTGTAAGATAAAATACAATTTTGGATAGTTAGTTAAAACATCTGAGTCTCAGAAAACCTAACTACATTCTAAACCAACTGTGCTATCCTCCATCCTCGCTTCACCATCAGAAAATACAAAAAATAACATGCATACATAAACAGTCATTTACCACAATAATCGCCTAAGACAAAAAGCCATCAGTTCTGAACAGTCTATGGTGCCACCGCCAAAAATCACAAATTCAATTCATTCATTTCCATTTGCATATCATATACATTAAGCAACATTTGCATTCATCATAACACATGCATCCATCAATGTAAATTAACATGCATACATACACATTCATCAATCATTAGGCATAACATCAAATCATGACACATGTGTAACAAAAATAAAATCATCTGTATATATATCATCAAAAATGCACCAAAACTAGTAATAAACTTGCCCGATGAAAGTGCTTTTGCACTTGACATTCCAGGCATGCAAAATGGACGTCGGGGTCACAAATCCTCACTATCCTCCTCCCTAAGAAGGCTACCATATCCGGACCGCTCCACGGGAGGACGGATTTTTGAGAATTTCATCCCCAAACGGCATCGCCAAAAGGGTCAAAATCCAACCAAAAATAGCAATAACATTGTCGAACGAAGGCGCCTTTGCGCCTGACATTCTTGGCATCCAAAATAGATGTTAGGGTCACAAATTGTCACTATCCTACTCCCTAAGAAGGCTACCATAGCCGGACCGCTCCACGGGAGAACGGATTTTTGACAATTTTAGCTCCAAAAAGCGTCACCAAAAGGGTTAACACCCACCAAAAATAGGTCTAAATGTCGGAAAACTGCACACACATGTAACGCTAAACATCTGAAGGCACCCTTGCACAAGTCATCTTGGGTCAAGTGACTCGTCGCTTTTCTCATGAAGGTCATTCCCTCATCGATTCGTCGCTTGAGGGGGTAGTCACACTTAGTCACCAATCAACAAATACACACCCAATTAAGGAAAATGACATGCATTCAAAGAATCATTGACAAAGACAATCACGCTCCTGCTTGGGGCAGTAAACAAGCAATAATCACAAGCTGATCAAATCACTTGGCATTTCATGAATCATGAACTCAAGGTTCCCATAGACAAAAGGTTGCGCCCTTTGCCTATTCATGACTGATCAATGTCCAAGATCAAGTAACACCTCACCGAAAAAGGTTAACACTTGAATTAAGTTCCTTCGCTCGTCAGAAGCAAGGATTCAAGAATGCATGCCCTTTCCATACTTGGGGCATCAAAAGTTGGTTAGGTTACTGAGAAACCCTAATCATTAGTGCTTTGGTTATCTATTTTTGCTCGACGCTGTGCCATGCACAACGCATCCCAAAAAGGGGCATCTCGTAGACACCAAAATAACACCAATCCGATTATGTGACTGCAAACACTGATCGCATTGACACACACACAACCCCAAGGGCAGCCCCTAGAGGTTAAACAATGGTCCTAACCACTCTCACAGCAGTTTTGGAAGGTCAGAGATCAATTTGGCACCTTCAGGCACTTTGCTCAATATCCGTTCCACCCAGGGACGAATTCAAACTGGGATTCGCCCCACCCAGGGACGAATTCCAGATTCGCTCTAGGGTGGGGCGAATTGCAGGTTTGACGGGAAAAAAGTCAAATCTTGACAAATGGCAGCTCAGATCCGCCACTTAACGCTTCCTTCATCGCATGGGAGTGTGGGTGAGCGTTTTCGAGCGTTAGAGGCAATTACAAGGGCAGTCATGAAGTCCCTAATCAGGGAGGAATCTCCTTCCCCCTGGGAAGGCATGATTGCCAAGTGGCGCCTCTGCATGCCCATTTCAAGAGACCTCCAGGTCTATAAATTGGTGAGTTTCCTCACCCCAAAATATAGAGAGAAGGAGCATTTTGGAGCAACGAAGTGCTGTCATTTTACTTTCACACCCACACCCTTTTGAGTTGTGTCTTTCACATCCTTGATCTCTTTTGGAGAGGAGGTCATAGGGTGGTTATTGGAAGCACAAATCCGGAACCAAACCCGACATTTGGCCACAATATCCCACCCAATTTGTCGACAATACCCCACAAGAGGTTTTGGACCCATCCCAAGTGGATTGGTGCCGAAATCAGGCCCCAAACGGCGGGCGGCCTGCCTCCGGGTGCCCCCTCCCGCACTGCTACAGTCCTAATCGCCCCTCTTCGGAGCGATTGGAAATCTATGGCAGATTTGCTTTCTTTCATTTTTGCATTCAATTCTATGCTGCTTAGATAGGTTGCCATTTAAATTTCATTTCGTTTTGAACAATTTTGATCATGTTTCTATCTTCGTTCGCCTTTACTAACTTGCAGGTAGCATCATCAAATTCCCATTGATGGAGGCCAAATTGGGAAAATCTGACCATCTGGGTCTTCCCAAAATACCCCCAATTAGCTAACCCCAAGTTTGCAGGTCTTTTGGAGCTTCCTAGGTAGGACATTTGGGACAATACCTTTTCGGCATTTTGTTGCAGGTGAATTCGTCCCGCCCCGGAGCGAATTCAAATCGGCGAGGAATTTCCTGACTGTTCCATTTGCAGTATTTTCTTTGGGATGTCTTGATGCCCCTATCAAATTTTTAGAGCATTTGGATTCATTTTAGTCATAGTTTAATTCATTTTTCTCATTCACTTATCGTAGGCTTGGGGATTGCATGCTTTACTTTATCTACAGGTGCTATTGATCTGTTTCTTGTTCCTTTGAACGTAGGGTCTGGACATCGGAGGAGCAGCAAGGAGTCAAGACTCATCAACGCGAGTGGCGGTGACGTTTGGTCCACCCATTTTACATGTGGGCACGCGGAAGAAGGAAGGGCATCCATGGATGTAACAAGAACGCATATCTAACGCTCCTAGCCCTTGGAAGGGGAGGATGCGCATTGTAACCGAGTTTGTGAAACATATCAATAAAAAGGGCTGTCTTCTTTATTGGCTTTTGTTCAAGTTTTGATTCGTTCATGCTTTCCCTCTTTTCATGCGCTTTCAATTCCTAGGATTTAGCGTTAAGTCTAGGTTTAATTTGCATCGCATCTTCGCTTTCCTTTTTGCTTCCGTATCCTCGTGCTTTCATAATGTAGGGATGCAAAGTTTGAATTACCACAGAACAAAATGAGTGTAGCTATGTTATGATACCTAGGAATAGTAATAGGTATTTAGGGATATGATATCATATTGTATAAGGGTATTATGGATAGTTTGCATGGGTCACACATAATCTAGGTTGATCAAATTATTATATTATAATAATGAGTTGGGATGAGGGTTTAGTAGTTGGATCCTAAAGTAGAATTAGAAGATGAGTATATTAATAAGGATATTATTATTGTATAAATCATTTATATGAAGTATTACTTGTAATCATATTTGGCCATAAAGTGGTTTATGAGACTTTGTCCGTGGTACTCTCATCTTGGGAGATCTTATGAGGTTTTCATTCCTTAAGGAATATTATTGGTATTGTACTACCCTAAGGTTATCATCTATATTTGTATCATTATATGAATTTTTTCTATGGATATTATTTAGGAATGAATTATTTGATGTTTTTGCATATTGATAAATGAATTATTTTTAAGAGAATAAATTTTTGTAACAAGTTGTATCAAAGCAGTGATTTTGGTAAAGTGGGGGTTGTATTTTTTGTGGATTTAAGAATTAGGAAAACTTATTTAAAAAAATATATCATTGTTAGTCTTACAATGGCACTGAGAGGGGGGGGTGAATCAGTGTAGCTATTTAAATTCAAATCTACAACTCTTAAATCTAAAGCAATGAAAACTTAAAACCAGAAACATCAAGTATCATAAGAGAGCATTCCACAACACACGATATAATGAGGTTCACTAGTTTTGGCTACTCCTCAAAAATAGACTGCTTGGACTCCCATCCAAATCTAGCCTTTGCAAAGCACCAACTTTACAAACAATTTACCAGCACCCATTGGAAGGAGCACCAACCCCTAATTTATCTGCACCAACAGAAAGGAGCACCAACCCCTAATTCCAAGCACCAACTTGGATTTCTTTTTTGAATATTAGATTGACATAAATATGCCTTCACTTTTACAAGACCCTTACTGGTCTATTGCTCATCTAATCTCTGTTTCAATTCATGAAACACATATTCCTTCTATGCACTTTCAGCCACACTCTCTCAGTCACACTCTATCAGCTGTGCTCTATCTCCACCACTCTCATCTCAGCAGTGCTCTCACTCCACTATATTTCTCTCTTCAGCTTTTCTCATATATCTCTACCCACTCAGAGCTCAACCTAACAGATCACTCTTACCACTCTGCTTACTGAGCTCTGAAAGCCTTTCTTGCGCTCTTACAGCCTTCTCTGCACTCTGATAGCCTTCTCTGCTCACTTATAGCTCTGACAGCCTTATCTACTCACTTTTCAATTTTGAGCTACATTTTCACTTCTGCACGCAACTGCCCTCGCAACACATTTACTCTTTTCGACGACTCTTTTCAATTATGAGCCAAACTTTTTCTTCTGCATGCAACTGCCCTTTTATAACAATATTTTCATCTTGAAACCCTAAGACTTCTGTAACTGCCATAATCCCGCATGTAGCCTATTAATAGCCACTCCTGTAAGTAACTCCTTTCTGACACAATATTCTTACACACAACCTATTAATAGATTTGTCTCTTTAATTGGGATTCTCAGTATGGCCACCGCTCGACGAATTTACTCCGTAATGGACCCTGTAACTGCCGCTCTGACTTCGTTCATTGTTCTTATTTTGGTTGCATGATTACTCTCTGTAAATGCCCCTGTAACTATCGTATGACATCTGTTAACTCTTCTTATTTTAGCTGCATGATAACTCTCTGTAAATGCCCTTGTAATTGTCGTATGACATCTGTTAACTCTTCTTATTTTAGTTGCATGAATACTCTCTGTAAATGCCCCTGTAACTGTCGTATGACATCTGTTAACTCTTCTTATTTTAGCTGCATGATTTTCCTTTGCAATGTCCCCTGCAACTGCTATAAGACTTTAGTTAACTGTCACATATCTTATTTTGGTTGGGTTCTTCTTCTTTCAATGCACCAAAGCGACCTGTCGTGAAATCGTGACACTTTTGTCTCTTTGTACTCTTCTCGCATTTTACCCATGAAAATATGACATGTCACGATATCGCGACACTTTTTGCCTCGTCCTTTTCTCAGCTTGCACCTACAAAAATAGAACATGTCATGAAATCGTGACACTTTCGCTTCCTTGAGCTCTTCTTTGTCTCTTGCCCATGAAAACAGAACATGTCACGAAATCGTGACACTTTCGCTTCCTTGCACTCTTCTCTGCTTGCACTAGCGAAAACATGACATGTCACGAAATCGTGACACCTTTCGCTTCCTTACACTCTTCTCTGCAAGCACTAGCGAAAACATAACATGTCACGAAATCATGACACCTTTCTCTTTCGTACACTCTTCTCTGCAAGCACCAGCGAAAACATGACATGTCATGAAATCGTGACACTTTTTGCTTTCGTACACTCTTCTCGGCATGCACCAACAAAAACATGACATGTCACAAAATCGTGACACTTTCGTTGCCTTATGCCTTTCTCTTCCTTTCGCCCATGAAAATGGAACATGTCGTGAAATCGTGACACTTTCGCTACCTTGTGCCTTTCTCTGCCTTTCGCCCGCAAAAATGGAACATGTCATGAAATCGTGACACTTTCGCTGCCTTGTGCTTTTCTTCTCATCGGGTCGTGAAAACCCGACATGTCACGATATCGTGACATATTTTCTCCTTAGCACTTCCTCTTGCAAATTGTCACGAAATCGTGACACTTTTCCTTGCAAGATCTTTCTCTCAAACATGTCATGAAATCGTGACACATTTTTGTCCGTACTGCCTCTCTTGCAGATTATCGTGAAATCGTGACACTTTTCTTTGTGAGCTCCTTCTCTCAAACATGTCGCGAAATCGTGACACATTTTCATCCATACTGCCTCTCTTACAGATTGTCGCGAAATCGTGACACTTTTCTTTGCGAGCTCCTTCTCTCAAACATGTCGCGAAATCGTGACACATTTTCGTTCGTACTGCCTCTCTTATAGATTGTCATGAAATCGTGACACTTTTCTTTGCAAGCTCCTTCTCTCAAACATGTCATGAAATCATGACACATTTTCATTGCTTGCACCTTCTCTCCAAACATGTCATGAAATCATGACAGTTTTCTTTGCAAGCTCCTTCTCCCCGAACATGTCACGAAATCGTGATAGTTTTCTTTGCTTGTGCCTTCTCTCCGAACATGTCACGAAATCGTGACAGTTTTTCTTGTATGCGAAGCTTCTTCGAACATGTCGCGAAATCATGATAGTTTTTCCTACATGTGCTTCTTCTTCAAACATGTCGCGAAATCGTGATAGTTTTTCCACTTGGCTTTTTCTCTGCCAACATGTCGCGAAATCGTGACATTTTTTCCACTTGGCTTTTTCTCTACGAACATGTCATGAAATCATGACAATTTTTCTTCTTGCCTTCTTTGCTTCCAACATGTCACGAAATCATGACAGTTTTTCTACTGGCCTTCTTTGCTTCCAACATGTCACGATATCATGACAATTTTTCTTGCGCTTTCTCTCTCCTCAAACATGTCACGATATCACGATAGAAAACATGTCGCGATATCGCGACAGTTTTCTTACTTGTCTTTTTCTTTGATCCTTTGAATCTGGGCCACTTTTGTCTTCTTGGAAATTCACTATACATGCTCTGACTACTCTGAACTCTTGTTCACTTCATCAACCGATCTATCTAATGACCTCTGCACTCCTGTCCATTGCATCAACCGATCCTCTATCTATGTTGACAACAATGACAATACTTTGGCTGCACCTTGCTCATCAATGAACTCCTATCCATTACACTTTGGTTGCACCTTGCTCATCAATGAACTCCTATTCATTGCACTTTGGCTGCACCTTGCTCATCAATGAACTCCTGTCCATTGCATCAACTGATCAACCTTGATCGTGTTGACAACAATGACAATACTTTGGTTGCACCTTGCTCATCAATCTCCCCCTTTGGAATTGTTGGCAACACACGTAATTGTGTGCAATTACCTGTAATTCTTCTCCCCCTTTGACAATAATACCAAAGGGCGGCTGCAAAACTCCCCCTAAGTCCATGCACAACATTCTCAGGAAAAAATTATTACAGTTAGCAAAAAGCATAAACATGAGCAATATGATAAACAGATGCATAAATGCTCCCCCTAAGAATTTGATCCCGATGGCTAGTCAATTCTTAGTCTATTCTTGGGAATATGTGACCACTTCATTTCACTGTTTGACAACATCATGATAAGCATAATAGGCATCAACAATATCAATAATGTGAGTAGCAGCAATAACCAGTGAATGACATCATCACTATCAACTTCACCAATATAATATGTGTAAGAACATGGCTGGACTACTGTCTTCTGAGTACCAACCCTCTGTTGCTCTGCAATCTCAAACTTGTCCACTATTAGTGAAGGCATACACTGATTGTATATATCCAACTGTTTGTTCTGCAATGCTGGCAACATCTGCAAATGCATCTTGGATATTCTCAACAAGCTTGAACCTAATGTCAATTGTTTGTCTCTCTCTTCAATGAGAATCCAAAAGGCTACCTCAATCCACTTTCAACTCTGTGTAAGCATCAAAAACTGTACTGCAACACAACCAAATTCCTTTTTATATTTACAACCTGATCTGATTTTTCTATAGTTACTGCAGATCACACCTTACTTTCAACTGTGCAAATCAGGAGAAGACATTTTGTCAAACACTTTATGGCCAACCATAGTGCACCTTACTCAGCCTCATACTTCTTAACCTCGGATTGGCATTTTATCAACAGTTAAAACGAAACTGTCTGTGAATTAAATAATTTCACCAAGGCGTCATGAAAGATCTCACAATCTTAATCATCAATGTGTCGAACAAATACATGTTGCTATTATCAAAACACAAATACGTAGCTAGGGCAAGCATTCTTTCATTAAAAAAAAACAATCTGAACTGTTATAATCCATAGCTATGAACAGTGGTAGTAAGAACCATCAATCGAACAACAATGACATATAGCAATACTACCAATGGTGACGATTCTCAATTTAATCACCACCCTTCACGGCACCTCCACAAACAACTACAAGAACAGAAAACACACTTGACAACTATACAACAATATCTCGACTACTTGCCTTTCATCCTTAGATAACCAAACAAATACATAGGAGCATTTAAAATAAGACTTTAATATTGCTCCCCTTGAGGATGTGCCACTTGGAGTGGCTTAGTGCAATAGGGAGTCTCCTTCATCCAAGGAGATATTATTTTTTTTTTTTTTTTTTTTTAATATCTTGAACTTGAGTTTTTATTTTACCCCCATTTTTAACCTTTTCATGAATTTGAAAACATTTTTCTTGCGGGGTTGTCTCTTGTGCATCCTTGATGGATGATTATTTTCTTTTCTTTTATGCACATGATATGTTCCCTGTCTGTGTTGCCCTCTTTGTGTCTGATGAAATCTAGGGTTTTGCCTTAGATTAGATACAAAAGTGCTTGGACAGAACCTTGCTATGTGCCCTTGACCATTACATTTAAAACATTGCACATGTTTTATTCCCTGTCTGCATTGCATTCTATGTGTATGATGAAATCTATGGTCTTGCCTTAGATTAGATACATAAGTGCTTGGACAAAACCTTGCTATGTGCCCATGGCCATTACATTTAAAACATTGCACATGGTGTTCACTCAGGAAAGTAGATGTGTTTTTATCAGCATAACTTTTTGATCTATTGTTCAGTCCACAATAAATTGCCTTGTGACCATAGTAGTTGCATTTAGAACAATAGCCATTAAAAGCATTATTATTAAAAGAGTGAGAGTGAGAGAACCTCTTTTGTTGTGGTTGCTTTGTTGTAGATCTTCTTTGATATTTTCTTCCTTTTGAAGATTCGGCTTCAGACTTTTCTTGCTTCGATCCTTCAACCATGGACTTCTTCTTCTCTGCATATTTGGAAGATGAAGGTTGTTCAGCTTCATATCCAAGACCAAACTTAGCCATGGAGCTTCTTTGTTGCTTTATCATTGTATCTAGCAACTCTGTGCTCTTCTCAAATTTGAGACTTATATTGGCCTCTTCTAGTTGTTTCTTCAATGAAACAATCTCTTCTTCTTGTTGGCAGCAAACAGTCTCTTTCTCATTGATCTACGACCTGAGAGTTTCTTCAGTCCTTTTGGACTCTTCTACTTGCAGCTTTAGATCAACAATAACTTTGTTAGATTCCTCTTCACATGTGCTGCATACATCAACTTCATCATCCAGGTGTGTCTTCAAGGCTTCTTCTGATTTCTTGGCCTTTTGAACTTGTAGGAAGAGATCTTCAATCTCATCCCCATATTCTTCCAACTTCTTGGACATTCTTTTGTTCTTTTTCTTTTCTATACTCAACTCTTCAAGTGCAGAGATCAACTCACCTTCTAGATCTACTTCAATCTCAAGGTTTTCATCACATACTTCAGGATTCACTTCTTCTACCTTCTCTAGTTCAATTTTCTCTTCTACAAGAACTGAAACTGGCTGAGATGCCTTTTTGGAGGAGGATCTATTCTTCTTACCCATTGTGTACTAATCCAAGATCAACCTTAGCTGATTTAGCCTATTCAGGAACTTGGCTCTGATACCAATTGTTAGTCTTACAATGGCACTGAGAGGGGGGGTGAATCAGTGTAGCTATTTTAAATTCAAATCTACAACTCTTAAAGTTGAAGCAAGGAGAACTTAAAACAGATAAAGCAAATATAACAAGAGAGCATTCCACAACACATGATTTAACGAGGTTCACCAGTTTTGGCTACTCCTCAAAAATAGACTGCTTGGACTCCCATCCAAATCCAGCCTTTGCAAAGCACCAACTTTACAAACAATTTACCAGCACCCACTGGAAGGAGCACCAACCCCTAATTTATCTGCACCAACAGAAAGGAGCACCAACCCCTGATTCCAAGCACCAACTTGGATTTCTATTTTGAATCTTAGATTGACATAAATATGCCTTCACTTTTACAAGACCCTCACTGGTCTATTGCTCATCCAACCTCTCTTTCAATTCAGGAAACACATATTCCTTCTGCACACTTTCAACCACACTCTCTCAATCACACTCTATCAGCTGCGCTCTTTCTCCACCACTCTCATATCAGTAGTGCTCTCACTCCACTATATTTCTCTCTTTGGCTTTTCTCATATATCTCTATCCACTCAGAGCTCAACCTAACGGATCACTCTTACCACTCTGCTTACTACGCTTTGATAGCCTTTTTTGTGCTCTGACAACCTTCTCTGTGCTCTGACAACCTTCTCTACTCGCTTACAGCTTTGACAGCCTTATTTGCTCACTTTTCAATTCTGAGCTACCTTTTCACTTATGCATGCAACTACCCTCATGACACATTTACTCTTTATGGTGGCACTCTTTTCAATTCTGAGCAACCCATTTCTTCTGCATGCAACTACCCTTTTATAACAATATTTTCATCTTGAAACCCTAAGACTTCTATAACTGCCATAATCCCGCATGCAGCCTATTAATAGCCACTCCTGTAAGTAACTCCTTTTTGACACAATATTCTTACATGCAACCTATTAATAGATTTGTCTCTTTAATTGGGATTCTCAGTATGGCCATCGCTTGACGAATTTACTCCGTAATGGCCCTTGTAATAACCGATCCGACTTTAATTCACCATTCTTATTTTAGCTGCATAATTTACCTCTATAAATGCCCTCAAATCGCAGTATGACTCTCGTTAACTCTTCTTTATTTTACTGCATGATTACTTCTCAATCCTCCGTAATCGTCTATGACTCTAGTTAACTCTTCTTATTTTAGCTACATGATTTCTCTCTGTAAATGCCCCTGTAACTATCGTATGACTCTGTTAACTCTTCTTATTTTAGCTGCATGATTTTCCTTTGCAATGTCCCCTGCAACTGCTGTAAGACTTCAGTTAACTATCACATATCTTATTTCGGTTGGGTTCTTCTTCTTTCAATGCGCCAAAGTGACCTGTCATGAAATCGTGACACTTCTGTCTCTTTGTACTCTTCTCGCCTTTTACCCATGAAAACATGACATGTCATGATATCGCGACACTTTTGCCTCCTTGTCCTCTTCTCAGCTTGCACCTGCAAAAACAGAACATGTCACGAAATCGTGACACTTTCACTGCCTTGAGCTCTTCTCTATCTCTTGCCCACGAAAACAGAACATGTCATGAAATCGTGACACTTTTGCTTCCTTGCACTCTTCTCTGCTTGCACTAGCGAAAACATGACATGTCACGAAATCGTGACACCTTTCGCTTTCGTACACTCTTCTCTGCAAGCACTAGCGAAAACATGACATGTCACGAAATCGTGACACCTTTTGCTTCCATACACTCTTCTCTGCATGCACCAGCGAAAACATGACATGTCACGAAATCGTGACACTTTTTGCTTCGTACACTCTTCTCGACATGCACCAGAAAAAACATGACATGTCATGAAATCGTGACACTTTCGCTACCTTATGCCTTTCTCTTCCTTTCACCCATGAAAATGAAACATGTCACGAAATCATGACACTTTTCGCCTTTGCCTTTCTTCGCCTCACCAGAAAATGAACATGTCACGAAATCGTGACACTTTTCCTTTGCCTTTCTTCTCATCGGTCCGAAAATCGACATGTCACGATATCGCGACATATTTTCTCCTTAGCGCTTCCTCTCTTTCCGAAATCGTGACACTTCTACCCACATGTCATGAAATCGTGACACATTTTCATCCGTACTGCCTCTCTTGCAGATTGTCGTGAAATCGTGACACTTTTCTTTGTGAGCTCCTTCTCTCAAACATGTCACGAAATCGTGACACATTTTCGTCCGTACTGCCTCTCTTGCAGATTGTCGCAAAATCGTGACACTTTTCTTTGCGAGCTCCTTCTCTCAAACATGTCATGAAATCGTGACACATTTTCATCCATACTACCTCTCTTACAGATTGTCGCGAAATCGTGACACTTTTCTTTGCAAGCTCCTTCTCTCGAACATGTCACGAAATCGTGACAATTTTCTTTGCTTGCGCCTTCTCTCCGAACATGTCATGAAATCGTGACAATTTTCTTTGCAATCTCCTTCTCTCTGAACATGTCACGAAATTGCGACAGTTTTCTTTGCTTCTTTCTCTCCAAACATGTCACGAAATCATGATGTTTTCTTTATGCGCTTCTTCAAACATGTCACGAAATCGTGAAAGTTTTTCCTACATGTGCTTCTTCTTCAAACATGTCATGAAATCGTGATAGTTT
This sequence comes from Wollemia nobilis, assembly GCA_028583015.1. NCBI lineage: Eukaryota > Viridiplantae > Streptophyta > Pinopsida > Araucariales > Araucariaceae > Wollemia > Wollemia nobilis. Next base: position 5,872,769 of record JAQPPZ010016856.1, read on the forward strand.
TTCCACTTGGCTTTTTCTCTGCCAACATGTCACGAAATCGTGACAGTTTTTCTACTTGCTTTTTCTCTACAAACATGTCACGAAATCGTGACATTTTTCTTCTTTCTTCCCAACAGTCAATCCTTTTTTCTTTTATGTCACCTTAAACATGTCGCGATATCGTGATACTTTTCTTACTTGTCTTTTTCTTTGATCTTTTGAATCTGGGCCACTTCTGTCTTCTTGGAAATTCATTGTACATGCTCTGACTGCTCTGAACTCTTGTTCACTTCATCAACCGATCTATCTAATGACCTCTGCACTCCTGTCCATTGCATCAACCGATCCTCTGTCTGTGTTGACAACAATGACAATACTTTGGCTGCACCTTGCTCATCAATGAACTCCTATCCATTATACTTTGGCTGCACCTTGCTCATCAATGAACTCTTGTTCATTGCACTTTGGCTGCACCTTGCTCATCAATGAACTCTTGTCCATTGCATCAACTGATCAACTTGACTGTGTTGACAACAATGACAATACTTTGGTTGCACCTTGCTCATCAATCTCCCCCTTTGGAATTGTTGGCAACACACGTAATTGTGTGCAATTACCTGTAATTCTTCTCCCCCTTTGACAATAATACCAAAGGGCGGCTGCAAAACTCCCCCTGAGTCCATGCACAACATTCTCAAGCAAAAATTATTACAGTTAGCAAAAAGCATAAACATGAGCAATATGATAAACAGATGCATAAATGCTCCCCCTGAGAATTTGATCCCATGGCTAGTCAATTCTTAGTCTATTCTTGGGAATATGTGACCACTTCATTTCACTGATTGACAACATCATGATAAGCATAATAGGCATCAACAATATCAATAATGTGAGTAGCAAGAATAACCGGTGAATGACATCATCACCGTCAACTTCACCAATATAACATGTGTAAGAACATGGTCTGGACCACCTGTCTTCCGAGTAACTACCCTCTCGTTGCTCTGCAATCTCAAACTTGTCCACTATTAGTGAAGGCATACAACGATTGTATATATCCAACTATTTGTTTTGCAATGCTGCAAGCATCTGCCCACCATGCATCTTGGATATTCTCAACAAGCTTGAACCTAATGTCAGCTGTTTGTCTCTCTCTTCAGTGAGAATCCAGCAGGCTACCTCAATCCACTTTCAACTCTGTGTAAGCATCAAATACTATACTGCAACACAACCAAATTCCTTTTTATATTTACAACCTGATCTGAGTTTTCTATAGTTACTACAGATCACACCTTACTTTCAACTGTGCAAATCAGGAGAAGACATTTTGTCAAACACTTTATGGCCAACCATAGTGCACCTTACTCAACCTCATACTTCTTAACCTCGGATTGGCATTTTATCAACAGTTAAAACGAAATTGTCTATGAATTAAATAATTTCACCAAGGCGTCATGAAAGATCTCACAATCTTAATCATCAATGTGTCAAACAAATACACGCTGCTATTATCGAAACACAAATACGTAGCTAGGGCAAGCATTCTTTCATTAAACAAAAACAATATGAACTGTTATAATCCATAGCTATGAACAGTGGCAGTAAGAACCATCAACAGAACAACAATGACATAAGCAATACTACCAATGGTGACGATTCTCAATTCAATCACTACCCTTCACGGCACCTCCACAAACAACTACAAGAACTGAAAACACACTTGACAACTGAAACAACAATATCCCGACTACTTGCCTTTCATCCTCAGATAACCAAACAAATACATAGGAGCATTTAAAATAAGACTTTAATATCGCTCCCCCTGAGGATGTGCCACCTGGAGTGGCTTAGTGCAATAGCGGAGTAGTCTCCTTCAGTCCAAGGAGACACGATTCCCTTTCTTCTGTCTTTCTCCAGACTTTCCTGAACTTGGGCTTGAGTTTTTCAATTACATCCCTATTTTGCCCTTGTTCGTGAACTTGAACATTTCTCTTGCGGGGTTGTCTCTTGTGCATCCTTGATGGATGATTATTTTCTTTTCTTTTATGCACATGATATGTTCCCTGTCTGTGTTGCCCTCTTTGTGTCCGATGAAATCTAGGGTTTTGCCTTAGATTAGATACAGAAGTGCTTGGACAGAACCTTGCTATGTGCCCTTGACCATTACATTTAAAACATTGCACATGTTTTATTCCCTGTCTCCATTGCATTCTATGTGTATGATGAAATCTATGGTCTTGCCTTAGATTGGATACATAAGTGCTTGGACAAAACCTTGCTATGTGCCCATGGCCATTACATTTAAAACATTGCACAGGGTGTTCACTCAGAAAAGCAGATGTGTTTTTATCAACATAACTTTTTGATCTATTGTTCATTCCACAATAAATTGCCTTGTGACCATAGCAGTTGCATTTAGAACAATAGCCATTAAAAGCATTATTATTAAAAGAGTGAGAGTGAGAGAACCTCTTTTGCTGTGGTTGCTTTGTTGTAGATCTTCTTTGATATTTTCTTCCTTTTGAAGATTCAGCTTCAGACTTTTCTTGCTTCGATCCTTCAGTAGTGGACTTCTTCTTCTTTGCATATTTGGAAGATGAAGGTTGTTCAGCTTCATATCCAAGACCAAACTTAGCCGTGGAGCTTCTTTGTTGCTTTATCATTTTATCTAGCAACTCTGTGCTCTTCTCATATTTGAGATTTATATTGGCCTCTTCTAGTTGTTTCTTCAATGAAACAATCTCTTCTTCTTGTTGGCAGCAAACAGTCTCTTTCTCATTGATTTGAGACCTGAGAATATCTTCAATCCTTTTGTACTGTTCTACTTGTAGCTTTAGATCAACAATAACTTTGTTAGATTCCTCTTCACTTGTGCTGCATACATCATCCTCATCATCCAGGTGTGTCTTCAAGGCTTCTTCGGATTTCTTGGCCTTTTGAACTTGTAGGAAGAGATCTTCAATCTCATCCCCATATTCTTCTAACTTCTTGGACATTCTTTTGTTCTTTTTCTTTTCTATACTCAACTCTTCAAGTGCAGAGATCAACTCACCTTCTAGATCTACTTCAATCTCAAGGTTTTCATCACAAACTTTAGGATTCACTTCTTCTACCTTCTCTAGTTCAGTTTTCTCTTCCACAAGAACTGAAACTGATCGGGATGCCTTTTTGGAGGAGGATCTATTCTTCTTACCCATTGTGTACTAATCCAAGATCAACCTTAGCTGATTTAGCCTATTCAGGAACTTGGCTCTGATACCAATTGTTAGTCTTACAATGGCACTGAGAGGGGGGGTGAATCAGTGTAGCTATTTAAATTCAAATCTACAACTCTTAAATCTGAAGCAAGGAGAACTTAAAACAGATAAAGCAAATATAACAAGAGAGCATTCCACAACACACGATTTAACGAGGTTCACCAATTTTGGCTACTCCTCAAAAATAGACTGCTTGGACTCCCATCCAAATCCAGCCTTTGCAAAGCACCAACTTTACAAACAATTTACCAAGACACACCGGAAGGAGCACCAACCCCTAATTTATCTGCACCAACAGAAAGGAGCACCAACCCCTGATTCCAAGCACCAACTTGGATTTCTATTTTGAATCTTAGATTGACATAAATATGCCTTCACTTTTACAAGACCCTCACTGGTCTATTGCTCATCCAATCTCTCTTTCAATTCATGAAACACATATTCCTTCTATGCACTTTCAACCACACTCTCTCAGTCACACTCTATTACTAGCTCTTTCTCCACCCTCTTCTCATACTCCACTATTTCTCTCTTTGATTTTCTATATATCTCTACCCAGAGCTCAACCTAAATCACTCTTACCCTCACTTCCTTATTCTTCTCCTCACACTACACCTTATCTACTCACTTTCAATTTTAGCTACATTTTCACTTCTAATCCTCACATTTACTCTTTTTGACACTTTTCAATTCTTAGCCAACTTTTCTTTACATGCAACTACCCTTTTATAACAATATTTTCATCTTGAAACCCTAAGACTTCTATAACTTCCATAATCCCGCATGTAGCCTATTAATAGCCACTCCTATAAGTAACTCCTTTCTGACACAATATTCTTACATGCAACCTATTAATAGATTTGTCTCTTTAATTAGGATTCTCAGTATAGCCACCCTCAGAATTTACTTAATATTTTCTTATTTCTATTAACTCTTCTTATTTTAGCTCATATTTTTCACTATCTATACTCTAGTTAACTCTTCTTATTTTAGTTGCATGATTACTTTAACTCTTCTTATCTAGCACTAATTTTCTTTATCCTACATTCTTTTTTATTTCGATTGGGTTCTTCTTCTTATCATGCGCCAAATGACCTGTCGTGAAATCATGACACTTCTACTCTTTGTACTCTTCTCGCATTTTACCCATGAAAACATGACATGTCATGATATCGTGACACTTTCTACCTCTTTGTCCTTTTCTCGGCTTGCACCTACAAAAATGACATGTCACGAAATCATGACACTTTCGCTGACTTGAACTCTTCTCTGTCTTGACACCGAAAAATAGAACATGTCACGAAATCGTGACACTTTTGCTTCCTTGCACTCTTCTCTGCTTGCACTAGCAAAAACATGACATGTCACGAAATCGTGACACCTTTCGCTTTCGTACACTCTTCTTTGCAAGCACTAGCGAAAACATGACATGTCACAAAATCGTGACACCTTTCGCTTCCGTACACTCTTCTATGCAAGCACCAGCGAAAACATGACATGTCACGAAATCGTGACACTTTTTGCTTCCTTCACTCTTCTCGCTTGTACCAACAAAAATATGACATGTCACGAAATCGTGACACTTTCCTCTTCTCCCTCAAAAACATGTCGCGAAATCGTGACACTTTCGCTGCCTTGTGCCTTTCTCTGCCTTTCGCCCATGAAAACGGAACATGTCACGAAATCGTGACACTTTCGCCTTGTGCCTTTCTTCTCATCGGGTCACAAAAACCTGACATGTCATGATATCGCGCACATTTTTCTCCTTAGCACTTCCTCTTGCAAATTGTCACAAAATCGTGACACTTTTCCTTGTCTATCTCTAAAATGCAAAATCGACACTTTCCTAACCTCTCTTATTGTCTGAAATCGACTTCCTTCTCTAACATGTCGTGAAATCGTGACACATTTTTGTCCGTACTACCTCTCTTACAAATTGTCGTGAAATCATGACACTTTTCTTTCAAGCTCCTTCTCTCAAACATGTCACGAAATCGTGACACATTTTTCCTCTCATTGTCGAAATCGTGACACTTTTCTTTAGCTCCTTCTCTCAAACATGTCGTAAATCGTGACATTTTCTTTCTTCGCCTTCTCTCCGAACATGTCACGAAATCATGACTATTTTCTTTGCAAGCTCCTTCTCCCCGAACATGTCACGAAATCATGATAGTTTTCTTTGCTTACGCCTTCTCTCCGAACATGTCGTGAAATCATGACATTTTTCTTTCCTTCTTCAACATGTCAAATCAAAATTCTTTGCCTTCTCTCTTCAAACATGTCATGAAATCGTGACAGTTTTTCCCTTGGCTTTCTCTTCCCAACATGTCGCGAAATCGTGATAGTTTTCCCTTGATTTTTCTCTCCAACATGTCGTGAAATCGTGACAGTTTTTCTACTTGCCTTCTTTGCTTCCAACATGTCATGAAATCATGACATTTTCTCTCCAACATGTCGCAATCGATTTTCTTTTCTCAACATGTCCATATCGAAACATGTCGCGATATCGCGACGCTTTTCTTACTTGTCTTTTTCTTTGAGCCTTTGAATATGGCCCACTTTTGTCTTCTTGGAAATTCACTGTACATGCTTTGACTGCTCTGAACTCTTGTTCACTTCATCAACCGATCTATCTAATGACCTCTCACTCCTGTCCATTGCATCAACCGATCCTCTGTCTGTGTTGACAACAATGACAATACTTTGGCTGCACCTTGCTCATCAATGAACTCATGTCCATTATACTTTGGCTCATCAATGAACTCCTGTCCATTGCACTTTGGCTGCACCTTGCTCATCAATGAACTCCTGTCCATTGCATCAACCGATCAACATGACTGTGTTGACAACAATGACAATACTTTGGTTGCACCTTGCTCATCAATCTCCCCCTTTGGAATTGTTGGCAACACACGTAATTGTGTGCAATTACCCGTAATTCTTCTCCCCCTTTGACAATAATACCAAAGGGTGGCCGCAAAACTCCCCTGAGTCCATGCACAACATTCTCGGGCAAAAATTATTACAGTTAGCAAAAAGCATAAACATGAGCAATATGATAAACAGATGCATAAATGCTCCCCTGAGAATTTGATCCCGATGGCTAGTCAATTCTTAGTCTATTCTTGGGAATATGTGACCACTTCATTTCACTATTTGACAACATCATGATAAGCATAATAGGCATCAACAATATCAATAATGTGAGTAGCAGCAATAACCAGTGAATGACACCATCACTCGTCAACTTCACCAATATAACATGTGTAAGAACATGACTGGACCACTGTCTTCGAGTACCAACCCTCTGTTGCTCTGCAATCTCAAACTTGTCCACTATTAGTGAAGGCATACACTGATTGTATATATCCAACTGTTTGTTCTGCAATGCTGGCAGCATCTGCAAATGCATCTTGGATATTCTCAACAAGCTTGAACCTAATGTCAGTTGTTTGTCTCTCTCTTCAGTGAGAATCCAGCAGGCTACCTCAATCCACTTTCAACACAACCAAATTCCTTTTTATATTTACAACCTGATCTAAGTTTTCTACAGATACTACAGATCACACCTTACTTTCAACTATGCAAATAAAGAGAAGACATTTTGTCAAACACTTTATGGCCAACCATAGTGCACCTTACTCAACCTCATACTTCTTAACCTCGGATTGGCATTTTATCAACAATTAAAAGCTCTTCTTTATGTTATAATCCATAGCTATGAACAGTGGTAGTAAGAACCATCAACATAACAACAATGACATATAGCAATACTACCAATGGTGATAATTCTCAATTTAATCATCACCCTTCATGGCACTTCCACACACAACTACATGAACTGACAACACACTTGACAACTATACAACAATATCCCGACTACTTGCCTTTCATCCTCAGATAACCAAACAAATACATAGGAGCATTTAAAATAAGACTTTAATATCGCTCCCCCTGAGGATGTGCCACCCGGAGTTGCTTAGAGCAATGGCGGAGTAGCCTCCTTCAGTCCAAGGAGACATGATTCCCTTTCTTCTGCCTTTCTCCAGACTTTCTTGAACTTGGGCTTGAGTTTTTCAACTACTTCCCTATTTTGCCCTTGTTCGTGAACTTGAACATTTCTCTTGCGGGGTTGTCTCTTGTGCATCCTTGATGGATGATTATTTTCTTTTCTTTTATGCACATGATATGTTCCCTGTCTGTGTTGCCCTCTTTGAGTCTGATGAAATCTAGGGTTTTGCCTTAGATTAGATACATAAGTGCTTGGACAGAACCTTGCTATGTGCCCTTGACCATTACATTTAAAACATTGCACATGTTTTATTCCCTGTCTGCATTGCATTCTGTGTGTATGATGAAATCTATGGTCTTGCCTTAGATTGGATACAGAAGTGCTTGGACAAAACCTTGCTATGTGCCCATGGCCATTACATTTAAAACATTGCACAGGGTGTTCACTCAGGAAAGCAGATGTGTTTTTACAAGCATAACTCTTTGATCTATTGTTCAATCCACAATAAATTGCCTTGTGACCATAACAGTTGCATTTAGAACAATAGCCATTAAAAGCATTATTATTAAAAGAGTGAGAGTGAGAGAACCTCTTTTGTTGTGGTTGCTTTGCTGTAGATCTTCTTTGATATTTTCTTCCTTTTGAAGATTCAGCTTCAGACTTTTCTTGCTTCGATCCTTCAGCAGTGGACTTCTTCTTCTTGCATATTTGGAAGATGAAGGTTGTTCAACTTCATATCCAAGACCAAACTTAGCCGTGGAGCTTCTTTGTTGCTTTATCATTGTATCTAGCAACTTTGTGCTCTTCTCAAATTTGAGATTTATATTGGCCTCTTCTAGTTGTTTCTTCAATGAAACAATCTCTTCTTCTTGTTGGTAGCAAACAATCTCTTTCTCATTGATTTGAGACCTGAGAATATCTTCAATCCTTTTGTACTGTTCTACTTGCAGCTTTAGATCAACAATAACTTTGTTAGATTCCTCTTCACTTGTGCTGCATACATCATCCTCATCATCCAGGTGTGTCTTCAAGGCTTCTTCTGATTTCTTGGCCTTTTGAACTTGTAAGAAGAGATCTTCAATCTCATCCCCATATTCTTCTAACTTCTTGGACATTCTTTTGTTCTTTTTCTTTTCTATACTCAACTCTTCAAGTGCGGAGATCAACTCACCTTCTAGATCTACTTCAATCTCAAGATTTTCATCACATACTTCAGGATTCACTTCTTCTACCTTCTCTAGTTCAATTTTCTCTTCTACAAGAACTGAAACTGATTGGGATGCCTTTTTGGAGGAGGATCTATTCTTCTTACCCATTGTGTACTAATCCAAGATCAACCTTAGCTGATTTAGCCTATTTAGGAACTTGGCTCTGATACCAATTGTTAGTCTTACAATGGCACTGAGAGGGGGGTGAATCAGTGTAGCTATTTAAATTCAAATCTACAACTCTTAAAGTTGAAGCAAGGAGAACTTAAAACCAGATAAAGCAAATATAACAAGAGAGCATTCCACAACACACGATTTAACGAGGTTCACCAGTTTTGGCTACTCCTCAAAAATAGACTGCTTGGACTCCCATCCAAATCTAGCCTTTGCAAAGCACCAACTTTACAAACAATTTACCAACACCCACTAGAAGGAGCACCAACCCCTAATTTATCCGCACCAACAAAAGGAGCACCAACCCCTGATTCCAAGCACCAACTTGGATTTCTATTTTGAATCTTAGATTGACATAAATATGCCTTCACTTTTACAAGACCCTCACTGGTCTATTGCTCATCCAACCTCTCTTTCAATTCAGGAAACACATATTCCTTCTGCACACTTTTAGCCACACTCTCTCAGTCAAACTCTATCAGATGCGCTCTTTCTCCACCGCTCTTCTCTCAGTAGTGCTCTCACTCCACTCTATTTCTCTCTTCGGCTTTTCTCATATATCTCTACCCACTCAGAGCTCAACCTAACGGATCACTCTTACCACTCTTATTGCACTCTGACAACATTTTCTATGCTTTGAAAGCCTTCTATGCACTCTGATAGCCTTCTCTACTCGCTTACGGCTCTGACAGCCTTATCTGCTCACTTTTCAATTTTGAGCTACCTTTTCACTTCTGCACGCAACTACCCTCGTGGCACATTTACTCTTTATGGTGGCACTCTTTTCAATTATGAGCCGAACTTTTTCTTCTACATGCAACTACCATTTTATAACAATATTTTCATCTTGAAACCCTAAGTCTTCTATAACTTCCATAATCCCGCATGTAGCCTATTCATAGCTACTCCTATAAGTAACTCCTTTTTGACACAATATTCTTACACGCAACCTATTAATAGATTTGTCTCTTTAATTGGGATTCTCAGTATGGCCATCGCTCGACGAATTTACTCCGTAATGGACCCTATAACTGCCACTCTGACTTCATTCACTGTTCTAATTTTAGCTACATATTTTAACCCCCTAATATTATACGTTAACTCTTCTTATTTTAGCTGCATGATTTCTTTAAACCCCAACTATCTATGACTCATTAACTCTTCTTATTTTATATTAATCGTTAACTCTTCTTATTTTAGTGCATGATTTCCTTTAATCTCAATAAACTTCTTACATCTTATTTCGATTGGGTTCTTCTTCTTTCAATACACCAAAGCGACCTATCGTGAAATCGTGACACTTCTGTCTCTTTGTACTCTTCTCGCATTTTACCCATGAAAACATGACATGTCATGATATCGTGACACTTTCTACCTCCTTGTCCTTTTCTTAGCTTGCACCTACGAAAACAGAACATGTCATGAAATCGTGACACTTTTTGCCTTGAGCTCTTCTCTCTACCCACGAAAATAGAACATGTCACGAAATCATGACACTTTCACTTCCTTGCACTCTTCTCTGCTTGCACTAAAAAACATGACATGTCATGAAATCGTGACACTTTTCGCTTTCTTACACTCTTCTTTGCAAGAACTAGTAAAAACATGACATGTCACGAAATCGTGACACATTTTGCTTCCATAAACTCTTCTCTGCAAGCACCAGTGAAAACATGACATGTCATGAAATCGTGACACTTTTTGCTTTCGTACACTCTTCTTCGCTTGTACCAGCAAAAACATGACATGTCACAAAATCGTGACACTTTCGCTGCCTTATGCTTTTCTCTTCTTTTCACCCTAAAACATGGAACATGTCGCAAAATCATGACACTTTTGCTGCCTTGTGCCTTTCTCTGCCTTTCGCCCACAAAAATAGAACATGTCACGAAATCGTGACACTTGCACTGCCTTGTGCCTTTCTTCTCATCGGGTCATGAAAACCCGACATGTCGTGATATCGTGACATATTTTCTCCTTAGAACTTCCTCTTGCAAATTGTCTGAAATCTGACACAATTTCTCCACTCCTTTCGAAACACCTTCTCTCAAACATGTTGCAAAATTGTGACACATTTTCATCCATACTACCTCTCTTACAAATTGTCACGAAATCGTGACACTTTTCTTTGCGAGCTCCTTCTCTCAAACATGTCACGAAATCGTGACACATTTTCATCCGTACTGCCTCTCTTAAATTGTACTGAAAATCGTGACACTTTTCTTTGCAAGTCTTCTTTCTCTCAAACATGTCACTGAAATCGTGACACATTTTCTTTGCTTGCACCTTCTCTCCAAACATGTCACGAAATCATGACAGTTTTCTTTGCAAGCTCCTTCTCTCCAAACATGTCACGAAATCATGATAATTTTCTTTGCTTGCGCCTTCTCTCCAAACATGTGAAATCGTGACAGTTTTCCTTGTTCTTCAAACATTTCGAAATCAAAATTTCTTCATCCTTCTCTCTTCAAACATGTCACGAAATCATGACAGTTTTTCACTTGATTTTTCTCTTCAAACATGTCGCGAAATCGTGACAGTTTTTACTTGGCTTTTTCTCTCCAACATGTCACGAAATCGTGATAGTTTTTCTACTTGCCTTCTTTCTTCCAACATGTGGTGATATCACGACATTTTCCAACTTCACAACATGTCGATATCACAAACATGTCGCGATATCGTGACACTTTTCTTACTTGTCTTTTTCTTTGATCCTTTGCATATGGGCCACTTCTGTCTTCTTGGAAATTCATTGTACATGCTCTGACTACTCTGAACTCTTGTTCACTTCATCAACCGATCTATCTAATGACCTCTCGCACTCTTGTCCATTGCATCAACCGATCCTCTGTCTATGTTGACAACAATGACAATACTTTGGCTGCACCTTGCTCATCAATGAACTCTTGTCCATTATACTTTGGCTGCACCTTGCTCATCAATGAACTCCTGTCCATTGCACTTTGGCTGCACCTTGCTCATCAATGAACTCCTGTCCATTGCATCAACTGATCAACTTGACTATGTTGACAACAATGACAATACTTTGGTTGCACCTTGCTCATCAATCTCCCCCTTTGGAATTGTTGGCAACACACGTAATTGTGTGCAATTACCTGTAATTCTTCTCCCCCTTTGACAATAATACCAAAGGGCGGCTGCAAAACTCCCCCTAGTCCATGCACAACATTCTCGAGCAAAAATTATTACAGTTAGCAAAAAGCATAAACATGAGCAATATGATAAACAGATGCATAAATGCTCCCCCGAGAATTTGATCCCGATGGCTAGTCAATTCTTAGTCTATTCTTGGGAATATGTGACCACTTCATTTCACTGTTTGACAACATCATGATAAGCATAATAGGCATCAACAATATCAATAATGTGAGTAGCAGCAATAACCAGTGAATGACATCATCACTGTCAACTTCACCAATATAATATGTGTAAGAACATGGCTGGACTACTGTCTTCTGAGTACCAACCCTCTGTTGCTCTGCAATCTCAAACTTGTCCACTATTAGTGAAGGCATACACTGATTGTATATATCCAACTATTTGTTCTGCAATGCTGGCAGCATCTGCAAATGCATCTTGGATATTCTCAACAAGCTTGAACCTAATGTCAGCTGTTTGTCTCTCTCTTCAGTGAGAATCCAACAGGCTACCTCAATCCACTTTCAACTCTATGTAAGCATCAAATACTGTACTGCAGCACAACCAAATTCCTTTTTATATTTACAACCTGATCTGAGTTTTCTACAGTTACTGCAGATCACACCTTACTTTCAACTATGCAAATCAGGAGAAGACATTTTGTCAAACACTTTATGGCCAACCATAGTGCACCTTACTCAACCTCATACTTCTTAACCTCGGATTGGCATTTTATCAACAGTTAAAATGAAACTATCTGTGAATTAACTATATTCACCAAGGCATCATGAAGATCTTCTTCACATCAAAGGTAGAACAAATAACCACTCTATTATCGAAACACATACGCTAGGGCAGCATATCTTTCATTAAACAAAATCTAAACTGTTATAATCCATAGCTTTGAACAGTGGCAGTAAGAACCATCAACAGAACAACAATGACATAAGATCAATACTACCAATGGTGACGATTCTCAATTTAATCACTACCCTTCACGGCACTTCCACAAACAACTACATGAACTGAAAACACACTTGACAACTGATACAACAATATCTCGACTACTTGCCTTTCATCCTCAGATACCCAAACAAATACATAGGAGCATTAAAATAAGACTTTAATATTGCTCCCCCTGAGGATGTGCCACCTGGAGTTGCTTAGAGCAATGGCGGAGTAGCCTCCTTCAGTCCAAGGAGACACGATTTCCTTTCTTCTACCTTTCTCCAGACTTTCCTGAACTTGGGCTTGAGTTTTTCAATTACATCCCTATTTTGCCCCTGTTCGTGAACTTGAACATTTCTCTTGCGGGGTTGTCTCTTGTGCATTCTTGATGGATGATTATTTTCTTTTCTTTTATGCACATGATATGTTCCCTGTCCGTGTTGCCCTCTTTGTGTCCGATGAAATCTAGGGTTTTGCCTTAGATTAGATACAGAAGTGCTTGGACAGAACCTTGCTATGTGCCCTTGACCATTACATTTAAAACATTGCACATGTTTTATTCCCTGCTTGCATTGCATTCTATGTGTATGATGAAATCTATGGTCTTGCCTTAGATTGGATACAGAAGTGCTTGGACAAAACCTTGCTATGTGCCCATGGCCATTACATTTAAAACATTGCACAGGGTGTTCACTCAAGAAAGCAGATGTGTTTTTATCAGCATAACTTTTTGATCTATTGTTTAGTCCACAATAAATTGCCTTGTGACCATAGCAGTTGCATTTAGAACAATAGCCATTAAAAGCATTATTATTAAAAGAGTGAGAGTGAGAGAACCTCTTTTGCTGTGGTTGCTTTGCTGTAGATCTTCTTTGATATTTTCTTCCTTTTGAAGATTCAGCTTCAGACTTTTCTTGCTTCGATCCTTCAATAGTGGACTTCTTCTTCTGTACTTTTGGAAGATGAAGGTTGTTCAGCTTCATATCCAAGACCAAACTTATCCGTGGAGCTTCTTTGTTGCTTTCTCATTTTATCTAGTAATTCAGTGCTCTTCTCATATTTGAGATTTATGTTGGCCTCTTCTAGTTGTTTCTTCAATGAAACAATCTCTTCTTCTTGTTGGCAGCAAACAGTCTCTTTCTCATTGATTTGAGACCTGAGAATATCTTCAATCCTTTTGTACTATTCTACTTGCAACTTTAGATCAACAATAACTTTGTTAGATTCCTCTTCACTTTTGCTGCATACATCATCCTCATCATCCAGGTGTGTCTTCAAGGCTTCTTCTAATTTCTTGGCCTTTTGAACTTGTAGGAAGAGATCTTCAATCTCATCCCCATATTCTTCTAACTTCTTGGACATTATTTTGTTCTTTTTCTTTTCTATACTCAACTCTTCAAGTGCAGAGATCAACTCACCTTCTAAATCTACTTCAATCTCAAGATTTTCATCACAAACTTTAGGATTCACTTCTTCTACCTTTTCTAGTTCAATTTTCTCTTCTACAAAAATTGAAACTGACTGGGATGCCTTTTTGAAGGAGGATCTATTCTTCTTACCCATTGTGTACTAATCCAAGATCAACCTTAGCTGATTTAGCCTATTTAGGAACTTGGCTCTGATACCAATTGTTAGTCTTACAATGGCACTGAGAGGGGGGTGAATCAGTGTAGCTATTTAAAAATTCAAATCTACAACTCTTAAAGCTGAAGCAAGGAGAACTTAAAACTAGATAAAGCAATTATAACAAGAGAGCATTCCACAACACACGATTTAACGAGGTTCACCAGTTTTGGCTACTCCTCAAAAATAGACTACTTGGACTCCCATCCAAATCCAGCCTTTGCAAAGCACCAACTTTACAAACAATTTACCAGCACCCACTGGAAGGAGCACCAACCCCTAATTTATCTGCACCAACAGAAAGGAGCACCAACCCCTGATTCCAAGCACCAACTTGGATTTCTATTTTGAATCTTAGATTGACATAAATATGCCTTCACTTTTACAAGACCCTCACTGGTCTATTGCTCATCCAACCTCTCTTTCAATTCAGGAAACACATATTCCATCAGCGCACTTTTAGCCACACTCTCTCAATCACACTCTATCAGCTACGCTCTTTCTCCACCGCTCTTATCTCAGTAGTGCTCTCACTCCACTCTATTTCTCTCTTTGGCTTTTCTCATATATCTCTACCCACTCAGAGCTCAACCTAACGGATCACTCTTACCACTCTGCTTACTGCACTCTAACAGCCTTCTCTGTGCTTTGACAGCCTTCTCTCGCCTCCCCTTCTCTACTCCTTACACTCATCCTTATCTGCTCACTTACAATTTACACCTTTTCACTTTCACACACCTCTCACTTTACTCTTTATGCACCTTTTCAATTCGAGCGACCTTTTTCTTCCACATGCAACTGCCCTTTTATAATAATATTTTCATCTTGAAACCCTAAGTCTTCTATATCTTCCATAATCCCGCATGCAGCCTATTCATAGCTACTCCTGTAAGTAACTCCTTTTTGACACAATATTCTTACATGCAACCTATTAATAGATTTGTCTCTTTAATTGGGACTCTCAGTATGGCCACCGCTCATAATTTACTCTCATACCCATTATCACTTCATACAACCTTCTTATTTTACCCCATGATTTCTCACCCCTAACTATTTAACTCTTCTTATTTTACTCTTTCCAAATTTATTAACTCTTCTTATCTTCCTTTCATTATTTGTTGAGTTCTTCTTCTTACACCAAAGCATATCACGAAATCGTGACACTTCTACCTCTTTGACTTTTTCTTGCCGTTTAACCATGAAAACATGACATGTCACGATATCGTGACACTTTACACCTCCTTGTCCTCTTCTCAGCTTACACAAACAACATGTCACATACCTCCTCTCCTAACATGTCATGAAATCTGACACTTTCCTTGCACTCTTCTCGTCAAAACATGACATGTCACAAAATCGTGACACTTTTCGCCACTCTCCCAAAACATCAAATACACCTTCTCCATACACTCTCTCAGCAGAAAACATGACATGTGCACGAAATCGTGACACTTTTTGCTTTCTTACACTCTTCTGGCTACAAAAAATGACATGTCACGAAATCGTGACACTTTTTCCTTATGCCTTTCTCTCCTGCACGAAAACAACATGTCACGAAATCGTGACACTTTCCTTTCCTTTTCTTTCTCTACAGAAAGAACATGTCATGAAATCGTGACACTTTCTCCTTGTGCTTTCTCTCCAAAAACATGTCGCGAAATCGTGACATATTTTCTCCTTAGCACTTCCTCTTACAAATCTCTCAACATGTCAGAAATCGTGACACATTTTCTCTAACTCTCTTAGATTATCACAAATCGTGACACTTTTATTTGAACTCCTTCTCTCAAACATGTCACGAAATCGTGAACCATACCTCTCTTACAAATCTGACACTTTCTTCTCTCCAAACATGTCACAAATCGTGACACTTCTCTCTTCAAATGACACTTTTCTTAACATCTTCTCAAACTCACATTTTCTGTGCCTTCTCTCCGAACATGTCACGAAATCATGACATTTTTCTTTGCCTGTGCCTTCTCTCCAAACATGTCACGAAATCGTGACAGTTTTCTTTGCCTGCGCCTTCTCTCCAAACATGTCGCAAAATCATGACAGTTTTCTTGCATGTGCGCTTCTTCAAACATGTCGCGAAATCGTGACAGTTTTTCCTCTGCGCTTCTTCTTCAAACATGTCACGAAATCGTGACAGTTTTCCCTTGCGCTTCTTCTTCCAACATGTCACGAAATCGTGACAATTTTTCCCTTGCGCTTTTTCTCTCCAACATGTCACGAAATCATGATAGTTTTTCTTCTTGCCTTCTCTCTCTCCAACATGTCGCGAAATCACGACAACTTTTCTTTCTTTCAACATGTCGCGAATATGCATGATTTTTCTTTCTCCTGCCAAACATGTCGCGATATCGCGATAAAAACATGTCGCGATATCGCGACAGTTTTCTTACTTGTCTTTTTCTTTGATCCTTTGAATCTGGGCCACTTTTGTCTTCTTGGAAATTCATTGTACATGCTCTGACTGCTCTGAACTCTTGTTCACTTCATCAACCGATCTATCTAATGACCTTTGCACTCCTGTCCATTGCATCAACCGATCCTCTGTCTGTGTTGACAACAATGACAATACTTTGGCTGCACCTTGCTCATCAATGAACTCCTGTCCATTATACTTTGGCTGCACCTTGCTCATCAATGAACTCCTGTCCATTGCACTTTGGCTGCACCTTGCTCATCAATGAACTCCTGTCCATTGCATCAACTGATCAACCTGACTGTGTTGACAACAATGACAATACTTTGGTTGCACCTTGCTCATCAATCTCCCCCTTTGGAATTGTTGGCAACACACGTAATTGTGTGCAATTACCTGTAATTCTTCTCCCCCTTTGACAATAATACCAAAGGGCGGCTGCAAAACTCCCCCGAGTCCATGCACAACATTCTCGAGGCAAAAATTATTACAGTTAGCAAAAAGCATAAACATGAGCAATATGATAAACAGATGCATAAATGCTCCCCCTGAGAATTTGATCCCGATGGCTAGTCAATTCTTAGTCTATTCTTGGGAATATGTGACCACTTCATTTCACTATTTGACAACATCATGATAAGCATAATAGGCATCAACAATATCAATAATGTGAGTAGCAGCAATAACCAGTGAATGACATCATCACTGTCAACTTCACCAATATAATATGTGTAAGAACATGGCTGGACTACTGTCTTCTGAGTACCAACCCTCTGTTGCTCTGCAATCTCAAACTTGTCCACTATTAGTGAAGGCATACATTGATTGTATATATCCAACTATTTGTTCTGCAATGCTGGCAGCATCTGCAAATGCATCTTGGATATTCTCAACAAGCTTGAACCTAATGTCAGTTGTTTGTCTCTCTCTTCAGTGAGAATCCAGCAGGCTACCTCAATCCACTTTCAACTCTGTGTAAGCATCAAATACTGTACTACAACACAACCAAATTCCTTTTTATATTTACAACCTGATCTGAGTTTTCTACAATTTATTGTAGATCACACCTTACTTTCAACTATGCAAATAAAGAGAAGACATTTTGTCAAACACTTTATGGCCAACCATAGTGCACCTTACTCAACCTCATACTTCTTAACCTTGGATTGGCATTTTATCAATAGTTAAAAGAAACTGTATGTGAATTAACTATATTCACCAAGGCGTCATGAAAGATCTAACAATCTTAACATCAATGTGTAGAACAAATACATGCTGCTATTATCGAAACACAAATACGTAGCTAGGGCAAGCATTCTTTCATTAAACAAAAACAATCTGAACTGTTATGATCCGTAATTTTGAACAGTGGCAGAAGAATCATCAACAGTACAACAATGACATATCTCAAAACTACCAATGGTGACAGCTCTCAATTTAATCACTACCCTTCACGGTACTTCCACAGTCCACTACATAAACCGAAAACACACTTTGACAACGATACAACAATTTCTCGACTACTTGCCTTTCATCCTCAGATACCCAGACAAATACATAGGAGCATTAAAATAAAACTTTAATATTGCTCCCCTGAGGATGTGCCACCTGGAGTTGCTTAGAGCAATGGCGGAGTAGCCTCCTTCAGTCCAAGGAGACACGATTTCCTTTCTTCTGCCTTTCTCCAGACTTTCCTGAACTTGGGCTTGAGTTTTTCAATTACTTCCCTATTTTGCCCCTGTTCGTGAACTTGAACATTTCTCTTGCGGGGTTGTCTCTTGTGCATTCTTGATGGATGATTATTTTCTTTTCTTTTATGCACATGATATGTTCCCTGTCTGTGTTGCCCTCTTTGTGTCTGATGAAATCTAGGGTTTTGCCTTAGATTAGATACAGAAGTGCTTGGACAGAACCTTGCTATGTGCCCTTGACCATTACATTTAAAACATTGCACATGTTTTATTCCCTGTCTGCATTGCATTCTATGTGTATGATGAAATCTATGGTCTTGCCTTAGATTGGATACAGAAGTGCTTGGACAAAACCTTGCTATGTGCCCATGGCCATTACATTTAAAACATTGCACAGGGTGTTCACTCGGGAAAGCAGATGTGTTTTTATCAGCATAACTTTTTGATCTATTGTTCGGTCCACAATAAATTGCCTTGTGACCATAGCCAGTTGCATTTAGAACAATAGCCATTAAAAGCATTATTATTAAAAGAGTGAGAGTGAGAGAACCTCTTTTGTTGTGGTTGCTTTGTTGTAGATCTTCTTTGATATTTTCTTCCTTTTGAAGATTCAGCTTCAGACTTTTCTTGCTTTGATCCTTCAATAGTGGACTTCTTCTTCTCTACATATTTGGAAGATGAAGGTTGTTCAGCTTCATATCCAAGACCAGACTTAGCCGTGGAGCTTCTTTGTTGCTTTATCATTTTATCTAGCAACTCTGTGCTCTTCTCATATTTGAGATTTATATTGGCCTCTTCTAGTTGTTTCTTCAATGAAACAATCTCTTCTTCTTGTTGGCAGAAAACAGTCTCTTTCTCATTGATTTGAGACCTGAGAATATCTTCAATCCTTTTGTACTGTTCTACTTGCAGCTTTAGATCAACAATAACTTTGTTAGATTCCTCTTCACTTGTGTTGCATACATCATCCTCATCATCCAGGTGTGTCTTCAAGGCTTCTTCGGATTTCTTGGCCTTTTGAACTTGTAGGAAGAGATCTTCAATCTCATCCCCATATTCTTCTAACTTCTTGGACATTCTTTTGTTCTTTTTCTTTTCTATACTCAACTCTTCAAGTGCAGAGATCAACTCACCTTCTAAATCTACTTCAATCTCAAGATTTTCATCACAAACTTCAGGATTCACTTCTTCTACCTTTTCTGGTTCAATTTTCTCTTCTACAGAAACTGAAACTGATCGGGATGCCTTTTTGAAGGAGGATCTATTCTTCTTACCCATTGTGTACTAATCCAAGATCAACCTTAGCTGATTTAGCCTAATCAGGAACTTGGCTCTGATACCAATTGTTAGTCTTACAATGGCACTGAGAGGGGGGGTGAATCAGTGTAGCTATTTAAATTCAAATCTACAACTCTTAAATCTGAAGCAAGGAGAACTTAAAACTAGAAACAGCAAGTATCACAAGAGAGCATTCCACAACACACGATTTAACGAGGTTCACCAGTTTTGGCTACTCCTCAAAAATAGACTGCTTGGACTCCCATCCAAATCCAGCCTTTGCAAAGCACCAACTTTACAAACAATTTACCAGCACCCACTGGAAGGAGCACCAACCCCTAATTTATCTGCACCAACAGAAAGGAGCACCAACCCCTGATTCCAAGCACCAACTTGGATTTCTATTTTGAATCTTAGATTGACATAAATATGCCTTCACTTTTACAAGACCCTCACTGGTCTATTGCTCATCCAATCTCTCTTTCAATTCAGGAAACACATATTCCTTCTATGCACTTTCAGCCACACTCTCTCAGTCACACTCTATCAGCTATGCTCTTTCTCCACCGCTCTTGTCTCAGCAGTGCTCTCACTCCACTCAATTTCTCTCTTTGACTTTTCTCATCTATCTCTACCCACACAGAGCTCAACCTAACGGATCACTCTTACCATTATTATCACTCGACACTTCTCTATGCTTTGACACCTTCTCTTCTCAACCTTCTCTCTTGCTTATAGCTCGACAGCCTTATCTGCTCACTTTTCAATTATGAGCTACCTTTTCAATTCTACACACAACTGCCCTCATGGAAAATTTACTCTTTCATGGTGGCACTCTTTTCAATTATGAGCCCTAATTTTTCTTCTGCATGCAACTGCCCTTTTATAATAATATTTTCATCTTGAAACCCTAAGTCTTCTATATCTTCCATTATCTCGCATGTAGCCTATTAATAGCTACTCCTATAAGTAACTCCTTTCTGACACAATATTCTTACATGCAACCTATTAATAGATTTGTCTCTTTAATTAGGATTCTCGATATAGCCATCGCTCGACGAATTTACTCCTAATGCCCTGTAATTATAATATATTCCTCCATTAACTCTTCTTATTTTAGCTACATGATTTCTTAACCCCAATTCTACAGTTAACTCTTCTTATTTTAGCATGATTTCTTTAACCAATCTCTTTATTCTTATTTTGTTGGGTTATTCTTCTTTCGCAATGCGACCTATCGTGAAATCGTGACACTTCTACCTCTTTGACTTCTTCTTGCTGTTTGACCATGAAAACATGACATGTCACGATATCGCGACACTTTTTGCCTCCTTGTCCTTTTCTCGGCTTGCACGAAAACATGTCGCAAATCATGACACTTTTTCCTTGAGCTCTTCCTCGCTTGCCCGTAAAAACATGTCGCGAAATCGTGACACTTTTGCTTCCTTACACTCTTCTCTGCTTGCACCAGTGAAAACATGACATGTCACGAAATCGTGACACTTTCACTTCGTACATCTTCTCCACTAGGAACATGACATGTGAAATCGTGACACCTTTCGCTTTCGTACACTCTTCTCTGCAAGCACCGAAAACATGACATGTCACGAAATCGTGACACTTTTTTCTTCGTACACTCTTCTCGGCTTGCACCATGAAAACATGACATGTCGCGAAATCGTGACACTTTCGCTCCTTGTGCTTTCTCTCCTTTCCCCGTGAAAAGGAACATGTCACGAAATCATGACACTTTTTGCCTTGTGCCTTTCTCTACTTTCGCCCGAAAATGAAACATGTCACGAAATCGTGACACTTTTGCTGCCTTGTGCTTTTCTTCTCTCGGGTCGTGAAAACCCTGACATGTCGTGATATCGCGACATATTTTCTCCTTAGCACTTCCTCTTGCAAATTGTTGCAAAATCGTGACACTTTTCCTTGCAAGCTCTTTCTCTCAAACATGTCACGAAATCGCAACACATTTTTGTTCATATTGCCTCTCTTATAGATTGTCATGAAATCGTGACACTTTTCTTTGGATAGCTCCTTGTCTCAAACATGTCACAAAATCGTGACACATTTTCCTTCGTACTACCTCTCTTACAGATTGTCGCAAAATCGTGACACTTTTCTTTGCAAGCTCCTTCTCTCAAACATGTCGCAAAATCGTGACACATTTTCGTCCGTACTGCCTCTCTTACAGATTGTCGCAAAATCGTGACACTTTTCTTTGCAAGCTCCTTCTCTCAAACATGTCATGAAATCGTGACACATTTTCTTTGCTTGCGCCTTCTCTCCGAACATGTCGCAAAATCGTGACAATTTTCTTTGCCTGCTCCTTCTCTCCAAACATGTCGTGAAATCGTGATAGTTTTCTTTGCTTGCGCCTTCTCTCCAAACATGTCGCGAAATCGTACAGTTTTTCTTGTATGTGAAGCTTCTTCAAACATGTCACGAAATCGTGACAATTTTTCCTGCATGCGCTTCTTCTTCAAACATGTCACGAAATCACGACAATTTTTCCACTTGGCTTTTTCTCTGCCAACATGTCATGAAATCGTGACAGTTTTTCCACTTGGCTTTCTCTCTCCTAACATGTCGCGAAATCACGACAGTTTTTCTCTTGCTTCTTTGCTTCAACATGTCATGAAATCGTCTTTTTTCCTTCTTTGCTTCCAACATGTCGCGATATCGTGATAGTTTTTCTTGCCTTTCTCCCTCAAATATGTCGCGATATCGTGACAGAAAACATGTCGCGATATCGTGACAATTTTCTTACTTGTCTTTTTCTTTGATCCTTTGAATCTGGGCCACTTATGTCTTCTTGGAAATTCACTGTACATGCTCTGACTGCTCTGAACTCTTGTTCACTTCATCAACCGATCTATCTAATGACCTCTGCACTCCTATCCATTGCATCAACCGATCCTCTGTCTATGTTGACAACAATGACAATACTTTGGCTGCACCTTGCTCATCAATGAACTCCTGTCCATTATACTTTGGCTGCACCTTGCTCATCAATGAACTCCTGTCCATTGCACTTTGGCTGCACCTTGCTCATCAATGAACTCCTGTCCATTGCATCAACTGATCAACTTGATTGTGTTGACAACAATGACAATACTTTGGTTGCACCTTGCTCATCAATAATATTTTAGGAGTCATATCTCTATGAAATTTTATTTAATTTAGATGATTCCTTTATTATTTTATGTAAAATTTGAATAACTTTAAAATGAGTGGTCATATAAAAGAATTATAGTATTGAGGGAGATACAACTCTATGAAGTTAACCATATAGAACAAGGATAGTAATTGTTGGGCACCAAATTGACATCAATTTTTACTTGACACTACGATTTTCTATCTTCCAATTTTCTATCTAGGCATGCACCCGATAGTCACAGCTCGACACTCAACATTGGATGGACCAAAGACAACTTCAATCCAACCTCCAGAGTAGGTTGGTTTCTTGTCAACTTAAAATGGTGTTGACACAATTAAAGCTCAAATAAGGTTTTGAGAAAAGGGTTAGAAAATATTGAGGGTTAGATATATTATGCAAAATAGTGGTCATATAGGCTAACAACATAGGCAACTACAACAAAAAAAGCTCCCACAAACTATTTCTAGTGTCCTATAACTCAATATTAACAGCACCCAAACCCATGAAACCTTCATACATTAAAGTATAAATAAAGATATATTGTAGAAAATAATTCCAACATCTAATATTGATAATCCAAATTAGCATAATAGACCAATAGTTATATTTAACATAAATAAGCTTCCTAACAATACAAATCTAACTATGAAAAGACTTCAACTACTCTCACAACTAGTAATCCAATAAGATAGAATGCACTAATCGCTGAAGTATTAATAGAAATTGTTGGAATTACCACTAATTCCTAAGTATCTAGGTTAAGATTTGTTAAGGGGGAGAATGTTGCAGTGTGAATAGGGTCATCACAAAGGAGGCTTAGAAAAATCTAGTTCTTTAGCCTCCAGTGTGAAATCTCCTTATATTTGTCGGCAATTTTTTGTCGACAAATTCTTAACTTCTCTCCTAATATCCCTCCTATTTTCCCTCCTCCTTATCCCTCCATCTCATCTCCGTCCCCTTATTTCTCCACACCTTCCTCCCCTTATCCCTCCATTTCCCTTCTATCTCTTCAACCACCCACCTTATCCCTCCGACTTCTTTTCCTCCGACTTCTCTATATAATAGTTGATATTCATTATGATGTATTGAGATGGTGCTTCAAATAAATGATATTATATTTTCTCCTTTGCATTTTTATGATTTAATTGACTGTGCAATCGGCTGTTAGTTTGACCAAATTTGACATCTGGTATCAGAGCCAGACTTCGTCATCTGACGGGCACGGTTCCCGAGGCAAAGTTAGGTCAACGTAGGCACGGTTCCCGAGGTGCAACCAGGCATGCAGGGCTCGGATACCGAGGTGAATCACGAGTAGGCTCGAGCACGCATCCTAAGGTAGTTCAGGCACGGATCCTGAGGTGGATCGTGCACAGGCGAGGTGACACGTGGCACGACTCTCGAGGAGGATCGTGCAGTGTCAGGTTGACATGTGGCAGCGGCGCGACAGTCGAGGCAGTGAGGTCGCGACACGTGGTGGCATGAGGTAGCAGCATGCAGATCGAGGTGTGACACACAGTTCAAAACACGGTGACGTGGCAACATCATCTGGTTGACATGGCAGCATCATCTGGTTGGTCGAAAATTTTTGCCCAGCGACGGAAGGCGATTGGCCCACGTGGCAAGTAGTAGTTAGTCAAGGTCGGTGGCAAAACTCGATTGCAGATTGACTGCCCGAAGGCAGTCGAAAGGTAAAGGGCGGCTCCAGGGTTAAAAACCCTCGCTGCATAATCGCGCAGCACATGTGGGATAATTTCCCATGGTTTTTTTTTAAAACACAATTGCCGTCGTTGAAAACAATATCATCCGCCCTCCCTTTCTTCTCAACCGGCGCGATTGGGGTGGCCGTAAAATTGTTTGTTGGCTGTGCGGAGGTCCGCGGGTCGAATCCCACCGGGACAAAAAGGATATTTAAAAAAAAAAAAAAAATGCAGCCCATTGATTTTATTACGGCCGCGTTTCCCCTTTGTATTCGTCCGGGCGCCTAGCAGAGGTGGCTAGGGCGGACGCCTTGCTCAGTGGAGGTCCGGAGGTCGATTCTCGCCGGAGGCAATAAACAATTTTTTTTTTGTTTTTCGAAATCGCGCCGTGAGGGGAAATAAAAGGGACGAGCTCCCTTTGGTTGCCAGCGCCACCGCGTGGTGTAGCGGTTGGAGAACTCGCTTGTATCCGCGAGGTCGCGGGATCAAGCCGCGGCAAGGGGGCTTGAAAATTTGCATATTGTGAACCTGGAAAAGTGACGGGAAGTCTTCCGGAGCGCCCGTTTAGCACCTCCAAAATTTTTTGGACTCCCCGTCTCGTGACGGGGGTGGCACGCCAGGGGCGCTGCCCCTTGGAACCCCGTTTAAGGGTTCAATATTGAAGTGGAGCCAGAGCCAACAGAGCCAAAGCCAGTAAATCCAGAGCTAGTAGAGCCAGAGCCAGCGGAGCCAGAGCCAGTGGAGCCAGAGCAGAGCCAGAGCTAGAGCTAGAGCCAGTGTTGGGAGTCTCACAACAAGCAATCAGTAAGAGAATTACTTTGCTTTGTAATTGCTTATTTCAGTGAAATCAAAGTTTGCTTTTAAGTAGCAGAAATGGCTGCAAATACTTGTTTGCCAATTGGTGATTGGTTGTTACAAAACAGTAGATGTTTTAAGACATGAATGTGCCAAAACTGAGAATGATACAGTGGGAGGAACTCTGCTGACTTTAAACATAGCTTGCACTATCAAAAGCTTGCTGATTCTGTAGACCATTGGAGTTGATTCTATTTTTGTTGGTTGCTATTTGTTGTTATTGTTTGAATGCAATTCTGACAAGGAGTACCATTGTTTGGTGAGTCACACTGCTACCCAAATAAGTGAGAACCACGTGAGACTGGTTTCACAATAAGTTGTTGCATCTTGCTGAAGAGAGACATATACGCTGAAGAGAGAAGAAGAGAGGAGGCAGTGTTGTGACATGGAAGGGTACTGTCACATAATGAGGATGAAAAGGCTATTTTTTGACAGAGTTGGGCAGTAAGATACAGTGAAGAGATTTATAGAACTGATTGCATTAAAAAGACAGAAGAGAGTTTTGCTACTGTTTGGTACCAATAAGACATAAAGGCTGCATCGATTCAGGAAAGGAGTGGCTGAGAACTTGGTGGAAGTTTGATGAATGGTGGATTGCAGAATGGCAACCATGTATGAAGATTTGGTTGTGCCTAAATTCGATGGAGATGATTATGCTTATTGGAGCATAAGAATGAAAACTTTATTGATGGCCAAAGACCTTTGGAGCATTGTAGAAGAAGGATATGAAGAACCTTCAAATTGGAGCAACCTTCAGGAAGATGAAAGAAGAGAGAAGAAAGAGCAGCAATACCAAAATTGCTTAGCCCTTATGGATTTGAGAAGAGGAATGGAAAAGAATGTTTTTCCTCTTATAGCCAATTGTAGATCAGCTACAATGGCATGGCAAGTGTTGAAAGATACATATGGGTTTGATAAGGACACCCATAAATCCATGTGTGACAATCAAGAAGATTGTTTAAGCAAGGAGGAGCCTTGCTTTCTTGAAGAAGTTTTTGAATTAGATCCTTTTGCAGGAGCTTTTGAAGACGCATGTGAAGACATGTCTTATGAAGAAGGCATGCATGATGAATTCTTCCTTACGGAGGAAGATGATGGAGAACTTCTTCTTGATGAAAATAAAAGAAGAGGTGTGTATTCCTCAAGAGGAAGAGGAGGAAGACGAGGATTTGCAGCTGATAGAAGGAAAAGTGATGAAGAATCTCTTCATGGACAAGAGGATGAGAAAAAGAGAGATCAGTCCTTATTCTTTGAAGATGTTTCTTTGCAGAAAGAAGCGGCTTATAAAGTCTATGAGGAAAATTTGAGAAGAAGAGGTATTTATGCTACAAAAGGAAGAGGAGGCAAGAGAGGTTTTGCTTCTTGTAGAAGCTTTGTGAGTTATGCAGATGAAGAGGTTGTTTGTGAAGCCCTTGACAAATGCATTGTTGAGATTGAGGGGGAGATTGAATCTCCAAGTATTGCTATTCCAGATTTGTGCTTCATGGGGGAGGCACCTACAGTTATTGAAAATTGTAATAGTCAATTATTTCTTTTAGGAGGAGAAAAAGATGAAAAGAAAAATTGTACTAATGAATTGTTTGCAGGAATGGAATGCTTTGAAATCATTCACATTGATAGCAAAAAGGATGAATGTCTCAATGATGAGACACTTGCTCAAAGATCTTGTTGTGAAGATCATTCAAAAGTGGAAGCAGAATTTGAAGTTGAAGGAAGAGAAACACTCACATTGGAGTGTTCCTTGCTTGAAGATCACCTAGATGAGGTGATGTATGATGAAGAATGTCTCATGGAGGAGACATATGAAAAAGAGTGTCTTATGGAGAAGACACCACATCCGTTATTTGTTGCAGAATGCTTCATGAACAAAGCATCTAAAATTCTCATGGAGGAGAATAAAGCAGATAATGATGGAGAAACTCTCATCATGGAGTGTTGCATAGTTGAAGACCACTCACATAAAGCAGAGACAAATGAAGAGTGTATTATGGAGAATGCACCTAAAATTCTCATGGATGAGAATAATGATGAAAATGACCTCCACCAAGATTGTTGGCATGATGCAGGAAAAGCAATGTTCAAGGAAGACCATTGGCTTGAAGACCATTCACTTGGAATGGTTGTGTGCTCTCTTGAAAGAACAAATAAAAACCCTTGAAGGAGATGATAAAATTGTTCCTCCGGGGGGAAGAAAAGATAAAAAAAAAGATGAGATTGATTCACAAGAAGTAAGTGGGATGTTGATCCACAAGGACATTGTTGATGAAGAGGAGATGGAAGACTATAAGTTTCATGCTCAATTGTGAAGATCACTCATCAGGAGTGACAAATAGAGATACTTCTTGTCCATCAGTCCAAGAAGGTTATGTGAAGAGAGATTTTGTGAATCTCAAAGATGACAATATGTTGTGTGAAGAAAAGAGCACAAAATATTATCTCATTTGGGAGAAGAA
The DNA here is from genome assembly GCA_028583015.1 of Wollemia nobilis. Lineage (NCBI taxonomy): Eukaryota > Viridiplantae > Streptophyta > Pinopsida > Araucariales > Araucariaceae > Wollemia > Wollemia nobilis. The sequence continues at coordinate 5,900,697 of JAQPPZ010016856.1, forward strand.
AAGTGAGAAAGCACATAATATAAAAACAGAAAATAACAATGTGACTGCTGATTTTCTTGTTGTAATGGCCAAGGAAACATCACTCATGATTGAAGATCACTCATCAGGAGTGAAAACTATTTTGTATGAGGAAAACTATCTCAAAGAGGAGCTAGAAAATAGGGAGATAGTCATTGATGAACTTCATGATGCAATGGAGGCATCATCAAAGGAGATCGAAAATTGTCTTGAAGAGGCAATTATAGCTGAAGATCACTCACTTGGAGTGACTACATTGCAGAAAAAGATTTGTTTTGATAAAGCAACAATGAATGATTGTTTGGATGAATGGTGTTTCAACACACCAACATGGCTTGAACAAAGGAGGAGAACTCTTAGTGAAGAGTTGATGGTTGCTCTTGAAGCAACATACAATGAAGGAGAATTGCCACAAAGCAGCTTTATGGGAAGCACCAAATCTAATCATAGTGAAGGTAATATTTTTATGATTAATGATTTGTTTTTTGTGAGCAGGTATGAAAAGAAAGGAGAATGTCTTCCAAAGGCATTATTTAAAGGTGATTGTCTCATTGAGACAACTTTGATGAAGAGTCTTCTTGGAGCGAAGACAATAATGAAGAACTTGGGTCACATGGATCCAAATGATGTGTTTAAAATTCCTTGGGAGAAGGAATATTGTAAAGCCATTGTTTTGAGAGAACATTTGTGTGAGGAGCAACTTTATGTTGCATATGTAATTGGTCATTGGATGGCCATATTTGTTGTGATATTTTGTGTAGAAATATCTCGAAAGAGTTGTATGGTATAATCATCTATGTGAGATGATTAATTGTAAATACTCATGTGGAGTATTGTTTAGTGATGAAGATGTAAAAGATGATCAAAATGTGAAAGTATGGTTTAAAGACCATCATGATCAAGATGTAAGAGAGTGGTTGTTGAAAACCACAAGAGGAGAGACTTTTGTTGAAGGGAGAGCTAATCAACAAAAGATGGCACTCAAGCATTTGCGTTATGGAGGAGCAACATCAAAGATGAATGAAATTCCAATGCATATTACATACTCAGGAGGAGTATTAGGAGATGAAATATGGTTTGAAGACCATAGAATGAATGATAAAAGGAATGTGTTGGATTGGTTAATGAGAACCAATACTTATGGTATTATGGGAATGCCATCATTTGAAGGAGCTTTTGATGAAGGGGGAGTAGCTCATCAAAAGGAGGCACTCTATTACTTGCAAGAAGGAGCAACAACAAAGATGAAGGAGATCCCACACAAACAGTGGAAGGAGTGCCCAACACAAAATTTTACCATTTCTGATTTCTTGTTACAAAACTGGAAGAGACGAAAAAGACTGAGTTTCTTCCAATGTTGTGATGCTGATGAAACTTTTTGCAAAAAGTCACATCAACATCAAGGGGGAGAATGTTGGAATTACCCCTAATTCCTAAGTATCTAGGTTAAGATTTGTTAAGGGGGAGAATGTTGCAGTGTGAATAGGGTCATCACAAAGGAGGCTTAGAAAAATCTAGTTCTTTAGCCTCCAAGTGTGAAAAATCTCCTAAAATCATGTGTCGGCAGATTTTTTTTGTCGGCAAATTATCTCTAACTTCCCTCTCCTATATAGCCCTCCAACTATTTCTTCCTTACTCCCCTTATCCCTCCATCTCATCTCCATCCCCTTATTTCTCCACACCTTCCTCCCCTTATCCCTCCATCTCCCTTCTATCTCTCCAACCACCTACCTTATCCCTCCGACCTATTCTTTCCCTCCGACTTCTCTATATAATAGTTGATATTCATTATGTTGTATTGAGATGGTGCTTCAAATAAATGATATTATATTTTCTCCTTTGCATTTTTATGATTTAATTAACTGTGCAATCGGCTGTTAGTTTGACCAAATTTGACAAAAATGTAGCTCAAAGCTTCAAACCTCTTGCACAAGGATGATGAAGATGACAAATTTTGAGTCAAACAATCAGAGTAATGCTCCTTCCATTAGCTCACAGGAATATTTACAGTAGGGCAAGCAAACACACTAGAGCCGACCCTTAAAAATGAGGGTTTGACCTCTATTTATAGTTTGTAAAATGAAAGAATATTAAGGAGACATTACAAAGATTACAAATTTATAGCTCAATAGAGAGTTTTGTTGGCATTATCTTACTAGTTGACGAAGTTCGAGAAATCCATTGTGAGTAATCTACCATGGTTGCTTTCTCTGCAACTTGCTATGGTAGTTGGAGTTTAGGTGGTTGAAAACTGCATCTGATCCATTGATCATTCTTGGAAGATTTGTTCCACCATAGATCTGCAACCGCTCTGGTTCTTGATCTTGAAAACCCTTCGATGCTTCATCTTCCTACCCTCCAACTGATTGCTCTCTGATCTGGTAAGAATTTGCTTTTAAATACTTCAACAAGTGTCAGCAAAATCTAGACCGTTGATCTTCATCATGGATGGCTACGATTAAACCTTCGAAAATACTTTGCAAATTGGTGGGAAAGAACAAAATGCCATTTCACACTTTTTAATTGCTGATGTCAACTTTAGTCAAAATATTTTGTGGAATCTAATTACGGCATGGAATGCACTGAGGGGCGAGTGGAATGAAATCCACTACTAATATGCTACTTAGCCTTCTTTCTTGGTATCACGTAAATTGTAATCCGCACAAAAAGTATGCTGACATCATCTTTTCCTTAGTTGGAATGTAGAATCACCAATCCACACCGAAAGTAGTGCAAATAGTCCTTTGTCGCCATTCTACACTCTTTGTAGTGTTTTCAGCCTTCATGTCTTCATTCCACACTAAAATACTCTTGGGACTTAGCAAAATCGAGCTTGTTAACACTTAGTTGCTGGAGCATGCACAAAACCAACCGTGATCGCCATTCTGCACTGAAAGTAGTGTAAAATGAGCTTTTCTCCATTTTACTCACTTTTAGTCTTAGAAACCAATGGAATCAGACTTCCTAGTACTTAGTCGTTAGAGCATGCAGAATCCCAAAGAATCATCATTCCGCACTTTTTATCGCGTTGACATCATCTTTGCCCAAAATTTTTATGGAATTGGAGCTCGCCTAGAATCCGCTGCCAAATACACTATGAACCGAGCGAAATGGATTTTAGCTCATTTAAGGTGAAAAAACACTAAGTGTTGAGTGGATTTTGGAACTCTCATTGTGGATCCACTCCAAAATACACTAGGAACCATGCGGAATGGAAATTTATCATGCCTTAGAATAATTTTCAATGTTTTCTAAGGATGTGGCCATTTTGGGCCTACATTCTAGTGCCTCCTAAGTGGATTTTCTTGCAAAGCCATAGAACTCAGAGTCTTATCCATTGGGCATCAGGAGTCAAAAATGCTTATCTTCAAAAAATGCTTTAAAGAATAATTTCCATATGAACACTACCCTCTAAAAACTTCATGAACATCCTAGAGGATAAACGTTCATATCGAGACCATGCTTCATACATCCTAGAGGATAACTGTTCACATGGAGACTATGCCATAAACAATAATATATGTGCCACTCCTTCAAAACTGCTCCAATGCTTCAACAAAACATAACTATGTTCCCCTTATAAAGCCTTCTTACAACAAAAGATATAAATTCCTTCACACAAAACTCATTTTCTGCCTCTTTCTGACCTCATGCTTTTATTCTTTCCTTCTGACAATGTCAGAGTAAAAATGAATCAACAGAATACAAAACTTCTACATGACTACAAAATGTACAAAACAAAAATGCTAAGCTTGTGTCCCTTCAGGGTCCGCAACTCTATCTGGCTCTTCTTCTTGTTGGGCCTCTTCCTCAACATTATCCTCTTCTTCTTGCTCAGCTTCCTCTTCTGGTGAAGTTTACTCTTTATTTTCCTCTGTATTATTACCAAACAACTGCACCATTAGCTTCAGGGTCTACAGGGCTTGTTTCCAAGCTACTTCAGAGGGGTTGGAAGTTTCCTTCAGCTGCTTATAAATGTACTATAGCTCACCAATATCTTCATAGTTTGCAACACTTCCTTTGTTTACCAAGTCTTCCATTAGATCTCTGAGCCTGGTAAAATCAATAATCATTTGTGAAGCTTGCTCTTGATCAATTGGCTCTTCCAGAGCATCAATTTTAGACTCATCTTGTAAGCTCTCATCAATACTCTTCTTAATTTCTTCTACTGATAGCAAGTTGTGGTCTTCCATCCATAATCCTCTGAAACCATTCTGAATCATTTCCTTATTAATATCCACTACATCCTTGATCATACCTTCAATTTTGTCAAACAATAGCCAAGCCTTTTGGAGGGCTCTGTGCTTCTTTACTACAATCCTGGCAGCAATTCTAGCAATATTCCACTCCTTATTAGGAATTGGCTTAGCAGAGTCATTGAGCCTACTATCCACCAGTTTGTAAATTTGCTCAGCTGGAATCACCATAGGTTGTAGCTCTCCAGTGAAATTATCCAGATCCTTCTAAATATTTTGGAGTAGGCGGCTAGCATCATCCAAATAATCAATAATAGGTTGAATATCTGAGCAATTTTCTAGAACTTTAGAGAGCAATTCATTTCTTACTTTCTTTAGCCCAGCCTTGGAGAACCCTGAAGATTTAGCCTTTTCGATTTGAAGTTGCTACTTCAAACTCTGTATCTCCTTAGCTTGTTCTTCATTTTTCTTCTTGTGCTCTTCTATTTGCTCCTTGAGCTTATTAGCTTCCTGAAACTTGTCTTGCTAGTTCTTTGCTTCCTTTTTCAGAGCCTTCTCCACTTGTTTCTGATTGTCAATGGTCTTTTGAAGCTTTTCTATTTTCTTTTCCAACTTATCCACCTTTTCTTTGTATATATCAATTTTCACATAAAAAGTGTCCAAGTGAGCTTTGGCCACGACCAATTCATCTTCTATAGGAAGCTTTTCAATATCTTTTGTATATTCTTCTATGCGATAATCTTGAGCAGTCATCTCAGTTTCAGGCTTGCTCACAAGAGGAATCATGGATCTAGATGTCCTTTGCCTTGAAACTGGATCGACAAACATGCTTCTTCTTTTCGTGGCCATCCTCTTGGAAGGTTTGGATAACTTCTCTGCCCAAAAATATTGAATTTTCTATGAAGCTTCCTACTCCTTTTGCAAAATTTCTTGGGTAGGATAACTCACAGGGAGAGGAGAAGAGGCTACAAGGTATGCAAGAGCAGAATCAATAGTTGATAATGGTTGAGAAGAAGTAACTACAATGGAATATGTGACCATTATTGTTGTTGCAATTGGCAGACTCATGGAAACTGAAGAAAAACTCATAGATGGGTGAGTGGGTGTACTCAAAATAGTTTACTTCTCAAATGATGGAGGTGGTTGCAATGGTAGGGAGGGAACTATAGGAGAATATGAAAGGGGAATCTCAGATGATGAAGATGGAATTTGAGGTGACCTTGGAGGAGATGGGTTGGTTTGCACCTCAATACTGACTGATGAAATAGGGGGTGAACTATGAGGGGGAGAAGGCACCTTAGTTTCAATATCTTGCTCAAAAAGGGAGGGAGATTTTCTTGGGGAATCTGAAGGAGGAGGAGGAGAGGGATTAGAGACCATACCTTCACCTACTAATGTAGGGTGTTGTGGAGTTGTCTCTGTGTTTTGTTGTTGCACTTGTTGTATCAATTCTTCCGTAGCTGAAATAGTTGTTTCTTTAACAATTTCCTCTTTATCCAACCTCTGTTTCTTGGAAATCTCCTTCTCAGCTCTTTCTAGTGCCCTTTTGACCTTTCTCTTAAAAAATTGCATGGTTACTTTCTCACTTCCTGTATCTTCTTCAGACAACCCTTCCTGTACTGGTTCCTCCTGTAATGTCTATTCAAAAATAGGATTTAATTCCACTGTGGTTGTAGTGGTGAAACTCACAGGTGTAAACCTAAAGTTCTCATCCTTCTTATTCTAGTCTATATCTGTATCTGAGGGCTGTCCACCCAAGGCTAGGTGCTTGGGCCTACTTATTGTCTCGATGACTGGTGTACTGATAGCCCTCTCATCAGAATAGTGCATCTTACTCATCAACTGCGCTCCTTTTAGAAATTTCTCTATTTGTTCAGTTGAAGGCTGAAAAGTCTTCAGAACTTTGGTAGCAGTCAATGGAGTATCAGGTTCCTCTTCTTGAACTTCTTCTTCTGAAGGTGGGGATGGGGAATCAGACCCTATTTGTGACTTCTTATAGATTAGCACTATATTCCTTGGGTCTTTGGGCTTCCAAGTTGTGACATTCTTGTCATACTTATCAGAAAATTCATTATCAATTTTCAATCCAAATTTGGATTTCTCTTTACCAATCTCGACTCTCATCCTCCACCAGTCTGATATCTTGGCTTCATTCCATTTTTTACTTTCACTACCAATGATGGCAGACTCTTGTGACTGATCTTCATTCTTCTTTTCAGTTTTGTCCTCAACTTCTTTGATGGTAGACTCCTTCAACCGATGTTTTGCATTATTGTCTGGATCAAAATCAACAATTTGTTCATAAAAGTCTAACCATGGAGGAAGTTGATCCATCTTGGAAACATTCCACTCCAAAAGAGCATTTTCTTTGTTATTTCTTCCCTATTCAAAATGAGGCCTGGATTTTTTCTCAAATTTGTAGGCCTTTTCTCCATTCAGGGCTATGTTCCTCTTATAGAATACATCATCCGGGTCATAACTCCATCTCTGAGGAATGTAAAATAGGCCCAACCTATCCAGGTATTGGTCAATTTGTTCACCCTACCACTTCTTGGTAATAGTTATATCATCAACATTGCGGTAGGTCAACAAACACCTCCTTTTTCTCCCAGAACCATAGTTCAAATCTATAAATTCTACTTACCTCAAGTATTCTAAGGTGAATAGCCTATCTGTAACAAAATGGGGCAGCAGAAAAGGCTTACCAATGAAGCCATATAGTCTAATGATTGTGCCTTCTGTTAGGAGGTACCAATATCCTTCCTCTGCACCTTCTGTTCTTAACAATTTCTTGGCTAGAGGTGGTAGCCTAGGGCATTCCCCATACATTATTTTCAATGTTGGCCCTAAAAATTCCAAGTTGAATCTATAGAAAGACTCAGTGCTTCTCAGATGAGAAGTCCAATAGTAAACAGGAATGGGGTCTCCCTGGTCATTCTTGTCCTTGACCAGAATCCAGGGCATCATGTCCCTTACAGCAGCAAAGAACATCCAGACCAGGCTTGAGCAATATCGAAAGCAAGGTGCATCAAAGCTCCTTTTCATTATCACTAATTGCTCATGTATTCTCTAAGCGAGGAAAGTTGGCCAATCAAAATAGATAACCCTAATACCTTTATTTTCTACACCTTCTTCATACATCCTTTCATTAGAAATGTAGTATGCAATGACTATTTTCCAATCATTCACCATTCTATCAGAATCCAAACCCTCCACACAGGCTAACATTGAATATAGCTCTGGGTGTAGCAAATCGCTCAATGGGAATTGGGACCTTGGGCAATCCTTTCCTGGGTTTAGTGTCCTTGAGTTGATTATAGACCCATTTTTTGAGAGGTTCACCATCATGACCTCACTTTTGCAAATAGTAATACCCAACCTTGTTGGTCATTTTAAACTCTTTTGGCCTCACGGGTTGATCTGCTCCTATGGCAAAAAAATTGTGATAGTCTACGGTAGTGATACTAAATAGGGTTTTATCCCTAGCAATTTTTATTGTTTTTGCCATCGGGTCATAAAATTTGATGATAGCTACTATCAAATCTAGATAAGGATGAACATAATCACAAATATAAAAATATAAGAAAGAGAGCATGGCACATCTACCTTGAGGTCAATAGAGTTGGTCTCCTTTCAAATATCTGAATGTTGATGTTCCTTCTCAGAAGCTTCCTCCTCTACTATGAGGACCAGCTTAGTGCCTTCCACAACTTCCACTTTATCGATATAGTGCCCCACTACCCTTTTCACTAATTTTTTAGCTTCTTGAATGTCTTTAGAGGCCATTTATGCAAGCAATTCTCAAATTCTTTCTCTAGAATTCATAGACAATACTCAACTATCGTTCTACTCTTTTCCACTTGGTGAACGTTGTTCTTTGTCAAATGAGAGGATTTCTACATTTTGACACTTTTAAATTTCCCATGCATGCGCACCCTCCACCATTAATGTGGCCACTATGTGAACTGCCCATTGGCATGCTTTTCAAATTAATTTCATTCCTTTTGATAGCTTGGAGGTACAATTCTACTTTTTGATTGGCTGAAATTCAAACCTACTCCATACCCTTGCAACATCGCTTTGTCCTTTTCCCCTTTTTGTTGGAGTGGCACAAGAAATAATTTCTACTCAAAAGTACTCTATCACCTTGGTGGATTAGAAAATTCTTTATTTCGCTCAACAAGCGGTCATAATTCTGGTGGATTAGAAAGTTATTATGGAGTGGCACTATGCGGAATTCATTTTCCACTCAAAATACTCTTGAATTCTAGTGGATTAGAAACCTACATTTTTGCTACCAAATTAGACCTTTTAAGTGTGGAATATAACACATGCGATATTCTATTAGCATTGTAGTTCATATGAGTGTGGATTGGAGCTCGTCCATCATTTCGTTGCTTCCTTAGTGTATTTTAGTGTGGATTGGAGCTTGTTGTTCCTTGGGAACACTTAGCTTATTTTACAACTTTTATTTTCTTTTATTTCTCTTTTTTTTTTATACAACTTGTTACCCAAAACAAAACTTGATATAAAATGCAAAAAGAAATATGATACAAAGTATGTACATATATTACAATGAGCTTATATTTCAATAAAAATAGAGTTTAAGATGAAAACCATTAACCGGAATTGGTTGTATGTTTCCCTCCAGATCTTCAAGCTGGAAAACATTGGTCTCTTTAACCTCTATTATCTTGAAAGGGCCATCCCAGAAGGAGTCAAACTTCTGATGGTGTCCTGGTTTAGCTCTTTCAACATTCCACCTGAGTACAGAGTCTCCAACCTGGAATTTCTTGAACCTTGCCTTCTTGTCAAACCATGCCTTGATGTCCACTGAATGCTTTTGAAAGTTCTCATAGGCCTGAGTTCTCTTCTCTTCTAACTGTAGTAGGTGTGTCAGCCTTGTTTCCACTAGATTTTCTTTAGATTCCTCTTATGTGTTTATCAGCTTGAGTGTCGGAATTTCCAAATGGATAGGTAGCACTACTTCCTTGCCATACACTAAGGCATAAGGAGAAGTCTTGATGGACTTCTTAATAGTAATTATGTCTGCCCATAAATCTTGCTCCAACATTAGGTGCCAACTCCTTTTATTACCCTCTAGTGATCTTCTCAAAATCCTTAATAGATTCTTGTTAGTTGATTCTGCAAGTCCATTCCCTTGAGGGTAGTAATTTGAAGTATTCTTAATGGTGATGCCATACTTGTTGGAAAACTCAATATACTTGGCTCCTATGAATGTTGGTCCATTGTCACTCACCAAAGCTTTCAGAACACCAAACCTTGAAATCAAGCTTTCCATGAAATTTATCACCACTTCCTAGTCTAATTTCTTTGTAGGAATAGCTTCTACCCATATGGTGAGGTAGTCTATAGTAGTCAGAATATACTTGTGTTCAGATGAAGAATGGGGGTTGATTACCCCTATAAAGTCCAAACCCCATTGTTGAAAGGGTTCTTCCACTTGGATTGGCTTAAGGGGGAATGAAGCATTCCTTGTCCTCCCTACATGCCATTGGCATTTATCACAGGCTCTAGTGACTTTGAAGGTATCAAAAAATATGGTAGGCTAGTAATAGCCTGCTCTGATAATTTTCAAAGTTGTAACTCTACCTGAGAAATGTCCTCCAGATAGTCCTCCATGGAACTCCTCTATGACCTTTTGTTGTTGATCATATTTTAAACACCTAAGGAGAACTCCATCAAGGTTCCTTTTGTACAGACCCTTTGGAAGTAAGACATACTTCAAATATTGTAGTCTGTATCTTCTTCTTTGTGATGCATTAAGATCAGGAGGGCATACCCCAGTTTGAAAATACTTGATCATCTGATCTACCCAGTCTGATTCACCTGAATGCAATCCTTCAATCTGATCATCTGTTGTTGCTTGACAAGTTGTTACCTCTGCTGAGACTACTACTTCTGTCAGACCTTGGCATAGGGCTCTTCCTCTTACCAACTTGGTAGGATGGATTTCCACATCATATTCTTGGATTTTAGTGATCCAACCAGCTCTCTTATCTCCTAGTTCACCTTGTAGAATAAAACTTCTTACATCCGGATGAACAACATAAACCAGGGTCTTGCTTTGAACCAAGTACTACCTAAATTTCTTCAATGATTTCATTACAACAAATACTTGTTTCTCAATAAAATTATACTTAACCTAGTACTCATGGAGAGTCTAGCTCCAAAATAATATAGGGTGTTCCTCTCCTTGATCATTTTTTTAGGTGAGCACTGATGCATAACTTTCCTCAACTCCATAAGCATAAAGGATGAAATCTTTACTAAAATATGGATTGACTAGCATTGGAGCTATTGCAATGGACTGCTTGATAATTTCAAAGGCTTGCTTTCTTACTTCAGTCCATTTGAACTCTACATATTTCTTTAGTAGTTCAGATATAGGCCTCACCTTCTAAGCAAAGTCAGAGATGAATTTCCTGACAAATTTTATTTGACCAAAGAAGGACTGCAAGGCTTTCTTGTTTATAGGTAGTGGAAGAGCAAGAATGGATTTGATTCTATCTGGATCTATGGCCATACCTTATTTTGAGACCACATGACCTAGAAACTTTCCCTCATGTACTACAAAAAATGATTTCTTAGGATTGAGGGAGATGCCAAATTCTCTACACTTTTGAAAAACTTGTTCAAGGTGTGCTAAGTGGTCATGCTTGTTGTGGGAAAACATAGTCATGTCATCTAAATAAATTAGAATAACCTTGTTAATCAGTTCCCCAAAGGCATAGTCCATGGCTCTCTGAAATGTGGCTCCCACATTGGACAGCCCAAAAGGTATTCTCTAGTAGGCAAATGTGCCCCATTTTGTGGTGAATGTTGTTTTATACTGATCTTCATTCTTCACCCAAATATGGTTATATCCAGAGAAACCATACAAGCAATGAGAACCTTTCTTCCCCTACCACTATCTATAATATTTGATCAATCTGTGGGAGGGGGTAGTGATCCTTTAATGATGCCTGATTAAGATTTCTGAAATCCACACACAAGTGAATATCACCATTCTTTTTCCTCATAGGTACCAAGTTGGCTACCCAGGTTGAATGTTTAATTGGATATATGATCTTAGCCTTCAATAACTTCAAGAGCTCTTCTCTCATTATGGCTTCGATCCTTGGATTTATAGGCCTTTGCTTCTGACTGAATGGCTTGGCATTAGGCTCTAGCTCAATGGTGTGTTGGATAACCCTTTTGTCATATACTTTGAGGTCTTCATATGACCAAGCCACAATGTCTTGGTACTTCATACATAAAGCTTTGATATCCTCCTCTTCCTCTGGAGAACATCAGATTCCAACCTTGAGCTTCTTTTATTTTTCTATTTCAACTTCTTTATAGATTTTATCATTGACTTCCATGGATCTGATCCTTTTCCTATCTTCATTGTCAAACAGGCTCTCTAGAGTGACCAAACCTCTAGGTATGTGATTGTTCTTAAGTTGAATGACATCTTGTTGATCAATATCTTCTATATTTTCCTCTTGAATAGTGGATAGATAGGCTTCTCTCACCATAAAATCAATGATTTGTTCATCACTATCAAAGACCTACCAAAAAATTTGCTTATCTGGCATCGCAGGTCTGAAAATCATTTTGATTCCCTTGTCTTTCTTAACTCCTATGTCTATATAAGGGTTGAAGTTAGCTCTCCTCACTACCAAGGAATATGCCAAAGTATTCTTTCCTCTGGGAACAAAATTTATGTTTAGGGCATGAAAGGAATCCATCAAATCCCATACCCTATTTCTATATGCTTTTAGGTAATGATGCTTACTATTGCACCTTTCTCTTACCTGATTTACTATCAACTCAAAGTTACTATATATGTTCAAGATCTTAATGCCCATATCCTCTACTTACATCATTCCAAGGCATAAAGCCTCATATTCTACAACATTATTGGTGCACACCCATGTTAATATATAGGTAAAACTCTTTGTCCCTTCTGATTGGGACTATAATACCACACCAACACCAACACCATTTCTACATCTGGCACCATCAAAGTGCATGGTCCATGTTTCCTTTTCTCTCAGAGAATGATTAGATATAACAGGAACTTTCTTCTCTGATTCTACAAAAATATTGTATGTGCCCATACCTATCCCAAACTGGTTGTAATCCTCTCTGAAAGGTAGCTCATATTTGATTTCCAACTCCTCAAAGTTATCCACTAATTCAAATTCCTCAAGAGGAGTGAGATTGCACATGTCTCCTTCAATTTTTTCAATGTGGTAAGACACTAGCTTCTCAGGTGTTATCCTTATCCTCTTTCCTTTGAAAGGAATAACCATGCTAGAATAGTCCATATACATGCATCCACCTAACTTTGTAGTAAACTCTCTTGAAAGACATAAGCCAAAATAAGGCTCTAGGTCCACCACTACTATTTCTTGTACTATAGTTACCTCCGGTGCTCTATGCAGCCTCATTAAGACATCTTTGATTACTCCCACTATCTTTATAGGTGTTCCATCCAATTGTAGTACTCTAGGGTAGGATCGGGTATACTCCATACCCATCTCCTCACAAACTACTTTAGGCATAACTGTAGTAGATGCTCCTGAGTCAATCATACAATTTTGGACCACCCAACCTTCCATCCTTAAAGAAATGTAGAAAGGAGGAGGTTTATTATTTAAAATAACAGGGGACATTTCTTTATTTTTAGAGGGTATACTAAGAATTGTGGTGGCCTGCTTTTCTTATGGATATTTGTTCAAGGAAGATTTTAGTAGGTCAATATGGCCAGGAATGAAGAGGGTGTCATATAGACTAGCTTTTGAGGGTATTCTCTTCATTTCTTCCATAATGTTGTATTCAGACTTAGCCAAGGTGGGTCTCTCAGGCCTTCTTTCTGGCTCACCATATTTTCTCTTATATTGTTGAGTGGCTTCTATTCTCTATATTTTGGTAATAGAAGGGAATCTAAGCCTCTCTTGAGCCTCATCCTTAGACCTCATTCTGTCTCCCTCAGTTTCTTTCTCAAATCTCTTGGGGAGACTATTTTCTTTTTCTTTGGCTTGGGGAATAGGGAAAGTGTCACTACTTTGGGGAGGTGGAGCACTCTTCTTCTGAGAGGGGACCTGGAACTGACCCATCTTCTATGGATCCACTTGCAGTGTTTTCTTACCCGACCTTGTCATGACAACGATAGGTCCATCCTCATCCAACTCTTTTCCAACCATGATTTGGTCAGGTTGCCATAGCATGTTTACCCTTCCTTTCTAGTTTCTTTCTACTTGATCCATAGCTTGTTGGACATGGTGTTGGTACATAACACAAGATTATGAATCATGTGGATCATTACATACCAAACACCAGATATTTACCAAACTTATCTCTGAAGAACACTCAAGCTCTTCATAAGTTGCATTTACTCTGACCCCAATACTATTACTAGGACCAGGTCTTTGATCTTTATTCACATATGGAAATCTCCTTTGTTGAGACCTCTCCATTTCTCTCTTTTCCATTGAATTCATTTTGTTTCTAAGAGTTTTCAACGTATTATGTATATCAAGGATGATAGAAAACTCTTGAGGAGTCTGAGAAGGAAGTGGAGGGAAAGGAACTACAGTAGATGGTGCTTTTGGCTAAGGAATGGGAGTCATCTATGGAAATGGGGATGAAAATGGAGGAGGGTCCATATAAGATGAAGTAGTAGCTTGGATTTGGATATTAGTGGTTTCTAGATTGTAAGGTAGCACAACTTTGGGAGGTAATCTCCCCACATTAATTAGGATATTTTCTGCATGAACGACTGCATTATAAACCTATGGAAATGTTTCCACCCTAGATTTTTGGGTTTGTAGGCCTAGATCTGATCCAAGAGCTCTGATATAATACATATAAGCAAGGCATGCAACTGGTCTAGCTGTAGGGGGAATTCTTTTCCAGGTTCTACTAAACCTCAAATTAAAATCTGAGATAGTTTCTTGTTGATGTTTCTGCATAGATGTGAACTGATTAAGCAAGGAGAAAGGGTCAGCAGATTCATTAAATTCTTCCACAAAAGGCTCAGCCAATGCTGCCCATGAAGTGATGGTGTTATCCTCAAGAGTCCTAAACCAGTGCAAAATATTTCCTCTAAAGGACAAGGCTAGGATTCTCACAATAACATCCTCATTCTTTATATTATGGATTGTTGCCAGATTCAAAATATCCTGACAGTGCTCATATGCAGTCTTTCCAGATCCATCATAAGTGGGAATAGCCTTAGACACAACTTGAGGAATGTCATGCATATGGGCTAATCTGAGGGGGCCAACTGTATTCCAGCTGGGGTACTTCTATAAAGGTTGATTTGGGGGTACATTTCCTTGATTTGGGGCTGCATTTCCTGCCATGTTTCTAGGTGTAGGTCCTGTTGGAGGGGCTATTGGATTAACTGTAGGGTTTTCCTCAGGAGGCTCTTCTTCTAAATGGAAATCTTGGTTTAAATTCCTTATAATAGTAGACCCTCTATAAGGTAACTCACAATAGAAAAAGAGTTAGGGTTATTTCTTTTGAATGACCTGGTATACATGAAAGAACTATGGTCTACAAGGATAATTATTTTTTGGGTTTAAATACCAGGGAGTCACCAGGTGAATTTGCTATTCTTCACTTAGCAAGGTCAAGACAATTCACCAAATCTTGATTCCTCTGGGTAGAGATAAAACAATAACTCATATGGTGGGTTTTTGTGTTTCTTGTAAACTGGTCCCACCAGGCGTGCCAAAAACTATTGGGCATCGAATTGACATCAAGTTTTACTTGACACTATGACTATCTATCTTCCAATTTTCTATCCAGGCATGCACCCGATAGTCACAGCTCGACACTCAACATTGGATGGACCAAAGGCAACTTCAATCCAACCTCCAGAGTAGGTTGGTTCCTTGTCAACTTAAAATGGTGTTGACACAATTAAAGCTCAAATAGGGTTTTGAGAAAAGGGTTAGAAAAGGTTTAGGGTTAGAGATATTATAAAAAATATTGGTCGGATAGGCTAACAACATAGGCAACTACAAAAAAAAAAAGCTCCCACAAACTATTTCCAGTGTCCCATCACTCAAGATTAACAACACCCAAACCCATGAAATCTTCATACATTAAAGCATAAATAGAGATATATTGTAGAAAGCAATTCCAACATCTAATATTGATAATCCAAATTAGCAGAATAGACCAATAGTTAGATTTAATAGAAATAAACTTCCTAACAACACAGATCTAACTATGAACATATTTCAATTACTCTCACAACTAGTAATCCAATAAGCTGGAATGAACTAACCGCTAAAGTATTAACAGAAATGCAGCTCAAAGCTTCGAACCTCTTGCACAAGGATGGTGAAGATGACAAATTTTGAGTCAAATAATTAGAGTAATGCTCCTTCCATTAGCTCACAGGAATATTTACAGTAGGGCAAGCAAACGCACTAGAGCTGACCCTTAAAAATGAGGGTTCGACCTCTATTTATAGTTTGTAAAATGAAATAATATTAAGGAGACATTACAAATATTACAAATTTATAGCTCAGTAGAGAGTTTTGTTGGCATTATCTTACTGGCTGATGAAGTCCAAGAAATCCACTATGAGTAATCTGCCATGGCTACTTTCTCTACAACTTGTTGATGGTAGTTGGAGTTCAGGTGGTTGAAAACTACATCTGATCCATTGATCATTCTTGGAAGCTCTGTTTCACCATAGATCTACAACTACTCTGGTTCTTGATCTTGAAAACCCTCTGATGCTTCATCTTCCTACCCTCCAACTGACTACTCTTTGATCCAACGAGAATTTACTTTTAAATACTTCAACAGTGTTAGAAAAATCTAGACCGTTGATCTTCATCATGGACGGTTGTGATTAAACCTCCAAAAATACTCTGCAAATTGGTGGGGAAAGAACAAAATGCCATTCCACACTTTTAAATTGTTGATGTCACCTTTAGTCAAAAAATGATACGAAATTAGACTTTGGCATGGAATGCACTGAGGGGCGAGCGGAATGAAATCCACTACTAATCTGCTACTTAGCCTTCTTTCTTGACATCACACAAATTGCAATCCATAAAAAAAGTATGATGACATCATCTTTACCTTAGTCGGAATGCGGAATCACCAATCCACATCGAAAGTAGTGCAAATAATCCTTTATCACCATTTTGCACTCTTTGTAGTGTTTTTGGTCTTCATGTCTTCATTCCACACCAAAATACTCTTGGGACTTAGCGGAATATAGCTTACCAACACTTAGTCGCTGGAGCATGCACAAAACCAACCATGATCACCATTCTGCATCGAAAGCAGTGTAAAATGAGCTTTTCTCCATTCCGCTCACTTTTAGTCTTAGAAACTAACAGAATCAGACTTCCTAGTACTTAGTCGCTGGAGCACACGAAATCCCAAAGAATCACCATTCCACACTTTTTATCATGCTGACGTCATCTTTGCCCAAAATTTTTGTGGAATCGGAGCTCGCCTGGAATCCACTACCAAATACACTATGAACCAAGCGAAATGGAATTTAGCTTGTTTAAGGTAGAAAAAACACTAAGTGTTGAGCATATTTTGGAACTCTCATTGCGGATCCACTCCAAAATACACTAGGAACTGTGCGGAATGGAATTTTATCATGCCTTAGAATAATTTTCAATATTTTCTAAGGATGTGGCCATTTTGGGCCTACAAGTAACCATTTTTCAAATTGTATTTTTTTTAAAGAAAAATAAATTTAAATATCTATCAATTGCGTAAGAAAAATATATATTTTTCTTTTTCTTAATTGTTTGTGTAAATTTATGTTCAAATTCAATATTGAGATATATATTTTTATGAAACCCTTGTTTGCATTATCTTGTTTTTGGGGCATGAACTATGGAGCTATACAATTTTTCTAGATAAGATGATATCGATGTTAGAGAATGGTGGAAATTTTTCAAATCCATGTATTCTAATAATTATTATTGGGGCATAAGCTTAATTTTTATTTTAGAGGATATGCTCTCTATTGGTTTCAAAGTTTTATTAGTGCCAAAAATTGTGGATTGACTTGGGAAAAAATAGAGCAAGTATTATTGAGTCAATGGGACCCATATAAAAAGATAGCTAGTTCAAAGAATACACTCAAAAGTTGTTCCAAGCAACACATAGGTTAAATTGGATCATGTTTTTCACTATCCATGCATTTAAATTGTCAGACTAGGGAGCTTCGTAAACTTTAGAAGTGTCTCAAACAAGATCGTTTACAATACCCACTTTTGAGATGATTCCAACTAATTCTACCATTATGGGGTTTAAAATAATGGCATTCGTTCATCCACACCACAATAGTTTACGTATGAATAATTATATCCTTGGAAATTAAATACTCATACGTGCATAATTAAATAGACATGAAAATAATTCTACTACAACAATGAAAATAACAGTGCAAAAATCAAATCTATGAAAATAGGAAACTGATCTAGGAAAGCACAAGTAAAAGGGAAGGAATACTGGCTTCGAGTGGGCCCAGGCTCCAGTAGCTCCCTTCTAGTTGAACATGCAATTAGGAACTCTCAAAATTTATTATAATTGCATGATAACTATTACAATACTTCTATATCCTCGAAATAATCAATGAATTCTGGATGATTTTCTGGATATCTATCAGAGAGGTCTCTGTGTGTTTATATAGCATACAAATAGATCTTCTATTATAATGAGGTTACAACAGTAGTTTAGTCCAGACTAAACTAGGACATTCTGGTAACCGCATTCAGCATCTGCTAAAAGTAGTCATCGTTTCTAATGTTAGCGCGTTCGCTGATTGGTTTGAGTTGCTTGAGCTAAATTATGCTTCACCTGGCATAGGTAAGATGTTCTCGTCCATTGGTGCAATTCCTAGAATTGTCTTGTGTGATGTGGAACTAGAACTGCACTGGTCAACACTACCCACATCACTTTATTTGGTCAACTAGCAAAGAATGGATGCACCTTCTCTATGAGGAAGGCACCTTCCTCAAGTGCTTTTGTAGGTGCCTTCTTTATACGGAAGGCACATACTGATGTTGAGTGCCTTATCCATGCGGAAGGCACCTACTGAGGTTGGGCGCCTTCTTCATGTGAAAGGTGCCTACTAATTTTAGGTACCTTATTTATGTTGAAGGCGTCTTACCTTGTATGTGGTGCCTTCCTTATGTGGAAGGTGCCTAAGTATGTCAGGTGCCTTCTTTATATAGAAGGTGCCTACCTTCTATTGGAGCCTTCCTTGAAGAGGAAGGCACCTAACCACCATGCCATGATTCTAGGAGAAATAAAGTGTTGGTTCCATGAAGGACCTCGAATGATCCAAATCTATCAAAACCAACTAAATTTCCACACAAAAACACTAAAACAAACAAATTAGATAACATACACAATTCTATTAAATAATTACATAATAATTCATGAAAGTACATAGTTCCTATTATATTGTCGCATAATAATTAGAAAAAACCCATACAAAATATAAGCATTTTCGGGGCTCATCATCCCCCCATGCCTAACATACACCACACCCTCATGGCATCAAAACTACAGGTAGCCCTTCATAATCCTCATCATAATCATTTTCTCATAATACTGGTTGTACCTGCAACCCGTGATCACTTTTTTTATGGACAAGCATCAAGAGGTGCAGTCTTTATTTTTTGATGTGGAACTGTGGTGTTAAGGCGGCTAGCTTCTTTTTTCTACCTCTGCTCAATCTGCTGACTTTACCTATTTGGGTTTCCCACCCCAGATGTTACTAGAGGTGGTATAGCTAACATAGTCCCTGTTGCCTAGAATGCAACTTTTGTAGCCTATCATAGGTCATCATCCGAAGGTCTGACAACTGCAAGAGGGATGTCAAAATTATCCCTCCTGAGATGAACTACATGTGACTTATGTAATTGGGCTGCTTAAGGGGTAAGCCCTGCATTTTATTTTGCAATGGAAGAGACCTCTAATTTAGGCCCAAACAGCCCCCACCCCTCAAAGTATTTTCGTATTTTGGAGGGGTATCCTCGTGATGATCCATAAATCTTCCAAAACTGATAATCATACGCTAGATTAATGTAGATACCAGGGTCTCCCTTGACCTTCATAGCAAATTTCCTGGCCTCCTTCATTGTTGTCATTTCTTCACTTAGTTTTTTGAACCTCTTTTACCTTTTTGCGAACGGTTGCATATTCCATTCATCCTTGATTGGGTCAACGAAGGTCACCTTAGCCTTCTTTTGAGCCATCTTGGGCCCTTTTCCTTTGGCCCTAGTGGAAAGTGTGGTGACTTGAACAAGTGATTTCTCCTCCTTACCAATGGGTATCTTTTCCTCACGAGGGGCTTGTTTTGCTGACCTCGGAGTTGTCCCTCCTTTCTCTGATTGTTCAGGTGTGGACCCAACAGGTCCATCGCCCCCTCTTTCCCTAGGTCTGGGGAATTATTCCTTAACCCTTACTTTTGGTTGTGGTCGATGGTCCATGCCCAGTTTTGTATCACTCAACTTGATAACAGGGGGATCCATTAGGCTCCCTCTCCTGTCAATTTCAAAAATAGAGGAATTCTCCCCTGCTTTCGGGCTACCTTGTCGAGCATCTGACCGAAATTCCCTTGAAGATAATACTCACTTTAATGAAGTGGGAGAATTTGTTGGGATCTCCATTTCCTAGTAAGTTTGGATGGACGTATCCCTCTTCTCTGCCTCCTTGGCCCATTATTGTCAATTCTCATCCTATAATTGTTGTACCAACTGCTCAGTCTGAGTTATTGTTTATGCTTTCTTATTCAAAACAATATTTATGGGTGGTGTGGGATTTGCATACAGATGGTTGTGCCATAGGTTCTTATATTTTTTAGCTATCTTAAGGCCTATGAACCCTTGATCCCAATTATCCTTAAGTTTACGGGTACATCCAAAATTTTGTTTGAATTTGGAAGTCAATGTGACTTGTGATACTACAAAGACCTAAAATAGGTGTGTCAAGGTGTGAAAAAGGAACAAATGACTAAGTGAGGTAAACTATACTAGTAAATAATGAACCAAGTGATGAAAATGAATGAATGTGATCCACTACACCTTTCTCACCATCCAAATGGAATCTCTTTCATAAATGATGGATTGTACAAGTGGCTATGAGTCCTAATGCAATAGGATGATGATGTGGCTAAATTTGAAGTACTAAAAAAAGGTGTGTTACCCAAACTAAAATACTATAGATGAATGCCAATGCTAATATCTCCAATAGATGAATGTGCAAGCCAATACCTCCAATACTAGATTACACAACTAAATACTAAAGTGTGGGATGTGCAAAACTAGTAACCTCAATATTATTATATAAAGTAGGTGAGGTGCTGAAAGTTGGAGAGGTATAATGAGCTTGTTTCAAACTAAGGCCTTCATTGGATGCCCACATATAGATACTCGATTATGAAATCCAAGCCATGATGGAGACCAAGTCCTACCAATCCTCACCTGATTTACTATGGTCAATGATATACTCTTTGAAGAGAAGTATGTGCTCTATTCCATAACTATGATGAATATTGGACTAGCTTAATTTTAATCTTGATTAAGAGTTTTAAAGTTTTTGAGCATAGGTGAAACAATCATCCCTTTCCAAAGGCTTATGGGTATGGCTAACCCTCTTCATTATGTATTCTTGTTAAGTTCAGTCTAGCTTTGACTCACATGGTCTTTAATACGAATTTCCCACCACCAAGGAAGTGGTTCCCTATCATGATGCTAGGCTATGAAATGAGTCATCGAATGCATTCCTTTTAGGGATGATGCAAAGATGTGAGTTGATTTGCAATGAAAGAAAGCAAATAAAAATTGAAAAAATACTTGGAGTGCAGATGGAGTGCTATTATAGTGTTAATGTGGTTGTATGTATATTAGGTAAGATCCACTAGATCTTGCTCACCATCCAAGTGGAAATACTTTTACAAATGAGGGCTATAATTTAGCCAAAAGTAATGTGGAAAATTCTATAAGTCACTTATACAAGTACAATGGAGAGGATACAAGCCTATTGTGCTATAAAAAACATGGTTAGTTTACACAGAGGTTGTTATAACTATATGGCTGTGAAAAACAATCATAGATAGTTTACACAAAGACTGCCAAAATCCATCAGATCTAAATTTTGGATATTGAATGGCTATGTAAAAATGAACACGATCAGTTTACACAGAGGTCACCAAACTCGATCAGATCTAGATTTTGGATACTGTATGGTTGTGAAAAAATAAACATGATTAGATTACACAAAGGCCACCAAACTCAGCTAGATCTAGATTCTAGATATTGTATGGTTGTGTAAAAATGAACACAACTAGTTTACACAGAGGCCACTAAACTCGATCAAATCTAGATTTTAGATACTTGCAAATATAGATACAAGCTAATATCTAAAATAAAAATAAAATATATAGATGTTTTATGAAACCTCATGCAACATCCTCGTGCTCTCCTTCAACTCAACACAAAAATTTGTGAAGGAGGAGAGGAGGGGAATGCAATGCTTCTCCAATATTGGTTGTGGAAGGGGTAAGCATCCAAGCTCTGATACCACATGTACCAAGGATCAATGATATGTGACCAAGGTCAACCACATGAAACAAGAAAATTATGAGGATAATATTTATAACAATGGAGACAATGAAAAATCACATCTCTCCCTTTGTGTTATGGAATTATATATTGAGAAAAATGAGAATAGGGTTAGGGTTCTCAAATCCATATTACATGATACTCAAATGAACATGAAATCATATTACACATTAAAATAACTTATTCTAATGAGGTCTTATTAAAGCCTCATAACAAATAATTTGGAACCTAACTAATAAACATGACCTTATAGCATTAACATGTCTTCATAATAAGATATCATATACCTATTCGTAGGTACTATAACACTCCACCCTCCTTACAAATGTTTAATCCTTGAAATATGAGAGAAACTAAATGGTATAATCTTATAAGAAATACTGATAATTGGTACCAATTGATCATCCATCCATCTAAATGAAACCTTAACTAGTGGTGGTTTTCGATGATGCCAAGCTTCCACTATGTTATTTTAGAATCCACAATCGCTTTGTTGACTCCATGCTTTTGTAGCTCTACTCTAATATTTTGAATTAATGGTCCTATTATTTCTTGATGCTGGTGTACCAATTTACAATCTAAAATCATTGTGCTTCTTCTACTTAACAATGTCATACTTGATGGCTTTCTAACTCCATGTAGATCCATAATAATATTGATGCCCTAAGTCATACCTCCAACATTGTTGTCTCGTAGGGTGGTGTGGATGATGATACACTACAACCTTAACCTAGCATTCTATTTACTTTGATTCTTCAACGTTTTATTTCTCAATTTTAAATTCTTCCTCATTCTCTTCTCTCTTGTAACCTTCTTTTGTTATGTTCTTGTGAGCTTCTTCCATGGAATCTACTGTTATTGCTATTGTAGATTCATTCTTTTATTGGTTTCTAAACATATTCCTTTACTCTAACTACTTCTTGCTTCTCCTTGGATCGTTGCTCCTTAAGCTAATAAATATCATTTAGTGTTATCTTCTTTTTCTTATACCATAACTTCATTAAAAAAATTTGCATATTAATGTTAACACTACCCAAAGAATCTAACCAAGGATAACCAAAAATAATATTCATGTTATCCATCTTAGTAGCATGAAAATATGAATGTAAAACATATTTATCCATGGTGATATTCAAATTTCTAAAATTTTGAACATTCTCACCCTCAAGATGTATGTCCTTAATTTGTATTTTCTTGAACCTGCAAACTCTTAGCCAAAGCAATATTATTAAAATTATATTTATTACAAGGGTTTATGGAAATAATAACCTTTTCCTTCTAAATGCAATTATGAACTCACAAAATAAAAATTTTACATTCAAACAAATCCCTTTTCCTACCTTTTAGCTTATTTTCCACCAAAGGTGTGGGTCCCTCCATTTGCACACTGACATCTTTTTTCCTTCTACCACTTATTTGAAATTTACTAGCTCTCTTTTTAATTCCTTTCGTTATTTTTAAAATATATTTATATCTTTTGCATAGACTTTGAGTGATTTTTTCAAACTAACTATATTGTTATATGGGTCCCATTGACTCAAGAATGCTTGCTCTATTTTTCCCAAGTTAGTCCATAATTTTGGGCACCAAGAAAACTTTGGAACCAAGAGAGACATTCTCATATAAAATAAATATTAATCCTAATGCTCAATAATAATCAATAGAATGCAATTATTTAACTTTTTACACCATTATTTAACATCAATATCATCTTATCCAAAA
Source organism: Wollemia nobilis (assembly GCA_028583015.1). NCBI lineage: Eukaryota > Viridiplantae > Streptophyta > Pinopsida > Araucariales > Araucariaceae > Wollemia > Wollemia nobilis. The sequence goes on from JAQPPZ010016856.1 coordinate 5,924,269, forward strand.
AATGTTTGTAGTTCCATATTTCATACCCCAACAAAAAGATCATTCAAATAAGGGTTTCATAAAAATATATCTCCCTATTGAATTTGAAACTAAAATTCCACATAAAAATTAAACCCAAAAATAAAATAGATGATTTGTTTATCCCAACTGACAGATATCTCAAATTTTATTATTTTTTTAAACAAGATTTGAAAAATAGCCACTATCCATGTTCCATATGGTTGACTTCATAGAGTTGTATCTCCCTCAATACTACTCGAATTTCTTTATATGACCATTCACTTTAATGCTCTTCCTAAATAAAATAATTTTTTGTAGAGATATGGCTCCTAAAAAATGAGATGTTTTTTTGAAAAAAAATCCCTAATTCTACAATCCACAAAAACCGAATCCCCTTTTTCCAAAATCATCGCTTTAATACCACGTGTTACAAAACTTTATTTCTATAAACATGAATAATTTATTTGAGACCACCTGTTATAAAAATTTATTCTTATAAACTAATTCATTCATGAATATGCAAAAAATTTAAATTATTCATCCATAAATAATATCCATGTTAACAATCCACACAATGAGACAAATATAGATAATATCCTTAGGGTAGGGCAGCACCAATAATACTCCTTAAATAAGGAAAAATCCATAAAATATTTCAAGATGAGAGTACCACTTAAAATAATGCAAAGTCTCATAAGCCACTATGTAGGTAAAGACGTAGGGCAGCACCAATAATACTCTTTAAAGAAGGAACACTCCATAAAATCTTTCAAGATGAGAGTACCATTTAAAAGAAGGCAAAGTCTCATAAGCCACTTTGTGGGAAAAGATAATTACAAATAATTCTTCATATGAATGATGATTAAAATGATTTTTTTTTTGTTACATAGGGAGTTGGTTACAACCACTATTTTTAGTAATTGGTGATTTTTTTTTATACATAGGGAAGTTGGTTACAACCACTATTTTTAGTAACTGGTAAACGCAAGATTCAAAACATAGGGATGGATCCCAATAGCATATTCATCTCATTTTTGTTGAATCGGCATGATATGGAGACCACCGGTCACTCGGGGTTTGTACCATCATCATCGATCTGGCGAGCACTCACATGATTTAACACAAACTACTACCTTTGCTAAAGCTGGCAGCATGCCCCCAAGGTTTGAACCTAGGTCTCTTCTTGGCAAGTACTTGGCCAATCAAGCCTTTACCAATCCACCTAGTCCTTAGAAATGATTAAAATGATAATATAGCTTCTTTATACCCATCTTCTAATTCTACTTTGGTTCTATGGTCATTAAACATTGCATCCATGCATTACTCCTTCTTCTTTCTTTTTTTCTCTTTTGAAAAAAAGCAAATTTATATTAAATTAGCACACCTCATGGGGAATCAAACTAACCCTCATTGACAAGGGTTTGTAAACAAAGCGAGAAAAACACAAGATCATTAACCCTTCTTTTAATTGTGCTAAAAACTTTATATAATGTCTCCTTTTGAAATTAAAACCTTGGTTTATTAGGTAAAAGTCTTAATATACTAATAAATTCTCACTTAAAAACTATTACTATTTTATTCTTAAAAAATAATTTTCAACAACAATATGGAGACATATAAACTTGATTTATAATATAAAAGAAAAAACTATTTATCATTTTATAGTTTATTAATTAAATCATTATAATTTAACAATGCTTTTATAAATAAACATTTTAAATTTGTTAAATATTTTTTTTGAGCTTTGAAATTTGAAGAAGAGGTGCAGGATTTAAATTCAAAAGAAAGCAGGTGTACACACCATATCCATCTTATATTCAAACTATTATTTCTATAAACGCCATTAAAATTATATTTTTTCATTTCATGTTCTATTATCAAATTGTATTAATTTAACGAGTTTAATACCTCACATATGATATACATAAATTTCTTTTATGTGAAAATATCCTAGTTAAATATATATATTCTTATTCTGTATCCCCACTGTAAATGTGAGGCTGCCAATGCCCTGAGCTTCCGTTGGGAATCAAAACATTAATTGATCTCACGACATGACAAGGCAGTGCAGTTGATCAGGACGACTTCACTATTCTTGGACTCGGAGATAATGAACAAAAAGAAAGAGCAGATTGTCAACTGAAATGCAAAGAAACCACCTGTAATCACGTGAACCCTCTCACTTTCACCAACTTTAATGAATTCCCAGAAGTACTTGACAAATCCAACCAAATAAAAAAAGGGCAAACAGCCAATTTCATGGGAATCTACTTTGAGGTGTGAGGCCTGCGTCGCTCATCTCCACCATCAACCTGCAGGAAGGGACCCCGTATTGTTGTAGGACACGGCCAAATAATTGTGGCAAGATTCTCCTAAGCTTTTTGTTTTATCTTATTTTATTTTTAAACTTTATAGGAACTTATAATTATAAAAATACTATCAAATCATTGAATCGAATATTAATAATGGATATGCAATCAATTACCTCACAATGTGTTATCTTAAGAATTATACAGTGAGATTATAACTATGTGGTTAGAGATTATATATATATATATATATATATCTTGCGTGGGGAGGTGATAGGTAGTTAAACCTATAAACTCAATAACTTCGAACGATTTATTTTTAATATATAATAATGAAGATAAATAATAATCACTATTGAAAGTAATGTGTTTTTTAATTTTTTAGTTTTATAAGACAAACTTTAAGATCTTGATTGATTTTTATACAGGTAATAGTCAAGTAGTTTAAAATACTTCTGGCTTCTTTTATATATATAAATTAATTATGATTAATTTTTTTATTTATTTTATATGGTAGAATGGGTAGTAGTCATGAATCCTGGTAGGCTGTCCGACTTTTTATGGCCTCCAAGTATTATAAGTATTATGAAATGTTTGCCTCGAAAGTGACGTCACGTCACATAGATCTCTGTGCAGTCCACCCCTATAACCACCATGTCACAATTATTCTAAATATTTTACGCCATTGAAAGCACAAAGGGACAAGCGTTGGCAAGGCCCGAGATTTGAACCTTGGACGTCCACTACCTTGACCTACACCTCGGACCTAATTATGATTAATTTATTTAGTAAAATTATTTACTTTTAAAGTAAGTAATTGAATCAATTAGAAGTCTACATACTCTAGTTCATTCAACAAATACTTGAACATACAAAAACATATCAAAAAATATATATTTTAAGCTAACAAGAATTAAAACCTATTTAATGAGAGTTTACTTCAAGTTTTATATAAATGAAAAACATTCATGAAGCAAGAGAAACAACTACTCAAAAAAAAAAAAACTAAAAAAATGATCTTGTCACTTAAAGCATAATTATAGTTATAAACATGCAAGAAAAGCTAATAAACATTCAAGTCTTTGTTTTTAAAACTTGAATGAAAATAAACAACTCTAGACCCTTGAAACCACCATGTCTTTCTTCTCAGATAGAAAGTCTAAAGGGTGGTAAAATAACTAATGAATTAATTAAAGCAACAATTATCTCCATCTACTTAGAGGCCTTTTTTTATCAAATTATTATCATAAAGTGAAATGCATTGAAAATTGAAAGTGATATTTACTAACTTCTCTTGAAATGATAAACTCAATGGAAGTGAATGACATAGTTATGCATCTTTTTATTTTTAACTGTCACGTCTACGAACCATTTCCTAAATTATTCTAAAGATAATTTTTCTATAAATTTAATCATCTTTGTCACCTTGTCTAAAGCACTCTCGACATTTGCCTTGTAATGTTATTCATTAATTAAAAATTTGTCACTTCAATATAGTTATTTAATTTCAATATCCTCTATCAAACTATGCATTTATTTAGAAACTTTGTCAATGATAGACTCAACCGTGAGTAGCACCCCATGATCATGGTTAATTATTTTCTAAGACAAATTTGATGTAAGAAGAGCATATATGAATTTTAGTAGCAAAAATGGATGAACTAGTTCTAAAATCTATCATTTGTTGTTAAATCTTTATTAGCCAATTTTGAGTGCATTGTTAAGTGATTATTATATTATTTACTATTCTTACACCTCATAAGAGGTTAGATCAATTACCATGATCTATAATAATATCTTGATTTGTTATAAATTAATCCAATTCTAATCTATTGTATTAAATATGTGATATTGAAGTAATGAGAAAAAATGGCTCTTTTGTTTAAACCAACATTTGGTATCACAGCCTAAACATCATCCTAGTATTTTGTAGCATGTCCTTTATATTTTTCATTGTTGCAGTTTCATTTTTCCTCCTCACTAAATATCATCTCACCTTCCTTTGACACTTAAACCTCATTAGTTCCATTCACTGCTTCCTTGATGGAAATTGTGATGAATTTGCCTTCTCTATAATAGCAACAATGATTGATTGTTCCTAAAATATAATTCTAGATTCTCCCTCTAATACAAAAAAAACCCTCCAATCCTCAATCATATGCTTCTATGAATTTTTTTTTTGCTTGATATTGAACTCATGACTCTCATGGTATGCATACAAAATGAGATCATTAAATTTTTGGTGAATCCAAACGTCCAATTTGTTAATTACATTGAATTCATGAATTTCACCAATGATAATGCATAGGCATTTTTGAGGTTAAACAACGCAGGATTCACTAGGTGAGACTGGGCAATAAAATCCCACAAGGTAAATTATTGCAATGGACCAAGAAGAGAGTTTAATAAGGAAAGGAAAACATGTAGATTAACATCTGAAAAATATGTGGGACAAATGGTGTAGGTAGTTCTTTACACCTTTCTTTTATTTTTATTTCCTCCTTTAATAAAAAAATGTCTTATTTCAAAATATTGGAAACTAGGATGGATGAGTGTGAGATATTTTTACCAAGAGACAATGGAGCTTTGATTTAGAAGGTGAAATACACAAATGGGTACCTAGAGGTATTGGAATCATAGAAAAAGTACATTTTCAACAATGACCAACACCTTCAAGTTTTTAAATATTTGCTTTAAATTTTTCATGTTTTATATACCAATTAAAATTTAGCATTGTTTGGTATCAATGATACATTTGGCTTATGTTTACAAGTAAAATTATCACATTGAGCTACTATGTCTATAGCCTAAAAAATTTGTGGTAATGATGTCTAGTAATAAATCCTTTAAATCAGTAGGAATATATAAGGTCATCTTTTCTTGATACTTTCACTCCATCATTCTACTCTATTTATCACTATCACTAGACATAAACCCTAAAATTGAGAAATTTTGAGTATATAGAGAAGTTATACCCATGTAAAAGGATTTCTCTTTAAGTAGGTGTCATTGATATAGTGGATTGTTGAGCAAGGTGTAGAAAAAGTATTGCCATTGTTGTCAACACAAACAGATAGATCAATTGATGCAGTTGATGTAGTGGACAGGAGTTCAAAGGTCAGTCAGAACATGTACAGTGAATTTCTAAGAAGACAAAAGTGGCCCAAATTTAGAAAATCAAAGAAAAATACAAGTAAAAAAACTGTCGTGATATCGCGACATGTTTTCTGTCGTGATTTCGCGACATGTTCCGTTTTCGTGGGCCAAAGACAGAAAAGGCAAAAGGCAGCGAATGTGTCACAATTTCATGACATGTTGTGTTTTTGCAGGCCAAATACAGAAAAGGCAAAAGGTAGCAAATGTGTCACAATTTCGTGACATGTGTTTTCGCGGGCCAAATACAGAAAAGGCACAAGGTAGCGAATGTGTCACGATTTCGTGACATGTTGTGTTTTTGTGGGCCAAAGATAGAAAAGGTACAAGGCAACGAATGTGTCACGATTTTGTGACATGTTGTGTTTTCGTGGGCCAAAGACAGAAAAGGCACAAGGCAGCGAAAGTGTCGTAATTTCACGACATGTTTTGTTTTCGCGGGCGAAAGGCAGAGAAGTGCAAGGAAGCAAAAAGTGTCACGATTTCATGACATGTCTAGTTTTCACGAGTGCAAGACAAGAGGTGAACAAAGAGGTGGAAAATGTCACTATTTTGCGACATGTTGAGTTTTCACAGATAAAGGGCGAGAAGAGCATAAAGAGACAGAAGTGTCATGATTTCACGATAGGTTGCAACAGCACGATCACTAACAGTTAACTGAAGCAAAACAATAGTTAAAGGGGTAGTTGTAGAGGAAAAGCATGCAGCCAAAATAAGAAGAGTTAACTGGAGTCAATGCGATAGTTACAGGAGCAAGTACAAAAGAAATGCATGCATGCACAGAAAATAAGATGAACAGTCATGGTATAGGTATATGTTGCATGTAACGTGTTTAACGAAATGCCCACTCTATAAATTCAAAAGGAGTTACATAAAGAAGAAGTTACAGTTGACAAGTGGCAGAAGAGAATATTAAAGGAACAGTTACGGGTTGCATGCATAAATATGGAAGTTAAAAATAGAGACTAATATGATATAAAAGTAGGTCTGCATGAAGAATAAGGTTGCTGATGTATGTGAGAAATTGTTGTGTAAAGAGGGTTAGAAGAGGGCCGAGAGAGAAATAAGCAGAGCCATGAGAGAGTGCAGAGTTTGATTAATTACAGACCAGTCAAGGTCGTGTAAACAACGAAGGCATTTTTATGTCATTAAGATAATTCAAAATTGCAGTCCAAGTTGGTGCTTGGCATTAGGGGTTGGTTCTCCTATCTGTTGAAGCAAAAAAATAAGGGGTTGGTGCTCCTTCCAGTGGGTGTTGGTAAAGTGTTTATAAAATTGGTGTTTTACAAAGGCTGGATTTGGATTGGAGTCCAAGCAGTCATTTTTGAGGAGTAGCCAAATTGGTGAACCTCGTCACATTATGTGTTGTGTTGTGCTCTCTTATGAAAATTGCTTTACCTATTTTTAAGTTCTCTTTGCTTCAGCATTAAGTGTTGTAGATTTGAATTTTAATAGCTACACTGATTCACCCCCCCCTCTTAGTTTCATTGTGAGAATATCAATTGGTATCAGAGCAAGGTTCTTGAACAAAGATTAATCAGCTAAGGTGATCTTGGAAGGAACACAATGGTAGGTAATGAAGGATTCTCATCAAACAAAGCTCCTTTGTTCAATGGAACTAATTACTCATTCTGGAGACTCAGGATGCAGACATATCTGAGTGCGTTAGGATACAACATTTGGGAATTAGTAGAAAGTGGATACATAGTACCTGCTACTCCTCCAACGGATACTACTAAGAAGAAAAAGTTTGAGAATAACTCCAAAGCACAGAATGCCATAATGTGTGGGCTTGTAGAAAATGAACTGATAAGGATCATGAGCTGTAAATCAACAAAAGACATGTGGGACAAACTGAAGAGCATCCATGAAGGAGATAGCAAGATCAAGGAAGCAAAGCTGCAAACTCATCGAGCTCAGTTAGAAGAATTACAAACGAATGACGATGAGAACATAGAGGCCTATATTTTGAGAGTCAATGGAATCATTAATGCAATTAGAGGACTCGACAAAAAAGTCGAAGATGCGGTTGTCGTGAAAAAGGTACTTAGAACTCTTCACAAAAGATTTAATTCTAAAGTTTGTGTAATAGAAGAGGCTAAAGATCTAAATAATTTTAGCATGGAGGAGATGCATGGTTCTTTGACTGCATACAAAATGAGAATAGGACAAACTAAGCCCATAGACAGAGAAGCTGCTTTTAAAATACAAAAGTTGAACAAGAATCTGAGGATGAAGAGACATCGAATGAAATGAAAGCCAAATTTGTTTGAAAACTTACAAAGGGAAAAGAAAAATATAGAGGAAAGTTACCGTTTAAGTGTTTCAATTGTGGAGGGGTCGGTCACTTTGCAGCTAAGTGTCCAATGAATGAAAAAACCAAAAGTGATGAAGAGTCACACCAAGAAAGAAGTGACTGGAAGAAGAAACCAAATTTTAGGAAAAGCAATTTCAAAAAAAAAAGTTTCATATCCAAGAATGTCAACTCTTTTGAAGATAGCTCAGGTGAATATTCTGAAGAAGAAACAAGTGAAGCTCTGTTCATGGCATTTGAAGAAGCAAAAACAAAAGAAAAACAAGAATGTGATACAAAAATTAAAGATGAGGCTGAAGTTTATCTGGAAGGAGAGTTGGTTGTTGCACTTAAAAAGTTGAATACAGAAAGGAAAAATAATAAAAAGGTCTCAAGAAAACTAGAGGATGTGAATGACATAATAAGCAGTTTGAAAGTACAGACAGAAGAATTTAAAAAAATGTCTGAAGAACTCGAAGTTCAATTAACCATGAAAATAGATGAGTGTTGCAAACTAGAAGAAGAGATTGTTGTCTTAAGAATGCGGCTAGAAGAAAAGAATCAAAAATTAAGTTGCTATCACAAACTTGAAGGAGTTTCTGCAAATCTTGAAAATATTATAAATAGTCAGAGGACTACGGGCATCAAATTTGGCTTGGGCTTTGTCGAAGGAGAATCTTCAAGTGGATCAAAGGCCATAATAGTAGAACAAGTAAATAAATAAGATAAGATCAAGGTTGATCAAGGAAAAATGAATCAGGCAAAAGAAAACAATAGTGCCAGGCACGAGAAGAGTGTTGACAATGAGGGATTCATAAAAGTCACACATCAAATGAGAAGAAAATTTGTGGCTCCTACTATAAAATGGCAAAGACCAATTCCCAGGTTCAATCATTCCTTTTTTGGTTATTGTTTTAAATGCAATGCTTACGGTCATAAGATTTTAGACTACATTCATAATATAGGACAAAGAAACTTCACCAGTAGAAATGTCTTTTCACCCTTGATGGATTATGCAATAGAATGCTATAACTGTCATAACTTTGGACACATTGCAAGAAATTGTAGAAGCACATATGCAGAAAACAGATATCAGGGAAGAAGAACTCAACCAAACAGTTTAAGGCAAAATAGAAAATTCCTAGAAAAACATGCACAAGCTACTGACAAAGAAAAGTCTAAACAAGTAACCAAAACTGTAGCCAAACTAGAGTGGAAAGAAAAGGAGCTACCCAAGGAAGAAAAGGAATCCTTGATTGTCCAGAAAGCTTTCAAAGCACAGAACAAATCTGCACCATGGATATTGGATAGTGGGTGCTCCAGTCACATGACAGGAGATAAACAAAAATTTGAAAAATTACATAAATATGAAGGGGGCTCTGTAAAGTTTGGAAATAATGATGGAGCCAAGATAGTTGGCAAAGGATCAGTAAAGATAAGTGATGGACAGATCAATTCCAAAGAAGCTGTATTTGTGATTGGTTTGAAGCACAACTTACTGAGCGTAAGTCAAATCTGTGACAGAGGTCATGAAGTCATCTTTAAGAAGCAGGGCTGTGAAGTCAAAAAAGCACATAGTGGGAAGCTGATAGCTACTAGATTAAGGACTTCTGGAAATCTATACACTCTCTCAGAAACTTCAGAAGGAACGTGCTTGATTGGATAGGAAGATGAAAATTGGCTGTGGCACAAGAGGCTCGGTCATATTAGCTTTGACAATTTGGTAAAAATAAGTTCAAAAAGGGCAGTAAGAGATATACCCACCATTGGCAAACGGGTAAATAGCATTTATGCTTCATGCCAAAAAGTGAAGCAAACTAGAGCCACATTCAAATCAAAGGAATACTTCACCAGTAAGCCTTTAGATCTAATACATACTGATTTGTGTGGACCCATGATAACACAAAGCATAAATGGTGACAAATACTTTATGCTGTTCATAGATGACTACTCCATGATGACATGGGTACTATTTTTAAAGCTTAAATCAGATGCCTTTGAGATGTTCAAGATTTTTAAAAAACAGGTTGAGAATCAAACTGGAAAAAGAATTAAATGCCTAAGATCAGACAGAGGAGGAGAATTTATCTCAGAAGAATTTGTAGAATACTATCAAAAATATGGGATCAAAAGACAGTTTTCAGTAGTAAGAACACCTCAGCAGAATGGTGTTGTAGAAAGGAAGAACATGACAGTGCAGGAAATGGCATGGACAATGTTGGCTGAGAACAAAATAGCTGACATATTTTGGAAAGAGGTAGTCCATACTGCGGTTTACATCCAAAAAAGGTGCATGTTAAGGACGCATGAAAGCAAAACACCGTATGAGCTATGGTTTGACAGAAAGGCAACAACAAGATATTTCAAAGTGTTCGACAGCAAGTGCTACATCAAACGAACTAAAGATAATCTCGATATATTTGAAGATAGAGCTAAAAAAGGTATTTTTATTGGTTACTCAACAAAAAACAAAGCCTACACATGTTAAAACAAGAGGCTAAAGAAAATTGTGGAGAGTGCAGATGTTAAAGTTGATGAAGGTAGAGATCGAGAAACAACTTATCAAGAAAACTACCCTATTTATGAAGAAGTCATTGAAGGAGATGAAGAAATGAAAACATAAGAGAATCAGAAAATTGACCCAGCTGATTTAAGAATTGACTCAAAAGAAGAAGAAAACAAGAAATTCAAAATAGGTAGCTGGCAGAAAAATCATCCCAAAGAACAGATTATTGGGGTCCCAACAGTTGGTATTCAGACTAGAAGAGTAGTAGTACGAAACTACTCTCTATTATCCAGCATTGAGCCCAAAAATGTTGTTGAAGAAAACATAGATGAAATTTGGATGAAAGCAATTAATGAAGAACTAGATTAGATTGAGAAAAACAAAACCTAGGAGTTAGTACCAAGGCCGACAAATAAAAATGTAATCGGTACTAAATGGATTTTTCAAAATAAATTGAACGAAGATTGACAGGTTGTAAGAAATAAAGCAAGACTAGTCTGTAAAGGCTATGCACAGGTTGAAGGTATTGATTTTGAGGAAACCTTTGCACCAGTAGCCAGACTAGAGGCAATCAGAATGTTTCTAGCTTTAGCAATTCATAAAAATTTCAAGGTATATCAAATAGATGTAAAATCAGCATTTCTGAATAGAAAACTAGAAGAAGAGGTTTACATTGAGCAGCCAGATGGTTTCCAACTCGGTGATAATCCCAACTTTGTTTGCAAGTTGAGGAAATATTTGTATGGTTTAAAACAGGCACCTAGAGCATGGTATGCAAGGATGGATAACTATCTGATTCAACAGCGGTTCAAGAAAGGTTTGGTGGACAACAATCTGTATGTCAAAACAGAGAATGGCCATCTTATTGTCCTTGTTGTTTATGTAGATGATATCATTTTTGGCAGCAGCAATGATAAGTCCTGTAGTGACATAGCAAATAAAATGAAAAAAGAATTTGAGATGTCTATGATTGGTGAACTTTCTTATTTTCTCGGACTGCAAGTCAATCAAAGTGAAAAGGGCATTTTTATTTCTCAAGTTAAATATGTGAAAGAAATGTTGAAAAAGTTCACAATGGAGGACAATAAACCTGTTAGCACTCCCATGACAACAGGTTGCAAGTTGAGCAAGGATGACAAATCTCTAAATGTAGATCAAACCATGTACGGATCTATGATTGGAAGTCTATGTATTGACAGCTACCAGACCAGATATCTTATAGGCAGTATGCATGGTGGCAAGATTTCAGGCTAGTCCCAAAGAGACTCATGTGACAGCCGTGAAGAGGATTTTAGGTACCTCAAGGGTACTATGGAGTATGGGTTATGGTACCCAAAAGGTAAGGACTTCACTCTTATTGCATATTCTAATGCAGATTGGGCAGGATGTATTGATGACAGAAAGAGTACCGGTGGAGGAGCATTTTATCTTGGAGACAGGCTAGTAGCATGGCACAACAAGAAACAAGAATCAGTTTCTCTATCCATAGCAGAGGCAGAATACATTACAGCAACAACATGTTGTACACAAATATTATGGATGATACAAACCCTAAAAGATCTTGGTATTCACATCAAAGAGCCAATTTTAGTTAAATGTGACAACACCAGTGCTATAAACATATCAAAAAATCTGGTTATCCATTCTCGAACCAAACATATTGCAATCCGGTATCACTTCTTGAAGGATAAAGTTGCAGAAGGTGAGGTCAAATTGGATTTTGTTTCGACTATAGAGCAAGTAGCAGCTATATTCACAAAACCATTGCCAAAGGAAGTTTTTGAGTACCTTCGATGTAATTTGGGAGTAGTCACATTTCCCAAGAACTGACTATCAATTGGGATCACATTCTCAGGGGGAGCATTTATGCCTATGTTTATATTTTTGCTCATATTCATGATTTTTGCTAACTATAACAATGTGTATTTGAGAATGTTGTGCATAGACTCAAGGGGAGTCTGCAGCAGCCCTTTGGTATTATTGTCAAAGGGGGAGAAGAATTCCAGAAGAGTGCATGAGTGTTGCCAACAATTCCAAAGGGGGAGATTGTTGAGCAAGGTGCGACAAAAGTATTGTCATTATTGTCAACACAAACGAGATAGATCGGTTGATGCGGTGGACGGGGAGTTCGAGAGGTTAGTCAGAACATGTACAGTGAATTTCCAAGAAAACAGAAGTGGCCCAGATTCAGAAAATCAAAGAAAAAGACAAGTAAGAAAACTGTCACGATATCGCGACATGTTTTCTATCGCGATTTTACGACATGTTCTGTTTTCATGGGCCAAAGATAGAAAATAAAAAAGGCAGCGAATGTGTCACGATTTTGTGACATGTTGTGTTTTCGTAGGCCAAATACAGAAAAGGCAAAAGGCAGCGAATGTGTCACTATTTCGTGACATGTTGTGTTTTCGTGGGCCAAAGACAGAAAAGGTGCAAGGCAGCGAATGTGTCACGATTTTGTGACATGTTGTGTTTTTGCGGGCCAAAGATAGAAAAGGTGCAAGGCAACGAATGTGTCACAATTTCACGACATGTTGTGTTTTCGTGGGCCAAAGACAGAAAAGGCACAAGGCAGCGAAAGTGTCACGATTTTGTGACATGTTCCGTTTTCACGGGCAAAAGGCAGAGAAGTGCAAGGAAGCAAAAAGTGTCGCAATTTCGAGACATGTCTGGTTTTCACAGGTGCAAGACAAGAGGTGAAAAAGGAGGCAGAAAATGTCATGATTTCATGACATGCTGAGTTTTCACGGATAAAGGGCGAGAAAAGCATAAAGAGACAGAAGTGTCATGATTTTATGATAGGTCGTAATAGCACGATCACTGACAGTTAACTGAAGTAGAACAACAGTTAAAGGGGCAGCTGTAGAGGAAAAGCATGCAGCTGAAATAAGAAGAGTTAACTGGAGTCAATGTGATAGTTACAGGAGCAAGTACAAAAGAAATGCATGCATGCACAGAAAATAAGATGAACAGTCATGGTAGAGGTATATGTTGCATGTAACGTGTTTAACGAAATGCCCACTCTATAAATACAAAAGGAGTTACATAAAGAAGAAGTTACAGTTGACAAGTTGTAGAAGAGAATATTAAAGGAACAGTTACGAGTTGCATGCGTAAAGATGGAAGTTAAAAATAGAGACTAATATGATATAAAATCCGGTCTATGTGAAGAATAAGGTTTCTGCCGTATGTGAGAAATTGCTATGTAAAGAGGGTTAGAAGAGGGCCGAGAGAGAAATAAGCAGAGCCGTGAGAGAGTGTAGAGTTTGATTAATTGCATACCAATCAGGGTCGTGTAAACAACAAAGGCATTTTTATGTCATTAAGATAATTCAGAATTGCAGTTCAAGTTGGTGCTTGGCATTAGGGGTTGGTGCTCCTATCTGTTGAAGCAGGAAAATAAGGGGTTGGTGCTCCTTCCAGTGGGTGCTAGTAAAGTGTTTGTAAAATTGGTGTTTTGCAAATGTTGGATTTGGATTGAAGTCCAAGCAGTCATTTTTGAGGAGTAGCCAAATTGGTGAACCTCGTTACATTGTGTGTTGTGGTGTGCTCTCTTGTGAAAATTGCTTTACCTATTTTTAAGTTCTCTTTGGTTCAGCATTAAGTGTTGTAGATTTGAATTTTAATAGCTACACTGATTCACCCCCCCTCTCAGTGTCATTATGAGAATATTATGGATTTCTTTCCATACTACCTTGATACGTCATATTGTTCTCTTTCATTTACCTTAAAGCATCACTCATGTATGGTTGTGTATATTGAGAGGGCTATCTTCTTCCACATACCAATGAGTATATAGGAAGGGTAGGTATATAGAATGATTTAATATATCAAATTGGTCATACATTGAAAGGGATATCATTTGAGAGTCATAAGGAACCCTCACCATGGTAGCATAAAAAAAAATATTATAGATTCATAGCTACTCAAAGGTTCAAACTTTGAAACTTGGGAGACTAAGATGAGAATCATTTCGGTAGTTAAGAACTTTTGGAACATTGTCATGGATATAGCCACTTGAACTTAAGTGCATGAAGATGCCCAAAAAAAACAAATACCAGAGCATTGATGATCATCACCCTTATCATAGAAATTTTTTTTTAACAACATATTTTGTGAAGCATAAACATCCAAGGAGGTATGAGACACACTTTCTACCATCTATACATGGTAGAATGAATCAACAATACTTTACCTTTAGTCTGCACTAAAGAAAGCATGGATACATATATTCACTGAGTTATAGAGTTGAAAGTCGATTTAATGTCATGGGTGATATAGTAGAATATAATCTCTTAGTACCTATCATACTTAGATCTCTACTAGATTTATTTTGAATGTTGATAACTTCCTTATAATTCTAAAACAAGAATGTGTATTTTTATGAGTTGGTGAATATGCTTCAACAAAAATAAGCAACCAACTAGTCAAAGGATCAGTTGGCAAACAATGCACTTATTTCTAATAATTCTAGGAAAAATAAGCCATATAAGGATCCTTCTCCATCATAATCATAGAAACAACCTCAAGAGTAAAAGAGGTACTACCATATTTGTAATAAGAAAGAATAAGATATGAAGAATTTTTGGTATATATCTATGACTCAAGGAGATCAAGTTAAACGACCTCATCATAAAAGGTCATAAGATAAACCATGTCCCAGGTAGAAGCGATAACAAGAGCATATTGCACATGTTGTAAATACTAAGTATATTAAGTTATCATTGATGTCAAAGGGTGCATATTATTCAAGGCAGAAATATTCTTCAAGGGTTTGAAGTTGACAAGGTTGGACAATATAACAATGGACAATTATTTAAGGTAAGTTTTTAAATAAAGAATTATAATATTTAAATATTATACAAAGAATAAAAAATGTTAAAAATGGCTTGAGATAAAAATATTAAATATTGCAAGAAAAGAAAAAGGTTTAAAAGATAATATTATAATTGCTTGGAAAAATATTTAAATACCACAAGAGGAGGCAAAGGTTTAAACACAAAGATTTAATATCTCAAGGGCCAAAATTTTAAAGGAGGCAAAGGTTTAAAGACAAAGATTTAATATCTCAAGGGCAAAAAATTTAGACGATGCAAAGGTTTAAAGACAAAGATTTAATATTTCAAGGGCCAAAGGTTTAAAATATTATAATGTTTTTATAAGGAAAGACACCAACGTTTGGAGAGAAAAATAAAAAATATGCATGCGCCCACATTCATGGGTATTTAAGAAAAACCATATAAATAAGGGCACAAAAATTCATTTGGAAGTGGGCAAGAAACCAAAGCATAATTTGAAAATTCTCTCCATGCAAAAATTGAAGTAGGTCACACAAAACAGAGGAGAGTGTGCTTGAAGGCAAGAGAAAAAAAGATAATATCTTCGTCGTGCCATGACTTGGTTTTCATCTAGGTGACTAGTCCAACTGGTCACCTAGCTGGTGCTAAGGTGCTACCGATAGTAAGGTTGTGGGTTTAAAACTTGCAAGCACTGTTTTGACTGAGGAAATAGTTTTCATTTGAAGAGCATTAACGAAGAGCACTTTATTTACAATGTATTGCGTGGTGGTGACTACCCGCTTAGGTAGCTCATATGGTTACCAAGCCTTGGCTTGGGCACTGTGTTGGCATAGGTTAAGATTTCAATTCTTAGCACTTTCGTGGAGGCTTGTTGGTAAAGGTATGGACAAAAGTTTTATTTAAATTTTATATGAGGAGAGATAGTTTGCTGGATTAATTGGTTAGAATAAGACCAAAAAATTTGTTTACATTTTAAATTAGAAAAGGAGACATAAGGTGTATTAAGGATTATCTAAAATTGTAATTTGTGCATAAGGAAAATAAATAAAGGATGATTTGGGTATTACTTGAAAGTTATAAATCTTGCATGTTAGAAAGGGAGTTATAAGGTGTAATGTGGTTTATTTTTTATTGTATTTCTAATTTATAGAAAAAAGGAATTTTAAGGGTTTGGTTATTCTTAAAATATTTGAGTGTGAGATTAAAAAGGAGATAAAAAGGTATTATTTTTCAAGCCTTATTGTGCACGTTTTTGGGAAGGTTTTTGTGGATGATTTTCTATCTATGCAAGAAATAGAAAATTACTAACCAGATTTTTGAAGGATCAAACTGGAAGTTATTTTGCCAAGATAAGTTTGAGAAGCTCATTATAAACAAGGCAATTTTAGAGATATGGTGATTTAATCCCTTGCATAAGGTTTATTTTTTGATGAAGAAAATGTGTTGATGTTATATGGTTGGAGATATAAGGATTGATTTGATGAGCATTAGTGTTGAATGAAATTGGGATTAAATGTGCAAATATTATAGGTCAGTTTTTGTGAGTAGAGTTGTGCACTGCTTTAAATGAATTTGGGAATAAAAGTGCAAGGGTTTGAGAATAAAGTTGTGCATTGCTTTGATTGAAATGGGGAATAATGGTGTAAGGTTTTGTGAAGCAAAATTATACATTTGTTTTGATTGATTTTGAGAGTACATAATAAGTCAATTATCAAGTGTTATACTAGAGCTATATTTTTAATACAATAAATGTGAGATATGAGAAAGTGACAAACTTAATAAATATGAAATAATATATTGGGTATTTGTATTGCATATAATTATTTATATGTTCATGAAGAAAAAGGATTTTGGGTAGAATATATCTGAATTACTTTAGCCATAAAAAACACTTTTGGGAAAGATAGAAGCATTGTTTGTTTGCAAGATTTGGTAATATTTGGAGTAGGTTCTATAAGCAGATATGATAATATTTTAGCAGGTTTTGGTGAGCAAATTTGAGCAAGTCTTGTGTGTAGGCTTGGAGTAGATTTGACTAGGTTATGGTGAGCTAATTTGAGCAAGTCTTGTGTGTAGGCTTGGAGAATATTTGAACAAAGTGGATTGAGGTCTCTTGTGGATAGAGGTCCATGAATCAGAGTAGAGGGGATTGAGGTCTCCTTTAGATAGAGATCCATGAACTAGAGTAGAGGGGATTGAGGTCTCCTGTGGATAGAGGTCCACGAACCAAAGCAAAGGATATTAAGGTCTCCTATAGATATAAATCCATAAACCAGAGTAGAGGGGATTAAAGTATCATGTGGATAAAGGTACATGAACTAGAGCAGAGGGGATTTATGTATCTTGTGGATTGGGATCCATGAAATTATGAGAGGTCATAGGTGTCTCCTATGGATAGATTTCCACAAGCATTATAATAGAAAATGAGTTTCCAAGAATTTTGTTGAGAAATTTATAAGAAATATTTCTCTATGAATATAGCCCACATTGGGTGAACCACATTAAATTTGTGTCTCTCATGTGTGTGATGATTTGTGTATTTTTCAATTGATAATATTGGATGATATTGCCTTGGAAAGAAAAGTAAAAGTTTGATCTTATATTGTTCACCCCCTCTCAATATAAGCTTGTGTTCTTCAAGTATATGAAGAATCAAATTTAAACTTAGAATAAGCACATATGGTTCTAATGTCTAAGGAAAAAATAAGATCAAAGGATAGTTTTTAGTACATTGATTCAAGTTCTAGAAAGTATATGATAGGGGAGAAAGTATGGTTTAATTCATTACAAGCCAAAGATGAGAAAGTAATCACCATTGTAGATGATAAAACCTATTAACTGATAGGAGTGGAAGATGTTCCTATCAATATTCTTGGATTTAAATGAACCATTGTAAAGGTACTATATGTATATGGATTGGAAAACATGTTGTCTATACCATATGTTCTAGATCATAATATGGTGGTTATCAAATTGTTGATGGAAATAAGAAGTAATCTATCACAAATATAACAATATTGTGGTAATAAAGTCCTGCAAGACTGTTTTTTTGTGCTCAATGTCATATCATCTCCTAGTGTCACACTATCAGTAGACACAACAGATGTTACTTCCATTCAACATAGAAGATATGGTCATCTAAGTTCTAGATACTCTAGTTGAGTAAGCATCATATGGTGTTAGTTCTTCCAAAAATTTCACCCATATTGATAGTATAATCAAGTTTTTTAGTAGGAAAATAACAGCAAATACCCTTTGATTTGAGCACTCATAGATCCAAAGATACATTAGATGTGTTACATGCCTATCTAGGTGGATCCATCCTAGCTAGTTTCTATGAGCATAGATACTTTTAGTTGTTTGTACATGACTACTCAAGGATGTTGCAGATGTATTTCTTGTAACTAAATTCAAATACACTCAAGTATTTATCGCATTTCAATACATGTGCAAAAAAAAAATTTGGGCATTCTATTCATGTAAAAAAATAAAATGTAAATATCTAATGAAGAACAACACATGGAATCTTGTTGATCTACTAAAAGCAATGAAGGTCATAGGCTACAAGTGGGTCTTCAAAATCAAATACAATAAAAATGAATCTATTGATAAGTATAAGGAATGACTCAAAAGAAAAAATTAATTATGAAGAGATATTCACACCCAAAACAAAGAAAAGGTGTACATGACACAACTTGAATGATTTATTTTTAATGAAAAGCACAAAAAGGTTTGTAGACTGATAAAATCGCTATATGAGTTCAAGTAGACTCTCAAATATTGGTACATCAAAATTAATGATCACCTATTACAGCATGGTTTCACCATATGTCCATTTTAGATAGTGGTAGCGATACATGTGGTGTATGTTGATGATCTAGTCATTATTAGTAGCTTAGATAATCTAGTAAATGATGTGAAGAATAACTTCAAGATTTTATTTGACATTATATATTTGGAACTTCTGTGTTATTGTCTTGACTTAGAAGTATGACAAAGAAAAATTTATAGTATGGTCTCACAAACAAAGTATGCTAAGACAATACTTTTAAAATATCAGATGGTATATTGTAGACCTAAGCCAACACTAATGGAGCAAAGGTTACAATTTTCCAGATATGATAAGTCACCTTATATATCTGGTACTATTTACTGTATGATCATTGGAAGTATCATTTACTTGACAAATGAAGAACACAAGCTTATACTGAGAGGGGGGTGAACAATATAAGAGCACTTTTTACTTTTCTTTCAAATCAATATTATGCAGTGTATAGATAGCAGTATCAATAGCAGTAATCAAAGCAATGCACAAAACACCATACACAATAGAGACACAAATTTAACGTGGTTCACCCAAATATGGCTACCTCCACGGAGAAAATATTTCTTCTAAATATTTCTCAAATAATCTCTTGGGAATCCTTCCCAATTACAATGTTTATGGACCTCTATCCAAAGGAGATGTTGATCCCCTAAATCTAGTTTGTGGATCTCTATCCATAGGAGAACTCCTTCTCCTCTACTCTGGATGGTGATCCTCTAGAAGATGACTGCCTCCACTACACTGGCTTGTGGATCTCTCTCCACTGAAGACTCTTATCCCCACTCAGAAGACCTATCCTCACTACCCTGGCTGATGGATCTCTATCCACTAGGAGACTCTATCCTCTCTACTCTATCACCTCCAAAGCTCTATCTCAATTCTGTACTAAACTAGTCCATCGTCTAGCACAACTCTACTCAATCTTGCACTAAACATAGTTCATTCGGTCTAGCACAAGTCTCTCAATAAGCTCACTCAAATCTACTAAACATAGTCCATTCGGTCTAGCACAAATCTGCTCAACTCTTGCACTAAAAATCATCGTCTAGCACAAGTCCACTCAAATCTCACTAAACAATCATCTCTAGCACAAATCTCTCAATAGGTCCACTCATAACCTACTCAAATCTGCTCAATAGGTCCACTCAGAACCTATCCAAATCTGCTCAATAGGTCCACATAGAACCTATCCAAATCTCTCAATAGGTCCACACAAAACCTATCCAAATCTGCTCAATAGGTCCACACAGAACTCTAACTCTCTCAAAGTCCACCATAAACCTCTCAAATATACTCAACAGTCCAACAAGCTCACACACAGAACTTGTCCAAATCTCTCAATAAGTCCTCTCTAGGACTTGCTCAAATCTGTATTGTAAGCTTCCACAAAATCTTACACAAAATCAGTCCACAAGTCTTCTCAAAGACTTACCTCAAATCTGCTTAACAAGTCCACACAAGAACTTGTCCAATCTCATAGAAACATAAAGAGAATTGTTAGAGACTCAATATGTTCTTT
Organism: Wollemia nobilis; assembly: GCA_028583015.1. NCBI lineage: Eukaryota > Viridiplantae > Streptophyta > Pinopsida > Araucariales > Araucariaceae > Wollemia > Wollemia nobilis. Next base: position 5,944,674 of record JAQPPZ010016856.1, read on the forward strand.
ACTCAATGCTCAATCACTTTCTCAACTCAAATCAATCTCATAGAATCATAAAGAGAATTGTTAGAGACTCAATATGTTCTATACTCAAAACTCAATCACTTTCTCAACTCAATCTCATAGAAGCATAAAGAGAATTGTTAGAGACTCAATATGTTCTATTCTCAAAACTCAATCTCAACTCAAATCAGAATATAGAATAGTTTGTTTTATGGAACTTGAACAATCACTTCATACATCCACTTGACTAGGCTCAATCAACTCTACTCAACCAATCACTTCAAGAAACAACTCTTGCTCACAAACCCTAGTCCAAGCATGTATCATCCAACTCAAAATATTTCCAACAATGCTCAACAACAAATCTCACATAACAATGATACTCATGATCTTTTCAAACCCTAGTTCAAGTTCTTTGCATAACAACTCACTTCAACAACCATGCTCATCAAACAAGGTTTTAATCACAACTCTCAATTTCAGAAAACCTTGAAGCATTAACTCAAACACTTCACTCAACCAATGATCTCAACAACAATGCTAATAAAACAAGGTTTTAATCTCAACTCTCAAATCAGAAAACCTTGAAGCAATAACTCAACCACTTTCGAAAAGGAAACCCTAATCAAGTCCTTTTCACTCCAAACTTAATTTTCAATAAAGCCAATCAACCAAGTCAACCAAAGAAGAATTTGCCCATACCTTTTTGAATGTCAAGTAGTTGACCTCACAAATCTGCCACACTCACAATTACTTCTTTGCCAATCTCAATAAGGGTTAGAGGATAATTTTCTTCAACAAAACATATCACAAAAATAATATCAAAATTACACCTTATCACTCCAACTTAAATAATAATCAATATCCTCACAATAGTCACAAAAACCCTTAATTCAAAATAACATACTACCCACAAAGTCTTAACCTTTCAATATTCCACAATAGCAATTTTAAGACTTAAAAATAAAAATAGAATTCTCCTTATAACTCCTAAAGGTAATTCTCAACTACCACAACTTTATTACAAAGCAACCTTTCCAAACTCAACCACTAAACAACCTTATACCTCCAACTTAGGCATTTAATTAAAAATAAAATAAAAAATATTACCTTTGCCTTTGGAGGGAATCGAACCCTCAACGTTGCCCCCTATGAGCGCCTTAACCATGGCCAAAGTCCCGCACGAGCCAAGCACTCATTGAGATTAACGAAGCACCACATGCTTCTTAATCTCCACTCTCTCCTTCCACCTTGGCAAAAGAACGTGCACCATAGGTGCTTCACTCAACACACCTCACGATGCACCCATCATGATTCGAACATGAATTCCCTTGCAAGCCAACGCTTTCACGCTTTCCAAAATGCCACTAGACCACGTTGTCTTATGCAACTTCAAAAATCGAAGCTTCCTCCCTTCAACACTTTGTTGTCACATTTTTCGCATACACTCACGAGCTCTTTCTTTTGCAAGCCAATATTTTCACTTTAGAGCAAGGATAATAAATTTGAACTTTAGGCATAGTATTTATATGCTTCTTCCACTACTTTGAAAATGTCGATGCTTTCCTTGTTGTCTTCTATGACGTCGGTGAAGATCATAAAGGCTTCGAATGCCTTTGGTCTTAAACCCAACCTTTGGGTTTATTAAAATATCTTTAGACTTTATAAAACCCACTTTTGCCTTATAAAACATTATAATAAGAATTATAAATATTTTATTTGGGTTTTCACCATGGCACATTTAATATTATAATAACCACTATTATAATATTATACCTTTGATAAAGTACCTTTAATATTTATTTATAAAATTTAAATTCACACTGAATTTAAATAATTTATAAAATAAATATTATAACCCCTTTTTAACTTCTATCTTTTGCACTGTTTCACTTGATCTTTGGCCTTCTTCCTGGATATCAAATAACCATTTTTATCCCCTTTGTTTCCTGCTGAAATATTTGGTATTAATGATGACTTCATCTGGTGACATCAATGACAACTTTGACTTAGGGACTCAAAATGTCCAACAATCTCCCCCTTTGTCATTGATGGCAACCCATACTCTTCTTACCGAAACCTGACATTTATTTTTCCTTCTGCTCCCCTGGGACATTGCTCCCCCTAGCTCAATGCTCTCTCAAATATCAAATCTCTCCCCAATATCTCCCCAATACACAAATCTCTCCCCCTTTGACATCAATGGCAAAGGGTCACCTTTGGGGCTCGGGGCTAAGAATGAGCCTCTTAGCTTAGCCCCTCCCCCACCTCCTTTGAGGTGGTTAATTCTGGGGTGGGAGTATTTCTACTCCCAAAAGGCATTGTTCTTTGCCTTTATCCTCTTCCTTTATTTTCTAAATTTTCTTATTCTTCTGATTGTTTCTATCCATGTCATCATTCCTATTCCTATCATCATTCTTTCTTTTCTATTCTCATCCATGTTCTTTTCTTTCATCATTCCTATTCCTACTCTTCTTATCCATGTTCCTATTCATGTTCATTTCTTGTTCATATTCCTATTCCTATTCATACCTATTTTCTGGAATATTTGCTCTACACCATTTTGTTGTGTGACCATCATTATTGCACTTATAACACTTAATGTTATTATTCCTTGGAGGTGCAAATGTCTTAGGATTTCTCCTAGTGAAGCCATATCCTCTTCTGTCATGAATCCTGCAATTCATTGCCTTGTGACCAAACTCATTACATGAGTAGCAATACCCATGAAAAATCTATCCTTTCCCATATTCCTGTATTTCATGTGTCCTGCATTGTGAAGCCATGTGCCCAAACCTGTGACATGAAAAACATCTTCCATTGAAGCTTCCTTGTCTTGACCTCATTGGTCTCCTATTCTGATTGTTGTTCCATCTGTATCTTTTATGTGCATTGTTCCTATCTTTGTTGAACTCTTTATTGTCCAACTCATCCTCTGATGTCTCACTCCCTCTTACACTGTCTTCTTCTGATGTATCTTCATCTGAAGTTTCTTCTTCTTCAAGACTTGAAGTAGACTTTTCTTCCCATTTCTTTTGTACCTATTTAGAACCAAGACCTATCTTGTTTGTTGCTCCTCTTTGTATCTTGACTATTTTATCCACACTCTTTGCACTATTTACATACTTGTATAGCTTATTCTTGGAGTCTTCTACATCTTCCTTTAGTAGAGCCACTTCTTGTGCTAACTTCTCACATTCCAAGATCTTTGCTTCTAACTTATCTTTGAACTTCTTTGCCTTAGCCTTTGATTTTTCTAAATCCTCTATGAGCAATAATCTTTCTTCATCACATTCTTGAAACTGAATTTCAAGCTTAGAGTGTTGCTTTCTTACCTTCTTTACCATGTCAAGGGCATAGATGAGTTCTCCCTTGAGATCATAACCATTCTCTACTGAATAATCCTCTATTTTTTTACCTTTGTCCACATCATTACTTTCTTTTGGCTTGTCTTCTATAGGATCACTCACTTCTTCTTCTAATGCCATTAGAATATTTTCATCTGGTCTTTCAAGTGCATCTTCATAGTCATCATCACTAAAACTATAACCATCCCTTGTGCAATCATCTTCAAGATGTCCAAATCTACCACATCTAAAACACTTGAGAATAACTGGAGTCTTTTTCTTAACTGGTTCTTTCTCTTCAATCATAAATAGGACTTCATCTCTATCATTGTCTGAAAAGCTAGCATCACTATCATTTGAGTACTTACTTGCATTATCCGCATAGTAGCTTCTCTTTTGTCTTTGGAAGAACTTCTTTCCTTGTCTGCTTTGTCCATCCTTGCTTTTCTTTTGGTGCCTGTATCTTTCTGATTCCCTGTACCTGTGATCCTATTTTTCTTCACCATTGTTGTTCTTTGGCTCTTTACAATCTGTTGCAAAATATCCATACTTTCCACAATTGAAACACTTAACAGATCTTAGATCTATGGGTCTTCTGGAACCTTTATCTCTTCTACCATAATTAGCTTCTTCATCACTGGATGACTCACTGCTTGATTCTGACTTCTTACCCTTTATCTTCTTGTTCGCTTTGAATGCATCCTTTTTGGAAGGATAGGATCTTTTGTTCTTATCTCAAAAGTTGTAAGCATGCCAAGTAAAGAATTTCTTGTCAGACAATCACTATCAATTGATGTTTCTATAGCAGAAACCTTTTCACTGTACCTTTTTGGAAGAGTTCTCAAGATCTTATCACAAGCATCAGATTCATCGACCTTCATTCCAAGACCTCTCATCTCATGTACAAGTTCATCAATCTTACTGAGATAGTCATGAATGTTTTCATCATCCTGCATTCTTAAGTTTTCAAATTCTCCTTTGAGATTTTTGATCTTAGCTTTCTGACACCTTTATCTCCTTCATATATGTTATGTAGTAGTTCCCACATTTCTTTTGTTATTTTACAATCCATAACCTTCATAGATTCTGATCTACGCAATCCTTTTATAATTGCATTCATAGCTCTTGAATTTGCATGCATTAGAAGCTTACCTTCCTTATCTATAGGAGGATTGACTGTTGAATCATATCCAAGTTCCACTGCATCCCAAACTTCATTACCAAGTGCCATCAGGTGAAATCTCATTAGCATACACCAATACAAGAAGTCACTTCCATCAAATACTAGTACTATATTATTGATGGACCCATCCCTTTGATCCTTTTGATCCATTGTGTTCTTGACCACTTTTCCTTCAAGATATCAAACTCTTCTGAAGGAACCCACTCTGATACCAATTGAAGAACACAAGCTTATACTGAGAGGGGGTGAACAATATAAGAGCACTTTTTACTTTTCTTTCAAATCAATATTATGCAGTGTATAGATAGCAGTATCAATAGCAGTAATCAAAGCAATGCACAAAACACCATACACAATAGAGACACATATTTAACGTGGTTCACCCAAATATGGCTACCTCCACGGAGAAAATATTTCTTCTAAATATTTCTCAAATAATCTCTTGGGAATCCTTCCCAATTACAATGTTTATGGACCTCTATCCAAAGGAGATGTTGATCCCCTAAATCTAGTTTGTGGATCTCTATCCATAGGAGAACTCCTTCTCCTCTACTCTGGCTGGTGATCCTCTAGAAGATGACTACCTCCACTGCACTAGCTTGTGGATCTCTCTCCACTGAAGACTCTTATCCCCACTCAGAAGACCTATCCTCACTACCCTGGCTGATGGATCTCTATCCACAGGAGACTCTATCCTCTCTACTCTATCACCTCCAAAGCTCTATCTCAATTTTGTACTAAACATAGTCCAGTCGGTCTAGCACAACTCTGCTCAATCTTGCACTAAACATAGTTCATTCGGTCTAGCACAAGTCTCTCAATAAGCTCACTCAAATCTACACTAAACATAGTCCATTCGGTCTAGCACAAATCTGCTCAACTCTTGCACTAAACACAGTCTAGTCGGTCTAGCACAAGTCCACTCAAATCTACACTAAACATAGTCTAGTCGATCTAGCACAAATATGCTCAATAGGTCCACTCAGAACCTACTCAAATATACTCAATAGGTCCACTCAAAACCTATCCAAATTTTCTCAACAGGTCCACCATAACCTATCCAAATCTACTCAACAGGTCCACAGAACCTATCAAATATTCAAAGTCCAACAGCACCCAATATCTCAAACAACAAAACTTTTCCAAATCTCTCAACAAGCTCACACAGAACTTGTCCAAATCTGCTCAATAAGTCCTCTCTAGGACTTGCTCAAATCTGTATTGTAAGCTTCCACAAAAGCTCACACAAAATCAGTCCACAAGTCTTCTCAAAGACTTACCTCAAATCTGCTTAACAAGTCCACACAAACTTGTCCAATCTCATAGAAACATAAAGAGAATTGTTAGAGACTCAATATGTTCTTTACTCAATGCTCAATCACTTTCTCAACTCAAATCAATCTCATAGAATCATAAAGAGAATTGTTAGAGACTCAATATGTTCTATACTCAAAACTCAATCACTTTCTCAACTCAATCTCATAGAAGCATAAAGAGAATTGTTAGAGACTCAATATGTTCTATTCTCAAAACTCAATCTCAACTCAAATCAGAATATAGAATAGTTTGTTTTATGGAACTTGAACAATCACTTCATACATCCACTTGACTAGGCTCAATCAACTCTACTCAACCAATCACTTCAAGAAACAACTCTTGCTCACAAACCCTAGTCCAAGCATGTATCATCCAACTCAAAATATTTCCAACAATGCTCAACAACAAATCTCACATAACAATGATACTCATGATCTTTTCAAACCCTAGTTCAAGTTCTTTGCATAACAACTCACTTCAACAACCATGCTCATCAAACAAGGTTTTAATCACAACTCTCAATTTCAGAAAACCTTGAAGCATTAACTCAAACACTTCACTCAACCAATGATCTCAACAACAATGCTAATAAAACAAGGTTTTAATCTCAACTCTCAAATCAGAAAACCTTGAAGCAATAACTCAACCACTTTTGAAAAGGAAACCCTAATCAAGTCCTTTTCACTCCAAACTTAATTTTCAATAAAGCCAATCAACCAAGTCAACCAAAGAAGAATTTGCCCATACCTTTTTGAATGTCAAGTAGTTGACCTCACAAATCTGCCACACTCACAATTACTTCTTTGCCAATCTCAATAAGGGTTAGAGGATAATTTTCTTCAACAAAACATATCACAAAAATAATATCAAAATTACACCTTATCACTCCAACTTAAATAATAATCAATATCCTCACAATAGTCACAAAAACCCTTAATTCAAAATAACATACTACCCACAAAGTCTTAACCTTTCAATATTCCACAATAGCAATTTTAAGACTTAAAAATAAAAATAGAATTCTCCTTATAACTCCTAAAGGTAATTCTCAACTACCACAACTTTATTACAAAGCAACCTTTCCAAACTCAACCACTAAACAACCTTATACCTCCAACTTAGGCATTTAATTAAAAATAAAATAAAAAATATTACCTTTGCCTTTGGAGGGAATCGAACCCTCAATGTTGCCCCCTATGAGCGCCTTAACCATGGCCAAAGTCACCGCACGAGCCAAGCGCTCATTGAGATTAACGAAGCACCACGTGCTTCTTAATCTCCACTCTCTCCTTCCACCTTGGCAAAAGAACGTGCACCGTAGGCGCTTCACTCAACACACCTCACGATGCACCCATCGTGATTCGAACATGAATTCCCTTGCAAGCCAATGCTTTCATGCTTTCCAAAATGCCACTAGACCACGTTGTCTTATGCAACTTCAAAAATTGAAGCTTCCTCCCTTCAACACTTTGTTGTCACATTTTTCGCATACACTCACGAGCTCTTTCTTTCGCAAGCCAATATTTTCACTTTAGAGCAAGGATAATAAATTTGAACTTTAGGCATAGTATTTATATGCTTCTTCCACTACTTTGAAAATGTCGGTGCTTTCCTTGTTGTCTTCTATGACGTCGGCGGAGATCATAAAGGCTTCGAATGCCTTTGGTCTTAAACCCAACCTTTGGGTTTATTAAAATATCTTTAGACTTTATAAAACCCACTTTTGCCTTATAAAACATTATAATAAGAATTATAAATATTTTATTTGGGTTTTCACCATGGCACATTTAATATTATAATAACCACTATTATAATATTATACCTTTGATAAAGTACCTTTAATATTTATTTATAAAATTTAAATTCACATTGAATTTAAATAATTTATAAAATAAATATTATAACCCCTTTTTAACTTTTGTCTTTTGCACTGTTTCACTTGATCTTTGGCCTTCTTCCTGGATATCAAATAACCATTTTTATCCCCTTTGTTTCCTGCTGAAATATTTGGTATTAATGATGACTTCATCTGGTGACATCAATGACAACTTTGACTTAGGGACTCAAAATGTCCAACAAGAAATACCATGCTTGATATGATCTTCACTATGAATTATATTTTAAGATTCATATATGAGCCTAAGATGATTAATTATAAGGTAGTAAAGAGGATATTGCAATATGTTCATGGTATAGTGGAATATAGCCCTAAATATAGGAAGAATGATAAATAATTTCTATAAGGATACACAAACTCAAATTATGTTGGATCTATAGATGAGAGGAGGCCAACATCTAGATATCTATTTTATCTAGGATCTAGACCTATCTTGTGGTATAGCAATAAATAATAGGTAGTATTATTATCATCCATAGTGGTAGAATATTGCACTACACAAGGAGCTATATGTGAAATGATATAATTAAATCACATACTATAAGATATGGGTGTATAGAAAAATCGAGTGATAGCTTTAAAATATGATAATCAAGGTGTTTTGAAACTGGTCAAGAATATAGTCTTTCATGAAAGAGAAAAACTCATTGAAGTTCAATCACTACATTCGAGAACATGCTTAGAATCATAAAATTTAGCTCTAGCATATTTCCATTGAAGAAGAACTTATGGATATTTTCATAAAAGCACTTTCATGTATCAAATTTGAATTGTTTTATAGCTCTATTTGCATACCAAATAATGTAATAAGGAGGATATTAGGTTATTATTATATTATTTACTATTATTACATCTCATAGGAGGTTAGATCAAATATCTTGATTCGTTACAACTTGATTTGTTTCAAAGATGAGGCTCTATGTAATTTTTTCTATTGTATTAAATATATCATATTAATGTAATGAAAAAAGAATGTTTTTTTTTGCTCAAACCAATATGCACAAGATAATTTCTTGTATAATGTGATATTTTTCTCATTCTTGACCAGTTTTCCTCTTAGTATCCTTGTAAAAACATAATTTTAGAAAAATGTCAATATTTGAGTCAAATTTTACTTTTATATATTTTTTTGTTACACTTATGATAATATCCTTGTGATGTTCAATGGTGTTTACTATAGATTCTTGTTCTTTCAAATCATAAATTTGAGAAGTGAGGGATTGCACCATAGATATATAACATGATTCTTTATCTTCTATCATTTTAACTGGGCATAGTAGTGGATATATTGGAACTCTAAATAGAGGTCCAAGGTTTGAATCTTACAAGGGGTAGGATTGTAAACCTTGCTTTGATAACTAGAGTATGGTTGGATAGCCATATGTTGGGTAAAGAACATCCTCCATGAGAGTCATCTCATATGACATATGGTTTTACAAACATTAAAAACTACTTTATATTTTTTCTTAAACTCTCTCCTCAAAATATTACCTTTACCTTTGGAGGGAATCGAACCCTCAATGTTGTCCCCTATGAGCGCATTAACCATGGTCAAAGTCATCACACAAACCAAGCACTCGTTTAGATTAAAAAAGCACCACGTGCTTCTTAATCTCCACTCTCTCCTTCTACCTTGGAAAAATAATGTGCGTCATAGGGGCTTCATTCAACACACCTTACGATGCACCCATCGTGATTCAAACACGAATTTCATTGCAATACAATGCTTTCATGCTTTCCAACTTGCCACTAGACCATGTTGTCTTATGCAACTTCAAAAATTGAAGCTTCCTACCTTCAACACTTTGTTGTCACATTTTTCGCATACACTCACGAGCTCTTTCTTTCACAAGACAATATTTTCACTTTAGAGAAAGGATAATAAATTTGAACTTTAGGCATAGTATTTATATGCTTCTTCCACTTCTCTAAAAATGTCAGTGCTTTCCTTGTTGTCTTCTATGACGTCAGCGAAGATCATAAAGGCTTCAAATGCATTTGGTATTAAACCCAACCTTTGGGTTTATTAAAATATCTTTAGACTTTATAAAACCCACTTTTGCCTTATAAAACATTATAATAAGAATTATAAATATTTCGTTTGGGTTTTCACCATGGCACATTTAATATTATAATAACCACTATTATAATATTATACCTTTGATAAAGTACCTTTAATATTTATTTATAAAATTTAAATTCACACTGAATCTAAATAATTTATAAAATTAATATTATAACCCCTTTTTAACTTCTGTCTTTTACACTGTTTCACTTGATCTTTGGCCTTCTTCCTGGATATCAAATAACAATTTTTATCCCCTTTGTTTCCTACTGAAATATTTGGTTTTAATGATGAATTCATCTGGTGACATCAATGACAACTTTGACTTAGGGACTCAAAATGTCCAACAAGAAATACCATGCTTGATATGATCTTCACTATGAATTATATTTTAAGATTCATATATGAGCCTAAGATGATTAATTATAATGTAGTAAAGAGGATATTGCAATATGTTCATGGTATAGTGGAATATAACCCTAAGTATAGGAAGAATGATAAATACTTTCTACAAGGATACACAAACTCAAATTATGTTGGATCTATAGATGAGAGGAGGCCAACATCTAGATATGTATTTTATCTAGGATTTAGACCTATCTTGTGGTATAGCAAGAAATAATAGGTAGTATTATTATCATCCATAGAGGTAGAATATTGCACTACACAAGGAGCTATATGTGAAATTATATGATTACATCACATACTATAAGATATGGGTGTATAGAAAAATCGAGTGATAGCTTTAAAATATGATAATCAAGGTGTTTTGAAACTGGTCAAGAATATAGTCTTTCATGAAAGAGAAAAACTCATTGAAGTTCAATCGCTACATTCGAGAACATGCTTAGAATCATAAAATTTAACTCTAGCATATTTCCATTGAAGAACTTATGGATATTTTCATAAAAGAACTTTCATGTATCAAATTTGAATTGTTTTATAGCTCTATTTTCATACCAAATAATGTAATAAGGAGGATATTAGGTTATTATTATATTATTTACTATTGTTACATATCATAGGAGGTTAGATCAAATATCTTGATCTATAACAATATCTTGATTCATTACAACTTGATTTGTTTCAAAGATGAGGCTATATGTAATTTGTTCTATTGTATTAAATATATCATATTAATGTAATGAAAAAAGAATGCGGACCAAGTGATTGTAGGAATCCTTGGAGCATTTTGGGATTGACCAAGCGATTGTAGGAATCCTTGGAGCATTTTGGGATTGGATGCTTTAGATATGGAATGGCCACAAGTGACTGATGTTCAACGGTTCTAATTCCTTGATTCCATCAAGAGAGGCGAGCCGGAATGTTCTAGGTCCTATTTTGCTATCAATTACATAGGGACCTAACCAATTTGCCGTGAAATTATCCCTTATATGGGACGACAAACTAGAGTTCTGTTGGTTTTCTTTTAAGACCAAGTCACCAATCCGAAAGTCCCTCAGGTGAACTTTCATGTTGTATTCTTTCTTATGTCACTCTTGATAGATACGTAGATGCTCGAGAGCATTAACATGTCATTTTTCAAGCAATGTAAGCTCGTCTAACCGGGCCTGCCACGTAGTGTCATCATCGATGAACTCTTGCATTGATATGCGTAGGGAGCGAATCTCCAACTCGAGAGGCTTGACTACCTCGGAGCCATACACGAGCGAAAATGGAGTTACCCCAGTGGGCGTCCGAATGCTAGTGTGATAAGCCCATAGGGCAAGTGGGATCTAAATGTGCCAATCCTTATGACTGTCTGTGATTGTATTTTTAAGGATAGCAACTAGCGTTTTTTTTGACGCCTCTGCTTGCCCATTTGCCTGTGGATAATAGGGTATCGAAAAACTATGCTGAATTTTGTACTTTGTGGTCAAAGCATGCACATATTTGTTCTTGAATGATGTCCCATTATCCGAGATTATCTTGGATGGAATACCAAAATGACATGATGTTATGCAAAATAAACTCCACAATGCGGGGTCTAGTCATAGAGGTTAGAGGAACCACTTCCACCCACTTGGTGAAGTAATCTGTGGCCATTATGATAAAAGTGTGATGGTCAGAAGATGCAGGGGAGATATTTTTGATGAGATCTAAGCCCCACTACAAAAATGGCCAAGTCGATTGGATCGACTGCAAGGCCTGGGAAGGTACGTGTGTCAAATTGGCATGATGTTGACACTTTATGCACTTCTGCACATATGTGTAGACACCAAAACAACACCAATCCAATTATGTGACTGCAAACACTGATCGCTTTGACACACACAGCCCCCAGGGCAGCCCTTAGAGGTTAAAAAGTGGTCCTAACCACTTTTGTAGCAATTTTGTAAGGTCAAAAGGCAATTTGGCACATTCGGGCACTTTGCTCAGTATTCATCTCACCCAGGGACGAATTCAAACTGGGATTCGTCTCACCCAGGGATGAATTCTAAATTCGTCTTTTCTCAGGACGAATTCTAGGTTTAACAGGCAAAAAGAAGAATGCCGCCAAGTAGCAGCTGAAGACAGTCATTTATTGCCTCCTACCGTGCATGCGCGTGTAGGTGGGTATATTGGCCTTGGGAAGACTGTCAGAAGGGCAGTCATGGAGGCCCAAGTCAGGGAGGAGTCTCCTCCCTCTTGGGAAGGCATGGCCGCCACATAGCATCCCTACATGCCCATCCAAAAGAGACCCCCTGGTTCTATAAATTGGTGGACTTTCCCACCCAAAATGAGACAAGTTGGAGGCATTTTCAAGCAACGAAGTGCTGCCAAATTGAACACCCTATTGCACCCTTTTTCGATTCATTTATTCCACATCCTTAATATCTTTCGCAAGAGAGGTTATTGGGTGGCTTTTGGAAGTGTGGATCCGGACCCAAACCCGACATTTCACCACATAAATCTACCAATTTTCCGACACCCCATCCTAAGAGATTTTGGGCCCATCCCAAGTGGATTGGTGCCAAAATCAAGTTCCAACGGTGGGCGGCCCACTTGGGCACCCCACACTTTTTGTTAGTTTCATTTTAATCTATTCTATTATCACTTTTTTATCCTACATTATGCTATATGCTGTTTAGATAGTTTACAATCTTGATTTCAGAAGACATTTATCAAATATTATCATGCTTTGTCAATTTTGTGGCCCTCACTAACTTGCAAGTAGCGATGCCAAATTCCCACTGATGGAGGTCAAATTGGGAGAATCCGACCATCTGGGTCGTCCCAAAATGCCCCCAATTAGTTAACCCCTATGTTTGTAGATCTTTTGGAGGTCCCGAGGTTCGACATTTAGATGGCATCACTTCGGCTTTTCATCACAGGCGAATTCATCCTACCCGAGGACGAATTACAGCAGAATTCATCCTGACCAGGGATGAATTTCAGTTGAATGTAGATTGGCTGACTGTTTCAATGGTAGTGGCCCTCTGGTAAAGTTTTTTGGTTTTTGTCAAATGTGCAGGTCATTTAAAATCATTTTACTCACCGATTTAGCTAATATTTTACATGCATCTTTTATCGTTTTTAGAGAACAAGTGCTTCTTCTTTGCAATAGGTGCTACTAACAATGTCGTTGTGTCTCTGAACGCAAGATAAGCAGCGAGAAGTGATGATTCATTAGCATAAGTAGCGGTTACACTTTGGTCCACCCATTTCAAATGTGGGCATGCGAAAGAAAGACTAAGTCACCATTGTAATCAAAATCCATTTAACGCTCCTAACCCCTAAAAAGGAGGAGGCATATTTATAACCAAGGTTAAAGAGTTGAATAAAAGGGTTGTGATTTCTCTAAATTCTTGTATCTCATTTCAATTTGCCTCTTTCATTTAATGCACTTCACATTTTAGGACTTAAGCGTTAGTTTAATTTTGAATGCATCGAAATAGTCTCTTTTCAAAACTTCTGAAATCTCATGCTTTCAGTGGTGATCACGGTGGGACTCTGTCCCCTGGTTTTTAAGATCAAGTAACTGATCCATTTTTGTGTTTGGTGCTTGATAGGTACCATTTTTCAAAATTAGACTGTTATTCATCTTTGACTGCGATGAATACTTTACTGTAATTCGTCTGACCCTGAGACAAATTCAAATTCGTCTCAGACAGGGATGAATTCAGTTCTGTAATTTGTCTCACAGAGGGACGAATTTTTGTCTGTAAATTTTCAAATCCAAGGATCAGAAATAGCAAGTCTAGGCAGAAAAGAGGTAAGGTTCCAAAACTATCCCTGTCATTTTTTTTTATTTTCTGTTTCTATTTTCCTGTCAACTTTTGCTTGCTTAGGGAAAGTTGGTTGCTTGCATGTTTCAATTTTAATTAAAATAAACCACACACACATCACATGGTATCTTTAAACCAAGCAGCTAGTCGTAAGACCCTAGCCCTTGATCAAGACCAACGGTGGGTTCATCACCACCTTGGCTTGATTTTTGCATCCATTTCTCTGATTGTCACTATTGTTAGGCGTAAATCTTGACGAAAGCTGATCGAGTGTCGCTGGGGTGATTCCCATGCGCGTGAGGATAAGTCTTCTATGGTAAGTGTCATTAACAGGACAATCCCCCTTTCGTACCGCCTATGTTCCACGTACCATCTACTCTCACGTACCTATAGTTTCCCTCTCGTAAGGGTGGGTATATAGAGAGGTTGGTATATCGGTCCGACAATGGTATATTGAAGGGGCGACCATTTATGGGAGTCATATGAGCCAACATTCTACATTTAAACGTTCTTCAAAACTTGCAAAAACAAAAAAAAAACATCAAAATGCACTAAACCAGTTTAGGACACACCATTAATCTTTAAAAGAGATAATCACCGTTTGTGCATGTGTGTGTTCATTTTTGCTTAGTGTAACAAAAAAAAAATCATAAATCATAAACAAAAAGAGAAAAATCTGCTTAGCTTGTAGAAGAGCACCACAATGGTGTACACCCATAGCCAAGCCCAATCAAGGGTAAATGCTGTAGAAAGTATACAAGGAGCGGGCACAAGTCACCTTCGCTTTAGTCCTGAGGACTTGGCCATACCACCTTGGCGGTCTAGACCACAAGAGAGTCCACATCATTCCACGTCAAGGTGGAATTATAGGGATACCCCCTTGGGGGACATGCCCGTTCAACATAGCCCCTTTCGGGAAGAAGCTTTACATGTGGCACTCAACGTAAATAGAAAACCACCTTTTGAGGCTAGATATGAGTGGCCGCAGCGCGATGAAGTGCTAGAGAGGCACATTGTCCATGAGGAGAGATAGCATGAATACGGCATCTCTCCTTTGCCTCCCATTAAAACTAAAAGACAAAACTCAGAGCGTAGGGCTCTCCACATAGGGCGAACTAACTAGGCCCGCCCCTTTCACACCCATGAAATGGAGTACAAGGAAGGCCATCGCATTCCTTGAGAACAACATATGGCGCGGGAGCCTTGCGCTTCCACACCTGCTAGATATTATGGTCATCCATCAAGGCCAGAGCCTCAGATAAATGCCGCCGACCTCAACAGAGGGAAGCGACCCATTGAAATCTTGGATCATCAAGACCGAGGCAAATACATAAGAGAAACATTTAAGCCTCCTGAGCAAAATATGGCAAACCAAATTGACCTAGCAATGGCCCGACATGTCGCCTGCCAAGCCCGAATCATGCGGCTTGAGCAAGGTCATCAGGAGTTAGAATGCTTATACTACCTTAACAAATAGCGCATGCAGCACGAAGCGAATGAGCTACGTTATAAACTACCTAAGAGGGTGCCAACCCCTCGCACCCAAAAAGTAGAACAATATGAGAGGTATAATCCTTTGGTGCAAGATAGGTCTTCGTGACCTCATCAAGCTTTGCCTTCGAGACCCCATAGACCTGAGAGGGAGGCCACTCCCTGAAACAATGATGGGTACCCTCAGTGGGGACTCACTCAGGGTCATAGGTCTCACCTAGAGACTCCTCAAGAAGGCTATGAGGAGTATGAACCAGAAATAGAATGGGCCAAAATGCCCTATCAAGGTGGGAGGGCTGCCATTCGACCACCCCCCCATAGGCCTCTAGTCTCCCACAACTCACAATGGGAGCAAACAAAAGAGGAAGAAATTAAATCTTCCGATGCATACAAAGCGCTATTAGAGCGTTTGGAGTCTGTGGAGACAAAAGCTTCTGGGCATCAAAAGCCCACGTTACGTCAACTCTGCAGTCATCCAGTGCATCCCTTAGTGCCCACACCTCTTTACCCCGAACATTTCAAGTTTCCTTAGTTGGCAGTATTTAAGGGTGAAGAGGATGCTCAAGAGCATGTGACAAGATTCCTGAGCCAATGCTTTGGCATTCAGGATAATGATGCACTGTTGCTAAGGACATTCATAACCACATTCGTAGGTCCTGCCTCGGATTGTTTCAGATAGTTGCCAAAGCATAGCATAAATAACTTGGATCAATTAGTAGATGCATTCCTTGAACGCTTTGCCTTCAACACCAAGAAGAAGGCATCATTGAGTGATCTGGCCAGCCTCAGGCAATATGAGGAAGAGACAATGGCGGCTTACGAGAATCGATGGAGGGCCTTGCTTTCTAAGTTACCTTACATTCACCCTATGTCTGACCTCACATAAATGTTTTCACGGAGTTGTCTGAGATCGATCTCTAGGCTATTGCAGCTACAGCAATATGCCAGCTTAGAAGAAGCTTTGGCGCAAGCCAGAGTTATTGAAGATATCAAAATACAAGAAGGCAAAATTGCCAAGCCTAAAAAGAAAGAGTGGAACAAAAACACTAAGACTAGCACTACGCAACCAAAACCCGCTATGGTTAATCAAGTTGCGATAAATGTTCCCATGCCTGTGTAAGATATACAGCCTCAAAAGGCTAATTATCAGGCAGTGCCTCCTAATTATGAAAAAGAAAACAAAAAATAGAAGCAAAATCAGCAGCGTTGCCCTAGGCGACAATTCACCCCTTATACGGAGTCTCGGGACTCCTTATTTGACCGCTTGTTAGTGGCAAATTTAATCACCCTTCCAGAAATCCAAACCATAGATCCCAACGCTCCCAAGCCTAAGGGATACAGAGAGGAATTATATTGTAGGTTCCATAGGCGAAGGGGACATGACCTGAATGGATGTTGGAAATTCAAGGGATTAATACAAGATTTGATCGATAATAAAACATTGGCAGTGGACAACCCCATAGCGCCAAATAATCAATAGATGGGGGTTTTCAAGGACCCTTTGCCTGCCCATGAGGCACGGGAAAAACCTCTTCAGGTCAATGAGGTGCAACAAAATCTTCCCATGCAAGGATTTGTGGGAATGATCAGCATAGTGACCAGGAACAAAAAGTACCCAGGAGTTGCCCCTGATGCAGCTACAAGAGAAGTTCCAACAACGTCGCAAACTCAACAACGCCCTGTGCAGTTGCCTCCACCTAGACCCGAGGTCACGATATGGACCAAACTCATGCAGATTTTGCAGACCACATCGGCTAGGCTTTCCATTTATGAGCTTATACAACAGTCAGCACCCCATAGAGAAGCACTCATGGAAATTTTGAAAGCCATTGAGTTACAGCCCCATGAAGTGAATTCCTTCAATATCTTCATGGGACATGTGAAACGATGTACAGAGCCAATCATTACCTTTAGAGAGGATGAAGTTAAAATAATATTGAATGACATGGCAGATCCACCCCTGCATGTTATCACGCGGGTCAACGGGATCCCGTATAAGAGAGTGTTGGTAGATACTGGCTCGTCTAGTAATATCATTACCACTGCAGCATTAAAACATTTGAAGTTGCTAGCCTCTCATATCATGGCTTCCACATACACACTATGAGAATTCAATGATGCGATATGCTCGACAGTTGGCATAATTGTTCTACCCGTTCAGGTAGGACAAAAGACGATACCTACATTGTGCCATGTTCTGGAAGGCGATATGACATACAACATATTGCTAGGGCGGCCATGGATCAGGGACATGAAGTGTGTCCCTTCGATAGCTCACCAGTGTCTGAAGTATGAATTTGAAGGAGAAGTACATGTAGTCCCGATGGACTTAGAACCCTTCAAATATTGCAATGCAGTGTAATTGATGCCTCAATCGACTCTCCCATTGACACACTTGGATTTTTAGTTAAATTCGTCTAGACAGGGTCTGATGTTGCAGGCACCATTGGTGACTAAATCATCAAAATCCTAGCCAGGTGAGTCTTCATCATCTACTCATGCACTACCAATGCCACCTATCATGGCTACATAGCAGGACAAAGGAAAACAGATCCTGGAAGAGGCTCAGCCCCTAGAAGAGGTGTTGCCAATGATATCAACTATCTCAACAGAAGATATACCTAGCACAACGGAAGCTGAGGCTCCTAATCCACCCAACATGGAATGGACTCAGGAAGGCCTCCTGTTCCCTCCCTCCCAATCGTCAACAATTACTGTTGAAATGGCCAGTACGGGCCTGGGGGAGTATCTAGTGCAAAATGTGGTAGCAACGCCCATGCTAGAATCCATGCAGGACATGGGGAGACCTCACCTTCCCATAGGGACAGTTGTTCCTTTAGGTTACCCACCAAACTAGACTAATTTTGTGTATGGGGGCCTTGATCATGGTGTTGAACCATGCAAGCAAAAGGATGAGGACAAAGAGCCTTTTGTCAAAAATGTCAATTATCTGTCAAACCCGAACTTCGCTCTAAGATATCTCGACCAATGCAATTGGCATGGATACGGGCTAGGTAGGTATGATCAAGGAGTGCATGTCCTTTACCAGCCAAGATACCAAATGTCGTATGATAAGTCAGGAGTAGGGTTTGGCCACCCCCTGCACTTAGACATCTTGGGAAAATATGCAAGGCCTAGAAATAGGCAACAAGGGTGGATTGGCATCAAATCCTTATGCCAACCCAAATACAGAATATACATTGTGAGATTACCTTCCATGGTCAACAACCACCCTTGGTAACATCAAAAACCCCTCCCCTTTTCTAGAGAGAGGTGAAATTTCAGACACTAACTTTCAAGGAAAACATAAACAGTGTCCAGATATCTTTTTGAAACTGTTCCCTTTAGATATTCCAATGGAACCAGTGTTGTGTCAGGAGAATCAGGTCCCCCCACCAAGTGTGGAACAACCGCAATGGGATCAGATTAATTTGCTAGAACAAGGTGAACCCTTAATGTCGCAAGTAGTTGTTGAAGAAAATGAACATTTTTGGATCTCCGATAGTGATTCGAAAGATGAGACTAAGATGGCCTATCTCAACCACATGCAACAAATGCAACAAAGGCAACAAGTGCAACAACGATGTCCCTTGGGGATTAATGAATTATTTGCACAGATGGGCATAGTGCCAGGGCATGAGTGGTATGTAGACCCAACGGGGTGGGACCAAGTGTTGGATCCATGGCTCCAAATTTACGATGAGCACCGTCCACCCCGAGACCCTATAATGACATCAGTGCCGAGGGAAGACCCTATCCTCCTATTAGCACATAGGGCCGATCCGTTCATGCCCGTCCCTCTAGAGCTAGATCCAGAGAATAGGGAGCATCCAGAATGTTTGAGTTATCACACCCATGGTAATGGAGACCAAATCCATTTCATCCACATGATCTCCATTGATTTGATCGCACCCATTTGCAATTCGGCCGATCCAGCATGGCATTGCATCTAGACACAGATGCCATCGACTGGGATCATGTCAATTCACCTATCTCCCCATTAGAGTACTGGCATTTCGGTAAGATGCCTCATTTTTCCCTAGGGACAACTCAAGATATTTTTTAGGCTGAAGAGGAACCCGAGGTTCCCAACGCAGATTTAAATTTAGCTAATGATATCCATTTGATCTCGACTCCACAACAGTTGGAGGACGGATCCCACATGTCAATCGAGGAGATGACTGACATAGATATCAGCTTGGATCTAATGAATCCACAGATTATCAAGCTGGGGGTAAGCTTATCCCCTAAAGAGCAAGCCGAATACATTGCCCTTCTCAAAGAGAAGAAGGAGGTTTTTGCATGGTCATACAAGGATATGCCAGGACTAGACCTGCAGCTAGTCACGCATAATTTAACGCTTGATCCGACAATCAAGCCTATAAAGCAAAAACTATGTAAGATGCACCCAACAGTGGCCTTGATGGTCAAAGACGAATTGCAAAAGCTGTTGGATGCACATTTTGTCATCTGTGTGGATTATCCGCCATGGTTGTCCAACATGGTGCCCGTCAAAAATCCCGACGGGAGGATTCGCATATGCACTGATTTTTGAGATATAAACAAAGTGAGTCCTAAGGATGATTTCCCCTTGTCAAGCATCGATGCATTGGTAGACGCTATAGCAGGTCATGAAATGCTCTCCCTCATGGATGGTTTCTTAGGATACAATCAGCTTCATATCAATCCTGAAGACCAACTAAAAAGGGTGTTCACAACAGGACCCAGGACGTACCGGCTAGCTTCTCTTGATGAAATCAAGGAAACAGAACCCTTGAATATCAGTCATTTGTGACCATTCCATATCTAAGAGATCCATATCCCAAAATGCTCCAAGGATCCCTAAAATCGCTTGGTCAATCCCAAAATGCTCCAAGGATCCCTAAAATCGCTTGGTCAACCCCAAAATGCTCCAAGGATTCCTATAATCACTTGGTCAATCCCCAAAATGCTCCAAGGATTCCTATAATCACTTGGTAAATCCCTAAAAAAAAAAAAAAATTCTCCAAGGATTCATGCAATCCCTTGGTCAACCCCAAAATGCTCCAAGGATTCTCACAATTGCTTGGTCAAAAATAAGAAAAGTCAAAATCCAAAAATCATCAAAAATAACAAAAATTTGAATCTCATTTCTAGGCATGCTCAAATTCATCAATAGAGAACTTGTCTCGCATCTCATCTTCATATTCACAAAAATCAATCCATCAAAAATACAAAAATACATAGCTGCATTAAGCATTACATCCATACATTGCATATTTGTGGTCGTATAGGTCAAAGGCACCATAGACTATAATTGCTCTACTAGTCCATCTGGTTCCACATTGTTCCATCTTATAAAAAAAAAAAAAAAACGCCATTTACCACTTTTTACCACACTAAGAGTCAGTGGTCTTCTAATGTATCAAGAGTTTTTGTCTTTCAGTCATAATTTTGCTTTCTAGCCATGTAATGTACCAAGTCAGACAGATTTTACAAAGGTAGAGTCATACTTGAAATACACCTTGTTACGTAACATCCCAACACAAATTAAAACACATAAAAATTCCTAACTTGTGTGAACGAAAGATGAAACCTGCACAGTAATCCAGGTCACCATAAGCGAAACGGTTATCTTGCTCATCCCCCTATGCGAATTATCCCAAGAATGCTGAGAGTTGGCAAAAGGAAAAGCATCCTCCCTACCCAATTCCCTAAGAATCCCAAGTTCTCAATAGTTGCAAAACATCAAAAATTTGCAAAAAGTCAAAACGCCAATATTTGACATCCTACAATGCACACATCAAAAGGCACAAACAATAGTGATTATCGTCACTCCATATCCCAATCCCTTGCTCAAAAAGAAAAAAAAATAAAACAAAAATAAACAGTGATTTTATCACTACAAAGGAGCAAGTATCCCAATACAATTAAAGAAAAGAAGGGAGTTGAACTTGAATCCCTGTAACTCTTAGCATTCTAACAGGTCATGAGGCAAGCCTCGCATGCGGTTTGGTTGATAGCCTATCGGTCATCGGCGGTAAACTTCTCGCATGACGATATATCTGTCACATTAACTTGTGTACGGATCAATGTTTGCATGTGGATGAGCTAGCTTATGGTATCCTAGATAACATCACAGATTAATCTGACTAAATACAATAAAGGAGTTAGTGGAGCTAATTAGGTGATCCTCAGTATAGGTTCGGTTGAAAGCCCATCTATCACTGGTGGTATCCTAACAAATACCACATAAATGAACTCAATTGCACACACAAGGATGTGAAATAACTTGGTCAAAAACAAGTCCGATTCATACATTGTTCAAAAGTCTTGTAAGATAAAGTACAGTCATGGCTAGTGAGTTAAAACCCTCTTAGTATCAGAAAAACTTAGCTACATTTCTAAACCAAATTGCGCTACTTTTTCATCATTACAATACCATCAAAAATCACATGTATACATGCAAAGTCAGTTACTACAGCAATCGCCTAAAAAATAAACAGAGTCTTAAACAGTCTATGGTGCCATAATCAACCATCACAAATTCCATTCATCCATTTCATTTTGCATATCACATATAAATCAAAAACATTTGCAGTCATCATAACATATGCATCCATAAAAATAAATAAACATGCATAATATCAAATCATCACATATGCATAACCACAATAAAGCCGGTATATATATATATATCGTCAAAAGAAAATTCCCGTAGGCTACAAAACTGGTCCTCTGACCCCGCAATCATATAACAAAAACCAACAACGTAAGGCGTTGGCCACCATGATCACGTAGGATCGGTGCGACGAGAACTACCCCCCATGGTGTGGGTCCTATGGGACCCCATAGGGCGACTACTGCTAGCCCTCGCATCATGCCTGCTATTGCCTCCCTCATCCAATTGCCTACAACGAGATGATGCTGACTGCTCAGTACCACTGTCCATCGTCCGACACAAAGATCCACCTCTCGATGGCTTAGGTAGCCGCCCACTGAGGCGGATGACCTCCCTCTCCAAATATAGCTGGTGTCAGCACCACTCTGCCTCCCGTCGATGGTAGTAAGCTACTGCATCGTCACACTATGCCAAAACCCTATCCCACTCTACTAGCTGAGCCCGCAGGAGATCCCTCTCCTGTAGTGCATCCTCCAGTTCTTGCATCGCATCCCCTAACTCCTGATCTCATATCCACAACAGCTCTGTCAATTGCACATCCTCAGCACATACCCCAGACTCCATCTCCTTCGTATCTGCCTGAGGCACAGGACTCTCTGGAACACTAGCCTTCTCTGGCTCCCATTGCTCTGCCATGTCCTGCGTCTCCGACAAATCCAGAGCCCCCAAATCTACATCCTCACCCTCCACCTCAACCATGTTCGCATCCTCCAACAGAGCTCCCCAATCATCCCCTGGTGCCTCAGCACCCTCCACTGCCGCCTCCGTTCCTCCCAGTGGCCCCTCTCCTCGCCATCTCCGTAGTACCCACCACGAGTCATACTCAGTGGTAGTCCTGATGTCATCCACGTCTGGGACAATGATCACCGTGTTCGAATCCTCACCCAGTGGCACGATGACCGATCAGTCTAGAGTCCTCTCATATCCCCGACGTCGATAGACCATGGGCTCACCAAGAAACCCCTGGTGCACCCTAAAATATTGTGTAACCTGGCTATATGAGAAGAACTCATGCTTAGTCCCATGTTGCCCAATCATCCATCGCTCCCTGCGTACCTGTTGGAGCCACTCTCTAACCTCTGACCAAGCTGGACAGTCCCAATAAGGGTGCAAAACCACATCCCTTAGAGTGAGCCGAGAGAAGGCATCAGCATAGTGCCCTACGACACCTACCCACCGTCGACTCTACCCCTGCTCTTTAGACTGTCACCACAAAACTGCATACCCTATCTCCTTATCCTCCATCGCCACCCGAGTCATCCATGGTAACCCGGTTGGCCTCTCAACTACTATGTGTTGCCAACCCTAGCACTGCAATAGATAACTACAGCTGATCCCCTTCTGTTGTCAGTATCAGACCCCGTACAGCTCCCCATAGAGTTGTGCCAATAGTGTCTGTCCCCATCTCAGGATCAACGGTGCCTCTATCGGGCACTCTACCAACTACCACACCAAATCCAGCAGGTTCCATGGGAACCTCACGCCTGACAAGTCAGGTAATAGCATGTTGGAAATGAGGCCCATAAGGAATGCATGCCTCACTCCCAACACCCCCCTATCCTACCACCATCTAACCAAAATCTCGCCAACCTGGCAGTCCACCTCGGTCGTCTCCACTGGGCTCTCTACGCCCAACCGCTCCCCATGCCCGAAGCATCTCATCAGTATAGCTATCCGATGATCACACAGCGATGTCCTAATGGGTAGTCCATCTATTGGAATCCACAGAAGCTGATAGACATCCTCCAAGGTAACAGTTATCTCCTTGGTTGGGAGATGGAAAGTGTTGGTCCGTGGATCCCAAAGATTGATCAGGGCTGTCAGATAGGCCTGATCCGTGACCACAGGCTCCAATCGAGCCACCTGATTGAGCCCAAGGGCATCAAGCCACTCCCATTCAGCATCATTCAGTGCCCCCCGTGCCTCAGTAAAAGCAGTGGGTACACGGTACCGGCTCCTAACAACCTACAAAAGAAAATAACTCAAAAAAAAATAATAATAAATCATGGAAAAGAACTGTACAGAAAAACAACACACTTACAGTTTTAAAACAAAAATAAACTCTAGGAAGCACTTACTGGTCTGTCTTTAGCTCCATCACTCGAACCAGTTTGTGTACTCATGATGGTAGGGAAAATCTTAGCAGCGCTTCGCTTCGCAAAATTTACCTCCTCCCTAGAGCTCCAAATCGCAAGAAAAATCAGATGCAAATGAGCCCAAACTCAAGTTTTGGCCCTTAAATAGGATTTTGAGCTGGAATTCATCCTTTACTGGGATGAGCACTCTGGTTAGCACTCGTCCCACCCAAGGAAAAATTCTAAAGCTGGAATTCGTCCCACCCTGGGACGAATTTAGGGCAAAAATTTCAAAAACATCAAAAATTGGACAAAAATGCACTAAAATAGATAATAAATTTGCCCGATGTGAGTGCTGTTGCACTTGACATCTCAGGCATACAAAATAGATGTTGGGGTCACAAATTGTCACTATCCTACTCCCCAAGAAGGCTATTTTAGCTAGACCGCTCCACAGGAAGACGGATTTTTGCCAATTTCAGCTCCAAAAAGCGTCGCAAAAAAGGGTTTTTACCCACCAAAAATAGGTCTAAATGTCAAAAAAATTGCACATGCTTAATGCTAAACCATCTAAAGGCACCCTTGCATAATTCATCTTGGGTCAAGTGACTCGTAGCTTTTCTCACGAAGGTCATTCCCTCATCGATTCATCGCTTGAGGGGGTAGTCACACTTAGTCACCAATCAACAAGCACACACCCAATTAAAGAAAACGACATGTATTCAAAGAATCATTGACAAAGAAAATTACACTCCTGCTTGAGGCAGTAAACAAGCAATTATCACAAATTGATCAAACACTTGGCATTCTCGAAGCATGAACACAAGGTTCCCCTATGGACAAAAGGTTGCGCCCTTTGCCTAATCATGACTGATCAATGTCCAAGCTCAAGTCACACCTCACCAAAATAGGTTAATACTTGAAATCAAATTCCTTAGCTCGTCAGAAGCAAGGATTCAAGAATGCATGCCCTTTCCATACTTGGGGCATCAAAAGTTGGTTAGGTTACCAAGAAACCCTAATCATTAGTTCTTTGGTTATCTATTTTTGCTCGGCACTATGCCATGCACAGCGCATCCCAAAAAGGGGCATTTGTAGACACCAAAATAGCACCAATCCGATTATGTGACTGCAAACACTGATCGCTTTGACACACACAGCCACCAAGGCAGCCCTCAGAGGTTAAACATTGGTCCTAACCACTTTTATAGAAATTTTGTAAGGTCAAAAGGCAATTTGGCACATTCAGGCACTTTGCTCAGTATTCGTCTCACCCAGGGACGAATTCAAAATGGGATTCGTCTCACCCAGGGACGAATTCTAAATTCGTCTTTGCTCAGGACGAATTCCAGGTTTAATGAGCAAAAATAAGAATGCCGCCAAGTGGCAGCCGAAGATAGTCATTTATTGCCTCCTGCCGTGCATGTGCGTGTGGGTGGGTAGATTGGTCGTGGGAAGACTGTCACAAGGGCAGTCATGGAGGCCCAAGTTAGGGAGGAGTCTCCTCCCTCTTGGGAAGGCATGGCCACCACATGGCATCTCTGCATGCCCATCCAAAAGAGACCCCCTGGGTCTATAAATTGGTGGACTTTCCCACCCAAAATGAGACAAGTTGGAGGCATTTTCAAGCAACGAAGTGCTGCCAAATTGAACACCCTATTGCACCATTTTTCGATTCATTTCTTCCACATCCTTAATCTATTTCACAAGAGAGGTTATTGGGTGGCTTTTGGAAGTGTGGATCTAGACCCAAACCCGACATTTCACCACATCAATCTACCAATTTGCCGACACCCCATCCTAAGAGATTTTGGGCCCATCCCAAGTGGATTGGTGCCAAAATCAAGTTCCAACGGTGGGCGGCCCTCTCGAGAACCCCACACTTTTTGTTAGTTTCATTTTAATCTATTTTGTTATCACTTGTTTATCGTGCATTACACCATATGCTGTTTAGATAGATTACAATCTTGATTTTAGAAGACATTTATCAAATATTATCATGCTTTGTCGATTTTGTGGCCCTCACTAACTTGCAGGTAGCGACGCCAAATTCTCGTTGATGGAGGTCAAATTGGGAGAATCCGACCATCTAGGTCATCCCAAAATGCCCCCAATTAGTTAACCCCTATGTTTGCAGATCTTCTGGAGGTCCCGAGGTTCGACATTTAGATGGCATCATTTCGGCTTTTCATCACAGGTGAATTTGTCCTACCCGAGGATGAATTTTAGCAGAATTCATCCTGATCAGGGACAAATTTCAGTTGAATGCAGATTGGCTAACTGTTTCAATGGCAGTGGCCCTCTGGTAAATTTTTTTGGTTTCTGTCAAATGTGCAGGTTGTTTGAAATCATTTTACTCACCGATTTAGCTAATATTTTACATGCATCTTTTATCATTTTTAGAGAACAAGTGCTTCTTCTTTGCAACAGGTGCTACTAACAATGTCGTTGTGTCTCTGAACGCAGGATAAGTAGTGAGAAGCGAGGATTCATCAGAATAAGCGGTGGCAACACTTTGGTCCGCCCATTTCAAATGTGGGCATGCGAAAGAAAGACTAAGTCACCATTGTAATCAAAATCCATTTAACGCTCCTAACCCCTAAAAAGGGAGGAGGCGTCTTTGTAACCGAGGTTAAAGAGTTAAATAAAAGGGCTGTGATTTCTCTAAATTCTTGTATCTCATTTCAATTTGCCTCTTTCATTTAATGCACTTCACATTTTAGGACTTAAGCATTAGTTTAATTTTGAATGCATCGAAATAGTCTCTTTTCAAAACTTTCAGAATCTCATGCTTTCAATATGCACAACAGTCTCGCTCTAAATATGGCCAATAATAGCCCATGCAAAGAATGTGCTTGGCGATGGCCATACCGTTGAAGTGGCCATCGCATGTACCATCATGCGCTTGTACGATCGCCCAAGTGGACTCTCGCTGGTCCAAGCACCGAAGGAGGATCCCTTCATAGCTACGACGGTACAAGATGTCTCTTAACAAGACATACTTTTCCGCTCTCTGCTTGAGTGCTTGTTTTGCAACATGCATCAATCCAAGCGGGAGATTACCTAACTTGAGGTAGTCCCTGATGGGGGAATACCAATCTTGCTGATCAAAAGCCTCGATGGTATGAACAGCCAGTTCCTCTTGAAGTTCATCCCTAGCAAAAGCTGAGCGGGAGAGAACTTGCAAGAATAACATTGTATTGCTATTAAGGGGAGTAGGGGAGAACAAGGACCCCTAGTTGGCATGTTTCAGATGATCGTGGATTCGAGAGAACCGGTCCATGGATGGCTTAATCTAGATCAAGTGGATTCCTAGCGTTAAATCAGAGCTTGCTCGCTCCATCGCTGATTGCGATAGTGTTTTGACTTGAATGGTTGTCATATCACTAGAAAGGTATTGCAATATTAACGACCCCAAAGAGGCCATAGTGTCCGCAAAACGATTCGATGATCGAGGGAGTGCCTCGATGTCATACCATTCAAGATTTTCTAGGAATTTGTCCATGAGGGCTTTGTAGGCCTGTAGAACTGGGCATTTGCATTGGAATACCCCTTTGACTCGATTGATGATTAACAATGAATCACCAAAGATGTTCAATTGTTTAATGTTCATGGTGATTGCTATCTGAAGACCTATGAGCAAGGCTTCATACTCTGCATTATTGTTGGTGCATGGGAAATTTAATTTAAATGACAGGGGCATAGGAGTGCCCTACGGTGTGAAGAATACTATTCCCATGCCACCACCTTGCTCACATTTAGAACCATCAAAAAATAGGGTTATGTCGGCTTGTGACTAAGGCTCGTTAGAATCTGGTGATTCTGAGACATGGAAGACACCATCATCAGGTAGTTCTATAGTTAGAGGATGGTCATCTTTGAGAGGAGCCTCTGCTAGTTGATCGGCTATGACCTGACATTTAATGGATTTATGTCCAATAAACTCTATGTCAAATTCTATCAACAACATGATCCATTTCATCATGCGACTACTATGATAAGTATGACTCATCATGTATCGCAATGGATTCTCCTTAGACACAATATACCTCTTGTTGCTCAACATGTAATGGCATAGATTTTTGGTAGCAAACACCATTGCCAAGTAGAGTTTCTCAACGTATGCATAGTTAAGTTCATAGCTAACCAGGGTGAGGCTAAGATAGTAAGTAGCTTGTTCTCTATGAAGTTCGTTCTTCTGGGCTAACATGGCTCCCAGTGCCACCTCAGTAGCTGAGATGTATAAGTAGAACAACACTCCTGGTCTAGGTGGTGACAATACTGGTGGTGAAGCCAAGTATTGTTTGATGTCATCAAAGACTGACTGGCATTCTTCATCCCAGTGAAATGCTACCCCCTTGTGCAACAATTTGTTCATTGGTCGACACTTGTCAGATAGCTGCACTATGAAGCACTCGTCATCCCAGTGAAATGCTACCCCCTTGTAGGCTTCTGAGCTGCTTGATGGTAGTTGGGGGAACCATTTCAAGGATTGCCTTGAATTTTTTTGGGTCCACCTCAATGCCTCATTTTGAGACTATAAAACTCAAGAGATTTCCAAATGTGATGCCAAAAATGCACTTCTTGGGATTCAGTCTGACTTTATGCTCCATGAGGCGATCGAGGATCTTGCTTAAGTCACCGATATGATATGGGCGCAAAAGAGATTTGGCCAACAAATCATCCATGTAATATTCCAAAGTTTTATGCATGTAATCATGGAAGATGTATGTCATGGCACGTTGGTAGGTGGCGCCAGCATTTTTTAGGCCAAAATGCATGACCTTATAACAAAATGTTCCCCAAGGCATTGTGAACACCATTTTGAGCTGGTCTTCAGGATTGATACAACTTTGATTATATTCTGAGAAACCATCCATGAGGGAAAGCATTTCATTACCCGCTGTAGTTTCTACCAATGTGTTGATGCTCGACAAGGGGAAATCATCTTTAGGACTCGCTTTGTTTAGATCTCAAAAATCAGTGCATATGCGAATCCTCCCGTCAAGATTTTTGAAGGGCACCATGTTGGACAGCCATGGTGGATAATCCATGCAGATGACAAACTATGCATCCAACAGATTTTGTAATTCATATTTGACCATTAAGGCCACTATTAGGTGCATCTTGCGTAGTTTCTGCTTAACTGGCTTGACTGTCGGATCAAGCATTAGGTTATACGTGACTAGCTATAGGTCTAGTCCCGACATGTCTTTGTATGACCATGCAAAAACATCTTTCTTCTCTTTGAGAAGGGCAATGTAGTCGGCTTTCTCTTCGGGGGATAAACTTACGCCCAGCTTGATGATCTATGGATTCATTGGATCTGAGCTGATGTCTATGTCAGTCGTCTCCTCGACTGACATGTGGGATCCATCTTCCAACTGATGTGGAGTTGGGATCAAGTGGATATCATTTGCTGAGTTTATATCATCGTTAGTAACCTTGGGTCCCACTTCAACATGGAAGATATCCTGAGTTGGACAAGGGGTAAAATTAAGTATTTCACCAAAAGGCCAGTTCTCGGATGGGGATGGAGGGGAATCGATGCGATCGCAGTCTATGGAATCTATGTCTAGATACAATGACTGTGCCAGATCGACCGGATTGGGTATGGGGGCAGCTAAGTCAATGGAGATCATGTTGATGAAATGATTTTGGTCTTGATTACCAGAGGTGTGGCTACTCGGACATCTTGGATGCTATTTATGTTCTGGATCTGGCTCTAGAGGGAGGGGCACGAATGGATTGGCCCTATGTGCAGATAGGAAGATAGGGTCTACCCTTGGCACTGATGTCACTATAGGGTCTCTAGGTGGAAGGTGTTATTCATATGCCCAGAGTAGCAAATCCAACACTTGGTCCCACTGCCCTGGGTCTATGTACCACTCATGCCCTGGCACTATGTTTAATTGTTCAAATATGTCGTTAATCTCCAAGGGGAGGCGATGCTACATCTATCGCATGTGATTAAGATATGCCATCTTTGTTTCGTCTTCATAATCACTATTAGAGATCCAAAGGCCTTCATTGGCTCTGACTGCTTGTGGCATTAAAGGCTTGCCTTGCTCAAGCAAATTTATGTGGTCCCACCTAGGTTGTTTCGCTCTCCATGGGGGGACTTGATGTTCTTGGAGGGGTGCTTGCTTGATGGGAGCATCCAGGGGGAACATTGTCAAGAGGCTTTCTTGATATTCATCCATGGGGATCACCTGTGAGTGATCACTATCTGATTCGAAGGGGTCATACGACGTGGGTTCATACTCTGACTCATCCTTCGATGACCCTTCTTGACATTGTCTAGACCTTCCTTGGAAATGAGCTCTCAAGATTTCTCCTCTCTTGAGCGAAGGGAAGGGATTTCTAGAGCCAACAAGGTTGATTGCAATTAATGGGAGATAATCCCTCACTGTATATGTGGTGTTAGGGTTGGCATATGGATCTGATGTCAATCCCCCCTTGTTGCCTATCCCTAAGCCTTGCATGTTCTCCACTAAGATGTCCAAGGGGAGGGGGTGGTTAAACCCTACTCTTGACTTGTCATATGGCATTTGGTATCTTGGTTGGCAAAGAACATGTATCCCTTGCTCATATCGGCCTAACCCATACCCGTGCCAATTGCATTGGCCAAGGTATCTTAGAGCAAAGTCTGGGTTAGACAAATAGTTGACATTTTCAGCAAAAGGCTCTTTGTCTTTGTCCTCTTGCATGCATGGTGCAACGCCATGATCAAGGCCCATACACAAAATTTGTCTAGTTCAGTGGGTAGCCTAGGGAAACAATGGTGTCGATGGGAAGGCGAGGTCTCCCCATGTCTTGCATGGACTCTAGTGTGGGTGTTGCTACAATATTCCACACCAGATACTCCCCCAGGCCCGTATTTGCCATTTCAATGGTGATCTTTGGCGGTTGAGGGGGAGGGAATGGAAGTTCTCCTTGAGTCCACTCCATGTCAAGTGGGCTAGAAGTCTCGAATTCCATCCGGCTAGACGTCTCCTTAGTATAGATAGTTGATACTGATGGCAGTGTCTCTTCCAAATGTTTTTCCTCTTCCAGGGGTTCCTTCCCTTTGTCTTTCTATCTGGCCTCCATAGATGATGTCGTTGGTGGAGGACTAGACGATGAAGATGAGCCTGACTGGGATTTTGAGAAACTTGCTAATGGGGATGCCTATGGAATTGGACCCTGTTTAGATGGATTTAATTGAAAATCCAAATGCGTTGATGGTAGGATCAATTGTGGCATCAGCTACACCGCATTACAATACTTGAAGGGTTCTAAGTCTGTCGAGACTACATGCACCTCCCATTCAAATGTATACTTTAAACATTAGTGAGCTATCAAAGGGACACACTTCATGTCCCTGATCCACGGTCGGCCTAGCAAGATGTTGTAGGACATCTCACCCTTCAATACATGGCACAATGTGGGTATGGTATTTTGTCCTAATTGGATTGGTAGGACTATTGTGCCGACTGTCGAGTAGATTGCATCATTGAATGCTCGTAGAGTGTAGGTGGAAGCTGTGATGTGAGATACGGGCAACTTCAGATGCTTGAGAGCCGTAGTTGTGATGATGTTGCTGGACAAGCCAATGTCTATCAACACCCTCTTGTATGGGATCCCGTTGACTTGTGTGATAACATGCAGGTGTGGATCCACCATGTCATCAGTCACTGATCTCAGTCTTGGTGTGACATGATTATCCATCGCTAGTGTCTTGTTATCAATTAGGTCTTGCACCAAGCCCTTAAATTTCCAACAGGAATTTAGGTCATGTCCTTGCCGCCTATGGAACCTGTAGTACAAGTCCTTTCTATACCCCTTAGGCTTGGGCGCATTGGGATCTATAGTCTGAATCTCTGGTAGGTTGATTAGGTTTGCTGCTAACAAGCGGTCAAATAAGGAGTCCCTAGACTCTGTGTAGGGTGTGAATTATCACCTAGGGCAATGTTGCTGACCCTGTTCTTGCCTCTGATTTTCTCTGTCATAGTTGTTGGGAGGCACTACCTGATAATTAGCCTTTTGAGGTTGAGTTGCTTGCATAGGCTTAGGGACATTGATAGCAACTTGGTTAACCACAGCAGGTTTTTGTTGCATGGTCCCAGCTTTAGTGTTTTTAGTCCACTCTTTTTTCTTAGGTTTGGCTATCTTGCCATCCTGTATTTTGATCTCTTCAATAATTCTGGATTGTGCCAGAGCTTCTTCTAGGGTGGCATATTGCTGCAGTTGCAATAACATAGAGATCAATCTCAAACAACTTTTGGAGAACATCTAAGTGAGGTCGGACATAGGAGGGAGGTAGGGCAGCTTCGAAAGCAATGTCCTCCACCGATTCCCATAGGCCACCATGGTCTCCTCCTCATACTTCCTGAGGCTATCTAAGTCACTTAGTGACGACTTCTTCTTGGTATTGAAGGTGAAGCGTTTGAGGAACGCATCCACTAACTAATCTAAATTGATAATGATGTGCTTTGGTAACTGAGTAAACCAATCTGAGGCAGGGCCTACGAATGTGGTTATAAATGATCTCAATAA
Organism: Wollemia nobilis; assembly: GCA_028583015.1. Classification (NCBI taxonomy): domain Eukaryota; kingdom Viridiplantae; phylum Streptophyta; class Pinopsida; order Araucariales; family Araucariaceae; genus Wollemia; species Wollemia nobilis. Next base: position 5,977,453 of record JAQPPZ010016856.1, read on the forward strand.
AAAAGCATCATTGTCCTGAATGCCGAAGCATTGGCTCAGGAACCTTGTCACATGCTCTTGAGCATCTTCCTCACCTCTAAAGGTTGCCAACTGAGGTAGCTTAAAGTGCTCAGGGTAAGGAGGTGCTGGCACTGGCAGATGCACAGGGTGACTGTGGAGCTGGTGTAAAGTGGGCTTTTGAGGCCCAGAAGTTTTGGTCTACACAGACTTCAAACACTCTAGTAGCGCTTTATATGCATTTGAGGATTTAATCTCCTCCTCTTTGGTTTGCTCTTGTTTGCTCTAAAGGGGTGGTCGGATGGCAACCCCTCCACCTAGGTAGGGCATTTTATCCTACTCTTCTTCTTGCTCGTACTCCTCGTAAGCTTCTTGAGGAGTCTCTGGACAAGACCTATGACCCTGGGTGGGTCTCTGTGGAGGGTACCCATCATTTTTCTGAGTGGCCTCCCGCTCAAGTCTAGTAGGTCTTAGAGGCAGCACTTGGTAAGGTCGCAGAGACCTATCTTGTACCAAGGGATTATGCCTCGCATATGGTTCTTCTCTTTGGGTGCACGGGGTTGGAACCCTCTTAGGCATCGGGTTATGTAGTAGCTCATCTATTTGGTGCCTAATGCGCTCTTTTCTAAGGTGATATAAATGTTCTAGCTACTGTTGATATTGCTCAAGCCACGTGATCTGTGCTTGGCAGGTGGCATGTCTGGCAATTGCTAGGTCAATTTGCTTTGCCATCTTGAGCCTAGGAGGCCTAGATGCCTCTCCTATACATTTAACTTAGTCATGATGATCCAAGATCTCCATAGGCTACTTCCCTTTGTCGAGGTTTATGGCATTCACCCAAGGATCTGGCCTCAATGGGTGATCATGGTATCTAGTTGGTGCAGAAGCGCATGGCCCCTACACTGTATATTGCTCTTGAGGAATGTAATAATCTTCCTCATGCTCCCTTTCATATGTGTGAAAGGGGTGGGCATAGTTAGCTCACCCGGTTTGAAGAGCCTTACGCTCTAGATTTTGTCTATTGGTTCTAACAATGATGGGGGGAAAAGGGGGGAAACCATCATCATGTGGCCTCTCCTCATGGAAAATATGCCGCTCTAGCGCTTCATCGAGCGATGGCCACTCATATCAAGCTTCTAAGGGATATTTCTTGTTTATGTTGAGTGCCACGTGTAAGGACTCCTCCTGAAAGGGGCTATGATGAATGGATGTGTACCTCAAAGTGGTGTCCCTATAGTTCCATCTTGACATGGACTGATGCAGACTCTCTTATGGGTCAGGCCGCAAAGGCGGTATGACCAAGTCCTTGGTGCTATAACGGAGGCGACTTGTGCCCCCTTGTACACTTTTTGTAGCTTTTGCCCTTGATTGGGCTTGGCTACGTGTGTACACCATGGTGGTGCTTTCCTACAAGCTATGTAGATTTTTTTTTCTCTTTTATGATTTTTTATGCTACACTAAACAGAAATGAGCACACACACACACACAAGCAGTGATTATCTCATTTAAATATTGAGAGTGTGTCCTAAACCTGGTTTAGTGTGTTTTTTATTTTTGTTTTTGTTTTTGTTTTTGTTTTTGAAGGTTTTTAAAGAGCGTTTAAATGCAAAATGAGGGCTCTTATGACTCCCAGAATTGTTCGCCCCTTCGATATACCATTTCCAAGCCGATATACCAACCTCTCTATATACTCGCCCTTATGTGAGGGAAACTATAGGTACGTGAGAGCAGATGGTACGTGGAACATAGGTGGTACGGAAGGGGAATCACTTTGTTTATGACACCTACCATAGAAGACTTATCCTCATGTGCTGGGAATCACCCCAACTACACTCGGTTAGCTTTCGTTAGGATTTACATCTAGCAATAGTTGCAATCGGGGTAATGGATGCAAAATTCAAGCCAAGGTGGTGATGAAATCCATCGTTGGTCTTGATCAAGGGCTGGGGTTTTACGACCAATGCCTTGGTTTTTAAGTTGCCACATGGTGTGTGGGGTTATTTTTATCTTTGCAAAAGGAAACAAGCAAACAGAAAAAAGCAAAACTTTCCCTAAGCATACAAGTAATCCAAAAACAGAAACACTGAGCAAAAAATGACAAAAAAAATGTAGGATCCTTACCTCTTCTCTGCCCGCATCTGTTGGTCCTGAGTTTTTTCCTAAAAATTTCATAGGCTGGAATTCATCCTGGGGTGGAACGAATTACAGGACTATATTCACCCTAGGGTGGGACGAATTCCAATTCGTCCCCTGGTGAGACGAATTATAGGTCTGTATTCGTCCCCTGATGGAACGAACAGCAGTCTGTGTATGAAAACATGGTACCTGCAAGCAAAAAACCAAGTTTGGATCAGATATTTGATCTTAAAAATAGAGGACAATGTCCCACCATGATCGCCACTAAAATCATGAGGATACGGAAGCAAAAATGGAAAGCTAACATGCGATGTGCAAACAAAGAAACCAAACTTAGCGCTGAATCCTAAAAACATGAAAATGCAAAAAAAGAGGGAAAAGCATGATTGAATCGAACTGGAACAAATGTGAATTAAAGAAAGATAGCCCTTTTTATTGATATGTTCTAAACTCAGTTACAATGCGCATCCTCCCCTCCCAAGGGCTAGGAGCGTTTAAGCATTCGTTCTAGCTACATCCATGGGCGCATTTCCTTCTTTCGCGTGCCCACATGTAAAATGGATAGAAAAAATGTCACCACCACTTGTGTTGATGAATTTGGACTCCTCGCTGCTCCTCTGATGTCCAGAACCTGCGTTCAATAGAACAAGAAATGATCAGTAGCACTTGCGGATGGAACAAAGCATGCAATCCCCAAGCCTACGCTAAGTGAATGAGAAAAATGAATTAAACTAAGACTAAAACAAGTCCAAATGCTATGAAAATTTGATAGGGGAATCAAGACATCATCAAGAAGGCTCTGCAAAAAGAACAGTCCAAAAATTCCTCACCGATTTGAATTTGTTCTGGGGTGGGACGAATTCACCTACAACATAACGTCGAATAGATACTATCCCAATGTCCTACCTTGAAAGCTCAAAAATACCTAAAAACTTGGGGTTAGCTAATTGGGGGAATTTTTGGAAGACCTAGATGGTCATATTTTCCCAATTTAGCCTCCATCAATGGGAATTTGATGATGCTACCTGTAGGTTAGTAAAAGCGAGCAAAGATAGAAATATGATCAAAACTGTTCGAAACGAGACGAAATTCAAATGAAAACCTATCTAAAAATCATAGAACTGAATGCAAAAATTAAAGAAAGCAAATCTTCCATGGAATTACCATCACTCTGAAATGGGGCGATTAGGATTGTGGCAGTGTGGGAGGGGGCGCCCATGGGGCAGGCCGCCCGCCGTTTGAGGTTTGATTTCAGCACCAATCCACTTGGGATGGGTTCAAAACATCTTGTATGGTATTTTTGGCAAATTTGGTGGGATATTGTGGCCAAATTTTGGGTTTTGGGTCCAGGAATCATCCTCCCAATGGTCACCCAATGACCTCCCCTCTAAAGGAAATAAAGGATGTGGAAGGTGCAAATCCAAAAGGTGTGAGGTATGACAATAAAATGACAGCACTTCATTGCTCTAAAATGCTACTCTTCTCCTTATTTTGGGGTGAGGAAAATCACCAATTTATAGACCTGGAGGTCTCTTGAAATGGGCATGCAGAGGCACCACATGGCAATCATGCCTTCCCAGGGGGAAGGAGATTCATCCTTGAATTGGGACTTCATGACTGACCTTGCAGATGCCTCTAACACTTGAAAACACTCACCCATACTCCCATGCAATTAAGGAAGCACTAGGTGGCGGATCCAAGCTGCCATTTGTCAAGATTTGACTTTTTTCCCATCAAACCTGCAATTCGCCCCACCCCGAAGCGAATTTAGAATTCGTCCCTAGGTGGGGCGAATCCCAGATTGAATTCGTCCCAGGGTGGGACGAATACTTAGCAAAGTGCTTGAAGGTGCCAAATTGACATCTGACCTTCCAAAACTATTGTGAGAGTGGTTAGGATCAATGTTTGACCTCTGGGGGCTGCCCTCGGGGCTGTGTGTGTCAAAGCGATCATTGTTTTCAGTCACATAATAAGATTGGTGCTGTTTTGGTGTCTACAGTTTTTTTTTTCTCAAACCAATATGCACAAGATAATTTCTTGTATAATGTGATATTTTTCTCATTCTTGACCAGTTTTCCTCTTAGTATCCTTGTAAAAACATAATTTTAGAAAAATTTCAATATTTGAGTCAAATTTTATTTTTATATATTTTGTGGCTACACTTATGATAATATCCTTGTGATGTTCAATGGTGTTTTCTATAGAGTCTTGTTCTTTCAAATCATAAATTTGAGAAGTGAGGGATTTCACTATAGATATATAACATGATTCTTTATCTTCTATCATTTTAACTGGGCATAGTAGTGGAGACATTAGAACTCTAAATAGAGGTCCAAGGTTTGAATCTTACAAGGGGTAGGATTGTAAACCTTGCTTTGATAACTAGAGTATGGTTGGATATCCATATGTTGGGTAAATAACATCCTCCATGAGAGTCATCTCATATGACCTATGGTTTTACAAACATTAAAAACTACTTTATATTTTTTCTTAAAATCTCTCCTCAAAATATTACTTTTACCTTTGGATGGAATTGAACCCTCAACGTTGTCCCCTATGAACACATTAACCATGGCCAAAGTCATCGCATAAACCAAGCGCTTGTTTAGATTAAAAAAGCACCATGTGCTTCTTAATATCCACTCTCCTTCTACCTTGGCAAAATAATGTGCATCGTAGGGGCTTCATTCAACACACCTTACGATGCACCCATCGTGATTCAAACACGAATTTCATTGCAATCCAATTCTTTCATGCTTTCCAAAATGCCACTAGACCATGTTGTCTTATGCAACTTCAAAAATTGAAGCTTCCTACCTTCAACACTTTGTTGTCACATTTTTCGCATACACTCACGAGCTCTTTCTTTCGCAAGCCAATATTTTCACTTTAGAGAAAGAATAATAAATTTGAACTTTAGGCATAGTATTTATATGCTTCTTCCACTACTCTAAAAATGTCGGTGCTTTCCTTGTTGTCTTCTATGATGTCGACGAAGATCATAAAGGCTTTGAATGCATTTGGGTTTATTAAAATATCTTTAGACTTAATAAAACCCACTTTTACCTTATAAAACATTATAATAAGAATTATAAATATTTCGTTTGGGTTTTCACCATGGCACATTTAATATTATAATAACCACTATTATAATATTATACCTTTGATAAAGTACCTTTAATATTTATTTATAAAATTTAAATTCACATTGAATCTAATTAATTTATAAAATAAATATTATAACCCCTTTTTAACTTATGTCTTTTACATTGTTTCACTTGATCTTTGGCCTTCTTCCTGGATATCAAATAACCATTTTTATCCCCTTTTTTTCCTATTGAAATATTTGGTATTAATGATGAATTCATCTGGTGACATCAATGACAAATTTGACTTAGGGACTCAAAATATCCAACAAGAAATACCATGCTTGATATGATCTTCATTATGAATTATATTTTAAAATTCATATATGAGCCTAAGATGATTAATTATAAGGTAGTAAAGAGGATATTGCAATATGTTCATGGTATAGTGGAATATAGCCCTAAGTATAGGAAGAATGACAAATACTTTCTACAAGGATACACAAACTCAAATTATGTTGGATCTATAGATGAGAGGAGGCCAACATCTAGATATCTATTTTATTTAGGATCTAGACCTATCTTATGGTATAGCAATAAATAATAGGTAGTAGTATTATCATCCATAGTGGTAGAATATTGCACTACACAAGGAGCTATATGTGACATGATATGATTAAATCACATACTATAAGATATGGGTGTATAGAAAAATCGAGTGATAGCTTTAAAATATGATAATCAAGGTGTTTTGAAACTGGTCAAGAATATAGTATTTCATGAAAGAGAAAAATTCATTGAATTTCAATTGCTACATTCAAGAACATGCTTAGAATTTTAAAATTTTGCTCTAACATATTTCCATTGAAGAAGAACTTATGGATATTTTCATAAAAGCACTTTCATGTATCAAATTTGAATAGTTTTATAGCTCTATTTGCATACCAAATAATGTAATAAGGAGGATATTAGGTTATTATTATATTATTTACTATTGTTACATCTCATAGGATGTTAGATCAAATATCTTGATCTATAACAATATCTTGATTCATTACAACTTGATTTGTTTCAAAGATGAGGCTATATGTAATTTGTTCTATTGTATTAAATATATCATATTAATGTAATGAAAAAAGAATGTTTTTTTTGCTCAAACCAATATGGACAAGATAATTTCTTGTATAATGTGATATTTTTCTCATTCTTGACCAGTTTTCCTCTTAGTATCCTTGTAAAAACTTAATTTTTAGAAAAATGTCAATATTTGAGTCAAATTTTACTTTTATATATTTTGTGGCTACACTTATGATAATATCCTTGTGATTTTCAATGGTGTTTGCTATAGAATATTGTTATTTAAAATCATAAATTTGAGAAGTGAGGGATTGCACCATAGATATATAACATAATTCTTTATCTTCTATCATTTTAACTGGGCATAGTAGTGGAGACATTGGAACTCTAAATAGAGGTCCAAGGTTTGAATCTTACAAGGGGTAGGATTGTAAACCTTGCTTCAATAACTAGAGTATGGTTGGATAGCCATATGTTGGGTAAATAACATCCTCCATGAGAGTCATCTCATATGACCTATGGTTTTACAAACATTAAAAACTAATTTATATTTTTTCTTAAACTCTCTCCTCAAAAATGCAAGCATGAACCCTCTCAAAGACCCTTTCAAATTCTAAAACCTCAATATAATAGAATTTATAAGTGGTCTTCTTATCCAAATCTATAGTTTTTCCCATTATAATTTTGCTACTCTAATATGTATATGACTTACACCCTCTCCTTGAACCTTATATACTGAGATGATTGTTATTTTGTGTATTTTTCAACTACAATGTGATCCTCAAGATTTTTTCTTTTTTTAGACTACTTTCCTTCTAATAATTTATATTTGGCATCAAAAAAATAGTTTATGAAAATATTTTTATTTTAGGGTTCATGGATAAGCCAATAGAGACACCATCATCTTTGGTTTGTTACATTCTACTTACTCTTAATCTGCTCAATTTTAGATTTTGATGTAGCATGTAATGGGAGATAGAAAACACAAGATGCAGAATAATATGAAATAAAGTAAACCTACAAGATGACTAAAAATATATTTTTTTGAGAAAAAGGTAAAACTTTTATTGAACAACTCAAATTATATATTTACTATTCATAACCTGCATTTCTTGGCAAGGCTCAAAATGTGGCACAACTCTGTTCCTTTGACTATCCAACTTTTAGAAGTTTTAGTCCCTAGTGGATGACCCCTAAAGGTGTTCCATTTACCCTTTCCTTTTGAATCCATTGAATTCATCTTGATTCTATAAAGCCCTTTTTCTATTCTTATCCTTCCTTTCTTAGTTCTCATATTGTAGTTGTTTCTGGACTTGTGTCCATATATCTACTTCATCCTCTGCCATATAAGAATCTTCTTGGGTTTTAGCTTGCACTGTCTCTAAAATTTTCCTAATTAGAGTACCCTAGATTATTTCCTCTAGTCTAAATTCCTCATTGAAAATCCTATTATTACATTCCAACCAAAGTTACTAGCAGATGAAACCCAAACCCAAATCCCAAGCTATCTTCAAGGTCTTTGATTTGAATCTATTGGTCTTCTAATAGTCCTCGAAGTTGTTCTCAATGAGAATGGATCTTTCTAATTGATAAAAAATATTGTACCACAAAATCCAGACTATTTGGGCATAGGGACAAAAAAAAGAAGGTGGCCCATTGTTTCCTTCTCTTGGTGACACATTAGATAACTGAAAATATACTATAAATAGAAATGATGGAGATGTTTACAAAAGTAGTTGTGGAGGAAATGAACACTCCATGAATATAGCTACAGCTCAAGAATGGGCATTGAGCATATTACACCCCATCACAATACATCACACTGCTACATCATGCCACTATGGTCTACACTACTTCCTATTGTTGTAGTTCACTCTTTGTATCTCATATATGTCTATATCTATGGCCCTTTATATAGGAAATAGGTTCCTTGGCCAACACTCTACCTAGATGTGCAAGGGACAACTTGCACATATACAACTTGCACTTTGACACTTGTGCATTTATTACATTGCATGTAGTAACTAGATAACTTCCCCCTAAAGTAATCTAATGTCCTAAGTATGTACCAAGAAAGGTACATTTACATTATCCAAATGATGTAATAGTCTATTTCTAACACCCCCCTATATTACATTATTTGGATATTGAAGACTTTAGTCTTCAATGTGGATCTTCTTCCATCGGATAATGGAATTTGTATTCTCCTTCATTGCTTACTGTGATCAGGTTCAGTAGATAATCTGTGTCTTCATATGATGCAAAGTAAGTTGTAGCTGGAGGTTCTTCTGGCTGTTGTATGTGTTCAACTGGTTCAGTCTTCATGATGCCAGGTTTCTTTTTAGCATGTTTTTTCTTCCTTTTCCTTCTTCTTCTCTTCTTGTGATTCTGCATTGGTGCTGGTAGAATTTTTGCTTCATGACAAGTTAGTTTATCATCACAATAATATTGTTCTTTATCTTTCTCCTTGTGTCGAGCAAGTACAAACACAATTAGTGATAGATACACCATCAGACATTCTTATGGTGAAAATATAACCAATATTTGTGAATTCCACCATGTTGTGAAGAGAATATCATGAAGATAACCAATCAATGTTGTAAAGTTACCTTCTTTAGCTTCTTTAAGAAACAAGGAAAATTTCTCTTTGTCACTAATGGATAGATACTCATATCCTTCTAGAGTATCTATTAAGTTTTGGGAGTAGTATTCTACTTCATGCAGTAGTTCTTCATTATTGAAGGTATTTCTTAAGATATCATCCATGATAGATCCTTCTAGATTTTGCAAGAATATTTGGAGTTTACCTTGTGACTCCCTATGTTAGGATATATGATTCCTGATTGAAGAAATATAAGCTTGATTTGATAAAACCTTTAATAATCCTTGTTTTGTAGACTACCTTATGTCTCCCAAGTAAAGTGAGTATATACTCCTAAGGATTTTTAGGTTATGAGGAAAGCTTATATTTTGTAACTTGATAATCTATGATGGATGCTTGATATTACCAAGTTTTGTAGAATGCCTTATGACTCCCTAGTATGCTATGGATAAGATATAGTGCTTTTGTAGAATTATAGTTCAATATTTGATTGATTTTGTAAGGTTTTGTAGAATACCAAAATCAATTCCTATTATCCCTTATTACTCCTATTGAACTAAGCATTGTTCCCAAATTTTAAAGAGGTTATAATGTTGGATCTTTTGTCTCCTTTTGAAAGGATTGAGACAATAATATTATGAATATCCAACCTATGAAAAACTCTCTTTATAAATAACCCTTTGGGAATTAGGTTAAGTGTATCTAATTTTCCAATTAAATGATTTGATGTAGTAGCCCTTATGACTCCCTAATATTTGGATAAATTAGATCACAATTAATATTTGCAAATATTCAATATTTATCCAAGTAGAAAACCTTATTACTCCTAGGTTTTATATTGCAAATATTTGATTTGATTTGATAAAATATTTCCCTTGATATATGGCTTTCAATGTAAATAAATTCCTTTGATTTAACCCTTATAACTCCAAGGAAATAAAGCACATATTAATGGAAATTATTTTACCTTTCTCCAAGCAAAGTTCGATGCTGAATTTAGAGATGCTTGGACTACTGATTATACGTAGATGTCATGGATGTTGTGGCTTTGTTCTCCAATGGAAATGCTTTGGCTTTAATGCATTCCAAATCTGGCGTCTTCTAGTCTCTTCCCTTGACTTTGATTGCCTTGAGCATTAAAGGCTCTAACACCTTCTTGACCTGCTGCAACTCAACCCTTTTCCACATAGTTAGTGAGAGAGTAATTTTGACGTCGAAGAATGCTTCTTGACTTTGGTCATTGACGTCCTTAAATGGAGATGATTCATCTCTTATGTGCCAAGTGGCACGACCATTTCCTTTGAGTGCTTGAGGAGAGTTTGGTGCCAATGAACATTTGTCTCCCTTCTTGTAACGTAAGAACGTTATGTTCTTTAGTGAAACACTTGGTCTTCCTCTTTGACAAGTGTACTCAATGCACCAAATGCACCAGGCTATTCATGTAACTCCTCCTTGAAGATGAGCACTCTCTTGAATCGAGCATTAGGGTTTCCCTTTAGTGACAAGTGTCACTTTCTTCTCTGCATGGACGTAGACCCTATTGCTAGTTTGAACAGATCCTTTGAGACCTTTTTAGCTTTGCAAATCTCCTCCTTTGCCTTTGTTCATCTGCACAGTCTTCCATAGGGATATGGAGCAAGAGTATGGAGGCCTTGAGCACCACTTTCAATGAATGTACATGGAGTAAGTAGTACTCCAAATGGTGCTTCAACTTTCTTTTACCTTGTATTTGATTTTCGTCCTCCTTACATAGATGCTCTTGCTCTTTAATGATGTTGTGCTTCCATGCTCTTGTACGTGTATCTTGCAGGTTCGATGCTCTAGAATGTGAGGAGTATGAGCCCTTCGTATGGCTCCTTGAGCTAGGCTTGGATGGCTGCTAGCATACGACTACTTTTGGCTGGTTTTTCCAGCAAGAGTAGTGCCTTTGAGGCACCTTTGAATCTGCCTTCTCTCCCTGTATAACCAGATTAGAAATAGTGCACTATCATGTAAAATAGTTTTAATACAAGATGACCTTGTTGCACTTTCTTTTGCACTCCTCTTTGTTGATCATAATTTTTGGTTTTTGAGGTAGAATATTGAGTGCAATATAGGGGTTTTGAGGTTGTCTCTAGATTAGACACCTTCCCTTGTTTGCTTGGATATTTTATAAATGAATCCAAGCTTGTAACCATATGATAGAAGCTATTTTTCTGCACTATTTTCTTGTGCTTTGAACTTGAGACTCACCAAGTCTCGTTCGAGGCTTCTTTTGATGCTCTTATGGTGGTTACTTTCTTCTCCAATGCTTGGAGGATTGAGCTGATTTTGTGGCTTCCTTAGGCCACTTCAAAGTTGTAGATCTCAGTGCATTAATAGTGTCTTTAGACACTTTGACAAATTCTATTTTTGTGCCCTTCTAATGAACACAAACAATAATATTTGAGAGCAATATAATAGTGCAAAATGAATCTAATAATACTGCACTAACAATTTCACCTTATCACTCCAATCAACTCTAAAAAGTAATGCACTTAAATAATTTACTACAACTAATCAAGAATAATCTGAAATGAATCTTCAAGAATTATTCTAAAATTTCTTTATAAGCAAGGTAATAGGAGCTAGTCTTCATTTTCTTTCCAAAGTAGATGATAGGTAGTTTATAGATATCAACCCCTAAAGTGCAAATGAACCTTAAAGAATCCTTTCTTTTTGCACATTTGAAGACTCTTAATTCAACTCTCCTTTTTGCAACTTCAATCCAATTAAGGTGCTTAAAAAAATCTGATAAGTAATCCACTTAATGAATCTACTTGCACCAATAGTTGCTTACCTTTTTTGAAAGCCCTTTTCGCCACTTCTGTAGAGGATGTAGATCTTGGTGTCTAAGATCACCAAGTTGTTGTCTTGAGTAAGATCCTGTAACTCTCTATAGGCTGCCTTGAACAACTTCGTCTTCACCAAAATATGGTCTCCAACTCTCTTTCACGAGCCTAGGATTTTGGTGGCTTGTTCTCCTCTTGTAGTCTCCTCCTTTTGCTGTATATTAGAAGAGATCTTTGATTATGCAGTGGTGCCTTCTTACTATGAGATGCAAATCTCTTGGATTTGGTAGGCTTCTTATGTCTGAATCTTCCTTCAATCTTCTTGTTGAATTCTGACTTCAAACAGGATCTTCTTCTCAATATTCTGAATGTCTTGAGGTCTTCTGAGATTTGGCACTCCTTTCCAAATTCTTCTTCTTGGGCTTGTTGTCGGATGGTGATAATTGTCCCAAATATTTCACTATCTCCAATAGTGAATTTCTCCAATGAGTTCTCCTTGGAACTCCTTTGATGATTTCTTTAGTAAGGCTCTCCAAGCCTTTTACTGGATTCTCATAGAGGCCTCTCCAAGGCCTTGCAACTTCTTCTAGTCTTCTTTGAGACCTTATCTTCAACCTTCTACTCTTGGAAGTGTTGGTGGTGAGATCTTCTCCTGGATCTCTAATTTTGCTACCTCTGTATTTGAGTAGGACTCTCCTAGTCCTTCTTCATCAATGAGATCTTCTCTTGATCTCTTTTGCTTTAGGTGCTGGATTGATTCTAAAGAAGATACTCTTCCTAACATTTTTGTAGGAAGCTTTCCCAACTCATTGAATCTACCTATTCCTGCAACAAAGTATTAGTACTGAAATATGCTTTTGAATTAGATACTCCCTTAGAGTCTTCTTCAGGATCAAGGCTTCTGTGGCCTTTTCTTCAAGGCTTATGTGGCCTTTTCTTTAGTACCAAGGCTTTTGTGGCATTTTCTTCAAGGCTTTTGTGGCCTTTTCTTCAAGGCTTTTGTGGTCTTTCCATTTGGATCAAGGCTTTTGTGGCCTTTTCTTTTGGATCAAGGCTTCTATGGCCTTTTCTTTTGGATCAAGGCTTCTATGGCCTTTTCTTCTTGTGAAGTTTCCAATCTATCAATGGAGATCTCCTATCTCCAAACTTCACTACAATTCTTCTCCAGAAGTCTCTTCTGTAGTGTTCTTCTCTTGCAACAACTAATATCTATGCTATGAAGGCACTTCGAACTTCGGGCAATGAAGTTGAAATATCCTAGATTTCTATTGTAGGAGGTGTCCCAATCATCTGAGTATTAATTCCCTATAATAAAAGAACCTTTAGGTTAGTTTCTCCAGATATCTTAGATGAGCTTCACTAGTTGATTCATCAAACTAGTGGATCAAGTGTTGAGTCCTAGTCTTCACAAGTTTTCCCTTGAAACTCTGTGGAAAGACTCTAGCCATATGCAATCTCAGTATTCCAAAATCTGAGATTTCTTTCAGTCCTTACTTGTGGCTCTCCTTAATTCTACCACCAAGACTCTTCTGAGAATTTTTGATAGTGATTGGTCCAATGGTGCATCAGGTTCTCAAAAAAATCAGGGTCAATGATAATGGTGGTTTCCCTATTGACCTACCATGGCTCTGATACCATTGTTAGCTTTTGATGCAACATGTAATGGGAGATAGCAAACACAAGATGTAGAATAATATGAAATAAAGTAAATCTATGAGATGACTAAAAATATACTATAAATAGAAATGATGGAGATGTTTACAAAAGTAGTTGTGGAGGAAATGAACACTCCATGAATATAGCTACAACTCAAGAATGGGCATTGAGCATATTACACCCCATCACAATACATCACATTGCTACATCATGCCACTCTGGTCTACACTACTTCCTACTATTGTAGTTCACTTATGTCTCTCTATCTATGTCTATGTCTATGGCCCTTTATATAGGAAATAGATTCCTTGGCCAACACTCTACCTAGATGTGCAAGGGACAACTTGCACATATACAACTTGCACTTTGACACTTGTGCATTTATTACATTGCATGTAGTAACTAGATAAATTCCTCTTAAGTAATCTAATGTCCTAAGTATGTACCAAGAAAGGTACATTTACATAATCCAAATGATGTAATAGTCTATTTCTAACAAGACAATAATATCTATGGGTTCAATCCCTACTTCTATCATATTACCAACCACTTACTCTACTATTTTTGTAGCCTCATTTCTATTATATCAATATTTGTCATAATTTCTAAAGTTTTTGCCACTCTAGTATCTACTTTATTTGATGTCTACTTCCCCAATATTCACTTTAGAAACCTTATATTTAGCAAAATTTTCTTCTATTAGCGGATTTACTCTCATCAAAACAACATACTCCAATGGAAAGTTTCTTTCCAAGGATAACACCATTTCTTGGGGGTCTCTTTCATTCATAAGAATGATCTATTTCACTAGGCAAAATCAATATGATAGAAGGCATGAGTCCCCCTCTATAGTGTTTTCACTATTAGTACTCGACAATTTTTCAATGGTATCATACTCTTTTTTTAGGCTTTTTCTCTTGTTTGTCTATAAGTATCATCAACCATATCAATCCTTATAGGAGATTAAATTTTCAACTTTAATTTTATGCCTTGTCTATTATAATAAAATGGTGTCCAGTATGGGATGGAGCTTGACCTCAATTGTCTAGGTTATACCTCGAAGCATCCATTTTTTTCTTCCTTTCACTAACCTATATCCAAGAATGTGTGGCCCTTGAGATTTCATAAATGTCTACCTATGTAGACTTAAAAGACCAGGTTTTCTAGATAGACCTCAAATATCATTTAATATTACCTTTATGATGATAAATAAATATATACATTGATGTAGGCTAGTGAATTTTTGTGATGTACCCATTGATACTACCCATCATCTGATAAGCTACCTCTTTGAGTAGCATCTTATTAGGTACACACTTGGTCAACAAATGTGACTTTCATTTAAACTTGAGATTCTAATGTATGTATGATGAACTTAGATAAATAAACCAACATACAACTACAAAGTCCTTCTAGCTTTCTCAATGAAATTAAAATATGGAGAATTGGTCAATAAAGAATATACACAAGTAAAATTAATAGAATCAATGTAATAAAAATTTTCCTTTCTCTTTGCATTCTCCTTCTAGATATTCCTAAAAAATACATGTACAAGCTTTCTCTTTGAACATTTAAAAAAAAAATTATTTGATTTTAAGTAGCATGAATGCACATAGAATGTAAATAAAAAAGTAGTCATGTGAAACTTAGTCCTCTTTGGGGCTTTTAAATTTTTAAATTACCTAATTTTCCTAATCAAACTATCTAAGATAAAAGAGACCCAAACAAAATTAACCCCTTTAATAATAATAGAAATTGTTGTCAACACATAATATATAGAAAAATGAGGTGTCAGACTCACCCATAAGTCTATAGAACTAGGCCATAGTATATCATATTTTAATTCTAACATTAGAAATAACATATAGTTAAATTTTAGATGAAAGACTATTTTATAATTTACTCTCCAACTCCTTATAATTTCTTCAAATCTCTAATATATTTCCATGAATGATTGTCTATACTAATTATTGTAGACAAATGAGTTTTTAGAAAAAAATTATATATACTATACAAGGCATCACTATTGAATGGACAATTATTCAATTATTCAAATATATATATATATTTTTTTCATGTCCATCCTCTAGAAAATCCATTGCACAAGATGCACATACTTTGATAATTTAGGAAAATCCCCCATCTTTAGTAACCTAGACTACATGATGTTCTCCATGGCCTGCAAGTATTCAAAATTATCCACATAACTATTTTTGTTTCAAATGATATTATTGCACTTCTAATAAAAGTTGAAGTCTTCCACATCTTCCCTAAATATATCACCATTGAGTTGTTGATGATGGGTGTACTAATGACAACTTGAATCTTTTTCATTTTAATCATTGTAGCAAATGAACACTATTATAAGTCTAAGACACCAGAAGAGAGCTTGAACATTTAACCAATTCAAAATAGAAATACTAATTAAATGTGGTTCATGTCAACTTAAAATTTACATAATTTGAAATAATTTTTAGTTTATTAAAATTTGAGTTAGCCACAATAATAAATCCTATGTAATATTTGAACTAAATATTGCCATGATGTGGGTATTAAATACAAAGCAGTTACCAAAAGCAATAGTAATATATTTAGTGACATGTCATTATGGTGTCCAAATGGATGATTGATATTAGTTACAAATATCTATAAACTCATGGAGTGAAAGTAGGAATAAAAAAGACATAATTTTATGAAATTCTCAATTCCCTTGGTCTCCAACAAAATAAAGAATGGATGAATCAAGACCTAAGGTGAAAACCCAAGTAATCATTAGTATTTTCACCTCCATGCATGATGAGGGCATCTCTTGATGCATTTAATTTTTAGGCTGAAATTATTTGTCCTAGGATTTAGGCTTAGGAATTTATTATAGGCTTTTTATTATTCCTAATATAAAACTATGAAGCTTCTAAATTCTCACGTTGGATGTAGTTGTTAGCATATTTTCTATATTTGATAGCTTATGATATTAGAATTATGTATTTTTTTTAGAATTATTTGTTTGTTATCTTCCAAACTAAGTCATCATTATAATCTTAAGTATAGTTTGTTATGTAATGTGTGCTATATATGTAGGAAAACAAGATAGTTTACATTAATCAATGATTGATTAAATAATACAACGTAGGCTATAGTTAGCCCATAGGAATAGCTAACAAATAACCAAACAGTGCTAACTAATATATTTGCTAACAAGATGCTAACAAATGTAGTTAGCATATAACAACTTAACCTAATAATGTAATAACAAATATAGCATATGCTAACATCCCCCCTTAGTACATTATTTGGGTAATTGAATAACTACTAGCTATGCTAACATCCCCCCTTATTCTATTATTTGGGTAATAATATAACTATCCCAAAAATAGTGAAGAATAGAAATGAAAGAATGGTGGCTCGTGCTTTGTCTTCGGCTCTGGATCTAGCTCATGGCTCTGGATTTGGCTCTAAGAATACCTCTGGATTTATACCTCTGGGTCTATCTCAGGATCTGCCTATGAATATACCTCTAGATCATTGCCTTTGGATCTTCCTGTAGATCTACCTCTGGAACTTTATCTCTGGGTCTATCTTTAGGTCTATCTCTGGGTCATTATCTCTGGGACTGCCACTAGGTCTATCACTGGATTTGCCTCGGGGTCTACCATAGGTTTTACCTTTTCAGTAGAATCCATACAAAATTTCTTTCATCATGGTTCATTGTGTGATATCTGTCCATCCACAATCAATATGAACCTTGTTGGACTTGTTGAACATCTTGAAGAAGAGTGATTCGTACATCCACAAGAATCACAAGGATGTAATCTCCAACACTTAGCTACAACATGTCCTATTTTCCTACAATGATTGCAACAATAATTTTTAGGAGATGTAGGAGATTTAGGTTTTACAAACATGGTATTATTGGTACTTACTTGTCCATAATAGCCAAGGCCTTCATTCTTTGCCCTGACATTTACCATTATTGGAATTTTAATGTCTTGTTCATGTTTACCTAATCTCTCACCATTGAATCCCATTTTCTTCATAATTTTGGATCCATATCCTTTGGTGTATTTTTCAAAACACCCAATTTCATCATCTTCATCAATGCTTTTAACAATATGGTATTTGTCACTATTGATGAGATTATGGAGTTCATTTTTAGGAGGTTTAGTTTTTAAGTCACTAGTATCACAAGAAAAATATACTACTATGATGAGATCACTTGTGCTACAACTGATATCTGCCATCATAGGCATGAGGTTGCTTGTATCACAATAAGCATTGGCCTTCATGGGCTCAAGGTCACATGTGTCACAATAAGCATTCACCACCATGGGCTGAAGGTCACTTGTATCACTACAAGCATCGACCATTAGGAGTTTGACCTCTGTTTCCTCACTAATGTCCCTTTTCACTTTATGCAGTGCAATGTCAAGAGCATAAAATGACATGTATATTTCCATTACAGCACCAGTAGGGATTAGAACACCATTTTTCTGCATGTCTTCACAAGACGCAAAATCATTGATTATGGCATCTACACCATTCCGTAGTGTGAGAAATGTGCCATATTCATAAAAATCCATCTCGTCCATGTGTGGGAAAAAGTATGGGCCTTTAACTGATTTAGCAACATCAGTTGGTTTTGGGATAGTTTTCTTCTTTGATCTGCCCATTCTTAAGGTGTCGGTCTCTACCGAAAATGCACCTTTTACAATGAAATTTTGTAAAAATAATTTTACTAAGGTGTCAGTCACTACCGAAAATACACCCTTATAAGTCTTCCCCCCTTTTTTTTACAAAATTATATATCCCCTTAGTGCAATATAGGATATGGTGGAGAGAAAAATATATCCCCCCTTTTAGTGCAAAAAATATGCAACTATGAAGCCTCAAAAAAGGCTCTTACAAAGCTTGCCTCGTAGGCAGATTAGCACAATATGTCACAAAAAAAATTCCCCCTGTGTGAAGTACTTCAAACAAAAAAATTTCTATTTATGAAGCCTAAAAAAATAGGTGTGGAGTTTTGATGAGTTTATGCCTTGTTGAATGCTTTGACAAGGTTTATCTCCCTTTTCACTTTTGCAGCATGTAGTAAAAAAATGCCCCCCCTTTTTAAGTTTGAAAAAAAAATTCCCTCCAATGTTTTAAAAAAATAATTTAAAGTTTAATTAAATTATTTTTCTAAAAAAAAAAATATTTCATATATATATTTTTAAAATAATTTCTTTTTTTAAGAAAAATAAAAATAATAATAATTAAACAAAAAATATTTTTAGAAAAACATTAGAAAAAAAATTTACCTTGGGGGGGTCGACGGGGTTTGAACCCCTGATCTATTGCTTACAGAAAGCATTGGTGCTCGACCACCAACTGGTCGAGCTAGTGCATCGGCTGGAAGCTAAAGGGCAAGGCCCTTTGTTTAACTTGTTCATGACAAACCCTTTCTTAGAAGCGGTGTCTCCCTTCTCTAGTTGCGTCATCGACCTCTAGTGGCACCCATGATCGTTGGTGGTGTCGTCAACCTCTGGTGGTTCCCATGATCAGGTGGTGAACAGGTGATCCCTGCTACATTCCCTTACGAAACTGATCACTCACACATAAAAAATTGCTCTTCGCACAGAAAAATGCTCAAGGCATCATCAAGAGTGGAATTATGGCAGAAATTCTTAGGCACTTCGAAGGGTTAACCAAAAATTTAATCCGGCCAAAGTTATTATATTTTTTTTTTCTGATCTGAATTATGCCTTCAAATCACAAATATAGCGTGCACATTGTTAAGGAAAAATAGGGTGTTTCATTTCTACCGTTAGTTTTTCCACGTCATCGATAGCTCCTTCACCATGCTTTGACACCACTAGGCCTACAAATTTTCTTCTGGTGGATGTAATATCCATGCTATGCAACGATCTACACTTACATGGATTCTATTATCCTATAGTTTCTTGAGAAACTCATGTGCATCCTCTGATAGTAGACTAGCCTCCTCCATTGATAACGACCCTTCACTCAAAGAATTTTTCCGAGAACTCAAATACCAAGTGTCTGCAAAAATTCACATAAATATGCCTGTAAAACACACTGTGATGGTTTCTCTTCATCGAGGGTAGAAGTTTTTGAAGGTTCTGTGTGGGCATAATGTCCCACATGCAATGCACTACAACAAAAATGGTGCTATAAAATGAACAACTTGCCATTTAGAAGTGTCTACCTTCAGGTAGACAATACCCAACCACACTCTCTCTATTCACCCAGATTTACCACATGGTTGGACTTTTAGGGGTCATCTTGCTTAGTGTTTCACATGCTCCTCCTCATCCGTTCGTCCGTCACCCTCTGCTTAGATGTTTGTTTGTGTGCATCTGGTCTGGTCCATCAAGTCTTCGTTGCTTGTATTAGGTTTTGTCAGGTCCTTTGTGTATCTATCGATTAGTTTGCACCATGTCCAAGCTTGGACCCCTCTAAGGTCCATGTGTCCTAGCTTATCTGCTAGCAGTATCGATCACATGGTAGCTCGCTCCCTGATGTGCATAGACCAATTTATTTCAACGATGCATTGGTCTCTAAGTTGGACCATTGTCAGGTACAGGTATATCCACATTGGAATTTGTACCCTCTATCAGATCTCAATCTATCACTAGGTCACCCCAGGTTGCCAATTTAGATCAAAAACTCTAAGGTTAGCTATAGCTCAGGTCAGGTTGACCAGGTGAACCGATTCACCCATCAAAGCTACAAGAGCCTCGACTCTCAGGATCTGATACCATGTAGGGTAACAAGATAGTTTGCATTAATCAATGAACAATTAAATAATACAACGTAGGCCATAGTTAGCCCATAGGAATATATAAAAAATAATCAAATAGTGCTAACTAATATATTTGCTAACAATATGATAACAAATGTAGTTAGCATATAACAACTTAACCTAATAATGTAACAAATTTAGCATACACTAACAATATAAGCACCAATTTGAATGCACATTCTAGCTTTGTGTGTGATCTATATCAATGGTATCAAAGCATTTTCTAATAAGTGGAATTGAGTGTATTCTAGTCTCTAGTTTTGGTTTTTATATCTCTTATTAGTAAGCTCATGTATCAAGCTCTTATGTTGCAGAACAAGTCTCAATTAGTGTTACAGAAAGTAAGACATATTTGGTGCTTGTATCCTCCAATATTCTCTAGTTAATGGGATTAGTATCACTAGTATTGACTACAAATCTCTAAAATCTAAGTTTGTACATCTACTTAAACCTACAATATCATAATTGGATAGTTGAGAAAGCATTCCAATCACAATATGGTAAGTAAGAGTTGATTGTAGCTTCTAATATTGATTTTGATAGCCCTAGTCTATTTTTCTAATTTAGGTGTTGCATTAAGCCTATAGATGTTTTCCACATAAAGAATTAACGTCTATGCATAAATTTATGACACATTCTGTTACAAGTGTGAATAGGGTTGTTTCGAAACTGGATTAGAAAAATCTCTTTTCTAAGCTTCAGTGTGAAATCTCCCTACATTTGTCGGCAGAATTTGTTTTTGAATTGTCGGCAGTCTATCTCCTATTTTTTCTCCCCTAATCTCCTATATGCCCTCCTCCTATTTTCCCTCCTCCTTATCCCTCCGTTAATACTTCTTTCCCCTTATCCCTCCATTTCCTCTCATCTCCTTATCCCTCCTTCGTCGTCTTCTCCCTTCTTTCTCTCCAACCTCCCACCTTATCCCTCCGTCTTATCCTTTCCCACCAACTACATTCTTCACTATATATTATTCATTTAACATATATTGTATGGTTAGAGAGGCTCATAATATAATAAATATTTATATTCTCCTTTGCTCTTTTGATATTTGTTTTGACTGCGCATCGACTGTATGTTTGACTGCAATTGAATTCGACATCTGGTATCAGAGCCAGACTTCGTCGTACGTCAAGCATGGTTCCCGAGGCGAAGTGAGGTCAGAACGGGCATGGTTCCCGAGGTGGGCATGCATCCCGAAGTAGGTCACAGCAGGGCTCGGATCCCGAGGCAGATCATGAGCAGGCTCGAGCATGGATCTCGAGGTAGGTTAGGCACGGATCCCAAGGCAGATCGTGCACAGTCAAGTTGACACGTGGCAGCGACGCGGCAGTCGAGGAAGTGACTGGACGACACGTGGCGCAGGGCGATTGGCAGTTTGGTTGGCATCGAGTGAGAAAAATTTTGCCACGTGGCGATTCGTCATGGTAGTGAGGTGGCGAATGCTGGTTGGTTGAAGCGGCAGTTAAAATTTTTTGGTTGAGGATCGACTGCCCGAAGGCAGTCGAAATCAACTGTGCGGGTTTCAGATTATAAACCCGATCGCGCTCGTAGAGGGACGCATGTGGGATAATCCCACATTATTTAAAAAAAAAAAAACCTTTCCCCGCCGTCGAAAGATAACCATCCTCGCTTTCATCTAATCTCGTCCGACGCGTTTGGCGTGACGGTCAAGTGGCTTGTTGGCTGTCAGGAGGTCCGGGGGTCGAATCCCGCCGGAGGCCAACAAACAAAGTTTTTAAAAAAAAAAAAATCACCGCGGAAGTTACAAAAGGTGGGTGCTGTGCTTTTGCTCATGAAGGAGCCGCGTGGTCACACGGCTAAGGTGTCCGCCGCGCAGACTGCAGGTCGCGCGTTCGATTCATGCAAGGTAAAATTTTTAATTTGTTTTTTAAAGGTTAAATTTATTTAATAATTTTTATATTATTTATTTTTTAAAATTATATTTTTTAAATAAATTTATTTTTTAAAAAGGGTAATTTAAAAAATAATAAAAGGTTATTAAATTTATTTAAAAAACCTTTAGAAAAATTTTAAAGAGAATTTGTGAAAGGAGAAATAATGTGCTTGTGGAAATGTTAGATGTTCCGATCTGAAGGGTGCTATAATGCACTACTGTCAATTTTGAAGAGGCAGACACCGGAATCCTTTGATGAAAGGGTTCGCCGAACTAGTCTGCATACTGTGTTTTGTCAGCTTGAGAATCAGGTGATTGCTCACCTGAGAAAGCCAGATTCAGGGTACGAGGCAGATTCCGAAGACAATATCTTTGGACAAAGAATTGAAGAATCTGAGACTGTGCAATTTGTTTCGGACGTACAATCTGGTGCCAGTTACACACCAGGTGTACCAACAGCTGAATTGAGTGAGGGCTATACACCACGCTCTCCTGAGCCTGAACCTGAACCAGCAGAAGCAGAAGAAGAGGAAGAAGAGGAAGAGGAAGAAGAAGAAGAAGAAGAAGAAGCACCAAAGAGGAAGAAGAAGAAGAAGAAGACGAAGAGGAAGCAGCAGAAGCAGATCTAGTGGAAGTGAAACCTGAGATCATCATCATTAGTAGTAGTTCCGAAGCAGAACATGAATGTACTAAGAAGGCAAGATTTGATTTAAATTATTAAATCATTCTGTACTGCTTTGTATTTCCAGTTTGCCTCAATAAAAGTTTGTTTTTTTTTGCAATGGCTGCAAACACTAGTCTACCAATCCCTGAATTTAATGGTAGTGACTATGAATACTGGTCTATAAAAATTAAGACTTCGTTGATAGGAAAAGGTCTTTGGGGTGTAGTTGAAGAAGGTTATACAGAACCAACTACTGCTGAATGGGCAGCATTTTCTAATGCTAATAAAAATACAAGAAAATAAGCACAAAATAATAATGCTTTTGCCTTATATCACATTCATGCTGCCTTAGATAAAACTATCTTCCCTAGGGTTGCATCTTATGTAATTGCACAAGATGCATGGAATGCCTTAAAAGAAAGCTATAGAGGCAGTGACCAAGTGAAGCAGGTAAAACTGCAAACCTTGAAACGAGATTTTGAGAATCTCAAGATGCAGGAAAATGAAAGAGTCGGTGATTACTGTGTGCGAGTAAAAGCAGTAGTCGACAAAATGGTCACACTAGGAGAGGATATTAAGCCAGAAATGATGGTGAAGAAAGTGTTGAGAACACTTCTTCCAAAATGGAATTTTGTTGCAATAATTATTGAAGAATCAAAAGACTTAATCACATTGTCTTTTGATGCATTAACTGGTTCACTTCTCTCACATGAGGAGAGGTTGCAGGAAACTCCTACCACCAGCTATGGAGGAGATGACAAAGCTTTTGCCACACATGAAGGAATAGGTAGAGGTCATGGCAGAGGTCAAAAAAGAGGCAGAGGCAGGAATAATCAAAGAGGGGGAACTCCTAACAGAGGAGGATCATCCAACAGAGGTGGAAACCAGAATAGAGGAGGACAGCAGTAATATAGAGGGAAACAATCTGGCAAGGGAAAAAGAGGAGACAAATCAAAGAAAGTTTGCTACAATTGTGGCAAACCTGGCCATTATGCTCGTGATTGTTGGTCAAAGACTTCGCAAGGAAGCAGCAGGAACCAGAGCAGTCAGTTTGGGAATTTTGGAGAAGAGGAAGATTCCTCAAATATCTTTCTTTCTTATAGTCAGACAGAGAAAAATTTGAATGATACATGGATTTTGGACACAGGGTGTTCAAATCACATGAGTGGCAAAGAAGAACTCTTTGCTAAGTTAGACTCCTCATACAAATCCAGCATCCGGTTGGGAGATAACAAGTCATTGGTAGTTGAAGGCATTGGAGCCATGGAGGTTCCAACAAAATAAGGCATAAAACATGTAAGTGATATCTATTACACTCCTCATATTCAACACAATCTGTTAAGTGTTGGTCAAATGCTTGAAAAGAATTATAAGTTGATTTTTGATGAGGGTAAATGCACCATTTTTGACAAAAACAATAGTAATAGAATCATTACACAAGTGCCAATGTCGAAAAATAGATTATTCCCTTTAAAGTTTGGCCAGCTAGGAGGAAATAAATTAGCAAATGTAGCTATTACCAATCCAAGTGTCCTATGGCACTTGAGATATGGTCACTTGAATTCAGCAAGTTTGAAATTGCTAACTTCACAAGCAATGGTGACTGGACTTCCCAAAGTTCAAGATAGTAAGGAAGTCTGTGAAGGGTGTGCCTTGGGAAAGCATGCCAGATCAAAATTTCCTCGTGGACAAGCATGGAGGGCCAGCTATCCTCTTCAGTTGGTACATTCAGACATCTGTGGTCCGATGCAGACCAAGAGTCTAGGTAATCACTCTTACTTCCTACTTTTCATTGATGATTGCACAAGAATGTGTTGGATATATTTTTTGAAGCATAAGGATGAAGCATTTGCATGCTTTGTTGATTTTAAAGCAAAAGTTGAAAGTGAGAGTGGATATTCCATAAAATGTCTTAGATCAGATAGAGGAGAATACTCCTCTAATCAGTTTTTGAATTTTTGTAAACATCATTGTATCAAGAGGCAGTTCACAACTGCCTACACTCCACAACAAAATGGTGTAGCAGAAAGGAAAAATCGCACCATTGTGGAGATGGCGAGATCAATGCTTCAGAAAAAGCATTTGAGTAATGCATATTGGGGAGATGCAACAAGGACTAGTGTTCACATCTTGAACAGAAGTCCTACTTCAAGTTTGAAAGGAAAGACACATTACCAAGCCTCGGTATGGTAAGAAACCAAATGTGAAGTATTTCGGAGTATTTGGTTCATTGGCTTATGCTCACATTCCTGATGAGCTGAGAAAGAAGTTAGATCCAAAGAGTCAGGCTTGCATTTTTGTAGGATACTGTGAAAACACAAAAGGGTATAGACTCTACAATCCTACAACTCGAAAGATAGTGACTTCAAGGGATGTGATTTTTGATGAAGGGGGAGAGTGGGGTAAGCCCCAAATATTCAGTGATATTGAATCCACTGATGTAGTAGCTCAGCAGGTGCAACCACAGCTACCACAGAAAGGAAAGCAGTCTCCGCACACACATCCACCAAGTCCATATTTTGATTCAACTGCTTCACCAAGTCCTCCATAGCGATCAGTAAGTTCCTCACCAATGGATATTTATGTTCCATCCAAAGGTAAGAGAACTTTACAGTATCATCCATAATCTCAGACGTTGTATAAGAATTTTTCAAGAAGATATACTAGGAGTCAGGCTAGTGAAATGGATTTTGTTTTACATAGATTAGAAAGTATGCACTTGTATGGTGATGATGAATCCCAAAAAGAACCCAAAGGAGATCAAGTTAACTATGCTTTGTTAACTAGTGCACAACTTGAACCTTCTAGTTATGAGAAGGCATGTACTCAGAAGATTTGGCAAGATGCCATGAAAGAGGAGATAACCTCTATAAAAAACAATGACACTTGGGAGCTCATGAAGCTTCCGAAAGGAAAGAAATGTGTTGGCTATAAATGGATCTTTAAGACCAAGTTTAATGCTAATGGAAGCATTGAGAAGCATAAGGCAATATTAGTGGCAAAGGGTTTTACTCAGAAGTTTGGAATAGATTATGAAGAGACTTTTGCTCCTGTAGCCAGACAGGAGACAATCAGAACAGTTATTGCCTTAGCTGCACACAAAGGATGGAAAGTCCAACACATGGATGTCAAGAGTGCTTTTCTCAATGGTTACTTAACAGAAGAAGTGTATGTTGAGCAGCCATAGGGATTTGAAGTGCAAGGTAAGGAACACATTGTTTACAGATTGAAGAAGGCACTCTATGGCCTTAAACAGACACCAAGAGATTGGTACTCATGCATTGATGGGTACTTCAAAGAATATGGGTTCACAAGGAGAAAAAATGAACCCACACTCTACTACCTCAAGCAAGGTAATGACATCCTCATAGTTTGTTTGTATGTGGATGATCTCATTTTTATGGGTAGTAATAAAAAAATGAATAGGGAGTTCAAACACTCCATGATGACACAGTTTGAGATGAAGGATCTTGGTTTAATGCACTATTACCTTGGAATGGAGGTTCATCAGTCAGATACAGGGATCTTCATCTGTCAACATAAGTATGCTCAGGACATGATCAAGAAGTTTGCTATGGAGCATTGCAAACCAGTTGCAACTCCAGTTGGACATGGGATCCAATTAAGCAAAGATGATGGAGCACCGAAAGTTGATGTGACCACTTTCAGAAGCATGGTTGGGAGTTTGATGTTTCTCGCCAACACTAGACCTGATATTCAGTATGATGTATCTCTTGTTTCTAGATTTATGTCTAACCCATCTGAGCTGCATTTGCAGGCAGCTAAAAGAATTTTGAGATATGTCAACCTTGTTCCCTTTATGTATAAGAATTTATGTCTAATACTCGACACATTCATCTAGACCCTGACAAGTTTGGTTTACTCTCTTCTATCAAGTTGCTTCTTCATATGATATCAACCTTGTTCACATAGTTGTTATAGTAGTTCACCAAAGCCATTTGAATGGTCATTGTCTAATATGTAATGCACCTTTACTTTGAGTGTTATCACCTACAAGCATTTTACACTCAATAGTATTTATGTCATAGAATACTACCACACTTCATTTTTTTTTTTTGGCAATGATTATCACATTATTGAGAGCACCTTGTTTCAAGAAAGGGTTTCAAGGAAGATAGCTTGGTACATAAAGGAAACTCTCTTGGTTCATGACTATTTTTATGCAAAACTATTGTACATGCATTATAATATTTATATAAGAATCAATTTTAAGCTAGTTGAATGTTTCTTTGGAAAATATTGTGAATGGATAATTGGTTAAGCATTAAGAACATTAAGACATCCAATTTTGACAGCCAAATTTTGCCATGGTGGTTATAAAAATGAATGCACCTTCTTCATCATCCTTGATAATTTCTATTGAATGAAATGATCAACATGACTAAGCATTTTTTGGTCCCAACTGTAAATTATGAGAAAAATTCTAGTGTACTTTATTGTAGAGAGTGTAGATGACAGTCAAGGGAGGTTAACTTATGGAGCCATTATTTTCCAAGCAACATCCTTTGAATGTTTTTCCTCTATGTAGAATCAAACACAAGCACATTCATTGATCAAGTTGCCTACATGCAACTTCCCAACAACATGAAGATGCATCACTTCTCCTACAATGGTGTCATGTTGTCTCTAAAGGAATTTGATATGGACTTCAAAAACTTGTTGCTATGGAGTCACCATCCTGTGAGCATTCATGGTCACTAGATCATAAACATGATGTAAAAGGTATTATTGGAATATCTCATGGTATAATCCATAGTGTCATTCATTTGTACACTAGTTTGGTAAGATGTCATTTGACAAGGTACATTTGTTCACCACTAAAGGAGTTTATTAAGTGACTAATTAGTTTTTTCAAGGTGTAGGACATTATTCCAAAATAGTGACATACCATGTAGAGGTAAGCTTGCTCATCTTAATTCCCACTCCCATTGAAAGGTTTTGACATTGCATAAATGATTCCAAGACAATATTTATGGGAATGCCACTTGGTGTGGCTTAGTTGGTAGTAAATTTTTTAAAAATATGCCTACTAAAATTTGACCATTGGACATATTAATCCAACCATTGGCGTGTGTGAAAATTTAAGAACGTTTATGGCCATAAGGAAAAAATTAATTATTTTTTGCCAAGTTTTGCAGGAGTGCATAAGGTATTAAATTAATTAATTTAATACTTTCAAAAACTATTAATTAAATTAAATTAATTAATTGATAATTGCATACCTTCCTAAGTTGTATGCCACCTTTGTTTGTAAAATATTAGAGAAAGCTAAAGTCCTTGTAACTAATTGGAATATGTTAAGTTTTTCTGAATCATTTATCAACCTTTCAGTCACTTTAGGAAAATTGTTTAACTACATCTGGATTTCACTCATTCAGCCATTGGCACAAATTTAGCCAAAAGCGTAGTTGAGTTAGCCAATGCGATGAGTGATTTGGCAAACAAGGTCATTATATATTTATATATATATATATATATATATATATATATATATATATATATATATATATATATATAGATAGATAGATAGAGAGAGTACTTGGGTACTCAATATGGAGACATGGTTCTCATATACTCAAATTGCTAATGAGGAGAAAGTTTCTTTTGCAAAACCCAAAGATTTTAGGCTAGAAAAAAAATGGTGATGGAATTATAGGATAGCCAAAACCAACTTCACACCTAGAAATATCTTATTATAACCTTTGAGGAATATTTTAATCCTTCCCATTGTGATTAGGGTCTCACTATCAAATGGTTTTGATTGTACCAAAGTAATAATATGCATTTGCAGGACTACATTTTCTAATTCAATAGGTTGCAAATTCTACTTGGTGTAGGAGATACAAGTCACATTCTCATCATCAAGTTCAAGAGTGGATTACAGGAGCATTTGTATAAGGAGTTGAAGTACACTCCTATTTCCATATTAGATGGTGCTTTCAATCATGTATATATTTCCAAAGAGAAACATGCTACTCAATTGAGGAGTACTTGATCTTCATTTTGTATAGGAACTTATAACTCTTAACAATAGTAATTCAAGGTAAATAAGCCTTATTATTCTCCTTTTTCTTCTTCATCTTCTTCTTATTATTATTCTAAAAAACCTTCTATTTAATTTAATAGCAAAAAATATTGTACTTATTATAATAGGAGAGGTCATGGAGAACATGTATGTTTTAGGAAAAAAAAGAATTTGACTATAAAATCTCAATATGAGGAACCACAACATGTTCCCATTGAGGTTATAAGAGAATATAAGGTCTAGAATGAGCTCAAATATAAACTTAATAATGGCACCTTGATGTCTTATCATTTATCTAAAGAATACCATGACAATTTTTTCATCATGAGAGGCACCTTAGTCATAACTTCTCAATTGAATGTATAATTGATAATGACTCACAAAAAATCTAATTGTACAATCCATCGTTGATAAGTTACAATTGGCATTTGAATCACATTCTCTTTCATACTCACTTGTATGGAAGTATAATGACTCCACATCACACGTAATACATACTTGCACAATATTCTTTTTCCATGATCCAAATTTTATAGATCAAATCACTTATGATGTGACTCCAATCAACTATTGTGGCTTACTTCTTAGTAAATCTTATCAATATTATAGGAAGGCTTAGTATGATTCTTATCACAATATCTACACTTTACATCATGAGCACAAGATATTTCTCATCCACTACATCAAAAACACCACACTTCTACTCCATACAAATCAACCACATATGATTACTCTAATATTTAACATCACCCAACAACAATAATTGTACATCTTCCTCAAAAAGAGGATATCACTTCATATTTAGCACCTCTTACTCATGTTGCACCTTCTCTAATTTCTCATGGCACTAATTTGTTTTCTTTTACATTTTTTTAAGAGCACACACATGCATGTTCTTATACCCCACACTTGCAACCTCCTTCATCCTCACAGGTTCTAATTTTTTAGAAGACTCAATGACAATAGTAACAAGCCATGGGTCCTCATCAACATCCTCCTCATTCCTTAGTTGGAAAAATATTTTTTACCAAGCATTGTCTTTGTAGATATGGCACATCTTAGCATCCTTGACATTATAAGTTTTTTTTTCAACCAAGGCTCAAGTGTTTGAGTGTTCAACATGATGACTATCTAGATCACCAAGATTTTTCCATATTAGTACGATTATATTTCTCTTCTACAGTCATTGTAATCCAATGATTCTATTATTGGGAGGCATGATGATGACATTTCCTGATGTAATTAATTAGTTTTAGGCTTATATTATTTGTCATAGGATTTAGGCTAAGGAACTTATTATAGGATTTTTCTTATTCCTAATATAAAACATGAAGCTTCCAAATTCTTGCATTGGATGTAGTTGTTAGCATATCTTCTAGATTTGATAGCTATTTATTAGTAGTTAGAAGTTTAGTGTTATGTGTTCGTTTTAGAATTATATGTTTGTTATCTTCCAAACATAGCCATAATTACAATATGGAAGATAGTTTATTATGCAATTTATGTTGTATAAGAATAAATTTGAATGCACATTCTAGCTTTATGTGTGATCCACATAAATGCATGTAAGCTAGAATTTTACAAAAAAATAAAAATAATAAAATATAAAACAAAGACCATAAATGGTACATAAGAGAAAAGAAAAAGTTAAGATGATTCCTATTATAAAAAAATTATAATTGGTGTAATGTGGCAACATTCTAGCAACTTATTAGCTAAAACATGATAATAATTGAATTCAATCTCTAATTGTAGAAACTTTAAGTTATCAATTCTAAAAGTATAAGAATGAAGGACTCAACCATTTAATAATGATACTCCATTAACCTTAATACCCAATTTTTCCTTTGCTTCTAGTCACCTATATTTTGTGTCTTTTACATCTCATTTTAGGCTTTCCTTACTCCACTAGGAGCAAAGCATCTATAGCTCTGATGGAGATTATGATAGCTTAAATTTTTTTAAGATTTATTGCCAAGGGGAAAAAATTAAAATAATCCCTTAATATATCTAGAAAATGATTGATTAAAGCATTTTTATATAAATAGAACCACTAACTTATTCACATCATAGATATTTAATGAACCGTTTCTCTACTTCGACAATTGTTAACTTCAAGTAATTAAAATTCTTGAGATTGAATTCAAGCATAATTAATTATCCATAGCACCATGAATGAATCATTGAAATATTGATTATTTTTTCAAAACTCGAATAATACACTAAATAAGATAATGCAATTACAAGTAAAATTAAAAAAAAAAAGGAATTAGAACAATCACACACAAAGCCAAAAACATTTGTACATGTGAAATTGTACTTTTACTTGAAATAGTGTTTTAGATGTTGATCATTCATAGGTAAAATATAAAGGAATTCCTTATAATTTCTAAAATATAAAATTATTGAAGGCTACCTTCCCCATAATTTGACAAGAACCCAACCACAAATAATCAAACTTGCCATGTTTTCCCCTCGGTTTTCTGACCTTATCCCTTAGCAAGACCAAGTATCCTTAAAAATTTATCTCTAAAGTATTTTTGTCAAACTGTCTTTTCACTTGTTCTTATTTGTGTGAAAAAATTTCTTAGGCATTTTCTCTATTTTATTTGAATTTTAGGAGTAGACGTATACATTATTAGATTTTTTCTAATCTCTATACATGAGCATCAACAACCATTTTTAATTAATGTGGTGTAATTTGAATAAGAAGGACAAATTATTTTCCATATAACAATGTATATGGTGAGTATCTCATGATTGATTTAAATGTTATCATTTCTATCCAAAGTGCATGCAACAATACCTTATTCCATATCCTCAAATTTCCTTGAATCATTTTCTTCATAATATTCATCAGGTTCTTATTAGAGGATTCAACTATACCATTACCTTGTGGATAATAATTTTCTAGATACCTCATGATGATATTATATTTCTATGCAAAATATATTAATTCAATTGAGCAAAAATATAATGCACTATAAAATATTAAAGAATTGGGTATAACAAATCTAGTGATAATGTTCCTTTATATGAATTCAATCACAACTTTAGTAGATGTCTTTTTGTAGGAATGGCTTCAACATAAGGAGTAAAATAGTTTATGATATGATAGATGAAGTATTCCAAGACATTTCTTGGAAAAATATCAAATGATAGAACTATAAATGAAAACCAACACCAATGGAGTAAGGTTTACAATAGTCCTAATATAATGATTCACTAAAGGTATCTAGAACACATTATCATTAGTTTATTGGGAGTCTTATATACCTAATAAATGCAAGACTAATATACAATTTTTTGTGAGTTATCTTTCAAGGTTCATGTGGGAACCTAAGGAGTGTCATTAGAAGGTAGAAAATATAATTGTGTATTATGCTCATGGGATAGTAGAGTATGGCCTACAGTATAAGAAGTGGTAATTTTATCTTGTGAGGATACATAGACTCAAAATATGTCAAACATATAAATGATTGAATATCAACATCTATAAATGTATTTCATATAGTATCTAGACCTCTCTTGTGGCACAACAAGAAATAGGATATAGTGGCATTATTATCCATAGAGACTGAGTTATGTTGCATGAGTATCTATGTGTAAATTAATATGGTTACATCACATATTGTTAGATATGTGTGTTTCTAAAAATCAATTGATAGTATTGAATCATGACAATCAAGATGTTATGAAGTTGGTCAAGAATCCATTTTTTATGAAAGAATAAAGCACATTGAAGTTTAGTGTCATTATATTCAATAACAATTTTAGAGTAACCAAAATCAGCTCCAATACATTCCCATAAAATAACAACTTGAGGATATTTTTACAAAGGCACTTATATATGTAAAATTTAAATTATTTTGTAGTTCTCTTTGTATACCAAATAATGTAATATATGAGATGTTAAGACTTTATTATAGTATTTATCTTATTTATAATGATTGTAGCCTACTATAATATTAGTTAGGAGATAATACTTGTTAGGATTTATTACATCATAGCCCATGTAAAAGATAAGACAAAGGTAGTTTCAATTTTGGTTAAGAGGTTGGTATGCCTAAAATATGCATTCTATATATTTAAATACCTATCATTTCATAATGCAAAGAATCAAAGAATTGAGTTCTAACATGTGGTATTAGAGCAAGTATAATGAAGAAAAATTATCCCTTTGATCCTCCTCTAGATTCAACAAAAAGAAACCTCAAAGAGCACTCCATTTGAGAAAAAAAGTTTCAAAAATAAAATTGTCCTATATAATATTATTTAAGTTAAATATCAAAATACAAGTAATCATCTATGTGATGCAAAATTGTATGGTAAATTCAAAGTTATCAAGGTGAAAAACACCTTCCAAAGACCAAAGTGGAAAAATACCCTCAAGAAGCAAAAGGGGTCTCAACCGTATCAAAAAGACTAGTAAGGTTATAATCTACAAATAACATAAGGTTATAATCTACAAATAACAATAATGTCAAGTTCAACAAGAAAAGAAAAGGGATCATAAGTTTTTCCTAAAGAATTAATTTTCATTTCAAAAGGCACATAATAATCCATAAGAAGCTTTTTAAAATTGCTATAAAATCAATAGCCTTGAATTAGTAGCATTAACTACAAGCAAGTAAAGAAATTATTTTTGATAAAATAGTGAAAGATAACAAAGAAGCATTGGACTACAAGCAATAAATTAGATTTTTAAAGAAAATATTTTTGGTAAAAGAGTAGAGTATAAATTATCTCTCAAGAGATTAATGTTCCAAAAGGAATCATGCTAGAGTGCAACACATTCAAGAACATATAAAAAATAATCAAAACAAGAAGCCTTCTATTTTGAGCAACAAAATAGATAGAGAACATGAGAAAGAATAGTGGAATCATTAAGTGGAAAGATCAATCACAAGAGGTATCATCAAAAAAATATTGTTGGTGTTTGAATTTACTCAAGAAGAAAATAAATAAATGACAATAAGGAATCATTTTAAATATAATTGGAACATTACTCATGAGATGAGAGGTAAAAAAACCTAAGTTGAATGTTTTTATTTAAATAAAAAAACATTTCCAAGTAGAATTGGTTGTTTACTTAACTACTAAATTTCATGAGAAATATCTCATTCTTTCAATGTATTATCACTCACAAAGGAAAACTACTAATTCTTTAGTTGATTGAAACATTAAATATCTAAGGATTATAGTAAGAAACAACAAGGAGGTGGGTGATACAAACTAGAACTCATAGGCCATAGGGTTTGATTCAAGGGTGGGTCTTTTGATAGGCCCATAGCAGGCCTTAGGAATCTTGTAAAAGTCATATGACCCAAGGGATAGGCCATGGTTGAATTCTATTAAGGGAAAGTTTCATGACATGGTGAATCACTTTGATCTATATCTTAAATAAGGTAAACATCATATTCCTTCTACCCTAATCAATTTGATGATGGCCCAAGGTGTGATCTGATGGAAAATTTTGTAAGGGCTCATCCAGACCTAGGCTCTATCCAAAAATGGGCATTCATGAAATGATACCCTATAAGGCACATGGATATTGCAACATTAACAAAAGGCTTTTTTGAGGTTAAATTTAACTATGATGAATATGTTGATTGTATCCTTTGGGAGGGTTCATGATTTTTTGGTCAATGGGGGTTGTTTCTATGAAAGTGGAAGAAAATGTATAAGTATGTCCTAATGTTTCACTTCCCTCTATCTCTATGAATAAAATTCTTCAATATAACTCATTTTCTTGTTTGGATAATGTGTTACCCTATCCTATTGATATATGTGCAAAAATTTTAACTCCTAATTCATCTAGGCCGAATAAAAACCTATGTTATGAATAATCACTATGATTCTACCTTGGGCAATGATTTTGAGATATCAATCTAGGGTGGGTATAAAGAGATATTATTGTGTGACCTGGGGCCTAGGAAAGGTAAAGCAAGTGCAACACCTAGTAGAATAACTAGGAATATAAAAAATATCAATAAATGTTGGCTCTAAATCTAGATCTAGGAGATCAAATAGAGATAAATATAGGTGGAGATTGCAAATGGAATCCAGAAAACTCTATACTTGTGTGGGGGGAAAGAAAAAATTCAAACTTACCTCATGGAATGTAAGGGGTATCAATGCCCCTTCTAAGCATAAAGTTGTGCAATCATTGAGAAAATATGTCAATCCTCAAATTATCCTTTTATAGGAGACAAAATTAGATGACCAAAAATATAAAAGTATAAAACAAAGAATTTGGAGGGGAGCAAAATTTGTAGCTTGTCCTGCAGTAGGGACCTCAAGAGGCCTTATGTGCTTGTGGGATCATAACAATATTGAAGGAAGGTTAATAGTGTCAAATGAAATATTTATAGCTATTCATTTCTACTCAAAGGAGGAGGATCAACAATGGATAATCACTAATGTTTATGCTCCAAACATAGTGACTGGTAGAAGGAATCTATGGAGGGATTTATGCCAACTTAGAGAAGCCTTTTTTGGTTTACCTTGGGTTCTAGTGAGAGACTTCAACTCTCCCCTTTACCCATCAAACAAGAAGGGAGGCAACTCATCCATTTTGGAAGGAATGATGGATTTTCCAATTTGTAAATGCTAATGAGTTGATGGATGTAGAACTAAGAAAGGCTAAGTACACTTGGAGCAATAGATGAATAGGGGACCAATTAATCAAAATTTGGCTTGATCATTTTCTTTTGTCAAAGGAAATCCTACTATCCTTTGGAGACACAACTCTGACTACTCTTCCAAAGGTGGGTTTTGATCATAATCCCCTTATTTGGGAGACTGAGGCAAGGAAGAGGATCTTCAAATGCCCTTTTTGGTTTGAGATGTGGCTACAACATGAAGGGCTTGAGGGTAAAATATCATAGTGGTGGAAGCAATATTTCTCTAGAGTGAAGCTAACCCAAATAGCCAAAAAATTAAGATTTATTAAAAAAATATTAAAATCTGGAATAGAGAGGTTTTTGGGCATCTCATCAAGAAGAAATTATAACTAAAGCAATAAATTTTAGATACTGAATAGGCCTTGTAATTGGATATTTTTACTAGAAAAATAAGGAACAAATAGAAGAAATTATTGGTTGATTATAACAATATCATTTCTTGCTAAGATATCTTCTGGAGACAAAAATCAAGAGTTACTTGGCTAAAATAAGGGGATCGCAATACAAAAAAAATAATGTTTCAACCTTAAGGCATAGGAGCTACAATAATATTAAGAAAATTGTTAAGATGGATGGCTCTATTATTGATGACCCCCTTCAAATTAGAGAGGAAGTTGTTAACTTCTTTGTCAATTTGA
This sequence comes from Wollemia nobilis, assembly GCA_028583015.1. Lineage (NCBI taxonomy): Eukaryota > Viridiplantae > Streptophyta > Pinopsida > Araucariales > Araucariaceae > Wollemia > Wollemia nobilis. The sequence continues at coordinate 6,013,544 of JAQPPZ010016856.1, forward strand.
TAGGATATGAGGAGCCTCAAGACAATGCTTCTATGAACATCATGCTACAAAACATCCCTAGATTTATCACTAATTAGCTTAATGACTATATCCTTATTTCCTTTAAGGAGGATGAAGTTAAGAAGGCAATGTCTAACATGAATGGTAACAAGACCCCAAGACCATATGAATTTACTATAGTTTTCTTCCAAATATTTTGGCACATTGTTGGGGTAGATGTTACCTAGGCTATTATGGAGGTTCAAAGAACACAAAAAATTCCTAGAGATGTCAACTCGACTTTCTTAGCTCTCATTCCTAAGGTGGTAGGTGCTAGGACCTTCTCTAAATTTTATCCTATAAGTTTATGCAATAATTTATACAAGATTCTGTCCAAGGTCCTAGCCAACAAAATTAAAATAATTCTACCCTTCATAATTGACCCCCATTAGGGTGGTTTCGTTAAAGGGTGATAAATATTGGATGGTATTATAACCATTCATGAGGTGATTCATTCCATAGATAGGAGTGGGGATGTTGGGATGTTGTTAAATTTGGACATGAATAAAGCTTATGACAGGGTCTCCTAGGAATTCCTTTTCAAGACCATGAACAACTTTGGATTTCATCAAGAATGGATTAAGCTAATCAAGGCATGTGTTTCTTTAGCCATGTTTTCAATTTTAGTAAATTTTTTAGCAGTGGGGTATTTCTAGAATAGAAGAGGACTCCATTAGGGAGATCCATTATCTCCCTACCTTTTCATTATCCTTGTTGAAGCTTTTGGGAGAGCAATTTGTGCTACTATATTAAATGGAAAATTTGAATTAAAATTACCACTTCTTTATCCCTTATCTCCCACCAACAATTTATGGATGACACCATCATTACTACAAAATATTTAAACCCATAGACCAAATAATTGAAATCTATTTTGAAAAATTATGAGAAGGTAACTGGTCAAAATGTGAATTATGCTAAAAGTAAAATTTATTTTATTAAAACACCACAACCTAGGAAGGCTATATGAGATACGCTTTTTATTTTTGGTATAGGGGATCTTCCCTCAACCTACCTTGGGATACCCCTATTCAAAGGGAGGATGTATGAGGAGTTATGGAATCCAGTTGTAGAGAGATTATCAAAAAAGCTTACAAGGTGGAGGGGTTCTTTGCTCAGCCAGGCTGGCAAAGCCCAACTAGTAAAATCATCTCTATAGAATATCCCAATCTATTTTATGTCAATGTTCAAAATGCCAATAAAAATTTATGATAAAATAGAGCAGATTTAGAGAAAAATCTTATGGTCTAGTGTAGAAAGTAAAAAAATTATGGCATTGGTATCTTGGAAGCAAGTTTGCACAAGGAAAGAAGTGGGGGACCTAGGCTTCAAAATTTTGAAAAGAATGAATAAAGCCTTGATGGGCAAATTGGGTTGGAAACTTGTAAAGGATAAAGACCTCATTTGGGTCCACATCCTTAAAGCCAAGTATCTTAGGAACCACTCTAGCTTCCTAGAGGAAAGTGAGTTACCTTGTGGTTCAAATTTTTGGAATAACCTTTAGCTTACCAGACCTTTGTTGAATAAGGATATTTGTTGGAATATTAGAACTAGATCCCAAGTCCATTTTTGGAAGGATAGATGGCTAAAGAACATTCCTTTAAGTGAGGACCCAAATTTTTCTCGATTGGAACAAGTCTTGTCTACTCTCTATGGAATCTTTGTGCAAAACCACATTATCTCTAATGAATTTGGTAAAATATGGAGGCATCTATAGGTAGGTGGGTTGGATGAGAGGAACCAATAGAGCTTGAGGAATCTAATAGGATTCTACAAGTCTATTTTTTAAATAGTACAAAAAATTTAGACTCTCTCCTATGGAAGAATCAAAAGGAGGGTGAATACTCAATTAAATCTAGTTACTACCTGTCGGAGGGAGAGGGCCTAGGTTGGATGCTTGTTACAAAAGTGTGAATCAAGGAGTTCCTTCCAAAAAATTTCTATTATAACTAGATATCAGTATAAAACAAGATTATGATGATGGATAATATTCACAAGAGGGGAATGATAATTCCCAATAGATGTGTATTCTGCAAGAAGAATTGGAAATATACAAACCATCTCTTCACTGAGTGACCCTTCATGAGTAAAATTCTAAATTAAATGCTCAACAAATTTCAAGTTTCTTGGGTCCTTCCAAATTCCCTTCCAAACCTATGTCTCTAGTGGGAATCCCCCTTTTGAAGCAAGAGACTAAAAATATTGTGGAAGCTAAGCCTCCCCCATGCCTTGTGGGGAGATTGGAAAGAGTGAAATAATTGTATATTCAAAGATGAAAAATATATATCACCTCGACTAAATACAAATATTCTAGTACCATTATGGTAAGTTTTAAATATTCTTGGGAGATTGATCAAGAAAAAGCTATTATTAGAAATTAGGACGTGTACTTCTAGTCTTAAGTCTCTACTTTGCCATTCAAACTTGTAAGAGCTAACACAAAGTGGAAACCACCACCCCTTTGCTGGTTGAAGTTAAGTTTTTAAAGTGCAATGAAATAAAATCTAGGAAGGGCCGAAGCAAGTGGTATTTTTAGAGATAATGAGGGAAAGGTTATCCTGGCCTATGTGGAGGCCTTAGGGGATCAAACCAGACTCTTTTTTTATTCTAGGGATTCTTTCCTAGGCTTAAATATTATTAAGAGCCTTAATATTAAAAAAATTATTGTAGATGGTGATTCATAAAATGTTATTAATATTCTAAAAGGAAACTAGCCAAGTAGTTAGAGTGTTGTTGATCTATTTTTAAAAGCTAAGCATGAAATAATTTCTTTGTATAATATTCAATATAACCATGTTTATAGAGAAGGTAATGGGGTTGTAGATAGCTTGGAAAACCTAGGGGTGATCCTGGATGGTTTTCAAAAATTAGAAGCTAGCTTTCCTAGTCAGGTATAGAATTTGGTAAATTTGGAAGCTCGTGTCCATGATGAGCAAATGAATTATAGTAAATAGTAGATCCAAGGAGCTAATCAAGTCTATGTTAGAGGAGCCACCATGTTTACCTATAAGGGGTAAGTTGGGGTAAGCACAATTTTCCTACCTCTCAAGAGAGGGTCAAATTGATAAATGTTAGAGTTGGACTATAGAGGGTATTTAGTTCCCCCTAAAAAGGACTAGGCTAGAATCAGATAAAATAAGTACATGTCAGTATTCTTGAGTAGCCTCTCTATCTAATGAGACCCAACATCATCCTAGTCATATCAGGAGGCTCACTCTCCTTATGCACTCCTTGTCCTTTATGTTTTTTATCTCTAATATTTTTTCATGAGGTATAAGATTTAATGATTCAGTGGAAGAGCTTGGAGCATCATTGGGGTATATGTTGTAGTTATTGAACCTTATTTTTTGATACTCATATGTACCATTGCTTCTTAATTATGGTTTTTCTAATTTTTGCTGTGTGGCAAAGATCTTCTTTTTGAAATTTTTGGTTAGCTTCTCAAAGCAAAAATATTCCTTTTTTTATTTTGCATCAAAATGTCACTACCACCAATCTAGAAAATTCTTGGTCTAAGAGAAGTTCAAGCAATTATGGTGTGGCATCTATGGAGTTAGAGTCATCAAGAAGGTATTAATTATATAATGTTTGTGCTTTACTCTCATCAGAGGAATCAAAGTAAAGACAATGGATTTCTTTGAGTTCACATAAAGAAATGGAGTTGGTGGCCCGTGAACTTGACTAATCTTACCTTTGCCTAATTTATTGATAAGTATGGTCTCTTCATATTTGAATCTTGCTCTACATTGGTATTTTATGTTGGGTCTTTAGTAATATGTTTTAGGTAGTCTTGGTTGATGGAGTCTTTCTATGTGGCTCCTCAATTGGGTGCTTTGTCTCCTCTTTTCTTATTTTAGTTTTGGAGCTTTAATGTTTAATCTGTGAAAGAGAGTGTAAAATATTTTGGGAGCCTCTCAAAACCCCTTCCCTCTACCATAATTTAAAAAAAAACATCAAATATCCAAATATTTATATAGATCAAAGAGTGATCTATATCTAAGGAAGCAAAATAAATAAGAATTGCTATGTCTCAACTGGGTAACAAAACCTCTAGAAATTGATTGGAACTAGAGCATAATATAGGTTATCATTTCTATTTTTGAAGACATGTTGCAAGGCACTTATTCCATTCTCAAGGAAACAAAAATAAGGCACACATTTCTAGAACATTGAACACATACAACAAGGAAATTTTAATACAAAAACATAAAAAATTTATGAGATAGAAAAAATAAAACATATATGCTAGATTCAAATAAATAAAAGGGAATGCAAAATATTGGGAATTGAAATTCATGCTCACCCAATTGTGTTAAAATTTAAAGGTGCCTCCCCTTCTAACAAAAATATATGAATTCTCGATGTATTGCTCAAGTTATCAATGAAAATTATTTCTATTCCTAGAAGCTAAGTTCCCAAGGTAAATTTACAAAAATATTTAAAGATTCAAATAGCAAGCACAAACAATGTAGGTTTGAGAAATTATTTTTTGGCATTGGAAGGTTTTATCTACATCAATTTTCTCATGTCAAGTGATTAAAAATCATAGGAAAAGTAAAAAATATATAATTTACAGGCATTAAGAGTAATGCACAACTAGAAACCAAAGGATTACTGAAAAAAAAGTGATGTCCAAATGCCAAAGTCTAATATTTGCATTATGTTCTCTTAGAAAATACCCCAAGAAATTAAAGATATAAAATTCCTTTTTTATTTAAATTTAAAGATGCATATTCTCTTAAAAAAAATTATGTGGATTCCAACATAAGCATCCATGTAGAAGAAAAAAATATTTCAAGCAAGCACAATTAATCAACACTTGCCTCCTACACCAAGTGAATGGTGAGAAAATAGTTAATTGTAATTTTATAAAAACTTGAAATAAAAAGACCATATAATATTTTTTGAAAATGCATTGTAATATTCTAAATACATTCTTTGAATATTCTGGTGAAGGAACAATCTTCATATCTTGCCTAGTGAAGAAGTTCTGCAAATTTGAAGCACCAATTACAATTCAAGTATAGACTTATATATTTTTGAGGCAGATTTAATGAAAGAAAAATATTTAAATTTTATGAAGTTTATTATGGCTAGTGGAGCACCAAATTTCTAGTCCAATTTCCAACTATTAAGGAGAAATAATTATGTTACTTATAAAATCAGACTCAAAATGTAGCTTGAGTTTCAGGAAGTATGACAAATAGTAGAGGGACCATTACCCATTCTAAAGAAGAAAATAAATACCAATTAAAGTTCAACAACGTATATAGAAAGGTAATATTAATCATAATATTTAGAGTAGTAGATGAAGTGCAAGCATACATTTAGGATTCAACCATAGAAAAATATACATGGGAGAAGTTACAAACAATCTTCAAAGCAAAGAATCAAAATAAAATTCTATTCCTCCAAAGCCAACTCCATTGTTTGAAGATGAAGCGTGCAGAGAAACTAGAATATTTCATGAAGAGAATGGATGATTTATGAGCATCATTACAAGCATTAGAAAATTAGGTATTTGATAAATATGAATTACAATTATCTTGAGATCTCTCCCATAAAAGTACAATGTGTTTGTGATAATATTAGATATCACTAAGCAAACACCAAGATTTGAAATGCTAGTGAACATACTTCAAAAAGTATAAGCCTCACATATAGTAGATGAAGAACAATTACTTCTTACAAATCAAATGAGAAAGTAGTCATTCAAAAGAGGTATAAGACCTTCACAATTAGTCCAATAGAGGAACACTTTTTAAAGATGCCAAAATCAGAGAAATGATTCTCAAATAAATAATTCTTAGACACAAAATATGTGTGAATATTGCAGTAGAAACAATCATACCATGAAGTAATGTTGGCATAATACATTCAAAAATGGATGTCCTTCATGAGCTATGAAATAGTATAAAGATAGACCATATTTAGAAGGATAATTAAAATAATGTAGCCAAGAAAAATCATGATAAAGAAGGAAAAAAGAAGAAGAAGAAGAAGAATAACAAGCATAACAAAGGTATTGTTGGGACTTAAAACTGATGAGATATATTGTACATGGAAATGAGTTACATATATAGGCAAAAGGCCTATGGGAATTAAAACTGATGAGATATATTGTACATGAAAATGTGTTACATATATAGGCAGAAGGCCTATATGATAAACTGACAAGTGTCAAGAGAATATGACAAGTGTCATGAAGGCATAGTGCACATTACATTAATTCTAACATTCCCCCTTAATGTGCACTATCCTAACTAAAGAAAAAAACAAGTCAACATTAGGTAACATTCCCCCTTAATGTTGACTTCTCTAAAAGCAACCTATCATCCTCTTTTATTGCTAATTTGGTCTAGGCTTGTGCTCTTTGCGCTTGGCTCTCCAACTGTGAATAATGCTAGATCAACTATGTATACATCTCGATCTGTTGCCTCAGGTTCAGCCACTTCCACGAGTTTGTTGCCACTGGGTCAGCCATCTAAGTGCCTCAAGGTCATCATGGGTGCCTCAGGGTCAGCCACTTCTGGGTATGTTGCCTCTGTAGGTCATCCTCAGAGGATGTTGCCTCTCATAGGTCACTGACTAGCTTCACCATAAATATCAAATCCCTCCTTATGGTGAACTCAATCTAGAAGGTGTCGGTATCTACCGAAAATGCACCTTAATACAAAGGAAAAATGAGCCATATAAGAGTGTCGGTATCTATCGAAAATGCACTCAATACAATAAAATGATCCATAGATCCAAATATGGAGGAGAATAAGAAAGAAGAATAGAATAGAATCTTCTAAAGTGTCTTTGTCTATAGTCTTCAGAAGTAGATCCAAAAAAAAACTTGGATAGAGTCTAGGGTGTCTATGTCTATAGTCCCTAGAATAAGTGTCCTTATGGTAGTCACCTCATCTTACCGATATGCATGGGTAACCAGCCGCTGCATCCGTAAAGTAGAAAGAGGATAATACTAGATACTAGATTCACTTAAAATCACCTTGGGAGTGTCAGGTACAACCGAGAGTGCACTCCAAGATAGAAAAACTTTGAGGCTAAAAAAATTAATTGAAATAGCCTCAGAATTACAAATGGACACCACCAATGTATCCATCTCAAAAAAAAAAATTATGACTATAAATACCCCTATATTCCACCATCAAAGGGCCTTCATCATATGAAAAACAACATGCCTCTCTAGGGTAGCAAAATAAAACATCGCACAATGGCGGCATCGCTGTCTGGTGGAAAAAACATCATCACAATTTTCCCTCGCAGGGGAGTGGGAGTTTCTCTTCAACTACCCATATGATAAATTAAAAAATGATTAAATGCCTCCGTAGTTTGACAATATTTTCACAATAAATTTGCCACCCCCTATGACCATACATTAAATAATAACCCCCACAAGTGGTTCCCTCCCACTTGATACAAAAAAATATTTGTCGGCCATAAAACAAAAGGTGCTCATACTTAATAAAATGCTTCCCATTTTGTCATATTTTAAAATAATAAAGCATTATTGGTTCTGGGCCACCACCCCCTTTAGCATTCTTGATGATTTAGTGCAGCCAAACACCTCAGGAAGCCGTTGGAGAGAAAATTTTCGCATTGTGAAATAAAAAATCAACTGGCCGAAACCAATCCATGGGCCCACCACTGTTTCAATGTGAAACAGACCCAATATGCTTTGCAGGATTTTTGGCAGTACCACTCCTCATCCACGCATGATGGCCGCCACATGGTGCATGGAACCCATTACAATGAAATATTATATGCATGTCCATTCATTCATAAGAGAATACTGGGTCTTTTGAATCGACCTTCATGACTGCAACTTCGTTTGCATGGCTCATTTTATGCTACTACTACCACTCCTCGTCTGCTTCATCGCTTGTAACAAATCGTTAGCACCACATCTCAAATCTTCAGATATACTACACATTGTTGATTAAATTGATGGTCGCAATCTTAACTCTGTGCTCTAGTGCTTGTCGGTAGTTGACGGAGACCACAATCGCTCCGTAGAGGCTATAGAATCGTCGCGTGGCTGACAGGTGGTACTTCCACTGCTTACAAAAATTAGGCATTGGAAATAATAAAAAAAATCATGGCATTCATCTTAAATTGAATTTAATTAAAAGTAAATAAAGTGGCACATTGGGCTATGGGACTCTCCAATGAATCACATCATCATCACAATGCCAAAGCAGGTTACAGGCTGATCAATTTGGGAATTCACCATCGCCACGACCACTGTGGATATCGTTCACCTGTATTCGCTTCTATCAATAAATGAGCCCACCAATGGGATTTTCAAAAAAACACATCTTCAACAGGTCACGGGGCACTTCACACTGTCTCCACACACTGTCACGGGGCACTTCACCGGCTACACGTTCCACTCTTCCACAAAAAAAAACTGTTGGAAGATAGAAAAAATTTCACGTCTAGAGTTTTAAATCCTCCCCAACACTCGGTATAGGCAATGTCATCACCATAATTCTAAAGCATCGGATTTGACAATGCGTTCATAATGTTTCTTTGCTCGAAAACTATCTCTGCATTACGACACTCTCACAGTGATAAACACCGTCTTTGGCTCCTTCGTAGGGATGATGGGCTTCTTTGGCCGAGTGCAAATGTTGTGGTGTGCCATTTTCTAAAGATCGATCGGTTGGGGCTTTCTCTTTGCACTACAAGGGCAACGAGCTTCAAGGGAATCGATCCTTTGACCTCTCGGACAAAAAAAATGATGGCAGATATATTCGATCGTTGAAACGGTAAGAGAAGCCACAACAATATATGGGACAAAGAAACCTCGCCAAACACATCGCAAATTCATAATTTTAATGGAAAAATGTGGCAAAATTCTTGTCAATAGTAGGATGGTTATCAGCAACGACTACCAAGCAGCGCTCACCAGGCGGGTAGAGACACATAGGGCCCACCTGGTAGCACTTACAAAATATCCTATGTTGTAGATAGAAGCAACTCCCCAAATGCATCGATTTCCATGTGGTCGAGCTCATGGCCACATCAGATCCAAAGAATTCCTAAAAAACAAATTCCTTCTACAAAAACCATTGTGCCAATGAAATTTCACCAAAATATTCGTCTGCCTAAAAAAAAAATCGTCCTCCACTGCCATGGAAGGCATAATATGCAAAGTCTTCAAAGCAACCTGCAAGACCTGCAAGAACACCATTCAGCATGATAGCGCCCTTCTACCATGAATCAAAGTCCTCTAGAAGATTGTCGGTGGGTAGGACTGGGGTGTCGTGGGCTCCGGATCTCAGGAACGACGGTGGCCGAAGCCCCAAATACTACTGCTAGAATTCCTTCTCTGTCAAATAGAAGAACATCATGACGTCGTATATGACTGTCAGATCTAGCTTCTAGTGCTCCAATGCCCTCAATAGATTTGTCTTGAACATGGTTAGCAATCAAAATTTTGTGAAAAAGACCATCGATTTGGCCCAAAATGCCATACTCATAGATTCTCTGCCAATTCTGGCTAGAGGAAGAGAATGGTCAGGTAAAGAGAATGTTTCTATCAATGAAAGAACTCCACCACTCATCCCCTCATAACAAAATGACCCTCTATCTCAAACATTTCCACATTCACGAGAGGCACGATCCATATGAGGAGACCCAACAAACTGTATTCTAACAGGTACAACACTTGATGAGATTATTGCATATGAACACATGACGGACATGAATTTAAAAAAAATCCATGACTTGCTTTGGATGACGAAAACACCGTCGATGCCAAAAAATAATGGCAACCTCCTCCATGGGATAGGCATGAGAAAAAACAACAGTGTCGTGAGGGCAGAAACTGAGAATCACTAGCTTCAAAGCCTTGCACGAGATTCAAGACCAATCTATGTAGAAAGCCAGAGGCGGCATTGCTACCCTAGATTTGTAGTATAAGACTGCAAAAAAAACATTAAAAAATAACTAAAAAAAAAAAATAACCTCCCAAATTTTAATATTTTTGACCATCTGGTTTTTAATCCATCAAATGATGGAGAGCATTCTCCCTCGATAAAAAATAAAAATAAAAAAATAGGGAAAAAAAAAGAGGGGGGAGAGAGGATTTCTATGAGGGAAATCCCCCCTCAAGGGTTTCACAGGCAGGAGAGGGAACCTACTCTAATACCAAATGTTGGGACTTAAAACTAATGAGATATATTGTACATGAAAATGTGTTACATATATAGGCAAAAGGCCTATGAGACTTAAAATTGATGAGATATTTTGTACATGAAAATGTGTTACATATATAGGCAGAAGGCCTATATGATAAACTGACAAGTGTCAAGAGAATATGACAAGTGTCATGAAGGCATAGTGCACATTACATTAATTCTAACAGATATAACAATAATATTTGATATGACTCCAAAGTAACCAAATGTATGGTAGATTAATAAATTTGGATCCATTCAAATCATCCAAATAATTATAGAAGAAAAATTGCATCAGTTGATCGCTTCAATCCAAGGAAACAATAGGAGGCAACACTACCTAGATACAGAGCCAACAATTACAAGCACAAGAAATGGGTACATTTAATGTTAATTTTTTTTACTCATTTTACCAAGTATAGAGAAAAACATTTGTAGGATAAATGGCCTATTATGAAGAAATATTTGAAGAAGAATGCTATAGATTGTAAAATTAGTCTTGTTCAAAAAAGGTTATCTATTTTTACAACTCAAGTAGGAGATTCATACATTATTATCAAAGCCTAGAAAAATCTTGTCAAGTAGTGTACCAACACTATAAACAATCAAGATTCTAAATAATAAGATGCATTGTGATATCATCAAGATCAACAAAATAATACAAGATAAAATGAGTTTTAATGTAGATAGTGTTAGCAGTTGTTGGGCCCCAATGTTTCAACTCTAAAGACTATAGAGAACATGTCATATTGCTACATTTTTTTTCAATGAAAAATTGTGGTAGCTATGGGATTATTTAAAGGGTTGAAACAAGTATGCATAATTGCTAAAGATTACATTCAAAATATACATCCCATTTATCATATCAAAGAAATTATGATAAAAGGAAAACATAAAAAGAATCCATAACTTGATCACTTTGAAATAAATAAAAAATAGAAGAAGGTAAAGCATCATAAAAGCCTTATACAACCTTCCTTCCATCACATGCAAGGAAACAATGGACAACCAATCAAGTTAATAATAAAAACTAGATTTATGGTAGCACATATGTCACTTGAATACATTGAAGGAAACACATAATTCATGCATTGAATTCTATATGAAAGTATTGAATTATTATGTGTGATAATTTTGTTTTTGGAGTGCATGATCGGTGGAACACAACACTCCTAAGTATCATAATGAAAAGTCTACACTAAGGGGATGAATTTCTCTTTTAAATCTATTTATTATATTACCACCTTAGAAATTAATTTTTTTCATAAGATATAAATAGAGATATGACTATGATTTAATAAGGAAGAGTATGTTAGGATTTACTACATCATGTCCCATGTGAAGTGGAAAGTGGTATACCCAACCCTCACAAGGTATATACATGTAGTATAGGACAAAGGTAGTTGCAAGTTTAGTTAATAGGTTGTTATGCCTAAAATAGGTATTTTATATATTTAAATACCTATCACTTCATAATGCAAAGTATTGAAGCATTGAATTCTAACAAGACCATTAGTTATAACCAGTATTTATGGTTCTAACCGATAGTTTATATTTAAATATAGCTGTAAATAATATTGCATGGTTATAACCTATGTTGATGTATTTAAATATCAATGCTAGACTAATGAAATTTATTTTTCATTTTTTCCACCATATTCCAATTGATTTCCCATGATAGTTATATGAGAAAAGCATCAAAGAATTTATTTCTAGCAAGACTATTTGTTATAACTGGTATCTATGGTTTCTAGTCAATAGCTTATATTTAAATATGGTTGTAAGTAATGTTGCATGGTTATAACCTATGTTAAAGTATTTAAATGGCAATGCTATATAAATGAAAATTATTTTTAGTTTTTCCCACCGTATTCTAATTGAGTCCCGTGTTAGTTATATGAGGAAGAAGTGGAGAATTAGCTATGGAAAGGGTACTATATGGATGCAATAAAATACCAAGGAAAATATGGCTACTTTTATCTCTTTTGTAAATATTTTTATTTGTACACTTTTGATTATGAGTTGTGACAAGTTCATTATGTGGAACATCAAATAAAGTTAGTTATTAATGCTAAGAATGTGAAAAAATACCATATTGTATGAATCTAAATTTTACCCTTTTTTTTTTAAATAAGATATCGATCTTATTTCATGTACGATTCATTTTTCCAATAGACAACCTAGAGGAGGTGTCCCCAATTATTATTGTAATAAAGAAGAATGGATAGTTAAGGATGTGTATTGATTAAAAAACTAAACAAGCTACAAATAAGGACCACTACTCACTCCTTTTATCAAACAAGATCTTATACAAGGATGCTAGGTAGGAGTGTTATAGGTTTATATATGGCTATAGTGGCTACAAGTAATACTGCATTATTGAAATGGACTAGTTGAAGACAACCTTCACCACTTCATAGGGAATATTTTTCTATTGAGTAATGTGGTCCAAGTTGTGCAATGTACCTATAACATTCTAGTGATTGATGAATAAGGTAACTACACCCTATGTTGAAACTATTGTTAGATTTTTTCTACATGAATTTAATGTTTATGGGAAGAAAGTGTATTATATATCTTCTCTTGAAAAAACATTTCAATGTTTGGATGACAAAAATCCTTCACTCAACCCTACAAAGTGTATTTCTGGATGTTCTAAATGTGGTTTATTGGAGTACACAATTTATTATCAAGGTATTACAAAAAATGCTTAGACGATTATGAAGGTCAGGTATTTTCCATTTTCCATCAATAGGTTCAAGTTGCAATTGTTCTTGGGTCATGCAATATACAATACACAATTCATAAAGAATTAAATATCATGTAACCATTGTCACAATTCTTTGAAGATAGATATTCCCTATAAGCACAACAAAGATGTTAAGGTTACATTTGAGGAATTGAAGTAGGCCCTAATCATTGCTCTAATTTTGAATAATTTATATTGGTGTAAGTAATTTAATGTTTACATAGATGCATCTAAAAAAACACTTGGAAGCAGGGTTATGCATAGCGGTGAATCTTCGTTAATTCACGAATATTAGCATTGTTTAAAATAAAAACTGGTGAATTTGGGGACCCTAAATGTTGGCCCATCCACCCAATATTTTTGGGTCAAACAAATGTTTAGGGGTTGGCTTGCCACACATTAAAAACAATATTACCAATTTTTTTAAATCACTAGCACTCTTGCCCAAATTGAGGACCCTTTTTGCCTTGAAATTATAAAAATTTTAATTATCCTACCAAATTTACCTCTTATACTAGTATATATACTTAATATTAAAACCATACCCATACATCAAAAACATTTATTCTTATTGAAAATGACCTATAGTAGAAAAAAGTGCGATTCGATTGCACTTTTGTTGTCAAGTGCAGTTCAACTGCACTTTTGTAGCTAGATGTAGTTCGACTACAAAAGTGTAGTCAGACCACATTCGACAGTCTAACTACATTCGACTACAAACACATTATCAAACCGCATCCAGATGCACTTATTGCATCTAGCTACAAAATTTTTGGATCCAATATTGTTGTCAGATGTGGTTTGACTACACTTTTGCATTCAGACCATATTCGGCTGCACCTATGCAATCGGATCAGTCTAACAACAAGATTACAGTCAAATGCGATCTAGTTGCATAGGTGCACCCGAATGCGATCTGGCTACAATTTTGTAGTCAAAATGCATCCAACTGTAAAAGTGTACCCAGACTACATCTAAGTGCACCTATGCAATATTTTGGCTACAAAAGTACACCCAAACTGCATCTGATTGTGATTTTTACCCAAATTGCACTTGATTGCACCTTTGCAGCCAGGTGTGATCCAACTGTAATTTTACAGGTGGACCTAACTCAACTGCAAAATTACACCTAGACAAGGTTTGACTGTAAAATTATAGTCAAACCATATCCGGCTACACTATTGCACCCAGACTGCATCTGATTGCACCTTTATAATCGAGTGTGGTTTGGATGCAATGTTACAGTCGAACCTCATTCGACTACAAAATTTCCCTGGATGCGGTTCGATTACAATTTTATAGATAGATCTTATCTAGCTGCAAAAATGCACCTAGACCTACAAATGTGCATCTTTCGCATCTTGATGCGAGATGTTTGCAAAAGTGCATCCAGGTCAGTGGGGGGGGGGGAAGTTTTACTTTTTTCAATTTCAGGGTTTCCCTATCAAGCAACAAAAAATGCCTCTCTTTATTTCTCTTTTTTATAGACCTCCTCACAACCACAACCAAAAATTCAAAAAACTAGTATGACTTGATGTTTTCCAACCCATAAAAAACTCCATAGTTAAGCATGTCCAACTAGAGTAGTACTCGAATGGGTGACCTCCTAAGAAGTACTAGTTTTCCATAGAAATTTTCCCCATTATTATAATTTTTGGTGGAAATAAAATGCAATTCACCATGTCTTCTACACGAATTTGACCAGGATTCACTGAAACTAATTCATCTTTCTTTTATAATTAGATTTCGGGTTTGACCCCTTATGCATAACCTTGCTTGGAAGTATACTTATTTAACAATATGAAAATGGACATGATCATCTAATATTTTTTGGTAGAAATGTTGTCACAAAAAGGAAGCATTAACTATCAACTTTTCCATTAAAATGCTTGGAAACTATACATTTTAGCAAAAAATAATCTATGTTATGGACCATGCTACCCTTAAGTATAATTTTAGTGAGCCTAAACCATTGGAAAAAATTGCTAGATGGATCCTACTTTTCCAAAAATGTGATCTTGACATTTTATATTGACCAAAGAAAAAGCATATCAATGTAGATGTTCTTTTGAGAGCATACAAGGGAGTTGTCTTTAAATGTGAATATGACGAGTTTCCTAATGTGGTATTGCAAGTAGTAGAAGTTTTCCTAATGTTATCTTTAAATGTGAAAATGGTCTTGAGATTTTGTATTGACCAAATAAAAAGCATAACAATGTAGATGTTATTTTGAGAGTATATGAGGGAGTTGCTTTAAATGTGAAGATGATGAGTTTCCTAATGTGGTATTGCAAGAAATATAAGTTTTCCTACAAGAATATGTATACATCTTGCAGTATATAAATGAAGTAAATTTCATAAATTTCATAATGTCAAATATGAATATTTCTTAGGCTATTTGTCTCTCCTTGATAGTGTAGGGTATTTTGTAACAAGTATGATTAGATGGAAAGTGTCAATGAAAGGTTAGATAAAATTAAGGGAAGAGATTGATTATATAATTTTATGAAGGCATGTGAAAAGGGAACTTCTTTTAGAAGCTTATAATAAAAAAAGGATTTTCGATGTAGGATATCATTGGACAACAATCTTCAAGCATTGTATGTCATATTGTATTGTAGACACGAAAAATTGACCCACTCAAGTGAGCAATTTTCCTTGAGTCCTCCAGAGAGACCCCTTAGACTTACCTAGGGCAAGGACTAGGTTTCTCCTCCCTTCCTCTTATTTTTCTTCCCTTTATGCGAAATCATGGTCACCCTTGATGGGGCACGATTTTGCATAGTGCAAAATCATGGTCGGCCTCGAAGGGCATGATTTTGCATTTTAGGGTTTTCTTCCAAGGAAACCCTAATTTTTGAAGTTGGCGTGTTTGGCATCGACTTTCCTTGGTTTTTCCCACCCATTTCCGCTTTCAAATCCACTATATAAGGAGGGTTTGAAATCATCTTGAGAGTAATACAAGTGAACAAGAATTCAAGTGATTCTTACATGCGATCTAAGCTCTCTTCTTCTTGCACTCTTCTCAAGGGATCTCTAAGTGAATTGTTTTCTTCTGCAAGCAAGCTAACTCACAATTGTGAAGTGTGATATATTCTTTGTTGCATTGGATTATTTGTTATTATTGTTGACTTTGGTGGATAAGTGTTGAAGCCCTAAGGAGAGATCGACTATTCGGAGGTCTTAACCCTTTTGTCTACTTATGCGCTATCTACTAGGTGTTTTTGCATCTTTACATGCATGCATTAATTTTTTGTATGGCATAATTGAGATCTCACATCATTATATTATTTTTCACATAGCTTCCATGAAATCATGCCTAGTCTCTATGGGGTACGATTTCGTTGATCTGCAAAATCGTGGTTGCCTATTATGGGGTGCGATTTCACCTAGACCACATATGGGGGTAATTTACTATTCCCAAACCCTAGGTTTACATTCTAGACTGCATATAAGACATACTATTGCATTCTATGTTGTGATTTATCATTATGTTATGCTATATTCTATTATGATTGTTCATCTTCCAAAGGTCAACTTCCGCTTCTATTTTCAAAGGTCAGCTAAAAGGACCTAGGGGGATTGACTGTTATGCCTCCAAGTATTATTATACAATAGCCTAAGAAGGCCCCCTAATGCTAATCATATTTTTCAAGTGTTTGCTAAGTTATCTTGCAGGAACAAGAATTATTGGACATCGTTGGATAAAGGATAAAAGCTAGGATCAACCACCGGATAAGATAAGTGCCCTAATTTAGTCTTTAGGTTATTTTTTGGGTGTTTGTTATTCTTTTTTGAACCCTAGATCTAATATAAAAGAATATATCTTAATTTATTTCTAGGCATTTGAAAGGAAAACAACATATAGTGTGCACTTAGGGTTTAATATTGTTTGTGCATCTTCTCTTGAGCCCTTGCTTGAAGGTTTTCTATTTTGAAACCCTAGGGTTAGAAAGCATTCAAAGAAAGAATCATTCTAGGGTTAGCTCTTGTCTTCTTGCATATTGTATTTTTGCATTGTCCTTTATCTTTCATAGCATAGATCTAGAAAGGCCAAACATAGGTGATTGTCTTGAAATGAATACATCAAACATTCTTGAAAACTAGAGGACTTGGAGCGAGTCCTTAAACCATTCCTGGTGAACCCTTCCCCCTATTTTACATTGAGTGTAGAGAACAACGTACCCCCGTAGTCACCTTGGATTTCTCTTATGGATCCAACCAAGAATCGTACGGTAGGGTGGTTTTCCCCCTCTACATCTTTGGTGAACCCGACGTGAACACCTCCTTTTCTTTTAAAACCTTAAACAAGATCATTAATTTATTTGTTTGGTTTTAGAACATTAATAACATATTTAAGAATCTTTCTTTGTGTGCTTGTTGTTAGTATTCTCTTCTATCCTTTCGCTTCTTCTAATGGCTCCCTTCCTTAGAAGTCAGTGGAAGCATCTTGAATCTGATTATGTTCCCTCGAAAGATGATCAGATTGATAGAGAGGATCCTAACATAGATCCAGAAGAACAAGATAATGTTGAAACTGAAATGAGTTTTGATCCTTATGAAGGACCTAATGGTGGGTTCATCTTTTCATCATTTGAGCATATTTGGGGTTTTATGAAAGCTAATAGAGATAAAATATTAGAGGGTATGGAATGGGAGGCTCATCTTGAAAGAGGTGAGACCTCTCCGCTTCCTCCTCTAGTAAGTTCTCCTAGGCTTGATCAAAATAACCCCTTGTCCAAATATTTGCATCTTGATAATTTGAGAAACCAAGCAACTGATGCCACTACTATGACCACCAACATTGGTAGGAATTTACAAGTTCCTCTAACTAGTAGTGTCACTCAAAATTATTTTCAATTTCCTCCTCAATCTTCTAATCTCAACACTTTTGCTTCTATTCCACCAAATGTTGGTTATCCCTTTTCACAAGGTAACACATATAATAATAGTGTCCATGCATCCAACCTAAGCCAAGCACTTGCTTCACAACACACCTATATCCCTCCCTTAGGGAATCTAGGGATATTGCATAACAATAATCCAAAAGTGCAAAATTTAAAAAATATGGTAAAGCAGTTGGTTTCAAAAGTTGAGATGATTCAGCCTTCAAGTTTCACTTATAATTATAAAGAAATGTGTAACCAACCATTGGATCCTATTGTTGCTGCAAGGCCTTATCCTAAGCACTTTTCTATGCCAGTTTTACCTATATATAAGGGGACAGAAGATCCAATAGAGCATTTAAGAATATTTAGAACAACATGCCATGATCTCATATATGATGACATGTTGTTACTAAAAACATTCCCTAAGAGTCTTGGTGGCATGGCATTAGAGTGGTACTATCGGTTACCTAATTATTCATTGAGAAATTTTGAAGAAACAACAGAATTATTTGTTCAACAATTTGGTGCTTATGTTGAGAAAGATGTAACCATGAAAGATGTTTATAATTTGAAACAAGGTAAAGAGGAAAGTTTCTCAGAATTCTTGGCTCGTTGGAGAAGTCTAGTTGGATGCTTGAGATATACTTTACCTCCCAAAGATATGCTTGAGATATTTATTGGAAATTTGCAAGAACAATTATCTTATGCATTAGAAACTACTACTATCACATCCTTTGATCAAGCAATTGAATTAGCAAGAAAAGTAGAACAAGCTCTTATCAGAAGAGGCCAACTCAAAGTTAAAGAAGATAAACCTACTAAGTCTCAACACAAGAGTAAGCATACAGGAGGTGATGGTGCAATGGATAGTAGGCCTATTAATAATGTTGTTAACAACCTACAAAAGATAATACTTTAGAAACCTCCACAAAGGAATTTTACAAAGCTTAATATGTCTATGGAAGTAGTTTTGAAACAACTTTTAGAAGCTAACGCAATTGAATTACCTCCTATAAGGCAACCAAATACTACAACTAATTGGTACAAGGTAGGTCAACATTGTGCATATCATAGAGTAGAAGGACATTGGACAAATTCTTGTAAGAAGTTGAAACATGTGGTTCAAGATTTGATCGATGCAGGATGTATTGATATAGGGAGCTCTCAATCATCAAATAATCAGGCTCCTACTCAGAAAGCTTCAACAACAAATCAAGATATGGGAATATTCAAGGATCCATTACCAAAACATAATCAATAAGCAACTAATCAGGTGGCTCATCAGAATGAGCCTCCTCCCTATGGTAATATGGTTGGCATGGTTGGGGTAACTACAAGAAGACAAGCTCAGACTCAGCCTACTCAGCATTCTCAGCAAGAATAAAATTCTACATCACAACCCACTTTGGTTTTGAAGAATAATCAAAAAAAGGTTTCAGAGATAGGGACTCCACCTTTAGTATTGAAACCACAACCTAGAGTTTCATTTGATCTCCAAAAATAGTTGGCCAATACTCTAGCTAAAATTTCCATCTTAGAAATTTTGCAAACTTCTCCCAACCATAGAGATGCTTTGATGGAATTTCTAAGACAATAATCTATTCCTCCAGATATTTCCCCTAGTGCCATAGTTGATGTCGTAGGATCTTTTGGGATACATCACATCTCATTCTCAGATGATGATAAGCCTTCCTCAAACCTACAAGAAGACTCTTCACTTTACATCACAACACTTGTTGGGGATACCTTTATCAAGTGAATCCTGATTGATAATGGTTCTTCCCTCAATTTGTGTACTTATCAATTTTTTCAAAAATTTGGATTAAAAGAGGAAGATTTAACTAAATTTGATATTATCATCAAAGCTTTCAACAATGAGTCCCAAGAGGCTTGCGACACCATATCTCTTCCCCTTAAGGTTGGGCCTAAAATATTGGATACTTTGTTTTATGTGGTACCTTGTCCTGCATATTTTAATCTTCTTCTTGGATGTCCTTGGATCCATGCAATGAAGGTCATCCCTTCTACTCTTCATCAATGTTTGAAATTTGAATTTAAAGAACAAGTTATCACCATTTCGAGTGACCCTCAACCATTTGAGTTTTTCTCAAATGTAGAGTGAGCTCAATCTAAGTTCAACCTTTGTCCTTCTATTTCTTCAATGGTTTCTCCACGTTCCTCATTTTAGATATCAGAGCAATTTCAAAATTTAAATATGAGTGAGGAACATCTCATAAATTTCTCATCTTAGGATCAAGATAATCAATTTCTTCGAGAACCTCTTCTAGATCTTGCCAAGCTACCACCTTCACCTAGAGCTATGGGTTTACCCCATAAGAAAGGTGATGTTGTACACATTGGCACGTGTACCTTTATCTTCATAGGAACTACCTTCGAAGAAAAGATACGTGGTAGCAACCCCTCTCTCGTTGAGCATTATTTTGCTCATTGTTACCTTTCCAATGACTACCCACTTCCTAAAAAGATCCTATCTAGTATGGGATATGTAGGTAAAGGTTTGGGGCCACAAAGAAAGGTATTCAAGAGCCCTTGGATGTCAATATCTAGCTTGGGAGATGTGGCATAGGTTTCATACCTAGAAAAGACCAACCTTTACCATTTGACGATGATGATCATCTTATGACTTATGCTGAATACATGGATTATCAAAAGTCAGGAGTGGGTGACGAGGATGATGGTCCCCCTTATTCTTTTAAGATCTTGTTTTGTAATATGATTGATTTTGTGTGTCCCAAAGATAAGATTTTTGTTTCAGAAAAGGATCCTACTTCATTGTCCTATAGGGATCTTGCAAAGTTAGGAATTGCTCCTCCTTATGTTAAGAATAATGGTTGTGTTTGAGAATGTATTGATTATCGTGCTATGGCTATCAAAGAAAAAGCTACGAAGGAGCCTCTCCATGATTCTAATCATCGATATGGCTTACCTTTTAGAGATTTCTTTGATGAAATAGTCCATGGTACACCTATTATTTTTGTCAAGATAGGAGACACATTCAAAGTTTGTGTCGACTATCATCCTACTTGCTTAAATTAAAAAAAAAAACACATCAAATCAATCATCATCATTTAGCTATGCATTTGCATTTTCGTTGCATCCATCTGCTTGTTCATATTGCATTGTTGCCTATCATTTTTTGCATGAGTTGCCTGACATTTAACACAACCTGCATGTTTGAGTGTCATCCTTTGCATGATTGCTTGTTCATGATTGCTTGATCATATATATTTTTGGGGATCTTGCGATAATGGCATGTGATGATACCTAGTTAGGTCATAGCTCACATGCATTGCACTTTCACTAGGGTTTTGATGCCTAGCAAAATCCCCACCTAGGGATTCTTCTCCAACTTCTTTCTTGCTTCTTCTTCTTTCTTCCTTTGCTCTTTTACTCTTCCTTGATCTTGAAAGTATTGTTCATGTTCATAATTTTCTTAGGTCAAGGATGATAGTTTGTCAATATGTCCTTGTCACATTTTTCTTCTTGAGCTTTTTCTTTGTCTTTTTGCTTAGACAAGGATATATATTTCTCTTTCTATTTCTCAATTTTCTTCTGAGCATTTGCACACACTCACAAAGTTTTTCATGGTTGTATCTATCACACCCCTATCAGGGGTAGCACTCAACTATTAATTTCATCTACATATATTGCACCCCACACGGGATAATATACATCCTAGCGGGTATCTTACTTGGACATGATCCCCTATCGGGTTATACTCCTTTTGACTCAATGGGCTCAACACCCCATTATAGGATAAGCTCCTTGGCCATTTTAGTAGGCCTCGACATACATCCTAGTGGGTAATCACCCCATAGCAGTCAATTAGTGAGCAACCACCCATAGTGGGTCAGACTCCAACACTTCATCACTCATAGTGAGTACTACACCCATAGTGGGTTTAGCTCCCTTTTATGATTTGATTCATAGTGTTTGGTCACACTGATCTACCATGATCTACGCTGATTCAAATACTATGAGTAATAAAATATATATCCAAGATAATATAATAATGAAATATCATTCACTTATAATATCAAATATGAATGTAAATGGCCAAAATCATTCATGTACATGCATGAAGAATACTTACAATAAAATTGCTCAAAATCTATATACAAGATTTATTATCAATGTTTGTTATGTGGTGATCACTATAGATATTTTTCCTTACATTTTATGGAGCATTACCTCCATGATATATAAATAGTAATGTGACTCTTCAGTAATTGTTTATTGCACTCCTCACATATATTAAAGATGCAACCTTTCCTATTCTTGCCCTTTGGCTTTTTATCTTATCGCTTGTATACTATAATCTTAACTCTTTAAGTCAATTTTATGACCTCATTTGCATAGCAAGGCCAGTTATCCTTTTTGAAAAAATTTGGTTAAGTGTGTTGAAGACTAAAGACTTACATAAGGTTAGGATACTCAAATTTAGGATTACATTAGTTGCAATATCAGCACAAATACTTCCTCTTATTGGGTATGTGTAAAGTCAAGTGCATAAATTCGTGATGTTTAAAATTAGGTTTACCTCAACTATGATGTCATTTTACCTAAATCGAAGCCCAATATCATGCAAAAAAAGAGTGAATTAATATAGAATGCACAAAGTTGGGCTGCTCAAACTAATGATATAATCCAAAGAGAAAAAGGACCTAAAATTATGCAACTCAAACAACTAAGACCAAATGCAGAAATTCATGATAAAAAAAAAGTGGGATGCCCTTGGTAATGATGTAAGCATTATCAAAATGAAACCTAGATTCAAGTGAGGACTAAGATGCACAAAATTGGGATATGGGCAGTCAAAGAAAAACTACACAAAGCTAGGTCAACTGAGCAAATAATGTCAACACCTACAAGTTAAATCCCAGGATCATGCAAAGAAGGAAATTGATATAAAACATAAAATAAATAAATGTAGAACACATCCAAAGGTGACATCATCTCAACAAAATCATGATTTTGTTCCAACAAGCCTTTTTAGATAAAATGGCAAACCCAATTTTAGAATAGGTACTCATGAAACATCACTCTCAAACTTGTAACCACCATGGTTACTTCTAAATATCCCTAGTTGGTGAAACTAAGGCACAAAAGTAATAGTTCTATCAAATCAGTTACAAAAATTTAACCACTTGTACAAGATAATTGCATATTGATAGATCATATTCAACACAAATTCAAATTTAAATGTAGGATAATGTCTACAGTAGCCACATTAGCATTCTAGTTTCTTGCTATATTGTTATCTTAACAGTCCTTCAATTATAAAATTCCCACAATAAATTCAAGATATAGCTTATAAATAAGCTAAGGGACCTCAATACAAGGGTTGGGTCTATAGTCCTTGCTTGGTATTACTACATAGTCTTGCTATCAACAAATGAAGTGATAGCTATTTCTCCTCGATTACTATTTAATTACATGTTTTTATGTATGCACTCTTTGTTTTAAGTTATTTATTTACACTTAGCACTTAGTTTGTTCTGTTAAAATGAATTCTACTTTTTGGATCACTATTGGATTGCTAATTATTGAAGTCCTTGGAATGATTAAAGTTAATGTTTTAAAGTTGAATCAATTTGTGATTGAATCTTATAATGGAAGGTTTGTTAAGTATCATGTAAATTGGTTTTGTTAGCATGTTACTTAGTGATATCCAATGTTGTTACACTATATCCCATCCACTTTTTAACATCTATTTCTAATCCTTACTCTTTTCTAATATTTTTCCCTTTAAAAATATAATAATTTCAAGGAGTCGACCTTCTCTAGAGGTTGAAATTGAGAGTAATATCATTCCATCTAATACTATATGTTGACTAGAGTCTAGGGGCTATCACCTATCCATATGTATGGTATATTTTGGTCCAATGGTATAGTAGTTTTTGGTACACATGGTGGGACAAATCATATTATTTCATCTCACTTTCCTAGAGAGCTCAAGATTCAATGAATAGTCTTGACCCCATTTGTAGAGAACATGTATTCATCTGGTAACTCCCCTCAAGATAAAACCTAAAATTATAATAAGATCATAAATCCCATTTATTTTCATTTCTTAATCCATGTATTTTTGCTTCATCCTTATATGATTACAAGATATATAATAAAGAAATTAGGAAATCCACCACCATTTTTAGAACTATACAATTATAAACCAAGATACACTAAGTATTTTCCCCTTAAGTCTTGTTTTGAAAGTATAGATTCTTTATTTTCCATTTTTCTTGAACCATTAAGAACACCCAGTTCTAAAATTATGGCTTGAAATCAAAAAATACCTCCAAATTTCCTTGATTGGAATACTTATGGACCATTAGGTCTAGTGCACACAAATAATATTCCTCAATCACCACTTAAATCCCTTCCTACTTATGATGGTATAGGTAAAAATACCCATGAAAACTATCAAGATTTAGTGTCACTAGCGGTTATTCATGATATAAGGAATGAAGAGATTATGGTTAGGCTCCTTGCCATGTCATTTATAGGGAAGATACTTCACTAGTATCAAACCTTGGAAGACATAAGTATTTATTCATGGTTTTATTTAGTTAGATCCTTTGTCAAATATTTTAATGAGCTAAAATACCCCTTATCACTACTCACTCAATTCATAGTAACTTAATGATATCCTCAATAACTCATCATGGATTTCAATATTAGGTTTAGTAGAACTTGGAAGAGAAATCTGCAAGATATCTACCCTCAGGTCCTTTGGCATATATCTATTATATTAGAGCATTAGGTCCTAACCTAAGTCTATAGACACAATAGTCTAATGTGATTAATTTTTCCCAATTTTAGCAAGTTTCTACTATCATTGAAAATACATTAATCTCTATAGGAAGGTTGCATCCTAGAGTTGTGATACCATATTTCCCAAAAATAGCCCAACATCCTCAATAGAATGAATCCTCAACAACTCTTATTATGACTACATATTTTTCTTTAATTTCTCCTATTTATATACCCAATGCATTACCTCTATTTCCCACTCTGCTAATGTTGCCAACACCTAAGTCTAAGGAATCACCAATAATGAAGAGGTGTTATCTACATTGAAAACATTGAATAATAAGGTGATAATAATTAAGAAAAAAGAGGTTAAGGGATTTCAACCTAGGTGATTCCCATCTGTTATTAGAGATGAAATAGCTTCTAGTAGTAATACCAAATATAATTTTAACAAGAGTTAGCAAGATCAAGAACAAATGGTGTTGGAGTCTAAAAATTACCCATGGTGCCTGGGATGCAACAACCATAATAATATAGACACCTGTGTAATGTATCAACATTAGGCCCAATTAGGTACCAAAATTTTGAAAGAGCTCAAAAAGTTCAAGTTAACATGTTGTGAGAACTATAATAGATCATGATTACCCTAGATCCTTTAGAAGAAGAATGAATATCAGTGTTAACTAGATCTAGGAATAATCCAATTTAGTAGATCCATAGAAGCTAGACCCATTTCCAGTTCTAGCTAAATCTTAGAAGTGTAAAGAGCAAGCCTTGCACAATGTTGAGAAGGCTCCAACGGATCCTAAAATAGAAAAAATTCCTCCTATATTAGAGCCACAGAAGGAATAGCTAAGCTCAAAATAAATAGAGAACAAACATGAGATAGGCTTAGATAACCTTTTGTAACAAAGAGATAGAGAATAGAAGTTGCTCATGATTATAGAAGAAGGTTCAATGAACGAGAAAGAAAAAATGAAAATAAGCCAATAGAAGCATCCAAATTCAACATATTCAAAGAGATTAAAAAGACTAAAGCAAGTATGTATGATGCCCTGATGATTTTCGATCAAATAGATTTAATCAAAGCTTCATTGAATATGACCACCCTAGGAGATAAACAAAGATCAAAATATAATCTCAATCAAGATTCTATAACTCTAGTATCCATAAATAATAGGCCATATCTCTTTTACATATCCTTAATAATAGAGGTGTGGGTTATTCACAATTGTATGATTAATTCTGGAGTTGCAATGACTATGACGCCTAAAGTAGTATGTGAAGCTATGGATATGGAGTACACCTATTCATGTATTGGATTTTTCCAACTAGAAGTAACTCCCTTAAAAATAGTGGGGGTAATCAAAGACATCCCCATTATGCTTCATAGAGTGCCAAAGATCACTATAATATAGGAAATAGTGGTCTTTGATCTAGAGCTATATTTTTGTATTTGCCTCTACTAGGAATTCATAGAACAGGTAGGAGGCTATATGTTCTTGGATTATTTTCATATGACAATCCTACATAAAGATAAGAGGGTCAAAATCATTCTCAAGAAACCCATGACTTATCATATTGAGAAGATAGCATAAGATGAATATATCAATACAATTTTTGAATAAGTAGATCCTCTAGAATATATTTTAGAAGCATTATTGATAGAATATGTGTTCTCTCTAAAAAGTTACAATTCCCTAGTTGAGATTTGGAACATACCACATCTTAGGCTCAGAACATAAAATAATTCTAACTATGAAAAATAAATAACTAAGGAAATCAAAGCTTTGGAAGCTTTATTTTGTTGGGGCTTGATGCAAAAATAAGGTTGGAATTTGGATTGTGCTAGTACCTCCTTTAGAGGGAATCAAAATATTCTTCTACATTTTAACATGGAGTTGCACTAATAATGTTGTTTAATATGAGACCGTGTGCCTTGGTTTAATGCAAGCAGAAAGGATAAAGATTAAGTTACTCACAATATATGGTGACTCTAAGCTTATAATCAACCAAGTGATGGAAATTTTTAATAGTAGACATAATTATTTGAAGTTATACCAAAATAGGGTATGGGATCTGATGAGAAACTTTGAAGTAGTGAATATAAAAGCTATTCCCCAAGAACTGAATGAGTTGGTTGATGCACTTGTCACTCAAGCAAATTACATGTTTGTTGTAGAGAATTATCCAAGAAAGAAGAACAATGTAAAGATGATTTTTATACCAACTATCCTAGACAAGGAAATATTCTGGCAAGTATTTAACAATGATAAACAAATAATTGACTTATTGATGAGAGAGGTAATCTACTGGGCTCAACAAGAAGATATATCCCAATAAATTTAATAGAAGGATATTATTTAATTGAAGAATAATCATATTCCTAAAGGGATGATTACTCTATAAATCTTGTTTGATAACAATAATAGAAATACAAGATGAATAATTAAAATAGAAGAACAAGCTTATAGTGAAATTGAAATTAAGCCAAGTAAAATCTTGAAGATTGGAATCCATTATATTGTAGAAGTAGGCCAATTCAAGTCATTGTGTATGCAGTATCAAGAGATAATAGCTTGGAGTTATGATAATATTTGATTTTATGATAAAGAAGTAATTTAGCATACCCTTGAGCTAGATTCGAAAGCCAAGCCATTCAGGTAGAAGAAAATATTGGTTAATACCAATATAGAAGTGGCAACGAAACAAGAGCTTCTTAAATTGTTGAATGCTAATATTATATATCCTATCAAATATTGTACATGGGTAGTCAACTTGGTTCCAATCAAGAAAAATAATGGAGACATTCTCCATTGTGTTGATTTCCAAAATTTGAATAAGGTGTCATCCAAAGATCATTATCCCCTACCTCAAATCAATCAGATTCTAATGATCTCTCCTAGATAGTTTTTTAAGGTATAATCAAATATGGATCAAAGACAAAGACCAACACAAAACAATATTTACTACCAAGTGAGGGACCTTTGCATATCAAAGAATATCTTTTGGACTATCTAATTTTGGGGCTACCTTTTAGTGTGCAATGAGTTTCACTTTTGTAGACTTAGTCAATAATATCATTCTCATTTACTTAGATGACATGACAATATTATTGCATGGTAAGTATTTGCATCTAGAGCACCTAGAAAAGGTTTTTCAAAAGTGCCATGAATTTGGGATATCATTAAACCCCAAGAAATCATTTTTTATTGTTTATGAAGGGAATATTTTAGGACAGGTTATCTCTAGTCAAGGAATGACCATTGATTAAGAAATAATTTAAGATATATTATCCCTTCTACTTTTTTTTTAAGCGAAAAACCCCTTTCTGGGCCGCCTTGGTCTAAGAGACCACGAACAGGGGGTTCTACATCGTCAAAGTCACCCGGGGGTCGCACCCTGCCCTGCTCGCACCAAAATTATCAATTGGATTTTGGGTACCCAATTCAAATTTTTGGTAGGGTGGAGATTCAAACCTAGGACCTCCCTTTGAGGATTGCCCTCTCCTCTCCAACTCACCTACAACACCTGGGTTTATCCATTCCACTTACTCTAAGTAAAAAATCTCTACAATCATTTTTGGGAAAATCAAATTTGTTTTAAAATTTATGGCTAATTTTGCATAGATTGTTAAACCTATGATAGAGATCTTGTAAAAATATATCATATTTTAATGGTCTATAGAAAAAAGGAATACATTTGAACAAATCAAACATGCCATTGTAAAAACCCCAATTTTTATCAATCCAAATTTTAGCAAGGATTTTATTTTATATGCATATGCATATGAAGATAGATATGCTACAATCCTAAATCAAAAATATGATAAGCAAGATGAACATCTAATGTTTTTCTTAAGTTAGACATTCCATGATTACCAAAATAATTATAATTTTATATAAAAACAAGTGTTCATTATCATGAAATATCTAAAGAAGTTTAGGTATTTATTATCACAAAGTAAGGATTTAGTTTATGTGGTACATTCAAATATCAAAAAATTCATTATTTAAGGAGAATTAGGTGACAAAAAATATGGATGGATCACCAAAATATAGGAATACAATGTTGATATACATCCTACCAAATTGGTAAGAGGTAGACCCTTATGCTATTAGTTAGCTGCCACAGCTGAACAAGATTATAATATGTGTCTAGAGGATGATGCTGAAAGGAATCCTAAAATTGAGCAACATTCAAAAGAGCTTGGTTGGATAGATAAATTAATAAGATATTTTTAAACAAGAAGATATCCTAAAGGGTTAAATGCCTTACAAATATGAAGATATAGTTTGTAGATCTTAAGTTATGTCTTGTTACTAGAGGGACTATATAGAAAGAACTTTGATGGAGTTCTCTTGTGTTGCATAAAACTGAAGTGGATGGAAAAGGTATTGGTTGAGTTTCATTTAGGTATATCTGGAGGAACTATTCAGGTCATACAATAGCCTCCAAAATCATGAGAGCGGGATATTATTGGCCTACCATTTTTGTAGAATCATTCAAAGTGGCCCAATATTACAAAAAATATCAATGAGTCATTGGAAAGAATAGGAATGCATCACTTACACTACAATTAATGATAACCAAGGAGCCTTTTCAACAATGGGGATTAGACTTCATGGGATTCATAAACCCAAATTTATCAGCAGACCATAAATATAATTTTACAATGACTGATTATTTCACTTGTGGACTAAAGTAGTGTCCACAAAAATGGTGAATCAAGACACACTGATCAAATTCATCAAAAATTTAATAATAAAACTTGACATCTTAGATGCATTGGTAAGTCACAATAGATCTACCTTCATAGGTGCAATATTTATTTATTTTACTAGAAAATATGGCATTTACTTTAAGACATCATCCAATTACTACCCACAAGGGAACATGTTGATCAAATC
This sequence comes from Wollemia nobilis, assembly GCA_028583015.1. Lineage (NCBI taxonomy): Eukaryota > Viridiplantae > Streptophyta > Pinopsida > Araucariales > Araucariaceae > Wollemia > Wollemia nobilis. The sequence goes on from JAQPPZ010016856.1 coordinate 6,043,095, forward strand.
AACCAATAAGAATCTTTTTAAAAACATTAAAAGAACTATTGTAGAAAATAAGAGGATTTGACACCTTCTACTTGACCAAGCATATGAGAAAATAAATTTACAATTAAGAAATTATTAAAAGCTTCACCTTATTCATTTATTTATGGCAAAAATATCATTCTCCCATTGCATATCGAACTATCAACTATGAAGCTAATATCTCAAGAAGAACTTCTTGATATGGAAGCAATGGAGGTATGAATATCACAACTATTATTATTGGAGTAGAGGGAAGAGGCTTACTATAATTTCTAAATATACTTAGCACTAAAAAATGATGGTTTTACAAGAATATGACACCTTGAGACTATAAATTTGGCGACCTCGTTCTCAAATGGGAAGAAGAAAACTTGAAACCATGGAACCATTAGAAATTTTATTAGTTTTTTTCTGGGCCATAATATATCACCACCAAATAGAAGCATAATGTGTATGATCTATCAAATGATAACAATCAAATTTTTTGATATCAATAGATGGTCATCATATGAACATAGAAAAATGTAAAAGTAAGATAGACCACAATAATTCTAAATTCACCAAGTTGATTGGCTAATACTGGAGCTAACCAAATCCAATTTTTTTGTGTTACACAATTATTGGCTTAAATGTATGACAACAAAGAATCTTAATTGACATGCAAATATCTTTTGCATGATCTAAGATAACATAAAAAATGAGCGTCAAAAAAAGCAACTTGAAGTTCAACTACCACAATAACTACACAATGAAAAGCACAACACTTTGTGAGAGCAACACAGACAAATTTTGGCTTTGCAAAATTACAGAGAGAAAGCAATATTGATTAGATATGATCCTGATGATAAATTCAATAAGAGGTTGAACAACCTAAATAGAGGAAGACCACCAATTTTCAAGAAAATTAGTAGACCTAAGATAGAACAACTACAAAATAATTTTGAATATAATGAGCTTGAATGGAAGATCAACAAAATGAAAGAATTATCATCATGAAGGGACTACTATGAGCAAGAGATTGAATATGAGTTGAAATGAAATCATGAACATAATATGACATAGGATAAATTAATTACAATGGAAAATAATACCAAGTAGGAAGAATCCAAAATCATAGAATGGTGGATATTTAGATGTGAATGAAAAGCTAATAATTCCAAATTTTTGTTGTTAATGGACAAAGAATTCTCACAAAAATATGATAAGAAGGAGAAACATGGAAGCCCTAGAAAGAACAAGCCAAAGCCATGATAGTTGATAGCCAAGGAAGAGAAGTATAATATTATAAAGTATGGACATGGGAGGAAGCTAAAGTGGTGCAAGCAATCTCCAAGTATGGTCCTAATATAAACAATATGCAAATATTAGAAGAAGGACAAGGTACCAACAACACCGTAATACTCCCAAAAAAGTAACAACAACAAAAATTCCTTGGCCAAGGAAACAAGTCACAACCTTTGTCCCAATAAAATTACAAAAGGATATTTATCCAAAAGGATCCCAAATCATAGGTAATATGGGGTACACTAGAGGAGGTTTCAAAAAAATAGCTATCGACCTAGAAGAAATTATACAAGTGCATAAACATCCTCAAAATGTAACTTTGGGAGCACCTATCCCTAGCTTCCCTGCTCCAAAAACAATAAGAAGAAGTAAAAAATGTACCTTAGGATCCCCACTAATTCTAGTGCCCAATTTTTTTCAAGGTCTATAAAGCATAAAAATCAACAAAGGAAAGAATAACCAATCGAGGGCACATAGATATTGAATTGATCCACCAATAATGATGAGGGGTTCGATATGAGCATATAATCATATATGCAAAAATTTCCACCAACCATTGCATCTAATCATACAAATCCTCCTAGAGTAGTTGGAAAAAGAAAAGCAAATTTTCTTAGGGAGTCACAAGAAAAGGCTAATACAAAATGAACAGTCTATGGGTCACCTCTAGCAACTAGGACAATAACTAAGCCAACGACAAAGTAATGCTCAATAGTAGAGACATGCATGGTTTCTTTAAAACCCAATTACTACTTCTACTTCTCTAATCCCTACCAATGTTCCCTCCTTTTCTCTACCACCATAGAACTCTCCACAAGGGCTAACTATTTAAAATAATCCCACATGTTATGTCCTCTCAACCATCACATCCATTCCATCAATTCAAACCCCTGCAATCACTACCGCAACCACTATTTAAAAAATCCCTTCATCCTCCTTTCCCATATTGCAATCCACCTTTGCCACACTACCTCCACATCAGCATCCAAATTTAGCTTACTATTAATAATCTCAAATATATGAGCCATAATGCCCAATAATGGTGGAATAACAAGACACCCAAGTAGGCAGAGGAGGTTGCTTCTCCTAGGAAAATGAGGGTTAGAACTATACTAAAGTTAAATAAGCTAGAAGATGATATGACACCTGATGACTACCAATTGAGCACACAAATGGTGGACATTTTCCAATCATCGTTGGAAGACTCTTTGCTTAGTTCATAGGCCTATGTTAGCACTATCTATCTACAAGGTCATAAATTAAGAGATAAATACCCATAATTGGAAGAAAAAGTCAAGGAGATGAAGGCAATGACCAAAGAAGAGTAGAATGTGAAAAGGCCTTGCAAAACAAAAATAAAAAATAGAAGAATAAGATAATGGAGCTTGCACAAGTTCACAAATAGGTGCAAGAGACTTAAGAGATAAATAAAGTGATGATAAAATAGATTCAGGACTTTCAACAACTGAAAGCAAAAAATTAAAGAGTCAAATATTCCCACTTCTCTAAAGATACCCTTAAGTAGCTGAGGAAGGATAGATGCAATAAGGTCCTCCAATATGCTCTCAAAGATTATCGTATTGTAGGCTACCTGGACTTTAGTACAAAAGACATATAAGAAGCAATAGTAGATTTTGAACAGGCTCAAGATGAAGTAGGAGGTATACTTAAACAAGCTAAGGATTTAATAAAAATATCAAAAATAATATTTGAACATATTGTGAGAGCCATCCCCAACAACCAATGGAATGTAACAAGGAATATCTCCTATATCATAATCAAAAAGCACAAACGAATCCAACAAGGATGGGAGATGATAGATAGACTATAGAATAGGGTAGGTAGAATAATAGATCCTATGAAGTAAGCTAAAGAATTGGGATTCTAGGTTTCTAGGATGAAGATACTTAGCTTCAAACTAAAGAATATCTTTAGGCATAGATAGAAACATTTTCCAATGATAAATAAAAATAGATCAATGGCAAGAGCCCATTGAGGATGCCCAAGTGCTTGAATTTATAAATAGAATGGCTCTAATGCAAGCTAAAGTTTAAGATATCACCAAAAGATATAAATATCCTTCTTAAAAAAATGTATATCAGTTAAAAAAGATACATAAAAGAGTCTAGGAACTCAAAAATCCTCCATAAAACATATGTATGGGAGTCTTCTTAGTCCTTGAGAAAGTAGAAGATATTATAGGTGATGAAGAGGATCAAGAGGATTAAGAAGAAGAGACCGTTGAGGTAAAAATTCCTCCAGAATTTACTATTGGAGCACAAGGTGGTCAAGAGACACATGGCATGCAAGAAGAAGCACCAAAACAACCAGTACCCAATGATGTAACACCTTCAGCACCACGGGGATAAAGGAAAAATTACAAAGTGCCAAAAGGAGAATAAACCACCTAGAAGGTTTAAAAAGGTAAAACACATTTTATTCCCATTACAATGTTCATTTCCATCCCACTAACCATTTCATTATAAATATTAAAAATAATTCATAATTTTCACTTTTACGTAAATCACCCATTCATCACATCTCATTATTTAAAATTTATTTTCCATTCTAATAAACTCCAATCACAGTCCATCTCATCATCACTTTGACTCTGCATGTAATGGAAGTAGGCCTTCTAAGTTCTCAATTCTCTTAAGAAAAAAATTCCCAAGAGACACCAAGAATGTAGGTCAATTTCATGACCTCATTTGCATAGCAAGGGGAGATATCATTTTTGTAAAAATTAGTTAAGTGTGCTTAAGGATAAATATTTGCACAAAATTGAGATAATCAAAATCAGGATTACATCAATCTAATACTCCCTTTGCACATTAATGTGGAAATTGAAGTCCATAATGTTGCAACACTCAAAACTAGGCTTACCTCAGTTGTGGCATCGACAAGCCTGTGACAACCAAGAATCTTAATTGACAACTTTATTGGGACAAATCTATGACAACCAAGAATCTTAATTGACATGCAAATATCTTTTGCATGATCTAAGATAAAATAAAAAATGAGCTTCAAAAAAAGCAACTCGAAGTTCAACTACCACAATAACTACACAATGAAAAGCACAACAGTTTGTGAGAGCAACATAGACAAATTTTGGCTTTGCAAAATTACAGAGAGAAAGCAATATTGACTATATATGATCCTGATGATAAATTCAATAAGAGGTTGAACACCCTAAACAGAGGAAGACCACCAATTTTCAAGAAAATTAGTAGACCTAAGATAGAACAACTACAAAATAATTTTGAATATAATGAGATTGAATGGAAGATCAACAAAATGAAAGAATTATCATCATGAAGGGACTACTATGAGCAAGAGATTGAATACAAGTTGAAATTGAATCATGAACATAAGATGACATAGGATAAAATAATTACAATGGAAAATAATACCAAGTAGGAAGAATCCAAAATCATAGAATGGTGGATATTTAGATGTGAATGAAAAGCTCATAATTCCAAATTTTTGTTGTTAATGGAAAAAGAATTCTCACAAAAATATGATAAGAAGGAGAAACATGGAAGCCCTAGGATGAACAAGCCAAAGCCATGATAGTTGATAGCCAAGGAAGAGAAGTATAATATTATGAAGCATGGACATGGGAGGAAGCTAAAGTGGTGCAAGCAATCTCCAAGTATGGTCCTACTATAAACAATATGCAAATATTATAAGAAGGACAAGGTACCAACAACATCGTAATACTCCCAAAAAAGTAACAAGAACAAAAATTCCTTGGCCATGGAAACAAGTCACAACCTTTGTCCCAGTAAAATTACAAAAGGATATTTATCCAAAAGGATCCCAAATCATAGGTAAGATAGGGTACACTAGAGGAGGTTTCATAAAAATAGCTATCGACCTAGAAGAAATTATACAAGTGCATAAACATCCTCAAAATGTAACTTTGGGAGCACCTATCCCTAGCTTTCCTACTCCAAAAAAAAGAAGAAGTCAAAAATGTACCTTAGGATCCCTGCTCATTCTAGTGCCCAATTTTGTTTCAAGGTCTATAAAGCATAAAAATCAACAAGGGCAAGAATAACCAATCGAGGGCACATAGATGTTGAATTGATCCACCAATAATGATGAGGGGTTCAATATGAGCATATAATCATATATGCAAAAATTTCCACCAACCATTGCATCTAATCATACAACTCCTCCTAGAGTAGTTGGAAAAAGAAAAGAAAATTTTCAAAGGGAGTCACAAGAAAAGGCTAATACAAAATGAACAATCTATTGGTCACCTCTAGCAACTAGGACGAGAACTAAGCCAATGACAAAGTAATGCTCAATAGTAGAGACATGCATGGTTTCTTTAAAACCCAATTACTACTTCTACTTCTCTAATCCCTACCAATGTTCCCTCCTTTTCTCTACCACCATAGAACTCTCCACAAGGGCTAACTATTTAAAATAATCCCACATGTTATGTCCTCTCAACCATCACATCCATTCCATCAATTCAAACCCCTGCAACCACTACCGCAACCACTATTTAAAAAATCCCTTCATCCTCCTTTCCCATATTGCAATCCACCTTTGCCACACTACCTCCACATCAGCATCCAAATTTAGCTTACTATTAATAATCTCAAAGATATGAGCCATAATGCCCAATAATGGTGGAAGAACAAGACACCCAAGTAGGCAGAGGAGGTTGCTTCTCCTAGGAAAATGAGGGTTATAACTATACTAAAGTTAAATAAGCTAGAAGATGATATGACACCTGATGACTACCAATTGAGCACACAAATGGTGGACATTTTCCAATCATCGTTGGAAGACTCTTTGCTTAGTTCATAGGCCTATGTTAGCACTATCTATCTACAAGGTCATAAATTAAGAGATAAATACCCATAATTGGAAGAAAAAGTCAAGGAGATGAAGGCAATGACCAAAGAAGAATAGAATGTGAAAAAGGCCTTGCAAAACAAAAATAAAAAATAGAAGAATAAGATAATGGAGCTTGCACAAGTTCACAAATAGGTGCAAGAGACTTAAGAGATAAATAAAGTGATGATAAAATAGATTCAGGACTTTCAACAACTGAAAGCAAAAAATAAAGAGTCAAATCTTCCCACTTCTCTAAAGATACCCTTAAGTAGCTGAGGAAGGATAGATGCAATAAGGTCCTCCAATATGCTCTCAAATCTTATCGTATTGTAGGCTACCTGGACTTTAGTACAAAAGACATATAAGAAGCAATAGTAGATTTTGAACAGGCTCAAGATGAAGTAGGAGGTATACTTAAACAAGCTAACGATTTAATAAAAATATCAAAAATAATATTTGAACATATTGTGAGAGCCATCCCCAACAACCAATGGAATGTAACAAGGAATATCTCCTATATCATAATCAAAAAGCACAAACGAATCCAACAAGGATGGGAGATGATAGATAGACTATAGAATAGGGTAGATAGAATAATAGATCCTATGAAGTAAGCTAAAGAATTGGGATTCTAGGTTTCTAGGATGAAGATACTTAGCTTCAAACTAAAGAACATCTTTAGGCATAGATAGAAACAATTTCCAATGATAAATAAAAATAGATCAATGGCAAGAGCCCATTGAGGATGCCCAAGTGCTTGAATTTATAAATAGAATGGCTCTAATGCAATCTAAAGTTTAAGATATCACCAAAAGATATAAATATCCTTCTTAAAAAAATGTATATCAGTTAAAAAAGATACATAAAAGAGTCTAGGAACTCAAAAATCCTCCATAAAACATATGTATGGGAGTCTTCTTAGTCCTTGAGAAAGTAGAAGATATTCTAGGTGATGAAGAGGATCAAGAGGATTAAGAAGAAGAGACCGTTGAGGTAAAAATTCCTCCAGAATTTACTATTGGATCACAAGGTGGTCAAGAGACACATGGCATGCAAGAAGAAGCACCAAAACAACCAGTACCCAATGATGTAACACCTTCAGCACCACCGGGATAAAGGAAAAATTACAAAGTGCCAAAAGGAGAATAAACCACCTAGAAGGTTTAAAAAGGTAAAACACATTTTATTCCCATTACAATGTTCATTTCCATCCCACTAACCATTTCATTATAAATATTAAAAATAATTCATAATTTTCACTTTTACGTAAATCACCCATTCATCACATCTCATTATTCAAAATTTATTTTCCTTTCTAATAAAATCCACTCACAGTCCATCTCATCATCACTTTGACTCTACATGTAATGGAAGTAGGCCTTCTAAGTTCTCAATTCTCTTAAGAAAAAAATTCCCAAGAGACACCAAGAATGTAGGTCAATTTCATGACCTCATTTGCATAGCAAGGGGAGATATCATTTTTGTAAAAATTAGTTAAGTGTGCTTAAGGATAAATATTTGCACAAAATTGAGATAATCAAAATCAGGATTACATCAATGTAATACTCCCTTTGCACATTAATGTGGAAATTGAAGTGCATAATGTTGCAACACTCAAAACTAGGCTTACCCCAGTTGTGGCATCGACAAGCCTGTGACAACCAAGAATCTTAATTGAAAACTTTATTGGGACAAATCTATGACAACCAAGAATCTTAATTGACATGCAAATATCTTTTGCATGATCTAAGATAAAATAAAAAATGAGCTTCAAAAAAAGCAACTCGAAGTTCAACTACCACAATAACTACACAATGAAAAGCACAACACTTTGTGAGAGCAACACAGACAAATTTTGGCTTTGCAAAATTACAGAGAGAAAGCAATATTGATTAGATATGATCCTGATGATAAATTCAATAAGAGGTTGAACACCCTAAACAGAGGAAGACCACCAATTTTCAAGAAAATTAGTAGACCTAAGATAGAACAACTACAAAATAATTTTGAATATAATGAGCTTGAATGGAAGATCAAAAAAATGAAAGAATTATCATCATGAAGGGACTACTATGAGCAAGAGATTGAATACGAGTTGAAATGAAATCATGAACATAAGATGACATAGGATAAAATAATTACAATGGAAAATAATACCAAGTAGGAAGAATCCAAAATCATAGAATGGTGGATATTTAGATGTGAATGAAAAGCTCATAATTCCAAATTTTTGTTGTTAATGGACAAAGAATTCTCACAAAAATATGATAAGAAGGAGAAACATGGAAACCCTAGGATGAACAAGCCAAAGCCATGATAGTTGATAGCCAAGGAAGAGAAGTATAATATTATGAAGCATGGACATGGGAGGAAGCTAAAGTGGTGCAAGCAATCTCCAAGTATGGTCCTACTATAAACAATATGCAAATATTATAAGAAGGACAAGGTACCAACAACACTGTAATACTACCAAAAAAGTAACAACAACAAAAATTCCTTGGCCAAGGAAACAAGTCACAACCTTTGTCCCAGTAAAATTACAAAAGGATATTTATCCAAAAGGATCCCAAATCATAGGTAAGATAGGGTACACTAGAAGAGGTTTCATAAAAATAGCTATCGACCTAGAAGAAATTATACAAGTGCATAAACATCCTCAAAATGTAACTTTGGGAGCACCTATCCCTAGCTTTCCTGCTCCAAAAACAAGAAGAAGTCAAAAATGTACCTTAGGATCCCTGCTCATTCTAGTGCCCAATTTTGTTTCAAGGTCTATAAAGCATAAAAATCAACAAGGGCAAGAATAACCAATCGAGGGCACATAGATGTTGAATTGATCCACCAATAATGATGATGGGTTCAATATGAGCATATAATCATATATGCAAAAATTTCCATCAACCATTGCATCTAATCATACAACTCCTCCTAGAGTAGTTGGAAAAAGAAAAGAAAATTTTCAAAGGGAGTCACAAGAAAAGGCTAATACAAAATGAACAATCTATTGGTCACCTCTAGCAACTAGGACAAGAACTAAGCCAATGACAAAGTAATGCTCAATAGTAGAGACATGCATGGTTTCTTTAAACCCAAATACTACTTATGCTTCTCTAATCCCTACCAATGTTCCCTCATTTTATCTACCACCATAGAACTCTCCACAAGGGCTAACTATTTAAAATAATCACACATGTTATGTCCTCTCAACCATCACATCCATTCCATCAATTCAAACCCCTGCAACCACTACCGCAACCACTATTTAAAAAATGCCTTCATATTTCTTTCCCATATTGCAATCCACCTTTGCCACACTACCTCCACATCAACATCCATATTTAGCTTACTATTAATAATCTCAAGGATATGAGCCATAATGCCCAAGAATGGTGGAAGAACAAGACACCCAAGTAGGCAGAGGAGGTTGCTCCTCCTAGGAAAATGAGGGTTAGAACTATACTAAAGTTAAATAAGCTAGAAGCTGAGATGAAACCTGATGACTACCAATTGAGCACACAAATGGTGGTCATTTTCCAATCATTGTTGGAAGAATCTTTGATTAGTTCATAGGCCTATGTTAGCACTATCTATCTACAAGGTCATAAATTAAGAGATAAATACCCATAATTGGAAGAAAAATTCAAGGAGATGAAGGCAATGACCAAAGAAGAGTAGAATGTGAAAAAGGCCTTGCAAAACAAAAATAAAAAATAGAAGAATAAGATAATGGAGCTTGCACAAGTTCACAAATAGGTGCAAGAGACTTAAGAGATAAATAAAGTGATGATAAAATAGATTCAGGACTTTCAACAACTGAAAGCAAAAAATAAAGAGTCAAATCTTCCCACTTCTCTAAAGATACCCTTAAGTAGCTGAGGAAGGATAGATGCAATAAGGTCCTCCAATATGCTCTCAAAGCTTATCGTATTGTAGGCTACCTGGACTTTAGTACAAAAGACATATAAGAAGCAATAGTAGATTTTGAACAAGCTCAAGATGAAGTAGGAGGTATACTTAAACAAGCTAAGGATTTAATAAAAATATCAAAAATAATATTTGAACATATTGTGAGAGCCATCCCCAACAACCAATGGAATGTAACAAGGAATATCTCCTATATCATAATCAAAAAGCACAAACAAATCCAACAAGGATGGGAGATGATAGATAGACTATAGAATAGGGTAGGTAGAATAATAGATTCTATGAAGTAAGCTAAAGAATTGGGATTCTAGGTTTCTAGGATGAAGATACTTAGCTTCAAACTAAAGAATATCTTTAGGCATAGATAGAAACAGTTTCCAATGATAAATAAAAATAGATCAATGGCAAGAGCCCATTGAGGATGCCCAAGTGCTTGAATTTATAAATAGAATGGCTCTAATGCAAGATAAAGTTTAAGATATCACCAAAAGATATAAATATCATTCTTAAAAAAATGTATATCAGTTAAAAAAGATACATAAAAGAGTCTAGGAACTCAAAAATCCTCCATAAAACATATGTATGGGAGTCTTCTTAGTCCTTGAGAAAGTAGAAGAGATTCTAGGTGATGAAGAGGATCAAGAGGATTAAGAAGAAGAGACCGTTGAGGTAAAAATTCCTCCAGAATTTACTATTGGAGCACAAGGTGGTCAAGAGACACATGGCATGCAAGAAGAAGCACCAAAACAACCAGTACCCAATGATGTAACACCTTCAGCACCACGGGGATAAAGGAAAAATTACAAAGTGCCAAAAGGAGAATAAACCACCTAGAAGGTTTAAAAAGGTAAAACACATTTTATTCCCATTACAATGTTCATTTCCATCCCACTAACCATTTCATTATAAATATTAAAAATAATTCATAATTTTCACTTTTACGTGAATCACCCATTCATCACATCTCATTATTCAAAATTTATTTTCCATTCTAATAAACTCCACTCACAGTCCATCTCATCATCACTTTGACTCTGCATGTAATGAAAGTAGGCCTTCTAAGTTCTCAATTCTCTCAAGAAAAAAATTCCCAAGAGACACCAAGAATGTAGGTCAATTTCATGACCTCATTTGCATAGCAAGGGGAGATATCATTTTTGTAAAAATTGGGTAAGTGTGCTTAAGGATAAATATTTGCACAAAATTGAGATAATCAAAATCAAGAGTACATCAACGTAATACTTCCTTTGCACATTAATGTGGAAATTGAAGTGCATAAAGTTGCAACACTCAAAACTAAGCTTACCTCAGTTGTGGCATCGACAGGCCTAAGATAAAGCATGGACTCTTGTAAAGGAAGAGTGAATAAATTTGGAATGCACAAAGTCAGGCTACTCAAATTGATGATGTCAACCAAAGAGAAAAGGGGCCCAAAATTATGCAATTCAAATAAGTAAGGCCAAATGCATAAACCAATGATGAACAAAATTGGGTTGTCCTTGGCAATGATGTAAGCATTCTCAAAATGAAACCTGGAATCAATCAAGGAGGACTAAGATGCACAAAACCAGGGTATGGACAATCAAAGAAAAAGTGTACAAAGTTAGGCTAACCAAGCAAATTATGTCATCACCTATAATTTAAAGCCTAGGATAATGCAAAGAAGAAAATTGATATAAAAAATAAAGTGAAAAAAGTTGGAACACATCCAAAGATGCATCTCAACAAAATAATGGTTTTATTTCAAAGATCCTCTATAGACAAAATGATAAACTTAGTTTTAAAATAGGTGTCCATGAAATGTCATTATCAGACCTGTAACCACCATAGTGCCTTTCAACTATCCCTAGTTGATGATATTAAGGTATGAAAGTGATAGTTCTAGCAAATTAGTTGTAACAACACAACCACTTGCAAAAAATAGTTATAGATCGATGGATTAGATTCAACACAAATTCAAATTGAAACGTATGATGAAGTCTAGAGCAACCACATCAAAATTCTAGTTTCTTGCTAGGCTATTTTTTTAATACTCTTCTAGCTATACAATTCCTATAGTAAATTCAAAATGTAGCTTATAAATAAGCTAAGAGACCGCAATACAAGGGTTAGTTTTGTATTCCTTGCCTAGTATTGCTATGCAATCTTTCTACCAACTAATGAAGTGATAGTTGTTTCATCTCCATTACTATTCAATTGCAAGTTTTTTATGTATGCACTCTTTGTTTGAAGTCATTTATGTTACACTTAAAACTTAGTCTATTTTTTTAAAGTAAATTTTGGTTTTTGGATTGTTATTGGATTGCTAATTGATCAAGTCCTTGAAATGATTAAAGCAATTATTTTAGATTTGATTAAATATGTGATTGAATATAATAATGGTTGGTCTATTAAGTATCATGTAAATTAGTTTTGTTGGTATATTACTTAGTGAGATCCAATTTTCTTACACTATATCTTGTCCACTTTTTAATATCTCTTTCTAACCTTTTTTCTGTTTTAAATATAATAACTTCAAGGAGTCAGCCTTATCAAGAGGTTGAAATTGAGAGCAATCTTATTTCGTCCAATACTATATGTTGGCTAGAGTTCAAGGTACACCGTCTAGATATAGGTATGATATATTTTAGTCCAACACACTCTCTTATTACATGCATAGTACTCTATGATACTTGCACACTTCTACACGACTCTTACTCTCCTACATGCATTCCTAATACAATACACTTGTGCACATCCTCACTTTACATATTTGCACACTTACATATATGGCACTTGTGCACATTCTCTCAATACATTCTTGAACTCTAACTTACATGACACTTGTGCATATCTTGCACATTACACTCTTACATGACACTTGTGCATATCCTACACATTACACTCATACATAAAAGAAAAATATAAATCACTCATATAAACTATAAATACAAACCCTAATATTTTACATATTTACATGTGTACCATGAAGGTGCCATAGGGGTCCATTTGCATGTACCAAATATTGTAATATTATTCAACATTCCCCTGTATTACATTATTTGGTATTGAATACTGTAATCTTCAATATTTACCTCCATCTTCAATATTCATGTGACCTTGCATGGGCTATCAATCTCTGCTTCTATATAATTTTTTTCATCATCTCTATTCTTGGGTTCATCCATTTATCATATTTGTAATATTTGTAAGGTAATCTTGGACTATGCCTAATCCAATTTCTTGTTTCCTATATTTCTAAAAAATCAAGCAGCTTATCATTAATTTGATCCTAAGGTAATAAATGTTCAATGATTTCTTGAGAGAATCCCATTGTATCTAAGGTAAATATTCCATATTTGATTGACCCTATAGTAGGGTTATGCATAAGGGGTCGGACCCAAAATGTACTTGTAAAAAATGGTGAATCCGTTGTGAAACCCTGGCGAATCCTGGCCAACTTCATGTAGGAGGACATGGCGAATTACCTTATTTTTTCACAAAAATTATAAAACATTGGCGAATTTCAAAGTTCTAGCTGGACCGGGTGGAAAACAAGTTTCGGCCATGGACCGAGTACAAATCATGATTCGATCTCGGATCGGATCAAGAATATGGTTCGATCTTGGATTGGATCTAGAATATTATTTGGCTTGATGCAGAATGTGGTTTGATCTTAGACCGGATCTAGAATATGGTTCGAATTTATGTAGAATGTTGTTCTATATTGGATTGGATGGAGAATATGGTTCGGCCTGATGTAGAATTTGGTCCGATCTCAAACCAAATGTAGAATATGGTTTGGATTGATGTAGAATGTGGTTTGGTATTGGGTTTGATGCATAATTTGGTTTGGTATCAGGCCTATGCAAAATATGGTTTGATATATGGCTTGATACAGTATAGTATTCGGTATCGGGCCTGATGTAGAATATGGTTCGATATCAGGCCTGATGTAGAATATGGTCCAATATCGTCCCTGATGTAGAATATGGTTTGATATTAAGCATGATGTAGAATATGGTTCGATATCGGATATGATTCAAAAATGGTCCGATATTGGGCCTGATGTAAAATATGGTTCGATATCAAGCTTGATGCAAAATATAGTTTGGATGTAGAAAAAGGTTCAACTTTAAAAATTTTCCCCCATGGACCAGTTACCACGTCACATAATCGATCACCCATATTGCATGTCCAATATAATGTTGCCATGTGTCACATGATCGATCACCCATATTGCATGTCCAATACAATGCTACCACATGTCAACCCCATCTATTCTCTCTATAAAAGGGCATCAACTATCATTTTTCTAGTTCATTTCTATGACTACACCCGACCAGAGCGAACCATTACCCAACAACCTTCCCAATCCAATTTCTCCTACTTCCAACTTCTAGCAATGGCCACCGCTTCCACCCCTACTCCAAAGTTCAAGAACCTTTCTTGCACTTTAATTTTAGATTTATTAACAACCCCAGGTTCAAACTTTTCATGGTTAGATGATGCAAGTTTGAAAAACTTGGTTTCAATACCACATTTCAAAACTGATAAAGTCCTCCTACAACATATCATAGCTGGTTATGACCATGACAAGGCCATAGTCAAAATGAAAATATAAAATAGAAATCTATCATTCACCATCACACCTACAGATATTAAGAGATTGATAGATCTTCCTTTTAATGATTGTCCTCTAGTGTCAACAAAGTTCTAGCTATCTCTAGATGATAAAGGATACCTCAAGACAATGTACAATCTCAAATAAGAATATTTGGTAGGTATAATTCTTATTACTTAGATTCTATTAATGTTCAAAATTTCAAATTTGTAAATTGTTATCTAATTTTTTTTGCAGCTTCCATCACCAAGTCAAAAAGAGGGTTAACAATCATCGATGTTAACCATCCAACTCTGAAGGCCATTATTGAGTTCTTCCAGGCAAGACTGATTCTTCTTGGAAGATCAAAAATTCTATATTGGGCACTGGCCTATGTTGTTCACTATGAGAAGCATGAGAGGTTCGATTGGTGCATGTATATTTTAGATCGGATTAGGGTTGAGTTGCATGGCATGCAATTGCAAACCAACAAGACACAACCCATTGTGGGTAGTATTAATTATATTTTAGCACTCTATTATGAAAGTTTTCATAATTTGCAAAATACTCTTGTACCAACTGTAGTGCATGCAACACTACAAGCCATTGCCATGACACCAGAGGAATTGAAGGTAATAAGTCCATCTTTGACCATGAAATAGTATTTTATATTTTAGCACATTTTATTTTTTTAATTTTTCTTTTCATATAAATGTAGGGTAGGGCAGCCACCACAAGGAATAAATAGGATGTTGCCATGAGGGGTTATAGGCCAGAACAAACTGGTGATTCTAAAGACACTGGATCAGAAGTGTCACCATTGTAGAGGCCGCATAAATATTTGAGGCAAGCTACTTCTCCTAGGGGTTCTCGTACACCTAGGTTTGCATAAAATGTGCAGGCTGAATCTAGTGTGGTCAACCCCTCCCCCATTGGCACCCAAATTCAACAGATTTCATCATCTTCAAGTAAATCAATGTGTATTTACTTTGAATTAAGATTTTTTTCTATTTTATTTTTTGAATAATTCTAACAAAATTTTTGACTATTTTCAATCGCCTCTCAATGACAACCTATGAAAATGAGAGGCCATATGCCACCACCGCTTCCACCACAACCACCGCTTCCACCACATCAATGACAACCTACACAAATGAGAGGCCATATGCAGGTTGGAGGTGGAAAACAACTTTTTCATAGAGATCATGGGGGCAACACCAAGTTATAGGTATGGGTTCTCATAGATATCACAAGGGGCAACACCAAGTTTTAGGTATGGGTGCTCATATTTTACATTTAACACAACTTCACAGGCACCAGAAGTTTCAACCATAGGATTGGATAATATCCAACTCGATGATGATTTTCTGTTGTAGGGCAACATTTTAGGCTTCAAGGCAATGAATGTGCTTCAAGATCCACAAGGTGAAGCAGAACAAACAGAAGCCCCTATAGCTGAGCAGACATCATTGCCATCTCCTCAAGGAAATGACCCTCATCCTCAAACTAAGGATGACATTGTAAATTTTGATGAAAATATTTTAATGATTGAAAATACTAAAGCAACCATAAAACAGGTTGTGCTTAGATATTTGCAAGTGATGAAGGATTGGGAATATCAAGCCAAGGTCCTTATAAAGGAAATTAATGCCTAATATAAGAATTTTACAAAAAGAGATTCAATTTATTCTTTGGTTTAGTATGAACCAGAAAAGCTTAGTGGCCTACTACATTAGGCCACATCAGGATCAGTGAAGTCAAATGTTGTGTATGATGATGATGTTTTAAATATTATGGTTAATAGATTAGAGAATATTAATGTTGAAGCCCAAGATTTTTATAACCAATGGGCTTTCGATAAGGAAAAAGTTACAATTGTTGAGGCTGCAAGGGATGTGGTTGAGGTAAGAAAATTTTTTTTATGTTTCAATTTTCTTTTGTAGTTAAATTTTTATATTTCATTAAAACAAGTAATAATTTTTCATATAACTCTTTTGAATTATGTTTTCATTTTCTTTTTGCAATCAAATTTTGATAACTTAAAAAGACAAGTTAAGAGCATGGAAGTCAATATCAATAGGGTGAAGACATTTCTACAAAATGCAATGGAAATGAAGAAAAAAATGCAAGAAAAAGTGGTGGATAATAATCATTTAAGAAAATATATCAAGGATAGGCTCAATGAAGATCCGAACCTCATACTAGAGCAGTAGAAAGTGAAAGAAATACTTCCAACAATACTCGAAGATCCAAACAAAGAAGAAGCCGCATTGGTGGGGAGTATTGTGAAAGTACAAGAAAACCTAGTCAGAGTTGGAGCACTACCAGAAGAGGGTGTCAAGGAAGGACATAAAGGAAAAGAAAAGGCAACTCCAAGCGAAATTGAGGTAGCAAACCCCCAATCAGATATTTAATAGTGTAAAATACTTTCAAGTTGATTGCAGTCAACAATTTTGTACGATGTAATATATTTCTATTCAAATTAATGAAAAATATATTTACTAATTTTGTGTCTTCCATCATTCAAAGGTTGTTTGCATTTATAATTTTGTGTTGCTTTTTTAGTTTATTTCTAGCCAATATTATTTACTATGTTCATCTCAAACAACAAAAGAAATATTATTGTTGGTTAATATTCATACATTAACAATACAATACCAATACTATGATATAAAATATAAAACATAATGATTTATCAATGAAGGCAGTTGAGACACTATGATATAAAACATACAATTTTTAAAACAACAATGTGATATAAAACATACAATTTATAAAACAACAGTGTGATATAAAACATACAATTTATGAATAAACAATTTTTTGAAATCTTATAAATCTGAAACAATATTGTGAAATCTGATAACAAAGAAATTCAAATTTATCATTGTTGTGAAATACTAGAAAAATCACAATTCAGGTAGCTGAAACAAACACTTCACAACTTGTCCAGTATCACTATTAAGCATAGCGGATATCTGTGTCTCCACCATATGATCATTAAAAGCATCATTATCCTCCTTATCGATTCGTATTCGTGGTACCCCTTCTGCCTACAAGGGAATTCCAGTATGCCAATGCTCTATCATACGAAAATTTGTCCAACTGATACGATGACACATAAATTCTTAAACAATTTTCTAAATTTTTGTCGAGCCTATTGTAGAGCTTAGATTTAACAAAATATAGTGCATTGAAAACCCTCTCATCTTCCATAGATCCCAAAATCATTGTTTCACATAATTCATATAAACAAAAGTATTCACTAATCGTATCTTGTAAGACACTACTTGGATACAATTTTTGCCACAAACGTGCAATGGAACCAGTCTCATGGATGTTACTCAAAAGTGATGTTTGCCCAACCATTGTTCTTCCAAAATGTGATGACTATTGTTTTAAAAGATCTTTGTTGAGTATACCTTTGATTTCAACACCATTGACTTCCACACTTTTACTAAAATGCTTAATAAGGATGCCCATATATTTAATAAACAACTCATGTGTAGAATTGTAATCAATACAAGGACCCCAAAACAAAGGGTTAACCACACCCATGGCCTCAAGCAACTCATCTCTTTGAAACCGATCTCTTATCTCACTTGTCAATGATTTTGCTATTTTTAACAATTTTTTCTTAGTATTGTGTAAAACAACTTCAAATCTATTGTGTGTTACATGAACTTGTTCAACATCATCCATAACTATACTTGATTGCCTTTCATAACAATATAGAGGTATCATATTTCCATGAACATTAATACAAAGATGATCATTGATGTCAAACTTCAAAAAGCTATTTGGATTGTTCACATTTGTCAATGTATTCCAACTATCAAACAAGGGATCTATAAAATCTGCTTTGGACACATATAACCTATCAATAATCATACATATTTGCTTTCTCATCCTCATGAAATCAATGATATAGATGGATCTCTCTTGTGCAAGTTTAATCAATCTATTCATTTCTTGTAACATTGGAAGAATACCACATAAGGTTAAAAGGGTTTCCAAGTTAGTCAAACGGAACAACAAATCTTTTGCCTTATCAACTGCCCTATGATTTGCGTGCATAAACCCCATTAATGATTGATATTCTATAAAAACTTTATGTGCAGGTTGATATAGTGAAATCCACCTTGTATCCACATCTTTTAACAATTTTTTTCCTTCTATAACTCCTAGTGCAAACTATTGAAACTCTGCAAACCTTTTTGGATTGCAAGAAAAATAAGAATGTATTTCACGAATGAGGTCTTCCACTCTAGCAACATTTTCAAAAGTGCTCATGATTTTATATGCAAGATTCACTCTATGAGCCATGCAATGAATGGGTATCATATATGGGGTAACTGAGGTTTGGAGTCGAACACAAAGACCATTCATATGCCCTTGCATTATAGCAGCACCATCAGCTCCAACGCAAATTAACTTTGTGGCTATGTCTATATCATTCATTCCTGCAATATCCTTTAAACTAGTCACAACAACATTATAGATGTTTTCTGCATTTGAAATTTCCACCATCTTATGTAATCCTAGCAAACTAGGCCTCCTTACATGATTTTGAAATGTGTACACATGCATGCAAATCCAGGATGTGTTGTCCACAACCGTCACCTCATCAATAGAAAGTGAAATGAATCTGGCAAGTTTTACTTGCTCCCTCAGGTCTTCCTTCTCAACTAATGATAGACATTTTACCATTTCCCAACCACTTCGATCTAACCAATGGGAACTAGGAAGGTTTTGCACATCAACTAGTTGAAATAGGTGCTTATAATCAATAAAATCGGACATGGGTCTACCCTTTTTGAGAATACTATATACAACAACAAACTGTAAACTTTTTGAAGCTAAAGTGGTCTTATGAATTTTATGAAATTGGGCTTCAATCATTCCACCTTTCTCAACAAGAGATTGTTGTTGCTTTAAGTGATTGTCATATTCTATTGCATATCTGACATGCATACATTCTGATGCATCCTTCCACCTAACTTCTTTATTAATTTTACCATCACTTCCTATAACTTTTACATAAGCTTTGCCAACATGTTTTTCTATTGTATCTATCTTATTTTGCAGCCTGTGATCCTTACCAAGTTTCCAACTACAAATTTTGCATCTACATACTTTTTGATCGACTTGGTTGTCCTCAATCAGGACAGGCTCAATCCAAGGAAATTTTTCTGCCCATTCATTCTTAAATGCCCTTCCAATAGCCCAGTTAGATGCCTTTCTCTTTTTAGAATTTTTGCTTGAAGATTCATAAGAAGTTTGTAATGTATTTGATTTATCACTTTCATTTTCAACTGGCATGTCATTTTGAGGAATATCTTCAAGTGTTTGTTGGATGTCATTGTTAAGAGAATTTTCATTAGAAGGCATCTCTTGGTGGGGAATATCTTCAAGTGGAGGCATATCAGGGTCGATAGGGTATTCTGCATAGTAGCATACCATAATATTTTTTATCATTTTTGGATTAAACAAAATAAACTTATAAATAGAAAAAAGATTCATATCGTCATGCACATACTGAGAACTAATTGTTTGAGGAAGAAAGCAGTATTTAAAATAATTACAGAATATACAACTAACTATTTAGAAGTCAAAAATCATTTGTACCTCGAATTTGCATGGATGTCGATGGCTCGTTGCATTTCGACATATGGCTAAAATATTTGAGGATACTCTTTTCAGTAGAATATTTGGCCCCCTTCTTTCCATCGCCAGTAGGTGACATTTTACTTGTAAAGAAAATGTTTTTCATTTTAGAAAAGTAATAAAATGTTGAAGAGGTCTTACTTCTGTTAGGCCTCAAGATAATATTGTAACTAGAATAAATAGATGGTTGGTTGGTAGAAAATACATACCTGTTTCCTGCCATGCTTTATTGTGATTTTGTTAGTTTATGCCACTACTCCATTTTTTGGTGATAGCACTTGTAACTGATAAGAGCACAAAACTAATCAATATACAAATTCAAATCAATTTAAGAAAAAAACTTGTGTATGCAAAAAATAATTAGAGATACATATGTGGAAAAATATCAGATTATAGTACAAAATGGACTAGAAATAGAGAATCACAATGTCTTCAGAGAAACAGAGCATCACAATGTCTTTAGAACAAGGTTTGGATATCGGTCTGCTGCAAAATAGGGCCCGATAAATTGTTCAATTTTTTTTGGCAAAAGGGTCGACATCTAGGGTCGCCCGAATTTGTCAATTTGCATTTTCAAAAATGTGAATATTTTTCATTGTGCATAACCCTACCTTGTAGCTTCATTTTGATTTGATTCTTGATAATGCATTTTCTATGTTTATTTGTATATTGAAATTTCATTGTTCTTATTTTTTCAACTAATTGAGCAACTGAGATGAGATTAGTTGATAATCTAGGAACATATAAAACATTTTCTAGCACATCTAAAAATAAAATCCTAGGTAATATTGTTATAGTTCCTTGAACTTGATACATCTTACCATTTGTAATTTTTAGTGAGATATTATCTTTTTTTTTTTTTTTTTGTGGAAAAAATCCCAAGGGATGCCACTTTCGGGTAAGACCCAAGGATGCAGGGGTATCCATTCCGTCAAAAACACTCAGGACTCAGACCTGGCCTACCACCTTTGACATACTCAAGGAGCAAACAAACACACAAAACCAATTTAAAAATAAGTAAATAACAACAAAAATAATAAAATAAAATAAAAAACATGATCCTTTAGTGTGTCAAAAACAAAAGCACAACCAAACACGCACAAAAAGAAAAAATAAACCACAACACAAACCACATAGAAAAACACAAGAACCACATTAAAAAACACAAACAAGACAAAAACAACAGAACACTACAAAGACAACCCAAAAAAAACATGAAAAATAAACACAACCAAAACCTAAAAAATAAAATAAAAATAAAAACAAAAAACAACCGACAATAGAAAATAAACAAAAACAAAAAACATAGAAGATACTCACACATAAAAAAACAAAATAACACAAACAAAGAGAAACCCAAGAACAAGAACGAAAAAAACACAAGAACCATAACAAAAAACATTAAAAAAAAAAAAACAAAACAACAAAAACACAAGAACAACGAAAAACAACACAAAGAACACAAAAACAAAACAAAACAAAAGAATCCACCCACCTTAAAAAACTAAACAAAAAAAAAACAAAGAAGAAAAAAAAAACAATGAACAAAACAATGACCTAGCTAGACCAGAAGACTATTAAGGCAAGAATCAATAGATGAAACAAAATAAAGAATAGAATGAGCTAGGGAACTAAAAAAACTGAATGAACCAAAGAGAAGCAAAAAAAAAAAAACCAAGAAAAAACTAGGTACCTTCAGAACTGGAGCCATCCAAAGAAATGATAGAAAGAAGAGCTTCCCTAATTTGAGAAGCCCACCATATAGGAGGGTGGCCATAACAAGTAAGATCACCTTTGTCCAAAGCCCAATTAGATAAAGCATCAACACTCTTGTTTTGATCTCTGACCACATGACTATAATCAACTTTCAAAAATCCCATCTGGATTAACTGAATCTTCTCAATAATTATTTTTATTCTCCAATCCACCTTATGATTCTTAGAAGGAGTCTTCAAGAGATTAATCATAAGTTGATAGTCAGACTCAACTAACACCTTTTCCCATCCAACCTTAGTAGCCTCCTGAAGGCCTCTAAGGATACCATCTTGTAGACACCAAAATAGCACCAATCCGATTATGTGACTGCAAACATTGATTGCTTTGACACACACAGACCCCAGGGTAGCCCTCAGAGGTTAAACAGTGGTCCTAACCACTTTTGTAGAAATTTTGTAAGGTCAGAAGGCAATTTGGCACATTTAGGCACTTTGCTCAGTATCCAGTCCCGCCCGGGGACGAATTCAAATTGGGATCCGTCTCACCCAGGGACGAATTCTAAATTCGTCCTGGGTCGGGATGAATTACAGGTTCAACGGGCAAAAAGAAAAATGGCACCAAGTGGCAGTCGAGGACAGTCAATTAATGCCTCCTGCCTTGCATGCGCGTGTAGGTGGGTAGAGTGGGCGTTAGAGGACTGTCACAAGGGCAGTCATGGAAGCCCAAGTCAGGGAGGAGTCTCCTCCCTCTTGAGAAGGCATGGCCGCAACATGGCACCCCTGCATGCCCCTCCAAAGAGACCCCCTAGGTCTATAAAATGGTGGACTTTTTCAACCAAAAAGAGACAAGTTGGAGGCATTTTAAAGCAATGAAGTGCTGCCAAATTGAACACCACATTTTATCCTTTTAATTCACCTCTTCCACATCCTTGATATCTTTCACAAGAGAGGTTATTAAGTGGCGTTTGGAAGTGTGAATCTGGACCCAAAACCCGACATTTGACCACATTGATCTACCAATTCGCTAACAACCCATTATAAGAGATTTTGGGCCCATCCCAAGTGGATTGGTGCCAAAATCAGGTTCTAACGGTGGGTGGCCCACCCGGGCGCCCCACATTTCTTAGTTTCATTTTAAGTTGTTCTTTTGCCACTTGTTTATCTTCCATTCCATTTTATACTATTTAGATAGTTTATAATTTCAATATCAGAAGGTTGTGATCAAATCTTATCAATTTTGTCGCTTTTGTTGTCCCCACTAACTTGCAGGTAACAACGTCAAATTCCTATTGATGGAGGTCAAATTGGGGAAATCCGACCATCTGGGTCGTCCCAAAATGCCCCCAATTAGCTAACTCCTATGTTTGTAGGTCTTTTGGAGATCTCGAGATGCGACATTTGGGAAAGATTACTTTGGCATTTTGTCGCAGGCGAATTTGTCCTACCCAGGGACGAATTACAGTTGGATCCACCCCACCCAGGGACAAATTTGAATCGACAGCCAATTTCCTGACTGTTTTGATGGCAATGGCCCTTTGGTAATGTTCTCTATTTCCTGTTAAATTTACAGATGGTTTTAAACTGGTTTATCTATCACTGTAATCAATCTTTTGCATGCATTTGTCATCGTTTTGTCAGAGAACAAACATTTCATCTTTGACACAGGTGCTACTAACGACTTGTGTCTTTGAACGCAGGAGGAGCAGCAAGAATCAAGGATTCATCAATGCAAGCGGCGGCAACACTTTGGCCTGCCCATTTCAAATGTGGGCATGCGGAAGGAGGAATACTAAGTCATGATTGTAACCAAAATTCATTTAACGCTCCTAGCCCTTGAAAAGGGAGGAGGCATTTTTGTAATCGAGATTAAGAGAGTTAAATAAAAAGGTCTGTGCTTTCTGTACTTTCTTTTATCTCATTTCAATTCGTCTCTTTCATTTCATGCTTTTCACATTTTAGGACTTAAGTGTTTGTTTGATTTTGAATGCATCGCAATAGTTTTCCTTTCAAATCTTCTAGAATCTCGTGCTTTCACATACCCCTTAGCAAGGTTATTGGAAAGAATACCCAAATTCTCAACAAAAGTAAAATCCAGGGAGCCATCTGAAAGTCTACCAATTCCTCCCACATTGGCTTTTCTAGGGTTCCCTCTAGAGGCTCCATCAATATTGACTTTTCCAAAATCCTTAGGAGGAGGTTGCCAATTTCTAGTCCTATCCATCTTACTAATACTCACATTACCTTTAAGTTGGTTGTCCTTAGAAGGTTTAATCTTCAATCTTTGCATCTTTTGATCCCATATTTGGTGGGAGTTTTGAGGGTGATTAAGGAGTTGATGGACTGATTCAACTAAGTTGGCTATGGTTTTTTGCCAAATATAGTGAATATCCTTCCTATCTTGATTAAAAATTTGGTTGTTCAGTGAGATATTATCTTTGACTTCTACAGATTCAAACCAATATAAATTTCCAGTCATATGATGACTAGCACCTAAATATATATACCAAACATATTTTTATCTTTATAATTTTTGATGAGATTCAAGTGATATTATTTCACATCTTTGATAATAATTTTAAAGAACTCTTTTATGATTTTTCTCTTTGGATTCAAAAGATTGCTTTTTTATACAACTTTTGATTTTAAAATCTTCCTTTCATGAAATATGGTTCTTTAAGATTTCTCCTATGATGTGAAACTCCTATTTTTTTCCATTTATTTATTTTCTTGATTCCTTTGAAGTTGAAATCCTTATATCTCCCAAATTAAAAAAATCACTATAATAAGAAATTTTGCAAATTTTAAAATTTCTAAACCTTTGATGTAGTAATCCTTTTGTCTCCCTACTAAATTAAATTTGCAAAAATAAAATATCTTCAAAATTTTAAATCTTCCAAAAAAATTAAATTAAATTTCTAGTTTCAAAAAATTCAAAATTTTAAATCTTCATACCTTATAACTTCTCAAAAAAATTTAAATCTTCAAAAAAAAAAACTTTAAACCATAAATTATTCTAATTTCAAAAACTAAAAACTCAAATATTTAAACCTTATAACTCAAAATGTTTAGAAACCAAATTTCAAAAAATCTAAAATTCAAATACTTCAAACCTTAAAAACAATTTCAAAACTTAGTAGAAATCCTTTTCACTCCAAAAACTTAAATATATTTAAATATTTCAAAAATAACTTTTGAAATAAATAAATTCCAAATATAAACTTCAAAAATGTGGAAAACCTTATAACTCCCCCTTAATAAATCTTAATAAAAAATCAAATTTATTTTGCTTACTTTCCCTCCAAATGACTCAAAAGGTGATTAACGTACCTTTCTTTTGAAGTGCTTAAAATAGAATAACACTTGCTATCAAATAGTAATGTACGGGTATTTTCTATGTTGAATCCTCCTATTGTGCTCGATTTCAACTACAATGCTTTGGATAACATAATGAAATTTTAGAGATATGTTGCTTAATATTCTAGGGCTTCAACTTGTCTTTTTACCTGGGAAGCAAGCCAGGGCAACATCTACTAGAAAATACTCTAAGATCTCACTTAGGCTCTTCTATATTGAATGTTTATTACTTCTATATGGAATGTTCATCTACTAAGAGCTCATTTGAGCTCTTCTAGATAGTGCATTCATCTTATAAGAGCTCACTTGGGCTCTTTTGAATGGCACACTCTTCTACTAAGAGCTTACTTAGGCTCTTTTGTATGGTATGCTCATATGCTAAGAGATTACTTAGGCTCTTCTAGATGGCACATTTTTCTTCTAATGGATGATGCTCTGGTAGCATTCTCAGACCTATATAGATGTTATTTTGGATAACATTACCTTCTCTTATATATCTGTGTGATTATATTTTTCAATGCATATCACTTCAACTTCTAATCACTTTGATATTCTCAATGTTGGACGCTCAATATTTTGGTGATTTTGTTTTCTCAATGTTGGTCGCTAAGTCACTATGTTCAATGTTGACCGCTCGAATCTTTTGGTCACTCAGTTCAACACTAGTCACTTTAGTATTATTGTGAGATTCTATACTATGCTCTGGTAGTGTTTATATTCACTCCATAATGCACTGCCCTTATGACTCTTAGATATTTGAACTTATAGTTTATGGATAGTCATGCATATAACTCTTAGATAACTGCTATACTTATGGTTCTTAGATAACTATTGTAAGGTAACGCTTATGAATCTTAAATAGTCATTGTATGGTAGTGATCTTGATGGAACTTATAACTCTTTGCCTTCTTATGTAGCTTTTGCATAGTAGCCACTACCTTGTTTTATGTTGAAATGGCTCCTCAATGAATACTTCTTGAAAAGACTAATCCAAGGCCAATATTGAAATGATAAGAAGATATTTCTAGTCAACCTTATCTTTTTGGTTATCTAATTAACCAAAAATTTAGATTTTATCTATGCCTCTATATTCCTAATTTTTGGAGGCTTCTTATCTATACATATTAGTACTAATATCTTCTTAGGAAGTTTATACTACTTCTCTATCCATGGAATCTTAGATGCTTCTGTATCTTGGGAAGCTTTGATGCTTCTCAATCTTTGAAATCTATCTCTAGTATCTTAGGTTTTACCTAAGAACACTAATAATTCTCCTATTTTCTAGAGAATCTAAAATTAATATTAGGGTAACTATGAATGTCCTTGCATGTCCAACTTTATTTTGCGTTGGCCCTCTCAATCAATTTAAGTTGATTCATAGTCTTCACTAGTTTTCATTGAACCAAGTGGAAAGATCCTAGCATCTAAATTAGGATAACTTTTGCTTGTCCCTTTAATATCTACTAAATCATACCTCTATAAATAGAGTCCATATATTCACTACTTTCAAAGTGGATAGACTCTAATATTATAGTGGATTTAAAATATAACTCTATCAATAATAGATAGAGTTAAGTGGTATATTTGATACCACTGTTGGCTTTTAAGCATAACTATCTCAAAAATATCATGCACTCCAATATAAATATGCAACAATATTATAGGTTGAATTATCAATAATCAAGAGTATAATAATATATATGAGCAATCAAATATATATCCAAGATAATATTACAATGAAATAATTGTTAGGAACCTACTATTAAAATTAAGCTCACTTACACAAAATACTGAAAATAAACAAAAAATCATCAAATAACATAATAACACTATGTAAAAAGTAATTGTAGAATTAAAACAATCTCACAAAATAACTTAGAATCGTGGGCCTCTTTGAGGAGGCAACCTCCTTCAATATTTCATTAACTTGCAAAAATATACATTCATGCATGGTTCCATGTATTTTAAAGAAAAGCTTCATGTAACCCTAACCCTAACCTTAAGAGTTGGATTACATACAACATATCACTCGAGATACCAAATGTCAGTTACATTCTTGATAATGGTTACATAAAATGGACCACTTGTCTAGGTGTCTTACTTTCCACATACCATTACAAATGTTTTACAAAATAACATTATAAGAAGGTCCCCACCTTGGAAGTGGGTCATTACATAATCAATTGAGAATTACAAAAATAATGTTAGGATGGGGTCCTAACATGTTCTTACCCTTCAAAAATATTTACCCTCAAATTTGCAGATGAGAAAACTAGTGCTGGAGCTGGTGGAGACACCCATGTAGCATATTTCGATTGTAGGCCACGTCAGTGAACAAGGACCTCAATAATGGATTGGTTATGAAGAGTGCACATCCTACAATCTAACAATTTTTTGGCTTGAGCAAGATATAACCTTCTTCATCTAATTTTGGGAGGGTAGATTGAACTTGTACCTAATTTTCCACAACCTTCTTGAGAGAGGATACATGAAAAACAAGGTGGATCTTGGATGTCAATGGTAGGTACAATTTGTAGATTATGGCACCAATCTATTATAAAACTTGGTAGGGTCCATTCTACTTGGTCACAAGTTTTTGACACCTCAAAAGCTAGAGGGGTGACTATTTGTATAGTTGTAAGCAAAGGAAGACCATATCACCAACATCAAAGATACACTCAAAATTATGTTGATCAACTTGTTGGCACATATAGTTCTAGGCCACTTCAAAATTCACCTTTAGTTGACAAAGGACGTTTACATGTTGACTGAGGGTAGTGTCAACTTCATGGACCTTAGAGTTACCTAGAATGTAGGAGTAGGGCATGAGCTGAGACTAGCCATAAAATTCATAAGGGGTGACCTTGGTCGTCATGTGATAGGATGCATTATACCACCACTTAGCCAAGGGAAGCCACTTCTACCATTGTATAGGATTATTAGAGCAAAGCAACAAAGGTAGATCTCTATAAATTTATTGACAATCTCAGTTTGGCCATTTATTTGTGGAAGATATGTTGAACTCATTTTGATATGAGTTCCCTACAACTTAAACAATTCTTGCATAAATTACTAGGGAATGTAGGGTGATTATGAAACACAATAGAGGTGGGCATGTCATTAAGGCGAAATATATTATCAAGGAAAACTTGGGCAAGTTTGAAGGCCATGTAAGGATGGGAGAGGGAACAAAAATGAGCATACTTTGAAAGATGATCCACTACCATAAAAATAATTGATTTGCCTCCAAAATTAGGTAACCTTTCAATAAATTCCATAGAAATATTTGTTCAAACCTATTTTGGAATAGTCAAGGGTTGTAGAGTTCCTAGAGAATGCATCGTTTTGCCTTTCATTCATTGATAGGTGTCACATGCTACCACAAAATTGTGTATGTCCTTCATACCCTTCTAAGAAAAGGTATGCTTAATCCTTTCATATGATTTGAGGAACCCTGAATGGCCTATAGTGGGGGAAGCATGCATTTACTTCATGAGAAGTTCTCAAAGTAGAGATATGTGAGGAACAACAAGGCACTAGTGGTAGCATAGATATTGGCCATCCCAAGTGTATTCGAGATATGAGATAGGATATTTTTGAAGGGAGGCAACCAAATTTTGTAAGCTTGAACCCTTAAAAACCTCCTCACGAAGAGAATTTATCCATTGGAGCCTCAAATGAGAAATGAGACATAATATACTTTGAGCCTCAAATTGGTGAGAGAGGGCATCTACCACAATGTTCTACTGCCCTTATTATAAGTAATATCATTATCATAGCCCATGAGCTTAGAGATCCATTTTTGTTATTTTGGGGTGGTAACCCATTGCTCTAAGAAATATTTAAGACTTTGATGATATTTTTTAATAGATAAATGACACCCAATGAGATAATGTCACCAATGAGTGACTACATGCAAAATGGAAAGCATTTCCTTGGCATAAGTTGATTTACCTAGATTGCGACTAGAAAGTGCCTTACTAGTGAAATCCAAGGGGTACCCTTCCTGCATCAACACCATACCAATATCATTGCCTGAAGCATCACTTTCAATTAAAAAAGGCTTGAAAAAATTAGGTATTGCTAAGACCGAAGTGGTTTTCATAGTGTGCTTCAACTCTACAAAGGCTTGTTCAGCTAGACTAGTCCAAGTAAAAGAATCCTTTTTTAAAATGGGCATTAAGGGAGTGGACAATTTTTCATAGCTGTGGATAATTTTATGATTATATCTTGTAAGCCCCCAAAATACACAAATATATTTTAATGTGTGAGGTTTCGACCACTCTTGAAACGCCTGAATATTCCTAGGATCAACTTTAATGCCATATTTGATGACAATGTGTCCCAAATATTCCACTTTCATCAATCCAAAAAAACACTTGGACCGCTTAGAATAAAGTTTATGTTGTGTTAATAGTGGTAAAGTCTAATCCACATGGGAGAGGTACTCTTCCCAAGAGTTTCTATAAACCAAAATATCATCAAATAAAACTAGAATGAATTTACATAGAAAGGGATAAAAAATATTGTTCATGAGGCTTTGGAATGTGGAAGGTGCATTGTTCAAGATAAATGACATCACCAAGAATTCATAATGACCCTCATGTGTATGTAATGTGGTTTTGGGAATATATTTGTCCTTGAGCCTAATCTGATGGTACCCAAAGCGAAGATCTAATTTGGAGAAAAACATAGTCTCATGTAGCTCATACAATAATTCATCTACCACTAGAATAGGAAAATTATCCTTAATGGTGATCTTATTGAGCTAATGAAAATCAAAACATAAAAACCATTATCCATATTTCTTTTGCATCAATAATATAGAAGAAGAGTAAAGGTTGTTACTCGGGTGAATGACTCCACCTTTTAACAATTCCTACACTAACTTTTCTATCTTTGGCTTAAGGGCATGAGGATATCGATATGACTTGATGTTAGGCAATAAACTACCAAGTACTAGTGGAATGGCATGGTCATGGAAGTGACATGGTGGTAAGTTCATTGGTTCAAAAAAATTGCACTGTGCTTTGTCAAAACAAGTTTCAAATCTTTAATAATTTGATCCACTTATGTAGTAGGTGTCTAAATTTCAAATATTTGTGTGATGATCCCACGAGAATATTTTTTAACAACTTCTCCATATGGTTTGAGTTGATAATCTAAGGAGACCCTAATTTTGGACCCTAAAGAGTGTAAGACTATCCCTTCTATGAAAATCACTTCCATAATTCTGCAAAATTCCATGTGATGGTGCTCAAGGTACCCAACCATTAAGATCCTAACACAATATCACATCCCCCTAATTGAAGAGCAAACATATCATGTTTGAGCTCATAATCCCCTATTTTCAATTTGACATTATGATATTTACCTTTGCAAGATAAGGTGTCTCCATTTGCCACCATAACCTCAAAGGAATTGCATGTGTGTATGTGTAACACTTGGACTATTTGGAAATTTGGGGATCAATAAAGTTGTGTGTGGTACTTGAATCAATAAGGAATATAAGGCATTGGACTTGAAAAAACCCACAACTTTCATGATCTGTGGAGTAGTAATCTCTACAAGAACATGAAATTTGTTTTTTGCTTAGGGTTCTTCATGTACTTCCTCTTCATTTTGAGATTGTTCTTCTGTTGTTTCTACTTCATAATCACTATGGTCACTACTTATGGATTCCTCTACATCTATCAAGAACAACTTATTTTGGCCACACATATGCCCTCTAACATAGTTTTCATCACAATTATAGCACAACCCTTGGGCTCATCGAGCATACATTTCCTCAATAGTCAAGTGTTTTGAGGGAATAGATTTACTTTCATTATTGCTTGTGAACTTGGGAGGAAAAGAGGGTTTGGTTGATGAAAATTTAGATATCCTTCTTTGAGCTAAAAATTTGGATTTGACCAACCATGCTAGGCTTATGGCCTACATCATTGTTTGTGGTTTGAACATCTTAACCTTAGCTTTAAGATCATCCTTTAATCCACTAATGAAACAACTTATAAAAAACCCTTCATTCAACCCCTTGGTCCTGTTGGCCATTTTTTCAAATTGGTCCTAGTAGTTTTGAATTATAGAATTTTGTTAGTGATCCTCAAAACTTTGTCATATATATTCACTAGGACCAAAGTGAGTGAGTAGTTGTGATTCAAAAGCTTCCCAAGAAGAATAGGTAATGGTATGTTGGAGCCATTGGTACCATTGTAAAGATTCTGATTCAAGATTGAAACAAGCATTCTTGACCTAGTAATATTTCGGAATATCGTGGAGTTGGAAGAATTGATCAATGCAACATATCCATCTATCTGCATATTTTCTATTGAACTTAGGAAAGTATAATTTAGACATCTTGAAGGTATTATCACAGTCAAAATTAGTGTGAAAAACTTCCCTTTCCTCATGGGGTCCTTTTCCTTACCCTAACTATTTTTTATCCTAATACTCAAATACTTGTGGGCTGCCTTGAAGCTAAAACTCAACCTCTAGAATTTATTCATGAATTTTGGTTTTGGAGGTAGTGTATTTATTTATAAAGCATTGAATGTCATCCAATATTGATTTATTATCTTCGATAATGGCACTACATTATTGGTGATGGTCTCCAATATTAAGGTATTTTGTCCCATATATTTTTGATGTCCATGAGTACCAATAGCCATTTTGATGTGATTTGAACTACTACTAATAACTTACTAAAAATAGAAGTGTGATTTCAAGGGTTACTACTTTTAGTAATAAGTCTAAAAAAGTACATGGGTGTTATATATCAAACTGGCCAACTTAAAAATATGGTTACAATGAGTTATATCCCACAACACTAGTTTTGGGCACCCTAAACCTTTTTTTTTACTATTGTTTTGATAAGTCTACTGTGTCAACTGACTTTGCCATGTCTATTCTGACTACTGACCATCCTAACACTATCATGTCACGTGTACTAGAACAACTATTATTGACTCTAGTATTCTCTATACTATGTAGTTATTGATATTATATGTTCTATTTTTTTCACTGACCACCCTATAATTACTGACTTTTATAGACTGTTACTACTACTAACCCAACTATTACTATCATTGACCCAACTGTTACTACCACTCACCTAGCTATTACTATCATTATCCCAAATTTTACTAAAATATTTCCTAACTGTCACAAACACTTGCAGACTCTGCCCTAACTGTTTGGTGCATGTAATTTTTTCATGATAGGGAAGTATCCTTTGTATGCTCACTTTTGAAGGAAAAATTTGTAGGTTTAGTAGAACATAAAGGATTTTGTTTTTATAGGTTGAAGTTTTTTATAGAACTAGGGTATGTTAGGCAAG
The DNA here is from genome assembly GCA_028583015.1 of Wollemia nobilis. Lineage (NCBI taxonomy): Eukaryota > Viridiplantae > Streptophyta > Pinopsida > Araucariales > Araucariaceae > Wollemia > Wollemia nobilis. The sequence goes on from JAQPPZ010016856.1 coordinate 6,075,829, forward strand.
GGAGTATGTAATACCCACGGGCCCTATGTTATACCACAATGATGAACAATAGTACTCGGACCAATATTTCATGCCACTACCTAAGGAGGATTCCACACATACCATTGAGCACATTATATACCTCTCTTTCAGTATGAGAGGGTAATCTTCTAGGATGTTGTGTCCTATATACTATGGATAATACAAGGTTGAAAATCTTCCTAATGGATAAAATTTTGTTTAACCCTAGATGGTCTTCCTAAATATTTAAAGATATGTGGGAGCTCAATTTCATGCGTAGATGTTGTCTAAGGCTTGGGTATTAGAGCCTAATCGCCTCTCAATTCACTAGAAGCTTTATGGGCTATCTAACTTAACCAATAATAACTCTTGTATGATATTTTAAAACCCTTGACACAAGGTTTCTAACCTACATAACTATTGTAGAACAAAAAGTTATAATTTATTTTGCTAGTTTTTGCTAGGTTTTATATATATATATATATATATATATATATATATATATATATATATATATATATAAAGGACAAACAAAAAATGGAAAACATAGGAAAATTATATCTAATAGTTGAAGTGGATGGGCAAGAATTATCACAGTCACAAAAAAACTCGGCCCTAAAAAGTGCTTTAATATCAATTTTTAGGAACCTACTATTAAAATTAAGTTCACTCACACAAAATACTAAGAATAAACAAAAATTCATCAAATAATAATAACACTATATAGAAAGTAATTGTAGAATTGAAACAATCTCACAAAATAACTCAAAATCGCGGGCCTCTTTGAGGAGGCAACCTCCTTCAATATTTCATTAATTTGCAAAAAGATACATTCATACATGGCTCCATGTCTTTTAAAGATAAGTTTCATGCAACCCTAACCCTAAACTTAAGAGTTGGCTTACATGCAAAATGCCACTCGAGCTAGAATATTCTACCAAACATCGATTACATTCTTGATAATAGTTACATGAAATGGTCCCATTTGTCTAGGTGCCTTACTTACCACATACCATTACAAAAGTATTATAAAATAACATTATAAGGAGGTCCCCACGTTGTACATGGGTCATTACATAATCAATTGAGAATTACAAAAATAATGTTAGGATGGGATCCTAACAAAAACATTCACTTATGATATCAAATATGAATATACATGGCTAAAATCATTCATGTACATGCATTAGGAATACTTGCAATACAATTGCTCCAAATTTATATAAAAGCTTTATTATCAATGCTTGCTATGTAGTGAATGTTATAGACTGTTTTCCCTTACATTGTATGGATCTTTCTCTACATAATATGGACATACTGATGTGAATCTTCAGTACTTGTCCATTGCACTTCTCACATATTTGGGAGATGCAGCCTTTCCTATTATTGACCTTTGGATTCTCATATTGTCACTTGTATACTAGACTCTTCACTCTCTTCTTACATGCATACTTTAACTCTATGACACTTGCACACTTCTACATGACTCTTACTCTCCTACATGCACTCTTAATACAAGACACTTGTGCACATCCTCACTTTACATATTTGTACACTTACATATATGACACATGCACATTCTCTTAATATAGTCTTGCACTCTAACTTATGTGACACTTGTGCATATCCTGCACATTGCATTCTTACATGATACTTGTGCATATCCTACACATTGCACTCTTACATGAAATTTGTGCATATCCTACATATTACACTCTTTACATAAAATGGAAATATAAATCACTCATCTAAATTATAGACACAAACCCTAATATATTACATATTTACATTTGTACTGTGAAGGTACCATAGGGGTACATTTAAGTGTACCAAATAATATAATATTCTTCAACACTCACGAAAGCCTCCATTTAATTTTGGCAACCGTTTTGGCCACCTAGTGGAACCTCTCCCCAAGGTCATCCTCTCGAACCACTCTTTGATACATGTTTACATTGAATGGTTGAATAGTTGGAGGGTTGTTTTAAATAGCAAGTTCTACTTCAATACATCATTGATTGGCCACACAATCTCTCTAGCCCACATTCACCATGTGTGGAACTTAGTGCCATGTCCTCTTTCTAAGAGTGGTTTGATCGAGTGGTGGAATAGTGCAAATTTTCTTTGCACTTAAGGTCACCAACTAGTCCTTTTTTATGATTTGTCCTATACAACCACTTCCTCCATATTCAAAAATATCATTGTGTCTCTTGAAGACCCTTTCTCAATCTCTCCAATTACTGGTGACCAAACTGAGGCATCAACAACAATTTGATGACAGCTATGTAGCCCAAGGTGCCCAACTCAAGGTAATACTACACTAGATCACACGGGGAGATAGAGTATCTAGAGATTTGTTTCATTTGGATCAAAGGCCAACAACTAGCCCAAACCATCAAGTCTATTCGGGAAGGATAGTAGGTTCTTTCAGACCTCCCAAACATAGTGTAGGATTTTTTCATCATTATCACCAAGTCTTCATCATGAAAAATCCCTCCCCTTCTTAATATCTTCTACAACAATGTTTGAGAGTGGTTTTCTACTGAATTTTCTTCCCAATAGACCCTCTGTGATAATTTTTTTGTCATTTGTGGTATTAAAGCTATAGATTTTTCTATATCCAATGATAAAGCTCCTAGCACAAATGGATTCCCTTATGAATTTTATAAGGTGCTTTGGGACATAGTGGATCTGGATTTGTGTCAAGTTTATTTGGAAGCCCTTAGGACACACTCCTTGGGCTAGTTGATTAATAGGGGCAATATCAAGCTCATCCCCAAGGTTGGGAATCTAAAGGACATCTACAATTGGAGGTCAATCACTCTTATCAATGTATCTTACAATATTATTTCTTAAGCCCTTGCTCTTCAACTGCAAGACCTCTTACCCTTTATCATTAAGCTAAAGTGTATGGGGTACACCAAGGGTAGATATATCCTAGAAAACATCATTGTTGTCTAAGAGGGAATGGAATGGGCAAGACAATCTCAACATAAAGCCTTGTTTCTTAAAATTGATTTTGCCAAATCTTATGATAGGATTGAGTGGTCTTTCATTTTTGGATATGCATAAGCCCTTGGTTTTAATTCTAACTCTTTGAGCACTATCAAAATGCCTTTTGGATATGCTTTGACCTACATTACTATTAATGGCCAACAATCTTCTTCTTTTGGGATATATAGATCTATTCATCAAGAGTGATTTCTTGCCTAAGCTCTATATGTATTAGCGACTAAAGGCTTTGGATACCTCCTTGATAATGTTGTTACCAAGGGTCATGTGAAATGGATTTCACTCCCCGATACTTCCTAACAATTAGTTAATGATCACTTTGTTGATAACTCCTTTTTCAGCCTCATTGAGGAAGATGACAATGTGGTGCAAGACCTTTAGTGCTTAGACATATTTTTCTCGGCTTCTAGTTCAAGCATTCAATGGTAGAAAACATAGTGCTATAGATAATCCTTTCTGCCCACACCCCCTAGCTCAACCGTTATAGGTGGAAGTGGATCCAACATGGCAATATGTTTCACCTTCTTGGAATCCCTTTCACCTTTCAGTATTTATCCTCTAACCTCTGGTAGTATGTTATTGACAAAGTGGAAAAGGAACTTCAGAAGTGGCTTCCCAACCCACTTTCTTTAGCAAAAAAAATTCAAGTTTGCTCTAAGATCCTTGTTGTCATACATGTTAATTATTCTTCTTGTTGGGTGCCCTCTAGAGCCTCATATCACAAATTGGAGAAACTTCTCCGAGATTTTCTATGGGTCTCCTTGCTAGAAAAACAAGGTTTCTAAATAGTTGTGTAGGACTATTATCTCCCATAGGAGTCAAGAGGGCTAGGGCTCCTTTATACCTTGTGATAGGGCATTGACTTGTGCACCAAATGGATCATTCATGTTATGCAAGATAATGAATCTTGGAAACACTTGCTTTGGAACTTCGTAGCCTCTAGTGTCCCCATGGGAGAAAATCCTAGAGGGGGCTTGGACTTCAATCCATTCTAGTGATGAAGGTGTCGGTTCAAATTTAGAGCACTTTTGTTACCAAGAGTATTCAAAATTCTGGGAAGCTCTCTGACCCTAATTTCTTTAGAATGATAACTATTTTAGCAATGGTCTTTCTATCAATCAACAATCACTTTGTTGGTCCTCCATTCTCACTTATCAAGATCAACCATTGGATAAAATCCATTAGGTCCCTTTGATTTTTCCATAAGACCATTTGGGTCATCTGTGACCTTTTTTCCAAACATACCAGGAACTGGCTTCCATGGGCAAAAGTTGAAAATATAGTTTCATCTCTTTGAGGCTGACAAAGAGATGTTTTAGACGATTTAAGACATAGTCCCACCTAAAATGCTTCATAAAATTAGGGTTTGAACCCTACATCCTTGGTGGAAGGATTGAAAATGGTATCTCAACACTCCTTTTAGGAGTTATAAGTTGTGCAAAGGGTACCTTTGGCTCTCATCGCATTTACCCATGGTCTCAAAGTTGAATGAGTGATGGAGAATCTAGTCGACTAGCAGAGATTGGAAAATTTGATTTCACACTCTATGGAAAACTATTTTGGAGCCTCAAGTGGCTCATTTTTTATGGTGTCTCCTTTCTCAAGGAATCCTTGTAGGAGAACACCTTCTTCATTTGGGACTACACGTTCCTAAATGCCATTTTTTTCATTATAGGGAATCCATTAAACATACATTTTGGTATTGTCCTAGGGCCCAAGTAACATGGAATTGGATTCATGAATTTTTCAAACCCTTCAGGCCAAAGCTCTTTTCCTAGCCTATGGTTATTCTTAGAGATACACCCTGATTGCTAGCAAATATGGAGTAGATTTGGCATATCTTTAGGACTAAAATTATGTTTTACATATGGAAAAAACGTAGTACAATTATTTTTTCTACTCAACAAGCATCTCGAGCATTTTCCATGTATTTAAAAGCTAATTTGCTCTAATGTATTACTTTAAATTCAAGCTTATGCAAACAAGGTTGCTCTTGAGGTTCAACATATGCTAACTCTGTTAGATCATTGGGTGAATGATCCCTGCACTGTGGCTCATGTTCCACCCTTCACACATTTTCAAAGGTATTATTTTCCTCAACAGAAAGCTTAGGACTGAAAGAGATCCCAAGGAAGGACTCAAAGTTCTCTTATCCCTTGCATGTAGGATTGGTGTGTGAGGGAGGGATTCTGCTCCCCACAACAACTACAAAAGTATCAATATTGGGGCTCATATTTTGGGTGGGCTAACACTCTTAGACTGCAAGTGACACTCTAGAATTGTAAGATGAAGGTTCTAGGTGGGACCCGATTCCAATAGACCCTGATCCTCTCGTTGGATGGGGTAATCCTTTAGATAAGGACCCCCTCCCTCTATTGGTGCTACTCCTATAATAACTTGAGTTTTAACAGACCTTTTACCCTTTGTTTTTGTTGATATATTAGCTATTTTTATAATTGTCCTAGGCTCTTTTGATCCTAGATGGGTTTTCTACATAGGTTTATGAGATGTGCTTTCATACCAAGTTTTTTTAATTGTATACCAACTTGTTTTTTAATTATAAAGTAAAGGTTCTAAGTGAGACCCGGTTCCAATAGATGAGGTAATCTTTTAGATAAAGACCCCTCCCTCTGTTAGTGTTACTCCTATGACAACTTAAGTTTTACCAGGCCTTTTACCTTTTATTTTCGTTGATATATTAGCTATTTTTATAATTGTCAGGGCCCTTTTGATCTTTGATAAGTTTTCTACATAGGTTCATGAGATGTACTTCCATACCAACTCCAACTTTTTTTTTTTTAATGTATATGTTTATTATTCTTTATCTAATAAAATAAATTCACTTTAAAAAATAAAAGAAAACAAAGGCCAAATGATGTGTTGGTAAACTATCGTACGGCTCTTTTGAAACGAATCAACCCTGTGGTCTATTCCAATTCAATAATTGTATTCTCCCGTGTAGCTGTTAAATGTGCCCAACAAATTCTATTTCCGTAGATTAATTTATGACCAGGCATCACATCAATCTGAGCATTATTGTTTCTGCACCACATACATGATGAGATGGGTCCTACCTTGGAGGTTAAGTCAGATCAGTGGTCACGGCCTCACTGGTCTGAGTACAAGATTCCCAAGAAATTGGCCATCTTTCACTACTTTTTTATTTGTTAGGGTTTCTCGAGTACGACTGATAATTCACTACAAACAAGAAAGCGAGCAAGTGATTTCTGTGTTTTTCTTAGATCCATGTCTCGTCATCACCTATTATGATGAAAGATTAAATCGAATCATTATACAAGTGAACATTATTAACCAATAAGTCTATCTCGTCATCACCTATTATGATGAAAGATTAAATCGAATCATTATACAAGTGAACACTATTAACCAATAAGTCTATCTTGAACTACATCTGTTTTTTTTTAACATATTCCAAAAAGTCCTGTGTCCACTGCACCGCCTTGTCATGTAGCGAAATAAATTAACGTTTTGATTCCCAACGGAAGCTACGGGTATTGGGAGTATCACATTTACAGTGGCCCACTGTTTGAGAAATTGCCTATAAATGCAAGACTCCATAGTCCAAGCATTCCATCTGTTTTTGGAGCAAAGACGCATACCCACACTTCTTTTCTTTCTCTGTTCGGTGCAATTAGCTTGTCTTGCAAAGATGTCTTCTGACTGTGGCAACTGCGACTGTGCCGACAAAAGCCAGTGCACGTATGTATAACCTCTCCTCCATCTGCTTCCATCTATCTCAATTAGTTTGCTAATATAGCCTTAGGTAAGTTGGTGTTTCCTTTGAATTAATAAGCTGTTGTTGATGTTATGTGATGGCCTCACAGTAAGAAACGCAACACCTTCCTGGTGGATGGAGTCGTGGAAACCAGCTATGGCATGAGGTGGGTTTCATAGTGCTAAAAGGGTTTTTGTGGGCTTTTGTATTAAATTGAAACCACAAAATGAGTGTGAAAAATTCTTTAATTGTGCAGGGAGATGGAATATTCGGAGGCAATTATGAATGGAGAGAATGATTGCAAATGCGGACCAGGATGCACATGCAGTAGCTGCCCCTGTCACAAGTGATGAACAAATGACTGAAGGCTTCCTTTATTAATAAATAAATATTTGTGGTAGCTACTGCAGAATTCCCCGTAACAGGCTATCGCAAGGATTTAGCGAGTCCCTACAAATACTTCGTTTTATATTAGCTACGATCGTGTATTTCTCAATGAAGTAGCAGGTTTATTAAATTACCTCCTTATCCTTGTTTTTGTGTCTGCAAATTCGATCCAGATCCAAAAGCGCGTCATGCGTGTAATATTTGGATCAGTAAAATTTGAGTAGAATCTTCTCCTCTACCGTTGGATTTCTCCACTATTATTCTTACTTTAACAAAGCTTTGCAATATCTCTGTCTGCATTCTTAATCTATAAAATAGGCAGTTGGATACCTAGTTGTTGATTTAATATATCGATTACAACGTTAAATCTGCCGTGCTTAACGTGAAGACAAAATGTTATAGATATCAGTTTAATAAAAAGTTATAATATTTTTTATAAAAATAATAATAATAAATATAAAATAAAATAATTTTAATTATGAAACCAAAATAATTTATAATACCAAGAACTAAATAAATCTCTGTATCACGGAATTGACACTTCTCACATACTGTCCGCATGGTACATAGAAACTTAAGACAATTGGTATTATGGAGGGGTTTGCTCCTTTGTATCGTTGAACTAGATCCCTGTTACACAATCCTCTCACTTGGACCATTTCGCCTACACTTGTTGCATTTATCGTTTTCCTCCACGTGTTCCGTGTTATTTATTTATATATTATTAAAAGATTGAAAATAAATGAGCATTAAGTTTTCAAATGATTTTTACGCATTTTAATTGAAATATAATTTGAATATAAATTTGTATCTCGAAAGTAATGTTTAATCATATAAATATACAAAATAAGGTTGAAAGTTATGGTGATGAATGATATACAAGTAATCATTAAAGAGAAAACTAAAGTTATGGTAATGAATGATATACAAGCAATCATAAAGAGAAACTAACTATTGCTTATATTATTAATCCAATCTTATTCTCGTATCGTTTATAAATTATATTTTAATAGTATTTTAGTTAGTAATCAAGATAGAAAAAATCCTCTAGTAGTTAAGCGAGAAAAAATCTTCAGCAATAGTTTGTAAAGAAGGGGTTTTATGGACTTTTAGGTGTTATTAGCGTGAAGAGGAGTTGCAAAAATTATATCTTCATAATCTCCTTTTTCAAAGTCTTTTTGTTTTCATTATTAGACTTACTTTTAAAACAAAGTGAAAATATGTTGGTTGCTTTAGTGGCAGAGTTAATGAACTATCGATTTAATCATTTGAAAGGAAAAAAGTGGAGGGTTGACCTTATTTGTTGAATCTCTATTTTGAAAGGAATAATAAAATTCTTAAAATAAATATTAAAATAAAAAATTAAGTTTGGATCCATATTTTTATCTATATATGTTTGTAAGTATGTTTAAACTCTTAAAATAAACTTTGAAATAAAAGTCAAGTTTGGATTCATATTTTTACTTATCTCATCAAATGTTTATAGATATGTTTCCTAGAAATCTTTGGGAAAATATGTATGTTAGGACATCTTAACCCTTGACCCTTGATTGTAATAGTTAGTTAGTAATAAGTAATCTTTTAAATTAGTAATAAGTAGTTCTTTATTGTCATAGTTACTTAGTAATAAGTAGATATCCACTTTTGAAAGTAAGGGTAACCTTCAATCACTAAGGTTAAGGATTGATAACTTAGATAGCCATTTTGGCTTTAATTTATTTTTGCATTATGAGCTATTTTGGATAGAGTTGTTTTTATATATTGTTGAACAAGGTACAGTAAGAGTATTGTCATTGTTGTCAACACAGACAGCAATTGATGCAGTTGAAGCAATGGACAAGAATTATGAATTCAGTCAGATCAAGTACGATAAATTTGCGGGAAAACGGAAGTCACCAAGATTCAAAAAATTGCGAGAAAAGACCAAGTAAGAAAAGCGTCGCGATATCGCGACAAGTTTTCTGTCGCGATATCGCGACAGGTTGAGAGGTCCGTTAGCGAGAAAGAAAAATTGTCGCGATTTCGCGACATAATCGAGGAGAGAGAAAATGCATGCCAAATGGTCGCGATTTCGCGACATGTCGAGGAGAGAGAAGATGCAAGCAAATTTGTCGTGATTTCGTGACATGTGAGCGAAGAAGGAAGCAAGGTGAAAAGATGTCGCGATTTCGTGACATGTTGGAGGAAAATGCACTAAGTCAAGGAAGTGTAGCGATTTCGCTACAAGTTTGAAAGTCAAGGCGAAAGAGTGCAGCGATTTCGTTGCATGTTGAAATGAAGGGCAAAGAAGGTGTAGCGATTTCGCTACAAGTTTGAAAGTCAAGGCGAAAGAGTGCAGTGATTTCGTTGCATGTTGAAATGAAGGGCAAAGAAGGTGTAGCGATTTCGCTACAAGTGAAAAAGCACAAACAAGAAGGTGTAGCGATTTCGTTGCATGACAAAATGCATGGAAACAAAGGTGTAGCGATTTCGCTACCATTCAAAGTTGCAAAAATTAAAGATGTAACAAGTCAAAAGCACAAGGCACAAAGTTGTAGCGATTTCGCTACTATGAAGCAAAGAGTTGTACGGAAGAGCAAAGTGTCGCGATTTCGTGACATGTTCCATTTTCGTTGAAGTTTGCAAGGAGGATTGTACGGAAGCCCAAAGTGTCGCGATTTCGTGACATGTTCCATTTTATTGGTTGGCAAAGGAGAGTGTACGGAAGCCAGAAGCGTCGCGATTTCGCGACAAGAAGGATGATGACGTCAGCAAAAGCCGGAAGCGTCGCGATTTCGTGACAAGAATGATGATGACGTCAGCAAAGTCAGAAAGTGTCACGATTTCGCGACAGGGTGCAAGGAAAGCTGCTGGAAGCCGAAAGTGTCGTGATATCGCGACAACATACAGGATGACGTCAGCAAAAGTTCTAAGTGTCGCGATATCGCGACATAAACAGAGGGAAAGCTTTCAAAGCCAAAATGGTCGCGATTTCGTGACAGCAAGGGCATGAAGTGTACGGCTTCAAAAAGTGTCGCGATATCATGACAGGTAACGGTCTGGCGAGGTAAAACCACGTAGGAGCATGCAAGGTGACACGTGTCGAAAAAAAGCATACAAAAAATCATGCAGCCTGTTACGTAAAAAGTAACTGATGTCAGATCGACAGTTACACGTTGACAGGTGTCGGACATGCATGGGAACAGATGTATATGCATGATTGAAAATGCATTCGAACAGTCGATTAAAATAAACGTATTTGCAGCATTCGAAACATAAAATAGGAAGGATCGAAAAAGCATTCGAACGGCCGCAGTGCAGCATTCGAACAGCCTATTGAAAATGCATTCGAACAGTCGATTAAAATAAACGTATTTGCAGCATTCGAAACATAAAATAGGAAGGATCGAAAAGCTTTCGAGAAGAAGGATGTGCAGCATTCGAACAGTCGTATTTGGAAGGATTCGAACAGCCGCATTGGAAAGGAGAAAAGAATTGAACGACTCGAGAATGTAATCCATTGCATGCAGGATTGAAACGCTATGGAAGACAAAGAGTTTCGATGAGAAAAATAGATTATAAAAAGGACGGTCGTACAGAAAATATGTTGTCTCTGTTAGAGAGAAATTGCTGTAAAAGGAGGGTTAGAAAAGAGTCAAGAGAAAAATTAGCAGAGTCGTGAGAGTGTGCAGAGTTGGGTTAATTGCGGACCGGTCGAGGTCGTGCATGAAGTGAAGACATTTTTATGTCATTCTAAATTGATCGAAATTGCAGTCCAAGTTGGTGCTTGGTACTAGGGGTTGGTGCTCCATCCGTTGCAGCAGAAAATTACGGGGGTTGGTGCTCCTTCCAGGTAAATCCTTGGTAAAGAATTTGTAAAATTGGTATTTTGCAAAGGCTGGATTTGGATTGAAGTCCAAGCAGTCAATTTTGAGGAGTAGCCAAATTGGTGAACCTCATTATATTGTGTGTTGTGGTGTGCTCTCATGTTCAATTTGCTTTTCTGGTTTTAAAGTTCTCTGTGCTTCAGTTTTTGAATGTTGTTGTTTTGAATTTTAAAATAACTACACTGATTCACCCCCCTCTCAGTGTCATTGTGTGAATATCAATTGGTATCAGAGCAAGGTTCCTTGTTCAAGCTTAATCAGCTAAGGAGATCTTGGAAGAAACAATGGCAGGCGGTGAAGGATTCTCATCCAACAAAGCCCCCTTATTTGATGGAACAAATTACACTTTATGGAAACTCAGGATGCAAACATATCTGAGTGCATTGGGATATGATATTTGGGATTCTGTAGATAGTGGATACACGGCACCCACTACCCCTCCAACAGATACTCCTGAGAAGAAAAAATTTGAGAACAACTCCAAAGCTAAGAATGCTATAATGTGTGGGCTTGTTGACGGTGAACTGATAAGAGTCATGAGTTGTAAATCAGCAAAAGACATGTGGGATAAAGCGAAGAGCATCCATGAAGGAGACAGACAAGATCAAGGAAGCAAAACTGCAAACTCATCGAGCACGGTTCGAAGCACTCGCAAATGAATGAAGATGAGAACATAGAGGCTTATATCCTTGAGAGTCAACGGAATCATTAATGCAATCGAGAGGACTCGGTGAAGAAATTGATGATGCGGTTGTTGTGAAAAAGGTTCTCGAAAAACTTGCACAAAAGATTTAACTCCAAAGTTTATGCAATAGAAGAGGCAAAAGATCTGAACAACTTCAGCTTGGATGAGATGCATGGTTCTACGACAGCATATGAAATGAGAATAGGACAAACCAAGTCTATAGACAGAGAAGCAACTTTTAAAGCACACAAGAATATAAAAGCTGAACATGAATCTGAGGATGAAGAGACTACGGATGAAACAGAAGCTAATTTTGTTCGGAAACTCACAAAAGGAAAAGGAAAATATAGAGGAAAGCTACCTTTCAAATGCTTCAACTGTGGAGGAGTCGGTCATTTTGCGGCCAAATGTCCAATGCGGGAGAAAACCAAAAATGGTGAAGGCTCACACCAAGAAAAAGGTGATTGGAAGAAGAAACAAAATTTCGGAAAGAACAACTTCAAGAAGAAAAGCTTCATATCCAAGAATGTCGGCACTTCGAAGAAAGCTCGGATGAGGATTTCGAAGAAGAAAAAGGTGAAGCTCTGTTCATGGCACTTGAAGAGGAAAGAACGAGAAGAAAATCAGGAAAGTGATGAAAACTTTAAAGATGAAGCTGAAGTTTATACGGAAGGAGAATTGGTTCGTTGCACTTGAAGAGTTGAGTGTTGAAAGGAAAAAGAACAAAAAGTTTTCAAGAAAACTAGAAGATGCCAACGACATAATAAACTAGTTTAAAAATACAGACGAGAGGAATTCAAGAAAATGTACGAAGTTCTTGATGAACAATTAAGCTGTAAAGACGAGTTGAATGCAGCAAGCTAGAGGAAGACATGGTTAAGTTAAGAATACAGTTAGAGGAGATGAATAGAAAATTAAACTATTTTCATAAGTTTGAAGAAAGTATTGTAAAGCTAGATAAAATGTTAAATAACCAAAGGCCTTTCGGAATTAAATTTGGTTTAGGCTTCGATGAAGTAGAATCATCAAAGGGTTCAAAGGCCTCGAATGTAGAACCCATAAAGAAAGAAGAAAAGATCAGGGTTGATCTAGAAAAAACAAAACATGCCCAAGAAAGCAATAATGCCAGACTCAAGAAGAGTGCTGACAAAGATGGCTTCATAAAAGTCACACATCCAAGAAGGAAAAGATTTATGGCTCCTACTTCAAACTGGCAAAGAAAGACCGGCACCCGAGGTTTAATCATTCCTTTTTTAGTTCTTGTTTTAAATGCAATGCTTATGGCCATAAAATTTCAGATTGCAGGCATAATGTATCTCAAAGGAATTTCACAAGCAGAAATGTTTTTTCTCCTTTAGTGAATTATGCAGTTGAATGTTATAATTGTCATAATTTTGGACATATTGCTAGAAACTGTAGAAGCACTTTTGCGGCAAATAATTATCAGGGTAGAAAATATCAACCAAGTGAGTTGAAACAAAACAAGAAATTTCCTGAAAAACAAGTACATGCTAATGAGAAGACAAAGGCAAAACAAGTAGCCAAATCTGTCATCAAACCAGAATGGAAAGAAAAGGAATCTTTAATTGTTCAGACTGCCTTTAAAGCTCAGAACAAATCTGCACCTTGGATACTTGACAGTGGTTGTTCCAGTCACATGACAGGTGACAAGCAGAAATTTGAGAATTTGCAGAATTATGAAGGTGGTTCTGTGAAATTTGGAAATAATGATGGAGCAAAGATTGTTGGAAAGGGATCAGTCAAGATCAGTGATGGCAATATAAAATCAAAAGAAGTCTTGTTTGTGATTGGTGCGAAGCATAACTTACTGAGTGTAAGTCAAATGCGTGACAGAGGCCATGATGTAATCTTCAAGAAGGAGGGCTGTGAAGTAAGAAAGACAAAAAATGGAAAGATAATAGCCACTGGACTGAGAACTTCTAGAAATATGTATACACTTTCAGAGACTTCAGAAGGAGCTTGCTTGGTTGGTCAGGAAGAAGAAAACGGGCTGTGGCACAAGAGACTCGGTCACATAAGCTTTGATAATCTGGTAAAAATCAGCTCAAAAGGGGCGGTAAGAGACATACCAACTATTGGTAAACCTTCAAACAGTATTTGTGAGTCATGCCAAAAGGGAAAACAAACCGGAGCCACTTTCAAAGCAAAAGAATATTTCACAAGCAAGCCATTAGAATTAATTCACACTGATTTATGTGGACCCATGAGAACTGAAAGCATAAATGGACACAAATATTTTATTTTGTGTATAGATGATTACTCAAGAATGACATGGGTACTATTTTTGAAACTTAAATCGGAAGCCTTTGAGATGTTTAAAACCTTCAAAAATCTTGTTGAGAATCAATCGGGGAAAAGAATTAAATGCCTAAGATCAGACAGAGGAGGAGAGTTTATTTCAGAAGAATTTGCAGAATACTGTCAAAAATATGGGATAAGAAGACAATTTTCAGCAGCTAGAACACCTCAGCAAAATGGTGTTGTAGAAAGGAAAAATAGGACGAGTGCGAGGAAATGGCAAGGACAATGCTTGGCTGAAAACAAAATAGGTGACAGATTTTGGAAAGAGGCGGTACATCTGCGAGTTTACATTCAAAACAGGTGCATGCTAAGACCACATGAAAGCAAAACACCTTATGAACTGTGGTTTGGCAGAAAGGCAACAGCAAGACATTTCAAAGTATTTGGCAGCAAGTGCTATATAAAACGGACTGAAGATAACCTCGATAAATTTGAAGATAGAGCTGATGAAGGTATCTTTCTTGGTTACTCAACAAAAAGCAAAGCCTACACATGTTATAACAAGAGGCTAAAGAAAATTGTTGAGAGTGCTGATGTGAAAGTTGATGAAGGTAGAGAACAAGAAACTACTTATCAAGAAAACTACCCTATGTATGAAGAAGTCATTGAAGGTGATGATGAAAAGGAAACAGGATAAGAATCAGAAAATTGATCCGGATGGTGTAAAAGCTGAATCGAAGAAGAAGAAAACAGGAAATTTAAAACAGAAAGCTGGCAGAAAAATCATCCAAGTGAGCAGATTATTGGGGATCCCACAGATGGTATTCGGACAAGAAGAAGCGGCGGTGCGGAACTATTCTCCGTTATCTAGCATTGAACCTAAAAATGTTGCTTGAAGCAAGCAATGATGAAAGTTGGTTGAAGGCAATTAATGAAGAACTAGATCAGATTGAGAAAAACAATACATGGGAATTAGTACCTAGACCAACAAATAAAAACATAATTGGCACTAAATGGGTTTTTCGAAATAAATTAAATGAAGATGGACGGGTTGTCAGAAATAAGGCAAGATTGGTGCAGTAAAGGCTATGCTCGAGGTTGAAGGCATTGATTTTGAGGAAACTTTTGCACCGGTAGCAGGACTAGAGGCAATCGAGAATGTTTACGGCATTAGCGGTTCATAAAAACTTCAAAGTATATCAAATGGATGTAAAATCAGCATTTTTGAATGGAAAAGCTGGAAGAAGAGGTTTACATTGAACGACCAGGATGGCTTTCAACTTGGTGAAAACCCAGATTTTGTTTGCGGGTTAAAGAAAGCATTATATGGTTTGAAACAGGCACCCGAGCATGGTATGCAAGGTCTGGATAATTATCTAATTAAACAAGGGTTCAAGAAAGGTTTGGTGGACAACAACTTATATGTCAAAACAGAGAAGGGCCATCTTATTGTTCTTGTTGTTTATGTAGATGATATAATATTTGGCAGCAGCATGGATGAATACTGCAAAGACATATCAACTAAAATGAAGAAAGAATTTGAGATGTCTATGATTGGTGAACTTTCTTATTTTCTAGGACTGCAGGTCAATCAAAATGAAAAAGGCATTTTTATTTCTCAAGTTAAATATGTAAAAGAAATGCTGAAAAAGTTCACAATGGAAGACAGTAAACCGGTTAGCACTCCCATGACAACAGGCTGCAAGTTGAGCAAGGATGATAAATCCCCAGATGTAGATCAAACTATGTACAGGTCTATGATTGGAAGCCTGCTGTATTTAATAGCCACTAGACCAGATATATTACAAGCAGTATGCATGGTTGCAAGATTTCAGGCCAGTCCCAAAGAAACTCATGTAACAGTTGTAAAGAGGATCTTCGAGGTATCTCAAGGGTACTATGGATTATGGGTTGTGGTACCCAAAAGGTAAATATTTCACTTTGATTGCATATTACGATGCAGATTGGGCAGGATGTATTGATGACAGGAAGAGTACAAGTGGAGGAGCATTTTATCTTGGAGACAGGTGGTAGCATGGCACGACAAGAAACAAGAATCAGTATCTCTATCCACTGCAGAGGCGAGAATACATTGCGGCAACAACATGCTGTACTCGGATATTATGGATGAGACAAACGTTGAAAGATCTTGGTATTCATTTCAAAGAGCCAATTTCAATTAAATGTGATAACACTAGTGCTATCAACATATCCAAGAATCCGATAATGCATTCAAGAACCAAACATATTGCAATCCGATATCATTTCTTGAAGGATAAAGTTGCGAGAAGGAGAGGTAAAATTGGACTTTGTTCCAACTACGGAGCAAGTAGGCTGATATATTCACAAAACCATTGCCCAAGGATGTTTTTGAGTACCTTCGAAATAAGTTGGGAGTGGTCACAATTCCCAAAAACTGACTATCTTTTGGGATCACATTCTCAAGGGGTGCATTTATGCCTATACTTATAGTTTTGCTTATACTTATGATTTTTGCTAACTATAACAACATTTGTCTGAGAATGGTGTGCAGAGACTCAGGGGGAGTCTGCAACAGCCCTTTGGTATTATTGTCAAAGGGGGAGAAGAATTACAGGAAAGTGCATGAGTGTTGCCAACAATTCCAAAGGGGAGATTGTTGAACAAGGTACAACAAGAGTATTGTCATTGTTGTCAACACAGACAACAATTGATGCGATTGAAGCAATGGACAAGAATTCTGAAGTCGGTCGGATCAAGTACGATAAATTTGCGGGAAAA
The DNA here is from genome assembly GCA_028583015.1 of Wollemia nobilis. NCBI lineage: Eukaryota > Viridiplantae > Streptophyta > Pinopsida > Araucariales > Araucariaceae > Wollemia > Wollemia nobilis. The sequence continues at coordinate 6,092,537 of JAQPPZ010016856.1, forward strand.
CAGAAGTCACCCAGATTCAGAAAATTGCAAAAAAGACCAAGTAAGAAAACTGTCGCGATATCGCGACAAGTTTTCTATCGCGATATCGCGACAGGTTGAGAGGTCCGTTAGCAGAAAGAAAAATTGTCGCGATTTCGCGACATAACCGAGGAGAGAGAAAATGCATGCCAAATGGTCGCGATTTCGCGACATGTCTGAGGAGAGAGAAGATGCAAGCAAATTTGTCGCGATTTCGCGACATGTGGGCAAAGAAGGAAGCAAGGTGAAAAGATGTCGCGATTTCGCGACATGTTGGAGGAAAATGCACTAAGTCAAGGAAGTGTAGCGATTTCGCTACAAGTTTGAAAGTCAAGGCGAAAGAGTGCAGCGATTTTGCTGCATGTTGAAATGAAGGGCAAAGAAGGTGTAGCGATTTCGCTACAAGTTTGAAAGTCAAGGCGAAAGAGTGCAGCGATTTCGTTGCATGTTGAAATGAAGGGCAAAGAAGGTGTAGCGATTTCGCTACAAGTGAAAAAGCACAAACAAGAAGGTGTAGCGATTTCTTTGCATGACAAAATGCATGGAAACAAAGGTGTAGCGATTTCGCTACCATTCAAAGTTGCAAAAATTAAAGATGTAACAAGTCAAAAGCACAAGGCACAAAGTTGTAGCGATTTCGCTACTGCATGAAGCAAAGAGTGTACGGAAGCCCAAAGTGTCGCGATTTCGTGACATGTTCCATTTTCGCTGAAGTTTGCAAGGAGGATTGTACGGAAGCCCAAAGTGTCACGATTTCGTGACATGTTCCATTTTATTGTTGCTGGCAAAGGAGAGTGTACGGAAGCCAGAAGCGTCGCGATTTCATGACAAGAAGGATGATGACGTCAGCAAAAGCCGAAAGCGTCGCGATTTCGCGACAAGAATGATGATGACGTCAGCAAAGTCAGAAAGTGTCGCGATATCATGACAGGGTGCAAGGAAAGCTACTGGAAGCCGAAAGTGTCGTGATATCGCGACAACATACAGGATGACGTCGGCAAAAGTTCTAAGTGTCGCGATATCGCGACATGAAAGAGGGAAAGCTTTCAAAGCCAAAATGGTCGCGATTTCGCGACAGCAAGGGCATGAAGTGTACGGCTTCAAAAAGTGTCGCGATATCGCGACAGGTAACAGTCTGGCAGGTAAAACCCGCAGGAGCATGCAAGGTGACACGTGTCAGAAAAAGCATACAGAAAATCATGCGGCTGTTACGTAAAAAGTAGCGATGTCGGATCGACGATTACACGTTGACAGGTGTCGGACATGCATGGGAACAGATGTATATGCATGATTGAAAATGCATTCGAACAGATTAAAATTGAAACATAAAATAGGAAGGATCGAAAAAGCATTCGAACGGCCGTAGTGCAGCATTCGAACAACCTATTGAAAATGCATTCGAACAACCGATTAAAATAAACGTATTTGCAGCATTCGAAACATAAAATAGGAAGGATCGAAAAGCTTTCGAGAAGAAGGATGTGCAGCATTCGAACAGTCGTATTTGGAAGGATTCGAACAACCGCATTGGAAAGGAGAAAAGAATTCGAACGGCTCGAGAATGTAATCCGACTGCATGCAGGATTGAAACGCTATGGAAGACAAAGAGTTTCGATGAGAAAAACAGATTATAAAAAGGACAGTCGTACAGAAAATATGTTGCTGCTGTTAGAGAGAAATTGCTTGTAAAAGGAGGGTTAGAATAGAGTCAAGAGAAAAATTAGAGAGCCGTGAGAGTGTGCGAGTTGGGTTAATTGCGGACCGGTCGGGGTCGTGCATGAAGTGAAGACATTTTTATGTCATTCTAAATTGATCGAAATTGCAGTCCAAGTTGGTGCTTGGTACTAGGGGTTGGTGCTCCATCCATTGCGTGAGAAAATTACGGGGGTTGGTGCTCCTTCCGGTAAATGCTTGGTAAAGAATTTGTAAAATTGGTATTTTGCAAAGACTGGATTTGGATTGAAGTCCAAGCAGTCAATTTTGAGGAGTAGCCAAATTGGTGAACCTCATTATATTGTGTGTTGTGGTGTGCTCTCATGTTCAATTTGCTTTTCTGGTTTTAAAGTTCTCTGTGCTTCAGTTTTTGAATGTTGTTGTTTTGAATTTTAAAATAACTACACTGATTCACCCCCCCTCTCAGTGTCATTGTGTGAATATCATATATTGCATTGTAAGAGAGGTGAACACATCTTAAAAAATTATATTGTATAAATTTTTGCTCATAAAGGAGGTTTCCCTCTCAAAGCAACCTGTGATACTTTATAAATTCTCTAGTGTGATTAATAAAATAATTATTGTTTATTTTTAGTAGACAAGTTTGTATTTCTATGCAAATTTATTTTTGGTTCTAGTTAATTTATGCAAACAAAATCCTTATATCTTATATCAAAGCTTAAACCAAATATGGTTCTATTATGGTAGCAAGTCTTCGGTTCTATTTTTAATCCATGGCCACAATACATCCATATTGGTTATTTATCTTTTTATCGTATTTTACTTCAATTTTTTTTCTTGTAATTTGTTTTACAATTATTCAAATCACTTTATTTTGTTCTCTCCCTTAGATTCATTAGGTAAGAAACCCTATGTTAGGGGTTTTAAAATATCATGGAGGATTTTTTGTTATTAGCTAAATTAGACTACTCATAAAGTGTCATCATCTTCCTTGGACTCACATAGACTGGATAACTACCTTTGATGCATAGGCCCTCTTGTGTTAGTCAATATAATCTTCCTAGTGCTATTTAGCATAGTCTTTAGTGCCACCTCAACAAAGTCTCCAATGCTTTCTTAGTATAGTCTTTGGCACTCTGAACTATGATATTCCTCTAATTTTATCCAAGTAGAAATGCTCTGGTGCCAATACATCAGAGATGCTCTAGAGCTAGCTATGCAAAGGTACTATCATGTTGATCATTCTCCAATATTTCAAAGTACTAATATTGCTTTTTTAGGCCAAAAGATCTATTTTTTTAAGAGGTTAAAAAATAAGAGCATATCAGGGACCACTCTTCACGTGAATTGAACTTGGGTCTTTGTTAAAATAACCCAATGACTTTTGTCATTACGATGTCCCTATCAGGACAATAATATTTATTATTTTTAATGAGTTTACATAGGTTTTTATGAGAGGTCCTAGTCCCCTCATATTGAGTGGTGTTTGAACCTTAGACTTCTCAAAGAGAGGCCAAAGCTCTTACCACTGTAGTAAACTTTCAATTTTACCATAAGATTTGTTCGTTAAATGTTAAACATGGTATTTTAACCCTATAAGAACATAATTGCACCCTATCTAACTTACTACAGTATTTATCATATTTATGATGCTTCCATTGTAATTTTAATACAAACTACAGTTAATCCAAAGTTAAGTAGCATAGAAAGAGGTTTAAAGACTATAGTGAATGAGGAATTGTAGGGTCTCATTACTCCTAGTTGAAATCAATGCATGCTCTCATGCATTCTCACCCTCTAGCATGGTATTGATATTATATTCCTTTCTGTTGAAGGTTACAAATTTCACATTTTCTATATGGTAACCATTATATTCACTAACCTCCCTCATCCACTGTATGAAACACTATTTTCTTCGTGGCATGGGAAAATAAAATGGGGAAACTAGATTTTAGAGGAGTGGAAATCTAAACCACATTCCAATCCACCTAAACTTTCCTTCTTTAATAATTACAACATTGCTTGAGTCCTATAGTAAAAGTAGTTTAAATTATTGGGAAAATTTTGTTCTCACATTTATAAAGATATATCCAATTATTCCCATCTACGATGATAGGTTGTTCTTGATCTATTCAATTGTAAATCATAGTACTTATTGAATTCTTGCATACAAATCCTCAATTGGGTTTCATATTCTTGCCTGATGTCTACTCTACTCATAATACCAAAATTATTATGAATCACTGAGGTAAATTTAGAGGACTCATATCGCATTAAAATACCCTCCCATTTTTCTTTATTTTTATGTTTTGTTACCCTATGTTACCTCTATATTTGATTATGTAGGTTAGACATGAATGCTCATAGTTGCACATCTTCAACACAAATATTAGAGTGGAAGTAAAAGTCTCCAAACACAACATAATTACGAATGTAAAATTCATATAACAAATTTTTGTTTTTCAGCTATTGTTGTTGTATGCATTCAATAATTTCTTAGTTGTCTCTAATTTATTATTCATGCCACAATTTAATTGCAAAAAGTGCCATATATAGATTTTTTCTCTTAAAAATAAGCTATAAATCTATGTATATCTCTTAAATTCCAACATATTTTCTACAATATGGTAGGTAGAGTCAAATTTCACTTGCAACTCCATAGGTTTCCTTTTTTTCTCTCTTCGCTCTTTCTCTAATTTTTCAATTTAACCTTCATTACCTTTGATAACCTAGATCCTTTGTTCTATATAGTGGCATTATTTATCCCATCTTGTCATGGTAGCATTGTGAGCATATAAAGTGACCATGATAGAAGAAAAATTGGTAATTGTTCTTGAAAGCTCCTAAGGTTCTATGTATAATACCTATTCCTCCTTAGGCTTTGCCTCAATTAATTAAAGTGCTAGTTGAGATTATTCTGGTGTTTCTCTATAGTCTGTAACCATTCTTATGCATTGTTAGACTCTAGTTCATTTCTTAGTGCTCTCCTCTTAGGTTCAATAATTTCTTTTAAATTTACACCTTGCTTAGAAGCACTTATTGCTTGTACTATGATATCTAATGGATACTCAAAAATATTCTTAGCACATTTTCTAACTATTGCCTATATAGCTTCAGGACTATGTGCTAGAATTATTCTCCTCAAAATTCTTTCCACAACTAGTTGGTCCTAGATTTGCTCAATAGTTACAAACTTTATTTTTAGGAATTAAATAATTTTAGGGTCATCCTCTCATTGTTGCTCCTGGTGACTTGTTTCCTCATCGTGCATTAAGGGTTGTTGTATACTAACTCTAGGGGGCTAACATCCATATACATACCATCTATCTAGTCTTGTTGACCATTCTCTTTAGGAGGGGTAGGCTATTATGGGGCTTTAGTGAACATCTTCTCCTCCTACAATGTATCTTGTTCTATTTATTGATATTTTTATGGGATAGGTGATATTTTATACTACATTATTAGAGGCTCCTCTTCTTCATTGTTGACCACTTCAACCTTCTGTTGATTTCTACTTTCCTCCAAATTATTTTCTTTTGTATGATATCTTATTGTCTTAGACCACATACATCTTCTAAATATCTACTCACGAATAGAGGATCTTGATTGTACTATTGTTTCTTATTCCTCTAGAGCAAAAATTTTTTACTCCTTTGATCCTCTTTTTATAGACTTGGGTTGCTCTAACACAATAGTGATCTCTAGTTATTTGGAAGATCTAGTGCCTCTGGTTCTATCTAAGGCTCAATTGTTGGTGATATTATATTATTTTTTACCATTGAGTACTATTATAAATATTTAGATTAGGAGTGTGAGAGTATTATTTAGTATGTGTCAAGTTGTGAAGAGTATTTATGTATCATGTAATAAGTGAAATATGTTGAATGTATAAGTGAAGAATTATGTGAGATGTGTCAATATTAGAAGTACGGAGCTATGTAATTATGAGAATTTATCATGATGTGAGACATGTGAAAGGTTGCATATCCTATGATTTTGAGGAATGAAAAGTTAGAAGTATTGAAGAGTTTTATGTAAAGATATATATTTGAGATAAAGCTCCATGCTAAGTAACAAGTTTGTATTAATATATTTTATTATAAATAGATTTTTGTGTAATATTCATATTGTGACTGTATGAGATTATTTGCAAGTGGTTTTATGATCCTAGAAATAGGGATTTGTGATATCTTTGGGCCCAATTTCTAATAGTGGTATTAGATCCACTTTAGTAAGCCTTACCCAAGGTGCAGAGAAAGAGGAGGATATTGTCAGAGAGACTAGAATAACTAGCGTCATAGACCCATACCCATGCTTCTAGGGATGTTGAACAAGAAGCAATCCTTGGAAAGATGCTTTTATCCAAAGTTGCTTGGAGATGGTAGAGAGCAAATGAATTTTTCTTTTGGGTATTCTTTTTATTGGTTCTATCAACTGCACTCAAGGTGGTCCAATATGCATGTTCATTGTAGCCTTCTTCTATAATATTCCATAACCCCTTTCCTATGAGTAAGGTCCTTATATTTATGGAACAATACTTGTAATCTAACCCATTAAATTTAGGAATGGGAATATTGTTATTGGTAGCCATTGATGCTAATCATAAAAACTTTGGAATAATGTAGATAGCTTCTAATACAATTTTTTTACAATAAAGAACAACAAAAGATCTTATTTTACTCAATTGACTCAACCTATTAAGTCAATCTCTCATAATTAACCTCTAATTGCAAAAATACATGCTTCTTTTTATTTACCAAAGTCTCAAGCACCAAATTTATCATAAATCGGCCAATACTAATTGAAACAATATAATTTTTTTCTTGTAGATTTATGATATACGTATCAAAAAATCCACTAAATTTCAGAAGAAAATTCACACAAATGAGAAATATATGATCAATTTTATTTTACCCTTTCTAGATGTTAGAGTGTTTTTGAGACAACCTCAATGTTTTTCACATAAATCAATCCATAAAGCTCCAATTTTTTTGAACATTAAACTCTATATTCCTGAGATAATAATCAGAAAACCCTCTAAATTTTAGAAGAAATTTCATAAAGGTTAAAAAGATGTGATCATTTAATTTTTTCTTTTTTATCACAATTCCGGATCTAGGATTTTTGAAGAAAAAATAAATATTCACAAAAATAGATAAATATAGATTCAAATGACCTAAAATTTTTTATGAATTATGATTTTAGCTAAATAATATTTCTCCCAAAATTTGAGAAGCAAATACGTTGTCTTCCACCTTATACAACCATTTCATTGAAAAACTCAAAATGCTAATACAATCAACAAATTAGCTCCAAATCACCAAAAAAGTTGACTGCATCCTCTTTATACCATTATATAACAACCCTCAAAATTTCATAAGAAAATACTTTAGTATTCATGAGATATTAATGATTTACTCAAAATATTCCTTACAACTCTGTTGAGTGCTGGCCACTTGAGTTTCTCTGACAAAGTGCATGCTTCAGATCTCTTCACGCCACTCTCCATAGGTTTTGATCCATCTGAGCAAACCTGTTCTGATACCAAATGAGAAAATATGCTCATTAGGTTCATCATCATAAGAACTTACAATGCTTTTATAGCACTCCAATCAGTTTGAAATTTCTACTATTATGGAGATCTTACTTTCTTCTACTATGTTTAGAAACACTCTAAACAATTCCCTATATGCTCTCACAACAAAACTAATTTCTCTTAAATAGTAAAGTTGGTGCAACTATATTTAAATGAATTTTAAATATTTAGAACCTATATACTTTAGGGAAGATACTCTAAAGTATGCTCTAGAGTCCAAAAAATATAAGAATATTGCTTGCATATATTAACTCAAACAAAAAATTAAAATTGCATAAAAATGCAAATTTATCTATTGAATATAAACAACAATAATTTTATTAATCACAATAAATAAATTATAAAGTATCATAGGATTATTTGAGAGGGCAACCTCCTTTATGATAAATATTCTATACAATATAATTCTTTAGGACGCCTTCACCTCTCTTGCAATGTAATATATAAAGACAACTCTATCCAAAATTGATTATGATGTAAAAATAAATTAAACTTATAATAGCTATCTAAGTTACCTAGTTCTAACCTTACTGATTGAGGGTCACCCTTACATTCAAAAGAGGGTACCCACTTATTACTAACTAACTATTACAATAAAGAGTTAAGATATTAGGTTCTAATATACATATTTTTCCAAATATTTCCTACGGTAGGAAACATGCCTATAAACATTTCATACGATGAGTAAAAATATGAATAATAGTAAGGTTAGTTCATATTTCAATATTTATTTTAAGAGTTTTATTGTTCCTTTCACATAGATATTTGACAAATAATAGAAATGTCAACCCTCCACTTGGATTTTCTTTCAAATAATTAACTCAATAATTCATCAACTCTTCCATTGTCATTGAAGCAATCCAACATATTTTCACTTTACTTAAAAAGTGAGTTCAATAATGAAAATAAAAAGATATTGAAAAATAAAATGAAGATATTATTTTTCCAACTCCTCTTCACACTAAGCACACCTAAAAGTTCAATGAGATCTCTTCTTTACAAACTATTGCCAACAATATTTTTTCTCTCTCAACTATTAACTAAAATATTATTGGGATGGATTTTATAGAGAACATGAGAATGAGATTGGATCTATAATATATGTAATAGTTATCCTTTTTGTTTATTATTACTTGATTGTATACTCTCTCAACTACTAACTAAAATATTATTACTAGCTAAAATATTTTTTTTGGTTGCATAGGAGAGTTGGTCACAATAATTGACAAGCGTAGGGTTCAAACCACAAGGGTTGCTCCCACCAAACTTATTTTTCCTCGTTATTGTTGACTTGGCATGAAGGGGACCACTGATCACTCGATATTCATACTATCATCATCGGTCTAATGTGCACTCAGAGAATTCAGATCAGACTACTACCTTTGCAAATAGGCTATCTATGAGGTTTGAACCAAGGTGTCTTCTTGGTAGGGTTATGCCCAATGGTGAATACTCAATGAGGTTTGAACCAAGGTGTCTTCTTGGTAGGGTTATGCCCAATGGTGAATACTCATAAACTGGGTGAATATTACGATTTCCAAAATTAGAAATTGGTGAATATGAGGACCCTCACCATTGACCCATTCGCCTAAAATTTTTAAGACCAATTTGTTCTTAGGGTCAATTCACCATAATATATATCCAAACATAGGCATATTTGTACTCGTTGGAAAGATATTTTCAAGCTTAATTTAATGGTGGAGTTTTTATGAAGTTATAAGGTGATTTAATAGGTCAAAATTTAACTCAAATATGACCTTACATTTTAAGACTTCAAATACCCCAAATTTGGTGTGAAGATGATTGATTTGATTTTATTAGGTTTCACCTTGTTTCACCTTGATTTTTTTTAGGATTCACCATTTTTTTACAAGTATATTTCGAATCCAATCCCTTATGCATAACCTTACTTCTTGGTAAGTGCTTGATCAGACAAACACTTACCAATCCACCTAACCTTTGGGGGCTATTACTAATTAAAATATTATTAGAATAAAGTTTATAACAAAAATAAGATTGGATTAATAATAAAGATAATAGTTATCCTTATATTTATGACTACTTGATTGTATGTCCATGCCTTACCATAAGTTTAACCCTACTTTTAAGTATATTTATAATTCTATAAGGTAAATACCTAGATGATTAAAATTGTCCTTCCTATCTATTAAAAAGTATTAATTTATGTTTAAATTAAATTTAAATTAAAAACTATTTAAAATGCAAAAATTTCAATTGAAAACTTCATGTTTATTTATTTTCAATATTTTAATAATATATAAATAAATAACAAGGAAAACGTGGAGGGAAATGGTCCAAGCGAGAGAATTGTGTACAACGAATCTAGTTCAATGATACAAAGGAGCAAATCCCTCCATAATACCCATTGTTTTAAGCTTCTATGTACCATGAGGACACTATGAGAGGAGTGTCAATTCCATAATTTCAATAAACCCATTCAAGACGATAATAAACCCATTCGAGGCCATCCTTATATCAAATTGATGGAGGGATTTATTTAGTTCATGGTTATGTAAACCTAATTAAAATTATATTGTTTTAATTTAATTATTATTTAAATTATAAAAAAACATAATAATATTTTTAATAAAGTAATATCCCGTCGTAATCGATATATTAAATCAACAACTAGGTATCCAACTGCATATTTTATAGATTAAGGATGCAAGCAGAGATATTTCAAAGGTTTAACTATATATAAAGTGAGAATAATAGTGGAGAAATCCAATAGTAGAGGAGAAGATAGTACACAAATTTTACTGATCCAAAGATTACATGCATGACGCGCTTTTAGATCGAATTTGTAGACAAAGGACAAGGACAAGGACAAGGACGTAATTATATAAACCTGCTATTCATTGAGAAATACACTCTCGTAGCACTCTCGTAGCTAATATAAGCGGGTTATGTGTAGTGACTTGCTAAATCATAGCGATAGCCTGATAGCCTCTAATGGGAGACTGCAGTAGGTATCACAGATATTTATTTATTTATTAATAAAGCGAGCCTTCTTTCATTTGTTCATCACTTGTGACAGGGGCAGCTAGCGCATGTGCATCCCGGACCGCATTTGCAGTCATTCTCTCCCTGCATAACCGCCTCCGAATATTCCATCTCCCTGCACAATTAACGCATTCTTCACACTCAGTTTGTGGTTTCAGTTAAACACAAAAGCGTACAAAAACCCTTTTAACACTATGAAACCCACCTCATGCCATAGCTGGTTTCCACGACTTCTTCCATCTGGAAGGTGTTGCGCTTCTTACTGTGAAGCCATCACACATCATCAACAACAGCTTATTAATTCAAAGGAAACACCAAACTACCTATGACGATATCAGCAAAATAATTGAGATAAATGGAAGGAGATGGAGAAGGAGAGGTTATACGTACGTGCACTGGCTTTTGTCGGCACAGTCGCAGTTGCCACAGTCAGACGACATATTTGCAAGACAAGCTAATTGCAGCGAAGAGTGAAAGAAAAAAGGAGTGGGTATGCGTCTTTGCTCAAAAAACAGATGAAATGCTTGGGACTATGGAGTCTGCATTTATAGGCAATTTTCTCACCCAGTGGGCCACTGTAAATGTGAGACTCGCAATACCCTCAGCTTTCGTTGGGAATCAAAACATTAATTTATTTCGCTAGTGAAGTGGACACAGGACGACTTTTCCTTATTCTTGCACTAACTCGAAATATGTTTTACAAAAAGAAAAAGCAGATGTCCTTCGAGGTAGACTTATTGGTTGTGGTTAACAGTGTTCACTTGGATAATGATTCGATTTGATCTTTAATCATAATAGATGACGACGAGACGATGGATAGTTACTACGGAAACCGCTGGCTCAGTTTCCCGTTTGTAGTGAATTCCCAGTGGTACTCGAGAAACCCTATCAAATTAAAAAAAGGTACGTAGATAGCCAATTTCTTGGGAATCTTGTACATTGACCAATGAGGCCCTGATAACTGCTCTATCTCAACCTCCAAGATGGGACGCATCTTTTTGTATGTGGTGCAGAAACAATAATGCTCACATTGAGTTGACGCCTAGTTATAATTAATTTACGGAAATGGAATTTGATGGGCACTAACTGATAATCTATGCACAGGATACTACAATTATTGAATCGGAATAGACCACCGAGTCGATTTGCTCCAAAAGAGTTGTACGTTAGATTAACAAGACATCAATTGGCCTTTGCTTTAATCTTTGTAAATTGTGGCAGGACGTTCATCTTCTTCCATTTACATTAATCTTTTACATGCTATCATCGAGGACATATTATCAAGTTATTGGTTTGTCGTTTAAACAAATACGCGTTTCGTTTATAACATAAAATCGGGTTTGTTTGACGGTGCATTTTGGAAGTCTAATTCAAATTTTATAGGGTAGAAACTTGAGTATGATTGGATGGTAGTAGTATAATTCAATATTTTTTTTATGAGGATCATTTTGTATGATTTATAGTTTTTAGATGTTAAAATTTAATTTATGATGATATGGATAACTATGTAATCTGGCATGAAAATAAATCAATGCCAATAACATATTAATATATGATCATATTTTTAATATTCTTAATATTATAAGAGGAAGTAATAGATCAAGGTTATGTTCATTTATTCAAATAATCTATTGCAACAATGATAAGCATGCTTATTGAAGTTGTTATAAGAAGAGAGTTGACAATATTAATACCCTATTTTTTAAAAGGATTAAAGGAAAAGATAGGAAATAAAGGTATAGATGATGTGTAATGATTTTCAAAATATTAATATACATTACAAATTTATACAATATGGCATACAATGCTTGAATATTATTGTCTAATAATATCCTACATTTAAAATCTTTTTTTTAGTTATGAGCTTCTCAAAGAAGTTTCCTTTACGCATGCCATCATAAAACTCTATAATCAATCTCTTCCCTTAAATTTGTCCAACCTCTTGTTGACACTTTCCATCCAACCCTACTTGTTACAAAACACCCTACACTATTGAGAAGGGACAAGTGGCCTAAGCAATCTTCAATATTATGTCATCTAGAAACTTCTCTTCATTGTCTTCATTTAGATATTGCAAGATGTATACATAGTTATCTAGGACAACTTCTACTACTTGCAATAACACATCAAGAGCATCTACACTAATATGCTTTTTCCTTAGTCAATCCAAAATGTCAAGATCATATTCTTGCAAAAGTAAGATCCATCTTGCAATTCTTTCCAATGGATTGGATTTACTAAAATTATACATGAGGGCAACATGGTCCATAACATAAGTGAATTTTGCTCTAAAGTATAATTTCTAAACTTCTTTTGTTAGGATCCCATCCTAACATTATTTTTGTAATTCTCATTTGATTATGTAACAACCCACTTTCAACGTGGGTACCCCCTTATAATGTTATTTTGTAATATTTTTGTAATGGTATGTGACAAGTAAGATGCCTAGACAAGTGAGATCATTTCATATAACCATTATCAAGAATGTAACCAATATTTGGTAGAAGATTCTAGCTTTAGTGACATTTTGTGTGTAAGTCAACTCTTAAACTTAGGGTTAGGGTTACATGAAGCTTTTCTTTAAAAGACATGGAACCATGTATCTTTTTGTCAATTAATGAAATATTGAAGAAAATTGTCCCCTTGAAAAACTCAAGTTTTAGCAAACCTTTTACCCTTTATTTTTGTTGATATATTAACTATTTTATAATTATCTTGGAACTTTTGATCCTAGATTGGTTTTCCACATAAAATTATAGGGTGCGCTTCCATACCCATATATATTTTTTAAATTGTATACTCTTATTAGTTTTTAACTAATAAAATAAAATCAGTTTAAAAAAATAAAAGAAAACAAAGGACAAAATGTGTTGTTAAACTATCTTAAGGCTCTTTTGGAACGAATCAACCCTGTGTTCTATTCCAATTCAATAATTGTAGTCTCCTGTGTATCTGTTAAATGTGCCCAACAAATTCGATTTTCGTAGATTAATTTATGACTAGGCATCACATCAATCAGAGCAGTATTGTTTCTACACCACATACTTGATGATATGGGTCCTACCTTGGAGGTTAAGTCAGATCAGTGGTCACGGCCTCACTGGTGTACCTACAAGATTCCCAAGAAATTGGCCATCTTTCACTACTTTTTTTAGTTGTTAGGGTTTCTCGAGTACGACTGGGAATTCACTACAGACAAGAAAGTCAGCAAGTGGTTTCTGTGTTTTTCTTAGTAACTATCGTCACCTATTATGATTAAAGATGAAATCGAATCATTATCCAAGTGAACACTATTAACCACAACTAATAAGTCTATTTCGAACTATATCTATTTTTTTATTAAAAACATATTCCCAAAAGTCGTCGTGTCCACTGCACTGCCTTGTCATGTAGCGAAATAATTTAACGTTTTGAATCCCAACGGAAGCTCAGGGTATTGGGAGTCTCACATTTACAGGGGCCCACTGGGTGAGAAATTGCCTATAAAGGAAGACTCCATAGTCCAAGCATTCCATCTGTTTTTGGAGCAAAGACGCATACCCACACTTCTTTTCTTTCTCTGTTCGGTGCAATTAGCTTGTCTTGCAAAGATGTCTTCTGACTGTGGCAACTGCGACTGTGCCGACAAAAGCCAGTGCACGTATGTATAACCTCTCCTTCTCCATCTCCTTCCATCTATCTCAATTATTTTGCTAATATAGCCTTAGGTAGGTTGGTGTTTCCTTTGAATTAATAAGCTGTTGTTTATGTTGTGTGATGGCCTCACAGTAAGAAGCGCAACACCTTCCTGGTGGGAGGAGTCGTGGAAACCAGCTATGGCATAAGGTGGGTTTCATAGTGTTAAAAGGGTTTTTTGTAAGCTTTTGTGTTAAACTGAAACCACAAACTGAGTGTGAAAAATGCGTTAATTGTGCAGGGAGATGGAATATTCGAAGGCGGTTACGCAGGGAGAGAATGATTGCAAATGCGGACCAGGATGCACATGCAGTAGCTGCCCCTGTCACAAGTGATGAACAAATGAATGAAGGCTTCCTTTATTAATAAATAAATATTTGTGGTAGCTACTGCAGAATCTCCCGTAACAGGCTATCGCTAGGATTTAGCGAGTTCCTACACATATTTATTAATAAATAAATATTTCTCAATGAAATAGCAGGTTTAATAAATTATCTCGTTATCCTTGTTTTTGTGTCTGCAAATTCGATCAAGATCCAAAAGCGCGTCATGCGTGTAATCTTTGGATCAGTAAAATTTGTGTAGAATCTTCTACTCTACTGTTGGATTTCTCCACTATTATTCTTAGTTTAAGAAAGCTTTGCATTATCTCAGCTTGCATTCTTAATCTATAAAATAGGCAGTTGGATACCTACTTGTTGATTTAATATATCGATTACAACGTTAAATGTGCCGTGCTTAACGAGAAGACAAAATGTTATAGGTATCACTTTATTATGTTTTTTATAATTAACATAATATTAATTAATATAAAATATAATAATTTTAATTTTGAAAACCGAACTAAATAACTCTCCGTTTTATGGAATTGACACTCTCTCACAAACTGTCCCCATGGTACATAGAAGCTTAAAACAATGGGTATTAGGGAGGGATTTGCTCCTTTGTATCATTGAACTAGATTCGTGTTACACAATCCTCTCACTTGAACCATTTCGCCCACACTTGTTACATAAACATTTATCGTTTCCCTGTTCCGTGTTATTTATTTATATATTATTAAAAGATTGAAAATAAATGAGTATGAAGTTTTCAATTGAATTTTTTGCATTTTTAATTGAAATATAATTTGAATACAAATTTGTACCTTTTAATAGATGGAAAGGAAAGTTTCAGTTATTGTTTTAATAACATAAATATACATCTTATAGAGTTATAAGTACACTTAAAAATAAAAAGGGACAGCTTAACTTTTGGTGTTTACAGATTCCACCAAGTAAACTAAGGTTTAAATTATGGTAATGTATGATATACAATTACGTAATCATAAAGAGAAAGATAATCTCATTCTCATGTTTTCTATAAATTCTATTTTAAAGTTCAACAATAACGGAACTAAATAGGTTTGGTGGGAGAAGCCTCCATAGTTTGAACCTTGCGTTTGTCAATTACTAAAAATAATGTATTTGTGACCAACTCTCCTATATACCCCGAAAAAAATATTTTTAAATTAATACATTCTAACTTAAAGTCATTTGAAGTTATGATCATTTAATATATGTTTAAACTCTTAATTCTAAGCTATGTATAAAGTTAGTTTTCTATAAAATTAAAACCTTGCTATGTAAAAGTCCTTTCTTACCAATGCTTACCTTCACTTAAAAAACAAATTCAAATTTATTATATTTTAAAATTAAATTTATTTTTTTTGTCAGGTTGAATTTTTGTCCTTTTAGTGGCATTTTCAGTGGCGTATAAAAGGTTTAAAATGGTTGTGGCATGGTGGTTGAATGTTTGTCCTTTTAGTGGTATTTTCAGTGGTGCATAAAAGGTTTAAAATGATTGTGGCATGGTGGTTATAGGAACGAACTACGCGAAGATTTGTGTGGCTGTTTTCGGGGTGGACAACGTAGAATACTGTGACAACTATAAAAACCAAATAGCCTGCCTGAATTTGTTGCAGCTTACCATTCCACCATGTAAAATTAAAAAAAAAAGCTCATCTAGGTTATTCTTGGTTATCTCCCCATATTCCTATGACTGACGTTTTAAGTGCTCATTGGGATCTGATTTATCTTCCTTCTAAATGGAAAAGTAGGTTCAAAATGGTTTGAACGAAATATATTGAACCTAAGCAATCCTTTTTTGCATGGATTTTACTGATGCAAGGCCTACCAATGGGGCAAAGACTTAAATATATTGGTATTGATAACCCTACCTGTTATTTCTGTGGAGAGCTGGAGGATTGTATGCATGCATTCTGGTCTTGCTCCAAGACTCGTTCAGCTTGGACCTAGATTGAGTCCTTCTTTCGCCCCTTAATAAAATCTCCCTTTTCATGACAACAAATCCTTTCTGGAGACCCTCCTGAATTTTCAAAACCTTTGTTGGAATTCTGGAACATATTTAGAATTAGCATTCTTTATCATATTTGAAAATCAAGAAACAAGATTGCTTTTTCTAATGATATTAGTTCAAGGATTTTTTCCCTAGCTGACTAGTATGTAGTGTTTTATGATTTTTGGCTTCAGATTTATGTATAGGTGGAGAAGGTTCATGTGGAGATTCAATATCTTTGTGGCCTTATTGACTATTGGGGTAATGCACCTTGCACTGTTAGTCGAATTCCTGAAGATCAATTGTCCCATGGTTGGTCAAGATCTCACTCTCATTCCCGAAGGGATCCTTCCTGTCACAGAGGAGGGTCTCCTTCACGAAGAGAGAGACATTGGTCTCAACCTCCAGTTTTCAAACGTTGAGTGTTAGATGCAAGTTCTTCTAGACAGTACAGTGGCTGGGATGTTCATCTTCCTGCTCTAGCCCCTACCCCTATGGTAGGATGGAGAAATGAACTTATTGAAGTACCCACTCTTGTTACAAGTTGGGGGATATTATTCACAATGATACTGTAACAGGTTGGTCAGTTCCAACAGATACTGCAGGCACTGTGGTTAATGGTTGCACAAATGGATGTGACAATGGGCCTTATGTTGGTGGTAATGATAAGGGGCACAATGATGATGGTTGGATCGTTCCCATACCTTCCAATGCTGGTTGACATTACATGGACATGGATGAGGCAGATGTGCCTCCCCACAGTTCTCCTAAAGTTTGACTCTCTGAAGATATGTTTAGTTAAAGCATAGTTCTGATATTTTGTTTGTAGTGGGCTCGTTGTATCTGATCTTTATGATATTTTGGTATTTTTTTGCATATCCTAACCATGATGGTTAGTTTGGAACCATATTGGAATGTGATATTTTCCACCTATTTTTTTAATGTAAAAAAACCTAATTATTTAGTAATGAAATTTTTTCCTTTTTCATTCAAAAAAATTTATTTAAAATAAAAATATAATTTTAATTATCATTAATAATAAGAAATTAAAGCAAAAGCAAAATATAATTAATACAGACTTGATATATATGTGAAAAAATTATTTATAATTTTAAAATTTATTCATCAATTAGTTAAATCGTTGGGATTCAAAACGTTAATTAATTTCACGAGTGTAGTGGATATACGACGACATCGATGTTCTTGGAGTAAATGGGGGAATCCGAACAAAAAAGAAAAAGCAGATTGTTTACTCCGGAAAGCGACAAAAACCACCGATATTGACATGAACCCTCTCACTTTCACTCCACCGAGTGTAGTAAATTCCCAGTCGTGCTTGAGCAACCCCAGAAAAAAAAAGAGAGGTAAACACTCAATTTCTTGGGAATCTTGTACGTCAACCTGTCAACCATTGATCACTGATGTAACTTAACCTCCAAGGACGGAGTCATATCAATAATCTGGATGTAGAGCATAAACAATAATGCTCAAATTTATGTGATGCATGGTTGAGGAATCCCTATGATGTGCGGTTGCCCTCTAAAAAATCTACAACTACTTTGACCTTAACGAAGAGGGTAGGCTCAAGGGGACTAATCTTTAAATAATCTAATTAAGGAAAGTGAAACTCGGTGGGCATAGTCATCAATAATCGAGCCCAGTCTTTTGCAATCAAGCAATGTTGCCCAGGCAAAATGTTGAATCGACGATTGTAATCCTTGTCTTTCTGAAGAGACCAAAGTGTCGCTTTATTCCAAAAGAGATGTACGTCACTTTGACAAAGACATTCTTTTGGGTTTGCATTACGCATTCTCTTTGTTCTTTCCCAGTTTTAATTTTCTTTTTAAGGGTGGCTATTCGTAAATCGTGGCAAGCATCTTATCATGGAGGACAAATATTACCGAGTTATTTAAAATAGATAGGCAAAGTATCATTTAATCAATATGTTATTCAATTATAACATTCAATCCGATTTGTTCACATCCTCGTTCCATAATAACATCAACGACACCCTTAATTTTCAAAGATACGACAATAATTTTAATCAATGGTATCCTCTATATATATGTATATATGCGCAAATATTCATAGTATTTTAATTTAATTTAATTTATTCAGAAATGAACAAGGAGATGGGATGAATATTTGCCTACCCAAGGATTTATTGAGTTGTTTCCCTTTTTTACTTGGTTTTTATTTATTTTCTTTTTCAACAATTTAAAATAAACTAAATTTGTAGGATAGATATACTATATTAATAAATATGCACTCAATAAATATAATAATCATTTTTTATAATAAAATTTATAAAAAGATCTTTAGAGGTCACTTGTTAAATAGGTTGATTTTATTTATTTATTTTTTCAATAATTTAAAATAAACTAATTTTGTAGGATAGATATACTACATTAATAAATATACACTCAATAAATATAATAATAATTTTTTATAATAAAATTTATAAAAAGATCTTTATAGGTCACTTGTTAAATAGGTTGACTTTCTCTTTGATTAATGAAATTAGTGTTTAACAACTAGAAGGAAGCTAACAAGAGAATTAGCTAAAAACTACAAAGAAGTTTCTTGACATTGGATGCTTTTGAACTTTTTCATTAAGTTATTTATGTAGAAATTTGATTAAAAAAACTATTTCATTTTTTCCTCTTATTTGACAAGTTGTCGTCGGATACACAAATCTTAAGTATATATAAAAAAAAAATATGGTCATGTTCTTGAATGCTACACAAATCATATGCACATGCGATAAATGAAATCAATGTAATACATGCAATAAATTAAATAAATTCATCATACAAACAAACAAAAGATATTCCTACTAGAAGAAAATATCAAATATATGTATATATAATGATATACATCAAGGTAAAATATGCTACAATGGAACACTAAGTACCATTATCCTAATCTACCTCATATCTTGAGTATATAATCCCATTATCTAAAGAATTATATGTACATCCTATGGGTGTGATGGTGGATAGAAAAATACAAATATGATACAATACAAAGTGTAAGGATTGTAGCTACAAAATCAACATTTACATGCTTTTTATTGGGCTTCAGGTGTTTGTGTCATGGTTTGAAATGTGTGAGTCTAGGAGTATCACAATATTGACATCCTAAATTTTGATAGCTACCTTGGGGCAATGCCAAATATGGCTAACCCTAGATAACTTGCTACTATATTACTCTCTCCCTCTTAGTTGCCTCCTATTAGAGTTGTAACTATAAATACCTCTTGTGGAGTCGACAAGTTGTGTGGTCCACACTTGGTTCTTGATACAAAATGGTACCAAGTTGTCATGCTCTATTATACAAGATTGTTGACCTCTTTGATGGGCCATCCTATGATGGAGATGGTTATGGTAGGATGTCAAAATCAATCCCTCCTAGAGTGATTTGTTACAACCTATCTATTATATTGTGTTACTCTTGAGATGTCATTACAATCACAAAAAAGAAATAAATGAATTGGATGCATGATCATGAATAAATCATCTAATTATAACTCTAATAACGATGAAAAGAAATTACTAAGGATATAAAAGGAGGTTTTTCCTTACCTAGATCAACTTGTTGTCATGTGATATCATATTTCTCAAGGGATGGAGTTTGGAGGTTTATAGTATCAATTTCAATCTCATAAATATAAACCTTCTCTACCTCAATTTCCTCCTCTAGGTATTCACCCTTGATAGTCTCATTGGCTACCTCATCCTTGGTAGCCTCCTCATCAACTGTCTCCTCCTATGTCATGTCCTTCTTGACCACCTCTAGTGTGGCTTGATCTGTTAGTACCTCCTTCTTGCCTTGGGGATCATTACTACTGATTAGTATCTTCATCAAATTCAAACTCATTGGAGCACTTTGAAAATGATCAATAGTGATGGTCTCTCTTAGTTCCCTTTTAGGTCGATGATGACCCTTTGTTGATGGTGGATTTCTTGACCTATTTGTTATCCACTTCTTGTAGTGTATGTTGAGGCTTAAGGAATGGAAGCTCTTCAGTAATCTGTGGATACCTAAACTACCATAGGACATTATCTACTCTATGCAACTCTACAATATTGGGTTTCTAATCCCATAGAATAATCATCTATCATACCATTATCTACTACATATCCCATAATTTTCTCTATCATAGGTGGTGATATGGGGTCTAGATGCTCTGACCCTAAGGAATTCACATCAATATTGGAGCCTATAGATGTGAAGTGCCTACTATAGTGTTGGAATATATTAAATTATTTGATACATGCTAATATATCACCATGGGTACATGTTTAGATTAGGAGTTTGTCTTATATTAAGATTCGAGTAATTACCTCATGCAACGTAATAAATGCACAAGTATTATTAGAATGTGCAATGATGTAAATGTGCATGTTTTCCATGTGTACATGAGTCATGGAATAGGAATATGAAGAGTCATAAGTAGGGTAAAGGACAAGAGACATATCTCATTATATATATGCCTTGATAGAGTGATAGAGGGAGAAGTTTTGGTGTGCACAAGATAGAGTAGCAGTAGATCCAATATAGAGCATGTTTGTAATATAGAGTGTTTGAGACCTCAATTTTAGAGCAATCTACTATTTTTGTGAGCTTTCATTAATGGTATATTTTTGACTAGTTATAGAAGTTTATCATGATATTTACATACTTAGTATATTTAATTTTTAATATATTTAATATTGCATGCTCATTGTACACCGTGTGGTAGTTATTTCATTAAATATACAACTTCAAAAGCTAACAGGGGTATTAAAGAATAAGGTAGATTGATAGGAAATAAGGAGAACCACATGAGAGATTGAGAGGAGATACAAAATCTCATTTTCAAAATTTCTAAAATTACTTTTTGATTAAAATATTTCAAATAACTAATTCAATATTTCATAGTTTCTTTTAATGACAATAGAACAACCCAATATATTCTTACTTTTAAAAAAAAGAGTGTAAGTGAAAAGAAAAAACAATAATTAAGAAAAAGAATATATAACTTTTTCATATCCTCTTCAAATTAAGCATAGTTAAAGAGTCAATGAAAACCGTTCTTTATAAACCATCATTAATTATACTTTTCATTAAACAACTAACTAAAACATTACTAAAACAAAACTTAAAGCTTATATAAAACATGAGGATTATTATTTTTTTTTAATATTGATACATTTTACCTCCAAGTTTATAGCCATTTAAAGTTATGTTCATTTATGTTTGAACCCTTAATTCTAAGCTAACTATAAAATTAAAACTTTACTTTCTTATCCTTGTCACCGTGGTTTATTAGCAAGGACGCCACTTGCATTATTGGTGATGTGACTTGGTTCAATCCCTATAATGAATGTGTATAAGGATGTTACTTTAAAAAAACAAGTAAAAACAAACTTTCCAAAAAAACTATTTATAATTTTAAAATTAATTAATTAAATCGTTGGGAATCAATATTAATTAATTTTACTTGCATTATTGGTGATGTGACTTGGTTCAATCCCTATAGTGAATGTGTATAAGGATGTTACTTACATTAATTTTACTTGCATTATCCTTGTCACCGTGGTTTATTAGCAAGGACGCCACTCGCATTATTGGTGATGTGACTTGGTTCAATCCCTATAATGAATGTGTATAAGGATGTTACTTTAAAAAAACAAGTAAAAACAAACTTTCCAAAAAACTATTTATAATTTTAAAATTTATTAATTAATTAGTTAAATAGTTGGGAATCAATATTAATTAATTTTACTATTATTTAAAAAATATATATAATTTTAATGACGAAAACAAAATATAATTAATACAGACTTGATATATATGTGAAAAAAATTATTTATAATTTTATAATTTATTAATTAATTAGTTAAATTGTTGGGAATCAAAACATTAATTAATTTCACAGACTTGATATATATGTGAAAAAATTATTTATAATTTTAAAATTTATTAATAATTAGTTAAATCGTTGGGAATCAAAACATTAATTAATTTCACGATTGTAGTGGATACACGACGACTTCGATGTTCTTGGAGTAAATGGGGGAATCCGAACAAAAAAGAAAAAGCAGATTGTTTACTCCGAAAAGCGAAGAAAACCACCGATATGGACATGAAATCGCAAGTGGAATGAAATTTTAATTACAACAATTACACATAATATATTGGGAATCTTGTACCTACCATTAAGTATAATGATCACTGATTTAACTCAACCTCCAAGGACGGATTCATATCAATAATCTGTATGTAGTGCATAAACAATAATGCTCAAATTTATGTGATGCATGGTCGAGGAATCCCTATAATGTGCGGTTTCCCTCTGAAAAATCTACAACTACTTTGACCTTAACGAAGAGGATAGGCTCAGGCAGACTAATCTTTAAATAATTTAATTAAGGAAAGTGAAAGTCGGTGGGGATATTTATCAATAATCGAGCCGTCTTTTGCAATCAAGCAATGTTGCCCAGGCAAAATGTTGAATAGACGATTGTAAGCCTTGTCTATCTGAAGAAACCACGGTGTCGCTTTATTCCAAAAGAGATGTACGTCACTTTGACAAGACATTATTTTGGGTTTGCATTTTGGTCGACGCATTCTCTTTGTTCATTCCAGGTTTAATTTTTTTTTTAATTAACAAAAAAAATCTTTAAGGAGTTGTTTTAGTTTGAGAAATTATGATTAAGAGGTTCTTCAGGAGTAACAATTAGATTTTAAAAATGGAATAAAAATAAAGATTATCCTATGTCTTCAACTCACTAAGGGTGGCTATTCGTAAATTGTGGCAAGGCGTTCATGTGCTTACAATATGCCTTTCAATTATAACATGCAATCGATTTGTTCACATTCTATTCGCAAATATTCATTTAATATTTTAATTTAATTTAATTTATTCAGAAATGAACAAGGAGATGGGATGAATATTTGCCTAAGGATTTATTGAGTTGTTTCCCTTTTTGACTTGTTTTATTTATTTTCTTTTTCAACAATTTAAAATAAATTAATTTTGTAGAATAGATATATACATTAATAAACATACATTCAATAAATATAATAATTACTTTTTATAATAAATTTATAAAAAGATGTTTATAAGTTACTTGTTAAATAGGTCGGTTTTCTTTTTGATTAATAAAATTAATCTTTAACAAAAATATAGAAGGAAAATAACAAGAGAATTAACTACAAAGAAGTTCTTTGACGTTATATAGATTGGATGTAATTGACCTTTTTTTCATAAAGTTATTTATGTAGAAATTTAATTAAAATTTAATTTAATTTTTTTTTTTTTTGACAAGTTGTCTTATGATACTTAAGTATATATCAAACAAATATGGTCATGTTGTCGAATGCTAAATAAATCATATGCACATGCAATAAATGAATTTAATGTAATACATATAATAAATTAAATAAATTCATCATAGAAACAAACAAAATATATTTCTATTAGAAGAAAATATCAAATATATGTATATATAATGATAGTACATCAAGGTATAATATGCTATAATGGGGCACTAAGTATCATTATCCTAATCTACCTCGTATTTTGATTGTATAGCCCCATTATCTAAAGAATTCTATGTACATCCTACAGGTGTGATGGTGGATATAAAAATACAAATATGATACAATACAATGTGTAAGGATTGTAGCTACAAAATCAACCTCTACATGTCTTTGATTGAGTGTCAAGTTTTTGTGCCATGGTTTGAGAGGTGTGAGTCTAGGAGCATCAGAATATTGACATCCTAAATCTTGTTAGCTAGCTTGAGGCCATGCCAAATCTTGCTAACTCTATATTACTTGATGCTATAGTACTCTCTCGCTCTTAGTTGCCTCCTATTAGTGTTGTAACTCTAACTCCCTCTTGTATAGTCGACAATTTGTGTGGTATACACTTGGTGTTTATTACAAAATGGTACCAAGTTGTCAAGCTCTACTATTCAATGTTGTTGGCCTCTTTGATGGGCTAGCCTATGATGAAGATGGTGATGGTAGGATGTCAAAATCATCCCCTCATAGAGTGACTTGTCACAAATTGTCTATTATATTGTGTTACTCTTAAGATATCTCTACAATCACAAACAAGAAAAAAATGAATTAGATGTGTGATCATGAATTAATCATCTAAGTCTAACTCTAATAATGATCAAAATAAATTACTAAGGATATAAAAGGAGGTTTTTCCTTACCTAGATCAACTCGTTATCATGTGGGATCATCTTCCTCAAGGGATGAAGTTTAGAGGTTTATAGTGTCAATGTAAATCTCATAAACATAAAGCTTATCTACCTCCATCTCCTCCTCTATGTCTTCACCCTTGATAGTATTCTTGGCTACCTCTTTCTTGGTAGCCTCCTCATCAACTGCCTCCTCCTATGCCATCTCCTTCTTGACCACCTTTAGTGTGGTCTGCTCTGTTAGTACCTCCTTCTTGCCTTGGGGCTTATTGCTACTAGTTAGTATCTTCATCAAACTCACACTCGTTGGATCACTTTAAAAAGGATCAATAGTGATGGCCTCTCTTGGTTCTCTTTAACATTGCACTGCAAGAACCCCTTTGTGGTTCCCTTTTAGGTTGATGATAACCCTATTTTGGTGGTGGCTTGATTGACTTATTTATTACCCACTTCTTATAGTGTATGTTAAGGCTTAAGTAGTGGGAGCTCTTTAGCAATTTTTGGATCCCTAAATTACCGAGGAAGTTATTTACTTTATGTAGCTTTACAACCTTGGATCGATAATCCCATAGAATAATCTACCATACCCTTATCTACTACATATCCCATAATTTGTTGTATCATAGCTGGTGATACGAGATCTATATACTCTGACCCCAAGGAATTCACATCAATGTTGGGACCTATAGATGTGAAATGCCTACTATATGTCGTCACCATCTCATTTCAATCTCTCCTAATACAATATCATGGGGTAAGACTAGAGGCTTATAAATCATGAAATGATCGTATACCCATGCCTTCAATAAGAAGACTAGGATAATAGGGAACTATTAATAGTCCTAGATGTGATGCAAGTTGTAGTATAGGAGTGTCAATAAAACCCTTCCCTAGGCAAACCCTTTTTTTTTACCTTGTTCAACCCTCCTGCATGGCTAAGTGTAATAGATAAATCAGGTATGATGGGATCTTGTTCATGTCCTTATGATAGAACACATAAGAAAATAGGAGGACAATACATATATGTCATACAAATGGAATGGTGATGGTTGATCAGATCCACTCTAGCATGATTATCCTCTATTGGTATAGTCACTTCTTCCTAGAGATACACTATATCATTTATAGTCGAATCTCCTCTATGGTGTCAATCCAAGTAGTTTGTTTAAGAATAGGAAGCCATATGATGAATTAGATGTCCTCTAATATGACATCCATCTCAATGACCTTCTCTGAGGTTAGCCTCCATAAAAATTTAGTCATTGTGCTATAGAAAAGCATGAACTCATAGAATAATGGTTGGTAAGGGTAGATATATGGTATGTTTATTATGTGATCTAAGCTATCCTTGCATAATTTTTTTTGAAACTAGGGACTGATTCACTTGTACATCTAGGAGGTCTCTTGGTATTACTATAAGCAATCATTTCCCTGCTTCTTGACTCTATCCATATCGGTAGTCCTTGCTTTGGCATCATACCTCATCCCTAGCCTCTACCTTGTTACGACATTTCAATTATTTATATATATATATATAGTCATGATCGCAAGCTTTGACCCTAGTCATAGATTAAGGATGTGACTTTTCTTGGCTTATCAGGCTCACAATCAATATATTTTGGCATATGAATATGATCATCATCCTTTTCTATGAAAATCAATTTTTACCATGGTATTCTAATTTTTAAATGATGTCTTTGTTTGCCTCCTTATCCAATGACTATCACTTTGTGCAATAATCACCATTTTTTTCTTTTGTTAAATTGCCTCATTTGACCACAATCATCAATTTTTCAAAAGTGGTGATCACAATTTTCCTTAGGTTATGAGCTTTCTAAGGCATCTTGAAGGTTGTTTTTGCCCTCCCCATGTGGGCCCACCATCTAGGTGACATGGCTTCCTACCGGTGCTTTATATGCTTTCCTGGATGTTTTTAGCTAGCTTAACTATGTGATTTATTATTTTTCTTATTTTCTTAGTTTATGTTCATTCTTAGCCAAAATTTAAGAAAATCATGAAGGATCAAAATACCTACCTCTCTAGCACCACCCCCATTTTTGATCACCATCAATTATCTTTGCTTCCTAGGTTTTTGGTATTCTTTGGACTCATTCGCACACTCCATTTTTACTCATTTCACATCCAACTAATCTTTTTATACACTTTGGATATTTTTATAAGTAATTTCATTTCTAGTTGCATGGGGCAATTAACAATCTATTTCTTCCAACAAAAAAATTTAGGGACACATATAGGTAAGTATTAGGTATATTTTCATCTACTCTCATATTTTTTATTGTTTTTTTTTAATGTTTTCTACTCTTTATTTTAAATAGTTTGCATAGATAGTAGATTTAATAATTATAAAAAAATTATTTGTTATGTAGCATCAAATTTGCATTTTTGTTGCTTAGACTATCACATACTACTCTTTTTCTTTATTGTCTTTCCTAAGGACTCACAAGTGGTTATCCCTTGTGGTGTCGCCCATGGTTCTTACGGAGGGGTAATATGTGTTAGTAAAAAGAGCACTAAAAGCTAAATTTTTAGGTGGTGGAGAGCCATGTATTCCTATTTATTGGATAGGATTGGGCTAACTTTGTTAGTCCTTAGGTAGAATGATGATGATCCATGTTGACTGATGGTTTTGGTTCTCTTTTCTTCACCCAATTCTTAAAATTTTTGTCATCTTTTATGGTGTTTTTACATCCCAACATTTTCAAAATCAAATATTAAGGATAGATTCATGATTAATGGATATTTTAACATATTTCTATCAAAGAACACATCCTAAAATTAATTATTCCAAGATTACCATTTTAAGTGGGAAGCTTGGTTGTCTAATTAATTTTTGGGTTTTCTGCATGGTCATGATGTTAGCATATTTTTGCACCTATGGTTCAAATGACAAATTGCTTCGACCAATGATTATGATTTTATGACCTCAAAAATGAAGAAATCAGTCATCAAATCCAATTGAAATGTTATCTACTATAAATACCCACTTCACCTCACTTTTTTATCAAACTAATATAAAAAATTTACAAAAATTTTGAGGCTAACATAAATATCAAAACTCTACCTCTAATGTTATTGCTTTATGCAATTGTTTCTCTCTCTCTCTCTCTCTCTCTCTCTCTCTCTCTCTCTCTATCTATCTATCTATCTATCTATATATATATATATATATATATATATATATATATATATATATATATATATATATATATATATATATCCCACTTACAAGTAAATCAAAAGTTGTAAACCACTAATTCATCACCTTCCATGGAGGATGACATGATGCTCCACCAAAAATTATAGCTAAAGGTCATTGATTTTTGACTAAGGACCATTGTCGAAGGTAGTTCAAACCCTATATGAATATCCTAGGTTTGATCTTTCCTTAGTTACTATGGTGAAATTGCAAGCAAGTTAGAATATGAATGAGAATTTTATTATGCTTATTATGATATAGTTTGGTCCTTGATGCCCTCGGTGTCAAGTACTTATTTTACTATGTTAGGATTAGTCTTAATACATTTTGTATTTTATGGATAATCTTAGTCTAGATTGTTCTTTAATCCTCCATTTTTTATGCTTGGATTGGTATAGTTTTGAGTTGCTTACAATTAATTTACTATTATACTATCTTATTTTATATGAGACACTCTTTTTTTCTACAAACAACATCACAAAGAAAATTGATATCCTTTCTACTAAATATAAGAAATGGAGGAAATAATGCAAATGACTTAAGAAAAATACCTCAAAGGCTTCTATCTTGATGCAACCATAGTCCAAAAAAACCAAGGATAGAATGTACATAGTAGAGGCTATAAATTTTGACCCCTTTAAAGCATTGACAAATCTTGACAATTTAACTACCAAAGTGACTAAGCTAGAGCTAAATAGAATGGACCCATACCAAATGGTCCAAGTTGCAAAATAGCTCATAGTTGATATATCCATAAAGTTTCTTCACCTTGTAATTAATGATTAAGTAATCCATATTAGGAATAGAGAACTTGAAGAAAAAGTGTAGATACTAAAATCACGTTAATCCAATTAGACTATCAATACACGTTCTAATCGACACCATATAGCCCCTTTGGGCAACCCTCAAAGGTTAAATAGTGGTCCTAGCCACTTTTGGGAGGTTCTATCCCACTTTTGATAAGTTTTGGGCCATATAGGCATGGCCATCCCACCCTAAGATGGCCATAGTTCATGGTCGTCCCACCTAGAGATGACCACCAACAACCGTCTCTAGGTGGTACGACCATGGCCTTGGACCCTTAAAAATTCAAAGGTGAGACAAATGACACCTAGATTCTACCATTTACCTCACCCATTGAAGAATGCCAATATGAGGGTGCATAACTCTCATGTCAAGTTGTAAATTGGAGGCCCAAATTGGAGATTATTCCTCCTCCTATGTATGGCAAGTTTTGTACAAATGGCAGCACCTGCCACACATGGCCAAGCATACCCATTCAACCACATGCTTACTTGAGCTATAAAGTGGAGCCATTTCACCTAATTTCAGAGAGGAGTCTTTACAATGTTTCACCATGAAGTGCTATCGAGATTTATCCCCAATTCACCATGTGTTTTCCCTTAATATCTCCATCGAACAAAGGAGGTTTTCCAGTGATTCTAAAATATGCAATATATTTACAAAATTGACCCATTTGAGTGAATTAGATCCTAAAACTTGACAAAAACACCCCTAGGAGTAGCTTAGACCAAATCCTAGAGGAATTGGTGGTAAAAACCACCAGATTTGGTGGTTGTCCCACCCCAAGATGACCCCCAAATTATGATAGTCTTAAATGGCACACCTAGGGATGACCACGAAGCTAAGAAAAATTTCTCTTCTATTTCTACATAGATCAATTCTAGAGTAGATTTTATGCCTTCTATCAATATTTGGTGCAATTTTGAGTTGTTTTACACCTTTTATTATGCATTTATTATTTTACAATCCTAAATGGCTCACCCAGGGATGACCATAAATCTGTGTGCAATTTTATTTCTATTCTTGCTTAGATAATTTCCAGAGTACATTATATGCACGATCCTAAGTTTTGGTAGCATTTGGAAAATTTTTGCATCATCTATTATACATTTCATCTTTCAAGCTCGTTATCATATATATCTCTTTGATTGCATTTCAATCTGCACATGCTATTAACAAATCTTATTTTTTTTGTGTAGATCAAGGTATCACAACTTTGCAAGGAAGGAGATACAAGTATGACAAAGGATAGGTCATCACAACAACATCATAAGCCTGCCCTTCAATTCATGAGTGCGAGGAAGATGTTGGAGTGCACCCGAGTTTCTAAAAGGATTTATTCCTTTGGCACATATGTAATGATTGTATCAATTCAGATCCCTCAAGGGGATGTTTTGTAACTATAAATTTGATAAATAAAATAATACAAAAGTACCCCCATTTATTTTAATTATATGTCTTTCATGCTTATCAATAGAGCAATAGATACGTTTCATTTGCCATTGTTAGGTGTGTCATTTTTTTTGCTTTACAAAAAGTATCATGATTGAAGAAGAAAGGAGGTAAACTCTAATAGGATAACCAAGCTCTAAGAGGAGATGCTTTAGAAAAGGACTAACTGAACAAGTAGGTCTAGGACTTTAAATCTCAACTTATTGAGGTTAAAAGTACTCAAAAACAACTAGAAGATCCTGTAGGACATCCTGCATAGGGGTAGAGTTATATTGAACAACTCTAGGAGGCCTTAAAATTAAAGGATCAACAAATTATCGAGTTTACAACCTTGAGACATATGGGGATAATTATAGATCCCAAGGTAGTACATGATATCCAATGACTCAAGTCCCTCTAAGACAAGACTAGGAAAGAAGTAAAGAATACTTATGAGTACTTCTATTTGGCCTATTTGATAGAAAAAAACTAGAAAATATAGCAAAAATGATCAAACAAGTGGAAGAACAACTATTTACAGGTAGTGAGTACTAGGAATTCTTAAAACCCTCTCATCTATGATAACATCAAAGGCACAACAACTCGACATGGATCATAATGACCTAGTCAAAAAATTATGAAAGATCATGAATGCCTAGAGGAACCTCTAAGTTTACAAGGAAAACTTAACATTGGTAAAGATATAAAAAATGAATAAGAAAATTTAGGTATTAGTTGATATTTAAATTCTTTAAATATTTGATCCACAAATGCATATATTGGATGATGATATTATTGATACAATGTTTGAAAAAGAAAAGAACCAATTGGATCAAGGGAACATAGTTGAGATCTATATGAAGCTAGGGCCAATATATTCTAAGCTACTAGATTTAATTGAAAAATAAGAGGAACCATAGAAAACCTATTTGAATATATAACAAGGGAAGTAGAAGACCTCACCTCAATCTAGTTTCCAAGAAACAAGGAATGGAAAAAATTATTGGGATTGTTTCCTTAGAAATTTTGATAATAAGAATCAAAGTTTTGATAATTTTATTGTAGATTTCCCAATTTTGTAGACTCCATGTCCAAGGATAAAGGTCATACCAATTGATTTTGGCATCCTATGAAGTCACCAAAAATATAGTATCCCAAGGGATTCACAAATTTTGAAGAAGTATATTACAAAGATAATGGAGGCCTCACACAAATTCTAATAATTTTTCTAAGTCTAGCACATATTTAGATTCACTTGCAAAAGAGGTTGATTGAATCTAAGAAATGATCTACTAGTAAAAGATTCATTACAAGAGGCGAAAGAGAGGTGGTTTTTGTGCTTTTTTAAGTAACTGTGAATCTTCATCTATTACGAGTTAAAGATTCAATTTTCATTGTTGTCATTGTAACCTTTATCTAATTAAAATTAATATTAACCATAACCAATAACATAACCCTACCTCAAAGGAAGCCTAGTTTTTAAAAAGAAAAACATATCCAAGAATAATTAAATTGTCCTTTATCCCCTTGTCATGTCGTGAAATAAGTGAATGTTTTGATTCACAACAGAAGCCCAGGGTGTTGGAAGTTAAAGTAAAATTTTATTTTGTACTTTACCTTTATTTAACTTTACCTGGACGACAGATGAGGTGGTCGACAGACTCCAATTTGGATGGCAAGAGGAAGAACGACAGACAAGAGAATTCACTCCTAAATTCTTCTTTCCTCCCTATTTCTTTTCTATCCTATTTTCTCTCCCTAATTTTCTCCTAAGCTATTTTTGGCTTATTCCTAAGTTATTTAAGGCTGTAATATAGGCTTTATTGATTAATGAACTTTTTGGAGCTTTACAATTATTCGAGAACCATATTTGGTATCAAAGATGGACACAATCTGAGGTGGGATCCCACAAAAAGCACGAGACCCGATGTAGATAAGGGAACCTGCACCAGGCATGAAACTAGAGGAGCAAACAAAACCAAGTGGACACATGGCAATCGAAAGACACAGGACACATGGCGAAGAGCAGATAGGAGGCTAACGTGAAAATCGAACGCAGACTTAGAGGATGCAAGACACATGGCAAGGATCAATTGGACACAAGTAGCAAGGGTGAGTGACAAAAAACACGCTTATGTGACAGAGCATGAGTGGGTGGAGGATTCAAAAGGGAGGCTTTTGATTGCCTATAGGCAATCGAAAGAACTATTGCTTGTTAGCTCTTTTAAACCACTAAATAATCCCTACTCTTGTGCATGTGAGATATTATACCAAAACATTTTTTTTGTCTAAGAAATTGCAGTAGTCAGAGAACAACTTCGTCGAAGCAAACCAAATCGTAGCCAACATAGGAACGAACCAGATGTGGATTTCATAGTAAAGAATCCTCATAGAGAAATCAATGTAATTCTGACAGAGTTAGACTAGCGGATCGTGTGCATTCATAGCTCCGCTCATTATTGTAGCAGAGAACATACAATGGATCTCTAGTTTGATTGGATTGTGCAGTGAATCAGAGTTGTGCAATAGAAGACTGTGTTTAATTTTTTTTCCTTTATTCTTTGTATTGAATCTCTCATAAAGAGTTTGTGGTTCTGTTATTGAAGACATCTGACAGAATTGGTAAAAGAAACCCGTAAAATTGTTTTTGTATTGAAAGAAACCCTAAAAAAAATTGTTTATTATCGTCCTAATACGCCATAGATCTATAAATGGCAGAAATAAATTATTTCTCAGCAAAGGTTTTCGAGGGTACGATATAAAAGATAGGGTTTTAAAATCTTATCCACGATGACTGAAGAACTAAGCACATCAGGTGCTTAAGGGATCTCATCCGAGGTGCTAGCCGACTTGGAAAGAGGGCTAGCTTGTAAGGAAGGAGTCAAGGGTTCGACTCCTACGGGTGTAATTTTTTGTTTCAATTTAAAAAAAAAAAACTACAAAGGGAGTAGCTTTATAAGGAAGTGTGACTTCCTTAGCTCACGGAAGGTGAGCTACTGTCATGGCAAGAGAGCATGCGGTAAGGCCCAAGGGCCATCATAGATCAAGGGTTCAAAACACTCTGACCTCACTTCTAAAGTTGATTTTTTTTTAAATTATTATATTAAAAAACTATTTATATCATATTTAATAAATTAAAACATAATTGTTTTTTTTTTTTTAAATTAAGCAATTTTTTTTTATTAAATAGAAATATAATTTTTTTTTAATTATAAAAAGAGGACATTGCCTAGGAGACAATTCATTGTAAAAGAAAAGTTTTTGATTCAGGGAATCATAAATCTGGTGTAAATAATCCTAAGAGGCTCAGTTTTGTAAAGGACACAACAAGTCAAATTGTAAAATTGTAATAAGGCATTGATGATAAGACCAAATGGTTGTTATCATGCCTTATGTGCAATTTTAGCACGAGAAGGTGCAGAGAGATTTGATAACAAAGTAAGAGTGTAGACACCAAAATAGCACCAATCTGATTATGTGACTGCAAACACTGATCGCTTTGACACACACAGCCCCTAGGGCAGCCCTCAGAGGTTAAACAGTGGTCCTAACCACTTTTGTAGCAATTTTGTAAGGTCAGAAGGCAATTTGGCACATTCAGGCACTTTGCTCAGTATCCGTCTCACCCAAGGACAAATTGAAATTGGGATCTGTCTCACCCAGGGACGAATTCTGAATTCGCTCTGGGTCAGGACGAATTCTAGGTTCAACGGGAAAAAAGAAAAATGGCACCAAGTGGCAGCCAAGGACAGTAAATTAATGCCTCCTGCATCGCATGCATGTGTAGGTGGGCAGATTGGATGTTAGAGGACTGTCACAAGGGTAGTCATGGAAGCCCAAGTCATGGAGGACTTTCCTCCCTCATGGGAAGGCATGACTGCCACATGGCGCTTATGCATGCCCCTCCAAAGAGACCCCCTGGGTCTATAAAATGGTGGAATTTCCCACCCAAAGAGGACAAGTTGGAGGCATTTTCAAGCAACGAAGTGCTACCAAATTGAATACCACATTTTACCCTTTTGATTCACCTCTTCCACATCCTTGATCTCTTTTGCAAGAGAGGTTATTGGGTGGCTATTGGAAGTGTGAATCCAGACCCAAAACTCGACATTTGACCACATTGATCTACCAATTCGTAGACAACCCATTACAAGAGATTTTTGGCCAATCCCAAGTGGATTGGTGCCGAAATCAGGTTCTAACGATGAATGGCCCACCCGAGCGCCCCGAATTTCTTAGTTTCATTTTAATTTCTTCTTTTGCCACTTGTTTATATTCCATTCCATTTTATGCTATTTAGATAGTTTATAATTTCGATTTCAAAATGTTTTGATCAAATCATACCATGTTTTGTCGCTTTTGTTGTCCTCACTAACTTGCAGGTAGCAACATCAAATTCCCATTGATGGAGGCCAAATTGGATAAATTCGACTATCTGGGTCGTCCCAATATGCCCCCAATTAGATAACCCCTATGTTTGTAGGTCTTTTGGAGATATTTAGATGCGACATTTGGGCAGCATCACTTTGGCGCTTTGTCGCAGGCAAAATTTGTCCTACCCAGAGACGAATTACAATAGAATTCATCTTTCCCAGGGACGAATTACAGTCAAATTTGAATCGGCGGTGTTTGTCTGACTGTTCTAATGGCAGTGGCCCTCTGGTAATGTTTTGAAGTCTTTGTCAAACTTGCAGGTTATTTGGAGTCATTTTATTCACCAGTTTAGCTAATCTTATGCATGCATCCTCTATTGGTTTTTAAGGTCAAACGCTTCATATTTTGTCACAGATGCTACTAATAATTTTATTGTTTATTTGAATGCAAGAGGAGCAGCAAGGATCAAGGATTCATCAACACTAGCAATGGCAACACTTTGGCCCACCCATTTCAAATGTGGGCATGTGGAAAGAGGAACACTAAGTCATGATTGTAACCAAAATTCATTTAATGCTTCTAGCCCCTGAAAAGGGAGGAGGCGTCTTTGTAACCGATATTAGGAGAGTTAAATAAAAAGGGTTGTGCTTTCTGTACTTTCTTTTATCTCCGTTCAATTTTCCTCTTTCATTTCATGCATTTCACATTTTAGGACTTAAGCATTTGTTTGATTTTGAATGCGTCACATTAGTATTTCTTTCTTTCGAAATCTCGTGCTTTCAGTGGCGATCACGGTGGGACCCTATCCCCTAGTTTTTCAGATCAAGAAACTAATCAAAAATTTGTGTTTTGTGCTTACAGGTACCATTGTTTGATCTCTGACTGTTATTCATCTTTTCCTGTGGCAAATACCTTACTGTAATTCGTCTGACCCTGAGACGAATTCTAATTCATCTCAAACAGGGACGAATTATGTTCTGGAATTCGTCTAACACAGGGATAAATTTTTTTCTATACATTTTCAGGGCCGAGGATCAGAAACAGCAATTTTAGGCAGAGAAAATGTAAGGGTCTAAATTGTTCTTGTCATTTTCTACTTTTTTTGTTTCTATTTTCTGTCAATTTTGCCTTCTTAAGGAAAGTAGTTGCTTCTGCCTGTTTTAATTTTTAATAAAAAGAACCACACACACATCACGTGGCATTTTTAAACTAAGGAGCTAGTCGTAAGACCCCAGCCCTTGATCAAGACCAACGGTGGGTTCATCACCACCTTGGCTTGATTTTTGCATCCATTTACCCCGATTGTCACTATTGTTAGGCATAAATCCTGATGAAAGCTGACCGAGTGTCACTGGGATGATTACCAGTGTGTGAGGATAAGTCTTCTATGGTAGGTGTCATTAACAGGACAATCCCCCTTTTGTACCGCCTACGTACCATGTACCATATGCTCTCACGTACCTATAGTTTTCCTCTTGTAAGGGCGGGTATATAGAGAGGTTGGTATATCGGCCGAGCAATGATATATTGAAGGGGCGACCATTTATGGGAGTCATATGAGCCTTCATTATGCATTTAAACATTCTTCAAAACTTAAAAAAAAAAACAAAATAAAAAACACACTAAACCAGTCTAAGACACACCATTAATCTTTAAAAGAGATAATCACCGTTTGTGTATGTGTGTGTTCATTTCTGCTTAGTGTAACAAAAAAAACCAAAAAATCATAAAAGAGATAAAATCTTCTTAGATGGTAGAAGAGCACCACCATGGTGTGCACCCGTAGCCAAGCCCAATCAAGGGCAGAAGCTACGAAAAGTGTACAAAGAGCGGGCACAAGTCGCCTTCGCTTTAGCCCTGAGGACTTGGCCATACCGCCTTGGCGGTCTAGACCACAAGAGAGACCACATAATTCCATGTCAAGGTGGAATTATAGGGACACCCCCTTGGGGGACGCGCCCATTCAGCACAACCCATTTCGGGAAGAAGCTTTACATGTGGCACTCAACATAAATAGAAGACCACCCTTATAGGCTAGATATGAGTGGCCACCGCACGATGAAGTTCTAGAGAGGCATAGTGTCCATGAGGAGAGGCCACATGACTATGGCATCCCTCCTTTGCCTCCCATCATTATTAGAACTGAAATACTAAACCCAGAACGCAGGGCTCTCCACACAGGGCGAGCTAACTCCACTCGCCCCTTTCACACCCATGAAAGGGAGTACGAGGAAGACCATCGCATTCCTTAAGAACAATATACAGCGTGGGAGCCTTGTGCTTCCGCACCTGCTAGATACCATGGTCACACATTGAGGCCAGAGCCTAGGGTAAATGCCGCCAACCTTGATAGAGGGAAGTGACCCATTGAAATCTTGGATCATCAAGACCGAGGCAAATACATAGGAGAAACATTCAAGCCTCCTAAGCCCAAGATGGCAGACCAAATTGACCTGGTAGTCACCATACATGCCACCTGCAAAGCCCAGATCACGCGGATTGAGCAAGATCATCAGCAGTTAGAGCGCTTATACCGCCTTAACAAAGAGCGCATTCAGCACGAAGCAAACGAGCTGCTTTATAACTTACCTGAGAGGGTTCCAACCCTTCGCACCCAAAAAGTAGAACCATATGAGAGGCATAATCCCTTGGTGTAGGATAGGTCTTCACGACCTCGTCAAGTTTTGCCTCTGAGATCCCATAGACCTGAGAGGGAGGCCACTCCCGGAAACAATGATGGGTACCCTCCACGGAGACCCACTCAAGGTCATAGGTCTCGCCCAGAGACTCCTCAGGAAGTTTACAAGGAGTATGAACAACAAGTAGAGCGGGCCGAAACACCCTATCAAGGCATAGGGGCTGCTATTAGGCCACCCCTCCATAGGCCTCCAGTCTCCCACAACTCACAACGGAAGAAAACAAAAGAGGAAGAGATTAAATCTTTCGATGCATACAAGGTGCTGTTAGAGTGTTTCGAGTCTGTGGAAACCAAAGCTTCTAGGCCCCAAAATCCCATGTTACGTCAACTCCATAGTCATCCGATGCATCCGTCAGTGCCCACACCTTCTTACCCCAAACATTTCAAGTTGCCTCAATTGGCAATCTTTAAGGGTGAAGAGGATGTTCAAGAGCATGTGACAAGATTCCTAAGCCAATGCTTTGGCATTCAGGACAATGATGCGTTGTTGCTGAGGACATTCATAACCATGTTCGTAGGTCCTGCCTCGGATTGGTTCACCTAGTTGCCAAAGCATAACATAAATAACTTGGATCAATTAGTGGACGCATTCCTTGAACGCTTTGCCTTCAACACCAAGAAGAAGGCATCACTAAGTGACCTGGCCAGCCTCAGGCAATATGAGGAGGAGACAATGGTGGCCTACGAGAATTGATGGAGGGCTCTGCTGTCTAAGCTACCCTACCTTCCCCCTATGTTCGACCTCACACAAATGTTTTCACGAAGTTGTCTGAGATCAATCTCTAGGCTATTGCAGTTGCAACAATACGCCACATTAGAAGAAGCTCTGGCGCAAGCTAGAGTTATCGAAGAGATCAAAATATAGGATGGCGATATTACCAAACCTAAAAAGAAAGAGTGGAACAAAAATACAAATACAGGGACTACGCAACCAAAACCCACTATGGTTAATCAAGTTACGATAAATGTTCCTAAGCCTGCACAAGAAATACAGCCTCAAAAGGCTAATTATCAGGTAGTGCCTCCTAATAATTATGAAAGAGAAAATAAAAAACAGGAGCAAAATCAGCAGCGTCGCCCTAAGCGACAATACACCCCTTATACGGAGTCTAGGGACTCCCTATTTGACCGCTTTTCAGTGGCAAATTTAATCACCCTTCCAGAGATCCAAACCATAGATCCTAACGCTCCCAAGCCTAAGGGATATAGAGAGGATTTATATTGTAGGTTCCACGAGCGAAGGGGACATGACTCGAACGCATGCTGGAAATTCAAAGGATTGATACAAGACTTTATTGATAATAAAACATTGGCAGTGGACAACCCCATAGCACCAAATAACCAGCAGATGGGGGTCTTCAAGGATCCCTTGCCTGCCCATGAGGCACAAGCAAAACCCCTTCAGGTTAATGAGGTGTGACAGAATCTCCCCATGTAAGGGTATGTGGGAATGATCAGCATAGTGACCAGGAACAAGAAATACCCAGGAGTTGCCCCCGAGGCAGCTACAACAGAAGTTCCAACAACGTTGCAAACTTAGCAACACCCTATGCAGTTACCTCTACCTAGACCTGAGGTCATGATACGGACCAAACTCACACAGAGTTTGCAGACCACATCAGCTAGGCTCTCCATATATGAGCTTATACAACAATCAACACCCCATCGGGAGGCTCTCATGGAGATTTTGAAAGCCATCGAGTTGTAGCCCCACCAAGCGAATTCCTTCAATAACTTTGTGGGACATGTAAAACTATGTACGGAGTCAGTCATTACCTTTCAAGAAGATGAAGTTAAATTAGTATCGAATGACATGGTAGATCCACCCTTGCATGTTATCGCGCGGGTCAACGGGATCCCGTATAAGAGGGTGTTGGTAGATACTGGCTCGTCTAGTAACATCATTACTATAGCAGCATTGAAACATCTAAAGCTGCCAGCCTCTCACATCACGGCTTCCACTTACACACTGTGAGCATTCAATGATGTGATATGCTCGACAATCGGCACAATTGTTCTACCCATTTAGGTAGGACAAAAGATGATACCTACATTGTGCCATATTTTGGAAGGCGAGATGGCATACAACATATTGCTAGGGTGGCCATGGATCAGGGACATGAAGTGTGTCCCTTCGATAACTCACCAGTGTTTGAAGTATGCATTTGAAGGAGAAGTACATGTAGTCCCGACGGACTTAGAACCCTTCAAATATTGCAATGCGATGTAGTTGATGCTGCAATTGACCCTCCCATCGATGCACTTGGATTTTCAGTTAAATCCATCTAGACAGGGTCCAATTCCGTGAGCACCACTGGTGACTAATCCATAAAAACCCCAGCCAAGTGCATCTTCATCATCTGCTCCTTCGCTACCAATGCCACCTGTCATGGCTAAACATAAGGACAAAGGGAAACAAATCTTGGAAGAGGCTCAACCCCTAGAAGAGGCGCTGCCAATAATATCAACCATCTCAATCGAAGAGATACCTAGCACAATGGAAGCTGAGGCTCCTAATCCACCCAACATGGAATGGACTCAGGAAGGCCTTCCATTCCCTCCCTATCAATCACCAAAAATTACTGTTGAAATGGCTAGTACGAGCCTGGGGGAGTATCTAGTGCAGAATGTTGTAGCAACGCCCACGCTAGAGTCAGTGCAAGACATGGGGATACCTCGCATTCCCATCGGGACAGTTGTTCCTTTAGGCTACCCATCGAACCAGACCAATTTTGTGTATGGGGGCCTTGACCATGGTGCTGAACCATGCATGCAAAAGGACGAGGATGAAGAGCCTTTTGCATAAAATGTCAACTATCTGTCTAAACCAGACTTCGTTCTGAGATACCTTGGCCAATGCAATTGGCATGGATACGGGATATGTAGGTATGAGCAAGGAGTGCGTGTCCTTTGCCAGCCAAGATACCAAATGCCTTATGACAAGTATGGAGTAGGGTTCAACCACCCCCTGCCCTTAGACATCTTGGTGGAAAACATGTAAGGCCTAGGAATAGGCAACAAGGGTGGATTGGCATCAGATCCCTATGCCAAACCACACACAACATATACATTGGGATATTATCTCCCATGGTCAACCACCACCCTTGATAACATCAATAACCCTTATCCTTTGATAGAGAGAGGTGAAAGTTTGAGAACTCGCTTTCAAGGAGAGCATAAACAGTGTCCAGAAGGATCTTTGGAGGATGAATCAGAACATGAACCAGTTTCATACGTTCCCTTCGAATCCAATAGTGATCACTCACGAGAGATTCCCATGAATAACTAGTAAGAGATCTTTTTGAAACTGTTTCGTTTAGAGGTTCCAGTTGAGCCAGTGTTGTGTCAAGAGAATCAGATCCCCCCACAGAGTGTGGACCAACAACAATGGGACCAGATTAATTTTATAGAACAAGGTGAGCCCTTAATGTCACAAGCAGTTGTTGAAGAAAATGAGCATTTTTGGATCTTCGACAGTGATTCAGAAGATGAAACTAAGATGGCCTATCTCAACCACATGCAACAAATGCAACAAAGGCAACAAATGCAACAATGGCATCCCTTGGAAACTAATGACTTATTTGCACAGATGGGCATACTACTAGGACATGAGTGGTATGTAGACCTAGTAGGGTGGGACCAAGTGTTGGATCCGTGGCTCCAAGTTTACGACGAGCACCGTCCACCCCGAGACCCTATAATGACATCAGTTCTAATGGAAGATCCTATCTTCCTATCAGCACATAGGGTCGATCCGTTCATGCCTGTCCCTCTAGATCCAGATCCAGAACACAGGGAACATCTAGAATGTTTGAGTCGTCACACCCGTGGTAATGGAGACCAAATTCATTTCATCCACATAATCTCCATTGATTTGACTGCACCCATCTGCAATCCGACCGATCCAGCATGGTCCTTGCATCTAGACATAGATGCCATCGACTGGGATCGCATCAATTCACCTCTCTCCCCATCAGAGTACTAACCTTTCGGTAAAATGCCTCATTTTACCCTGGGGACAACTCCGAATATCTTTCAGGCTGAAGAGGAACCCGAGGTTCCCAACACAGATTTAAACTCAGCTAATGATATCCATTTGATCCCGAATCCACATCAGTTGGAGGACAGATCCCACATGTCAGTCGAGGAGATGACTGACGTAGACATCGGCTTAGATCTAATGAATCCATAGATTATCAAGCTAGGGGTAAGCTTATCCCCTGAAGAGCAAGCCGACTACATTGCCCTTCTCAAAGAGAAGAAAGAGGTTTTTGCATGGTCATATAGAGACATGTTGGGGCTAGATCCGTAGCTAGTCACGCATAATCTAACGCTTGATCCAAAAATCAAGCCAGTTAAGCAAAAACTATGTAAGATGCACCCAACAATGGCCTTGATGGTCAAAGATGAATTGCAAAAGTCGTTGGATGCACAGTTTGTCATCTCGCATGGATTATCCGCCATGGCTGTCCAACATGGTGCCCGTCAAAAATCCCGACGGGAGAATTCGCATATGCACTGATTTTTGAGATCTAAACAAAGCGAGTCCTAAGGATGATTTCCCCTTGCCAAGCATCGACGCGTTGGTAGATGCTATAGTAGGTCACGAAATGCTATCCCTCATGGATGGTTTCTCGGGATACAATAAGATTCATATCAATCTTGAGGACCAACTAAAAATGGCGTTCACAACGCCTTGGGGGACATTTTGTTATAAGGTCATGCATTTTGGCCTTAAAAATGCTGGCACCACCTACCAACTTGCCATGACATACATCTTCCATGATTACATGCATAAAACTTTGGAATATTACATGGATGATTTGTTAGCCAAGTCTCTTTTGCGCTCAGATCATCTCGATGACTTAAGCAAGATCCTCGATCGCCTCATGGAGCATAAAGTCAGATTGAATCCCAAGAAGTGTGTATTTGGCATCACATCTAGAAAACTCTTGGGTTTCATAGTCTCAAAGCGAGGTATCGAGGTGGACCCAAAGAAAGTCAAGGCAATCCTTGAAATGGTTCCCCCAACTACCATTAAGCAGCTTAGAAGTTTGTAGGGAAAGGTCGCGTCAATCAAGTGCTTCATAGTGTAGTTATCTGACAAGTGCCGACCCATGAACAAATTATTACACAAGGGGGTTACATTTCACTGGGATGACGAGTGCCAGTCAGCCTTTGATGACATCAAACAATACTTGGCCTCGTCGCCAGTATTGGCACCACCTAGACCAGGAGTGCCATTCTACTTATACATCTCAGCCATCGAGGTGGCACTCGGGTGCCATGTTGGCCCGAAGAATGAACTTCACAAAGAATAGGCTACTTATTATCTTAGCCGCACCTCGGTCAGTTATGAACTTAACTATGCATATGTCGAGAAACTCTGCTTGGCAGTGGTGTTTGCTACCAAAAAGCTACACCACTACATGCTGAGCAACACTACATATGTTGTGTCTAAGGAGAATCCATTGCGATACATGATGAGTCATACTTTTTGATGGTTCTAAATGTGAGCAAGGTGGTGGCGCGAGAATAGTATTCTTCACACTATAGGGTGCTCCAATGCCCCTGTCATTTAAATTAAATTTCCCATGCACCAACAATAATGTAGAGTATGAAGCCTTGCTCATAGGTCTTCAGACAACAATTGCCATGAACATCAAACGACTGAACATCTTTGGTGATTCGTTGTTAATTGTCAATCAATTCAAAGGGGTATTCCAATGCAAATGCCCAATTCTGCAGGCTTATAAAGCCCTTGTGGACAAATTCTTGGCAAAACTTGAGTGGTATGACATCGAGGCACTCCCTCGATCATCGAATCATTTTGCGGACACAATGGCCTCCTTGGGGTCACTAATCCCTCAAGACCTTTCTGGTGATATGACAACCATTCAAGTCAAAACCTTGTCGCAATCCGTGATGGAGCATGCAAGCTCTAACTTGACGCCAGGAATCCACATGATCCAGATTGAACCATCCTCGAATAAGTTCTCTCGAATCCATGATCTTCTAAAACATGCCAACTAGGGTTCCTTGTTCTCCCCTACTCCCATTAATAGCAACACAACACTATTCTTACAAGTTCTATCTCACTAATCGTTTGCTAGGGATGAACTTCAAGAGGGATTGGCTATTCATACCGTCGAGGTTTCCGATCAACAGGACTGGTATTTACCCATTAAAGACTACCTCAAGTTAGGTAATCTCTCGCTTGGATTGACACACGCTGCAAAAAGAGCATTCAAGTAGAAAGCGGCTAAGTATGTCTTGATAGGAGACATTTTGTATCATCGCAGCTATGAAGGAATCCTCCTTCGTTGCTTGGACCAGCAAGAGTCCACTTGGGCAGTCACCCAAGCGCATGATGGTACGTGTGGTGGCCACTTCAGTGGTATGGCCATCATAGAGCGCATTCTTTGCATGGGCTATTATTGGCCATCTTTAGAGCGAGATTGTTGCGCATATGTCAGGAAGTGCATGAAGTGTCAGGACCATGCCAATTTGATGCATGTACCTTCCTAGGCCTTGCAGATAGTCCAGTCCGCTTGGCCATTTTCATAGTGGGGCTTCGATCTAATTGGAAAGATCTCCCCTACATCGTCAGGCCGTCACATGTTTATCATAATGGCCATAGAATATTTTACCAAGTGGGTGGAAGCAGTTTCGCTTACCTCTACGATAGGACCCCGCATTATGGAGTTCATTTTGCATAACATCATATGTCATTTTGGTATTCCATCTAAAATAGTATCGAATAATGGGACGCCATTCAAGAACAAAGACATGCGTGCTTTGACCACAAAGTACAAAATTTAGCATAGTTTTTCGACATCCTATTATTCGCAGGTGAATGGGCAAGCAGAAGCATCAAACAAAATGCTAGTTGCCATCCTTAAAAAGATAGTCATAGAAATTCATAAGGATTGGCACATCCAAATCCCACTTTCCCTATGGGCCTATCACACTAGCATTCGGAAGCCCACTGGGGCGACTCCATTTTTGCTCGTGTATGGCTTCGAGGTAGTCATGCCTCTCGAGTTGGAAATTCCTTCCCTGCGCATATCAATGCAAGAGTTCATCGATGATGACACTGCATGGCAGGCCCGATTAGACCAGCTTACGTTGCTTGATGAATGATGCGTTAATGCTCTCAAGCATTTATGTATCTATCAAGAGTGACTTAAGAAAGCTTACAACATGAAAGTTCACCTGAGGGACTTTCGGGTTGGTGATTTGGTTTTGAAGGAAAACCAATAGAACTCTAGTTTGTCATCCCACCTAAGGGACAAGTTCGTGGCAAATTGGTTAGGTCCATATGTCATTGATAGCAAAATAGGACCCGAGACATACCGGCTAGCCTCTCTTGACGGAATCAAGGAAACAGAACCCTTGAATATCATTCATTTGCAACCATTCCATATCTAAGAGAGCCATATCCCAAAAATGCTCCAAGGATTCAT
This sequence comes from Wollemia nobilis, assembly GCA_028583015.1. Taxonomy (NCBI): domain Eukaryota; kingdom Viridiplantae; phylum Streptophyta; class Pinopsida; order Araucariales; family Araucariaceae; genus Wollemia; species Wollemia nobilis. The sequence continues at coordinate 6,137,055 of JAQPPZ010016856.1, forward strand.
ATAATCGCTTGGTCAATCCCAAAAATGCTCCAAGGATTCATATAATCGCTTGGTCAATACCAAAAATGCTCCAAGGATTCATATAATCGCTTGTTCAATCCCAAAAATGCTCCAAGGGTTCATATAATCACTTGGTCAATCCCAAAAAAGCTCCAAGGATTCATATAATCGTTTGGTCAACCCCAAAATGCTCCAAGGATTCCCACAATCGCTTGGTCAAAAATAAATAAATTCAAAATCCAAAAATCATCAAAAACAACAAAAAAATTAGCATCTCATTTCCAGGCATGCTCAAATTCATCAATAAAAAGCTCTTCTCATATTTCATCTTCATATTCACAAAAATCAATCCATCAAAAATACAAAAATATACAGCTGCATTAAGCATCGCATCCATACATTGCATATTTGTGGTCGTACAGGTCAAAGGCACCATAGGCTGTAATTGCTCTGCTAATCCATCTTGTTCCACATTTTTCCATTTTATAAGCAGTCCAAAAAACAACAAAAATACACCATTTATCGCTTTTTACCACACTAGAGTCAGTGGTCTTCTAATGTATCAAGAGTTTTCATCTTTCAATCATAATTTTGCTTTCTAGCCATGTACTGTACCAAGTCAGGCATATTTTACAAAGGTAGAGTTCTACTTGGATCACACCTTGTTACGTAGCATCCCAACACAAATTAAAACACATAAAAATTCCCAAGTTGTGTGAACGAAAGATTACACCTGCAAAGCAATCCAGGTCACCATAAGCGAAATGGCTATCTTGCTCATCCCCCTATGCGAATGACCCAAAGAATGCTGAGAGTTGGCAAAAGGACAAGCATCCTCCCTACCCAATTCCCCAAGAATCCCAAAGTTCTCAATAGTTGCAAAACATCAAAATTTTGCAAAACGTCAAAACTCCAAAAAATTTGACATCATCCCCAGAGTGCATACATCAAAAGGCACAAACAATAGTGATTCTCGTCACTCCATATCCAAATCCCTTGCTCAAAAGAAAAAAAACAAAAATAAACAGTGATTTTATCACTACAAAGGAGCAAGTATCCCAATACAATTAAAGAAAAGAAGGGAGTCGAACTTGAATCCCTGGAACTCTCAGCATTTCGACAGGTCATGAGGCAAGCCTCAGTATCGGTTTGGTTGATAGCCTATCGATCACTAGTATTAAACCTCCTGCATGACGATACATCTATCACATTAACTTGTGTGCAGATCAATGTTTGCATGTGGATGTGCTAGCTTATGGTATCCTAGATAGCACCGCAGATTAATCTGACTAAATACAATAAAGGAGTTAGTGGAGCTAATTAGGTGATCCTCGATACGAGTTTGGTTGACAGCCTATCTGGCATTGGCGGTATCCTGACAAATACCACATAAATGAACTCAACTGCACACACAGGGATGTGAAATAACTTGGTCAAAAACAAGTTCGATTCATACCTTGTTCAAAAATGTTGTAAGATAAAGTATAGTCATGGCTAGTGAGTTAAAACCGTCTGAGTTTCAGAAAACCTTAGCTACATCTCTAAAACAACTGCGCTACTTTTCATCCTTACAATACCATCAAAAAAAAAAAAACCACATGTATACATACCAAGTCATTTACCACAGCAATCGCCTAAAATCAAAATAACAAAGTTCTAAATGGTCTATGGTGCCCTAACCAACCAACACAAATTCATTTCATCCATTACATTTTGCATATCACATATAAATAAAAAAAAATTGCATTCATCATAACATATGCATCCATCAAAATAAATCAACATGCATACATCCATATTCATCAACCATTATGCATAAGATCAAATCATCACATGTGCATAAAAAAAATAAAGTCGGTATATATATATATATATATATATATATATATATATATATATATATATATATATATATATATCGTCAAAAAAAAATGCTCGTAGGCTACAAAAATGGTCCTCTGACCCCGCAATCATACTAAAAAACACCCAGCCTAAGGCATCGACCACCATGATCACGTAGGATCGGTGTGACGGGAACTACCCCCCATGGTGTGGGTCCTATGGGACCCCTCAGGGTGGCTACTACTAGCCCCTGCATCACACCTGCTATCACCTCCCTCATCCAATCGCCTATGACGAGATGATGCTAACTACTCAGTACCACTATCCCTCGTCTGGTGCAAAGATCCACCTCCCGATGACTCAGGTAGCTGCCCATCAATTTTCTTAGCCCGTCAGAAGCAAGGATTCAAGAATGCATGCCATTTCCATACTTGGGGCATCAAAATTTGGTTAGGTTACCAAGAAACCCTAATCATTAGTGCTTTGGTTATCTATTTTTGCTCGGCGCTGCACCATGCATAGCACATCCCAAAAAGGGGCATCTGTAGACACCAAAATAGCACCAATTCGATTATGTGACTACACACACTGATCGCTTTGACACACGCAGCTCCCAGGGCAGCCCTCAGAGGTTAAACAATGGTCCTAACCACTTTTGTAGCAATTTTGTAAGGTCAGAAGGCAATTTGGCACATTCAGGCACTTTGCTCAATATCTGTCTCACCCAGGGACGAATTGAAATTGGGATCCGTCTCACCCAGGGACGAATTCTGAATTCGCTCTGGGTCAGGATGAATTCCAAGTTCAACGGGCAAAAAGAAAAATGGCACCAAGTGGCAGCCGAGGACAGTCAATTAATGCCTCCTGCCTCGCATGTGCGTGTAAATGGGCAGATTGGACGTTAAAGGACTGTCACAAGGGCAATCATGGAAGCCCAAGTCATGGAGGACTTTCCTCCCTCATGGGAAGGCATGACTACCACATGGCGCTTATGCATGCCCCTCCAAAGAGACCCCCTGGGTCTATAAAATGGTGGACTTTCCCACCCAAAGAGGACAAGTTGGAGGCATTTTCAAGCAACGAAGTGCTACCAAATTGAATACCACATTTTACCCTTTTGATTCACATCTTCCACATCTTTGATCTCTTTCGTAAGAGAGGTTATTGGGTGGCTATCGAAAGTGTGAATCCGGACCCAAAACCCAAAATTTGACCACATTGATGTACCAATTTGTCGACAATCCAGTACAAGATATTTTGGGCCCATCCCGAGTGGATTGGTGCCAAAATCAGGTTCTAACGGTGGGCGGCCCACTCGGGCGTCCCACACTTCTTAGTTTCATTTTAATTTTTTCTTTTGTCACTTATTTATATTCCATTCCATTTTATGCTATTTAGATAGTTTATAATTTTGATTTCAGAATGTTTTGATCAAATCATACCACGTTTTGTCGCTTTTGTTGTCCTCACTAACTTGCAGGTAGCGACGTCAAATTTTTGTTGATGGAGGCCAAATTGGAGAAATTCGACCATCTGGGTCATCCCAAAATGCCCCCAATTAGCTAACCCATATGTTTGTAGGTATTTTGGAGATCTCGAGATGCGACATTTGGGCAGCATCACTTCGACGCTTTGTCGCAGGCGAATTCGTCCTACCCGAAGACGAATTACAGTAGAATTCGTCCTGCCCAAGGACGAATTACAGTAGAATTTGAATCGGTGGCATTTGTCTTACTGTTCTGATGGCAGTGGCCCTTTGGTAATGTTTTGAGGTTTCTGTCAAACTTGCAGGTTATTTGGAGTCATTTTATTCACCGGTTTAGCTAATCTTATGCATGCATCCTCTATTGGTTTTTAAGGTCAAATGCTTCATCTTTTGTCATAGGTGCTACTAACAATTTTGTTATTTCTTTGAATGTAGGAGGAGCAACAAGGATCAAGGATTCATCAACACCAGCAGCGGCAACACTTTGGCCCGCCCATTTCAAATGTGGGCATGCAGAAAGAAGAACACTAAGTCATGATTGTAACCAAAATTCATTTAACGCTCCTAGCCCCTGAAAATGGAGGAGGTGTCTTTGTAACCGATATTATGAGAGTTAAATAAAAAGGGTTGTGCTTTCTATACTTTCTTTTATCTCCGTTCAATTTGTCTTTTTCATTTCATGCATTTCACATTTTAGGACTTAAGCGTTTGTTTGATTTTGAATGCGTCACATTAGTATTTCTTTCTTCTAGAATCTCATGCTTTCAAAGAGGTTATGGACTCAAAATTGTGTTTAGTCAACTTCAAAATGCAGTGATCGCACATCAAAGGCATCCTGACTCAGGGTACGAGGTAGATTTTGAAACAACTAATTCAAGAGTCAATTTGAACAATCATAATCAGTACAAGCTACACCAAAAGAATCATAGTATACACACTACAGTAATTCAATGGAAATCCTAGAACCAGAATCACCAGAAATCATACAAATAAGTGACGACAACGAAGAAGTGGCAGATGAATTTGTAAATCAAGAGTTATCATCCAAACATCAAGAGGAACAAGCAATCAATGATAGAGTAGACCAAGTCAGATTTGACTTAAATTTGTAATATATTTCTTCTTCCTTCTTCTTCTTTCCTTATTTTAGCAAAAGTACTTTATTGTAACTATGAAATAAAAATAGTTTTTTGGTAACTATGGCCTCACACAATAGCTTACCTATACCAGAATTTAACGGTTATGACTATGAGTATTGGTCTATAAATATGAAGACCTTGCTCATAGATAGAGGTTTGTGGGACATCATATAAGAGGGCTACACAAAACCCTCAAACTAGACAACACTTAGTACCGCAAGCAAGAAAACATGAAAAGAAAAGAAAAACAACAACTCATCTACTCTTCTCATCTCCAAGCTGCATTGGAGAAAAGCATATTTCCCAAAATTGCTGCTTGTACGACTGCACAAGCTACATGGAAAGCATTGAGTGATGGATTCCAGGGTAGTAATCAATTGAAGCAGATAAGGCTTCAAACATTGAAGCGAGATTTTAAAAATCTCTAAATGAAATATGATGAAAAAGTCGGTGATTATTGTGTTAGAGTAAAAGCAATTGTAAATAAAATGGTTACACTAGGTGAAGAAATCAAGCCTGAGATAATTGTAACAAAAGTGTTGAGAACACTTACACAGAAATGGAACCATATTGCCATAATAATAGAAGAATCCAAAGATATTTCTCTTTTAACATTCGATGCATTGATCGAATCATTAATGTCACATGAAGAGAGGTTTCCTGAAACTCCTTCAACCATCTATGGAGCCGATGATAATGCCTTCACTTCCAATGAAAAGAATGGAAGAGGACCGGGAAGAGGTCAAGGTAGAGGTAATAAAAGAGGTAGAGGTAGATGTAACTATAGAGGAGGAAAATCCAACAGAGGAGGCAACCGAAATAGAGGAGGCAATTCCAATAGAGGAGGCAACTCATACATAGGAGGCAACCAACAAATATGTGGAAATCAAAATCGAGGTGGAAATCAAGGGCAAAGTGGCAATCAAGGGCGAGGAAGTGACAAGTCCAAATTAACCTGTTTAAACTATGGCAAGCCAGGTCACTTCATTCGTGACTGCTGGTCAAAATATTCACAATCTAGCAACAGTCAATATGGAAATTATGGAGAAGAAGATGATGCTTCTAATATTTTTCTATTATATGGAAAATCAGATCAGAATCTAAATGATACATGGATTCTAGATACTGGTTGCTCAAACCATATGAGTGGAAAATAAAATCTATTTGCTAATCTAGATTCCACTTATAAATCTTAAATCAAATTAGGGGATGACAAAGCATTGCAAGTAGAAGGAATTGGAGCCATGGCAGTTCCAACCAAAGACGGACTAAAGAAAGTGAATGACATCTATTACACTCCAAAGCTCCAACACAATTTGCTCAACGTTGGAAAAATGATGTAGAACAATTACAAGCTTGTATTTGATGAAGGACAATGTATTATTTTTTATAAAAATAATTGTAATCGTGTCATCACACAGGTCCCCATGACCAAGAACAAGTTATTCCCTCTCAAATTTGTTGACATAGGGGGAGCTCAACTTGCAAATGTAGCCATAACAAATCCAAGTGTGATGTGGCACTTGCGATATGGTCACCTTAATGCTCCTTGCTTGAAATTGCTATCTTCTCAAGCTATGGTGACAGGACTTCCTAAAATCAACGAACAAAAGGAAGTCTGTGAAGGGTGTGCTTTGGGAAAGCACTCTAGGTTGAAGTTTTCAAAAGGACAAGCATGGAGAGCCAACTATCGACTTTAGTTAGTACATTCAAAAATCTGTGGTTCGATGCAAACATAGAGTCTCAAAAACAATTCTTATTTTCTCACTTTCATAGATGACTTCTCTAGGATGTGTTGGATTTATTTCTTAAAGCACAAATATGAAGCATTTGATTGCGTCAGAGATTTCAGAAACAATGTAGAGAATCAAAGTGGGAATTATGTAAAATATCTTCGAACAGATTGAAGAGGTGAATACTCCTCAAAAGAATTCTTGAACTATTGTAAAGAAAGTGGGATCAAAAGGCAATTAACCACTGCCTATACCCCACAACAAAATGGTGTGGCTGAAAGAAAGAACCGCACCATAGTTGAGATGGTGATATCGATGCTTCAAACAAAGCATCTAACTAATATGTACTAGGCTGATGCTGTAAAAACAAGTGTATATATTATAAATAGAAGTCCAACTTCTAGTTTAGATGGCATCACTCCTTATGAGGGGTGGTACGAAAAGAAACCAAATGTAAAGCACTTCAAAAATTTTGGTTCTTTAGCATATGCCCACATTCCTGATGAGAAAAGGAAGAAGCTTGATCCCAAAAGTCAAGCTTGTATATTTCTAGGGTATTGTGAGTCTACAAAAGCATATAGACTCTACAATCCCAAGACTCATAAAATTGTACTCTCTAGGGATGTAATTTTTTATGAAGGGGGAGAATGGGGTCATCAAAGAATTTTTGTTGATGATGAGTCCCAAGATGTAAATTCTTCACAGGTACAAGAGATATAGCAGGTGTCTCCAAAGAAAAGCAAAGGCACACCACCCCCTCCAAGACCAAGAAGTTCAAGTACATCAACCGCCAGTCCAAGTCCTTCTCCACAGAGATCAGTAAGTTCTTCATCGATGGACATTGACTCTCCGTTAAGAGGCAGAAGAACTTTACAACATCATCCTTCCTTTCAGATGTTGGATCAAAATTTTCAAAGAAGATTCACTAGAAGCCAATCTAGTGACATGAATTCAGTTCTGCAACAACTTGAGAATTTGCAATTGTATGGGGTTGATAACTCCCAAGAACCTAGAGGAGATGAAGTCAATTATGCTTTATTTACTAGTACACAACTAGAACCAGCTAGCTATGAGAAGGCATGTACTCAAAATGTATGGCAAGAAGCCATGAAAGAGGAAATAACCTCTATAAAAAATAATGATACATGGGAGCCAATAAAGCTACCCAAAGGTAAAAAATATGTTGGATGTAAATGGGTCTACAAGACCAAATACAAAGCTAATGGAAGCATTGAGAGGCATAAGACGAGACTAGTAGCAAAAGGTTTTACTCAAAAATATGGCATTGACTATGAGGAAACTTTTGATCCTATTGTAAGACAAGAGACAATCATATCAATTATTTCCTTCGCAGCCCATAAAGGATGGAATGTTCAACACATGGATGTAAAGAGCGCTTTTCTGAATGGATACTTGACAGAAGAGGTTTATGTTCAACAACCTCAAGGTTTCCAAGAACAGGGAAAAGAAAACCTTGTTTACAAATTGAAGAAAGCACTTTATGGCCTCAAGCAAGCACCAAGAGCTTGGTACTCACGCATTGATGGCTATTTTAGTGAGTATGGATTCACAAGAAGCAAAAGTGAACCAAATCTGTACTACCTAAAGCATGGAGTAGACATTCTCATAGTTTGTTTGTATGTGGATGATCTAATATTTATAGGTAGTAACAATAAAATGAATATGGAGTTCAAACACTCCATGATGAAGCAGTTCCAGATGAAAGATCTTGGTTTAATGCGATACTTCGTAGGCATGGAATTTCATCAATCAAATAAAAGGATCTTCATATGTCAACACAAGTATGCTCGAGATATGATTAAGAAATTTGCCATGGAGTAGTGCAAATCAGTTGCAACTCCAACTGGACATGGGATCCAATTGAGCAAGGATGATGGAGCATCAAAGGTTGACATGACCACTTACATAAGCATGGTTGGGAGTCTGATGTTCCTCACCAACACAAGGCCCGATATTCAATATGTTGTTTCTCTAGTTTCAAGGTTTATGGCTAGTCCTTATGAGCTGCATCTACAAGCAACTAAAAGAATATTGAGATATGTAAAAGGTACATTGGATTTTGGAATCCATTACCAACAATGTAAGTATGTGAAATTAGTTGGCTTCAGTGACAGTGATTGGGGCAGAAATATAGATGACAGGAAATCTACATCAGGAAATTGTTTTAATCTAGGATTACGACTAATTACATGGAGTTCCAAGAAACAAACTGTTGCAGCATTGTCATCGACTGAGGCTGAGTATATAGCCATCACACATGCTAGTACTCAAGCCCTATGGTTGAGAAAAGTTTTTGAAGAGATTGAAGAAAGTCAAAGTGGTCCAACTCGACTGTATTGTGATAACATAAGTGCCATTCAGCTGACATACAATCCAGTCCATCATAGCAGATCAAAGCATTTCGATATGAAGTATCACTTCATTCGAGATATGGTGGAACAACAAATAGTTGAGCTTCAATATTTAACACTTTGGATAATATTGCATATATCTTCACCAAAGGTATTGCTAAAGCTCAATATATAAAGCTGAGAGACTGTATAGTCAGACCTCTCAACTTTAAGGGGGAGAATGTTGGAAGTTAAAGTAAAAATTTATTTTTTACTTTACCTTTATTTACCTTTACCTGGACGGCAGATGAGGTGGTTGGCAGACTCCAATGTGGACGGCAAGAGGAAGGACGGCAGACAAGAGAATTCACTCCTAAATTCTTATTTCCTCCCTATTTCTTTTATATCCTATTTTCTCTCCCAGTACATTTACAATGACCCACTAGGTGAGAAAATCGCCTATAAATGCAGACTCCGTAGTCCAAGCATTCCATCTGTTTTTGGAGCAAAGACGCATACCCACTGTTTTTTTCTTTCTTTGATTGTTGCAATTAGCTTGTCCTGTAAAGATGTCTTCCGACTGTGGCAACTGCGACTGTGCTGACAAAAGCCAATGCACGTATGTATAACCTCTCCTCTTCCATCCCCTTCTATCTTCTCAATTATTATACTAATATCGCCTCAGGTAGTTTGGAGTTTCCTTTGAATTAATAAGCTGATGTTGATGTTATGAAATGGCCTCACAGTAAGAAGCGCAACACCTTCCAGGTGGGAGTCGTGGAAACGAGCTATGGCATGAGGTGGGTTTCATGGTGTTAAAGGGTTTTTGTACGCTTTTGTGTTAAATATAAATTGAAACCACTAAGTGTTAAAAAGCCCGTCACAAGTGATGAACAAATGAATGAAGGCTTCCTTTATCAATAAATAAATATTTGGGATACCTACCGCAAAGTCTTCCGTAACAGGCTATTGCTATGATTCCGGTCACTACAGCTACTCAGTTTATGTTAGCTATGCCCGTGTATTTTCTCAAAAATAAAAGCGCTTCGTGGGTGTAGACTCAGTAAAAATTGTGTTGAATCTGAAAATTACATACGTGCTTATTTTTCTGCTAGTTTTTATTTTTTTACTTTGTGATTATTAAAGGGTAAAAAATAAAATAACATCAACATCAGCTTATCATAAAAAATATATATCATAAAGCTTTGGAATGTCTATGCTTGTATCCTCAAGCTATAAAATAGGCATCTGTGCATCTACGGATTACAAGAAGTGGTTTGATTAACAACAGGACATAAAGTGTTCAGGTTCCGCCATTATTAAAATTGTTATTATTATTGAAGAATTGAGAACAAATAAATAATCAGATTTTAATAGAATTTTATTTTATCTTTTGAATATTAAAATATAATAAATATTAATTTTTTTTCCAATAAAGATAAGTATTAGAAAGTTTTTTATAACACATAAACATTGGAGAGTAAGGATTTTCAGATTATAAGCCAAGGTTTTATATCATATAAATCCATGTAAACATATGGTACTTGAACTTATAGCAATACATGAATATGTTTATATGTCAGTGGAATAAAATTAAGGTAAGGTTAAGTGTATCAATGTTATATATTAGATCGGACTGTTATGTTTTCTATAAGCTCTATTTCAATAATGTTTATTTAGCTATTTAGAGAAAAAAAATTATATGAGGGTCCTATGGATTTTTTAGGTGTGTTTAGTGCGAGAAGGACTTAAAAAATCATAATGTATTCTTCTTTAATATCTTTTTTCTTTCGTTGATGGGGTTGCTTTTCTAAGAAATAATACGTTGGATTATTCCATTGTTAGAGATCATTAAATGTTAATTCATTATTTGAAAGAAAAATTATTACAGAATTTGTGGAGGATGGAGGATTGACCTTCTTATTAGTTTTGTTTGGAATTTGTAGCTCGAAAGGAATAAAAAAATATTAAAAAAAATAAAAATCAAATCCAACCTTATATTTATATTTTCTTACCCCACATAGTGTTTGTATGTATGCTGTCCATCATGGGAATTTTTGAGTGTGAAACATATTGGATATAAGATATAAATATGCATGTGATGATGTTCTATGAGAGGAGTTGGCACACTCTATTTGTATCAATCAAAGATAAAAATAAAAATGTTCAAAAATTGGGTTCAATAAACTTAATTGACATTGTTTTTAAAGAAAAATTATGACATCAAACATATTTTTAGGGAATGATGAAGGAAAAGCTAATATTTAGTTAAAACAATGTAAATTTGTAAAGAAACAATGCATAGTCTAGATTATTCATTATAGGGATAAATATTATGATAAAAATGACAAAGACATATTTCAACTAAGGCTAATCTTAGTTATTATTGATGCTATAAGAAATAAGAAGAATAGACAAAAAAATAACATTGTTTTTATATATATCCAATATTGAGAGAGGTAACTAATGAATATTCTTTCTATTAATAAAAATTATATCAAATATTTGATCAATGAAAATGTAGTATCTTTAGAAGAAGGGGGAGTTAAGAAAAAATGTTTAATGAAAAAGGTAATCTAGAAATGATTTATAGATATTATGCTTGAATTTATTCTATTTGACCTAACAATAGATGTGATGATTTTATATTCATAAGAATGACCCCAAAAAAATACACATATAACTTATTATAACATTTTATTGAATTGTTGTTCTTTCCTTGTCATCTCTTGTGATTTGGGCTAAATGGTTCACATGAAACTCAAAGTGATCAAAATAAATAATATTTCGATATGTGTGCATTACCTAAAATGAATCATTATTGATAGTTTGTGAAAGCACGAGGATACGGAAACAAAAAGGAATATGCCAAGCACGGTGCGTGTAAAACCAAACTTAACGCTAAAAGCCTATGTATTGAAACATGCATGAAAGGAAAGAACATAGATGAATCGACACAAGATAAAAGCAATATGAAAGATGCCCTCTTTATTGATATGCTTTCAAAGTCGTGTTACAATGCGTCTCCTTCCTTTTTAGGGGATAGGAGCATCAAATATGTTTCTTATCACATCCATGGATAGCAATCCTTCTTCCGCGTGCCCACATGTAAGATGGGCGGACCAAAACGTCGTCGCCGCTTGTGTATATGATTTTTGGCTCCTTCCTGCTCCTTCGATGTCGAAGACCTGCGTTCAAGGAAACAAAAAATATCAGTAGCACCTGCAGATAGAATAGAACATGTATTTCCCAAGGCCTACTGTTAGTGTATGCATGAAAATATTAAACCGATGACCAAATAATATCAGATCGACCTAAAAATTTGACAGAAGCATGAATATGTTACCAGGAAGCCACTGCAAAAAGAACAGTCGAGAAATTCCTTACAGATTTGTATTCGCTTCGAGGTGGGACGAATTAACCTGCAATAATTTGTCAGAAAGCACCCTCTTCAATGTCCTACCTAGGAAGCTCCAAATGACCTAAAAAGTTGGGGTTAGCTAATTGGGGGTGTTTTGGGAAGACCCAGATGGTCATATTTCTCCAATTTGGCCTCTAGCACCCAAATTTTGATGATGGCATCTGCAGATTAGTAAAGGCGAGAAATGATAAAAACCTGGTCAAAAATGCTCATAATGAAATGAAATTTAAACTACAGCCTATTTAAATAACCTAGAATAAGATGCAAAAGAAAAATTAGAGAAATCTATCACAGATTTCTATTCATCCCGGGGTGGGGCGTTTAGAGCTGCGATAGTTTGGGGAGCGCCCGGGGGCAGGACGCCCACCGTTTGGGACTCTGTTTCGGCACCAATCCACTTGGGATGGGTCCAAAACTTCTTATGGGGTGTTGTCGACAAATTTTGTGGGATATTGTGGCCAAAAATCAGGTTTTGGGTCTTGATTCGTGCTTCCAATAGTCACCCAATAACCTCCCTTTCGAATGAGAGATTAAGGATGTGAAAGGCACAAATCGCAAGTAGGTATGTAAATTGGCAGCACTTCGTTGCTCAAATGCTCCCTCTATGTATATCTTTTGGGTGAGAAAACTCACCAATTTATAGACCTAGGGTCTCTCTATTTGAATTGCGCATGCGAGGGCACCACTTGAGTTGTTTTTCCTATTTTGAGAGAAAAGCTAATTCCCTGATTTAGAATCTCCTTGCATGAGGTCTCTAAAATAAAGACATGCATGACTTGAAGTCTCTCTCCTTGATTTGGAGCCATTCCTCACAATTGCATGGCTTGAAGCTTCAGTTAACTGGCGGACTTGTCGAGGTTTGACTTTTTGCCAGTCAAACTTGCTATTCGCCTCACCCTGGGGCGAATGCTGATATTCGTCCCTGGGTGGGATGAATGCCAGTTTGTATTCGTCCCTGGGTGGGACGAGCAGAGAGCAAGGTGCCAAAAAGGTGCCAAATTGACCTCTGACCTCCAAACTACTTTTGGGAGTGGTTAGGACCACTGTTTAACCTCTGGGGGCTGCCCTAGGGGTTGTGTGTGTCAATGCGATCAGCGCTTGTTGTCACATAATCGGATTGGTGTTGTTTTGGTGTCTATAGATGCCCCTTTTTGGGAAGCACTGTGCAAGGCGCAGCATCGAGCAAAAATAGATAACCAAAGCACTAATGATTAGGGTTTCTCAGTAACCTAACCAACTCTTGATGCCCCAAGTATGGAAAGGGCATGCATTCTTGAATCCTTGCTTTGACGAGCTAAGGAACTTAATTCAAGTGTTAACCTTGTTCAATGAGGTGTTACTTGAGCTTGGACATTGATCAGTCATGAATAGGCAAAGGGCGCAACCTTTTGTCTATGGGAACCTTGAGTTCATGATTCATGAATGCCAAGTGTTTGATCAGCTTGTGATTATTGCTTGTTTGCTACCCCAAGCAGGGGCATGATTGTCTTTATCAATGATCCTTTGAATGCATGTCATTTCCTTGATTGGGTATGTTTTTGTTGATTGGTGACTAAGTGTGACTACCCCCTCAAGCGACGAATCGATGAGGGAATGACCGACATGAGAAAAGTGACGAGTCGCTTGACCCAAGATGACTTAGGTAAGGGTGCCTTTAGTTGTTTACCGTTGAATGCAAAAGCAGTTTTTGAACATTCTGACCTATTTTTGGTGGGTGTGAACCCTTTTTGTGACGCATTTTGGAGCTGAAATTGTCAAAAATCCATCCTCCCGTGGAGCGGTCCAGCTATGATAGCCTTCTTAGGGAGTAGGATAGGGACAATTTGTAACCCCAATGTCTGTTTTGGATGCCAAGAATGTCAGGCGCAAAAGCGCCTTCGTTCGGCAATGTTATTGCTATTTTTGGTTGGGGTTTGACCCATTTTGCGATGCCGTTTGGGGATGAAATTCTCGAAAATCCGTCCTCCCGTGGAGCGGTCCGGCTATGGTAGCCTTCTTAGGGAGTAGGATAGTGAGAATTTGTGACCCCGACATCTATTTTGCATGCCCAGAATATCAAGTGCCAAAGCACTCTCATTGGACAGTTTTATTGTTGTTTTTTGGTGCATTTTTGTGCATTTTTTGTTGTTTTTGAAATTTTTGCTCTGTATTCATCCCTGGGTGGGACGAATTCCTATTTAGTATTCATCCCAGGGAGGGACGAGTGCTAACTAGAGCGCTCATCCCGAGGGGAACGAGTACAGGCTCAAAAGCCTATTTAAAGGCCAAAACTGAGTTTTGGGCTCATTTGCATTTGTTTTTCCTGGCGATTTGGAGCTCTGAGGAGGAGGAGGTCAATTCTATGAAGCGAAGCGCTGCCAAAATTTTCCTGCCACCATGAGTGCATGAACCGGATCGAGTGGCAGAGCCGAAGCGAGACCAGTGAGTGCCCTTCCTCTTTATTGTTTGTTGGTTACAGTTGGAAAACCGCAAGTTATTTGTTTTTTTGTCTGTTTGTTTTGTTTTTCAAATTTAAAAATGAAACCCTAGTTTATCAAAATTAACACTTAGTTTAAAACTTAGTGTAACCCTAGGTAAACAAAGATCAAAAGTTTAGTTTAAAACTTAGCTGAAAAACTTAGTTTAGAACATAACTTAAAACTTCGCTTAACCCGAATTTAACAAAGATCAAAACTTAGGTTAGAAACATAGGGTAAAACTGAGCGTAAAAACGTAGCTCAACCCTAGTTATTTGTTGTGGTTTGTGTTTTTGTGTTTGTAAGTGATCAGTCAATTTTTTAGAGTTAAAAACCCTAGGACTGACAAACAATTATTTTGTTTTAATTTTTTTGTTTTTAATTTATCAGTTAGAGTTAAAACCCTAGAACTGACAAATTAGTTTTTAACTTTTGTTATTTTTAATTTAAGTGATTTTTTAATTGTAAACCGAATTTTTTTTTTTTTTTTTTTAATTTATCTTAGAGTTAAAACCCTAGAATGACAAATAAATTTTAAATTTTTTGTTTGTTTTTCAATTTATCAGTTGAGAGTTAAAACCCTAGAACTGACAAATGATTTTTTGAAATTTTGCTATGTTTTTGTGTAAGTTATCAGTTTAAAGTTAAAAAACCCTAGAACTGACAAATTAGTTTTTTGAATTTTTAATTTTTTTTTTTGTACATTTTTATGCATTGTTGTATATTCATGTTATTGTTGTACAATTTTTCATTGTTTTTAATGTTTTTGTGTTGTTTTCTTTTGCAGGTTGTGAAGAGCCGGTACCATGTGCCCACGGTGTTTACTGAAGCATGGGAGGCGCTGACTTTGGGTGACTGGGATTGGCTTGATGCCCTTGGGCTCAAGCAGGTGACTCAACTGGAGCCGGTGGTCGGGGATCGGGCCTATCTAACGGCCCTGATCAACTTATGGGATCCCCGGACCAACACCTTCCATCTCCCAATAGGGGAGATGACGGTGACCTTGGAGGATGTCTATCGGATTCTTTGGATTCTGATAGATGGACTGTCGATCCGGACGACGCCGCGGGATCAGCGGACAACAGTGTTGACATGCTGCTTTGGTCATGGAGAGGAGATGGGGGTGGACAGCCCAGTGGAGAGGGCAGAGGGTGACTGCCAGATTGGTGGTATACTAGTTTGATGGTGGCTAGAGAGGGGTGTGTTGGGAGTGAGGCACGCATTACTTATGGGCCTTATTTCCAACATGCTTCTCCCCGACTCTTCGGGCATGAGGTTCCCATGGAACCTGCTAGAGGTGGTGTTTCGGTTAGTGGAGTGTCCGACGGAGACTTCGATGATCATGAGATGGGGACAGACTCTGTTGGCATAGCTCTATGATGAGTTGTACGAGGTCCGCTATCGGAGGCGAAAGGGGATTAGTTGCAGCTACTTGTTGCAGTGCTGGGCTTGGCAACACATAGCGATGGAGAGGCCGATGGGGCTGCCCTGGATGACTCGAGCGGAGATGGTAGACCGAGATATTGGATACGGGGCACTGTGGCGGAGGTCTGAGGAGCAGGGTCAGAGTCGGCGATGGGCAGGTGTCGTAGGGCACTATGTCGATGCCTTTGCTCGGCTTGCTCCAGGGGAGGTGTTCTGGTGCCCCTACCAGGACTGTCCAGCCTGGCCTAAGGCTGGAGAGTGGCTTCGATGGGTACGGAGGGGGCGGTGGCTGATTGGGCATCATGGGACTGAGCAGGAGTTCTTCCCATATGGTCGGGTTACATGATAGTTCGGGGTGCGCCAGGGGTTTCCTGGTGAGCCCGTGGTCTATCGACGTCGGGGGGATGAGAGGACTCTAGACCGGCCAGTCATTGCACCACTTGGTGAGGATTCAGATACAATGATTGATGTCCCAGACGTGGATGATGTCGGGGTTACCATCGAGTATGAGCAGTGGTGGACTTTGCGGTGATGGCGAGGCGAGGGGCCTCTAGGGGGTGCAACAGGGGATGAGGGTGCAGAGGCACCAGGAGAGGGTTGGGGAGTTCTGCTGGATGATGCGGACATGGTGGAGGTTGAGGATGTTGGAGGGGAGTTTGGGGTGCCGGATCAGCCGGAGATGCAGGACGTCCCGGAGTAGTGGGAGCCAGAGTAGGCTGCTATCCCGGATTCGTCGATGCCTCAGGCAATTTTGGAGGACATGGAGGCAGGGTTGCGTGCTGAGAATGCATGATTGGTGGGGCTACTATGGAGGCGAGATGAGGAGCTGGGGGAGGCTCTGTAGGAGAGGGATCTCTTGTGGACTCAGCTAGCTGAGTGGGAGAATGCATGGGCTGCATCCCACCGGTAGGAGGGGGATACCGATGCTGCATGGGAGAGGGATCTCCTATGGACGCAGCTAGCATAGTGCGACGATGTAGTAGCTTATTACCGTCGGTGGGAGGCAGAGTGGTTTCGATGAGAGGCAGAGTGGTTTCGGCATCGGATGGATATGGAGGGAGAGATTATCCACCTCGGTGGGCGGTTACCTGAGCCTCCTGGAGGTGGCTCTTCGCGTCGGACGAGAGACAGCGATACTGAGCAGTCAGCATCGTCTCATCACAGGTGGCTAGATGAGGGGGGCACTAGTGGGCGTGATGCAGGGGTGAGCAGTAGTCGCCCTGAGAGGTCCCATAGGACCCACACCATGGGGGGTAGTTCCCATCGCACCGATCCTGCGTGATCATGGTGGCCGATGCCCTAGGCTTGGGGGTTTTTGAGCTTTTGGCTTTTGTTGCGAGGTCAGAGGACCGGTTCATTGTAGCCTATGGGCATTTTTGATGATATATATACAGATGACTCTTTTTTGGTGTTTATGCACTTTTCATGGTTTGTTTTTCTGTTTATGCATAGTTATTTATGATGATGTATGCATGTGGTATTATGAATGCGATGTTTCTAATTATATGATGTATGCATATGGAATGAATGAAATGATTTGTTGATAACTTGTCGATGGCACCATAGACTGTGCAAGATTGATTGGCTCATTGTACTTATGGGATGACTTTGTGGAATGACTTTGCATGTGAAAACTTTGTTTTTGTATTTTGCATTTTTTTTATGGTGATGTACGGAATGAAATGTACCAGTTGTTTTAAAAATGTAGTTAAGCTTTTCTGAGATTCGGATATTTTAACTAACTAGCCAAGACTGTACATTTATCTCGCAAGACTTTTGAACAAGGTATAAATCCGACTTGGAGGTTAACCAAGTTATTTCACATCCCTGTGTGTGCAATTGAGTTCGTTTATGTGGTATTTGTCAGGATACCGCCAATGCCAGATAGGCTATCAACCAAACCTGTACTGAGGATCACCTAATTAGCTCCACTAACTCCATTGTTGTATTTAGTAAGATTAATCCACGGGACAATCTAAGATACCATAAGCTAGCTCATCCACATGCAAACATTGGTCTGCTCACATGCAAAGCTAATGTGACAGACATATCATCATGCGGGTAGGATACCGCCATTGCCAGGTAGGTTGTCCACCAAACCCGTAATGAGGATCACCTAGATGGTTTTCGAATGTTGAGAATTCCAGGGATTCAAGTTCAGGATTTTTATTGGCTCAATGGTTTAGGATACTTGCTCGTATACATAGTGATAAAAATCACTGTTTATTTTTCTCTTTATTTTTCTTTTTGAGCAAGGATGTTGAATAGTGGTGAGAACCACTGTTATTTGATTTGGCTTTTGAGCTTTGTAAGGTTAAGCTTGTATGTTTTTGGCGTATGGATGGCCTTGATCCTTTTGGCCTTGGGGATGACTACCCATCCTTGGCAGGGACGTGTAGTATGAATCCTTACGACTTTGGGAACCAAAGGGGATTATGGAGATGATGAAGTAAGGGCATTGATCTTTTAGGCCTTGGGGATGACTACCCATCCTTAGCAGGGACGTGTAGTACGAATCCTTACGACTTTGGAGACCAAAGGTGATTGTGATGATGGCTTGTGGGAATTTTGTTTTTGAATGGTCATTGATCCTTTTAGGCCTTGGGGATGACTACCCATCCTTGGCAGGGACGTGTAGTACGAATCCTTACAACCTTAGGGACCAATGGTGATTGGAATTTTTGGTAGTGGTGAAAACCACTATTTATTTAGGGGAATTGATGGGGAAGAGCTCGTCCTTTTGTCAATTCTCAGCACTCTTGAACCATTCGCACAGGGGGATGAACAGGCTAATCTTTCACCTATGGTACCCTAGACTGCTTTGTAGGTTTCTCTTGCATTCACACAACTTAGGAATTATTTTATGTGTTTTAACTTGTGTAGGGATGTTACGTAACGAGGCGTGACCCAAGTAAAACTTTCCCATGTAAAAGTCTGTTTAACTTTGTACAGTTTTTGGCTAGAAATTTAAAGACAGCTGAATGACGAAAACCCTATATACATTTAAGAGACAACTGACTTTGCTACAGATGGGGATGGTGTTATGCTGGATGTATGTGTTTATAAAATGGATGTGATATGGAAAATGATGGAATTGCCAAGAAATGACAGTCTATGGTGCTTTTGACATGTATAACCAGCAAATATGCAATGTATGGATGTGATGCCTAATGCAACTTATATTTTTGTATTTTTGATGTTTTATGAGTATGCATGGAATTGAAATGCAATTTTTTTTTGTTATTTTTTGATGATTTTATTGTTTTTGTTTGTTTTTGAATATTTATTTTGACCAAGCGGTTATGGGAACCCTTGGAGCTTTTGGGTTGACCAAAGGGTTTATGGATACCTTTGGAGCATTTTTTGGGGTTGACCAAGTGATTGTGGGAATCCTTGGAGCTTTTGGTTGGACTATGGCTCTCTAAATGTGGAATGGCCTCAAATGACTGATGTTCAAGGGTTCTAGCTCCTTGATTCCTTCAAGAGAGGTGAGCCGGTATGTTCCAGGTCCTATTCTACTATCAATCACATAAGGACCTAACCAGTTTGCCATGAACTTGTCCCTTAGATGGGACGACAAATTAGAATTCTGTTGGTTCTCTTTTAAGACCAAGTCACCAACCTGAAATTCCCTTAGGTGGACCTTCATGTTGTATGCTTTCTTAAGTCGCTCTTGATAGATACGCAAATGCTCGAGAGCATTGACGCGTCGTTCATCGAGCAACGTTAGTTGGTCTAACCGGGCCTGTCGCATAGTGTCATCATCGATGAACTCTTGCATTGAAATGCGTAGGGAAGGGATTTCCAACTCAAGAGGCATGACTGCCTCGGAGCCATACACCAACGAAAATGGAGTTGCCCCAGTGGGCATCCGAATGCTAGTGCGATAAGCCCATAGGGCAAGCGGGATTTGAATGTGCCAATCCTTATGACTATCTATGACGGTATTTTTGAGGATGGCAACTAGCATTTTGTTTGATGCCTCTGCTTGCCCATTTGCTTGCGGATAATAGGGTGTTGAAAAACTATGCTGAATTTTGTACTTTGTGGTCAAAGCACGCACATATTTATTCTTGAAGGGCATCCCATTATCCGAAAGGATCTTGGATGGAATACCAAAATGACATATGATGTTATGCAAAATAAACTCCGCAATGCG
Organism: Wollemia nobilis; assembly: GCA_028583015.1. Lineage (NCBI taxonomy): Eukaryota > Viridiplantae > Streptophyta > Pinopsida > Araucariales > Araucariaceae > Wollemia > Wollemia nobilis. The sequence continues at coordinate 6,157,067 of JAQPPZ010016856.1, forward strand.
GGTTCCAGTCATAGAGGTTAGCGAAATTGCTTCCACCCACTTGGTGAAGTACTCTATGGCCATTATGATGAACGTGTGATGACCCGACGACGTAGGGGAGATCTTTTCGATTAGATCAAAGCCCCACTATGAAAAAGGCCAAGCCGATTGGATCGGTTGCAAGGCCTGAGAAGGTACGTGTGTCAAATTAGCATGGTGTTGACACTTCATGCACTTCTTTACATATGCGCAACAATCTCGCTCTAAAGATGGCCAATAATAGCCCATGCAAAGAATGCGCTTTGCGATGGCCATACCACTGAAGTGGCCACCACATGTACCATCGTGTGCTTGGGTGATCGCCCAAGCGGACTCTTGCTGGTCCAAGCAACGGAGGAGGATTCCTTCATAGCTCCGATGATACAAAATGTCTCCTAACAAGACATGTTTTGTCGCTTTCTATTTAAATGATCTTTTCGTGGCTTGTGTCAATCCAAGTGGGAGGTTACCTAACTTGAGGTAATCCCTAATGGGTGTGTACCAATCCTGTTGATCAGAAACCTCGATGGTATGAACGACCAATCCCTCTTGAAGTTCATCCCTAGCAAAAGCTGAGCGGGAAAGAACTTGTAAAAATAGCGTTGTGTTGCTATTAAGAGGGGTCGGGGAGAACAAGGACCCCCAGTTGGCTCGAGTCAGACAATCATGGATTTGAGAGAACCTATCCTGAGATGGTTCAATCTAGATCAGGTGGATTCCTGGCGTTAGGTCAGAGCTTGCACGCTCCATCACGGATTGCGATAATGTTTTGACCTGAATGGTTGTCATTTCACCAGAAGGGTCTTGCGGGATTAGTGACCCCAAGGAGGCCATAGTATCCGCAAAATGATTCGATGATCGAGGGAGTGCCTCGATGTCATACCATTCAAGTTGTGCCAGGAATTTGTCCACAAGGGCTTTGTAGGCTTGTAGAACTGGACATTTACATTGGAATATCCCCTTTACTTGATTGACAATTAACAACGAATCACCAAAGATGTTTAAACGTTTAATGTTCATGGTGATTGTTGTCTGAAGACCTATGAGCAAGGCTTCGTATTCTGCATTGTTGTTGGTGCATGGGAAGTCTAATTTAAATGACAGAGGCATTGGAGCCCCTTGTGGAGTGAAGAATACAATTCCGTGCCACCTCCTTGCTCACATTTAGAACCATCAAAGAATAGGGTCATGTCAGCCTGTGACTCAGGCTCATCAGAATCTGGCGATTCTGAAACATGAAAAACCCCATCATCAGGTAGTTCTACGGTTAGAGGCTGATCATCTTCAAGAGGAGCCTCTGCCAGTTGATCGGCGATGACTTGACCTTTTATGGATTTTTGTCCAATGAATTCTATGTCAAACTCCGTCAACAACATGATCCATTTCGCCGTGCGGCTACTATGATAAGTACGACTCATCATGTATCACAATGGATTCTCCTTAGACACAACATACATCGTATTGTTGAGCATGTAGTGGCATAGCTTTTTGGTAGCAAACACCACTACCAAGCGAGCTTCTCAACGTATGCATAGTTAAGTTCATAACTGACCAGGGTGCGGCTAAGATAGTAAGTAGCCTGTTCTTTGTGTAGTTCATTTTTCTGGGATAGCATGGCGCCCAGTGCCACCTCAGTAGCTGAGATGTATAAATAGAATGACACTCCTAGTCTAGGTGGTGCCAATACTGGCGATGAAGCCAAGTATTGTTTAATGTCATCAAAGGCTGACTGGCACTCGTCATCCCAGTGAAATACTACCCCCTTGTGCAATAATTTATTCATGGGTCGACACTTGTCAGATAGCTGCGCTATGAAGCGCTTTATTGACGCGACCTTTCCCTGTAGACTTCTGAGCTGCTTGATGGTAGTTGGGGGAAGCATTTCAAGGATTGCCTTGACTTTGTGTGGGTCTACCTCAATTCCTCGTTTGGAGACTATGTAACCCAAGAGCTTTCTAGATGTGATGCCAAATACGCACTTCTTGGGGTTTAGTCTGACTTTATGTTCCATGAGGCGATCGAGGATCCTGCTTAAGTCATCGAGATGATCTGGGCGCAAAAGAGATTTAGCCAACAAATCATCCATGTAATCTTCCAAAGTTTTGTGCATGTAATCATGGAAGATGTACGTCATGGCACGTTGGTAGGTGGCGCCAACATTTTTAAGGCCAAAAGGCATGACCTTATAGCAAAATGTCCCCCAAGGCATTGTGAACGCCATTTTTAGTTGGTCTTCGGGATTAATACGAATTTGATTGTATCCCGAGAAACCATCCATAAGGGAAAGCATTTCATGGCCCACTGTAGCGTCTACCAATGCATCGATGCTAGGCAAGGGGAAATCATCCTTAGGACTCGCTTTGTTTAGATCTCGAAAATTGGTGCATATGCGAATCCTCCCGTCGGGCTTTTTGATGGGAACCATGTTAGACAACCATGGTGGGTAATCCACGTAGATGACAAACTGTGCATCCAACAGCTTTTGTAGCTCATATTTGACCATTAAGGCCACTTTTGGGTGCATCTTACATAGTTTTTGCTTTACTGGCTTGATTGTCGGATCAAGCGTTAGATTATGCATGACTAGCTATGGGTCTAGCCTCGACATGTCTTTGTAGGACCATGCAAAAACCTCCTTCTTCTCTTTGAGAAGGGCAATGTAGTCGGCTTGCTCTTCGGGGGATAGACTTACCCCCAGCTTGATGATTTGCAAATTCATTGGATCTGAGCCGATGTCTACGTCAGTCGTCTCCTCGACCGACATGTGGGATCCGTCCTCCAACTGGTGTGGAGTTGGGATCAAGTGGATATCATTTGCTGAATTTAGATCATCGTTTAGAACATTGGGTTCCTCTTCAGCATGGAAGACATCCTGAGTCTGTCCTGGGGTGAAATGGAACATCCCACCGCAAGGCCAGTACTCTGATGGGGATGGTGGTGTGTCAGCGCGATCCCAGTCAATAGCATCTAGGTCTAGATGCAATGACCGTGTCGGGTCGATTGGATCATGGATGGGGGCGGTTAAATCAATGGAGATCATGTTAATGAAATGATTGTGGTCTCCATTACCGTGGGTATGACTGCTCGGACATCCTAGATGATCTTTGTGCTCTGGATCTGGCTCTGTGGGTACTGGCACAAAGGGATCAGCCCTATGCGCGGATAAAAAGATAGGGTCCACCCTAGGCACTGATGGTTGCATAGGGTCTCCAGGCGGAAAATGCTCTCTGTATACCTGGAGTGGTGGGTGCAGTAATTGCTATAACTGCATCGGGTTGAGGTGCCACCTATGCCTTGGCCCTATGTGTAACTGTTCAAACATGTCATCTATGTCCAAGGGATATTGTTGTTGTCGCATATGATTGAGATAAGCCATCTCAGTTTCATCTTCGTAATCACTGTCAGAGATCCAAAGGCCTTCGTTGGCTCCAACAACTATTTGTGACATATGAGGCTCATCTTGCTCAAGCAGATTAATGTGGTCCCATCGGGGTTGTTTCGCTCTTTGCGGGGGGACCTGATCCTCTTGAAGTAGCATATGCTCAATCGGAACATCTAAAGGGAACATTGTCAGGAAGCTCTCCTGATCATCATCCATGGGATGCACTTGTGAATGATTGCTATCAGACTCGAAAGGATCCCAAGGTGCTACCTCGTATTCCGACTCATCTTCTGAAGACCCTTCTTGGTCTTGTCCATATCCTTCTTGTAGGTGAGTCCTCGAATTGCCCCCTTTTTGGCTGAAGGGAAAGGGTTGTTGAGGTCAACAAGGTTGGTTGTTAGCAATGGGAGATAATCCCCCAATGTATAGGTTGTGTTAGGATTGGCATATGGATCTAATGCCAACCCATCCTTGTTGCCTATCCCTAGGCCTTGCATGTTCTCTACCAAGATGTCTAGGGGCAGGGGGTGGTTGAACCCTACTCCTGACTTGTCATACGACATTTGATATCTTGGTTGGCAAAGAACACGCACTCCTTGCTCATACCTGCCTAACCCATATCCATGCCAATTGCATTGGCCAAGATATCACAAAGCGAAGTCAGGGTTGGACAGATAGTTGACATCCTCTACAAAGGGCTCTTCATCTTCGTCTTCTTGCATACAAGTCTCAACACCATTATCCAGGCCCCCATAAACAAAATTTGTCTGATTGGGTGGGTAGCCTAGAGGAACCATAGAGCCTATGGGGAGTCGAGGTCTCCCCATGTCTTGCATGGACTCAAGTGTGGGTGTTGCTACAATGTTCCTCACTAGATACTCCCCCAAGCCCGTGTTGGCCATCTCAACGGTGACCATTGGCGGTTGAGGGGGAGCGAATGGGAGTCCTTCCTGAGTCCACTCCATGTGGGGTGAACTAGGCGTCTCGACTTCCATTCGGCTAGGCATCTCTTCGGTAGAGATGGTTGAGACGAGGGGTGGTTCCTCTTCTAGGGGTTTCTTTCCCTTGTCCTTTGGTGTGGCCACCGTAGGTGGCATCATTGTTGAAGGACCAGATGAGGAAGATGGACCCGACTGGGGATTCGATGGACTCGGCAATGGGGATGCCTACGGAATCGGACCCTAGTTAGATGGATTCAACTAAAAATCCAAATGTGTTGATGGAAGGGTCGATTGCGGCATGAATTGCACCATATTGCAGTACTTGAAAGGCTCTAAGTCTACCAGGACTACATGCACCTATCCTTCAAATGTATACTTTAAGCACTGATGAGCTATTGAAGGGACACACTTCATGTCCCTGATCCAAGGCCGGCCCAGTAAGATATTATAAGCCATCTCACCTTCCAAGATGTGGCACAATGTATGAATAGTCTTTTGTCCCACTTGGATGGGTAGGACAATTGTGCCAACCGTCGAGCATATTGCATCATTGAATGCTCGTAGTGTATAAGTGGAAGCCACGATGTGAGATGCCGACAACTTCAAATGCTTCAATGCTACGGTTGTGATGATATTACTGGACGAGCCAGTGTCCACCAACACTCTTTTATATGGAATCCCATTGACCCATGCAATAACGTGTAGGGGTGGATCCATGACATCACCAGTCACTGATTTTAACTCATCTTCTCTAAAGGTGATGACTGGTTCTGTACATTGTTTGACATGTCCCATGAAGTTGTTGAAAGAGTTTGCTTCATGGGGCTGCAGCTCGATGGCTTTTAATATCTCCATTAGAGCCTCCCGATGGGGCGCTGATTGTTGAATGAGCTCGTATATGGAGAGCCTAGCCGACGTGGTCCTTAGACTTTGGGTAAGTCTAGTCCGAATCATGGCCACTGGTCTAGGCAGGGGAAGTTGCGTAGGGTGTTGTTGAGGTTGTGACGTCGATGGAACTTCTCCAGTGGCCACCGTAGGGGTAGCTCCTTGATACCTCCTATTCCTAGTCATGATGCTTATCATCCCTACATACCCCTGCATGGGGCAATTTTGTTGCACCTCATTGACTTGAAGGGGTTTTGCCTATGCATCATGGGCAGGCAAGGGGTCTCTGAAGACTCCCATATGTTGGTTGTTTGGCGCTACGGGGTTGTCCACCGCCAATGTCTTATTGTCGATTAGGTCTTGTACCAAACCTTTGAACTTCCAACATGCATTAAGATCATGTCCCTTCCATCTATGGAACCTACAGTACAAGTCCTCCCGGTACCCCTTAGGCTTTGGTGCATTGGGGTCTATAGTTTGAATCTCTAGCAGGTTGATCAAGTTTGCCGCTGACAAGCGGTCAAACAGAGAGTCCCTGGACTCTGTGTAAGGTGTAAATTGTCGCCTAGGGTGACGCTGCTGATTTTGTTCCTGCCTCTGGTTTTCTCTATCATAATTGTTGGGAGGCACTGCCTGATAGTTAGCCTTTTGAGGCTGTGTTGCTTGTGCAGGCTTAGGGACATTGATAGCAACCTGATTGACCACAGTGGGTTTCTATTGCGTGGTCCCTATTTTAGGGTTCTTGGTCCATTCTTTCTTCTTAGGTTTGGTGATCTCGCCATCCTGTATCTTGATCTCCTCAATGATTCTGGCTTGCGCTAGAGCTTCCTCAAGAGTGGCATATTGCTACAGCTGCAATAGCATGGAGATCGATCTCAAACAACTCTTTGAGAACATCTGAGTCAGGTCGAACATGGGAGGGAGGTAGGGCAGCTTTGAAAGTAGCATCCTCCATCGATTCCCATATGCCACCATGGTCTCTTCCTCATACTGCCTGAGGCTAGCTAGGTCACTTAATGATGCATTTTTCTTGGTGTTGAAGGCGAAGCGTTCGAGGAACGCATCCACTAGCTGATCCAAGTTACTGATGCTATGTTTTGGTAACTGAGTGAACCAATCCGAGGTAGGGCCTACGAATGTGGTTATAAATGTTCTTAGTAACAAAGCATCATTGTCCTGAATGCCAAAGCACTGGCTCAGGAATCTAGTCACATGCTCTTGGGCATCCTCCTCCCCTCTAAAGAGTGCCAACTAGGGCAGTTTAAAGTGTTCAGGGTATGGAGGTGCCGGCACTGATGGATGCACAGGATGACTACGGAGTTGGCGTAAAGTGGGATTTTGGTGCCCATAAGTCTTGATCTCCATAGATTCTAAGCGCTCTAGCAGCGCTTTATATGCATCGAAGGATTTGATTTCTTCCTCCTTGGTTTGCTCCCGCTGTGGGTTGCGGGAAACTTGAGGCCTGTGGAGGGGTGGCTGGATAGCAACCCTTCTGCCTTGGTAGGGCATTTCAGCCCGCTCTTCTTCTTGTTCATACTCCTCATAAGCTTCCTGAGGAGTGCCTGGCCGAGACCTATAAACATGGGTGGGTGCCCGTGGAGGGTGCCCATCATTGTTTCGGGGAGTGGCCTCCCGCTCAGGTCTAGGAGGTCTTGGAGGTAGTACTTGACGAGGTCGCGGAGACCTATCTCGCACCAAGGGGTTAGGCCTCTCATACACTTCTATTTTATGTGCACGAGGATTTGGGACCTTCTCAGGCATAGTGTGATGAAGCAATTCGGTTGTCTGACGCTGAATGCGCTCTTTGTTAAGGCGACACAGATGTTCTAACTGTTGTTGATCTTGCCTGAGCTGCGTAATCTACGCTTGGCGGGCGGCATGTTTGGCAAATGCCAAGTCACTTTGTTCCACCGTCTCATGTTTAGGAAGCCTAGATGCCTCTCCTACATGTCTATCTCGGTCGTGGTGATCCGAGACCCCTATGGGTTGCTTCCCTCTATCGAGGTTAGCGGCATTTACCTGAGGCTCCGGCCTCAATGGGCGATCCTGATACATAGCGGGTGCGGAGGTGCATCATTCCCATGCTGTGTACTACTCTTGAGGAACGTAGTAGTCTTCCTCGCACTCTCTTTCGTATGCATAAAAGGTGTGGGCAGAATTGTCTTGCCCTGTCTGGAGAGCCTGATACTCTGGATATTGCCTAGTGTTTCTAACAGTAATACGGGGTAAAGGAGGGATGAAGAAATCATGTGGCCCCTCCTTGTGGACCCTCCATTGCTCTAACACTTCATCACTAGGCCACTCATAACGAGTGTCTAAGGGAGGTCTCCTATCTATGTTGAGTGCTACGTGTAGGTTATCCTCTTGAAAGGGCCTATGCTGAGTGGGGGTGCCTCTCAAAGAGGTGCCTTTAGAGTCCTATTTTGTGGTGGCATGATGTGGACTATCTTGTGTGCCATGCCGCCAAGGTGGGATGACCAAGTCCTCAGGACTATATCGGGGGAGATTTGTCCCCCTTTGCACACTTTCTGTAGTGCTTGCCCGTGATTGGGCTTGGCTACGAGTGTACACCATGGTGATGTGCTCCTTAAGATGAGTAGATTTTTATCTCTTTTATGATTCTTTATGCTACACTTAAACAGAAAGGAAACACACAATCAACGTAGTGGTTATCTCGTTTAAAGATTAAAAGTGTGCCCTAAACCTGGTTTAGTGTGTTTTGATGTTTGTTTGAAAGCTTTTGTGAAGAACATTTAAATGCAAATATGATGGCTCTTGTGACTCCCAAAAATGGTCGCCCCTTCGATATACCTTTGCCAGACCGATATACCAACCTCTCTATATACCCGCCCTTACGTGAGGGAAACTATTGGTACATGAGAGCAGATGGTACATGGAACATAGGCGGTACGGAAGGGGAATCGCTCTGTTTATGACACCTACCATAGAAGACTTATCCTCATGCACTGGGAATCACCCCCACTACACTTGGTCAGCTTTCGTCAGGATTTACGTCTAGCAACAGTCACGATCGGGGTTATGTATGCAGTATCTCAAGCCAAGGTGATGATAAAATCCACCGTTGGTCTTGCTCAAGGGTTGGGGTTTTACGACCAATGCCTTGTTGTTTCAATTACCACGTGGTGTGTGGGGTTATTTTTAAGTTGCATAAAATGAAGCAAACAAGCATTCAAACTCTCCTATGCAAGCAAATAACCAGAAAACCAAAAATAGAAAGCAGAAAATGACAGAAGGTGTTTGTAACCCCTACCTCTTCTCTGCCCAAATTGGATGTCTCTGAATTTCTGCTCTAAAATTGCATAGAGAGCTATTCATCCCGGGGTGAGATGAATAACAGATCTGTATTCATTCCAAGGTAGGACAAATTCCTATTTGTCCCTGGGTAAGACGAATTCCAGCTCTGTACTCATCACAGACTGAAACGAACAACAGTCCAACGTTTGAAAACTTGGTACCTGTAAGCAAAAACAAGCAACTTTAATCAAAAAGTTAATCTTAAAAATCAAGGGATAGAGGTCCCACCGTGATCGCCACTGAAAGCACGAGGATACGGAAACAAAAAGGAATATGCCAAGCACGGTGCGTGTAAAACCAAACTTAACGCTAAAAGCCTATGTATTGAAACATGCATGAAAGGAAAGAACATAGACGAATCGACACAAGATAAAAGCAATATGAAAGATGCCCTCTTTATTGATATGCTTTCAAAGTCGTGTTACAATGCGTCTCCTTCCTTTTTAGGGGATAGGAGCATCAAATATGTTTCTTATCACATCCATGGATAGCAATCCTTCTTCCGCGTGCCCACATGTAAGATGGGCGGACCAAAACGTCACCACCACTTGTGTATATGATTTTTGGCTCCTTCCTACTCCTTCGATGTCGAAGACCTATGTTCAAGGAAACAGAAAAGATCAGTAGCACCTGCAGATAGAATAGAACATGTATTTCCCAAGGCCTACTGTCAGTGTATGCATGAAAATATTAAACTGATGACCAAATAATATCAGATCGACCTAAAAATTTTATAGAAGCATGAATATGTTACCAGGAGACCACTGCAAAAGGAACAGTTAGGAAATTCCTTACAGATTTGTATTCGCTCCGGGGTGGGACGAATTAACCTACAATAATTTGTCAGAAAGCACCCTCTTCAATGTCCTACCTAGGAAGCTCCAAATGACCTACAAAGTTGGGGTTAGCTAATTGGGGGTGTTTTGGGAAGACCCAGATGGTCATATTTCTCCAATTTTGCCTCTAGCACCCATATTTTGATGATGGCATCTATAGATTAGTAAAGGCGGGAAATGATAAAAACCTGGTCAAAAATGCTCAGAATGAAATGAAATTTAAACTACAGCCTATTTAAATAACCTAGAATAATATGCAAAAGAAAAATCAGAGAAATCTATCACATATTTCTATTCATCCCGGGGTGGGGCGTTTAGAGCTGTGACAGTTTGGGGAGCGCCCGGGGGTAGGACGCCCACCGTTTGGGACTCTGTTTCGGCACCAATCCACTTGGGATGGGTCCAAAACTTCTTATGGGGTGTTTTCGACAAATTTTGTGGGATATTGTGGCCAAAAATCAGGTTTTGGGTCTTGATTCGTGCTTCCAATAGTCACCCAATAACCTCCCTTTCGAATGAGAGATTAAGGATGTGAAAGGCACAAATCACAAGTAGGTATGTAAATTGGCAGCACTTCATTGCTCAAATGCTCCCTCTCTGTATTTTGGGGAGAAACCCCCCAATTTCCCGGCCCCTTGGCCTTTTTTCTTTTGAGAGAAAATTTCCCCCCCAAAAAAAAACTTTTCTTCCCCCCCAGTTAACTGGTGGACTTGTCGAGGTTTGAATTTTTTCCAATCAAACTTGCTATTCGCCTCACCCTGGGGCGAATGCCGATATTCGTCCCTGGGTGGGACGAATGACATTTGTATTCATCCTGGTGTGGGGCGAGCAGAGAGCAAGGTGCCAAAAAGGTGCCAAATTGACCTCTGACCTCCAAACTACTTTTGGGAGTGGTTAGGACCACTGTTTAACCTGTGGGGGCTGCCCTAGGGGATGTGTGTGTCAATGCGATCAGCGCTTGTTGTCACATAATCGGATTGGTGCTATTTTGGTGTATATAGTTTGTAACTCTTTTATTTGCTTAATGTGTTTGGTGGTTACATCTAATTCATTGAAAATTACAATAAGTTGAATAACATTGAACTCAAGAATTATCCCAACACATCAAAATTTATAATTATTTCCATAAATAAATAGAAACAAACCATGCACTCAAATCTTATACAATGAATGAAAAAAGAACAAAAAAGAGAAATATTTGGTGGACACTTGTAGGCACTACAAATAATCATTATATCTGAATATGATATTACACAACACTTTGATAATCAAATGAGAAGTGTGAGGTGGGAATTTATAGCCAATGGTAGAAAACCCTTTGGGGTGCCATTAGGCCAAAGTTGGCATAAAATTGGTTTTCAATGTGTTAGCCTTGCAAATAAAAACTTGGTTGTGAAAATCCCCTATGGATGCAACCAAGACAAAATATATTTGAAAAGAGAGAGAGAGAGAGAGAGAGAGAGAGAGAGAGTATAATTTTTTGGTTTGTCATATATTCTTTCAATTCTATTTTTTCCCTATCACATTCCTACATGTTTCTATCTCCTCTAAAGCACTACATGTCATCCATATTAACAAGGCATGTTTTTATTTTTTATTTTAACCATTTCTTAAGATAGATATCTTGCATAATTATAGTCAGTTCAAGTTATAGTGTGTAAAAAGAGAGATTATGTACCAACTTTTCTTAAAAGTCGTGCAACACTAGAGAGGAATAGATAGTTTCAGAGCAAGAAGGGTATGCAATAATAGAAAGTAATTTGATAGTGAGAATTGGAGCTCTTCAATAACCAAAGGTAATAATGATTTGTTAAACCATTTACCTTACAACCCAATGGTATTAGATGAATCTGACTTAGGCATATGTGTGACAATAGTCACATGGTATGTTGGGAAATGTGCCTAACTTGGGACATGAAAAATTGAGGATGGATTTAAGTAGCACCAAAGCATGTTAATATGGAGCATTGAATATTTTTGATGCCCATAAGAAACTATGCGGTCAAAATATTTTAGCTCTAAAATATGATCTCATAACATGTGGTAGTCCTATGCACTATACGAGTGAAATAAATCACATGAGACGAAAGTACTACACTATGCTTCATATAGGGTATATGGATGATCTTACACCAATCATTAGAAGGTAGGACCTTCAAGGCATTGTATCCCTATAGTTGATCTATGTATGCCACCATTAAGAAACACACGAATAGACAAGAGGAGAGCTAGACACATACCTGCTAAGAATTTTTGGTAGAATTGTGTATTATTGCATCATGTGCCACATGGACATACTAGATTTATGCATGAGATAAGGGCACATACTAGATTCAATATGTGATACAACTATAGTAAATGTCGTATCAAACCTGATATGTTCCTAATGGCCATAGTGGACAGTGATAAATAAGAGCACCAGATATTTATCTTCAATCAACAACAGTATCCACATGAATGGATAAAAATTACTCGTGCACAATTGATTAGCATAATTGGAAATGTTTTTAACAAACCCTATTATAACTCCATAAGCACATGCATCGAAAGGACCTAAATCCAAAAGTGTTATTTTGGTAAGACTCTATCAAAATATCCCTAGTGTACCATCCTGAAAGCACGAGGATATGGAAAAAAAAATGAAAATGCCAAGTACGATGTGTGTAAAACCAAACTTAACGCTAAAAGCCTATATATTGAAAAATGCATGAAAGGAAAGGACATAAACGAATCAACATAAGATAAAAGTAATATGGAATATGGACCTATTTATTGATATGCTTTTAAAGTTGTGTTACAATATGTCTCCTTCCCTTTTAGGGGATATGAGCGTTAAATATGTTTCTTGTCACATCTATGGATAGCAATCCTTCTTCCGTGTGCCCACATGTAATATGGGTAGACCAAAACATCGCCCTCGCTTGTGTATATGAGTTTTGACTCCTTACTGCTCCTCTGATGTCGAAGACCTACGTTCAAGGAAACATAAAAAATTAGTAGCACCTGTAGATAGAATAGAACATGTGTTTCCCAAGGCCCACTGTTAGTGTATGCATGAAATATTAAAACGATAACCAAATAAAATCAGAACTACCTAAAAAATTAACATAAGCATGAATATGTTACCAGGAGGTCATTACAAGTGGAACAGTCAGGAAATTCCTCACAGATTTGTATTCACTCCGGGGCGGGATGAATAAACCTGCAATAGTTTTAAAAGGCACAGTCCCAAATGTCCAATCCGGGAAGCTCCAAATCACCTACAAATTTGGGGTTAGCTAATTGGGGGTATTTTGGGAAGACCCAGAAGGTCATATTTTCCCAATTTGGCCTCTATCACCCAAAATCTGATGGCGCTATCTGCATGTTAGTGAAGGTGAGAAATGATAAAAGCATGATCAAAACTTGTCAAAATAACCTGAAATTTAAATGACAACATATGTAAACAACCTAGAATCAGATGCAAAAGAAAAATCAAAGAAATATACCACAAATTTCTAATCGCTTTGGGGTGGGGTGTTTAGAATTGCGATAGTTAGAATTGCGATAGTTTGGGGGGTGCTCGGGGGCAGGACGCCCACCGTTTGGGACTCTGTTTCAGCATCAATCCACTTGGGATGGGTCAAAAACCTCTTATGGGGTATTTTCGACAAATTTGGTGGGATATTGTGGCCAAATGTTTGGGTTTGGGCTCGTATTTACGCTTCCAATAACCACCCTATGACCTCCCTTCCAAAAGAGATCAAGGATGTGAAAGGCACAAATCAAAAGGTATGTGTGTGGATGTAAAATGGTAGCACTTCGTTGCTCAAAATGCTACCTCTATCTCTATATTTTGGGTGAGAAGACTCACCAATTTATAGACCTAGGGTCTCTCTATTTGAATGTGCATGCGAGGGCACCACTGGAGTTGCATGTCCTATTTTGGGAAAAATATTATTCCCTGATTTAGAGTCTCCTTCCATGAAGCCTCCAAAAATCAAAGACATGCATGACTGAAGTATCTCTTCTTGATTTGAAGTCGTTCCTCGCAATTGCATGGCTTGAAGTTGCAGTTAACTGGCGGACCTGTCGAGGTTTGAATTTCTTTTCCAGTCAAACCTTCTATTCGCCTCATCCTAGGGCGAATGCTGATAATCATCCCTGGGTGGGATGAATACCAGTTTGTAATCATCCCAAGGTGGGACGAGTAGGAAGCAAAGTGCCAAAAGGTGCCAAATTGACCTTTTACCTTCCAAACTGCTTTTGGGAGTGGTTAGGACCATTGTTTAACCTCTGGGGGCTGCCCTAGGGGCTGTGCTTGTCACTTCGATCAGTGCTTGTTGTCACATAATCGGATTGGTGTTGATTTGGTATCTACAGATGCCCCTTTTTGGGATGCATTGTGCAAGGCGTAGCGCTGAGAAAAAATAGATAACCAAAGCACTAATGATGCCCCAAATTTTGATGCCCCAAGTATGGAAAGGGTATGCATTCTTGAATCCTTGCTTTTGATGATCTAAAAATCTTAATTCAAGTGTTAACCTTTTTCGGTGAGGTGTTACTTGAGCTTGGACATTGTTTAGTCATGAATAGGCAAAGGGTGCAACATTTTGTCTATGGGAACCTTGAGTTCATGATTCATGAATGCCAAGTGTTTGATCAGCTTGTGATTGTTGCTTGTTTGCTGCCCCAAGCAGGGGCATGATTGTCTTTATCAATGATCCTTTGAATGCATGTTATTTCCTTGATTGGGTGTGTTTTTGTTGATTGGTGACTAAGTGTGACTACCCCCTCAAGTGATGAATCAATGAGGGAATGACCAACATGAGAAAAGTGACGAGTCGCTTGACCTAATATGACTTAAGTAAGGGTGCCTTCAGTTGTTTACCATTGAATACATAAGCAGTTTCTGAACATTCTGACCTGTTTTTGGTGGGTTTTAACCTTGTTTGTGACGCATTTTGGAGCTAAAATTGGCAAAAATTCATCCTCCCGTGGAGTGGTCCGGCTATGGTAGCCTTCTTAGGGAGTAGGATAGTGACAATTTGTAACCCCAATGTCTGTTTTGGATTCCAAGAATATCATATGCAAAGGCGCCTTCGTTCGTAAATGTTATTGCTATTTTTGGTTAGGGTTTGACTCGTTTTACAACGTCGTTTGGGGATGAAATTCTCTAAAATCCATCCTCCCGTGGAGCGGTCCGGCTATGGTAAACTTCTTAGGGAGTAGGATAGAGAGGATTTGTGACCCCGACGTCTATTTTGCATGCCCGAAATGTCAAGTACAAAAGCACTCTTATTGGACAATTTTTGTGCTTGTTTTTGGTGCATTTTGTGCAGTTTTTGATGTTTTTGAAATTTGTGCTCACTAATCGTCCCTGGGTGGGACAAATAGAAGTTTAGTAATCATCCCAGGGTGGGACGAGTGCTAACCAGAGTGCTCATCCCAGGTAAGAATGATTACAGGCTCAAAAAGCCTATTTAAGGGCCAAAACTAGGTTTTGGACTCATTTGCATTTGTTTTTCCTGGCGATTTGGAGCTCTGAGGAGGAGGAGGTCAATTCTACGAAGCGAAGCGCTACCAAATTTTTCTTTCCACCATGATTTCACAGACAGGATACTCAAGCTGCGAAGCCAAAGCGAGACCAGTGAGTGTTCTTCCTCTTTATTGTTTGTTGGCGTTATAATTTGAAAACCGCAATTTGTTTTGTTTTTTGTCTTTTTGTATTTTGTTTTTCAAATTAAAAATGAAACCCTAGTCTATCAAAAATTAACACTTAGCTTAAAACTTAGTTTAACCCTAGTTAAACAAAGATCAAAATTTGAGTTTAAAACTTAGCTAAAAAACTTAGTTTAGAACGTAACTTAAAAACTTCACTTAACCCTAATTTAACAAAGATCAAAACTTAGGTTAGAAACATAGGGTAAAACTGAGCTTAAAAACGTAACTCAACCCTTGTTAGTGTTTTGTTGTTTGTGTTTGTGTTTTTAATTTATCAGTTGAGAGTTAAAAACCCTAGGTCTGAGAAATTGTTTTTGAATTTTTTTTTGTTTTTTAATTGACCAGTTGACCGTTAGATTTAAAAAAACCCTAGGACTGAAAAATTGTTTATTGTTTGAATTTTTGTGTGTTTTTAATTTATTAGTTTAGAGTTAAAAACCCTAGAATTGACAAATGATTTTTGGAATTTTGTTGTTTTTGTTGAATTGATCAGTTTAGAGTTAAAAACCCTAGAACTGACAAAGTATTTTTTGAATTTTGTTGTTTTTGTTTAATTTATCAGTTTAGAGTTGAAAACCCTAGAACTGACAAACTGTTTTTTGAATTTTGTTGTTTTTATTTAATTTATCAGTTTAGAGTTGAAAACCCTAGAACTGACAAATTGTTTTTTGAATTTTGTTGTTTTTGTTTAAGTTATCAGTTTAGAGTTAAAAACCCTAGAACTGACAAATTATTTTTTGAATTTTGTTGTTTTTGTTTAATTTATCAGTTTAGAGTTAAAACCCTAGAACTAACAAACTGTTTTTTTTTTATAATTTTGTTGTTTTTATTTAATTTATCAGTTTAGAGTTAAAAACCCTAGAATTGACAAATTATTTATTTATTTTATTTTATTTTTTTTGAATTGTGTTGTTTTTTTTAATTTATCAGTTTAGATTTAAAACCCTAGAACTGACAAACTGTTGTTTTGAATTTTTGTGAATTTTGCTGCTCATTATTTGTCTGGTTTTAGCTGTATATTGTTTTATGCATTGTTGTATATTCTTGTTATTGTTGTATAGTTTTTCATGGTTAATTAATTTTGTTTTGTTTTGTTTTGTTTTCTTGTGCAGGTTGTGAAGAGTCGGTACCGTGTACCTACAGTGTTTGCTGAAGCGTGGGAGGCGTTGACTTTGGCTGACTAGGAGTGGCTTGATGCCCTTGGGCTCAAGAAGGTGATCCGACTAGAGCCTGTGGTCGGGGATCGGGCCTATTTGACAGCCTTGATCAACTTATGGGAGCCCCGGACCAACACCTTCCATCTCCCAACAGGGGAGATGATGATGACCTTGGAGGACGTCTATCAGATTCTACGGATTTTGATAGATGGACTACCAATCAGGACGATGCCATGGGATCAACAGACAGTTGTACTGACGCGATGCTTTTGACATGGGGAGGAGGTGGGTGTGGACAACCCAGTGGAGATGGCAGAGGGTGACTACTAGATTGGCGATATTTTGGTTTGATGGTGGCTTGAGATGGGTGTGTTGGGAATGAGGCACATCGTACTGATGGGCCTCATTTCCAACATGCTGCTACATGACTCTTCGGGTGTGAGGTTCTCATAGAACCTATTGGAGGTGGTTTTCAGGTTGGTGGAGTGTCCTACGGATGCACCTATGATCATGAGATGGGGATAGACTATGCTGGCACAACTCTACAATGAGCTGTATGAGGTCCACTATCGGAGGTGAAAGGGGATTGGATGTATCTATACATTACAGTGCTTGGCTTGGCAGCACATAGCGGTGGAGAGGCCGGTGGGGTTGACATGGATGAATCGGGTAGAGATGGTAGACTGAGATATTGGTTATGGGGCACTATGGCGGTGGTCTGAGGAGCAGGGATAGAGTCGGTGGTGGGTAGGTGTCATAGGGCACTATGCCAATGCCTTCACTCAGCTTACTCCAGGGGAGGTTTTTTGGCACCCCTATCGGGACTGCCCAACCTGGCTTGAGACTGGAGAGTGGGTCCGACGGGTATGTAGGGGCGGTGGCTGATTGGGCATCACGGGACTGAGTAGGAGTTCTTTCTATATGGCCGAGTGACATGATAGTTTGGGGTGTGCCAAGGGTTGCCTGGTGAGCCCTTGATCTATCGGAATTAGGGGGACAAGAGGATTCTAGTCTGGCCAGTCATTGCATCGTTGGGTGAGGATTCAGATACCATGATTGATGCCCTAGATGTGGATGACATCGGGGTTACCGCTGAGTATGATCAATGGTGGACTCTACATCGATGGTAAGGCAAGGGGCCTCTAGGTGATGCATAGGTGGCAGCAGCAGGTGATGAGGGCACAAAGGCACCAGGTGAGGGTTGGGGAGTTCCACTGGAGGACGTAGATATGGTATAGGTAGACAATTTTGGGGTGGATTTTGGGGTTCTAGATCAGTCGAAGATGTAGGACATCCTAGAGTAGTGGGAGCCAAAGCAGGCTGCTACGCCAGATATGCCAATGCCTCAAGTAGTCTCGAAGGACATGGAGGCAGGGGCTACTTCGAAGGTGGGATGAGGAGCTAGGGGAGGCTCTGCAGGAGAGGGATCTCTTACAGACTTAGCTAGTAGAGCGATAGAATGCATGGGCTATGTACCACCGATAGGATGGGGATACTGATGCTACATAGGAGAGAGATATTCTATGGACGTAGCTGGCAAAGAGGGAGAAGGTGTTGGCACAGTGCAACGATGTAGTAGTGATGTATCATCGATGGGAGGTGAAGTGGTGTCAACACCGGATGGATCTGGAGGGAGAGATCATCCACCTCGGGGGGTGGGTACCTAAGCCCTCTAGAGGTGGGTCTTCACATTTGATGAGGGGCAATGATACTGAGCAGTCAACATTGTCTCATCGCAGGCAATTGGATGAGGGGGGGCTAGTGGGCATGATGCAGGGGCTAGAAGCAGTCATCTTGAGAGGTCCCATAGGACCCACACCATGGGGGGTAGTTCTCGTCGCATCGATCCTACATGATCATGGTGGTCGATGCCCTAGGCTTGGGGGTTTTTGAGGTTTTGCTTTACTACGAGGTCAAAGGACCGGTTCATTGTAGCCTGTGGGCATTTTGGATGATATATATACAAATGACTTGCTTTGTGTTTATACACTTGTCATGGTTTGTTTTTCTGTTTATGCACAGTTTTTTATGATGATGTATGCATGTGGTATTATGAATGTGATGTTTCTAATTATAGGATGTATGCATATGGAATGAATGAAATGAGTTGTTGAGAACTTGTCGATGGCACCATAGACTGTACAAGATTGACTGGCTTGCTGTACTTATGGGATGGCTTTGTGGAATGACTTTGCATGTGAAAACTTTGTTTTTGCATTTTTCATATTATCTGATGGTGATGTACGTAATGAAATGTTCTAGTTGTTTTTTAAAATGTAGTTAAGCTTTTCTGAGATTTAGATATTTTAACTAACTAGCCAAAATTGTACATTTATCTCGCAAGACTTTTGAATAAGGTATAAATCAGATTGGATTTTGACCAAGTTATTTGGCATCCTTGTGTGTGCAATTGAGTTCATTTATGTGGTATTTGTCAGGATACCGCTAGTGCTAGATAGGTTGTCAACCAAACCTGTACTGAGGATCACCTAATTAGCTCCACTAACTTCGTTGTTGTATTTAGTAAGATTAATCTACGAGACAATTTAAGATACCATAAGCTAGCTCATCCACATGCAAACATTGGTCTGCTCACATGCAAAGCTAATGTGATAGACATATCGTCATGCGTTTAGGATACCGCCATTGCCAGGTAGGTTGTCCACCAAACCCGTAATGAGGATCACCTAGATGGTTTTCAAATGCTGAGAATTCTAGGGATTCAAGTTTAGGCTTTTTATTTGCTCAATGTGTTAGGATACTTGCTCGTATATATAATGATGAAAATCACTGTTTATTTTTCTCTTTCATTTTTCTTTTGAGCAAGGATTTTGAATAGTGGTGATAACCACTGTTATTTGATTTTGCATTTTGAGCTACGTAAGGTTGAGCTTGTAGGTTTTTGGCTTATGAATGACCTTGATCCTTTTGGCCTTGGGGATGACTACCCATCCTATTCAGGGACATGTAGTACGAATCCTTATGACTTTGGGAACCAAATGGGATTATGGAGATTATGAAGTAAGGGCATTGATCTTTTAGGCCTTGGGGATGACTACCCATCCTTATCAGGGGCATGTAGTACGAATCCTTACGAATTTGGAGACCAATGGTGATTGGATATGGTCGTGATGATGGCTTGTGGGGATTTTGTTTTTGAATGGTCATTGATCCTTTTAGGCCTTGGGGATGACTACCCATCCTTTTTAGGGACGTGTAGTATGAATCCTTACAACCTTAGGGACCAATGGTGATTGGGATTTTTGCGAGTGGTGAAAACCACTATTGATTAGGGGGAATGGATGGGGAAGAGCTTGTCCTTTTGTCAATTCTCAACACTCTTGAACCATTCGCACAGGGGGATGAACAGGCTAATATTTCACCTATGGTATCCTAGACTGCTTTGTAGGTGTCTCTTGTGTTCACACAACTTGGGAATTATTTTATGTGTTTTAACTTGTGTAGGGATGTTACGTAACGAGGCTTGATCCAAGTAAAAACTTTCCCTTGTAAAATCCGTTTAACTTTGTACCGTTTTTGGCTAGAAATTTAAAGACAACTGAATGACGAAAACCCTACATACATTAGGATGCAACTGACTATGCGAACAATGGGGATGGTGTTATTCGGGATGTATGTGTTTATAAAATGGGTGGAATGTGGAAAATGAAGGAATTGTCGAGCAATTACAGTCTATGGTGCTTGTGACATGTATGATCAACAAATATGCAATGTATGGATGCGATGCCTAATGCAACTTATATTTTTGTATTTTGATTTTTATGAGTATGCATGGAATTGAGAGGCAATTGTTTTTGTCATTTTTTATGATTTTATTGTTTTTGTTTGTTTTTTTAATATTTGTTTTGACCAAGCAGTTATGGGTACCCTTGGAGCGTTTGGTTTGACCAAAGGGTTTATGGATACCTTTGGGGCGTTTTAGGTTGACCAAGAAATTGTGGGAATCCTTGGAGCTTTTGGTTTGACCAAAGGGTTTATGGACACCTTTGGGATATTTTGGAATTGACCAAGCGATTGTGGAAATCCTTGGAGCTTTTGGTTTGACCAAAGGGTTTATGGATACCTTTGGAGCGTTTGAGGGTTGACCAAGCGACTACGAGAATCCTTGGAGCTTTTGATTTGACCAAAGGGTTTATGGACACCTTTGGGGAATTTTGGGTTTGACCAAGAGATGGTTGGAATACTTGGAGCTTTTTGGTTTGACCAAAGGGTTTATGGATACCTTTGGAGCATTTGAGGTTGACCAAGAGATTGTTGGAATCCTTGGAGCTTTTTGGTTTGACCAAAGGGTTTATGGATACCTTTGGAGCGTTTGAGGTTGACCAAGAGATTTTTGGAATCCTTGGAGCTTTTTAGGGTTGACCAAGTGATTTTAGAATCCTTTGAGCTTTTGGGGTGGCCTATGGATCTCTAAATGTGGAATGGCCTCAAATGACTAATATTCAAGGGTTTTAGTTCCTTGATTCCTTCAAGAGAGGTGAGTCGGTATGTTCCAGGTCCTATTTTACTATCAATCACATAAGGACCTAACCACTTTGCCATGAACTTGTCCATTAGATGGGGTGGCAAATTAGAATTATGTTGGTTCTCTTTTAATACCAAGTCACCAACCTAAAATTCCCTTAGGTGGACCTTCATGTTGTATTCTTTCTTAAGTCGCTCTTGATAGATACGCAAATGCTCGAGAGCATCGACGTGTCGTTCATCAAGCAACGTCAGTTGGTCTAATTGGGCCTACCACGCAGTATCATCATTGATGAACTCTTGCATTGAAATGCATAGGGAAGGGATTTCCAGCTCAAGAGGCATGACTGCCTCGGAGCCATACACCAGCGAAAACAGAGTTGCCCCAGTGGGCATCTGAATGCTAGTACGATAAGCTCATAGGGCAAGCAGGATTTGAATGTGCCAATATTTATGACTGCTTGCGATGGTCTTTTTGAGGATGGCAACTAACATTTTGTTTGACGACTCTGCTTGCCCATTTGCCTACGGATAATAGGGTATTGAAAAACTGTGCTAAATTTTGTACTTTGTGGTCAAAGCATGCACATATTTATTCTTGAAGGGCGTCCCATTATTTGACAGGATCTTGGATGGAATACCAAAACGACATATGATGTTATGCAAAATAAACTCCGCAATGTGGGTTCTAGTCGTAGAGGTTAGCGGAATTGCTTCCACCCACTTGGTGAAGTACTTTGTGGTCGTTATGATGAACGTGTGATGACCAGATGATGCAAGGGAGATATTTGCAATTAGATCAAAGCCCCACTACGAAAAAGGCCAAACCAACTAGATCGGCTGTAAGGCTTGAGAAGGTACGTGTGTCAAATTAGCATGGTGTTGACACTTCACACACTTCTTTACATATGTGCAACAATCTCGCTCTAAAGATGGCCAATAATAGCCCATGCAGAGAATGCGCTTTGCGATGGCCATACCGCTGAAGTGGCCACCACATGTACCATCGTGGGCTTGGGTGATTGCCCAAGCAGACTCCTGATGGTCCAAGCAATGGAGGAGGATTCCTTCATAGCTCCGACGATACAAAATATCTCCTAGCAAGACATGTTTTACCACTTTTTGTTTAAATGATCTTTTCGCGGCTTGTGTCAATCCAAGTGGGAGGTTACCTAACTTGAGGTAATCCCTTATGGGTGTGTACCAATCCTGTTGATCAGAAACCTTGATGGTATGAATGGCCAATCCCTCTTGAAGTTCATCCCTAGCAAAAGCTGAATGGGAAGGACTTGTAAAAATAGCATTGTGTTGCTATTAAGAGGGGTCGGGGAGAACAAAGACCCCTAGTTGGCCTGAGTCAGACAATATTGGATTTGAGAGAACCTATCCTGATATGGTTCAATCTGGATCAAGTGGATTCCTGGCATTAGGTCAGAGCTTGTACGCTTTATCACAGATTGCGATAATGTCTTGACTTGAATGGTTGTCATCTCATCGAAAGGGTCTTGCGGGATTAGTGATCCCAAGGAGGCCATAGTATCTAAAAAATGATTCGATGATCAAGGGAGTGCCTCGATGTCATACCATTCAATTTGTGCTAGGAATTTGTCCACAAGGGCTTTATAGGCCTGCATAACTAGTTATTTACATTGGAATGCCCCCTTTACTTGATTGACAATTAACAACGAATCACCAAAGATGTTTAAACATTTAATGTTCATGGTGACTACTATTTGAAGACCTATGAGCAAGGCTTCGTATTATGCATTGTTTTTGGTGCACGAGAAGTCTAATTTAAATTATAGAGGCATTGGAGCCCCTTGCGGTGTGAAGAATACAATTCCTGTGCCACCTCCTTGCTCACATTTTGAACCATCAAAGAATAGGGTCATGTCGGCCTGTGACTCAGGGTCATTAGAATCTGGAGATTCTGAAACATGGAAGACCCCATCAATCGGTAGTTCTATAGTCAGAGGCTGATCATCTTCAAGAGGAGCCTCTGCTAGTTGATCGGTGATGACTTGACCTTTTATGGATTTTTGCCCAATGAATTCTATGTCAAACTCCGTCAACAACATGATCCATTTCACCGTGCAGCTACTATGATAAGTACGACTCATCATGTATCACAATGGATTCTCCTTAGACACAACATGCGCCGTATTGCTAAGCATGTAGTGGCATAGCTTTTTGGTAGCAAACACCACTACCAAGTAGAGCTTCTCAATGTATGCATAGTTAAGTTCATAACTGACCAATATGCAGCTAAGATAGTAATTATCCTGTTCTTTATGTAGTTCATTTTTCTAGGACAACATGGCACCCAGTGCCACCTCAGTAGCTGAGATGTATAAGTAGAATGACACTCCTGGTATGGGTGGTGCCAATACTGGTGATGAAGCCAAGTATTTTTTAATGTCGTCAAAGGATGACTGGCACTCGTCATCCCAATGGAATGCTACCCCCTTGTGCAATAATTTATTCATGGGTCGACACTTGTCAGATAGCTGCGCTATGAAGCGCTTGATTGATGCGACCTTTCCCTACAGGTTTCTGAGCTGCTTGATGGTAGTTGGGGGAAGCATTTCAAGGATTTCCTTGACTTTGTTTGGATCCACCTTGATTCCTCGTTTGGAGACTATGAAACCCAAGAGCTTTCCAGATGTGACACAAAATACGCACTTATTGAGGTTTAGTTTGACTTTATGTTCAATGAGGTGATCGAGGATCTTGCGCAAGTCATCGAGATGATCTGGGCACAAAAGAGATTTGGCCAAAAATAATCCATGTAATCTTCCAAAGTTTTGTGCATGTGATCGTAGAAGATGTACGTCATGGCACATTGGTAGGTGGCACCAGCATTTTTAAGGCCAAAGGGCATGATCTTATAACAAAATGTCCCCCAAGGCATTGTGAACACCATTTTTAGTTGGTCCTCGGGATTGATACAAATTTGATTGTATCCTGAGAAACCATCCATGAGGGAAAACATTTCATGGCCCACTGTAGCGTCTACCAATGCGTCGATTCTAGGCAAGGGGAAATCATCCTTAGGACTCGCTTTGTTTTGAAAACATGAGATTCCAGAAACAAAAAGGATAAACTAAAATTGCAATGTAAATGAAACTAAAATAACGCTTAAACCCTATGTTATTGAAAATTGCATAAAAGAAATAACATGAACATAAGATATTAAAGCAATATAAAAATCGGCCCTTTTATTGATATGCTTTTCAAATTCGTGTTACAATGCGTCTCCTTCCTTTTTAGGGGATAGGAGCATTAAATATTGCTCTTTACAACTTGTTCCAGAATTCCTTCTTTCGCGTGCCCACATGTAAGATGGGCGAACCAAAACGTTGTCATCGCTTGCATTGTTAAAGGTCGATTCCTCGCTGCTCCTCCAATGCTGCAAATCTGCGTTCAAAGAAACAAACAAAGAATCAGTAGCACCTGTGTATGAAAAATAAAAGATAAATCTAACTATGGCTAAAATGAATATAAATGAACTGAAAACTTGACAAAAGCATAAACATGAAGCTAGCTAAATACTATAAAAGAAATAAAGCGGGGGGGGTGCCCGAATGCAAACCACCCGTGGGTGAAACTTTGCTTCGACACCAATCCGCTTAGGATGGGTCCGAAACCTGATGTGATGTGTTGTCAAAAAATTGGTAGAATATCGTGGTCAGAAAATTGGTGTTGGTTCTTGATTCGTGCCTTCAAAAGTCACCCAATAACCTCTCTTTCGATTAAGAGATTATGGATGTTGAAAACACAAATCGCAAGTAAATGAATTAGCAGCACTTCATCGCTCAAAATGCTCCTTCTATGTATCTCTTTTGGGTGAGGAAACTCACCATTTTATAGACCCAAGGGGTCTCTTTGAATTAACATGCAAAAGTGTTTCTTTGCATGAATGCTTTTTGTGTGAAAAGAAGACTTCTTCTTGATCAAGGGATTCTTAACTGTCTCTGTGCGTGTCTTTGTGTGTTTTAGAAAAGCTCACTTGCACTCTCATGCAATGAAGGGATAGCTAAGTGGCAAATCTGAGTTGTCTTAAAAAGCTTACTTTCATTCCCATGCAGTGAAGGGAAAGTCAATTGGTAGATATGAGTTGTCAAAAGAACTCACTCGCACTCCTATGTCATGCAGGAAAAGCTAAGTAGCAGTTCTGAGTTGTTACATGCCGAGATTTGACTTTTTGCCGATCAAACTTGACATTCGTCCCACCCCAAAGTGAGCGCTGGTAATCGTCCCTGAGTGAGACGAGTATAAGTCAGCACTCATCCCTGAATAGGATGAGTAAAACCAGCACTCGTCCCTGGGTAGGACGAGTAAAACTAGCACTCGTCCCTGGGTAGGACGAGTAAAACTAGCACTCGTCCCTGGGTGGGACAAATAAGCAATAAAGTGTCTAAAAGGTTCCAAATTGGTTTTTGACTTGCAAAACTACTGTGTGAGTGGTTAGAACCACTTTTTAACCTCTGAGGGCTGCCCTGGTGGTTGTGTGTGTTAGTGCGATCAGTTTTTGTTGTCACATAATCGGATTGGTGCTGTTTTGGTGTCTCTGAGATGCCCCTTTTTGGGAAGCGCTGCACATGGTGCAGTTCTGAGAAAAAATATATAACCAAAGCACTAATGATTAGGGTTTCTCAGTAACCTAACCAAATCTTGATGTCCCAAGTATGGAAAGGGCACGCATTCTTGAATCCTTGCTTCTGACGATCTAAGGAACTAAAATCAAGCATTAACCTGGTTCGGTGAGGTATTACTTGAACTTAGAAATTGATCAGTCATGAAGAGGCAAAGGGTGCAACCTTTTGTTGTGGGAACCTTGAGTTCATGATTCATGAATGCCAAGTATATGATCAGTTTGTGATGATTGCTTGTTTGCTGCCCCAAGCAGGGGCGCGATTGTCATTTGCAATGATCTTTTGAATGCGTGTCATTTCCCAGACTGGGTATAATGGTGTTGATTGGCAACTAAGTGTGACTACCCCCTCAAGCGACGAATCGATGAGGGAATGACCGACATGAGAAAAGTGACAAGTCGCTTGACCCAATATGACTTGTGTAAGGGTTCCTTTAGATGGTTTACCGCTAAGAATGCTCGAGCAGTTCCCCGAATGTTTTGACCTTTTTTTGGTTTTGTTGGCATTTGTCATTGTTATGTTGTGGTTGTTCTTGATTTTTTTTTTTTTCGTCGCAGGGGGGACGAGTGCCATGATGGTACTCGTCCCAGGGTGAGATGAGTGCGCCACCATGATACTCATCCCGTGGTGGGACGAGCGCGCCGAAAAGTGCTCGTCCCGATCAGGGACGATCGGTAGCAGACAAAAACTATAAATAGGCAAAAATGACAGGTTGGGCTCATTTGCACTGTTCAGCGATTGCGATTTGGAGCTCTGGGAGGAGGAGGTAGATTTCTGACGCGAAGCGCTGCCGGATCATCCAGCCACCATGAGTGTACAGACCGGGTCATCGAGCGGCGGAGCCGAGGCGAGACCAGTAAGTGCACTATCTCCTCGATCGTGAAAAAATGCAAATTTATTTTTATGGTGTTTTTCTTGTGTTTAAACATGAAACCCTAATTAATTAAATTAAAAGATAAATGAATGAAACCGAATGAAACATGGATGCAAACCGATGGAAACTTAGATGGAAAACCATAGGATAAACCCAAAATGAAACTTAGAGTAACACTTTTTAGGGTAACCATGGGTAAAAATGTTTTTCTATGTGAATCGTAAAACTTAGGTCGAAACCGTAGGTAAACCATGCCCATATTTTTGTGTTATGTTTATGGAATTTAAAAATGGAAAATGAATGAATTTTTTTTTGGTTGAAATGATAAACTTAGGTCGAAACCGTAGGTAAACCATGTCGATTTTTTTATTGGTTTTGATGAAATTAAAGATGAATTTTTTTGGTTGAAATGGTAAACTTAGGTAAAACCGTAGGTAAACCATGTCAAATTTTTATTGTTTTTTTGATGAAATTAAAGATGCAAAATTGATGAATTTTTTTGTTTTGAAATGGTAAACTTAGGTAAAATCGTACGTAAACCATGTCAATTTTTTTTGTTTTTTTATGAAATTAAAGATGCAAAATTGATGAATTTTTTTTGTTTTGAAATGATAAACTTAGGTAAAACCGTAGGTAAACCATGTCAAATTTTTGTCATTTTTTATGCAATTAAAGATGCAAAATTGATGAATTTTTTGTTTTGAAATGATAAACTTAGGTAAAACCGTAGGTAAACCATGTCAAATTTTTGTCGTTTTTTATGCAATTAAAGATGCAAAATTGATGAATTTTTTGTTTTGAAATGATAAACTTAGGTAAAACCGTAGGTAAACCATGTCAAAATTTTGTCGTTTTTTATGCAATTAAAGATGCAAAATTGATGAATTTTTTTGTTGTGAAATGGTAAACTTAGGTAAAACCGTAGGTAAACCATGTCAAATTTTTGTCATTTTTTATGATGAAATGAAAAATAGATGAATTTTTTTTTTTTTTGATGTACATGTGAATGAAAGATGTTACTGTACAGTTATGCATTTTTGTACATGTGATGGTAATGTGATGCATGTTTTTGATGTTTGTTGTTTTCTGTGATGTGCAGGTGGTGAAGAGTCGACATCGAGTACCGACTGTTTTTTCTAATGCCCGCGAGGCGTTGAGTGATGATGACTGGGAGTGGCTTGATGCCTTAGGGCTCAAGCATGTGGCTCGGTTGGATGCAGTTGTGGCATATTGGGCGTACATTACAACTTTTATCGGCCTGTGGGATGTTCGTACGAACACCTTCCATCTTTCGATAGGGGAGATGACTGTCACCTTAGAGGACGTGTATCGAATTCTCTGAATTCTGATAGATGGGGTTCCTATTCGAATGACACTACGGGGCTAGAGGACGGCGGTACTGATGCGGTACTTTGGACACGGAGAGGATGATGATGGGATGACCTCATTGGAGAGGGTAGAGCTGGATTACCACATTGGGGGGATCTTGGTGCGATATTGGTATGTGAGGGGAATGTTGGGAGTGAGGCATGCAGTGCTTATGAGCCTCATTTCCAACATGCTCCTGCCAGACTCTTCAGGAGTGAGGTTTCCATGGAACCTATTGGAGGTGGTGTGGCAGTTGGTGGATTGTCCAGTGATAGAGCCGATTATTATGAGATGTGGTCAGACGTTGTTGGCACAGTTGTATGATGAGCTATACGAGGTCCACTGTCGGAGGTGGAAGGGGATGGGGTGCAGTTTCTTGTTGCAGTGCTGGGCATGGTAGCACATAGCCATAGAGCGACCACGAGGGTTGCCCTGGACTACCCGAGCTGAGATGGTGGACAGGGATATTGGGTATGGTGCCTTATGGTATCGGTCAGAGGAGCGGGGGCAAAGTCGGTGGTTTGTAGGAGACGTAGACCATTACAAAGATGCCTTTGCATGACTGACTCCCGGGGATGTGGTATGGAGGCCATATCGAGATTGTCCCGCATGGCCAGAGGCGGATGATTGGCTTCGGTGGGTTCGGAGGGGGAGATGGGTGATTGGGATGCATGGGACATAGCAGGAGTACTTCCATTACCTCTGAGTGATGCGACAGTTTGGGGTACGCCAGGGGTTGCCTGGGGATCCCGTAGTCTACCGACGTCGAAGTGATGAGAGGACTCTAGCTACGCCGATCCTCGAGCCATTGGGAGAGGAGTCTGATACTGTACTGGACATTTCGAATGTAGATGACGTCGGAGTGACGACCAAGTATCAGGAGTGGTGGACGTTGTGGCAGTGGCGAGGTGAGGGGCCATTGGGAGGAGCTAAGGCAGCGGGAGGCAGAGAGGGTGCAGAGGCACCAGGAGAGGGTTAGGGAGCTCCTACGGATGTAGAGATGGTGGAGGTGGCAGAGGTGGGAGATGATGTGGATGAGGAGGAGCAGCCAGAGATGCAGGATGCTCTAGAGTAGGCTGGCTCAGGGGAGACATAGGCAGGGTTGCACGCTGAGGTAGCACATCTGACGGGGTTGCTACGGAGGTGGGATGGAGAGCTTGCAAAAATGACATAGGAGAGAGATCTCTTGCGAACACATTTGGTAGGGCAGGGGAGCGCAGGGGCTATGGCTCACCAGTAGGCAGGGGATACGGATGCTGCACGGGAGAGGGATCTCCTATGAGTGCAGCTAGCACAGTGTGATGACGCCATTGCGTATTATCATAGGTGAGAGGCCGAGTGGAGTCAGCATCGGCGAGAGATGGAGGGTGAGATTATCCGCCTTGGTGGGCGAATACCAGAGCCTCCGACCAGTGGCTCATCGTATAGGACGAGAGACAACAGGACGGAGCAGTCGGCATCATCCCGACGTAGGTGCCGAGATGAGGGAGTAGCGAGTGGTCAGAATGTAGGGGCGAGCAGTCACCCTGAGAGGTCTCAGAGGACAGATATCGCGGGGGGTAGCTCTCATCACACCGATCCTGCGTGATCATGGTGGTCGATGCCCTAGGCTAGGGGTTTTTGAGATTTTGGATGATGGGAGCGAGGTCCGAGGACCAGTGCATTGTAGCCTGCGGGCAATTTTTGTTATGATATATATACAGATGATTCTTTTTGGTGTTTATACTTTTTCCATGATTTATGTTTATGTGCATGTTTTTACAGTGATGTATGCATATGCGATTATGAATGCGATGGTTCTAATTTGTATGAGGTATGCATATGGAATGAATGCAATGATTTGTTAATGATTTGTCGATGCACCATAGACTGGACAAAATTTGGATTGGACTTTCTAATAATGGGATATCTTTGTGGAATGCTTGTGCATGTGAACACTTTGTTTTTGTATTTTGTCTATATATATATATATATATATATATATATATATATATATATATATATATATATATTTTATGGTGATGTATGGAATGAAATGTATCGGTTGTTTTAAAATGTAGTTAAGCTTTTCTGAGATGCAGATATTTTTAACTAACTAGCCAAGACTGTACATTTATGTCACAAGACTTTTTGAACAAGGTATTGTAGCACCCTAAAATTGGCGCAGTAAAATTGGAATAATTACATTCACCTTAGTAAATAAATTTAAATTCAAATTTAACCTCCCAAACCTCCCGTTAACCACCGAGAAACCCGTTTCCTCTTTTTTTGTGCCATTTTTAGCAGTTGTTTTGACCGTTTGACGATATCGTCTCCGATCAGACGATATCGCCCCAGATTTGATGATTTCGTCTGGACTAGAACGTCCAGATGATTTTGTCGCAAAACTGAATTTGCATAGTTGGAATCCGTTCCAACGGGTCTCCAATCCGGGTAGAAGCGTGTCTGCGCCATTGGGACCCTTCCCCCATTGGAGATCTCCCAAATTGGGATGATCTCCAACCTCCCAACAACTATCCTATGCCTATTTAACTCTAAAACTTTTCCTTCCCCAACCCCTGGCTGAATTTTTATGTAAATCAACTCCCTATGCGCTAAAACACTTCAAATTTGCTCTTGCACTAGTCCTATATTAATTTTATTGCAGGTACACCACTGGTTTTCAGCCGGAGCCAGAATCTATCATAGCTGATGAACCTGTCAAGATCGGAGGTGATCTCATCAAATTTGAGACGATCTCGTTCTGATGCGAGACGATTTCGACTGCAGCACACATCGAGGCAATCAGTGCCTGGAGTTTGCTTTTCTTTCTCTTTTCTCTGTCATTTTATGCTATAAATTAGATTGTCTATTCAATTTTTATACTATATTGCATCTGGAGTTCACCCATTTTGTCTAGTTTGCATATTAAGATCATATTCTGCTATCTGAACACATTGATTTGCATTTACTTTTGTTCTTGTATATTGTTCAATACTCATATTACTTTTTCATATTTTCTTGTATTGTAGACGATTTTGTTAGTTTAGACGATTTTATCAAATTGAAGGCGATCCTGTTGAATTGTAGATGATCCAGACTGCTACAAGTAATCAGAAACTTCATCAGACTTCCGGATCAGGTAATCTTCATTGGCCTCCTGCAAATTCTCTGTTTCTGCTTTCTTTTATGTTTGTTGTATTCATTTAAATTGCATTTTCATGTAGTTTAAGTTAGAATCATTCGGCCAAACCTAGGATGAATGTTTAAAAATAAAACGAACTCATCAAAACTCATTCCCAAAACCTAGGCATGGAAACTGCCGCCAAATGTTTCCTGGTGAACCCACCATCCGTCGAAAAATCACCAAAATACACCTCCCTTGAGAGGCGGGACCTTCGTGAAGTCCTCTCGTCCGAGGTACCGCACCATCCTTTTCCCATCCTCCTTTCGGGCGCGGATCCAATAGCCTGAAGGTAGGGATGCGAAAAATTTGGAGCGATACATTTTGGTGAACCCGACGTGAATGCATCATAACCTTTTGAAAACAAAAACAAAAAAATATATATGTGTGCAAAAAAAAAATATAACAAAATCATCATTTCAAGTTTGTATGTTTTTAGATTCAATTCTAAATAGTAGATGCTAAATATTACTTTTAGAAGTACTAAAGAAACCATGAGTTTTTACTCAAATCAATATGAGCCCATTAGTAATGTTGGAAGAATTCATCCAAATACATTTGTTGATTATGACCAACCTCATCCCTATTCAACACCACCTCTATCACACTCTTCTTATTTTTCATCCATAACCCAACAAAACAATCCCTTTGCCAATCCTCTTCATAATGATATTATCTATTCTCCCATATATCCATATTATGTCTATCAACCCACATATAATCCTCCACCACCTTTTCAATACTCTTCTTTCAATACAACACATCCATTTCAACAAGAAAATACTTATTCTTCCAATTCTACCATTCAC
The DNA here is from genome assembly GCA_028583015.1 of Wollemia nobilis. Lineage (NCBI taxonomy): Eukaryota > Viridiplantae > Streptophyta > Pinopsida > Araucariales > Araucariaceae > Wollemia > Wollemia nobilis. The sequence goes on from JAQPPZ010016856.1 coordinate 6,188,658, forward strand.
TCACCTCCTACATCGCAATCTTCCTATCATAATTCTACCCAAAATGAAGAAAGTAGAGGTGAGAAACCATTAGGTCCTTTTATGATGAAATTCCTAAGGCATTTATCAAAAACCTCTCAAAAACCTTCATCACGTAAATTTACTAGGCTTAATCAACCAATGGATATAATTCTCAAGTATTTACTTGACACAAATATTATTGAACTTCCTTCCATAAGACAACCTGATACCACATCAGATTGGTTTAAACCTGAGCTACATTGTGAATATCATAGAGTAGATGGACATATGACACAAAATTGTAAAGATTTAAGATGTGCAATTCAAGATTTGATTGATAAGGATATTTTTAATATAAAGGAATTACAATCTACAACTGATTATAAATCTCTAGTAAACTATCAAACTCCTACACAACAAATACCAATAATCAATCAAGACATGGGGATCTCCCAAGAACCCCTACTCAATTATCAACAACAGGAAACCAATCAAATATTTCATGTTAATGTGTCCCATCATGATGATATTATTAATATTGTAACAAAAACTACAAATAAGCAACCTCAAATTCAATCAACCCAATCTGATATTCAAGATATGGATTCCTCATTTGACCAACATTCAAAACTATATTTGACTCTAGAGAGTGATCCAAAATGGAATGTAAGCATAGAAAGCTCATCTTTAGAATCAAAATCTCAATCTGAAATCCACTTTGATAACCAACGACAAGTGATTAATCCTCAAGCAAAGATATCCCTTTTAGAAGTATTACAAATTTCTCATAAGGAAATTTTGTTCAAAATACCTAGCCAACAATTTGTTCCTCATCATATTTTCTCTAAGAACATAATTAATGGTGTAAACCCTCTTGAGGTTAACCATATTTCACTCTATGATGAGGATATTCCTTCCTCTACTCCACAAGAAGACTCCTATCTTTACATTATCGGATCTAGTAAAGAAACACTTGTTAGAACTATCATGGTAGATAATGACTCTTCTCTTAATTTATGCACTTATCAATTATTTCAAAAACACAAATTAAAGGAAGAAGATAGTAATGAATCAAATGTTATTATAAAATCTTTTAACAATGAAATTCAAGAACCTCAAGGTACTATAATTATTCCCCTTAATATTGGATCCAAGATCCTGGATACTTTATTCTATGTAGGATATTGTCCTTCACCTTACAAACTACTTCTCCGAGTCCTTGGATTCATACGATGAGGGTTGTCCCTTCCACTCTTCACCAATGTTTGAAGTTTGAACTTACAAATAAAATTGTTACCATACATGGTGACCCAAAACCATTTGAAGAATATTTAACGATTGAAACATCAAGTTCTATACATTCTCTATTGTCACAATTATCTTCTATCCATCACTTTTCTTCATCCATATATGATCATCCTTGTTTACCAAATAACACTCATGCATATCTTTCACATATACTTTCTCCATCTTATCAAGACTTGGAATATAGTGATAAGAATGAAGAACCTTCTTATCCTTCTGACATTTTATTTTGTAACATGATCAATTTTCCACATATAAAAGTCAAATATTTTGCTACATTATTCTACATTATAACAAAGCTTTTGTTATCACTACCTTTTATTCATCACCTTCTATTCTTACCTTCACCTCAACCAGATTATCCTTCAAAACCTCCTTTGATTTTGAAGCAACCTTAGACATGCTATACTCAAATAAACCTTGTATAGTGTATATAGATCATCTTGTATATACCACCAATTTCAATTCATAAATTAAAATCAAAATACAAAAAAAAAATCAAAATCCTCAAAATAAAAAAAAAAAAATACAAATGCAACCAAAGAACTTAAAGGTAAATTTGAGCCCAATTGGCTCGGACCATACATCATTACTGCAAAATTTGAATCAGGAGCATATAAATTATCTACCTTAGATGGTAAAGAACTTAAAGAACCCATGAATATTTTACATCTCAAACGTTATTATGCATAAATTTGGTCATTTCATCCATGTATATATTTGTTCAAAATCATTATCGTGTATTTCTTTCAATTTATTCAAAAACCTCAAAAACATTCATAAAATCTTCAAAAATCTTCAAAAATATTTATTGCATTTTTTAAAAGCACTTGTAAAGTTCCTTTTGCTCCAAAACAAAAATCAACATAAAAATCCAAAAATAGCTATATGCTTGACTCTTTCGAAACCAAAACAATATACAGAATAAAGAGAGAGTCAACATTCTCAAAACTTTCTCAAAATCATTATTTTCTTACAATTATTGCAATTCTATGTTTCAACTTATTTTGGATAAAACTAGCATTTATTTGGCATCCCTCACTTGCACACTCACACAATAAATATCTTGATTTTATCTGGCATGATTACTAATCTCTCTTATATCAAAGTTCACAAAATTCAATTAAATAAAGTTTGAGCATAGAGAATTGATCTTGTTATTTACTTAAACCAAGCACATCTTTTCACAATGAAATGATTATATTTGTAATTTCCATGTTTTGCTACATAGTAGAACTGATTTCTTGAGTGAAAAGTTTCCCTTGCTATCCTATCATGCACATGGTCTAGAATCTTTGAGAATTGGCAAAAGGACAAGCTCACCCCTACCCAGAATAAAAATCCCTTGCTCTACAGCTAATCTGAGCAAGTATCCCTAGAAAAAGAAAAAGAAAAGAAAAATTCAAGAAAAAGAGAAAAGAAAAATGTTATGTCGGCAATGTTCCAAGCATTATCAAGCAAAAGAAATACAAAAAGAAAAATAAGCAAAGTTCAAAAGAAAGCAAGAAAAGCAATAAAATCCCTTTCCCTACCCTTTGAAAAGAAAAGAAGGGTGAATGAGCTTGAATCCCTGGAATTCTCAATTATTCGAAAACTGTGAGGTAAGCCCCATAACAGGTGGTTTGTGCCCAACCTGCTTGGCCTTGGGTAACTCCTAGCGTGGCGATATGTCTGTCACATTAGCGACCTTCTTTTGTACAGACCTATGTCCGCTTATGGATTAGCTAGCTCTTGATAATCCGATCTACATAGTAGCCTAGTATGGTTATATGCATCTACATCATGGTTAATGAACACTTATTTGGTTTCTTCAAATCACTTGTATCATAGTATCTTGCTCAAAACTGGTAAATGAACAATGCAATTGCACACACATTTGTATTTGAGAGATTTTGTCTATCATTATGATAAATCAAGATTGGCAATGAATTCACTTATGCACATGGGATTCCTTATAAATCTAACTTTTTGTCTTCAAAATACTTTGAAATATTATTTTTGCAAACTTGTTTGGAATAAACCAAGTACAATTATTTACCACAAAGATAACTATATAATAGAAAAAATCAAAAATTTCAATCAAAACATATCATATATATCTTATCGACTTTCGCGACGATGGCATAGTTCCAAAACCAAAATGGGAATTTTATGCTTAGCGCAAGTCCTCATTATCATATTTTCTGTTCATCAAAAATTAATCATGCAATAAAACTATCCTTTCTTTGATCTTCGCGATGATGGTATAAGTCTATACCTACATATTCTATGCCTAGCGCAAACCATTGTAACAATTTTATTTCCTGATTTATCAAAGATCATACAAAACATATGACTTCATTTTACACAAATTATGCTTTTGCGAAAGCAAATACATTTTTACTATGTTATGTCATTATGTCACCTTTGCATTTTGCAATGATGGTATAATTCTTAAGGAATTATTCACAAATTTTATCACACTTAAGAATTTATGCCTAGCAAAAATCATTTCACAATATTTCATGCATAATATTTTTATGGAAATCTGAAAGCAAACCATCATCATCATCATTTGCATCATCACAACAAAGTCTTAAGACAGTCTCTTAAGCACTCTTTTCTTTTAACAATATTTCTATCCTGGGACTAGCTTGACGACCGAGTGAGCGACGACTCCATGAAATGGTCTATAATAGCGACAATGTCCTTTGAAATTATTGTTAGAAATCTCTTTTTATTTTTATCACATTTCATTACAACCAATCAATTTGTTACATCAGATTATTTCATTTAAAATATTTAAAGCATGACATCCAAGTTATAATATTTTCCAAAACGACATAATTACATGAATCATCAATAAAATCATTACATCAATCAACTCAATCAATCAATCAAACATAAAAAGCATCATAAGCATCACATAAGACAAGTCATATGATCAAAAATATCTCATCTATATATATCAACAGAATATATACATCATCAACATCTGGATTGGTATGCCACAATCTGTACCTCGGCATACTCAATCCTCTATCAACTATAATACAATATCAGTGGCAGTATCCCACCCTCTAGCCTCGAGAGCCTCTAGAGCTCTCGGCCTCATCTCCTCCCCCGCCCTACGGAGGACGAGGTGGTCCCATCGTAGTATGTGTGGTACTGCGAGTCCTCATCGTCGACCGAGATGAGCTCCTCGTCGACCCTGTCCTGATAGGATCTGCTATGGCAGGTGGCACCTGTATCCTCTGGCCCTCTGGCACCGCCTGGTAGTATAGAGCCTGATAGAATGCGGTCTGAGAAACCGACCGCATCAGCTCCTGAGTGCTCACCCCTCCGCCTCGTGCCTTGAGACGAGCATTCTCGTCTCGTAGCTACGACACCTCAGCCTGGTGTTGTGCAGCTGCATCCTGTAATGTCTGCACCTGAGCTCGTAGACGATCTCTCTCTACCCGGAGAGTAGCCATCTCGCTACTCTCGCCAATGTCCACACCCTTGCCCTTATCAGGCGATGGTGGCCTCTATGGAGATGGGGGTCTCGCCTCCCTCCTCTCCCTCTCCCTCTGTCGTGGCCTCTCCTGTGCCTGTGGCCTCCTCTGCTCTCCTCTGCCGTGACCCCGGGCTGCCTCTACCACCGCCTGGCGTCGCCTCCCTATCCAACGCACAACTACGTGGATCGGTCCCTGAGCCCTCGTCATCCGAGGAGGGCGGATGCCTGCGTACCAGGCATCGTAGCCATCGGCTACCCCTGCATCGTCCCCATCCACTGGCTGAATGGGGGCATCGTCCACGTCCTGACTCCAGAATCGCTGCATATCTGGAGCCCCGCTAACTGTGGTGTTATCCCGGACAGTCTGGGAAAACTCATAATCCCTGAGAGATGGGATCCCCTGCTGTAGACCGAACTATCGCAACACTCGGTCGTAGCGGTGGAGCTCCACCTCTCCCCTCTCCATCCGTAGCTAGCAGACTCGCCTGATGCGAGCCAGCTCCTGTGCGTCCTCTGCCCACCCTGGATGCTGCCTCCATGGCCTCCAGGTGATCTGGTCTGGGACCAAGTCATCCAATAGTCTCCGGGACACCGGCAGGTCGATCCGTCGCTGTGCCCCTCTCCGGAGCCACCGGTAGAAGACTCGGGGCCTCTCCCCGTCAACCCCTATCAGTGGAAGCCCTACCGGCCTCCGCACCGCAATGTGCTCCCAGCACCAAACCTGTAGGAGCGATGTCATGACCAGACATCGCCCGCCCTTGTACACGACCCCATAAAGGATCCTGTACAGCCGACATAGAACAAAGCTGCCCCAAGAAAATTTGTAGCCATGGTCGCGCATGTCGCAGATCACATCTTCCAGCATCCATGGTACCCTGCATCCGCTCTGGTGGCACAGCAGAAGTCCACCAACCACCCTAGCCAAAACTCGTGTCAGTGTAGATGCCCCAGGCATCTGGCGCAGTGCCTCGATGTTCACTTCGCCCTTCTCCAGGGCGAAGCTCGGGTCACCGCAGAGTCGTCCCATCGCGTGGCCCTGATTGGCCATAGGTGTGATCATCCTCCCTTGTATGGGGATTCTAAGAATCCTCCATACATCCTCTAGTGTGGGAGTCATCTCCCTTGTTGGTAACCGAAAGCATGAAGAGCCCGGGTACCACCTCTCTGCTAGGGCTGTCAGTAGCCCCATGTCAGTAGAAACCTACGGCATCTCTGCCACATGCTGCAAGCCGGCCTGTGCCAGCAGATCCCGCTCTGCCTAGGTGAGAGCGGCCAAGTCGTCTCTCAGCCCGCTGTATTTCCACTCTCTGCTCTTTAGTAATCCTCTCTGCAAGCATAAACAATCAAAACAACAAACAATCATTAATAACAATTTTAGCAATCAATAATGCCACTTAAAGATCAAATTTTTGCAATTGATGATATCGCCCACTATTGGCCGATATCGTCCGAAATTTGAGAAAAATCGTCTCCGATTTCGCGTGTCGAAATCGTCTCTAATTTGACGAAATCGTCCCTTTTTCGCCGATTTCGCCCTTGGGCGAAATTGACGAACTTGAGACGATTTCGTCCAACTAGGGACGATTTCGTCCGGACGACGTCGATGGCCAAAAATGGCCGCGATGCTCAAAATTCATCCTAAAATTCATTTACAAAGCATGTAAATTCAAATTAAATCAATCTAAACTAAGTTTAAACCCCTACCCGTAGACCGCGGCGGACCTCTACGAGATACGTCATGCTTGTCTCTACCATTTTTTCTCCGAGCTCTAAAAATAGTAAAATGAACAGTAACAATGAATTAGGGTTTTACCCTATTTTTCTTAATTTTATTCAAAATAATTCACAAATAATTTTTTGCTTTTCCGCGTTTTTACCTCAAACGTTCGATTTGGGTAAAAACACGGAGGGGGCACCATAGTAAGCTGTCATACGATTCGACCAAGAATCGTCGCCTAAAAATGGGAATAATTTTTTGCTTTCTCGTAGATCGAGAAGAACTCATCTTTAACGCATTTTCTTCGAAAAATTCGCTAAAGAGGGGGCAAAATGTAGCACCCTAAAATTGGCGCAGTAAAATTGGAATAATTACATTCACCTTAGTAAATAAATTTAAATTCAAATTTAACCTCCCAAACCGCCCGTTAACCGCCGAGAAACCCGTTTCCTCTTTTTCCGTGCCATTTTTAGCAGTTGTTTTGACCGTTTGACGATATCGTCTCCGATCAGACGATATCGCCCCAGATTTGACGATTTCGTCTGGACTAGAACGTCCAGATGATTTTGTCGCAAAACTGAATTTGCATAGTTGGAATCCGTTCCAACGGGTCTCCAATCCGGGCAGAAGCGTGTCTGCGTCGTTGGGACCCTTCCCCCATTGGAGATCTCCCAAATTGGGATGATCTCCAACCTCCCAACAACTATCCTATGCCTATTTAACTCTAAAAATTTTCCTTCCCCAACCCCTGGCTGAATTTTTATGTAAATCAACTCCCTATGCGCTAAAACACTTCAAATTTGCTCTTGCACTAGTCCTATATTAATTTTATTGTAGGTACACCACTGGTTTTCAGCCGGAGCCAGCATCTATCGTAGCCGACGAACCTATCAAGATCGGAGGCGATCTCATCAAATTCGAGACGATCTCATTCTGATGCGAGACGATTTCGACTGCAGCACACATCAAGGCAATCAGTGCCTGGAGTTTGCTTTTCTTTCTCTTTTCTCTGTCATTTTATGCTATAAATTAGATTGTCTATTCAGTTTTTATACTATATTGCATCTGGAGTTCACCCATTTTGTCTAGTTTGCATATTAAGATCATATTATGCTATCTAAACACATTGATTTGCATTTACTTTTGTTCTTGTATATTGTTCAATACTCATATTACTTTTTCATATAGTTTGCCCCTATTTACAAAATAGAATTTCTTGTATTTTGCATCTGTTTGTTGTTTTACAGGTCTCTAATGAATTCGTCTGACAAATTCGTTAGATTGCAGACGATCCTGTCAGTTTAGACGATTTTATCAAATTGAAGGCGATCCTGTTGAATTACAGACGATCCAGACTGCTACAAGTAATCAGAAACTTCATCAGACTTCCGGATCGGGTAATCTTCATTGTCCTCCTGCAAATTCTCTGTTTCTGCTTTCTTTTCTGTTTCTTTGTATTCATTTAAATTGCATTTTCATGTAGTTTAAGTTAGAATCATTCGGCCAAACCTAGGATGAATGTTTAAAAATAAAATGAACTCATCAAAACTCATTCCCAAAACCTAGGCATGGAAACGCCGCCAAATGTTTCCTGGTGAACCCACCATCCGTCGAAAAATCACCAAAATACACCTCCCTTGAGAGGCGGGACCTTCGTGAAGTCCTCTCGTCCGAGGTACCGCACCATCCTTTTCCCATCCTCCTTCCGGGCGCGGATCCAATAGCCTGAAGGTAGGGATGCAAAAAATTTGGAGCGATACAGGTATAAATCCGACTTGAATGTAACTAGGTTATTTCACATCCCTGTGTGTGCAATTGAGTTCATTTACGTGTTATTCATCAGGATACCGCCAGTTCCAGATGGGCTTTCAACCGAACCTGTACTGAGGATCACCTAATTAGCTCCACTAACTCCTTTATTGAATTTAGTCAGATTAGTCTGCGATGTTATCTAGGATACCATAAGCTAGCTCATCCACATGCAAACATTGATCTGCACACAAGTGAATGTGACAGATATATCATCATGCGGGAGGTTTACCGCCAATGACTGATAGGCTATCAACCAAACCGATACTGAAGCTTGCCTCATGACCTGTCGAAATGCTGAGAATTCCAGGGATTCAAGTTTGACTCCCTTCTTTGCTTCAATTGTATTGGGATACTTGCTCTCTTGTAATGATAAAATCACTGTTTATTTTTATGATAGTACTCGTCTCTTTTTTTTTTTTTTTTTGAGCAAGGGATTTGAATATGGAGTGACGAGAATCACTATTGTTTGTGCCTTTTGATGTGTGCACTGTAGGATGTCAAATTTTAGTGTTTTGACAATTTGCAAATTTTTGATGTTTTGCAACTTTTGAGAACTTGGGATTCATGGGGAATTGGGTAGGGAGGATGCTTGTCCTTTTGCCAACTCTCAGCATTCCTAGGGTCAATTGCATAGGGGGATAAGCAAGATAGCCGTTTCGCTTATGGTAACCGGGATGACGGTGCAGGTTTCATCTTTCGTTCACACAACTTAGGAATTATTTTATGTGTGTTAATTTGTGTTGGGATGCTACGTACCAAGGTGGGATCCAAGTAAAACTTTCCCATGTAAAATATGCTTAACTGTGTACAGTTTTTGGCTAGAAATTTAAAGACATATGAATGACGAAAACCCTATATACATTAGGCGACAACTGACGATGCTAAAATAAAAGGGTGATATGCTAGATGTATGTGTGTATGAAAATGGATCTGAGGTAAAAAATGATGAAATTGCCAAGTAATGACAACCTATGGTGGTTGTGACTTGTATGACCTAGCGGATATGCAACGTATGGATGTGATGCTTAATGCAACCTATATTTTTGTGTTTTTATTTTTATGAGAATGCATGCAAATGTTTTTGTAATTTTGATTGTTTGTTTTTTTTTTTTTTTTTATATGCATGGAATTGAAATGCAATTGTTTTTGTGATTTTGATTTTTGTGTTGTTTTTGTTGATTTTTGAATATTTATGTTGACCAAGCAATTATTTGGAGCTTTTGGTTTGACCAAAGGGTTTATAGATACCTTTGGGGCTTTTAGGGTTGACCAAGCGATTTATGGAGATCCTTGGAGCGTTTTGGGATTGACCAAGCGATTGTGATAATCCTTGGAGATTTTGGGTTGACCAAGCGATTGTGATAATCCTTGGAGCTTTTTGGGTTGACCAAGCGATTGTGATAATCCTTGGAGCTTTTTGGGTTGACCAAGTGATTATGGTAATCCTTGGAGCTTTTTGGGTTGACCAAGCGATTGTGGTAATCCTTGGAGCTTTTTGTTGGACTATGGCTCTCTAGCTGTGGAATGACCTCAAATGAATAATGTTCAAGGGTTCTGTTTCCTTGATTCCTTCAAGAGAGGCAAGCAGGTATGTTACAGGTCCTATTTCTATCGTCAATGATGTAAGGACCTAACCGGTTTGTCTGCAAACTTGTCCCGTAGATGGGACGACAAATTAGAATTCTCATTGGTTATCTTTTAAGACTAAGTCACCAACCTGAAATTCCCTAAGATGGACTTTCATGTTGTATGCTTTCTTAAGTTGCTCTTGATAGATACGTAAATGCTCAAGAGCATTAACGCATCGTTCGTTGAGCAACATCAGTTTATCTAACCGGGCCTGTCATGCAGTGTCATCATCGATGAACTCTTGCATTGAAATGCGCAGGGAAGGAATTTCCAACTCAAAAGGCATGACTGCCTCGAAGCCATACACTAGCAAAAATGGAGTTGCCCTAGTGGGCGTCCGAATGCTAGTGCAATAAGCCCATAGGGCAAGCGGGATCTGAATGTGCCAGTCTTTATGATTGTCTACAACTGTCTTTTTAAGAATTACGACTAGAATTTTGTTTGATGCCTCTGCTTGCCCATTTGCCTGCAGATAATAGGGTGTTGAAAAGCTATGTTGAATCTTGTACTTTGTGGTCAAAGCACGCACATCTTTATTCTTGAAAGGGGTCCCATTATCTGAGACAATTTTGGATAGAATACCAAAAAGACATATGATGTTATGCAAAATAAACTCTGCAATGCGGGCTCCAGTCATAGTGGTCAACGAAATTGCTTCCACCCATTTGGTAAAGTACTTTGTGGACATTAAAATGAACGTGTGAAGACCAGACGATGCAGGGGAGATCTTTCCAATTAGATCAAAGCCCCACTACGAGAAATGCCAAATCGATTGAATCAGCTGCAAGGCCTGAGAAGGTACGTGTGTCAAATTAGCATGGTGTTGACACTTCACACACTTCTTCACATATGCGCAACAATCTCGCTCTAAATATGGCCAATAATAACCCATGTGAAGAATGCACTTTGCGATGGCCATACCGCTGAAGTGGCCACCACATGTACCATCGTGATCTTGGGTGATCGCCCAAGCGGACTCTTGTTGGTCCAAACAACGAAGAAGAATTCCTTCATAATTCTGACGATACAAAATGTCTCCTAACAAGACATGCTTTAACGATTTCTGTTTAAATGATCTTTTCGTGGCTTGTGTCAATCCAAGTGGGAGATTACCTAGCTTGAGGTAATCTCGAATGTGTGTGTACCAATCTTGCTGATCAGAAACCTCGATAGTATGAATGGCCAATCCCTCTTGAATTCTATCCCGAACAAAAGCTGAGTAGGAAAGAACTTGTAAAAACAACGTGGTGTTGCTAGTAAGAGGGGTTGGGGAGAACAAGGACCCCCAGTTGGCTTGAATCAAACAATCTCAAATTTGAGAGAACTTATCCGGAGATGGTTCAATCTGGATCATGTGGATTCCTGGCGTCAGATCAGAGCTTGCACGCTCCATCACAGATTACGATAATGTTTTAACCAGAATGGTTGTCATTTCACCAGAAGGGTCTTGCGGGATGAGTGACCCCAAGGAGGCCATAGTATCCGCAAAACTATTTTATGATCGAGGGAGTGCCTCGATGTCATACCATTCAAGTTGTGCTAGGAATTTGTCCACATGGACTTTATAAGACCGCAAAACTAGACATTTACATTGTTATATCCCCTTTACTTGATTGATAATTAACAGTGAATCACCAAAGATATTCAATCGTTTAATGTTCATGGTGATTGTTGTCTGAAGACCTATGAGCAAGGCTTCATATTTTGCATTATTATTGGTGCACGAGAAGTCTAATTTAAATGACAAGGGCATTGGAGCACCTTGCGGAGTGAAGAATACAATTCCCGCACCACCCCCTTGCTTACCTTTAGAACCATCAAAGAATAGGGTTATGTCAGCCTGTGACTCAGGCTCATCAGAATCTGGCAACTCTGAAACATGGAAGACCCCATCATCAGGTAGTTCAAAAGTCAGAGGCTGATCGTCTTCAAGAGGAGCCTCAGCTAGTTGATCGGCGATGACTTGACCTTTTATAGATTTATGTCCAATGAACTCTATGTCAAACTTCGTCAACAACATGATCCATTTTGTCGTGTGGCTACTATGATAAGTACGACTCATCATGTATCGCAATGGATTCTCCTTAGACACAACATACGTCTTATTACTAAGCATGTAGTGGCATAGCTTTTTGGTAGCAAACACCACTACCAAGCAGAGCTTTTCAACATATGCATAGTTAAGTTCATAACTGACAAGGGTGCGGCTAAGATAGTATGTAACCTGTTCTCTGTGAAGTTCATTTTTTTGGGACAGCATGGCGCCTAGTGCCACCTCAGTGGCTGAGATGTATAAATAGAATGGCACTCTTGGTCTAGGTGGTGCCAATACTGGCGATGAAGCCAAGTACTGTTTAATGTCGTCAAAGGCTGACTGGCACTCATCATCCCAATGAAATGTGACCCCCTTATGCAATAATTTATTCATGGGTCGGCATTTGTCAGATAACTGCGCTATGAAGCGCTTGATTGACGCAACCTTTCCCTGCAAACTCTTGAGTTGCTTGATGGTGGTTGGGGGACGCATTTCAAGGATTGCCTTGACTTTGTTTGGATCAACCTCAATTCCTCATTTGGAGACTATGAAACCCAAGAGCTTTCTAGAGGTGATGCCAAAGAGGCACTTCTTGGGGTTTAGTTTGACTTTATGCTCAATGAGGCGATCAAGGACATTACTCAAGTCACCGATGTGATCTGGGCACAAAAGAGATTTGGCCAACAAATCATCCATGTAATCTTCCAAAGTTTTGTGCATGTAATCGTGAAAGATGTACGTCATGGCACGTTGGTAGGTAGCTCCGAATTTTTAAGGCCAAAAGGCATGACCTTATAGCAAAATGTCCCCCAAGGCGTTGTGAATGCCATTTTTAGTTGGTCCTCAGGATTAATACGAATCTGATTGTATCCTGAGAAACCATCCATAAGGGAAAGCATTTTGTGGCCCGTTGTAGCGTCTACCAACGTGTCAATGCTCGATAAGGGAAAATCATCCTTAGGACTCGCTTTGTTAAGATCTCCAAAATCAGTGCATATGCGAATCCTCCCATCGGGTTTCTTGACAGGAACCATGTTAGACAACCATGGCGTATAATCCACACAGATGACAAACTGGGAATCCAACAACTTTTGTAACTCATATTTTACCATTAAGGCCACTTGTTGGATGCATCTTGCGTAGTTTTTTCTTGACTGGCTTGATTGTCGGATCAAGCGTTAAATTGTGCGTGACTAGCTGTGGGTCTAGTCCCGGCATATCTTTGTATGACCATGCAAAAACCTCCTTCTTTTCCTTAAGAAGGGCAACATAATCGGCTCGCTCTTTGGGGGAAAGACTTACCCCCAGCTTGAGAATCCGTGGATTCATTGGATCTGTGCTGATGTCTACATCAGTCATTGCTTCAACTGACATATGGGATCCATCTTCCAACTGGTGTGGAATTGGGATCAAATGGATATTGTTTGCTGAATTAAGATCATCATTTGGAACGTCAAGTTCCTCTTCAGCATGGAAGACATCCTGAGTCTGTCTTGGAGTGAAATGAAACATCCCATTGCAAGGCCAATACTCTGATGGAGATGGTGGTGTGTCAGCGCGATCCCAATCAATAGCTTCGATGTCTAGATGCAATAATCATGTTGGATTGGCTGGATCATGGATGGGGGTGGTCAATTCAATGGAGACCATGTTGATGAAATGATTGTAATCTCCATTACCGCAAATGTGACAACTCCGACATTCTGGATGTTCTTGGTGCTTTGGATCTGGCTCTATATGCACTGGTACAAAGGGATCAGACCTATGCGCGGATTGGAAAATAGGGTCTACCCTAGGTACTGATGGTTTGATAGGGTCTCCAGGCGAAATATGCTCGCTATATGCCTGGAGTGGCAGGTGCAGTAATTGATATAACTGCGCTAGGTTGAAATTTCGCCTAGGTCTTGGATCTATGTATAAGTGTTCAAACATGTCATCTATGTCCAAAGGATTTTGTTGTTGTTGCAGTAGCCTATGCTCACTGGAATAATTCAATGGGAACATCATCAGGAAGTCCTCCTGATCGTCATTAAGCGGATATTCATGAGAATGATCATACTCCGACTCATCTTCAGAAGACCCTTCGTGGTCTTGTCCATATTCCCCTTGTGGGTGAGTCCATGAGGTTTCTCCTTGTTCGTCCATAGGGAAAGGGTTGTTGAGGTCAACAAGGTTATTTTTTTGTAATGGGAAATAATCCCCCAATGTATAAGTTGTATTTGGATTGACATATGGATCTGATGCCAACCCAGCCTTGTTGCCTATCCCTAGGTCTTGCATGTTTTTGACCAAGATGTCGAGGGGCAAAGGGTGATTAAACCCTACTCCTGACTTGTCATAAGGCATTTGGTATCTTGGTTGACACAAAACATGCATTCCTTGTTCATACCGGCCTAACCCGTATCCATGCCAATTGCATTGGCTAAGATATCATAATGCAAAGTCTGGGTTAGCCAAATAGTTGACATCTTCCACAAAAGGATCTTCATCTTCTTCTTCTTTTCGAGAAGGTTCAACACCATGATCTAGGCCCCCAAAAATAAAGTTTGTCTTATTAGGTGGGTAGCCTAAAGGAACCACAGAGCCTATGGGGATTCGAGGTCTTCCCATGTCTTGCATAGATTGAAGTGTGGGCGTTGCAACAACATTGCGCACTATGTACTCCCCCATGCCTGTGTTAGACATCTCAACAGTAATCGTTGGCGATTGAGGGGAAGTGAATGGGAGTTCTCCTTGAGTCCACTCCATGTGGGGTGAACTAGGCGTCTCAACTTCCATTCTATTAGGCATCTCTTTTGTAGAGATATTGGAGACTAGAGGTGGTTCCGCTTCTAGGGGCTTCTTTCCTTTGTCCGTTGGAGTGGCCACCGTAGGTGGCGTTGTTGTGGGAGGACTGGATGAAGAAGATGATCCCGCCTAAGAATTTTATTGATTTGGTGATGAAGATTCTTGCTTAGTCGGACCCCGTTTAGATGGATTTAATTGGAAATCCACGTGCGTTGAAGGAAGGGTCGACTGCGGCATGATTTGCACTGAGTTACAATATTTAAAAGGTTCCAAATTTGTGGGAACCACATGCAATTGTCCTTCAAATGTATATTTCAAACATTGATGAGCAATTGAAGGGACACTCTTCATATCCCGGATCCAAGGCCGCCCAAGCAAGATATTGTAAGCCATCTCACCTTCTAAAATGTGGCACAACGTATGAATGGTCTTTTGTCCCACTTGTATGGGCAGGAAAATTGTGCCAACTATCGAGCATATCGTATCATTAAATGCTCGAAGGGTATAAGTGGAAGGTGCAATGTGAGAGGTCGGTAGTTTCAAATGTTTCAAGTGCAACGGTTGTAATAAGGTTACTGGACGAACCAGTGTCTATCAACACCCATTTGTATGGAGTCCCGTTGACCCGCGCAATAACGTGCAGGGGTGGATCCGTTACATCTCTAGTCATAGTTTTTAGCTCATCTTTCCTGAAGGTAATAACTGGTTCAGTACACTGTTTGACATGCCCCACAAAATTGTTGAATGAATCCGCTTCGTGGGGTTGCAATTCAATTGCCTTTAATATCTCCATAAGAGCTTCTCGATGGGGCGCTAATTGTTGAATAAGCTCATAAATGGAGAGCCTAGCCGATGTGGTCCATAGAATTTGAGTAAGTCTAGTTCGAATCATGGCCACTGGTCTAGGTGGGGGCAACTGTGTAGGATTTGGTTGATGTTGTGACATGGATGAAGCTTCCCTAGTGGCTGTCGCGGGGACAACTCCTGGGTGTCTCTTGTTTCTTGTCACAATGCTAATCATCCCAACATATCCCTCCATGGGGTAACTCTGTTGCACTTCGTTGACATGCAAAGGTTTTGTTTGTGCATCATGTGTGGGTAAAGGATCTTTGAAAACACCCATTTGTTGGTTGTTGGGTGCGATGGGGTTATCCACTACCAATGTGTGATTATCAATGAGATCTTGCACTAAACCTTTAAACGTCCAACAGACATTAAGGTCATGCCCTTTCCTTCTGTGGAATCTATAGAAAATATCCTCTCTATACCCTTTAGGCTTTGGCGCATTAGGATCAATTGTTGGAATATCTGGCAGATTAATCAAGTTTGCCGTTGACAAACGGTCAAATAAGGAATCTCGAGACTCAGTGTATGGTGTAAATTGTCGCTTAGGGCGATGCTACTGATTTTGATCCTACTTCTTGTTATCTTTCTCATAATTATTGTGAGGCACCACCTGATAGTTAGCCTTTGAAGGCTGTGTTTCTTGGGCAGGCGTAGGGGCATTAATAGCAACTTGATTGACCACGGCGGGTTTCTGTTGCGTATTCCCTCTTTTGGTGCTCTTGTTCCACTCTTTTTTCTTAGGCTTGGCAATTTTTCCATCCTATATCTTGATCTCTTCGATACGTCTAGCTTGCGCTAGAGCTTCTTCCAAAGTAGCGTATTGCTGCAGCTGCAATAGCATAGAGATCGATCGCAAACAGCTTTTTGCAAACATTTGAGTTAGGTCGGACATAGGAGGGAGGTAGGACAACTTTGAAAGCACCGTCCTCCACCGATTCCCATATGCTACCATAGAATCCTCCTCATACTGTTTGAGGCTAGCTAGATCACTGAGTGACGCATTTTTCTTTGTATTGAAAGCAAAACGTTCTAGGAACGCGTCCACTAGTTGATCTAAGTTATAGATGCTATGCTTTGGTAGATGGGTAAACCAATCCGAGGCAGACTTTGTGAATGTGATTATGAATTTTCTCAATAATAATGCATCATTGTATTGTATACCAAAGCACTGGCTCAAAAATCTCATCACATGCTCTTGAGCATCCTCATCCCCTTTAAAGAGTGCCAACTGGGGCAGCTTGAAATGTTTGGGGTATGGAGGTGCTGGCACTGACGGATGTATCATATGACTACGGAGTTGGCGTAAGGTAGGCTTTTGAGGCCCACCAGTCTTAAGTTCCATATTCTCCAAGCGTTCTAACAACACTTTGTAGGCATCGAAGGATATAATTTCCTCCTCTTTAGTTTGTTCCCATTGTGGGTTGCGGGGAACTTGAGGCCTTTGAATGACTAAATGGGTAGCATCCATTCTACCTTGATAGGGCATTTCAGCCCGCTCTTCTTCTTGGTAATAATCCTCATAATCTTCTTGATGAGTGTTTGGCCTAGGCCTGTAAACATGGATGGGTGCCCGCGGAGGATGCCCATCATGGTCACGGTGAATGGCCTCCCGCCCAGGTCTAAGAGGTCTTTGAGGCGGTGCTTGTTGTGGTCATAGAGACCTGTCTCGCACTAAGGGGTTGTTCCTCACATACATCTCAGATTGTTGTGCGCAAGGAACTGGGGCCCTCTCAGGTGCATGGTTGTGAAGCAATTCAGCTGTCTGATGCTGGATGCGCTCTTGATCAAGGCGACACAAATGTTCTAATTCCTATTGTTCTTGCTTAAGCCACATGATGTGTGCTTGGTGGGTAGCTAGTTTTGCAAATGCCAAGTTACTTTGTTCTATTGTCTCTTGTTTAATAGGCCTAGATGTCTCTCCTACATATCTGTTTCGATCATAATGCTCTGAGACTCCTACATGTTGCTTCCCTCTGTCGAGGTTGGCCACATTGACTTGAAACTCTGGTCTCAATAAGCGATCTGGATATAATGCAGGTGCAGACGTGCATCGTTTTGGCACTGGATACTAGCCTGGAGGAATGTAGTGATCCTCATCTCTCTCTCTATGATATGCATAAAAAGTGCGGGCAGAATTGTCTTGCCCTGTCGGGAGAACTTGTTGTTCTGGATATGGTCTACTGTGTCCGACATTAATTGGGGGTAAATTAAGAACCATAAAATCATATGGTTTTTCCTTTTGGACCCTTTGTTGTTCCATAGCAGTACATAATGCTGCATCACTAGGCCATCCAAAATGAACTTCCAAATGAGGCCTCGTGTTTAGACCAGGTGGTATGTATAAGTTATTTTCTTGAAAATATTCTTGTTGCTCATGAGTTTCCCTTAGAGAGGGGGTTCTAAAGTCTCATCTATTGAAGTCCTGACTTGGAGAGCCACTCCTTGAGGCACCTCTAGAACCATGTTCTATGACTGTATGGGTTGGAGTGCCCCTCACGGAGGGGCCTCTAGAGCCATGTTCTGCATGGTGTGAACTAACTGGTGTACCTCGCCGGTGAGGCGGGATGACCAAGTCTTCAAGGCTATATCGGAGACGATTTGTCTCTCTTGGTGCATGTTCTGCAGCTTCTGCCCGTGATTGGGATTTTCTACGAGTATTCACCATGGTAATGCTAACCTAAAAAAATGCAAAAATTCTTTTTATGATTTTCTTTTTATGATTTTTTTTGTCTAAATAGAAAATAGCATACACACTCACAAGCAATGATTATCTCTTTTAAAGATTAATAGTGTGCCCTAAATATGGTTTAGTGTGTTTTTGTTGTTTGTTTTTGTGTTTTTGAAAATTTTTGTGAAACGTTCAAATGCAAGTATGAAGGCTCTTATGACTCCCAATATGGTCGCCCCTTCAATATACCATTGTCGGACCGATATACCAACCTCTCTATATACCCGCCCTTACGTGAGGGAGACTATAGGTACGTGAGAGCAGATGATACATGGAACATAGGCGGTACGTAAGGGGAATCGCTCTATTTATAACACCTACCATAGAAGACTTATCCTCGCGTGTTGGGAATCACCCCAAGCTACGCTCGGTCAGCTTTCATCAGGATTTACGTCTAGCAACAGTCACGATCGGGGTAATGGATGCAATATCTCAAGCCAAAGTGATAATGGAATCCACCTTTGGTCTTGCTCAAGGGTTGGGGTTTTACGACCAACGCCTTGGTTTAAAATACCACGTGATGTGTGGGGTTCGTTTTAATGTGCAAAATTTGAAACAAGCAAACGAAAAAGAAATCTTTCCCTAAGCCATACAAAACTACAAAAACCAGAAAACAGAAAGACAGAAATTTGACAGAAGCTATAAAAACCCCTACCTCTTCTCTGCCTAATCGAAAGTTTTTGATTTGCTCTAAAAATTTGCACAGATCTATAATCGTCCCTGGGTGAGGTGAATAACAGAACCGTAATCGTCTCAGGGTGAAACGAATAGTTTATTCGTCCCGGGGTGAGACGAGTAAAAATTCTGTAATCGTCACTTGTAGAGACGAATAACAGTCTGATGTTGAAAAGCAGGTACCTTTAAAAAAACAAGCAATTTAGATCAGTAAGTTAACCTAAAAAAAATAGAGGACAGAGGTCCCACCGTGATCGCCATTGAAAACATGAGATTCCGAAAACAAAAAGGATAAACTAAAATTGCAATGTAAATGAAACTAAAATAATGCTTAAACCCTATGTTATTGAAAATTGCATAAAAGAAAGAACATGAACACAAGATACTAAAGCAATATAAAAATCGGCCCTTTTATTGATATGCTTTTCAAATTCGTGTTACAATGTGTCTCCTTCCTTTTTAGGGGATAGGAGCGTTAAAATATTGCTCTTTACAACTTGTTCCAGAATTCCTTCTTTCGCGTGCCCACATGTAAGATGGGCGAACCAAAACGTTGTCGCCGCTTGCGTTGTTAAAGGTCGATTCCTCGCTACTCCTCCAATGCTGCAAATTTGCGTTCAAAGAAACAAACAAAGAATCAGTAGCACATGTGTATGAAAAATAAAAGATAAATCTAACTATGGCTAAAATGAATCTAAATGAATTGAAAACTTGACAAAAGCATAAACATGAAACTAGCTAAATACTATAAAAGAAATAAAGCGGGGGGTGCCCGAAGGCAAACCACCCACGGGTGAAACTTTGCTTCGACACCAATATGCTTAGGATGGGTCCGAAACCTGATGTGATGTATTGTCAGCAAATTGGTAGAATATCGTGGTCATAAAATCGATGTTGGTTCTTGATTCATGCCTTCAAAAGTCACCCAATAACCTCTCTTTCAATTAAGAGATTATGGATGTTGAAAACATAAATCGCAAGTAAATGAATTAGCAGCACTTCGTCGCTCAAAATGCTCCTTCTCTGTATCTCTTTTGGGTGAGGAAACTCACCATTTTATAGACCCAAGGGGTCTCTTTGAATTAACATGCAAAAGTGATTCTTTGCATGAATTCTTTTTGTGTGAAAAGAAGACTTCTTCTTGATCAAGGGATTCTTAACTGTCTCTATGCGTGTCTTTGTGTGTTTTAGAAAAGCTCACTTGCACTCTCATGCAATGAAGGGATAGCTAAGTGGCAAATGTGAGTTGTCTTAAAAATCTTACTCTCATTCCCATGCAGTGAAGGGAAAGTCAATTGGAAGATATGAGTTGTCAAAAGAACTCACTCGCACTCCTATGTCATGCAGGAAAAGCTAAGTAGCAGTTCTGAGTTGTTACATGCCGAGATTTGACTTTTTTCCGGTCAAACTTGACATTCGTCCCACCCCAAAGCGAGCACTGGTAATCGTCCCTAAGTGAGACGAGTATAAGTCAGAACTCGTCCCTGAATAGGACGAGTAAAACTAGCACTCGTCCCTGTGTAGGACGAGTAAAACTAGCACTCGTCCTTGGGTGGGACGAATAAGCAATAAAGTGTCTAAAAGGTGCCAAATTGGTTTTTGACTTGCAAAACTACTGTGTGAGTGGTTAGAACCACTATTTAACCTCTGAGAGCTACCCTGGGGGCTGTGTGTGTTAGTGTGATCAGTGTTTGTTGTCACATAATCAGATTGGTGTTGTTTTTGTGTCTGCATGTTTATATCTCAAAAATCGGTGCATATGCAAATCCTCCCGTCGGGATTTTTGACGGGCACCATGTTAGACAACCATGGTGGGTAATCCACGCAGATGACAAACTGTGCATCCAAAAGCTTTTGTAGCTCATATTTGACCATTAAGGCTACTGTTGGATGCATCTTACATAGTTTTTGCTTTACTGGCTTGACTGTCGGATCAAGCGTTAGATTATGCGTGACTAGCTACGGATCTAGCCCAGAAATGTCTTTGTAGGACCATGCAAAAACCTCCTTCTTCTCTTTGAGAAGGGCAATGTAGTCATATTTATCTTCGAGGGATAAAATTACCACCAGCTTGATGATTTACAAATTCATTGGATCTGATCCGATGTCTACGTCAGTCGTCTCCTCGACTGACATGTGGAACCTGTCCTCCAACTGGTGTGGAGTTGGGATCAAGTGGATATCATTTGCTAAGTTGATATCATGATTTGGAACGTCAAGTTCCTCTTCAGCATGGAAGACATCCTGAGTCTGTCCGGGGGTGAAATGAAACATCCCACCGCAAGACCAGTACTTTGATGGGGATGGCGGTGCGTTAGCATGATCCCATTCTATAGCATCTAGGTCTAGATGCAATGACCATGTTGGGTCGACTAGATTATGGATGGGGGTAGTTAAATCAATGGAGATCATGTTTATGAAATGATTTTGGTCTCCATTACCATGGGTGTGGTTGCTCGAACATCCTAGATGATCTTTGTGCTTTGGATCTGGCTCTGTGGGCATTGGCACAAATGGATTGGCCCTATGTGCAGATAAGAGGACGGGGTTCGCTCGTGACACTGATGGCTCTATAGGGTCTCCAGGCGAAAGATGTTCTCTATATACCTAGAGTGGTGAGTGCAATAATTGCTATAACTGTGTCTGGTTGAGGTGCCACCTATGTCTTAGCCATATATGTAGTTGTTCAAACATGTCGTCTATGTCCAAGGGATATTGTTGTTGTCGCATATGATTGAGATAGGCCATCTCAGTTTCATCTTCATAATCACTGTCGGAGATCCAAAGGCCTTCATTGGCTCCAACAACTATTTGTGACATATGAGGCTCATCTTGCTCAAGAAAATTAATGTGGTCCCATTAGGGTTGTTTCGCTCTCTACGGGGGGACCTGATGCTCTTGATGTGGCATATGCTCAATTAGAGCATTCAAAGGGAACATTGTTAGGAAGCTCTCCTGATAATCATCCATGGGAGTTACTTGTGAATGATTTCTATCAGACTCAAAAGGATCCCAAGGTGATACCTCATATTATGACTCGTCTTCTGAAGACCCTACTTGGTCTTGGCTATATCCCTCTTGTAGATGAGTCCTCAAATTTTCTCCCTTTTCAACCGAATGGAAAGGGTTGTTAAGGTCAATAAGGTTGGTTGTTAGCAATGGGTGATAATCCCCCAATGTATATGTTGTGTTAGGATTGGCATATGGATCTAATACCAACCCATCCTTGTTGCCTATCCCTAGGCCTTGCATGTTCTCTACCAAGATGTCCAGGGGCAAGGGATGGTTGAACCCTACTCCTGATTTGTCATATGGCATTTGATATCTTGGTTGGCACAAAACATGCACTCCTTGCTCATACCTGCCCAACCCATATCCATGCAAATTGCATTGGCCAAGATATCTCAATGCAAATTCTGGGTTGGATAAATAGTTGACGTCCTTAGCAAAGGGTTCTTCATCTTCGTATTCTTACATGTAAGTTTCAATGCCATTATCCAGGCCCCCATAAACAAATTTTGTCTTATTGGGTGGGTAGCCTAGAGGAACCACAGTGCCGATGGGGAGGTGAGGTCTCCCCATGTCTTGCATGGACTCAAGTGCAAGTGTTGCTACAATATTTCACACTATATACTCCCCCAGGCCCGTGTTGGCCATCTCAATGGTGATTGTTGGAGGTTGAAGGGGAGCAAATGGTAGTTCTTTCGGATTCCACTCCATGTAGGGTCAACCAGGCATCTCGACTTCCATTCTGCTAGGCATCTCTTCGGTAGATATGGTTGAGACTAGGGGTGGTTCCTCTTCTAGGGGTTTCTTTCCCTTGTCCTTCGATGTGGCCACCGTAGGTGGCGTTGTTGGTGAAGGACCAGATGAGGAAGATGGACCCGGATGGGGATTTGATGGACTTGTCAATGGGGATGCATGCAAAATCAGACCCTGGTTAGATGGATTCAATTGAAAATCCAAATGTGTTGATGGAAGGGTTGATTATGGCATGAATTGCACTGTATTGCAGTACTTGAAGGACTCTAATTCTGTCGGGACTACATGCACCTATCCTTCAAATGTATACTTTAGGCACTGATGAGCAATTGAAGGGACACACTTCATGTCCCTGATCCAAGGCCGCTCCAATAAGATATTATAGGCCATCTCACCTTCCAATATGTGGCACAATGTATGAATATTATTTTGTCCCACTTGGATGGGTAGGACAATTGTGCCAATAGTCAAGCATATCGTATCGTTGAATGCTCGAAGAGTATAGGTGGAGGCCATGATGTGAGATGCCAGAAACTTCAGATGTTTCAATGCTACTATTGTAATTATGTTACTGGACAAGCCAGTGTCCACCAACAATATCTTATACGAAATCCCATTGACCCGTGCAATGACGTGTAGGGGTGGATCTGCCACATCACCAATCATTGATTTCAATTCATCTTCTCTAAAGGTGATGACTAGTTTTGTACATTGTTTTACATGTCCCACGAAGTTGTTGAAAGAGTTTTCTTTGTGGGGTTGCAGCTCGATGGATTTTAATATTTCCATTAGAGCCTCCTAATGGGGCACTGATTGTTGAATGAGCTCGTATATGGAGAGCCTAGCCCACATGG
The DNA here is from genome assembly GCA_028583015.1 of Wollemia nobilis. Taxonomy (NCBI): domain Eukaryota; kingdom Viridiplantae; phylum Streptophyta; class Pinopsida; order Araucariales; family Araucariaceae; genus Wollemia; species Wollemia nobilis. The sequence goes on from JAQPPZ010016856.1 coordinate 6,212,283, forward strand.
TCCATAGACTTTGGGTAATTCTAGTCCAAACCGTGGCCATTGGTCTAGGTGGGGGAAGTTGCGTAGGGTGTTGTTGAGGTTGTGACGTCGATGGAACCTCTCTTGTGGCTGCCACGGGGGAAGCTCCTGGGCACCTCTTGTTCCTAGTCACTATGCTTATCATCCCTACATACCCCTGTATGGGGCAATTCTGTTGCACCTCATTGACTTGAAGGGGTTTTGCCTGCGCATCATGGGTAGGCAGGGAGTCTCTGAAGACTCCCATCTATTGGTTGTTTGGCACTACGAGGTTGTCCACCACAAACATTTTGTTATCAATTAGGTCTTGAACCAAGCCTTTAAACTTCCAACATGCATTAAGGTCATGTCCCTTCCATCTGTGGAACCTACAGTACAAGTCCTCCCTGTACCCCTTAGGCTTTGGCACATTGGGGTCTATGGTTTGAATCTCTAGTAGGTTGATCAAGTTTATCGTTGACAAGCGATCAAACAGGGAGTCCCTGGACTCTGTGTAAGGTGTGAACTGTCACCTAGGGCGACACTACTGATTTTTTTCTTGCCTCTGATTTTATCTATCATAATTGTTAAGAGGCACCGCCTGATAGTTAGCCTTTTGGGTTTGTGTTGCTTGTGTAGGCTTAGGGACATTTATAGCAACCTGATTGACCGCAATGGGTTTATGTTGCGTGGTCCCTATTTTGGTGTTCTTAGACCATTCTTTCTTCTTTGGCTTGGCAATCTCGCCATATTGTATGTTGATCTCCTCAATGATTCTGGCTTGCGTTAGAGCTTCCTCAAGAGTGGCATATTGCTATAGCTGCAATAGCATGGAGATCGATCTCAAATAGCTCTTTGAGAACATTTGGGTCAGGTCGGACATGGGAGGGAGGTAGGGCAGCTTTGAAAGCAACGTCCTCCACCGGTTCCCATATGCCACCATGGTTTCTTCCTCATACTTTCTAAGGCTAGCTAGGTCGCTTAGTGAAACCTTTTTCTTGGTTTTGAAGGCAAAGCGTTCAAGGAACACGTCCACTAGTTGATCCAAGTTACTGATGCTATGTTTTGGCAACTGAGTGAACCAATCCGAGGCAGGGCCTGTGAATGTGGTTATAAATGTTCTTAGCAACAAAGCATCGTTGTCTTGAATGCCAAAGCATTAGCTCAAGAATATAGTCACGTGCTCTTGGGCATCCTCCTCTCCTCTAAAGAGTGCCAACTAGAGCAGTTTAAAGTGTTCAGGGTATGGAGGTGCCGATACGAACGGATGCACAGGGTGACTGCAGAGTTGGCATAAAGTGGGCTTTTAGGGCCCAGAATTATTGGTCTCCACAGACTCTAAGCACTTTAGAAACGCTTTATATGCATCAGAAGATTTAATCTCTTCCTCCTTAATTAGCTCTCGTTGTGGGTTGGGGGGAGCTTGAGGCCTATAGAGGGGTGGTCGGATAGTAGCCCCTCTACCTTGGTAGGGCGTTTTGGCCTGCTCTTCTTCTTGCTCATACTCCTCATAGGATTCTTGAGGAGTGCCTAGGCGAGACCTATAACCATGGGTGGGTCCCCGCAGGGGGCGCCCATCATTTTTCCTGGGAGTGGCCTCCTGCTCAAGTCTAGGAGGTCTCAGAGGTAGCACTTGGTAATGTCATAGGGACCTGTCTCGCAACAAGGTATTGTGCCTCTCATACACTTCTACCTTATGCGCATGAGGGGTTGGGACCTTCTCAGGCATAGTTTTATGAAGCAACTCAGTTGTCTGACACTCAATGTGCTCTTTGCTAAGGCGATACAGATGATCTAACTATTTTTGATCTTGCATGAGCTGCATGATTTACGCTTTGTGGGTGGCATGTCTGGAAAATGCCAAGTCAATTTGTTTTGCCATATCATGTTTAGGAAGCCTAGATGCCTCTCCTACATGTATATCTTGGTCGTGGTGATCCAAGACCCCTATGGGTTTCTTTTCTCTTGTAGACACCAACACAACACCAATCCAATTATGTGACAACAAGCATTGATCGCATTGACACACATAGCCCCTAGGGTAGCCCCTAGAGGTTAAACAGTGGTCCTAACCACTACCAAAAGCAGTTTGGAGGTCAGAGGTCAATTTGGCACCTTTTTCGCACCTTGCTCTCTGCTCATCCCACCCAGGGATGAATACAAACTGGAATTCATCCCTCCCAGGGACGAATATCAGAATTCACCCCAGGGTGAGGCGAATAGTAAGTTTGACTAGAAAAAATTCAAACCTCGACAAGTCCGCCAGTTAACTGAAGCTTCAGGCCATGCAATTGTGAGGAATGGCTCCAAATCAAGGAGAAAGACTTTAGTCATGCATGTCTTATATTTTTGGAGGCCTCATGCAAGGAGACTCTAAATCAGGGAATAATCTTTTTCTCAAAATAGGACATGCAACTCAAGTGGCACCCTCGCATGTGCAATTCAAACAGAGAGACCCTAGGTCTATAAATTGGTGAGTTTTCTCACCCAAAAAATATATATAGAGGGATAATTTTAGCAACGAAGTGCTACCAATTAACATACCTACTTGCGATTTGTGCCTTTCACATCCTTAATCTCTCATTCGAAAGGGAGGTTATTGGGTGACTATTGGAAGCACGAATATGAACCCAAAACCCAATTTTTGGCCACAAAAATCCACAAATTTTTTTGAAAACACCCCATAAGAAGTTTTGGACCCATCCCAATTGGATTGGTGCTGGAACAGAGTCCCAAACGGTGGGAGTCCTGCCCCCAGGCGCTCCCCAAATTGTCGCAGCTCTAAACACCCCACCCCAGGATGAATAGAAATCTATGATAGATTTCTCTTATTTTTATTTTGCATCTTATTCTAGGTTATTTAAATAGGATGTAGTTTAAATTTCATTTCATTCTAAGCATTTTTGACCAGGTTTTTATCATTTCTTGCATTTACTAATCTGTAGATGCCATCATAAAAATCTAGGTGCTAGAGGCCAAATTGGAGAAATATGACCATCTGGGTCTTCCCAAAACACCCTCAATTAGCTAACCCAAAATTTGTAGGTCATTTGGAGCTTCCTAAGCAGGACATTGAAGAGGGTGCTTTCTGATAAATTATTGTAGGTTAATTCATCCCACCCTAGAGCGAATACAAATTTGTAAGGAATTTCTCAACTATTCCTTTTGTAGTGGCTTCCTGGTAACATATTTATGCTTCTTTCAAATTTTTAGGTTGATCTGATATTATTTGGTCATTGATTTAATATTTTCATGCATACATTGACAGTAGGCCTTGGGAAATACATGTTCTATTCTATCTGCAGGTGCTACTGATCTTTTTTGTTTCCTTGAATGTAGGTCTTCAAAATTAGAGGAGCAAGAAGGAGACAAAAATCATATACACAAGTGGTGACAACATTTTGGTTTGCCCATCTTACATGTGGGAACGCGGAAGAAGGATTGTTGTCCATAGATGTGATAAGAAACATATTTGACGCTCCTATCCCATAAAAAGGAAGGAGACACATTGTAACATGAATTTGAAAGCATATCAATAAAAAGGGCAGCATATTTTATATTGCTTTTATCTTGTGTCGATTTGTCTATGTTCTTTCCTTTCATGCATGTTTCAATACATAGGCTTTTAACATTAAGTTTGGTTTTACACGCACCGTGCTTGGCATATTCATTTTTGTTTCTGTATCCTCGTGCTTTAAATGGCGATCAAAGTGGGACCTCTGTCCCTTGATTTTTAAGATTAAATTTCTGATTAAAGTTGCTTGTTTTTTATTACAGGTACCAAGTTTCCAAACGCTAGACTGCTATTCATTTTAGTCTATGATGAGTACAGAGCTGGAATTCGTCTTACCCAGGGAAAAATAGGAATTTGTCCTACCCTAGAATGAATATAGATCTATTATTCATCTCACACCAGGATGAATAGCTCTCTGTGAAATTTCAGAGCAGAAATTTAGAGACATCCAATTTGGGCAGAGAAGAGGTAGGGGTTACAAACACCTTCTATCATTTTCTGCTTTCTATTTTTGGTTTTTTGGTTATTTGCTTGCATAGGAGAGTTTGAATGCTTGTTTGCTTCATTTTATGCAACTTAAAAAGAACCCCACACCACGTGGTAATTGAAACAACAAGGCATTGGTCGTAAAACCCCAACCCTTGAGCAAGACCAACAATGGATTTTATCATCACCTTGGCTTGAGATACTGCATACATAACCCCGATCGTGATTGCTGCTAGACATAAATCCTGATGAAAGCTGACCAAGTGTAGTGGGGGTGATTCCTAGTGCATGAGGATAAGTCTTCTATGGTATGTGTCTTAAACAAAGCGATTCCCCTTTCGTACTGCCTATGTTACATGTACCATCTTCTCTCACGTACCAATAGTTTTCCCACGTAAAGGCGGGTATATAGAGAGGTTAGTATATCGGTCTGGCAAAGATATATCGAAGGGGCGACCATTTTTTGGAGTCACAAGAGCCATCATATTTGCATTTAAATGTTCTTCACAAAAGCTTTCAAAAAAACATCAAAACACACTAAACCAGGTTTAGGGCACACTTTTAATCTTTAAACGAGATAACCACTGCGTTGATTGTGTGTTTCCTTTCTATTTAAGTGTAGTATACAGAATCATAAAAGAGATAAAAATCTACTCATCTTAAGGAGCACATCACCATGGTGTACACTCGTAGCCGAGCCCAATCACAGGCAGCATTGTAGAAAGTGTGCAAAGGGAGACAAGTCTTCCTTGATATAGTCCTAAGGACTTTGTCATCCCGCCTTTGTGGCATGGCACACAAGATAGTCCACATCATGCCATCATAGAATAGGACTCTAGAGACTCTCTGTTTGACCGCTTATCAGTGGCAAAATTGATTAACCTGCCAAAGATTCAAACTATAGACCCCAATGCACCAAAGCCTAAGGGGTACCAGGAGGAATTGTATTGTAGGTTCCACAGGCGAAAGGGACATGATCTTAATGCATGTTGGAAATTCAAAGGTTTGGTACAAGACCTAATCGACAATAAGACATTGGCGGTGGACAACCCCATAGCTTCAAACAACCAACATATGGGAGTCTTCAGAGATCCCCTGCCTGCCCATGATGCGCAGGAAAAACCCCTTCAAGTCAATGAGGTGTAACAAAATTGCCCCATGCAGGGATATGTAGGGATGATAAGCATCGTGACTAGGAACAAAAGGTACCCAAGAGATGCCCCCATGGCATCCACAAGAGAGGTTCCATCGACGTCACAACCTCAAAAGCACCCTACGCAACTTCCCTCGCCTAGACTAGTGGCCACGATTCGGACTAGACTTACCCAAAGTCTAAGGACCACGTCGGCTAGGCTCTCCATATATGAGCTCATTCAACAATCAGCACCCCATCGGGAGGCTCTAATGGAGATATTAAAAGCCATCGAGTTGTAGCCCCATGAAGAAAACTCTTTCAACAACTTTGTGGGATGTAAAAAAATGTATAGAACTAGTCATCACCTTTAGAGAAGACGAATTAAATCAATGACTGGTGATGTCGCGGATCCACCCCTGCATATTATTGCATGGGTCAACAGGATTCCGTATAAAAGAGTGTTGGTGGACATTGGCTCGTCCAGTAATATCATCACAACTACAACATTGAAGCATTTGAAGTTGTGGGCATCTCACATTGTGGCTTCCACTTATACACTACGAGCATTCAATGATGCAATATGCTTGAGGGTTGGCACAATTGTCCTACCCATTCAAGTGGGACAAAAGACTATTCATACATTGTGCCACATCTTGGAAGGTGAGATGGCTTATAATATCTTACTGGGACGGCCTTGGATCAGGGACATGAAGTGTGTCCCTTCAATAGCTCATAAGTGCTTAAAGTACACATTTGAAGGACAGGTGCATGTAGTCCCGACAGACTTAGAGCTTTTCAAGTACTACAATATGGTCAAATTCATGTCGTAATCGACCCTTCCATCAATGCATTTGGATTTTTAGTTGAATCTATCTAACTAGGGTCTGATTCCATAGGTATCCCCGTTGCTGAGTCCATCGAATCCCCATCCGGGTCCATCTTCCTCATCTGGTCCTTCAACAACGATGCCACCTATGGTGGCCACACCAAAGGACAAGGGAAAGAAACCCCTAGAAGAGGAACCACACCTCATCTCAACCATCTCTATCGAATAGATGCCTAGCGGAATGGAAGTCGAGACGCCTAGTTCACCCCACATGGAGTGGACTCAGGAAGGACTCCCATTCGCTCCCCCTCAATCGCCAACGTTCACCATTGAGATGGCCAACATGGTCCTGGGGGAGTATCTAGTGAGGAACATTATAGCAACACCCACACTTGAGTCCATGCAAGACATGGGGAGACCTCGATTCCCCATAGGCTCTATGGTTCCTCTAGGCTACACACCCAATCAGAATTTTTTTTTTTATGGGGGCCTGGATAATGGTGTTGAGACTTGTATGGAAGATGACGAAGATGAAGAGCCCTTTGCAGAGGACATCAACTATCTATCCAACCCTGAATTCGCTTTGTGATATCTTGGCCAATGCAACTAGCACATATATGGGTTAGGCAGGTATGAGCAAGGAGTGTGTGTTCTTTGCCAACCAAGATATCAAATGCCGTATGACAAGTTAGGAGTAGGGTTCAACCACCCCATGCCCCTAGAAATCTTGGTAGAGAACATGCAAGGCCTAGGGATAGGCAACAAGGATGGGTTGGCATTAGATCCATATGTCAATCCTAACACAACCTATACATTGGGGGATTATCTCCCATTGCTAACAACCAACCTTGTTGACCTTAACAACCCTTTCCCTTCGGCCAAAAATGGGGGCAATTCGAGGACTCATCTACAAGAGGGATATGGAAAAGACCAAGAAGGGTCTTCGGAAGATGATTCGGAATACGAGGTAGCGCCTTGGGATCCTTTCGAGTCTGATAACAATCATTCACAAGTACATTCCATGAATGATGATCCAGAGAGCTTCCTGATAATGTTCCCTTTGGATTTTTTGATTGAGCATATGCTACCTCAAGAGAATCAGGTCCCCCCATAGAGAGCAAAACAACCTCATTGGGACCACATTAATTTGCTCGAGCATGATGAGCCTCCTATGTTGCAAGCAGCTATTGGAGCCAACGAAGGCCTTTGGATCTCTGATAGTGATTACGAAGATGAAACTGAGATGGCTTATCTCAATCATATGTGACAACAATAATATCCCTTGGACATAGACGACATGTTTGAACAGTTACACATAGGGCCAAGACATAGGTGGCACCTCAACCCGACGTAGTTATAGCAATTACTGCACCCGCCACTCCAGGTATATAAAGAGCATTTTCTACCTTGATACCCTATGCAACCATCAGTGCCTAGGGTGGACCCTATATTTTTATCCGTGCATAGGGCTGATCCCTTTGTGCCAGTACCCACAGAGCCAGATCCAGAGCACAAAGATCATCTAGGATGTCTGACCCCAGGACATACTCAGGATGTCTTTCATGCTGAAGAGGAACCTGAAATTCCAAACGACGATCTAAATTCAGCAAACGATATCCACTTGACCCCTACTCCACACCAGTTGGAGGACGGATCCCACATGTCGGTCGAGGAGATGATTGACGTAGACATCGGCTCAGATCTAGGGACTTTGCAAATCATCAAGCTGGGGGTAATTTTATCCCCCGAAGATCAAGCCAACTACATTACCCTTCTCAAAGAGAAGAATGAGGTTTTTGCATGGTCATACAAAGACATGCCGGGGCTAGACCCACAGCTAGTCACGCATAATCTAACACTTGATCCGACAGTTAAACCAGTAAAGCAAAAACTATGTAAGATGCACCCAACAGTGGCCTTAATGGTTAAAGATGATCTACAAAAGCTGTTGGATGCATAGTTTGTCATCTACGTGGATTACCCACCATGGTTGTCTAACATGGTTCCCGTCAAAAATCCCAATGGAAGGATTCACATATGCACCGATTTTTGAGATCTAAACAAAGCGAGTCCTAAGGATGATTTCCCCTTGCCTAGAATCGACGCATTGGTAGACGCTACATTGGGCCACAAAATGCTTTCCCTTATGGATGGTTTCTCGGGATACAATCAAATTCGTATTAATCTTGAAGACCAACTAAAAATAGTGTTCACAACACCTTGGGGGACATTTTTTTATAAGGTCATGCCTTTTGGCCTTAACAATGCTGGTGCCACCTACCAATGTGCCATGACGTACATATTCCATGATTACATGCACAAAAATTTGGAATATTACATGGATGATTTGTTGGCTAAATCTCTTTTGCGCCCAGATCATCTCGATGACTTAAGCAGGATCCTCGATCGCCTCATGGAACATAAAGTTAGACTAAACCCCAAGAAGTGTGTATTTGGTGTCACATATGGAAAGCTCTTGGGTTACATAGTCTCCAAACGAGGAATTGAGGTAGACCCACACAAAGTCAAGGCAATCCTTGAAATGCTTCCCCCAACTACCATCAAGCAGCTCAGAAGTCTATAGGGAAAGGTCGCGTCAATAAAGTGCTTCATAGCGCAGCTATCTGACAAGTGCTGATCGATGAATAAATTATTGCACAAGGGGGTAGTATTTCACTGGGATGACGAGTTCCAGTCAGCATTTGACGAAATTAAACAATACTTGGCTTTGCCACCAGTATTGGCACCACCTAGACTAGGAGTGCCATTCTACTTATACATCTCAGCTACTAAGGTGGCACTGGGCGCCATGCTGTCCCAAAAAAATGAACTACACAAAGAATAGGCTACTTATTATCTTAGCCACACCCTGGTCAATTATGAACTTAACTATGCATACGTTGAGAAGCTCTGCTTGGCAGTGGTGTTTTCTACCAAAAATCTATGCCACTACATGCTCAACAATACGACGTATGTTGTGTCTAAGTAGAATCCATTGCGATACATTATGAGTTGTACTTATCATAGTAGTCACACGGTGAAATGGATCATGTTGTTGATGGAGTTTGACATAGAGTTCATTGGACAAAAATCCATAAAAGGTCAAGTCATCGCCGATCAACTAGCAGAGGCTCCTCTTGAAGATGACCAGCCTCTGACCGTAGAACTACCTGATGATGGGGTTTTTCATGTTTCAGAATCACCAGATTCTGATGAGCCTGAGTCATAGGCTGACATGAACCTATTCTTCGATGGTTCTAAATGTGAGCAAGGAGGTGGTGCGGGAATTGTATTCTTCACTCCATAAGGGGCTCCAATGCCTCTGTCATTTAAATTAGACTTCCCATGCACCAACAACAATGTAGAATACGAAGCCTTGCTCATAGGTCTTTAGACAACAATCACCATGAACATTAAATGTTTAAACATCTTTGGTGATTCGTTGTTAATTGTCAATCAAGTAAAGGGGATACTCCAATGTAAATGTCCAATTCTACAGGCCTACAAAGCCCTTGTGGAGAAATTCCTGGCACAACTTGAATGGTATGACATCGAGCCACTCCCTCGATCATCGAATCATTTTGCGGATACTATGGCCTCCTTGGGGTCACTAATATTGCAAGACCCTTCTGGTGAAATGACAACCATTCAGGTCAAAACATTATCGCAATCCGCGATGGAGCGTGCAAGCTTTGACCTAACGCCAGGAATCCACCTGATCCAGATTGAACCATCTTAGGATAGGTTCTCTCGAATTTATGATTGTTTGACTCAAGCCAACTGGGGGTCCTTGTTCTCCCCGACCCCTCAAATAGCAACACAACGTTGTTTTTACAAGTTTTTTCCTGCTCAGATTTTTCTAGGGATGAACTTCAAGAGGGATTGGCCATTCATACCATCGAGGTTGCTGATCAGCAAGATTGGTACACACCCATTAGGGATTACCTCAAGTTAGGTAGCCTCCCACTTGGATTGACACAATCTGCAAAAATATCATTTAAACATAAAGCAACAAAACATGTCTTGTTAGGAGAAATTTTGTATCGTTGAAGCTATTAAGGAATCCTCCTCCATTGCTTGGACCAACAAGAGTCCGCTTGGGCGATCACCCAAGCACATGATGGTACATGTGGTGGCCACTTCAGCGGTATGGCCATCGCAAAGCGCATTCTTCGCATGGGCTATTATTGGCCATATTTAGAGCGATATTGTTGTGCATATGTAAAGAAGTGCGTGAAGTGTCAACACCATGCTAATTTGACACACGTACCTTCTTAGGCCTTGCGGCCGATCTAGTCGGCTTGGCATTTTTTGCAATGGGGCTTTGATCTAATCAAAAATATCTCCCTTGCGTCATCTGGTCATCACACGTTCATCATAACAACCACAGAGTACTTCACCAAGTGGGTTGAAGCAATTTCGCTAACCTCTATGACTGGAACCCGCATTGCGGAGTTTATTTTCCTTAACATCATATGTCATTTTGGTATTCCATCCAAGATCCTATCGGATAATGGGACGCCCTTCAAGAATAAATATGTGCATGCTTTGACCACAAAGTACAAAATTTAGCATAGTTTTTCAACACCCTATTATCCACATGCAAATGGGCAAGCAGAGGCATCAAACAAAACACTAGTTTCCATCCTCAAAAAGACCGTCGTAGATAGTCATAAAGATTGGCACATTCAAATCCTACTTGCCCTATGAGATTATCGCACTAGAATTCATACGCCCATTGGGGCAACTCCATTTTTGTTGGTGTATGGCTCCGATGCAGTCATGCCTCTTGAGTTGGAAATCCCTTCCATGTGCATTTCAATGCAGGAGTTCATCGATGATGATACTGCACGACAGGCCCGGTTAGACCAACTGACATTGTTGGATGAACGATGTGTTGATGCTCTCGAGCATTTGCGTATCTATCAAGAGCGACTTAAGAAAGCATACAACATGAAGGTCCACCTAAGGGAATTCTAGGTTGGTGACTTGGTCTTAAAAGAGAACTAGCAAAATTCTAATTTGTCGTCCTATCTAAGGGACATGTTCATGGTAAACTGGTTAGGTCTTTATGTGATTGACAGTCGAATAGGACCTGGAACCTACCGGCTCACCTCTCTTGAAGGAATCAAGGAGTTAGAACCCTTGAACATTAGTCATTTGAGGCCATTCCACATTTAGAGAGCCATAGTCCAACCAAAAGCTCCAAGGATTTCCACAATCGCTTGGTCAACCCCTAAATGCCCCAAAGGTATCCATAAACCCTTTGGTCAAACCAAAAGCTCCAAGGATTTCCACAATCGCTTGGTCAAACCTAAAATTGCCCCAAAGGTCGCCATAAACACTTTGGTCAAACCAAAAGCTCCAAGGGTACCCATAATCGCTTGGTCACAATAAATATTCAACACAAAAACAAGCAAAAACAATAAAATCATAAAAAAAAAAACAATAAAATCATCAAAAATTACAAAAAAAAATTGCATTTCAATTCCATGCATACTCATAAAACATCAAAAATACAAAAATATAAGTTGCACTAGGAATCACATCCATACATTGCATATTTGCTACGTCATACATGTCCCAAGCACCATAGACTGTAATTGCTCACCAATTCCTTTATTTTCCACATTTCATCCATTTTATAAACACATACATCCAAAATAACACCATCGCAATTTTTAGCATAAGTCAGTTGTCTCCTAATGTATATAGGATTTTCGCCATTCAGCTGTCTTTAAATTTCTAGCCAAAAACTATACAAAGTTAAACAACTTTTACAAGGGAAAGTTTTACTTGGGTCAAGCCTCGTTACGTAACATCCCTACACAAGTTAAAACACATAAAATAATTCCCAAGTTGTGTGAATGCAAGAGAAACCTACAAAACAGTCTAGGGTACCATAGGTGAAAGATTAGCCTGTTCATCCCCCTGTGCAGATGGTTCAAGAGTGCTGAGAATTGACAACAGGACAAGCTCTTCCCTATAAATTCCCCTAAATAAACAGTGGTTTTCACCACTACCACAAATCCCAATCACCATTGGTCCCTAAGGTTGTAAGGATTCGTACTACACATCCCTGCCAAGGATGGGTAGTCATCCCCAAGACCTAAAAGGATCAATGACCATTCAAAAACAACATTCCCACAAGCCATCATTACAATCACCTTTGGTCTCCAAAGTCGTAAGGATTCGTACTACACGTCCCTGAATAGGATGAGTAGTCATCCCCAAGGCCTAAAAGATCAATTCCCTTACTTCATCATCTCCATAATTCCCTTTGGTTCCCAAAGTCGTAAGGATTCGTACTACATGTCCCTGCCAAGGATGGGTAGTCATCCCCATGGCCAAAAGGATCAAGGCCATCCATACGCTAAAAACATACAAGCTTAACATTACAAAGCTCAACAACCAAATCAAATAACAGTGGTTCTCACCACTATTCAACATCCTTGCTCAAAAAGAAAAATAAAGAGAAAAATAAATACTGATTTTTATCACTATGTGTACAAGCAAGTATCCTAAACCATTGAGCCAATAAAAATCCTGAACTTGAATCCCTGGAATTCTCAGCATTCAAAAACCATCTAGGTGATCCTCATTACGGGTTTGGTGGACAACCTACCTAGCAATGGCGGTATCCTACCCACATGATGATATGTCTGTCATATTAGCTTTGCGTGTGCGCCGACCAATGTTTGCATGTGGATGAGCTAGCTTATGGTATCTTAGATTGTCCCGTGGATTAATCTTACTAAATACAACAACGAAGTTAGTGGAACTAATTAGGTTATCCTTAGTACAGGTTTGGTTGATAGCCTATCTGGCACTAGTGGTATCCTGACAAATACCATGTAAATGAACTCAATTGCACACACAGAGATGTGAAATAACTTGGTTAACCTCCAAGTCAGATTTATACCTTGTTCAAAAGTCTTGCGAGATAAATGTACAGTCTTGGCTAGTTAGTTAAAATATCTGAATCTCAGAAAAGCTTAACTACATTTTTAAAACAACTGGTACATTTCATTCCGTACATCACCATCAGAAAAAATGCAAAAATACAACAAAGTTTTCACATGCAAAGTCATTCCACAAAGTCATCCCATAAGTACAACAAGCCTATCAATCTTGCACAGTCTATGGTGCCATTGACAAGTTATCAAAAAATCATTTCATCATTCCATATGCATACATCATATACTTAGAAACATCACATTCATAATACCACATTCATACATCATCATAAATAACTATGCATAAACAAAAAAACAAACCATGAAAAGTGCATAAACACAAAAAAAGAGTCATCTGTATATATATCATCAAAAATGCCTACAGACTAAAATGAATCGGTCCTCTGACCTCGTAATAAAAGCCAAAAGCTCAAAAACCCCTAAGCCTAGGGTGTCGACCACCATGATCATGCAAGATAGGTGCGACGGGAACTACCCCCCATGGTGTGGGTCCTATGGGACCTCTCAGGGCGACTGCTACTCGCCCCTGCATCACGCCCACTAGTGCCCCCCTCATCTAGTCACCTACGACGAGACGATTTTGACTGCTTAGTATCGTTGTCTCTCGTTCGACATGAAGAGCCACCTCCAGGAGGCTTAGGTAACTGCCCACCAAGGTGGATGATCTCTCCCTCCATATCCATCCGATGCCGAAGCCACTTTGCCTCCCACTGACACCACTCTGCCTCTCATCGACGGTAATAAGCTACTACATCATCGCACTGTTCTAGCTATGTTCATAGGAGATCCCTCTCCCGCGTAGCATCGATATCCCCCTCCTGCTGGCGGGATGCATCCCATGCGTTCTCCCGCTCAGCTCGTCATCTCGCCTCCGAAGCAGCCCTGCCAATCACACATTCTTAGCGTGCAACCCTGCCTCCATGTCCTTCAAAACTACATGAGGCATCAAAAAATCTAGGACAGTAGCCTACTCTGGCTCCCACTACTCTGGGATGTTCTGCATCTCTGGCTGATCTGGCACCCCAAACTCCCCTCCAACATCCTCAACCTCCACCATGTTCACATCATCCAATGGAACTCCCCAACCCTCTCTTGGTGCCTCTGCACCCTCATCCCCTACTGCACCCCCTAAAAGTCCCTTGCCTCGCCATCGCCACAAAATCCACCACTGCTCCTACTCAACGGTAACCCCGACGTCATCCACATCCGAGACGTCAATAGTTGTATCTGAGTCCTCGCCATGTGGCACAACAACTTGTGGGTCTAGAGTCCTCTCATCCCCCTGACATCGATAGATCACAGGCTCCCTAGGCAACCCCTGGTGTACCCCAAGCTATCATGTAACCCAACCATATGGGAAGAACTCCTGCTCAATCCCATGATGCCCAATCAGCCACCACCCCCTCCGTACCCACCGGAGACACTATCCAACCTCAGGCCAGGCTGGACAGTCCCGATAGGGGTGCCAAAACACCTCCCCTGGAGCAATCCGAGCAAAGGCATCGACATAGTGCCCTACGACACCTGCCCATCACCAACTCTAACCCTACTCCTCAGACCTTTGCCACAGTGCCCCATATCCAATATCTCGGTCTACCATCTTTGCTTGAGTCATCCAGGGTAGCCCTGTCGGCCTCTCCACTGCTATATGCTACCAAGCCCAACACTACAACAAGTAGCTGCAACTAATCCCCTTTTGCATCTGACAGCGGACCTTGTACAGCTCATCATAGAGCTATGCTAGCAGAGTCTGTCCCCATCTCATGATCATAGGTGCATCCGTAGGACACTCCACCAACCGAAACACCACCTCTAGTAGGTTCCACGGGAACCTCACACTCGAAGAGTCGGGGAGAAGCATGTTGGAAATAAGGCCCATAAGTAATGCGTGCCTCACTCCCAACACCCCCCTCTCTAGCCACCATCGAAATAGTATACCACCAATCTGGCAGTTGCCCTCTGCCCTCTCCACTGGGCTTTTGACCCCCATCTCCTCTCCATGACCAAAGCAACATGTCAACACTACTGTCCGCTGATCCCACAACGTCGTTCGTATCAGTAGTCCATATATCAGAATCTACAGAATCTGATAGACATCCTCCAAGGTCACCGTCATCTCGCCTATTGGGAGATGGAAGGTGTTGGTCTGGGGATCCCACAAGTTGATTAGGACTGTCAGATAGGTCCAATCCCTGATCATCGGCTCTAGCCGCGTCACCTGCTTGAGCCCAAGGGCGTCAAGCCAATCCCAGTCACCCAAAGTCAGTGCCTCTCGCACTTCAGTAAAAACCATGGGCACACAGTACCGGCTCTTCACAACCTGCAAAAGAAAACAACACAAAAACATTAAAAACAATGAAAAATTGTACAACAATAACATGAATATACAACAATGCATAAAAATGTACAACCAAAAACATTACAAAATTCAAAAAACTAACTTGTCAGTTCTACGGTTTTTTTAACTTTAAACTGATAACTTAAACAAAAACATAGCAAAATTCAAAAAACTAATTTTTCAGTTCTATGGTTTTTTTAACTTTAAACTGATAACTTAAACAAAAACATAGCAAAATTCAAAAAACTAATTTGTCAGTTCTAGGGTTTTTTAAACTTTAAACTGATAACTTAAACAAAAACATAGCAAAATTTCACAAAAATCATTTGTCAGTTCTCGGGTTTTAACTCTAACTGATAAATTGAAAAACAAACATCACAAAATTCAAAATTTATTTGTCAGTTCTAGGGTTTTTAACTCTAACTAATAAATTAAAAAAAAAAAATTCACAAAATAATTTCTCAGACTAGGGTTTTTAACTCTAAACTGGAAAATTAAAAACACAAAAACAAACCACACCAAATAACTAGGGTTGAGCTACGTTTTTACGTTCAGTTTTACCCTACGTTTCTAACCTAAGTTTTGATCTTTGTGAAATTCGAGTTAAGCGAAGTTTTTCAGTTACGTTCTAAACTAAGCTTTTTTTTTTTTTTAAGCTTAGTTTTAAACTCAACTTTTGATCTTTGTTTCACTAGGGTTCAACTAAGTTTTAAACTAAGTGTTAATTTTGATAAACTAGGGTTTCATTTAAAAAAAAAAAAATGAAAAACAAACAAACGGACAAAAAAGCAAACGAATAACTTACGGTTTTACAAACTATAAAGCAAACAAACAATAAAGAGGAAGGGCACTCACTGGTCTCGCTTCGACTTTGTCGCTCAATCCGGTTCCTGCACTCATGGTGGTAGGAAAATTTTGGCAGTGCTTCGCTTCGTAGAATTGACCTCCTCCTCCTTAGAGCTCCAAATCGCCAGGAAAAACAAATGCAAATGAGCCCAAAACTCAGTTTTGGCCTTTAAATAGGCTTTTGAGCCTGTACTCATTCCCCCCTGGGACGAGTGCTCTGGTTAGTGCTCATACCTCCTTGGGACGAATACTAAACATGAATTTGTCCCACCCAGGGACGAATACAAAGCAAAAATTTCAAAAACAGCAAAAAATGCATAAAAATGCACTAAAAAACAACAATAAACCTGTCCAATGAGAGTGCTTTGGCACTTGATATTCTGGGCATGCAAAATAGATGTCGGGGTCACAAATTCTCACTATCCTACTCCCTAATAAGGCTACCATAGCTGGACCACTCCACGGGACGACGGATTGTCAAGAATTTCATCCCCAAACGACATCGCAAAATGGGTCAAACCCCAACCAAAAATAGCAATAACATTGCCGAATGAAGGCGCTTTTGTGCCTGACATTATTGGCATCCAAAATAGACGTTGGGGTTATAAATTGTCCTTATCCTACTCCCTAAGAAGGCTATCATAGCCAGACCGCTCCACGAGAGGATAGATTTTTGACAATTTTAGCTCCAAAATGCATCACAAAAAGGGTTTACACCCACCAAAAATAGGTCAGAATGTTCGGAAACTGCTTTCGCATTCAATGGTAAACACCTAAAGGCACCCTTAATTAAGTCATCTTGGGTCAAGCAACTTGTTACTTTTCTCATGTCGGTCATTCCCTCATCGATTCATGCTTGAGGGGGTAGTCACACTTAGTCACCAATCAACAAAAACATACCCAATCAAGGAAATGACATGCATTCAAAGGATCATTAATTAAGACAATCGTGCCCTTGCTTGGGGTAGTAAACAAGCAATAATCATAAACTGATCAAACACTTGGTATTCATGAATCATGAAATCAAGGTTCCCATAGACAAAAGGTTGCGCCCCTTGCCTATTCATGACTGATCAATGTCCAAGTTCAAGTAACACCTCACTGAAGAAGGTTAACACTTGAATTAAGTTCCTTAGCTCGTCAGAAGCAAGGATTCAATAATGCGTGCTCTTTCCATACTTGGGGCATCAAGAGTTGGTTAGGTTACTGAGAAACCCTAATCATTAGTGCTTTGGTTATCTATTTTTGCTCGACGATGCGCCTTGCATAGCGCATCCCAAAAAGGGGCATCTGTAGACACCAAAACAACACCAATCAAATTATGTGACAACAAGCACTGATCACATTGTCACACATAGCCCCTAGGGCAGCCCCCAAAGGTCAAACAGTGGTCCTAACCACTCCTAAAAGTAGTTTGTAGGTCAAAGGTCAATTTGGTACCTTTTTGGCACCTTGCTCTCTGCTCGTCCCACCCAGGGACGAATACAAACTAGCATTCATCCCTCCTAGGGACGAATATCAGAATTCGCCCTAGGATGAGGCGAATAGCAAGTTTGACTAGCAAAAAGTTAAACCTCGAAAAGTCTGCTAGTTAACTGAAGCTTCAGGCCATGCAATTGTGAGGAATGGCTCCAAATCAAGGAGAAAGACTTCAGTCATGCATGTCTTAGATTTTTGGATGCCTCATGCAAGGAGACTCTAAATCAGGGAATAATATTTTTCTCAAAATAGGACATGCAACTCAAGTTGTGCCATTGCATGCACAATTCAAACAGAGAGACCCTAGGTCTATAAATTGGTGAGTTTTCTCACCCAAAATATATACAAAGAGGGAGCATTTGAGCAAAAAAGTGCTACTAATTTACATACCTACTTGTGATTTGTGCCTTTCACATCCTTAATCTCTCATTCGAAAGGGAGGTTATTGGGTGACTATTGGAAGCATGAATTTGAACCCAAAACCTGATTTTTGGCCACAAAAATCAACAAAATTTGTCAACAACACCCCATAAGAAGTTTTGGACCCATCCCAAGGGGATTGGTGCCGTAACAGAGTCCCAAACGGTGGGCATCCTGCCCCCGGGGGCTCCCCAAACTGTCACAGCTCTAAACACCCCACCCCTAGATGAATAGAAATCTATGATAGATTTCTCTGATTTTTCTTTTGCATCTTATTCTAGGTTATTTAAATAGGCTGTAGTTTAAATTTCATTTCATTCTGATCATTTTTTACCAAGTTATCATTTCCCACCTTTATTAATCTGCAAATGCCATCATCAAAATATGGGTGCTAGAGGCAAAATTGGAGAAATTTAACCATCTGGGTCTTCCCAAAACACCCCCAATTAGCTAACCCCAACTTTGCAGGTCATTTAGAGCTTCCTAAATAGGACATTGAAGAGGGTGATTTCTGACAAATTGTTGTAGGTTAATTCATCCCACCCTGGAGCGAATACAAAATTGTAAGGAATTTCTCGAATGTTCCTTTTGCAGTGGCTTCTTGGTAACATATTTATGCTTTTGTCAAATTTTCAGGTCGATCTGATATTATTTGGTCATTGATTTAATATTTTCATGCATACACTGACGGTAGGCCTTGGGAAATACATGTTCTATTCTATCTACAAGTGCTACTGATATTTTCTATTTCCTTGAACATAGTTCTTCGACATCAGAGGAGAAGGAAGGAGCCAACAATAATATACACAAGCGGTGGTGACGTTTTGGTTCACCCATATTACATGTGGGCATGCGGAAGAAGGATTGCTATCCATGGATGTGATAAGAAACATATTTGACGCTCCTATCCCCTAAAAAGGAAGGAGATGCATTGTAACACAACTTTGAAAGCATATCAATAAAAAAGGCAGCATATTTCATACTGCTTTTATCTTGTGTCGATTCCTCTATGTTCTTTACTTTCATGCATGTTTTAATACATAGACTTTTAACGTTAAGTTTGGTTTTACACGCACCGTGCTTGGCATATTCCTTTTTGTTTTCGTATCCTCGTGCTTTCACCTCTATCGAGGTTAGCGGAATTCACCCAAGGCCCTGGCCTCAATGGGTGATCCTGATACATAGCAGGTGCAAAGGTGCATCGCTCCTGCGCTATGTACTACTCTTGAGGAACATGGTGGTCTTCCTCGTACTCTCTTTCGTATGTGTGAAGGGTGCAGGGAGAATTGGCTTGCCCTGCTTGGAGAGCCTTGTGCTCTAGATTTGGTCTAGTGTTTCTAACAGTAATAAGGGGTAGAGGAGGGATGTCGAAATCATGTGGCCCCTCCTTATGGACCCTATGTTGCTCTAGCGCTTCATCACTAGGCCACTCATAATGAGAGTCTAAGGGCAGCCTTTTGTCTATGTTGAGTGCCACGTGTAGGTTCTCCTCTTGAAAGGATCTATGTTGAGTGGGGCCAAGGCGGGATGACCAAGTCCTCAGGACTATATCGGAGGCGACTTGTCCCCCTTTGTGCACTCTCTGCAGCTCTTGCCCGTGATTGGGCTCGGCTATGGGTGTACACCATGGTGATGTTTTCCTACAAGATGCGTAGATTTTTATCTCTTTTTATGATTTTTATGCTACACTAAATAGATAGTATCACACACAAAGCAATGATTATCTCGTTTAAAGATTAAAAGTGTGCCCTAAATCTGGTTTAGTGTGTTTTGATTTTTGTTTTGAAAGCTTTTGTAAAGAATGTTTAAATGCAATATGATGGCTCTTATGACTCCCAAAAATGGTCGCCCCTTCAATATACCATTGCCAGATCGATATACCAACCTCTCTATATACCCGCCCTTACGTGAGGGAAACTATTGGTATGTGAGAGCAGATGGTATGTGGAACATAGGCGGTACGAAAGGGGAATCGCTCTATTTATGACACCTACCATAGAAGACTTATCCTCATGTGCTGGGAATCACCCCAACTACACTTGGTCAGCTTTCATTAGGATTTACGTCTAGCAACAGTCGCGATCGGGGTTATGTATGCAATATCTCAAGCCAAGGTGGTGATGAAATCCACCATTGGTCTTGTTCAAGGGTTGGGGTTTTACGACCAAATCCTTGTTGTTTTAAATTACCACATGGTGTGTGGGGTTCTTTTTAAGTTGCATAAATGAAGGAAACAAGCTTTCAAACTCTCCTATGCAAGCAAATAACCAGAAAATAGAAAACAAAAAGCAAAAAATTGACAGAAGGTGTTTAAGACCCCTACCTCTTTTCTGCCCAAATCGAATGCCTCTGAATTTTTGTTCTAAAATTTGTACAAAGAGCTATTCGTCCCTAGGTGAAACGAATTACAAAACTGTATTCATCACAGGGTGGGGAAAATGCCCATTCGTCCTTGGGTAAGATGAATTTCAGCTCTATACTCATTACAGACTGAAACGAACAGCAGTCTAGCATTTGAAAACTTGGTACCTGTAAGCAAAAACAAGCAACTTTTGATCAGAAATTTAATCTTAAAATCAAGGGACAGAGGTCCCACCGTGATCGCCACTGAAAGCACAAGGATACGGAAACAAAAAGGAAAATGCCAAGTACGATGTGTGTAAAACCAAACTTAACGCTAAAAGCCTATATATTGAAAAATGCATGAAAGGAAAGGACATAAACGAATTGACATAAGTTAAAAGTAATATGGAATATGGCCCTCTTTATTGATATGCTTTTAAAGTCATTTTACAATATGTCTCCTTCCCTTTTAGGGGATATGAGCGTTAAATATGTTTCTTGTCACATCTATGGATAGCAATCCTTCTTCCGTGTGCCCACATGTAAGATGGGCGGACAAAAACGTCGCCATCGCTTGTGTATATGATTTTTGACTCCTTACTGCTCCTCTGATGTCGAAGACCTACGTTTAAGGAAACAGAAAAAATTAGTAGCACCTGTAGATAGAATAGAACATGTGTTTCCCAAGGCCCACTGTTAGTGTATGCATGAAAATATTAAAACGATAACCAAATAACATCAGAACGACCTAAAAATTTAACATAAGCATGAATATGTTACTAGGAGGGCATTACAAGTGGAATAGTTGGGAAATTCCTCACAGATTTGTATTCGCTCCGGGGCGGGACAAATAAACCTGCAATAAAGTGTTAAAAGGCACAGTCCCAAATGTCCAATTCGGGAAGCTCCAAATCACCTACAAAGTTGGGGTTAGCTAATTTGGGGTATTTTGGGAAGACCCAGAAGGTCATATTTTCCCAATTTGGCCTCTATCACCCAGAATCTGATGGCGCTATCTACATGTTAGTGAAGGCGAGAAATGATAAAAGCATGATCAAAACTTGTCAGAATAACCTAAAATTTAAATGACAGCATATGTAAACAACCTAGAATCATATGCAAAAGAAAAATCAAAGAAATCTGCCACAAATTTCTAATCGCTCTAGGGTGGGGCGTTTAGAACTGCAATAGTTTGGGGGGTGCTCGAGGGCAGGACGCCCACCGTTTGGGACTCTATTTCAGCATCAATCCACTTGGGATGGGTCAAAAACCTCTTATGGGGTGTTGTCAACAAATTTTGTGGGATATTGTGGCCAAATGTTTGGGTTTGGGCTCGTATTTACGCTTCCAATAACCACCCTATGACCTCCCTTCCAAAAGAGATCAAGGATGTGAAAGGCACAACTCAAAAGGTATGTGTGTGGATGTAAAATGGAAGCACTTCATTGCTCAAAATTTTACCTATCTCTCTATATTTTGGGTGAGAAGACTCACCAATTTATAGACCTAGGGTCTCTCTGTTTGAATGCGCATGCGAGGGCGCCACTAGAGTTGCATGTCCTATTTTGGGAAAAAGATTATTCCCTGATTTAGAGTCTCCTTGCATGAAGCCTCCAAAAATCAAAGACATGCATGACTAAAGTCTCTCTTCTTGATTTGAAGTCGTTCCTCGCAATTGCATGGCTTGAAGCTACAGTTAACTGGCGAACCTGTCGAGGTTTGACTTTTTTTGCTAGTCAAACCTTCTATTCGCCTCACCCTGGGGCGAATGCTGATAATCGTCCTTGGGTGGGATGAATACTAGTTTGTAATCGTCCCAGGGTGGGACGAGTAGGGTAAAAAGTGCTAAAAGGTGCCAAATTGACCTTTTACCTTCCAAACTGCTTTTGGGAGTGGTTAGGACCACTGTTTAACCTCTAGGGGCTGCCCTAGGGGCTGTGCTTGTCACTTCGATCAGTGCTTGTTGTCACATAATCAGATTGGTGCTGATTTGGTGTCTACACATCCTCAACCAACTCTAAAAGCCTATTTGCACCTATTTTATTTGGCACCATGGGATTAAAAAGGTCTAAACCAAATAACACTAATTACCTACTATAAAACTAGGAATTTGTAGATGTGTTTAGCGAATTTGGGTGGCTATAGTTTTTCTAGCTTTTAAATGACCATGATGCCTATCTTGTTGAAGAATTTTTATTGAACTTGAGGGATGAAGTTGCCAAAATTAAAAGGTTTATAATCATAGTAACAAATCATATGATCAACCAAATTTCTAGAATCTTGAATATTGAGCATAATTTATTCAAAAATACCAACCCTATATCTAAGATTTTTACATAATTTTGAGGGGTTGTATGTTAGGATCTCATCCTAACCCTTAATGTAATAACTCCCCTTTTGTAATAATTCCTAGTGAACGTGGGTAGTACCCATGATTAATATTTTGTAATGTTCTAAGTTTTAGCTTAGGTAGTGCCTATGACAAATGGCACCCTTTTTATGCAACACATGGTAGATAGGTGGCATTGTGCATGTAATTCGTGTGGCATTGTGCATGTAATTCGAGTGGCATTGTGCATGTAATTCGAGTGGCATTGTGCATGTAATTCAAAGTGGCACTATGCATGTAATTCGGGTGGCATTATGCATGTAATCCAGGTGGCATTTTGCATGTAAGCCAACCTTGGAAGGAAACTCCTTAAATACCCGAAAAGGCACCAATGTAACCATATTTTGTAAAATTAATGAAGTATTGAAGGAGGTTGCCCCCTCGAAGAGGCCTGCGATTCAGTTCTATTGTGAGATTGTTCTTTATGAAAATTTCTGTTATATTAATGTGATGTTTACATGAGTTATTTCCAAGCAATTGTGTGAGAGTGTGTTATTTGAGTTTATTTTATAGCAGGATCTTAACAAGTGGTATCAGAGCGCTTTCCAGGGCCAAGTTCTGCTGCAACTGCAACGATTCTTGCCATCCAATCCGCCTGTTAGGTATAAATTCCGTGTGTTTTTTTCATTCTGTTTTTCTTTATTAAAAAAATCCAAAAAAAATACAGTGTTTTTTTTTCCAGACCAAAAACAAAAAAATATATTATTAGTTGAGTAGGTAGAAACCCTATACCGGGGGTTTTAAAATATCGTGAAGGATCTGTCGTTATTGGCTAAGCTAGATAGCCCATAAAGTGTCTAGTGAAGTGAGGGGCGATCAGGATCAAATACCCAGGCCTCAGACAAAACTCACGCACGGACTTGAGCTCCCACGTATCTTCGGGTATATCGGGAGACCATCTAGGATTAAACAAACTTTTAGCCATTAGGAAGCTCTTCGGCCTTGTATTACTCATAGTCTACGGGACACAACATCCTGGACGATTACCCTCCCGTATTGTCAGAGAGGCGAGTAGTGTGCTCAAGGGTATGTGTGGAATCCTCCTTGAGTAGTGGCTCTGAAATATTGGTCCGAGCATTACTTGTTCATCACTTGTCGGTATATTAGAGGGCCTATGGGTGGTACATACTCCTATACTTAGCATTCCCTGGTTCTGTTAAAACTGCAACCTATAAAAAATGCAAAAATAAAAATCAAAATAAGAATCCAAACACCCCCGTTCATAAACCTGCATTTCAAAAGTGAGCATATGAGAAAGGAGTCCTCTACCAAAAAAATAACATAAGGGACATGCATTCGGGATAAGCCATGAGGGTGACACTTAAGTTGAAAGTCTAGAGAGTAACAGTCAAATTTACAGTTAGCGAGTCATAGTCGAGTCGATCGAGTCAAAGAGGTCGACACGGTCGGGCGGAATTCACGATCTTCGTAGTCGAAACGAATCGTCATATCGATCCACCGCAAAATACGAGAGAATCTTGAGTGTGAAACACGACCAGTTTTAGATAGTGCTCCAGTACCCAACTTTTTCTCAGTAGCTCAGAATCAGAATCTGTAAACACCGTTAGACTCAGCAAAATAGGAGATAAAAAAAAAAAGTCTGGGGTGCCAAAAAGTAGTGTTAAGAGATATAGCTCATTGTGACCACCTCCTCCTGCTGATCATTTTGATATATAGCACCCAAGCACTTTTTTGGGCACTTACTAAAAATAGTAAGTCAAAAAAATTCAATTCTATTTTTAGTAACTCGGTCACAAAAGGTCAAAAAATGGCCCAGGGTACCCGTGGACACCAGAAAGAACTAGAACACTTGGATTCCCTAACAAAAGCCATTGAGAAATTGAACTCGGCTTTTCACTCCATAAGGGAAGAAGTCCAATGTCTTCGCCTAGAGCATGAGGCCACTAGAAATCGCTTAGAAGAAGCATTGCCTGAAGTGGACAAAAAACTGAGAAGAGAACCACCCAAATCAGAATACCAAGCTGAGAGTTCTACAAGGAATCGTGACCATGATACACCCTTCGGAATGCCCAAGTTGGACTTTCCCAAATTCAGTGGGAAGGATGTTGATGGGTGGCTATGTTGGGTTGACCAATTCTTTCGACTTCATAATGTACCAGTATTTCATCGAGTCCAGATGGCTTCCTTTAACTTGGAATCTGAGGCTTTACATTGGTTTCAATGGTTGCGTCTTACCTACCCAAATCTCTCTTGGGAGGATTTTGAATCCCAAATACTCACTCGATTTGGTCCTAGTGAGTTTGAGGACTTCACAGAGCCTTATCCAAACTACAAAAAATAGGGTCAGTTCGAGAGTACCAAGCTCAATTTGAAAAATTGGCCAATCGAACAAGAGGATTGAGTGAAGGGTTCTTCCAGAGTTGTTATATCGGTGGGTTGAAGATGGAACTCCAAGCATAAGTCAAAATGTTGAAACCACGAACTATGATGGAAGCTATCAGTTTGGCCCGTCTGGTCGAATCTAAACTCTCTGCCCAAAGACGCCCATCAAAGTTTCTACAAAATAGACCTTCATTTCCTCCTAGAGCCCAAAACCCAGCTGATAATAAACCTGCTGCACCAAAGCGCCTCACCACCGAAGAGATGGATGCACGTCGTGCCCAAGGATTATGCTATAATTGTGATGAAAAGTTTTTCAAAGGGCATAAGTGTGCACACAAAAAATTGTTCCTGATCGATGTTGAAGAACCTGATACCTCTGATGAGAGTGATAAGGATGAGGACCCTCCATAAACACCTCCTCCACAAGAATAAGTGAAACAGGAACCTGAAACAGCAATTATAGTCCATGCCCTTGCAGGCATTACTACCCCTCAAACCTTGAAGGTTACAGGATTTTTCAAGGGCCAACGTCTTTCCATCCTTTTGGACTCGGGAAGCACACACAACTTTATTGACCCTAGAGTTTCTCAGTGGGAAAATTGCTATATCCACACTTGTAACTCCTTTGAGGTCATGGTAGCCAACGGGGGAACCTTACCTTGTAAGGGAAAGTGTCGCAATGTTAAAATCCAGATAGGGGACTATGCACTCAAGCAGGACATGTTTGCCCTCCAGTTGGGTGGATGTGATATTGTTTTGGGATCTCAATGGTTGAGTACACTGGGCACTATCAGTTGGAACTTTGCTAAACTTTGGATGCAGTTCTCCTAGAATGGCCAAACACACATCATCAAGGGCTCCCCAGCAGGAACACCTCAAATTATCAGTTCAAACGGCATGGAGAAATTGCTAAAGAAATCATCATGTGGGGTCATTGCACAACTATTCTCCATCCAACCATCCACATCCCCAATGGGTGAAATTCCACCAGACATGCAACAGGTTCTCCATAAACATGAGGCCATATTTTTAGAACCAATCACACTACCACCGCATCGCTCTCATGACCATGCCATTCCATTATTTTTGGATAGTACACCTCCCAATATCCGCCCGTACAGATACCCCCGTGCCATGAAGTCAGAGATTGAGAAGATGATACAGGAATTACTCAAGGCGGGTGTCATTCGGCCTAGT
Source organism: Wollemia nobilis (assembly GCA_028583015.1). Lineage (NCBI taxonomy): Eukaryota > Viridiplantae > Streptophyta > Pinopsida > Araucariales > Araucariaceae > Wollemia > Wollemia nobilis. Next base: position 6,238,573 of record JAQPPZ010016856.1, read on the forward strand.
ACTAGTCCCTACTCTGCACCAGTCTTACTGGTCCTCAAGAAGGATGGCTCTTGGCGATTGTGTATTGACTACCGAGAGCTCAACAAGATAACGGTCAAGGATAAATTTCCTATCCCCGTGGTTGATGAATTACTAGATGAATTACATGGGACCATGTACTTCACCAAGCTAGACCTTCGCTCCGGGTACCATCAGATCCGGCTTAGGGATGAAGATATTCCTAAAACTGCTTTTCGCACTCATGAAGGTCATTATGAATTCTTGGTAATGCCATTTGGTCTCACAAATGCTCCTTCAATATTCCAAAGCCTGATGAACAACATCTTTCGCCCCTTCTTGCGAAAGTTCATCCTTGTGTTCTTTGATGACATCTTGATTTACAGTCACACATGGGAAGAGCATCTCAATCATGTAGATCAAACTCTCCAACTACTGGCCGACCATAAATTGTTTGCAAAAAGGTCCAAGTGCTCCTTTGGTTTGATCGAAGTAGAATATCTGGGACACATTTTCTCAAAGGATGGTGTCAAGGTTGACCCTAAGAAGATCCAAGCAGTCCAAGAATGGCCAAAACCTCTCACACTCAAGGGACTTCGAGGATTTTTAGGGCTTACAGGATATTACCGTAAATTTGTCTGCAATTATGGAAAGATAGCCACCCCCCTCACCTCAATTTTGAAGAAGGATTCTTTTATGTGGACAAGGCCGGTTGAGCAAGCATTCCCGGACCTCAAACATGCCATGACCACCACTCCGGTTTTAGCCATGCCAGACTTCTCAAAAAATTTGTCATTGAAAGTGATGCTTCTGGTCGTGGTATTGGGGCAGTATTGATGCAAGAAGGACTCCCTTTGGATTTTACCAGCAAAGCCCTATCTGATCACAATCTAGGAAAATCCACATATGCTAAGGAAATGTTGGCAATATTGCATGCAGTCCTACATTGGCGGCCTTACCTCATTGGGCGCCATTTCTCCATCAAAACTGACCACCAGAGCCTTAAATACTTTCTAGAACAACGAGTTGCCACTCCCGAGCAACAAAAGTGGGTATCAAAACTCATGGGCTATGATTATGACATCACGTACAAAAAAGGGAAGGAAAATCTTGTGGCAGATGCTCTCTCTCGCCAATTTGAGGCCCTTAGTATGCTGTGTGCCATCTCTGCACCATTGCCCCAATGGATTGAGCCCTTACGTCAGGAAATACTTCAGGATGCAGATTTGAAAGACTTGGTTGCTTCACTTAGGGATGATCCAGAGTCTACACCAGGATATAGTTGGGATGGCCAAGATCTGCGTTACCATCAATGCCTGGTTCTTCCTCCTAAGTCCCCACTTCGAGAACTCCTCATGAAGGAATCACATGCTACTCCATCTGCTGGCCATTCAGGGTTCCTAAAAACTTATGAACGACTCAAGCGCACCTTCTTTTGGAAAGGCATGAAACAGGACATTCGCTCTTTTGTAGCGGATTGCGACACTTGTCAACGGATGAAAGGAGAAACAGTGCGCTCCCCAGGCACTCTTCAACCATTGCCGATACCAGATCAGGTGTGGACTCGACATCTCCATGGACTTCATAGAAGGGCTACCTAAATCGGAGGCAAGTCTGTTATTTTTGTGGTAGTGGACCGCCTTTCAAAGTATGCTCACTTTTGTGCCCTAACCCATCCTTACACAACATCCACTATTGCCCAAAATTTTCTTGACTCCATATTTCGCCTTCATGGCATGCCCGCCTCCATTGTATCTGATCGTGATCCCACATTTACTAGCAATTTTTGGCAAGAGTTGTTTAAGTTGCAGGGGACTCAGCTCAAAATGAGTTCAGCCTACCATCCGCAAACGGATGGTCAAACAGAGGTTGTTAATAAATGCTTGGAAACCTACCTTCGCTGCTTTGCCTCTGATCATCCTACTCATTGGGCAAAATGGCTTTCTTTGGCTAAATGGTGGTACAACACTTCCTATCATACCGCCACCAAACTCACACCATTTGAGGTAGTTTACGGGCGCCCTCCACTCACGCCTTCCTCCTACATTCCGGGCAGCTCCAAGGTCCAGGCCGTCGACAATGCTCTGAGTCAACACACCGAGGTCCTCCGCCAACTCAAGCAAAATTTGAACATGGCCCAGAATCGGATGCACCAACAAGATGATCAACATCGTTCTGAGCGTATTTTTGATGTGGGTGATATGGTCTTCCTTTGCTTGTAGCCATACAAACAATCATCCCTACAACTTCGCAGGTGTCAGAAGCTTGCTCCAAAATTCTATGGTCCTTATCAGGTTCTGCAACGGATTGGTCCAACAGCTTACAAATTGGCTCTTCCCCCCACTTCCAAGATCCACCTTGTTTTTCATGTTTCCCTTCTCAAGAAAGTTGTGGGCACAAAGGTACAGGTTCAATCAACACTCCCTGAATTGGATGAAGAAGGCTCCATCTTACTTGCACCGAAACAATTACTTGGATCGTCGAACTCACACTCTGCGCAACCGTACCATCACAGAGGTCCTGGTTCAGTGGCGTGGACTTCAACTCGAGGATGCTACATGGGAGTCTCTCCATCAACTCCAACAATAGTTTCCTCATTTTCAGCTTTGAGGACAAAGCTCCTTTAAGGAGAAGGGCATGTTAGGATCTCATCCTAACCCTTAATGTAATAACTCCCCTTTTGTAATAATTCCTAGTGAACGTGGGTAGTACCCATGATTAATATTTTGTAATGTTCTAAGTTTTAGCTTAGGTAGTTCCTATGACAAATGACAGCCTTTTTATGCAACACATGGTAGATAGGTGACATTGTGCATGTAATTCGTGTGGCATTGTGCATGTAATTCGAGTGGCATTGTGCATGTAATTCGAGTGGCATTGTGCATGTAATTCAAAGTGGCACTATGCATGTAATTCGGGTGGCATTATGCATGTAATCCAGGTGGCATTTTGCATGTAATCCAACCTTGGAAGGAAACTCCTTAAATACCCGAAAAGGCACCAATGTAACCATCTTTTGTAAAATTAATGAAGTATTGAAGGAGGTTGCCCCCTCGAAGAGGCCTGCAATTCAGTTCTATTGTGAGATTGTTCTTTATGCAAATTTCTGTTATATTAATGTGATGTTTATGTGAGTTATTTCCAAGCAATTGTGTGAGAGTGTGTTATTTGAGTTTATTTTATAGCAGGATCTTAACATTGTAGACCCTAAATTTGAGTATGATATGCGTGACAACTAGTGTAAATGGTTGACACAAATGATTTTGGCACATCCATGGGATTCTATCACTTTAAGGGTGATGAAAATTTTCACTTGTAAGAAGTAATTTGTTTTAATCTTTGGCCCTCATCAAAAATTATTTATTCATCTAAGCCATGATAAGTAAAGGCTTGAATACCATAACAACCTACCCCTCCTGAGGAGAGTGGCTAGTAGGACCATTATATTATATGTAGATGCATGTCAAGCCTCCTAGGGTCACTATACAACAACCCTTAATGCATGATGAGAGAACAAGTTGTTAGGAGCAGCTACAAGATAATCACCCAAACCTGAACAACCTCAATATAGAAGGAGCAAAGATCATTATTTGGATGCTATAAAAAAATCATAGTCAAGCAACTCCAAGATCAATTGGTTCAGGAAAAAATTAAAAGGAGAATAATTCTAGAACATAGTCCTAAAGCTACATAGAAAATAGCTAGAGAAGGTTCTAAAAATAGTTTTAAGAATCAATTATAGATCCTAGCACAAGTGACAAGTGCTTCTAAGCAAGGTGCAGGGTTGAAAGAGAAAACTAAACCTGAGAGTAGAGCACCAAGAGATGTATCAAATCCTGATAATACATAGGAATGGCTATAGACTATAGGGAAACACTGAAACACTCTTGGCTAGCACTTAAATTAATCAATGTAGAGCCTAAGAAAGAATAGAAATTATAGACAAAACCTTGGGAGCGGATAGTAACCATTTTCTCTTCTAGCATGGTCACTTTATATGCTTACAATACAACCATGATAATATGGGTTAAACAATACCACTATGTAGAACAAATGATCCAAATCCTCAAAGGTAATGAGGGGAAAATTAAAAAATTAGAGAAAGAGCTAGAAGAGCAATAGAGAAAGCTTATGGAGTTACAAGTGAGATTTGAATCTACCTATCAGATTGTAAATAAGATGTTGGAATTTAGGATATCTACATAGATTTATAGCTTGTTCTTAAGAGAACATTTCTATATATGACACCTTTTGTAGTTATATTGTGGTATGAATCATGAATTGGAGATGACTAAGAAATTCTTGAATGCATATAGTAACAACAGTTGGCAAAACAAAAATTTGTAATATGTATTTTATATTCATAATTATGGTGTTTCTGAAGACTTCCACTTCCACTCTAATATTTTGATTAGAGGTGTACAACTACGGGCATTCATGTCTACCCAACATAATCAAATCTAGAGGCAAAATAGGGTAACTAAACATGAAAATAAAGAAAATATGGAGGTTCTTGTAATGTTATATAAGTTCCCTATAGTTACCTCAGTGATCCATGATCATTTTGTCATTATGAGTATAGTAGACATCAAGGAAGAATATGAAAACCAATTGAGAAGTTTTATACAATAATTCAATAGGTATTGTGTTTTACAGTTGAATAGAGCAAGAACAACTTGTTGTCATAGACAGGAAGAACTGGATATCCATTTACAAATGCGAGAACCAATTTTCGTCAAGAATTTTAATTGGTTTTACTACAGGGCTTGAGTAGTGATTATAATTGATAAAGAGAAATTTAGGTGGATTAATATGTGGTTCAAAGTACCACTCCTCTTAATTCTAGTTCCCCTATTTTATTTTCCCATGCCACAAAGTAGGGGGTATTTCATGCAATGGATGAGGGAAGTCGGTGAAAATAATGGTTACCATCTAAAAATTGTAAAAGTTGCAACCCTCAACAGAAACGAAATGTGATGTCAATGGCATGTTGGAGGGTGAGAATGCAGAGGACATACATTTATTTTATCTAGGAGGAGTAATGAGGTTTTGAAATACCTCATTTGGAATAGTCTTTAAACCTCTTTATATACCACTTAACTTTGGATTAACTATAATTTGTATTAATATTACAATCAAAGCATGGTAAATAGAAGAAATTTTGTATTAAGTTAGATAGGGTGCAATTATGTGCTCATACGGTTAAAATACCATGTTTAGTATTTAACTAATAGGTATTATGGTCTAGAAAATCAAGAGGAGTACTTTGCAATATTAGAGAATGGTCAAAAGCAAAGAACCTATAGAGTACCTATAGTGCATTGGCACTAGAGTGCTTCTATTGGGATAACATAGGAGTAACCTCATAGTTCATAGTAATAAACACTATGTTGAGCAAGCACTAGAGACTTTGTTGAGGTGGCACTAGACATTGTGCTAACCAGCACTAAGAATATTAAATTAAATAGTATTAGAAGGCCCATGCATCAAAGGTAATGACCCAGTCCATGTGAGTCCAAGGGAAGTGATGATGTCATTTTCAACCATAACGTAACATCAAAATTGATGTCATTAATTATAGGCTGAAGACTTAACCAAAAATACACCAGATGAGATTTTGTGAACCACATCATCCCTACTAAACAAATTAATCATTGTTTTGATGCAAATAGTTGTCTAGTTCTAAAACCTGATGATGAAAACCATTATAATAGTGAGGAAAATTGGCCATTTCTAGATGCATGAATTTTGAGGCTAGCTCAAAAAGATTTTAGTGTCTTGTTTAAGCTATTATTGAAACTGTTATTTTTATTATTTTTTTATTATAAAACCAAAATGACTTCTATCCATTGTAGGGGCTTAGAATTATATATACGGTTTTGTATTTTGATCAAATATCTAGCAAGTAGAGAACATAATGAATAATCATTAGGGAAAACATTACCATATAGTTTAATTTTTGCACAAGTTATTCTCTGTATGCATTTTATTTGAAGAAAATAAATTTGGCTAAAAGTTCTATTTTACTATTAAGTTAATTGCTCTTTACACATCATTTTAGAGCAAGGGCCCACTCTAAGATGAGGTGGAAAGTTAGTTATATTACATTTTAGAAGGTATTTTGTTGTGATTTCTTACATTTGCCTATTTTAGTAGTATATATTATTTTACATTCTACTATATATATGTCATAGTGATTTCATTAGCTAACTTTCAAGAAAAAACTAGATAGTAATACATGATCATAATCTAGATTATTTAGACTATAACTTAGAGTGCATTTCAATTCTACAGAAGAGTGATTCTAGTTTGAACATATGTAGTTTTTAATTGTAAGTGTATGGTGGAAGAAAATGATCTAATTTTGTGCTTTATATTTCTACAAACATAGTTTATTTGAATTCTATGAGAATGAGTGTGAATGTAAGTTCATTAGCATAGTTTCTTTTAAGTAAAAAATTTCTAGTCTACTTTTTGCTAGTGAGAAATAGAAAAAACCCTACCAAAACCTGTAACGAGAATAATCCTAGTGTATATAGCCTATGAACACCACCCCAGATTGATAAATCAAAGTGAAGGTAATATTCAGCCTCATCGCCCCTTAATTCCTTAGATACTTTATGGGTAGTTTTACTTAGTCAATAATGATAGCTCCTCTATTATATTTTAAAACTCCTAGAATAGGACTTCTTACCTAATGAATCTAAGGGAGGGAAAAAAGCTTAAAGTTATTTTAATGGTTGTAGAACAAATTAAAAAAATTAAAATTGAAGGAAAATATGGGAAAAAAAAAATAACCAAGATGGATGTATTGTGGCCATGGATTAAAATTTTGAAATAGAAGGATTGTTGTTATAATACAATTGTCTTTGGATTAATATTTGATACCAAATATAAGGATTTTTCTTGCATATATTATCTAGAACCAAAATTAAATTCTCATAGAAATACAATTTATCTACTAAATATAAATAACAATAATTTTATTAATCACACTAAATAAATTACAAAGTATCATAGGCTGATTCAAGAGGGAAACCTCCTTTATAAAAAATACTCTATACAATATAATTCATTAGGATGTCTTCACCTCTCATATACCAAAAGGATTTTTGGAAAAACATAGATATTTAAGCTATAGATTCTTATGGATAGTGAAAAGGGAAGGAGAAGGTATTTCCTTAGTTAAATGGCAATCCTTAGCCAAGACCAAGGAAAATTAAGGATGGGGACTTAATAACATCTTCCTATTTAGAAATCTCTAGCAATAAAGGGTGTTTGGAAGAGAATATCAAAGGAAGACTTATGGAATAAGATCATACATAAAAACTATTTAGATCCACTCACAATTGAGGAGTGGATAAGGGCTCCAATGAAACAAACCCATAATGTTTCAATTTATTGGAAGGCAATGATTCAGACCTTTTATGTTGTAGGTAATTCACTTGCTTGGAAAATAGGGGATGGTTCAAGGATAAGACTAGGATTAGATACTTGGATTGGTTGTGGTGATATGCATAGACTGCCAAATAATGTAATTCATATCCTAAGAGCTCGAAGGATTGGAAATATTGCCCATGTAACTAACCCAAAATATTCTACAAACTAGAGTCAGGGATGGAAAGCAACAAAAATGTTAGGGCTTCAGGGCCAAGAATCACACTAGTGGGAAAAATATGTGGGGAGAATTAAAACTAGACATATCAAATTACAAGAGAAATTGATAAATTGGTCTAGATAAAGAATGGAGCTATGGGGGAGTACACTCCAAAGTTGGGGTATAAGAATCTATTGGAATATAACAATGACAATCCAACATGGTGGTGAAAGACACTCTAGAAGCAAAAATCCCCATTGAAGATAAGACTATTCCTATGGCTTGCCATAAAAAATGAGGTTCTAACATGGGAGGTATTACAGAAAAAGAATTGGAATGGTCCAATAAGGTGTCATTTATGTAAGTCAAACAATGAAATAATTAATAATTTACTACTTGCTTGCTCCTTTACTAGACAAGTTTGGAGAGAGGTTATAGCATAATTGAATATTCCTATAGGATGGCAAGAAGATTCCTTAGAAGAGTGCTTAAAATATTGGTTTGAAAATAGGTCTTTCAAAGATTTTATAGCTCTCCCATTGTTTTTGTCTTGGGGAGTATGGTTATCTAGGAATGCAATAATTTTTTAGGATCGAGAGAAGCCTTCTTGGCAAGTCTCCTCCCAAATAATTAGATGTTTCAATATCTATAAGGTTTCAAAAACAACAAAGGTAAATAGATAAATCATCCCTCTAAATATTGATGAATCAAAGGCTTAGGGATTTTTTCATGGGGATAGACAAGGGGTCCATGGATTTTGTGGAGTTGGAATATTACTATATATTTTTTACTCTCATTATTTTAAATTCAAGGTTAGATTGGGAGAAGGTTATAATAATTATGTTGAAATTATAACCTTCAAATTGTTGGTTCAGTTGGCAAAATCAAAAGGAATAATTTTTTTTTAAATTTATGGAGACTCACAGGTGGTAATAAACTGGATGCTTGGTGTTTTTAGCATGGAAAATATGATTATGCAACCCATATTCTCTCAAATAAAAGAAGTTGTGGATCGAAGTGAAGCTTTTACTTTTTGGTATATTTATAGAGAACAAAATAAGGAAGTAGATGAACTCTAAAAGGAGGCACTTTAGATTGATCCATATACGTGCTTAGTACAAGAATTCAATGATGGTAATTGAAATATCTATCTAGGGGATTAATACACTCGAGTTAAAACAAACACATATAAAGCAGATTTTTCAAAAAATCTCATAAGTTAGCCACTTAAAGGATATTGTTTGATAAATTGGGAAGGTGTCTAAGGATAGAACTTAGCATGATAGAGATTAGCTAGTTATGATGTATAAATGACCTAACATTTTAGGTCACTATTAAAATATTGAAAAATTCCAAAGAGATATCTAAAAAATGTAATTTCATATTTACTTAATGTAAAATTACAACTTTTTTCGATGAAAAAATTAACTCTATATAAAATAGCTTACAATGTAAAAATAAATAAAATTCAGAATAGCTATCTAAGTTACATGGATTGATATCATTTCCAAGTAGGCTTGGAGACTTACCATCAATGAAAAAGTCACATGGATTGATATCATTAAAGCTAAGTACCTTCAATAGTTTTCATTTCTTGGAGAGCACAACCTACCTATCGGATCCCATTTTTGGAATGGCGTAATCAAAACAAGGAAAATCATCATGGAAGGCTTAAGGTGGTGTCTAGGAACTGAAACGACCATCCATTTTTGGGATGACCCGTGGATCCGTGATAAACCTCTTAGCCAAGATCCGCATCTTGTAGTGCTCAAGGTGACTACAGAAGCCACCTTTGGAGATAAGCTGTGTCACTTCATTACCCAAGGTCCTACAAGATGTAAATTGAAACACCTGGATCTTAACGGGCCTAGGCATATCACCGAGGCTCTTAGGCGATTACAAAACTTGTTGAGGACTTGCATCATCTCGAGCTCACACAAAGATGATTCCATGGTCTGGAACCTTGAAGAATCTAGAAATTTCACTATCAAATCAGCCTACTACAGTCAAGAAACTCCCACAGATGGATGGGACTTATCAAATCAGGTCTGGGTTCCCAAGATCATTCCCAAGGTCAAATTATTTTGCTGGTTGGCCACCCAAAATAGAATCCTCACCATAGACAACTTGATAATCAGAGGGTTACTCATTCCTAATTGGTGTATCCTGTGCAAAAATGCCTGTGAGTCAATTTCGCATATTTTTTTGGAATGTCCCTTCTCTTTAGCAGTTCTCAACCAGGTCCATAACACATTTGGCATCTCCACAGCCCTCCCACATTCCATTCACCTCATTATTAAGCAATGGCCCCGACATTTCAAGAGAAACCAACTAAAATTCATGTGGCAAGCTTGCCTTCACCTTTACCTGTGGCAGATATGGCTCGAGAGAAATGCCAGAATTTTCAAAAATCAAGCCACTGATAAGAATATTATCATTGTCAAAATCTTGGCCCTATCTGCGGAGAATGCCTCTCTTGTTTCTTCTCCAAACCCCCTCCCTCCTGGCTTAGAATCGGATCTACCCAAACTTTTCAATCCGTCTAACATCTTTGTTATGCTTAATAATTCTGTTGACAGGTCTGTCATCAAGTGGGTCTTACCACCTACTGGGTGGCACAAGCTCAATTTCGATGGTGCGGCTAAAGGCAACCCAAGAGCGGCTGGCGGAGGAGGAATTATCAAAAACCACAAGGGAGAAATAATTTTGACCTTCGCCTAAAACCTGGGAATTCAATCCAACAATATGGCAGAGGCTCGAGCTCTGTTCCAAAGTTTGATCCTCATGGAAGGGTTGACCATCAATAAAATTATCATCGAAGGAGACTCATTGCACTGTATCAACTGCCTCAAAGGTACGACTAAGCCTCCCTGGTCCCTAGCTTTGATTTTCCAAGAATGCAAGGCTCTAGTTGGCAATTACCCAGAATTAGTCATTAAGCATTAGTACCGAGAAGGAAACAAAGCTGTAGACTAGCTAGCTAACAGGGTAGTCGGTGAATCTGACATTCAAGTGTGGGGAGACTCCTTCCCCATTGGCCTAAGGAATGATCCTACAATTTTCAACATTTGCACAATGTGAGCTATTTCCAGGGGTATTGGTATGGTCTGTTGATGCTCTAATCACCTACGCCACGCTGGCAAATCCCATCCACAAATGTATCCACAAGCATCTCAATAATCTCCAGATTGAGGATAGTTGGAACCCGATCAGTTGGTCTGCATGTTGCCTGCCGACCACAAAGTCTTTCCATGACATTCTTAGGGAGGGTTTGTTCGAAATCAGAGTCAACATCAACTCCTGTGCCCAAAAATCGGACATGTCACGAAATTGTGACACTTCTTGTTTCTCTGCTTGCCTGCCCCTTTTGAATCATGAAAATGCAACATGTCGCGATATCGTGACACTTTTTCTTTCTTCTCTTTTGGCCACAAAAATGCAACACGTCGTGATATCGCGACACTTTTTCTCTTTGGCCGCGAAAATGCAACATGTCACGATATCGTGACACTTTTTCCTCCTTTGGCCACGACAATGCAACATGTCGCGATATCATGACACTTTTTCCTCCTTTGGCCGCGACGATGCAACATGTCGCGATATCACGACGCTATTTCTCTTTTGGTCATGACGACACAACATGTCACGATATCGCGATACTTTTTCTCTTTTGGCCACGACGATGCAACACATTGCGATATTACAACAGTTTTTCTCTTTTGTCCACGACGATGCAACATGTCGCGATATCGTGACACTTTTTCCCTTTTGGCCGCAACGATGCAACATATCGTGATATCGCGACACTTTTTCCTCCTTTGGCCGTGATGATGCAACATGTCACGATATCGCGATACTTTTTCTTCCTTTGGCCGCGACGATGCAATGTCGTGGTATCGCGACACATTTTCTCTTTTGGCCATGATGATGCAACATGTCGCGATATCGTGACACTTTTTCTCTTTTGGTCGCGACGATGCAACATGTCGCGATATCATGACACTTTTTCTCTTTTGGCCGCGATGATGCAACATGTCGCGATATCGCGACACTTTTTCTCTTTTGGCCTCGACGATGCAACATGTTGTGATATCGTGACACTTTTTCTCCTTTGGCCGCGATGATGCAACATGTCGCAATATCGTGACACTTTTTCTGTTTTAGCCACGACGATGCAACATGTCGCGATATCACGATAATTTTTCTCCTTCGACTGCGATGTTGCAACATGTTGTGATATCGTGACACCTTTTCCTCATTTGGTCGCGACAATGCAACATGTCGTGATATCGCGACACTTTTTCCTCCTTGCTTTGGACCGCAAAAATGCAACATGTCGCTATATCGCGACACTTTTTTCTCCTTGTGGTGTTTTGCTTTTTATTTGTTCTTTAGCATATGGGCCTCTTCGGTCTTCTTGGAAAACATGCAAAAAAAGGTGGGTCCCCAATTTTGGGGTACATTGTGGAGTAGCCACAAAACCTCCAAATGGTGAATTTCTCTATTTAAGTTTCGCTTTCACTTTTTTGATTAGCCTCTGGTCATGTTTCCCTTTAGTTAGTTCTTCTAGTTGGTTCCTCTGGGCACCTTTACCTTAGGTGGCCCCTATTTTTTTCAGGATTTCTCGTTCTTCTGTCGCCGTTCTTCCCCTTTGCCTCCCTCTTCGAAGGCCCATGACTGTTTTGTACAAGGTTCAGGGACATTTCAACACCCTTTCAACCAATCAAAAAAAAAAAAAGTTATCTAGCTCCAACCTTAGTGATTGAGATCACCCTTACATTAAAAAAGGGTATCTACTTATTACTAACTAACTATTACAATAAAGGGTTAAGACATCAAGTCCTAACATACATATTTTTTCAAAGATTTACTATGGTAGGAAACATGCCTATAAACATTTCATGAGATAAGTAAAAATATGAATCCAAACTTAGATTTTATTTCAATATTTCTTTTAAGAGTTTTATTGTTCCTTTCAAAGAGAAATTCCCACAAATAATAAGGTTAACCCTCCACTTAAGTTTCCTTTCAAATGATTAATTCAACAGTTCATCAATTCTTCCATTGTCATTGAAGCAATCTAAGATATTTTCATTTTGTTTAAAAAAGTGAGTCCAATAATGAAAACAAAAAGATTGAAAAATAAGAGGAAGAAAATATGATTTTTCAAACTCCTCTTCATACTAAACACACCTAAAATATCCATGAGATCCCTTCTTTATAAACTATTATCTTCACACTAAACACACCTAAAAGGTTTATGAAATCCTTTGTTTACAAACTATTGCCAGTAATATATATTTTTTATTTGTTGATAAAAAAAGTTTTAAAAGGTCGTGAAACCTTTTACACAAATGTAGCAAAGAAGGCTTGACAAAAGTAAGCTTAACTGAACTGAAAGCAAAAAACCCTAGAGGGGATCAAAACAACCAACATTAAACTGGAAATAAGGCTAAAACTGAAACAACAAGGGACAAGGGTACAAACTACAATAATGGTACCCGTAAAAAACATAAAACAAACATCAGAAGCCCGACCAAGATTATGGCATTTGGCTCAATGGGGTTCAATTCTGGTCTATGAGCTTTTTGGAGCAAACATCTCCACTATGCTGGAAATTAGCATTTTTATTTGCCATTCCTTGCCACCTGAGTTCATGGGTGACAATTGCCTTGTGAATTTTCCATGCCTTCATAAACTTGCCCTTTAAACGGATTGCAAGAAAACGCATAAGGGAAAGGAAGATATGTGTTGGCGCCCATGTCAGAAAAACCATGCCCAATCACTAGGCCCCAATTCAGCCACATCAGCAACAACAACCAGTTACAGATTAAGATTTCCATTTGCATCAGTGTGGGCCATAATACATGGAGGAAAATTGTCATACCAGACTTGAAAGTTGTCCTATTCAACTCCTTGATTGGCAAGGAGGTCAACAACTTTGTTTCCTTCCCGATAAACATATTAATAGTTGAATGGCAAGATCAACGACTCTATTTTCTTTCCGGTAAAAAATTACAGAGTAAATATTATTGGAATAAAGTTTACAGAGAACCTGAGAATGAGATTGATCAATAATATATGTAATAGTTATCCTTTACTTAATTGTATGTCCATGTCTTAAGTTTTAAGTGTTTTTATAACTTTATAAAGTGCATACTTAGATGATTATCGGTTAAGAAGTATAAATTTATATTCACATTTTATTTGAAATAAAAAGAAGTATAAATTTATATTCACATTTTATTTGAAATAAAAACTATTAAAAATGCAAAAAAAATTCAAATGAAAACTTCCTGTTTATATATAAATAAATAACACGGAACACGTGGAGGGAAACGGCAAATGCAACAAGTGTGGGCGAAATGGTCCAAGTGAGACGATTGCGTAAAACGAATGTAGTTCAACGATACAAAGGAGCAAATCCCTCCATAATACACATTGTTTTAAGATTCTATGTACCATGAGGACAGTGTGTGAGGAGTGTCAATTCCATAATACGGAGATCCTAAACATAATTTAAATTATTTTACATTATTTTAATTATTATTTAAACTATAAAAAATATAATAATAAAAATTAAAATTATTTTATTTTATTTTAATTATTATATAAACTAAAAAACATAATAATATCATTATTAAAGTGATATCCCTGCTAAGCACACCAGAGTTTACGTTGTAACCCATATATTAAATCAACGACTAGGTATCCGACTAGGTATCCAACCGAACGGCATATTTTATAGATTAAGGATGCAACATAGATATTTCAAAGCCATAGTGTGAATAATAGTGGAGAAATCCAACAGTAGAGAAGATTCTACACAAATTTTACTGATCCAAGGATTACACGCATGACGCGCTTTCAGATCGAATTTGCAGACACAAGGACAAGGACGTAAATTAATAAACCTGCTATTTCATTGAGAAATACACGATCGTAGCTAATATAAACTGAGTATGTGTAGTGACTCAAACTGAGTATGTGTAGTGACTCTAGCGATAGCCTGTTACGGGAGATTCTGCAGCAGGTATCACAGATATTTATTTATAAATAAAGGAAGACTTCATTCATTTGTTCATCACTTGTGACAGGGGCAGCTACTGCATGTGCATCCCGGTCCGCATTTGCAGTCATTCTCTCCCTGCATAACCGCCTCCGAATATTCCAGCTCCCTGCACAATTAACCCATTTTTTACACTCAGTTTATGGTTTTAGTTTAACACAAAAGCTTACAAAAACCCTTTAACACTATGAAACCCACCTCATGCCATAGCTGGTTTCCACGACTCCTTCCACCTGGAAGGTGTTGCGCTTCTTACTGTGAGGTCATCACATAACATCAACAACAGCTTATTAATTCAAAGGAAACACCAAACTACCTAAGGAGATATTAGCAAACTAATTGAGATAGATGGAAGCAGATGGAGAAGGAGAGGTCAAACTTACGTGCACTGGCTTTTGTCGGCACAGTCGCAGTTGCCACAGTCAGAAGACATCTTTGCAAAACAAGCTAATTGCACCGAAGAGTGAAAGAAGAAAAGAGTGGGTATGCGTCTTTGCTCCAAAAACAGATGAAATGCTTGGACTATGGAGTCTGTATTTATAGGCAATTTCCCAATACCCTCAGCTACCGTTGGGAATCAAAACATTAATTTATTTCACTAGTGTCGTGGACAACAGGACGACTTTTCCTTATTCTTGCACTAACTCGAAATATGTTTTACCAAAAGCAAAAGCAGATGTCCTGGTTGTGGATAATGATTCGATTTAATCTTTAATCATAATAGATGACGCCGAGGCGATGGATCGTTACCAAGAAAAGCACAAAAACCACTGGCTCAGTTTCCCGTTCGCAGTGAATTCCCAGTCGTACCCTAGAAACCCTATCAAATAATAAGGTAAGTATATAGCCAAGTTCTTGGGAATCTTGTACATTGACCAATGAGGCCCCAGTCGTACCCTAGAAACCCTATCAAATAATAAGGTAGGTAGATAGCCAAGTTCTTGGGAATCTTGTACATTGACCAATGAGGCCCTGATCGCTTATCTAACTCAACCTCCAAGGTGGGACGCATATCTTTATGTATGTGGTGCAGAAACAATAATGCTCACATTGATTTGACGCCTAGTCATAAATTAATTTACGGAAGTGTAATTTGGTCGGCACATTTAATGGAGAATCTATGCACAGTATACTACAATTATTGATTCGGGATAGACCACAGAGTTGATTTGTTACAAAAAGAGTTGTACGTTACTTTAAGAAGACAACATTTGGCCTTTGCTTTGTGGTCGACGCATTCTCTTTCTTCTTTTCCAAGTTTAATCTAACGGTGCCTATTTGTAA
The DNA here is from genome assembly GCA_028583015.1 of Wollemia nobilis. NCBI lineage: Eukaryota > Viridiplantae > Streptophyta > Pinopsida > Araucariales > Araucariaceae > Wollemia > Wollemia nobilis. Next base: position 6,254,520 of record JAQPPZ010016856.1, read on the forward strand.
ATTGTGGCAGGACATCCATCTGCTTCCATTTACATTAATCTTTTACCTGCTATCATCAAGGACATATAATGCCAAAGAACTTCTTTGTAGCTAATTCTCTTATGATTTTCCTTCAATATTATATTAAAGATTAATTTCATTAATCAAGGAGAAGGTAGACCTATTTAACAAATGACTTACGTACACCTCTTCTGTAATAAAGCGACTCTTTGGTTTCTTCGGAAAGATAAGGCTTATAATCGTAGATTCCACATTTGCCCGGGCAACTTTGCTTGAAAGCAAAAGACCGGACTCCATTATTGATTAAATATCCCCACCAACACTTTCCTTAATTTAATTATTTTAAAGATTAGTTTCGCTGAGCGTGCACTCTTCGTTAAGGTCAAAGTACGAACCCCACATTATAGGGGTTCGTTAACCCGACATCACATAAATTTGGGCATTATTGTTTATCCACTACATACAGAATACTGATATGGGTACTCCTTGGAGGTTGAGTCAGATCAGTGATCACTGAATGACAGGTTAACGTACAGGATTCCCACGAAATTGAGTGTTTTATGTTGGACTTTCTCAAGTACGACTGGGAATTTACTACAGGAAGAGAAAGTGACAAGGTTCATGTCAATGTTTAGTTTTTTTTTTTTTTTTCTGCTTTTCGGAGTAAACAATCTGCTTTTTCTTTTTTTGTTAGGATTCCCCCAGTTACTTGAAGAACATGGAGGTCGTCCTGTATGCACTATACTTGTCGTGAAATTAATGAATGTTTTGATTCCCAAAGAAAACTAATAGCATTAGTCATATTAACAGTGGCCTACTGGGTGAGAAAATTGCCTATAAATGGAGACTCGATAGTCTAAACACTCCATCTGTTTCCGGAGCTGAGACACATACCCACTTTTCTATTTTTGTTTGCTTGCTTATCTTGCAAAGATGTCTTCTCATTATGGAAACTGCGACTGCGCTGACCAAAGCCAGTGCACGTATGTTTAATAACTCTCCTCCTTCCATCTCTTATTTATTTTAGAAGTATCTTTCTGTTTTGGTCTTTCTTTCGAATTAATATGTTGTTGGTGTTGATGTAATGTGATGGCCTCACAGCAAGAAGCGCAACACCTTCCAGTTGGGAGGAATCGTGGAAACCAGCTATGGCATGAGGTGCGTTTCATGGTGTTTAAGGGTTTTTGTACACTTTGTGTTGAGATTTCAACCACTGGACAACGAAAAATGTGTTAATTGTGTAGGGAGATGGAATATCCGGAGGCGATTACGAAGGGAGAGAACGACTGCAAATGCGGACCGGGATGCGCATGCACTACCTGCCCCTGTCACAAGTGATGAACAAATGAATGAAGACTTCCTTTATTACTAAATAAATAAATATCTGTGAATTCTACTGCAGAGTCTTCCGTAACAGACTATTGCTATTATTTACATAGTCACTACACATACTCAGTTTAGATTAGCCATGAGCGTGTATTTCTGAATGAAATAGCTGGTTTATGATATTACCTCCTTGCCATTGTTTGTGTGTCTGCAATTTTGTTCTAAAAACGCTTAATGCGTGTAGATTGTAGTTCGGTAATAATTGTGTTGAATCCTGTCGTCTACTTGGCTTAGAAAGGATTCACGTGGGTTTCTCCACTATTTCTCCTTAGTTTATGATTATAAAAGAGTAAAATTCATAAATGTGGTTTGATCAACACTAGGCCATAATAGTTCAGGCTAATCCTATAAATAAAAATGTTATTACAATTTAACGAATAAATTATTAAATTTTAAAATTATAAATCATTTTTATTATAAAAAATATTATATTAAAGAATTAAGAAAGTATATTTTTATAAACAAAAATGGATAAACATCAAATAATCAACGCAATCACCTAAAACCCATCTTTAGGGGAACCCAAGCAAACATCCCTATAGATAAACCCAAATCAATATTACCTTAGAGAAGAAATGATGAACAACAAAAACTAACTAAACTCTAATAATGAACAACAAAAACTAATAAAATCTAATAATAAACCTCTATGAAAATTATAAATAATTCTTTTTTTAAATATATTAATTATTATTTTATTTAATTAATTTTTTATTATTAAATAATTAAATTATAAATTTGTTTTTTAAGTGAAGATAAAAAGGCTGCAAGTAATATAGTAGGCCAGCCACGAGGACACGTAGAATTAAGGGTTGAAACATACATAGAATGTAATGTGGAATGGTTGTTTTTTCGGATAACAATCAATATGGTTTTGAGTTTTTTTTTTAAGAAAGTTGGCTTTATTTCATTTAAAAAATATATAAAATTAAAATCTATTAATGTTATAAAACATTCATTTTCATTTTCCAAAGTTTTATTGTAGTAATATTTTTGTTAGTAGTTTAATAAAAAATATTAATAATTCTTTACAAAGATGGGGTCACATAGATCCTTTAAGTGTTTAATTTGAAGAGGATATGAAAAAGTTGTATGCTCTTTATTATAATATTTTTTCATTTCTTTTCTTAAAAAAATAAAAAATATATTGGATTGTTTTGTAATTATGTAATGTTAAATTAGTTATTTAACAGAGAATTATTATATATTTTATGGAAGATTGATTTTATTAATTTTTTTTGGAAATTTTTAGTTTTAGATTGATAATAAATAATTTAAAAATAAATCTCAAAATTAAATTTAAGTGTGTTCATATTATGTTTATCTTAATGTTTGTAGGTATATTATCTATTATGGAATTTTTCAAGTGTAAAAAGAGAGGTGTGGCCATCATGGTTATAAGATTTGAATATCAATGTAAATATGATCCATAATAAAGGTGTTAACACAAAGTAATTGCATCAATTTACAATAGAATGAAATTGTATAAAAGTTGGATTCATCAAACTTAATTGACAATATTTCTAAGGGAATATCATAGTGTTTGTATACCAATATCAAAATCCCAATTACATAGATGAATTTAACCTAAGCCAACATAATAAGAGGGATCAAGGTTAATTACAAGTTATAAAACATGTTTAACTATGACAAGGTTAACCATGGGCTATAGGACTTGCATAATAAAATATTATAAGAAATAAAATACAATTCTACAATGATTTTCCATAGGCATATACAAGATTACATCATACAATGTTAGCCTTTACTATAAGTTATATGACACTTTCAACATTAATATAATTAAGGATCAATAGTTAAAAATTGGTATGTTGTATAACATCATCCTTATTGAATATGTTTCATTGTTTCTTAATCTTGATTGCTTCTCTCATCTTATTTTAAAGGATGATATTGTTTTACAACTACCTTCGCATCCTATAGACAAAATAAGTGGTTTCTCTTTAATAAATATTTTGTCAAAGCTAACTTACCTACACAACAATTATATATTTATTTTCAAATGTTTATTCACTTCATTTCAATATCCTCTCATGTTTGTCCAATGTAGGTTCTAAAATATGAGTAGGAAACGATGTATACACCATTTATTTTTTATTTTTTGAATAACTCACACATGCATAGACATTCGACTCTTATATTTGTCCAATGTAGGTTCTACAACATGGGTAGGAAATAATGTATACACCATTTATTTTTTATTTATTTGGATAATCACTCACACATGCACAAAAAATCGACTATGGTCTAAACCTAGGTCTCCTAAAGAGATCCCAAAACCCCCCAAACCACTGCGGTACACCATTGATCAAGATGACCTTTCTTATGTCTAATTTTTATCTTAATATGTTTGATAGATGAATACGACTAAATGCTCTTATTAATTAATATTCTAATATATTATCATAAATATCTTCAACAAATGGAATAGATGTCTTGGCAACAATTGCATCCTTTATCCTTCGTTGAGTATTTGTCTCAAATAATTTTAATTTATATGTAAAAATTTTTGGTTATTTTATGAATATAAATAGCTAGTGAATCCAAAATATTTTACAAAATACTCTTTCTATTCTTTAATGTAGTCATCATTTATAATTTTAAGATGATTCAGATTAATGTCTCAATCACATCTTCCCTCTACAAAATGGATGAAAACAAGTGAAAAATTATAAATAGAGGATTGTATAATTGTCCTCATATTATATTTTTTCATAGGTGGCCATTTTTGAGTTGGCCTATCATCAAAAAACCTCTTCCTTCAATTTTATATAAGAGGAAAGAATGAAATAAAATTTTGATCCTATTTTTTGATAAACAACTTTATAAAAATAGGTCAAAACATCCAATTTATATAATGCTAAAGGAATTCTTTGTAGCTAATTCTCTTATGATTTTCCTTCAATATTTTATTAAATATTAATTTCATTAATCAAGGAGAAGGTAGACATATTTAACAAATAACTTATAAAATTCTTGTTATAAAAATTATTATTAATTATTATATTTATTAAATGTATTTTATTAATGTAATATGTTTATCTTATAAAATTAGTTTATTTCAAACTATTAAAAATAATAAAATCTAATTTTATTTTTGCCTTGCTTCTTATTCTATGTCTGTTTGGCTTAGATATTTTTTAAGGCATTGGCTTAAAAAGGATAAGCATTTTAAGTTCTTAGGAATACCCTTTGATTTTGACATTTTTTCCTCTAAATTTCGGTAGTATGTCATTGATAGAATTGAAAAGAAGATTTCTTGTTGGGCCTTGCATCCCCTTTCTCTTACCAGTAAGTTTCAAGTTTGCACAAAGATTCTTACTACCACCCATGTTTATTAATTTTCTTGTTGGTCCCCCTCTAAGAATTCATATAATAAGTTGGATAAGCTCCTTAGGGATTTTATTTGGACCAAGGAAAAGAATTCATGTGGTTTTCATCGATTTGCTTGGGATATTTGTTGCATGCCTATTGATAAGGGTGGGATGGATATCATTGACATTTACAGGAAAAGCATATCTCTATGTGCTAAGTGGGTGGTAAAAGCTATTGAAGGCCTTGAAGCTTGGAAGGTTTTGATTTGTCATTGTATTTGTTTAGGGCTACCTAATGGGTGCAAATATTGGGCTAATATTGGACTCCATACTCTCATTATTACTTCTTCTCTAGTTAATATTCATGGTTTCTTTATTGTTAAAAGTATCTGGTAAGATTTTGATATGGTGAAACCTCATATTTATTGGATTGGTGATGGTTTTCGTAATGGTTTTTCATTCAATTCTCACAATATCTGGTGGTCTCCTATTCTATCTAACTCTTCAGTTCTTCTTGTTGATATGTTAAGGATTAAAGCTTTGAGGTTGTTTCACAAGGGCATCTGCTATATTAAATAATTAGTGCACTCTCGAGACTGTATTGCTTGGCCTAATCTCAAATGAGAATATAATCTTCAGAATTCACATCTTCCTTATATTATTAATATTCAAGAGCTCATACCCAATGTCATGCTTCATAAGTTCATCCTTCAAACCCAAAGTTCCTAGTGGAGGGATTAGCATTGGAATGTGGATACTTCTTTCAAGAACTACTCTTCTTCCTTGCTTTATCATCTTTTTAGTATGTTTCCCTTGGTGTTGATAAACTTAATGAGAGATGACAGACTCATTCTACCTCCTATACCCATCATTAACCCTCCATCCTAGGAAGTCACATTAGTTTTTCATGTCTCATTCCTCAAAATGGGGGTGGTTATGAATACACCCTCTTATATTTCACTTCGTAATCCACATTTTGTAGTTCGTAGGTATAGGGACATAAAACACAAAAAAAATAAAAATAAAACATAAAACAACAAAACAAAAACACAATCACCCTCCAAACCATCCCTCCATTTTTTGCCTCAAATTTTCTCAAAACCACTTTTTTGTTTTGTTTGTTTTAGCTTTTGACAGATTTAATTAGATAGTATAGTTGTTTTGTGAAACTTTCCAAAACCAAACCATTCATGCCCATTCCAAAATCCTATCATTTCCACACCCCCTTTCATTCCCACTAGCCCATGGTTTTGATTCCTTTTCAAGCCCAGGCCCAAGATCAAGCCCAATCCTCCATGGACCATTTTGGTCAAACCTCCTATAGCTTGACCATTATTTTGATCCATCAAGGGGATGCATCACAATTCCACCATGATTTGAATAATTATGTGGCAGTGCAGTGGAACAGACAATGAGGAGAAATCGTCGTTGAGTGTATTTCACTTTATTCGGCATGTGTTTTACTATCATATATGGTGTATTTCAATATATCTGGCATGTATTTACATGTTATAGCTGGAACTATGCTAGCAAGGCATGGATATAAAGTAGTTACTATGCAAGAAGGGCACTTAGATCGAGGACTAAGCAAATTTTATATCGAAGTCAAGTCCTGTGTTCGTTGCATGACTTTGGGATAATCCTATCATGGTAGTATTGCAAAACATGTAAAACCAAAGTCCCGTGAGAGGCCATTCGATCAAATTAGTTGGTAAACCAAATTTTGCCAAAGATTTAAAATGGTAGGCAAAGAAATGTTATGACGCAGATGAAAATACGATGAATTATTAAGACTATGGCACTGAACAATGTGATATAGTGGGAGCATGACGGTGAATTTAACTGGATGATGTTGTATCAAGATTTGATGGTTTGGCATGAGCGATGAAAGTGCTGACAGTGGCATAAAATGACCTAAATAGTGAAAGCACGAGATTTCGAAAGATTGAAAGGAAAACTAATGCGATGTATTCAAAACCCAAAGTTAACGCTTAAGGTCCTATAAAGTGAAATGCATGAAATGAAAGAAAAGAGACAAATTTAAATGAGATAAAAGGAAGTATAGAAAGCACAACCCTTTTTATTTATACTCTTCCAATTCGGTTACAAAGACGTCTCCTCCCTTTTAGGGGGTAGGAGCGTTAACATAGTTTCAATTACAATCATGGATTTAGTGTTCCTCCTTCCGCGTGCCCACATGTGAAATGGGCGGGCCAAAGTGTTGCCACTGCTGGTATTGATGAATCTTTAATCCTTGCTGCTCCTCCTACGTTCAAAGAAACAACAAATCATCAGTAGCACCTGTGTATGATAATGAAACTCGCAAATCTGAAAGAGTACTGTTAATGAATATAAAAGATAAATATAACGATGATTAAAATGAATCTGAATAGACTAAAAATTTGACAGAAGCATAATCATGTAACTAGCAAAATACTGCAAAAGAAACAGTCACCAAATTCGACACAGATCGGTATTCGTTTCGGGGCAGGACGAATAAACCTGCAATAGACTGGTATTCGTTTCGGGGTGAAACGAGTAAACCTGCAACAGTTTGGTACTCGTTCCGGGGTGAGACGAGTAAACCTGCAATAAGGCAGGGGGTGCCCGAAGGCAAACCACCCGTCGGTTGAGACTTTGTTTCGACACCAATCCGCTTGGGATGAGTCCGAAACCTGTTGTGATGTGTTATCGACAAATTGGTAGGATATTGTGGCCAAAAAAATCGGGTTTTGGGTCTTGATTCGTGCCTCCAAAAGTCACCCAATAACCTCCCTTTCGATTAAGAGATTATGGATGTAAAGGCACAAATCGTAAGTAAGTAAAAGGGCAGCACTTCGTTGCTCAAAATGCTCCTTCTCTATCTCTATTTTGGGTGGGAAAACTCCCCAATTTATAGACCTTAGGGTCTCCTTGTTTGAATTGTGCATGCGAGGGCGGCACTTGAGTTTGCATGTCCTGATTTTGAGAGAAAAGCTAACTCCCTGTTACAAAATCGTCTTGCATGATAAAGACACTCATTACTGAAGTCTTTCTTCTCGAATAAAATCTAGTCCTCGCAATTGCATGGCCTGAAGCCTCAGTTAACTGGCGGAGTTGCCAAAGTTTGACTTTTTTTTGCCAGTCAAACCTTCTATTCGTCCCACCCCGGGACGAATTCTGTATTCGTCTCTGGGTGGGACGAATGACAGTTTGTATTCGTCCCTGGGTGGGACGAACAGAGAGCAAGGTGCCAAAAATGTGCCAAATTGACCTCTGACCTCTAAAACTACTTTTGGAAGTGGTTAAGACCATTGTTTAACCTCTGGGGGCTGCCCTAGGGACTGTTTGTGTCAATGCGATCAGCGCTCGTTGTCACTTAATCGGATTGGTGCTATTTTGGTGTCTACAGATGCCCCTTTTTGGGAAGCGTTGTGCAAGGCGCAGCGCTGAGCAAAAATAGATAACCAAAGCACTAATGATTAGGGTTTCTCAGTAACCTAACCAACTCTTGATGCCCCAAGTATGGAAAGGGCACGCATTCTTGAATCCTTGCTTCTGACGAGCTAAGGAACTTAAATCAAGTATTAACCTGGTTCGGTGAGGTATTACTTGAACTTGGACATTGATCAGTCATGAATAGGCAAAGGGCGCAACCTTTTGTCTGTGGGAACCTTGAGTTCATGATTCACGAATGCCAAGTGTTTGATCAGCTTGTGATAATTGCTTGTTTGCTGCCCCAAGCAAGGGCACGATTGTCTTTGTCAATGATCCTTTGAATGCGTGTCATTTCCATGATTGGGTATATTGTTGTTGATTGGCGACTAAGTGTGACTACCCCCTCAAGCGACGAATCGATGAGGGAATGACCGACATGAGAAAAGCGACGAGTCGCTTGACCCAAGATGACTTAGGTAAGGGTTCCTTCAAATGTTATCCGGTGAATGCTCAAGCAGTTTCCCGATTTTTGGACCTGTTTTTGGCGGGTGTGAACCCATTTTGGGACGCCATTTGGGGTTAACATTGGCAAAAATCTGATCTCTCATGGAGCGGTCCGGCCATGGTAGCCTTCTTTGGGAGACAGATAATGACAATGTAAACCCCGACATTTGTTTTTTGATGCCAAGAGATTAAGTACAAGAGCACTTTTGTCCGACAATTTTTAGTGGTTTTGTTGTGGTGCATTTTTCAATTTTTTTAATTTTGTTGTTTTTGATTTTTGTGTAATTTTGTATTCGTTCCGGGGTGGAACGAACTCCATGCTGGTATTCGTCCTGGGGAGGGACGAGCGCTCTTTCGAGGAAAAAGCGCTCGTCCCAGGCAGGAACGAATTTCGACGGATAAAAAAAATATAAAAGCGCGAAAACGACGGGTTGGGTTCATTTGTGCTGCGACTTCGATTGCGATTTGGAGCTCTGAGGAGGAGGAGGGAGATTTTCTGACGCGAAGCGCTGTCGAATTTTCCAGCCACCATGAGTGCACAGACCGGGTCATCAAGCGGTGGAGCCGAAGCGAGACCAGTAAGTGCACTATCTCCTCGAGTTTTAATTGGAAAAATTGCAATTTGTTTTTATTGTGTTTTTCTTTTGTTTAAGACACGAAACCCGAAGTAATTAATTAAAAGGTGAATGAATTGATTTAAAGACCATGAAACAAAATGAAACGTGTATGCAAACCGATGGAAACCTAGACGAAAAACCGTAGAATAAACCCAAATGAAACTTAGAGTAACACCTTAGGGTAACCACGGTTATAAAAATGTTTTTTTATGTGAATGGTAAAACTTAGGTCGAAACCGTAGGTAAACCATGTCAATTTTTTTTTGTTGTTTTTACATGATTAAAAAGGAAACCCTAGGGTAAAAATTGATGAATTTTTTTTTTTTTTTTTTGAATGGTGAACTTAGGTTAAAACCATAGGAAAACCATTGCAGTTTTTGTCTGTTTTTAAAATGAAACCCTAGATTAAAAAAATTGATAAATTTTTGTGTTTTTTGTTTTTTGTGAATGGTGAAGTTAGGTTAAAAACCGTAGGTAAACCATGTCGATTTTTTGGAAATGATGAAAAATGAAACCCTAGATTAAAAATGGATGAATTTTTTTTGTTTTTTTTTTTTGTTAATTAATCAGTTTAGAGTGTAAACCCTAGGTCTGAAAAATTAATTTGTGTAAAGTTTTGTTGTGTTTTGGAATTTATCTTAGGATTAGAAACCCTAGATGACAAATAATGATGCTTTTTTTTTTTTATTTTTTTAGGGGTGGTGTTTGTGGTGTTTTTTTTTTTGTTTTTGTTTTTTTTTGTGGTTTGTTTGAATTTTTGTGCTTTGTTTTTATGGTTTAATTAATCAGTTAGAGTTAAAAACCCTAGGACTGACAAATAATTTTTGAATTTTGTTGTTGTGTTTTTGGAATTGATCAGTTAGGATTAGAAACCCTAGGACTGACAAATAATTTTTGAATGTTGTACTTTGTTTTTGGCTATACAGTTTGAATGCATTATTTGTATATACATGTTAGAGTTGTACAGTTTTTCATTGTTTTTAATGTTTTTGTGTTGTTTTCTTTCGCAGGTTGTGAAGAGCCGACATCGGGTGCCGACTATTTTTACTGAAGCGCGTGCGGCGCTGACCTTGGCTGACTGGGACTGGCTTGACGCCCTTGGGCTCAAGTAGGCAACTCGACTGGAGCCGGTAGTCGGGGATCGGGCCTATCTGATGGCCCTGATCAATCTATGGGATCCCCGGACTAATACCTTCCATCTCCCAATAGGGGAGATGACGGTGACCTTGGAGGATGTCTATCGGATTCTTTGGATTCCAATAGACGGACTGCCGATCCGGACGACGTCGCGGGATCGGAGGACAACAATACTGATACGTTATTTTGGGCATGGGGAGGAGTTGGGTGTGGAGAGCCCCATGGAGATGGCGGAGATGGACTGCCAGATTGGTGGCATACTGGTGCGATGGTGGCTAGAGAGGGGTGTGTTGGGAACGAGGCATGCATTACTCATGAGCCTCATTTCCAACATGCTGCTCCCCGACTCTTCTGGCGTGAGGTTCCCGTGGAACCTGCTAGAGGTGGTATTCAGGTTGGTGGAGTGTCCGACAGATACTTCGATGATTATGAGATGGGGATAGACGCTACTGGCATAGCTCTATGATGAGTTGTACGAGGTCCGCTGTCGAAAGCGAAAGGGGATCGGTTGCAGCTACTTGTAGTGCTGGGCTTGGCAGCACATAGCAGTGGAGAGGCCAGCGGGGCTACCCTGGATGACGCGGGCGGAGATGGCAGACCGGGAGATTGGATACGGGGTACTATGGCGGAGGTCGGAGGAGCAGGGCCAGAGCCGATGATGGGCAGGTGCCGTAGGGCATTATGTCGATGCCTTCGCTCGACTTACTCCAGGGGAGGTGTTCTGGCGCCCCTATCGGGACTGTCCAGCCTGGCCTGAGGCTGGAGAGTGGCTTCGATGGGTACGGAGGGAGCGGTGGCTGATTGGGAGGCATGGGACTGAGCAGGAGTTGTTCCCATACGATCGAGTCACACGATAGTTCAGGGTGTGCCAAGGGATGCCTGGTGAGCCCACGGTCTATCGGCATCGGGGGGATGAGAGGACTCTGGATCGGCCAGTCGTTGCACCACTTGGCGAGGATTCAGATACGGTGATTGACGTCCCAGATGTGGATGACGTCGGGGTTACTACTGAGTATGAGCAGTGGTGGACCTTGCGACAGTGGAGAGGCGAGGGGCCGCTTGGTGGTGCAGAGGCAGCAGCAGTAGGGGATGAGGGTGCAGAGGTACCAGATGAGGGTTGGGGTGCTCCACGTGATGATGCAGACATGGTCGAGGTTGAGGATGTTGGAGGGGATTTTGGGGTACCTGACCAGCCGGAGATGCAGGACGTCCCGGAGCAGTGGGAGCCAGAGCAGGCTGTTGTCCCGGATTCGCCTATGCCTCAGGCAGGTGCGGAGGATGTGGAGGCGAGACACAATGCTGAGATAGCACGATTGGAGGAGCTACTATGGAGGCGAGATGGGGAGCTGGGAGAGGCTTTGCAGGAGAGAGATCTCCTACGGACTCAGCTGGCAGAGCGGGAGACCGCATGGGCTACGTCCCACCGATAGGAGGGGGATACCGATGCTGCACGAGAGAGAGATCTACTGTAGATGCAGCTAGCACAACGCGATGACGTAGTAGCTTACTACCATCGATGAGAGGTAGAGTGGGATCAGTGGGAGTCAGATTGGCTTCGACGGGAGGCAGACTGGCATCGACATCGGATGGATATGGAGGGAGAGATCATCCGCCTGGGTGGGCGGTTACCTGAGCCTCCTAGAGGGGGTTCTTCATGGCGGACGAGAGACAACGATACTGAGCAGTCAGCATCATCCCATCATCGATGGCTAGATGAGGGGGGCACTAGTAGGCGTGATGCAAGGGCGAGCAACAGTCGCCCTGAGAGGTCCCATAGGACCCACACCATGGGGGGTAGTTCCCGTCGCACCGATCCTGCGTGATCATGGTGGCCGATGCCCTAGGCTTGGGGGTTTTTGAGTTTTTGGTTGTTGTTGCGGGGTCAGAGGACCGGTTTATTTGTAGCCTACGGGCATTTTTGTTATGATATATATACAGATGACTCTTTTTGTGTTTATACATTTTTCATGGTTTGTTTTTATGTACATGTATTTACATTGATGGTATGCAAATGCTTGTATGAATGCGATGGTTCTAATTTGTATGATGTGTGCATATGGAATGAATGAAATTATTTGTTGATTACTTGTCGATACACCTTAGACTGTACAAGACTTTGACTGACTTGCTGAACTAATGGGACGACTGTGTGGAATAACTTTGCATGTGAAAACTTTGTTTTTGTATTGTGCATATTTTTGGATGATGATGTATGGAATAAAATGTACCAGTTGTTATAATGTAGTTAAGCTTTTCTGAGATTCAGATATTTTAACTAACTAGCCAAGATTGTGCATTTATCTCGCAAGACTTTTGAACAAGGTATAAATCCAACTTGGAGGTTAACCAAGTTATTTCACATCCCTGTGTGTGCAATTGAGTTCGTTTATGTGGTATTTGTCAGGATACCGCCAGTGCGAGATAGGCTATCAACCAAACCTGTATTGAGGATCACCTAACTAGCTCCACTAACTCCGTTGTTGTATTTAGCAAGATTAATCCATGGGACAATCTAGGGTACCATAAGCTAGCTCATCCACATGCAAACATTGGTCTGCTCACACGCAAAGCTAATGTGACAGACATATCGTCATGCGGGTAGGATACCGCCATTGCCAGGTAGGCTATCCACCAAACCTGTAATGAGGATCACCTAGATGGTTTTCGAATGCTGAGAATTCCAGGGATTCAAGTTCAGGTTTTTTATCGGTTCAATGGTTTGGGATATTTGCTCGTATACAAAGTGATGAAAATCACTGTTTATTTTGTTCTTTTTTTTTTTTGTTCTTTTGAGCAAGGATGTTGAATAGCGGTGATAACCACTGTTATTTGATTTGGCTTTTGAGCTTTGTAATAACATTGATCCTTTTAGGCCTTGGGGATGACTACCCATCCTTGGCAGGGACGTGTAGTACGAATCCTTACGACTTTGGGAACCAACGGGTAGTATGGAGATTATGAAGGGAGGATATTGATCTTTTTAGGCCTTGGGGATGACTACCCATCCGTGGCAGGGACGTGTAGTACGAATCCTTACGACCTGAGAGACCAAAGGTGATTGTGATGATGGCTTGTGGAAATGGTTTTTTTTTTTTTTTGGAATGGTCATTGATGCTTTTAGGCCTTGGGGACGACTACCCATCCTTGGCAGGGACGTGTAGTACGAATCCTTACAACCTTAGGAACCAATGATGATTTTTGAATTTTTGGTAGTGATGGAAACCACTGTTGATTAGGAGGAATGGAGGGGGAAGAGCTTGTCCTTTTGTCAATTCTCAGCATTCTTGAACCATTCGCACAGGGGGATGAATAGGCTAATCTTTCACCGATGGTACCCTAGACTGCTTTGTAGGTTTCTCTGGCGTTCACACAACTTAGGAATTATTTTATGTGTGTAAATTTGTGTAGGGATATTACATAACGAGGTGTGACCCAAGTAAAATTTTCCTGTGTAAAATCTGTTTGACTGTGTACAATTTTTGGCTAGAAAGGTAAAGACAGCTGAATGACGAAAACCCTAAATACATTAGGAGACAACTGACTAATGCTAAAAAAAATGGGATGGTGTGATGCGGGATGTAAGCATTGATAAAATTGATGTGATGTGGAAGATGATGGGATTGTCAAGTAAGGACAGTCTATGGTGCTTTTGACTTGTATAACCAACAAATATGCAATGTATGAATATGATGCCTAATGCAACCTATATTTTTGTATTTTTGATGTTTTATGAGTATGCATGGAATGAAGATGCAAATTTTTTTGTTATTTTTGATGATTCTATTGTTTTTGTTTATTTTTGAATATTTGTTGTGACCAAGCGGTTATGGTAACCCTTGGAGCTTTTGGTTTGACCAAAGGGTTTAGGGATACCTTTGGGGCTTTTGTGGGGTTGACCAAGCGATTATGGGAATCCTTGGAGCTTTTGGTTTGACCAAAGGGTTTATAGACACCTTTGGGGCATTTTGGGATTGACCAAGCGATTGGGATAATCCTTGGAGCTTTTGGGTTGACCAAAGGATGTATAGACACCTTTGGGGCATTTTGGGATTGACCAAGCGATTGGGATAATCCTTGGAGCTTTTGGTTGGACTATGGCTCTCTAAATGTGGAATGGCCTCAAATGAATGATGTTCAAGGGTTCGAGCTCCTTGATTCCTTCAAGAGAGGCAAGCCGGTAAGTTCCAGGTCCTATTCGACTATCAATCACATAAGGACCTAACCAGTTTGCTGCAAACTTGTCCCTCAGATGGGACGGTAAATTAGAATTCTATTGGTTCTCTTTTAAGACCAAGTCACCAACCTAAAATTCCCTCAAGTGGACCTTCATGTTGTATGCTTTCTTAAGTCGCTCTTGATAGATACGCAAATGCTCGAGAGCATTGATGCGTCGTTCATCAAGCAACGTAAGTTGATCTAACCGGGCCTGCCGCGCAGTGTCATCATCGATGAACTCTTGCATTGATATGCGCAGTGAAGGGATTTCCAACTCAAGAGGCATGACAGCCTCGGAGCCATACACCAACGAAAATGGAGTTGCCCCAGTGGGCGTCCGAATACTAGTGCGATAAGCCCATAGGGCAAGCGGGATCTGAATGTGCCAATCCTTATGATTATCTGTGACAGTATTTTTGAGGATGGCGATGAGCATTTTATTAGACGCCTCTGCTTGCCCATTTGCCTACGGATAATAGGGTGTTGAAAAACTATGCTGAATTTTGTACTTTGTGGTCAAAGCACGCACGTCTTTGTTCTTGAAGGGCATCCCATTATCCGAGAGGATCTTGGATGGAATACCAAAACGACATATGATGTTATGCAAAATAAACTCCGCAATGCGGGATCCAGTCATAGAGGTTAGCGGAATTGCTTCCACCCACTTGGTGAAGTACTCTGTGGCTGTAATGATGAATGTGTGATGACCCGACGACGTAGGGGAGATCTTTTCGATCAGATCAAAGCCCCACTATGAAAAATGCCAAGCCGATTGGATCGGTTGCAAGGCCTGAGAAGGTACGTGTGTCAAATTAGCATGGTGTTGACACTTCATGCACTTCTTCACATACGCGCAACAATCTCGCTCTAAAGATGGCCAATAATAACCCATGCGAAGAATGCGCTTTGCGATGGCCATACCGCTGAAGTGGCCACCACATGTACCATCGTGTGCTTGGGTGATCGCCCAAGCGGACTCTTGTTGGTCCAAGCAACGGAGGAGGATTCCTTCATAGCTCCGACGATACAAAATGTCTCCTAACAAGACATGTTTTGCCGCTTTCTGTTTGAATGATCTTTTCGTGGCTTGTGTCAATCCAAGTGGGAGAGTACCTAGCTTGAGGTAATCCCTAATGGGTGTGTACCAATCCTGCTGATCAGAAACCTCGATGGTATGAATGGCCAATCCCTCTTGAAGTTCATCCCGAACAAAAGCTGAGTGGGAAAGAACTTGTAAAAATAGCGTTGTGTTGCTATTAAGAGGGGAAGGGGAGAACAAGGACCCCCAGTTGGCTTTAGTCAAACAATCTTGGATTCGAGAAAACCTATCCGAAGATGGTTCAATCTGGATCAAGTGGATTCCTGGCGTGAGGTCAGAGCTTGCACGCTCCATCGCGGGTTGCGATAATGTCTTGACCTGAATGGTTGTCATCTCACCGGAAAGGTCTTGCGGGATGAGGGACCCCAAGGAGGCCATAGTATCCACAAAATGATTCGATGATCGAGGGAGTGCCTCGATGTCGTACCATTCAAGTTGTGCCAGGAATTTGTCCACAAGGGCTTTATAGGCCTACAGAACTGGGCATTTACATTGGAATATCCCCTTAACTTGATTGACAATTAACAATGAGTCACCAAAGATGTTCAATCATTTAATGTTCATGGTGACGGTTGTCTGAAGACCTATGAGCAAGGCTTCGTATTCTGCATTGTTATTGGTGCACGGGAAGTCTAATTTAAATGACAGAGGCATTGGAGCCCCTTGTGGAGTGAAGAATACAATTCTCGTGCCACCTCCTTGCTCACACTTAGAACCATCGAAGAATAGGGTTATGTCAACTCGTGACTCGAGCTCATCAAAATCTGGCGATTCGGAAACATGGAAGACCCCATCATCAGGTAGTTCAAAAGTCGGAGGCTGATCATCTTCAAGAGGAGCCTCGGCTAGTTGATCGGCGATGACTTGACCTTTTATGGATTTCTGTCCAATGAATTCTATGTCAAACTCCGTCAACAACATGATCCATTTCATCGTGCGGCTACTATGATAAGTACGACTCATCATGTATCGCAATGGATTCTCCTTAGACACAACATACGTCTTATTACTAAGCATGTAGTGGCGTAGCCTTTTGGTAGCAAACACCACTGCCAAGCAGAGCTTTTCAACGTATGCATAGTTAAGTTCATAACTGACCAGGGTGCGGCTAAGATAGTATGTAGCCTGTTCTTTGTGAAGCTCATTTTTTTGGGACAACATGGCGCCCAATGCCACCTCGATAGCTGAGATGTATAAATAGAACGACACTCCTGGTCTAGGTGGTGCCAATACTGGCGACGAAGCCAAGTACTATTTAATATCATCAAAGGCTGACTGGCACTCGTCATCCCAATGGAATGCTACCCCCTTGTGCAATAATTTATTCATGGGTCAGCACTTGTCGGATAGCTGCGCTATGAAGCGCTTGATCGACGCGACCTTTCCCTGCAGACTTCTGAGCTGCTTGATGGTAGTTGGGGGAAGCATTTCAAGGATTGCCTTGACTTTGTTGGGATCCACCTCGATTCCTCATTTGGAGACTATGAAACCCAAGAGCTTTCCAGAGGTGACGCCAAAGACGCACTTCTTGGGGTTTAGTCTGACTTTATGCTCAATGAGGCGATCAAGGACCTTACTTAAGTCACCGAGGTGATCTGGGCGCAAAAGAGATTTGGCCAACAAATCATCCATGTAATCTTCCAAAGTTTTGTGCATGTAATCATGGAAGATGTACGTCATGGCACGTTGGTAGGTGGCGCCAGCATTTTTAAGGCCAAAAGGCATGACCTTATAACAAAATGTCCCCCAAGGCATTGTGAATGCCATTTTTAGTTGGTCCTCAGGATTAATACGAATCTGATTGTATCCTGAGAAACCATCCATAAGGGAAAGCATTTCGTGGCCCATTGTAGCGTCTACCAACGCGTCGATGCTTGGCAAGGGAAAATCATCCTTAGGACTCGCTTTGTTAAGATCTCAAAAATCGATGCATATGCGAATCCTCCCATCGGGCTTCTTGACGGGAACCATGTTAGACAACCATGGCGGATAATCCACATAGATGACAAACTGTGCATCCAACAACTTTTGTAACTCATATTTTACCATTAAGGCCATTGTTGGATGCATCTTGCGTAGTTTTTGCTTTACTGGCTTGATTGTCGGATCAAGCGTTAAATTATGCGTGACTAGCTGTGGGTCTAGTCCCGACATATCCTTGTATGACCATGCAAAAACCTCCTTCTTCTCCTTGAGAAGGGCAACATAATCGGCTTGCTCTTCGGGGGAGAGACTTACCCCAGCTTGAGAATCCATGGATTCATTGGATCTGTGTCGATGTCTACGTCAGTCGTTGCCTCGATCGACATGTGGGATCCGTCCTCCAACTGGTGTGGAGTTGGGATCAGATGGATATCGTTTGCTGAATTAAGATCATCATTAGGAACGTCGGGTTCCTCTTCAACATGGAAGACATCCTGAGTCTGTCCTGGAGTGAAATGAAACATCCCACCGCAAGGCCAATACTCCGATGGGGATGGTGGTGTGTCAACGTGATCCCAATCTATAGCCTCTATATCTAGATGCAATGACCATGTTGGATCGGCTGGATCATGGATGGGGGCGGTCAAGTCAATGGAGATCATGTTGATGAAATGATTGTAACCTCCATTACCGTAGGTGTGATAACTCTGACATTCTGGATGTTCTTGATGCTTTGGATCTGGCTCTGTAGGCACTGGCACAAAGGGATCAGCCCTATGCATGGACATGCAAACAGGGTCTACCCTAGGCACTGATGGTTTGATAGGGTCTCCAGGAGGAAGATGCTCTCTGTGTACCTAGAGTGGCGGGTGCAGTAATTGCTATAACTACGCCAGGTTGAGGTGCCACCTATGTCTTGGACCTATGTGTAAGTGTTCAAACATGTCATCTATGTCCAAGGGATATTGTTGTTGCATTTGTCGCATGTGGTTGAGATAGGCCATCTCGGTTTCGTCTTCGTAATCACTGTCAGAGATCCACAGGCCTTCATTGGCTCCAATAACTGCTTGCGACATGGGAAGCTCATCGTGCTCAAGCAAATTAATATGGTCCCAACGAGGTTGTGCCGCTCTCTACGGGGGGACCTAATTTGCTTGAGGTAATCTATGCTCAATGGGATCATTCAATGGGAACATGGTCAAGAAGCTTTCTTGATAATCATCCATGGGAAGCATGTGGGAATGATTGCTTCTTGACTCAAGAGGATCCCAAGGTGATACCTCGTACTCCAACTCATCATCCGAAGACTTTGCTTGGTCTTGGTCATACCCTTCATGGAGGTGAGTCCTGGAATTGTCTCCCATTGTGACTGAAGGGAAAGGGTTGTTGAGGTCAACAAGGTTGGTTGTGTGTAATGGGAGATAATCCCCCAATGTATAAGTTGTATTTGGATTGGCATATGGATCTGATGCCAACCCATCCTTGTTGCCTATCCCTAGGCCTTGCATGTTTTTGACCAAGATGTCGAGGGGCAAAGGGTGATTAAACCCTACTCCTGACTTGTCATAAGGCATTTGGTATCTTGGTTGGCACAAAACACGCACTCCTTGTTCATACCTGCCCAACCCATATCCATGCCAATTGCATTGGCTAAGATATCGTAGTGCGAAGTCTGGGTTAGACAGATAATTGACATCCTCCACAAAGGGCTCTTCATCTTCCTCTTCTTGTAGGGAAGGTTCAACGCCATTATCCAGGCCCCCAAAAATGAAGTTTGTCCGATTAGGT
The DNA here is from genome assembly GCA_028583015.1 of Wollemia nobilis. Classification (NCBI taxonomy): domain Eukaryota; kingdom Viridiplantae; phylum Streptophyta; class Pinopsida; order Araucariales; family Araucariaceae; genus Wollemia; species Wollemia nobilis. Next base: position 6,273,941 of record JAQPPZ010016856.1, read on the forward strand.
GGGTAGCCTAAAGGAACCACAGAGCCTATGGGGAGTCGAGGTCTTCCCATGTCTTGCATAGACTGAAGTGTGGGCGTTGCTACAACATTGCGCACTATATACTCCCCCATGCCTGTATTAGACATCTCAATAGTAATCGTTGGCGATTGAGAGGAAGCGAATGGGAGTTCTCCCTGAGTCCACTCCATGTGGGGTGAACTAGGCGTCTCGACTTCCATTCTATTAAGCATCTCTTCTATCGAGATGTTGGAGACTAAGGGTGGTTCCTCTTCCAGGGGCTTCTTTCCTTTGTTCGTTGGTGTGGCCACCATAGGTGGCATCATTGTGGGAGGACTAGATGAAGAAGATGAACCCGCCTGGGAATTTGATTGATTTGGTAATGGAGATTCTTGCGTAATCAGACCCCTTTTAGATGGATTTAACTAAAAATCCACATGCATTGAAGGAAGGGTCGACTGCGGCATTAGGTGCACTGAATTACAGTATTTGAAAGGTTCTAAATCTACGGGGACCACATGCACTTGTCCTTCAAATGTATACTTTAAACATTGATGAGCAATTGAAGGGACACACTTCATGTCCCGGATCCAAGGTCGCCCCAGCAAGATATTGTAAGCCATCTCACCTTCTAAAATGTGGCACAATGTATGGATGTTCTTTTGTCCCACTTGTATGGGTAGGACAATTGTGCCAACTGTCGAGCATATCGCATCATTGAATGCTCGAAGAGTATAAGTGGAAGGTACGATGTGAGAGGCTGGCAACTTCAAATGTTTTAAGGTGGCGGTTGTAATAATGTTATTGGACGAACCAGTGTCTACCAACACCCACTTATATGGAATCCCATTGACCCATGCAATAACGTGCAGGGGTGGATCCGCCACATCACCAACCACCGATTTTAATTCATCTTCTCGAAAGGTGATGACTGGTTCCATACATTGTTTCACATGGCCCACGAAGTTGTTGAAAGAATTTGCTTCGTGGGGATGCAGCTCAATTGCCTTTAAGATCTCCATGAGAGCCTCCCGATGGGGCGCTGATTGCTGAATAAGCTCATATATGGAGAGCCTAGCCGACGTGGTCCTTAGACTTTGAGTAAGTCTAGTTCGAATCGTGGCCACTGGTCTAGGCGGGGGAAGCTGTGTAGGGGTCGGTTGAGTTTGTGACGTTGAGGGAACTTCTCTTGTGGCTGCCAGGGGGCAGCTCCTGGGTATCTCTTGTTTTGAGTCACGATGCTTATCATCCCCACATACCCTTCCATGGGGCAATTCTGCTGCACCTCATTGACATGAAGAGGTTTTGCTTGTGCATCATGTGCGGGCAAAGGATCTCTAAAAATGCCCATTTGTTGGTTGTTAGGCGCTATGGGATTATCCACTGCCAATGTGTTGTTGTCAATGAGATCTTGCACTAAACCTTTGAACTTCCAACAGGCGTTAAGGTCATGCCCTTTCCTTCTATGGAACCTACAATAAAGATCCTCTCTATAGCCCTTAGGCTTTGGTGCATTAGGATCTATTGTTTGAATCTCTGGCAGATTAATCAAGTTTGCCACTGACAAACGGTCAAACAAGGAGTCCCTGGACTCGGTGTATGGTGTAAATTGCCGCCTAGGGTGACGCTGCTGATTGTGGTCCTATTTTTTATTTTCTCTCTCATAGTTGTTTGGAGGCACCGCCTGATAATTAGCCTTCTGAGGCTGTGTTGCTTGGGCAGGCTTAGGGGCGTTGATAGCAACTTGATTGACCGCGGCGGGTTTCTGTTGCGTAGTCCCTATTTTAGTGCTCTTATTCCATTCTTTTTTCTTAGGCTTGGCAATTTTGCCATCCTATATCTTGATCTCTTCGATAATTCTAGCTTGCACCAGAGCTTCTTCTAGAGTGGCATATTGCTGCAGTTGCAATAGCACAGAGATCGATCGCAAACAGCTCTTTGCGAACATTTGAGTTAGGTCGGACATAGGAGGGAGGTAGGATAGCTTTGAAAGCAACGTCCTCCATCGATTCCCATATGCCACCATAGATTCCTCCTCATACTGCTTGAGGCTAGCTAGATCACTTAGTGACGCCTTTTTCTTTGTATTGAAAGCGAAACGTTCTAGGAACGCGTCCACTAGCTGATCCAAGTTGTAGATGCTATGCTTCGGTAAATGGGTAAACCAATCCGAGGCAGGTCCTACGAATGTGGTTATAAATGTTCTTAATAGCAATGCATCATTGTCTTGAATACCGAAGCATTGGCTCAAGAATCGAGTCACATGCTCTTGAGCATCTTCTTCCCCTCTAAAGAGTGCCAACTGGGGCAGCTTAAAATGTTTGGGGTAGGGAGGTGCCGGCACTGACGGATGCACAGGATGACTACGGAGTTGGCGTAAAGTAGGCTTTTGGGGCCCAAAAGTCTTGAGCTCCATAGTCTCTAAGCGTTCTAACAACACTTTGTATGCATCGGAGGACTTAATCTCCTCCTCCTTGGTTTGCTCCCGCTGTGGGTTGTGGGGAACTTGAGGCCTTTGGAGGGATAACTGGGTAGCACCCCTTCTGCCTTGATAGGGCATTTCAGCCCGCTCTTCTTCTTGTTCATAATCCTCATAAGCTTCTTGAGGAGTATCTGGCCTAGGCCTGTAAACATTGATGGGTGCCCGCGGAGGATGCCCATCACGGTTTCGAGGAGTGGCCTCCCGCTCAGGTCTAGGAGGTCTTAGAGGTAGTGCTTGATGAAGTCGCAGAGACCTGTCTCGCACTAAGGGGTTGTGCCTCACATACATCTCAGATTTCTGTGCGCGAGGGACTGGAACCTTCTCAGGCACATTGTTGTGAAGCAATTCAGCTGTCTGACGCTGAATGCGCTCTTGGTTAAGGCGACACAAATGTTCTAATTGTTGTTGGTCTTGCCTAAGCCGCATGATTTGCGCTTGGTGGGCGGCTAGTTTGGCAAATGCCAAGTCACTTTGTTCCACCGTCTCTTGGTTAGGAGGCCTAGATGCCTCCCCTACATGCCTTTCTCGGTCATGGTACTCCGAGACCCCTATCTGTTGCTTCCCTCTGTCGAGGTTAGCAACATTGACTTGAAGCTCTGGTCTCAATGAGCGATTTGGATATAAAGCGGGTGCAGACGTGCATCGTTCCCATGCTATGTACTATTCTTGAGGAACGTAGTGATCTTCCTCACATTCTCTGTTATATGCATAAAAGGTGCGGGCAAAATTGTCTTGCCCTGTCGGGAGAACCTGATATTCTGGATATGGTCTAGTGTGTCTGACATTAATCAAGGGTAAATTAGGAGTAACGACATCATATGGTTCCTCCTTGTGGACCCTTTGTTGTTCAAGCACTTCATCACTAGGCCACCCATAACGAGCTTCCAAGGGAGGCCTTATATCTAGGTCAAGTGCTACATGTAGGTTGTCTTCTTGAAAGGATCTTTGCTTGAATGGGAGTACCCCTTAAGGAGGTGCCTCTATAGTCTTGTCTAGTGATGGCATGAGTTGGAGTGCCCCTCAAGGAGGTGCCTCTAAAGTCATGTTCTGTAATTGCATGGTGTGGACTAACTTGTGTATCCTGCCGCCAAGGCGGGATGGCCAAGTCTTTAGGGCTATATCGGAGGCGACTTGTCCCCCTTGGTGTATTCTCTCACGCCTTCTGCCCATGATTGGGCTTGGCTACGAGTGTACACCATGGTGATGTTAACCTAAAGATGCAAAAATTCTTTTTTTTAGATTTTTCTTTTTATGATTTTTTTTTTATACTCTAAACAGAAAATAGCATACACACACAAGCAATGATTATCTCTTTTAAAGATTAAAAGTGTGCCCTAATTCTGGTTTAGTGTGTTTTGTTGTTTGTTTTTTTTTTTTGAAATATTTTTATGAAAACCATTTAAATGCAATTATGAAGGCTCATATGACTCCCAAAATGGTCGCCCCTTCAATATACCATTGTCGGACCGATATACCAACCTCTCTATATACCCGCCCTTACGTGAGGGAGACTATAGGTACGTGAGAGCAGATGATACATGGAACATAGGCGGTACGGAAGGGGAATCGCTCTATTTATGACACCTACCATAGAAGACTTATCCTCATGCGCTAGGAATCACCCTAGCTACACTTGGTCAGCTTTCGTCAGGATTTACGTCTAGCAACGATGCGATCGGGGTAATGTATGCAAATATCCAAGCCAATGTGGTGATGAAATCCACTGTTGGTCTTGCTCAAGGGTTGGGGTTTTACGACCAGCTCCTTGGTTTAAGTAACCACGTGATGTGTGGGGTTCATTTTAATTTGCAAAAAATGAAACAGGCAAACAAAAAGGAAACTTTCCCTAAGCCATACAAAAACTGAAAATCAGAAAACAGAAAACAAAAATTTGATAGAGGCTTGTTAAAAACCCCTACCTCTTCTCTGCCCAAAAGGATGTTTTTGCTCTCCCCCCCGTCCCACCGTGATCGCCATTGAAAGCACGAGATTCCGAAAGATTGAAAGGAAAACTAATGCGATGTATTCAAAACCCAAAGTTAACGCTTAAGGTCCTATAAAGTGAAATGCATGAAATGAAAGAAAAGAGACGAATTTAAATGAGATAAAAGGAAGTATAGAAAGCACAACCCTTTTTATTTATACTCTTCCAATTCGGTTACAAAGACGTCTCCTCCCTTTTAGGGGGTAGGAGCGTTAACATAGTTTCAATTACAATCATGGATTTAGTGTTCCTCCTTCCACGTGCCCACATGTGAAATGGGTGGGCCAAAGTGTTGTCGCCATTGGTATTGATGAATCTTTAATCCTTGCTGCTCCTCCTGCATTCAAAGAAACAACAAATCGTCAGTAGCACCTGTGTATGATAATGAAACTCGCAAATCTGAAAGAGTACTGTTAATGAATATAAAAGATAAATATAACGATGATTAAAATGAATCTGAATAGACTAAAAATTTGGCAGAAGCATAATCATGTAACTAGCAAAATACTGCAAAAGAAACAGTCACCAAATTCGACACAGATCGGTATTCGTTCCGGGGCAGGACGAATAAACCTGCAACAGATTGGTATTCGTTTCGGGGTGAAACGAGTAAACCTGCAACAGTTTGGTACTCGTTCCGGGGTGAGACGAGTAAACCTGCAATAAGGCAGGGGGTGCCCGAAGGCAAACCACCCATCGGTTGAGACTTTGTTTCGACACCAATCCGCTTGGGATGAGTCCGAAACCTGTTGTGATGTGTTGTCGACAAATTGGTAGGATATTGTGGCCAAAAAAATCGGGTTTTGGGTCTTGATTCGTGCCTCCAAAAGTCACCCAATAACCTCCCTTTCGATTAAGAGATTATGGATGTAAAAGCACAAATCGTAAGTAAAAGGGCAGCACTTCATTGCTCAAAATGCTCCTTCTTCCTATCTATTTTGGGTGGGAAAACTCCCCAATTTATAGACCTTAGGGTCTCCTTGTTTGAATTGCGCATGCGAGGGCGGCACTTGAGTTTGCATGTCCTGATTTTGAGAGAAAAGCTAACTCCCTATTACAAAATCGTCTTGCATGATAAAGACACTCATTACTGAAGTCTTTCTTCTCGAATAAAATCTAGTCCTCGCAATTGCATGGCCTGAAGCCTCAGTTAACTGGCGGAGTTGCCGAAGTTTGAATTTTTTTTGCCAGTCAAACCTTCTATTCGTCCCACCCCAGGATGAATTTTGTATTCGTCTCTGGGTGGGACGAATGATAGTTTGTATTCGTCCCTGGGTGGGACGAACAGAGAGCAAGGTGCCAAAAATGTGCCAAATTGACCTCTGACCTCTAAAACTACTTTTGGAAGTGGTTAAGACCACTGTTTAACCTCTGGGGGCTGCCCTAGGGACTGTTTGTGTCAATGCGATCAGCGCTCGTTGTCACGTAATCGGATTGGTGCTATTTTGGTGTCTACAAATAGAGGCTTCAGTTTGAAACTATTGGGTTGACCTAAATATAAAAGGGGAGTACCACCAGATTTAAATTAAAATAAAACGAAGTTGTTTAATTTATGAAAGGGGTAACTTTCGAGTTGTAGTATTTGTTTTATTTCCATATTTTTATTTTTATTTTTCTAACCCTTATTTTTGCAGATTTTTTTAAAACTTCGACGATTAAAATAAAAATTAAAAAAAAATTAAAATGACAAAAATAAATACATGGGTGTGAACAATGAGCTATAATCATCCAAAAAAAAATTGAACTCATTCCGAAGCCAATCCAAATTTATAAAAATTGTTGAAAATGACTGTTTTATGAGGGTTTTATAATTTCAGAATTTTATTTTTTTCACATTTTGAAGGTAAATCAGATTTTTTCAGCTTTGCATTTTTATTTGCAAGCAATAAATGAACTGCCCTTTATGAAAATTGTAATTTCATTAAAGGGGGTTAATTTATATGGCATTCCATAGGTTATCATTTTTGGAGCAATAAATTTACCTCTCTTTATGAAAATTCTGATTTCATTAAAGAGTGGTAATTTATACATTGCATCAAAGGCTATTATTTTAAAGCATTAAATTATTTCTTATTTATGAAAATTATTCATTAAAGGGGATAATTTATAAGGACGTTTTAAGGCCATCATTTTAAAGAAACAAATCATCGTCTCTTTATAAAAATAAATCTCATCAAAGAGGGATAATTTATTTATTAAATCAAAGGCTATCTTTATTTTTATGATAGAAGTGACATTTAATGAATCCATTCATAATTTTATATTCACATTCATAGATAGATTTTAATATTTATTTTCATGTTCAAAGTAGGGTTTAATGCAAGATAAAACTTGTTTAAAATATACTTAACAAATGAAGATAAAATCTACCTAAATCCTTCAAGATAAAATGAACTAAGGCTTTACATCATGGTCATATGAGGGCCAATTCACATTTGTTTTCCTTTAAGTTTCATAAACAATCATTAGTATAGCATGATAAAATAAAAAAACATATTCCCATTGTTAACAGTTACTTGTAAACCACTAAGGTATTCCTAATACTTATTTTACACATCTTCACAAAGATTACAAATACACATATGCAATGCTTACATAGAGGAACCTTGGAGAAGTTGTTTGTGTTTTAAATTCTTTGCAAGAGAGGGTTTTGTGATTAAGATCCTAAGGGTGAGTGTGGTTTTACAATTGGGTAAAATCACCACTCAACAGAACTCTATCAAACACTCCCTAGTGTACCATCCTCGACCAAATCTGGAAGTCTATTTGCTCCTATTTTATTTAGCACCATGAGATTAAAAATAAGGTCTAAACCAAATAATACTAATTACCTACTGTAAAACTAGGAAGTTGTAGATGTATTTAGGTAATTTGGGTGGCTATAGTTTGTCTAGATTTTAAATGACCATGATGCCTATCTTGTTGAAGAATTTTCATTGAACTTGAGGGATGAAGTTGCCAAAATTAAAGGGGTTAGAATCATAGTAACAAAACAAATGATCAACCAAATTTTTAGAATCTTGAATATTGAGCATACTTTATTCAAAAATACCAACCCTATATCTAAGCTTTTTACATAATTTTGAGGGGTTGTAGATCCTAAATCTGAGTATGATATTTATGATAACTAGTGTAAGTGGTTGACACAAATGAGTTTGGCACATCCATGGGATTCTATCACTTTGAGGGTGATGAAAATTTTCACTTGTAAGAAATAATTTGTTGTAATATTTGGCCCTAATATAAAAATCCTTATTCATCTAAGCAATGATAAGTAAAGGCTTGAAACCCTACAATAGCTTACCCCTCCTGAGGAGAGTGGCTAGAAGGACTAGTAGATGGTATGTAGATGCATGTCAAGCCTCCTAGGATCAATACACAACAAATATTAATGCATGATGAGAGAAATAGTTGGTAGGATCATCCACAAGAGAATTACCCAAACCTAAACAACCTCAATATGGAAGGAGCAAAGATCATTATTTGGATCCTACAAACAGATTATAGTCAAGCAACTCCAAGACCAATTGGTTCAGGCAAGAATTCAAAGGAGAATAATTCTAGAACATTGTCCTAAAGCTACATAGAAAATAGTTAGATAAGGTTCTAAAAATAATTTTTAGCATCAATTATAGATTCTAGTGCAAGTGACAAGTGCTCCTAAGCAAGGTGTAGGGTTGAAAGAGAAAATTAAACCTGAGGGTAGAGCACCAAGAGATGTACCAAAGCCTGACAATACATAAAAATGACTATAAACTATAGGGAAACACCAGAAAAGTCTCAAATAGAACTTAAATTAATCAATGTAGAGCCTAAGAAAGAATAGGAATTATAGACAAAGCCTTGGGAGCGGATAGTTACCATTTTCTCTTCTAGCTTGTTCTTAAGAGAAAAAAAAATATATGAAATATTTTATAGTTATATTGTGGTATGAATCATGAATTGGACAACACTAAGGAATTATTGAATGCATATAGTAATAACAGTTGGGAAAATAAAAATTTGTTATATGGATTTTATATTTATAATTATGGTGTGTTTGAAGACTTCCACTTCCACTCTAGTATTTTTATTAGAGGTGTGCAACTATGAGAATACATGTCTACCTAACATAATAAAATATAGAGATAAAATAGGATAACAAAACATGAAAATAAATAAAATATGGAGGGTCTTGTAATGCAATACAATTTCCCTAAAGATGCCATAGTGATTTATGATCATTTTGGTATTATGAGTAGAGTAGACATGAGGGAAGAATATGAAACCCAATTGAGAAGTTGTATACAAGAATTCGATAGGTACTATGACTTACAGTTGAATAGAGTAAGAACAACTTGTTGTCATAGATAGAAAGAACTGGGTATACCTTTACAAAGATGAGAATCAATTTTCCCCAAGAATTTAAATTGGTTTTACTACAGGTCTCAAGTAGTGATTATAATTGATAAAGAGAAATTTAGGTGGATTAATATGTGGTTCAAAGTACCACTCCTCTTAATTCTAGTTCCCCTATTTTATTTTCCCATGCCATAAAGTAGAGGGTATTTCATGCAATGGATAAGGGAGGTTGGTGAAAATAATTGTTACCATCTAAAAATTGTAAAAGTTGCAACCCTAAACAAAAAAAGAATGTGAGGTCAATGGCATGTTGGAGGGTGAGAATGCATGAGGGTGTGCATTGATTTTATCTATGGGGATTAATGAGGTTTTGAAATACCTCATTTGGTATAGTCTTTAAACCTTTTTATATACCACTTAACTATGGATTAACTATAATTTGTATTAATATTACAATCAAACCATGGTAAATAGGATAAATGTTGTACTAAGTTAGATAGGGTGTGATTATGTGCTCATACGGTTAAAATACCATGTGTAGCATTTAACTAATAGGTCTTATGGTCTGGAAAAGCAAGAGACGTACTTTACAATATTAGAGAATGATCAAAAGCAAAGCACCTTGATATAACTAGCTCTAGAGTACCTCTAGTGCATTGGCTCCAAAGTGCTTCTATTGGGATAACATATGAGTAACCTCATAGTTCATAGTACTAAACATTGTGTTGAGCAAGCACTAGAGACTTTGTTGAGGTGGCCCTCTTATACTAAATAGTATAAGAGGTCCTATTAATCAAATATAATGATCCAATCCATGTGAGTCCAAGGGAGGTGATGACATCATTATCAACCATAATGTAACATCAAAATTGATGTCATTAATGATAGGTTGAAGACTTAACCAAAATTACACCAGATGAGATTTGGTGAACCATATCATCCCTACTAAACAAATAAATCATTGTTTCGATGCAACAGAGAGTTTTCTAGTTCTAGAACCTGATGATGAAAAACATTCTCATAGTAAGGAAAATTGGCCATTTCTAGATGCATAAATTTTGAGGTTATCTCAACAAGATTTTAGTGTCTTTTTTTAAGCTATTATTGAAACTGTTATTTTTTTCTATTTTTTATTGTAAAACAAAAATGATTGCTATCCATTATAGGGGCTTATAATTATATATATGGTTGTATATTTTGATCAAATATCTAGCAAGTTAGAGAACATAATGGAGAATAATTAGAGAAAACATTACCATATAGTTTAATTTTTGCATAGGTGATTCTTCGTATGCATTTTATTTGAATAAAATAAAGTTGGATACAAATTCTATTTTAGTCTTAAGTTAGTTGCTCTTTACACATCATTGTAGAGCAAGGGCATAATCTAAGGTGAGGTGGAAAGTTTCTTATTTTACATTTTAGAAGGTATTTTGTTGTGCTTACATTTACCTATTTCAGTAGTATATATTATTTTACATTCTACTATATAGATGTCATAGTGATTTTATTAGCTAACTTCCAAGACAAAATTAGATAGTAATACATGATCATAATCTAGATTATTTAGACTATAACTTAGAGTGCATTTCAATTCTACAAAAGAGTGAATCTAGTTTGAACATATGTAGTTTTTAATTATAAGTGTATGGTGGAATTAAATGATCTAAATTTGTTCTTTATATTTCTACAAGCATATTTTATTTGAATTCGATGAGAATAAGAGTGAATTTAAGTTCATTAGCATAGTTTATTTTGAGTAAAAAATTTCCAGTGTATTTTTTCTTGTGAGAAATAGAAAAACCCCTACTAAAACATGTAATGAGAATAATACTAGTGCATATAGCCTACGAACACCACCCAAAATTGATAAATAAAAGTGAAGGCAATATTCAATCTCATCACCCCTCAATTCCGTAGATACTTTATGGGTAGTTTTAGTTAGTCAATAACGATAGCTCCTCTATGATATTTTAAAACCCCTTGAATAAGGTTTCTTACCTAATAAATCTAAGGGAGAGAAAAAAATTTAAAGTTATTTGAATGACCGTAGAACAAATTACAAAAATAAAAATTGAAGGAAAATATGGGAAAAAAAGACAAATAACCAAGATGGATGTAAGGTGGCCATGGATTAAAAAAAAAATTGAAATAGAAGGATTGTTGTTATAATAGAATTATATTTGGATTAATATTTGATACTAAATATAAGGATTTTGCTTGCATATATTATCTAGAACCAAAAATAAATTCGCATAGAAATACAAATTTGTCTACTAAATATAAATAATAATTATTTCATTAATCACACTAAATAGGCTGCTTCAAGAGGGCAACCTCCTTTATAAGAAACACTCTATACAATATAATTCTTTAGGATACCTTCACCTCTCATATACCAAAAGGAGTTTTGGGAAAAATAGGCATTTAAGCTATAGATTCTTATGGACATTGAAAAGGGAAGTAGAAGGTATTCCCTTGGTTAAATGATTATCCTTAGCCAAGCCCAAGGAAAATGAAGGATGGGGACTTAATAACATCTTCATATTTAGCAATGCTCTAGCAGCAAAGTGTGTTTGGAAGATAATATCAAAGGAAGGCTTATGGAATAAGATCATACATGAAAAGTATTTATATCCACTCACATTTGAAGAGTGGAAAAGGGCTCCAATGAAGTAAATCCATAATATTTCAATTTTTTCGAAGGTAATGATTTAGACCTTTTATATTGTAGGTAATTAGCTTGCTTGGAAAATAGGGGATGGTTCAAGGATAAGACTAGGATTAGATCCTTGGATTGGTTGTGGTGATATGCATAGACTACCAAATAATGTAATCCATATCCTAAGAGCTCGAGGGATTGGAAATCTTGCCCAAGTAACTAACCCAAAATATTCTACAAACTAGAGTCAGGGATGGAAGGCAACAATAATGTTAGGGCTTCAGGGCAAAGAAGTACACTAGTGAGAAGAATATGTAGAGATATTTAAAGCTAGACATATCCAGTTGCAAGAGAAACTAATCAATTGGTCTAGATAAATAATGGAGCTATAGGGGAGTACACTCCAAATTTGGGGTATAAGACTCTATTGGAAGATAACAATGACAATCCAACATGATGGTGAAAGACACTCTAGAAGCAAAAATCCCCATTGAAGATAAGACTATTCCTCTGGATTACCATTAAAATAAGGTTCTTACATGGGAGGTATTATAGAAAAATAATTTGAATGGTCCAAGAAGGTGTCATTTATGTAAGTCGGTCCGAGTCCTGGGCGTTTTTGGCGAAATGGATACCCTTGCCTCCTTGGGTCTTACTCGAAAGTGGCATCCCTTTTGGGATGTTTTCCACAAATAAAAAAAAAATATGTAAGTCAAACAATAAAATAATTGATCATTTACTGTTTTCTTACTCCTTTACTATACAAGTTTGGAGAGAGGTTATAGCATAGTTAAATATTCCTATAGGATGACAAGAAGATTCCTTATAAGAGTGCTTAAAATATTGGTTTAAAAATACATCTTTCAAAGTATCTCTCCCATTGTTTGTGTCTTGGGGACTAAGGTTATCTAGGAATGCAATAATTTTTCAAGATCAGGAGAAGCCTTCTTGGCAAGTCTCCTCCCAAATCAATGGAAGTTTTAATAACTATAAGGTTTCAGCAACAATAAAGGTAAACATACAAATCATCCCTCTAAATATTGATGAATCAAGGGCCTAGGGATTTTTGATGGGGATATACAAGGGTTCCATCGAGTTTGTGGAGCAAGAAGAATACTATATATATTTTTACTCATTATTTTAAATTCAAGGTTATATTGGGATAAGGTTCTAATAATTATGTTGAAATTATAGCCTTACAATTGTTGGTTCAATTGGCAAAATCAAAAGGAATACAAAAAATTTAAATTTACAGAGACTCACGGGTGGTAATAAATTGGATGTTTGGTGTTTTTTGGATGTAAAACATGATTATACAACCCATATTCTCTCAAATAAAATAAGTTGTGGATTGAAGTGAAACTTTTACTTTTTGGTATATTTATAGAGAACAAAATAAGAAAGTAGATGAACTCTCAAAGGAGGCACTTCAGATTGATCCATGTGCATGCTTAGTACAAGAATTCAATTATGGTAATCAAAATATCTATCTGGAGGGATTAGTAAACTCAAGTTAAAACAAACAAATATAAAGCAACTTTTTCAAAAAAACTCATAAGTTAGTTATTTAAAGGTTGTTTGATAAATTGGAAAAGTGTCTAAGGATAGAACTTAGCATGATAGAGATAGCTAGTTATGATGTATAAATAACCTAACTTTTAGGTCATTATTGAAATTTTGAAAAATGCCAAAGAGACATCTAAAAAATATAATTTCATATTTACTTAATATAAAATTACAATTTTTTTTGGATGAAAAAAATTAAGTCTATTTAAAATAGCTTACAATGTAAAAATAAATTAAACTCATAATAGCTATCTAGGTTATCTAGCTCCAAGATTAGTGATAGATCACCCTTAATTCAAAAATGGGTATCCACTTATTACTAACTAACAATAAATGTTTTAGACGTCAAGTCCTAACATACATATTTTTCCAAATATTTCCAATGGTACGAAACATGCCTATAAACATTTCATGAGATGAGCAAAAATATGAATCCAAACTTGGATTTTATTTCAATATTTCTTTTAAGAGTTTTATCAAATAGATATTCCCACAAATAATAAGGTCAACCCTCCACTTAAGTTTCCTTTCAAATAATTAATTCAACAGTTCACCAACTCTTCCATTGCCATTGAAGCAATCTAAGATATTTTCATTTTGTTTAAAAAAGTGAGTTCAATAATGAAAATAAAAAGATAAAAAAAAGAGGAGAAAGGAGAAAGAAGATATAACTTTTCCAACTCCTTTTTATACTAAACACTTAAAAGGTCAATGAAATCTTTTTTTTACAAACTATTATCTTCACTAAACACACCTAAAAGGTTTATGAATGTTAGAATAAGTGAATATTCTCTTAAGTTTCACTAGAATACACACTTGAGTTTCCACTCCTCCATGTGTCAGGAGAACTCTCAGTGGTGTCTTCATCAGGTTTGATGAGTTGTTGTAATCCAACGGCTCTCAATGATCAACTCTGCTATTTATACAGAGTTGATCCTAGAGATAAATCAATCAGTTCTACTCTTCTCTTCATCTCTTGTAATGCTTTGCATATCTATTATGAAATTCTAACATGGTACCAGAGCAGGATAGATTTTGCTAGCATTCTCTCTTGAAGGTTCTAGGATCTGGTTCATTTACTTTGGATAATTTTTTTTGGCTATCTTCTTGAAATTATTTCAGTAGTCATTTTCCGTTATCCATTGTTTAATTTTTTTTTCAGCAAAATCTTTATTGTTGAAAATATTTGATGCAATATTTTTTAATATATTTGTTCTGAGTCATCTTTTGAGGGTATTCAAAATATTAAAGCTCTTCCTTTGCTTCGAATCAGGTTTACCCTATGCTATGGGCTATTTTTAGCCCATTTAAAAAGGAAGGATCTTATTTTTTATTTTTTAATACTCCCTCTCTTCGATTCATCTTTTAGCCCTTTTTTAAATAAGTTGAAAAAAACTCCTTTTATCTTAAAAGTAAATAAGATATTTTATTAGGTTCAAGTTTTTTTCATCTTTCTCGGGCTACGTATTTAATCCACACCCGTTAGAACTTAGTGTGGTGTTTCTTTTAATATCGTGGGAGACTTCGATCTTAAAAGAGAATCGCGTATCCTCGTAGCTTGGTGCTCGAAATATTAGAGTATCATTTATTCCCGTTGACGCTCTATTTGTGATCCTCTCTCCAGCTGTCCCTTGGCGTTCGATTCCTTCTGGCACCCGTGACAGCTCGGACGATCATTTTTTCCAGCTGGCTCCATGGCGAACTCAAAATGAATCTCTCTAAGATTTATTTCTCTTCTCCGATGCTCTATCAGTCGGTCCTTATAACCTGCATTGCCTGTTGTAAATCTCTAAATCAATCCTGCCATTCAAGTTCTTTCAAAACATTAATCTGTTATAGTTTTTTTATATAACATTTTTTGTAGGATCGCCATCATTTATAGAGTATATCAGGTTAAAGTTTTTGCAGCTCAATCTGGTTGGCGCCCTCTGGTTAACGTGTATTTTGTAGATTACCCTCTGGTTACGTCTGTGCAATATAAACACTGGTTATTTTTATAAAGTCTTTTTTGTAGGGGCATGATAAAGTGTTTTTGCAGGTTAAAGGAGAAAGGGTCGAGTTCACCTCAGCTCGATGCAGTTTAACGTTCCTTTGAGGAACACTGTTTATATTTTATATACAGTGCTTTTGCAGGGGCGTCTAACATGTTTTTTGCAGGTTCCCTCTTCTGAAGGTTAAAGGAGCAGAAGATCGAGTTTCTTTCAGCTCGATATAAGTCTTTTGCCCTCGTTGATCCAGAGTAATTTCGGGTAACTGCATTCCTTTTTTCCCCCATTCTCAAAACATCTCTTCAGAGCATAGATGGTCGACTCACCGAGTTTCTAAAGCATCTTCTCCTTTCGGTCATTGAAGAGCAGCACCTTCATCGGTTTTCTAGAAATTATATAATTTGTTTTGCAGATTTTAGACCCGAGTGTCTCTGTATTTTCTTTCATTCGTTGTCTTCTATCGCCGCATTGTATAATTTCTTTAGTGTTCCCTATATTATTATTTTTTAAAATAGGTTATCCCTGCTTTGTCTCCGGGCCTTTCATCTATTCTCAATAGGCTCTTATCGTGAGACACAATTGTACTTTTTTTTAATAAAAGTTTTTTTTGGGAAGGGGGTGAGTGCATTTTTTGCACTCAATTGGTCCATCATTTAAGGGGGGTGTGCTTTCTTTTGTCTATCTTCATCTATGCCTTTTATTTATTTCAAGTAAATTTATGAGGTTATATTTTTTAAATGTTAATTTAAATTTCATAGAGAAAATCACATTAAATCCTTAAAATTGCTTTATACAAAAAGGGGGGGCCTATATTTAAATTATTGCTATCTTTGTCTTTTATTTGATTTAATATAAACTTTAAAATTTCTCAAGTTTACTATTAAATTCAAAACATTTAAGAGGCCCATCTATTTTATACAAACAATTTTCTCTTTGGCAATTATAAATTATATTTGTTCATTATAACCTTGTTTATTTCATAGATAAGATTATTTTTTAAAAGAAAATTTTGTTTCTCCCATCATTTCCTTTTAAGTGTTTTTTAAAAAAATCATTAATTTAAATTTACAAGATTTCAAAATAATTCCTTCTTTTTTCAAATATCTTTTGCCTACGTTCCATGTATCAGTACCTATAAAAACTTATAGTTTCCCTCTCGTAAGGGCGAGTTTTTTGAGGCAATTGGTATAAAGGCCTAGCAAATATTTTTCTATAATCCGTTTCTTTGGGTATCTCTCTAACTTATAGTTTCCCTCTCGTAAGGGCAAGTTTTTGAGAAAACACCAAATAAACTGATTGTTTCCCGACATATCAAGCCAACACCCTTCCAAATTCTTCTCTCTACTTACAGTCTCCCTCAAGTAAGGGTGGGTATTGTGAAGAATAAAAAAAGGATTTGGCTCTCTCAAAGCAAACAATATTAAAAACTCATTATACTTATAGTTTCCCTCTCGTTAGGGTGGGTATTTTGAGTAATATATATTGAAAAGCTTCATATATTTTCTTTCTTCCATTTGCATTAATCAATTAATTGAAGTTCTAAGGGGGGATATATTGGTTAATTATAAAACTTCAATCCTTTTAAAAATATGAATTCAATTGAACCTCTCACCCCTCATAACTTTCACACTTGGAAACCTAAAATTTTAAATCTTATCTCTCAAAAAGGTCTTACTCATTTGTTAGAAGAAAAGCAACCAGAATTTGATAAAGAATATGAAATATTTGTTCATAAAGGAAAAATGCATGAAACTATGGGTATTATTAGCTCTAATGTTCATGAAAGTTTGTGGTTTCATATTACAGATTGCAAAACTCCTTATGAAAGTTGGGAGAAATTGAAGACTTTATTTGGGAAAGTAGATCAGATGAGATCAATGCAATTAGAAGCCGAACTCACATCTCTATCTCCTGAAGATTTTAGTAGTATTGTTGACTTCCTCACTAAGTTCAAAGAAGTCCTCACTCAATACAAAGGCAGTGGGAAGACTAAGACAGAAGAAGAATGCATTTATCTAATCCTTTCTAAGCTAAATGGTGTTTTTCAAATTTTTGCAACCACCTTCATATCTACTAAATATGCTCTTGGTGCAACCTTTAAAATGCCCTCTTTAGAAGAATTTTGTGATAGATTAACTAGGGAAGAAACCAAACTTGCTAGATATGAAATCTCTTCTTCTTCTTCAAAAGCCTTAGTAGCCTCCACCTCCTCTAAAGAAAAATTCAAAAAGAAGGAAAAGACTCCCATTACCTGTACTCACTATAAAAAGAATGGTCACTCTGCTAACAAATGCTGGAAAATATTACAACAACTAGAGGCAGCTATAAAGGATCAAAAGATAGAAAATAATAAGCAAATAGGAAAATCCCTTAATGTTCAAGGAAAAACCTCCAATGCTTCCTCTAATTACTAGGTCCTAGATTCTGGAGCAACTCATCACATGTCTGCTTCAGACAAGTCTTTCTCTTCTATCTCCTCTAGCTCTACTCATAGCATAGAAGTAGGGGACTCTTCCTTCATCCCTATCAAAGGGAAAGGGGATATAACCATTGATGGTGGCTCTATAAACAATGTTCTCTATGTTCCAGACATTGCCACCAATCTCCTATCCATTTATCAAATTTGTACTTCTGGAAATGGGAAAACTGTTCTCTTCTCCCCAACAAGAGTTGAGATAAGAGATTTTCAACTCCCTCATTCTCTTGTAGCTAAAGGGAATATTGATCATAAATCTCATCTTTTCCACTTCAAAGGCTTTCAAAATCCAGAAGGAGCCTCCTATTTTGTGGCTCATAGTAATCTTGAAAGTCAAATTTGGCATGAAAGGTTTGGTCATCTTAATTATAACTACCTAAAGGATTTGTGCACCCATAATATGGTTAAAGGATTACCCCAAGTCTCTTCCAGTGATGGGGTTTGTCCTGGATGTGCTCTTGGAAAGTAGCATCAAGATCCTTTCCACCCAAGTAGTTCTCTAAAAACCTCATCTCCTCTAGATTTAATCCATAGTGACTTAATGACCTTTCCTGAAACATCTTTCAAAGGAGCAAAGTATGCTCTTACCTTTATTGATGATTTTTCTAGAAGGTCCTGGGTCTACTTCCTCAAATATAAAAGTGATGTGTTATCCCACTTTAAAGTCTTTAAAGCCTTAGTTGAAAATTAGGCTTCTTGCAAAATCAAGAAGATTCATACTGATAATGGGGGGAGTACTGCAGTAATGAGTTCTCCATATTTCTTTCTAATCATGGTATAATACATCAACATTCTATCTCCCATAATCCTCAACAAAATGGTATTGCAGAAAGGAAAAACTGGACTTTAAAAGAGATGGCTAATTGTATGCTCCATTCAAGAGATCTTCCAAAAGTTTTTTGGGCAGAGGCTATTAACTATGCAAATTATATTCAAAATCGCACACCTCATAAAGCTCTTGACCAAATAACCCCTGAAGAAGCATGGTCTGGCTTAAAACCAGATGTTTCCAATTTCAAGATTTTTGGATGTACTGCTTGGGCTCACATCCCAAAGAAGAAAAGGAAGGCTCTTGATAAGAAAAGTAGAAAGCTCATCTTTATCGGTTATTGTGAAGAATTGAAAGCATACAAGCTTCTTGATCCCTCAACTCATGAGGTATTCTTTCATAGGAATGTCCAATTTGATGAAACATTCCCTCAAAAAGATCCTCCAAAGGCCTCTTCCTCCATTGAGCCTTCTCCTATAGTAGAACCTCAATATTATGAAGAGCCAACCCTTGAAGTTAATTTGGTTATTGATAATCAAGATGAAGAACCTGTAACTCCTTCTCAATGTCTTTCAACTCCTTCAACTCCTTCTTCTATGCCAAAATGGGCCCGCACCATTGTTAAAGAAGCTACTCCCTACATTCAAAATCTTCCTTCAAACAGATCATCCAACCCCATAGGTACTAGTCTTGTATGTCAATCCATTTCCTCTGATCCTCAATCCTTCAAAGAAGCCTCAGGTATAAAAGAATGGGAAGATGCCATGGATAACGAATTTTCTTCCTTGATCAAAAATGATACTTGGGATTTAGTTCCCTTACCTAAGGGAAGAAAATTAGTTCATTGTAAATGGATCTTCAAAACCAAATATGGGCCTAATGGAGAAATAGATAAACACAAGGCTCATCTTGTAGCCAAAGGTTTTTCTCAAATAGAGGGTATTGATTATACAGAAACCTTTGCTCATGTTGCTAAAATGGATTCTGTTAGATTGGTTCTTGCTCTGGCCGCTTCCCATAAATGGCCAGTCTATCAAATGGATGTAAAAAGTGCCTTTTTACATGGAAATTTAAAAGAAGAAATATTCATGGAACAACCCGCTGGTTTTACTCAAGACTCCTCTCTTGTTTGTCGGCTTAAAAAATCTCTATATGGCCTCAAACAAGCCCCTAGAGCTTGGTATGAAAATATGGACTCCTTCCTTCTTTCAACAAGTTTTTCTCATTGTGAGTCTGACAATACAGTTTACATTTGGAGAAGTAAAGGAAATATCACCATTCTTGTTCTTTATGTTGATGATCTTCTTCTCACTGGTAGTAACCTCACTCACATTCAGAATATAAAAGACTCCCTCTCTAAAAAAATTGAAATGACTGATCTAGGTCTAGCTCATTTCTTCCTTGGAATTCAAATAAAATAAAATAAAGCAGGAATCACCTTATGTCAACAAAAGTACACTCAAGATCTCCTTCAAAAGTTTAAAATGATAGATTGCAAACCTTCTCCTACCCCCTTTCAATCTGGCATTCATCTCAGTACTTCCTGCTCATCCCCTCCTTGTGATGCTACTCTATACCATCAACTTGTAGGTAGTCTGTTATACCTTACTCATACTCGCCCTGATATCTCCTATGTTGTTGGGCTCATATCCAGGTTCTCTCATAACCCTCATTTTAGTCATTGGCAAGCAGCTAAAAGAATTCTTCATTATTTGTAGGGTACTACACACTTTGGGCTCATCTATAAGGGAGACTCCATGGATATCATTGGCTATACAGATTCAGATTGGGCAGGATCAGTAGATGATAGATGTTCTACCTCTGGATATGTTTTTTGCCTTGGTTCTTCACCAATAGCCTGGTTATGCAAGAAACAACAAATAGTAGCATTATCTTCTACAGAGGCAGAATACAGAGCAATAGTTTCAGCCAGTCAGGAAGCCCTTTGGCTTCATCAAATTCTCAAAGAATTTGGTTTCTTCCATAAGGGGCCTATAACTCTTTGGTGTGACAATCAAAGCACAATTCATATTGCACGCAATCCAGTTGAGCATCAGCGCACCAAACACATTGAGATCCACATGCACTTCATCAGGCAACATATTCAAAATGGGGATATACACTTGGAATATATTTCGATAGAGAATCAACTTGCAGACATCTTCACCAAGTCATTTCCTTCTCCGCATTACCTTCAGTTGCGAGAAAAACTTGGAGTGTTACAACTGCATTGACAAAGAGGTCTTCCACCTCTCACTATATTGTACATGAGTACCTCATCAGGCCTTCTTGTCGGGACTCATATTTTATTTGTTAAAGAGGACAATCTTCGCCATCCGAAGACAAGCCTCTTTCATACTTCTTTGCTTTTGATTGATGGCTTTTCCCACTGGGTTTTTACCATCATTTCAAAACAAAGGGGTGATAGTTGGTTTTTCCCCACAGGGGTTTTTTCCACCAACTATCTATGTTGTACATGAGTACCTAATCAGGCCTCGTTGTCGGGACTCATTTGTAGAATCTCCCCTAGTATCACTTAAGGGGGGGTGTTAGAATAAGTGAATATTCTCTTAAGTTTCACTAGGATACACACTTGAGTTTCCACTCCTCCATGTGTCAGGAGAACTCTCAGTGGTGTCTTCATCAGGTTTGATGAGTTGTTGTAATCCAACGACTCTCAATGATCAACTCTGCTATTTATACAGAGTTGATCCTAGAGATAAATCAATCAGTTCTACTCTTCTCTTCATCTCTTTGTAATACTTTGCATATCTATTATGAAATTCTAACAATGAAATTTCTTCTTTACAAATTATTATCAGTAATTTTTTTTTTTGGTTTGAACTACTAACTAGAATATCATTGGAATAGAGTTTACGGACAACCTGATTAAAACTTTCTTTCTATCTATTAAGAAGTATAAATTTATATTCAAATTATATTGAACTAAAAACTATTTAAAATCCAAAAAATTCAATTGAAAACTCCCTGTTATTTATTTTCAATATAATATATAAATAAATAACACGGAACACGTGAAAGGAAACGGCAAATGCAACAAGTGTGGGCGAAATGGTCCGAGTGAGAGGATTGTGTAAAGCATGAGGACAGTGTGTGAGGAGTGTCAATTCCATAATACGGAGATATTTAAATTATTTTAAATTATTTAAATTATTATTTAAACTATAAAAAATATAATAATAAAAATAAAAATTATTTTATTTTATTTTTATTATTATTTAAATTAAAAAAACATAATAATATCTTTATTAAAGTGATATCGCTGTTAAGAACATCAGATTTTACGTTGTAACCCATATAGTAAATCAACAACCAGGTATCCAACCCAACTGCATATTTTATAGATTAAAGATGCAACAGAGATATTTCAAAGCTTTGTACCTCTATATCTATATAAACGACTTTTCCTTATTCTTGCACTAACTCGAAATATGTTAAAAAAAAAACAAAAGATGTCCTTTGGTTAACACTGTTCACTTGGATAATGATTCGATTTAATCTTTAATCATAATACATAACGACGAGCCGATGGATGGTTACCCAGAAAAGCACAGAAACGACTGGCTCAGTTTCCCGTTCGTAGTGAATTCCCAGTCGTACTCGAGAAACCCTATCAAATAAAAAAGGTACGTAGATGGCCAATTTCTTGGGAATCTTGTACATTGACCAATGAGGCCCTGTTCGCTGATCTAACTCAACCTCCAAGGTGGGACGCATATCTTTATGTATGTGGTGCAGAAACAATAATGCTCAGATTGATTTGAAGCCTAGTCATAAATTAATTTACAGAAACGGAATTTGGTCGGCACATTTAATGGAGAATCTATGCACTGTATACTACAATTATTGATTCGGAACAGACCACAGAGTCAATTTGTTACAAAAAGAGTTGTACGTTAGTTTAAGAAGACATCATTTGTCCTTTGCCTTTTGGTCGACGCATTCTTTGTTCTTTTCCAAGTTTAATCTTTCTAACGGCGCCTATTTGTATATTGTGGCAGGATGTTCATACGGTGCCTATTTGTATATTGTGGCAGGATGTTCATCTGCTTCCATTTACATTGATCTTTTACATGCTATCATCAAGGACATATAATGCCAAAGAACTTCTTTGTAGCTAATTCTCTTATGATTTTAATTTCATTAATCAAGGAGAAGGTAGACCTATTTAACAAATGACTTACGTACACCTCTTCTGGAATAAATCGACTCTTTGGTTTCTTCGGAAAGATAAGGCTTACAATCGTAGATTCAACAGTTGCCCGGGCAACTTTGCTTGAAAGCAAAAGACCAGGCTCGATTATTGATTAAATATCCCCACCAACTTTAACTTTCCTTAATTTAATTATTTTAAAGATTAGTCTCCTTGAGCCTGTCCTCTTCATTAAGGTCAAAGCACGACCTCTAGTGTTTTTTAGAAGTCAATCCCCACATTATAGGGGTTCCCGTACCCGACATCACATAAATTTGGGCATTATTGTTTATCCACTACATACAGAATATTGATATGGGTCCTCCTTGGAGGTTGAGTTGGATCAGTGATCGCTGAATGACAGGTTAACGTACAACATTCCCAAGAAATTGAGTGTTTACCTCTCTTTTATGTTGGACTTTCTCAGGTACGAGTGGGAATTTACTACAGGAAGAGAAAGTGACAGGGTTCATGTCGGTGGATTTTTTTTTTTTTTCTTTTTCTTTTCGGAGTAAACAATCTGCTTTTTCTTTTTTTGTTCGGATTCTCCTAGTTACTCGAAGAACATGGAAGTCGTCCGGTATCCGCTATACTTGTGAAATTAATGAATGTTTTGATTCCCAAAGAAAGCTGATAGCATTAGTCATTATTAACAGTGGCCTAGTGGGTGAGAAAATTGCCTATAAATGGAGACTCCATAGTCAAAACACTCCATCTGTTTCCGGAGCTGAGACACATACCCACTTTTCTAGTTTTCTTTGCTTGCTGGGCTTGCAAAGATGTCTTCTGACTGTGGAAACTGCGACTGCGCTGACAAAAGCCAGTGCACGTATGTTTAATAACTTTCCTCCTTCCATCTCTTATAATTATTTTAGAAGTATCCCTCTGTTTTGGTCTTTCTTTCGAATTAATATGTTGTTGGTGTGGATGTAATGTGATGGCCTCACAGCAAGAAGCGCAGCACCTTCCAGTTGGGAGGAATCGTGGAAACCAGGTATGGCATGAGGTGCGTTTCATGGTGTTTTAGGATTTTTATACACTTCGTGTTGAGATTTCCACCACTGGAAAACCAAAAATGTGTTAATTGTGTAGGGAGATGGAATATCCGGAGTCGATTACGAAGGGAGAGAACGACTGCAAATGCGGACCGGGATGCGCATGCACTACCTGCCCCTGTCACAAGTGATGACCAAATGAACGAAGGCTGGCTTTATTAATAAATAAATATCTGTGCACAGTCATCCATAACAGACTATTGCTATTATTTACATAGTCACTACACATTCTCAGTTTGGATTAGCTATAAAGCGTGTATTTCTCAATGAAATAGCTGGTTTATTAAATTACCTCCTTGTCGTTGTTTGTGTGTCTGCAAATTCGTTCTAAAAGCGCTTAATGCGTGAAGACTGTAGTTCAGTAAGAATTGTGTTGAATCTTGTCGTCAACTTGGCTTAGAAAGAATTCTCGTGGGTTTCTCGACTATTTCTCCTTAGTTTATGATATTAAAAGAGTAAAATTCATAAATGTGGTTTGATCAACACTAAGCCATAATAGTTCAGGTTATACTACAAATAAAAATGTTATTTCAATTTAACGAATAAATTATTAAATAATTTTTATTTTAAAAAATATTATATATATCTATATATCTATATATATATATATATATATAATTTACATGGTGGAATCGGTAGCCGCCACGAAACAAATCTGGGCAGGCTGTCCAGTTTTTATGGCCGCCATTGCGGTGTCTGCCCTATAAGCCACCACACAGATCTTCGCGCAGTCTGCCCCTATAACCACCAAGCCACAATCATTTTAAACCTTTTACGCCGCTAAAAGCACCAAAAAAGAACGATATTTAAACCTTGGAAAAATATTATATTAAAAAATTAAGAAAATATATTTTCACAAACAAAATGTATAAACATCAAATAGTTAACGCAATCACCTAAAAACCATCCTTACGGGAAACCAAGCAAACATCCCTATAGTTACCTTAGAGAAGAAATGATAAACAACAAAACTAACTAAACTCTAATAATAAACCTCTATGAAAATTATAAATATATATTTTTTAAATATATTAATTATTATTTTATTTAATTAAATATTTTATTATAAAATAATTAAAATTATATTTTAAATTATAAATTTGTTTTTTAAGTGAAGATAAAAAGGCTGCAAGCAACAAGGTTTTAATTTTACAGTAGGCCAACTCCATACGTGGCCAGCCATGAGGACACGTAAAATTAAGGGTTGAAACATACATGAATGTAAAGTAGAATCGTTGTTTTTGTCGGATAACAATCAATATGGTTTTGAGTATCTCATTTGAAAAATATATAAAATTATTATAAACTTAAATTAAAATTTATTAATGTTATAAAACATTTATTTTCATCTTCCATAGTTTTATCGTAGTAATATTATTGTTAGTAGTTTAACAAAAAAATAAATATTAGTATTGACTGTTTAGGGGTCGCATGGATCCTTAAGTATTTAATTTGCAGAGGATATGAAAAAGTTATATGGTCTTTAATATAATATTTTTTCGTTTTTTAAGAAAATAAAAAATATATTGAATTGTCTTATAATTATGTAATGTTAATATATTGGATTGTCTTATAACTATGTAATGTTAAATTAGTTATTTAAAAAAATAAATTATTATATATTTTATGGAGGATTGATTTTATTATTTTTATTTTTTGAAATTTTTAGTTTTAGATTGATAATAAATAATTTAAAAATAAATTTCAAAATTAAATTTAAGTTTGTGTTTATATTTTGTTTATCTTAATGTTTGTAGGTATATTATCTATAATGAAAAATTTCAAGTGTAAAAAGAGAGGTGTGGCCATCATGGTTATAAGATTTGAATATCCATGTAAAGATGATCCATAATAAAGGTGTTAAAACAGAGTATTTGCATCATTTTATAATAGAATGAAATTGTATAAAAGTTAGATTTATCAAACTTAACTGACAATATTTCTAAGGGAATATGGTAGTGTTTGTATAACAATATCAAAATCCCATTTACATAGTTGAATTTAACCTAAGCCAACATAAGAAGAGGGATCAAGGTTAATTACAAGTTATAAAACATATTTAACTATAATAGGACTTGCATAATAAAATATTATAAAATATAAAATACAATTCTACAATGATTTTCCATAGGCATATACAATATTACATCATACAATGTTAGCCTTGAATATAAGTTATATGACACTTTCAACATTAATATAATTAAGGATCAATAGTTAAAAATTGGTATGTTGTATAACATCATCCTTATTGAAGATGTTTCATTGTTTCTTAATATTGATTGGTTCTCTCATCTTATTTTAAAGGATGATATTGTTTTACAACTACCTTCGCATCCTCTAGATAAAATAAGTGCTTTCTCTTTAATAAATCTTTTGTCAAACTTACCTACACAACAATTATATATTTATCTTAAAATGTTTCTTCATTTCGTTTCAATTTCCCCTCATGTTTGTCCAATGCACGTTCTACAACATGAGTAGGAAATGATGTATACACCATTTATTTTTTATTTTTTGAATAATATTTCTCACTCACACATGCACATACAATCAACCCTCATATTTGTCTAATGTAGGTTCTATAACATGAGTAGGAAATGATGTATACACCATTTATTTTTTAATTTTTGAATAAAATTTCTCACTCACACATGCACAAACAATCAACTATGGTCTAAACCTAGATCTCCTAAAAAGATACCAAAACCTAAACCACTACGGTGGACCATTGGTCAATCTAAGTTTATCTTAATAAGTTTGATAGATGAATATGACTGAATGCTCTTCTTACTTAAGATTCCAATATCTTATCATAAATATCTTCACCAAATGGAATAGTTGTCTTGGCGACAATTGCATCCTTTATCCTTCGTTGAGTATTTGTCTCAAATAATTTTAATTTCTATGTAGAAAGTTTTGGTTAATTTACGAGTATAAAATAGCTAGTGAATCCAAAATATTTTACAAAATACTCTTTATATTCTTTAATATAGTCATAATTTATCATTTTAAGATGATTCAAATTAATGTCTCAATCACATTTTCCCTCTACAAAATGGATGACAACAACTGAAAACTTATAAATAAATGATTGTATTATTGTCCTCCTATAATATTTTTTTCATAGGTGGCCATATTTGAGTTGGCCTATCATCAATAAACCTCTTCCATCAATTTTATATAAGAAGAAATAATGAAATAAAATTTTGATCCTATTTTTTGATAAACAACTTTATAAAAATAGGTCAAAACAACCAATTTATGTAATTCTAAATGACTTCTTTGTAGCTAATTCTCTTATGATTTTCCTTCAATATTTTATTAAATATTAATTTCATTAATAAGGAGAAGGTAGACCTATTTAACAAATGACTTATAAACTTCTTGTTATAAAATTTATTATTAATTATTATATTTATTAAATGTATTTTATTAATGTAATATGTTTATCTTATAAAATTAGTTTATTTTAAACTATTAAAAATAATAAAATCTAATTTTGTTTTTGCCTTGCTTCTTCTTCTAAGCCTTCTTGGATTAAGACATTTTTCAAGGCATTGGCTTAAAAAAGATAAGCATTTTAAGTTCTTAGAAATCCCTTTTGATTTTGACAGCTTGCCCTCTGAATTCTGGTAGTATGTCATTGATAGAATTAAAAGGAATATTTCTTGTTGGGCCTCGCATCCCCTTTCTCTTACCAGTAAGTTTTAGGGTTGCACAAAGATTCTTGTTGCCACCCATGTTTATTAATCTTCCTATTGGTCCCCCTCTAAGAATTATTATAATAAATTGGTCAGGCTCCTTAGGGATTTTGTTTGGGCCAAGGAAAAAAATTTGCATGATTTTCTTCGAGTTGCTTGGGATATTTGTTGCACGCATATTGATAAGGGTGGGATGGGTATCATTGACATTTATAGGAAAAACATTTCTTTGTGTGCTAAGTGGGTGGTTAAAGCTATTGAAGGCCCTAAAGCCTGGAAGGTTTTGATTCGTCATTGTATTTCTTCAGGGCTACCTAATGGGTGCAAATATTAGGCCAATATTGGCCTCCATACTCTCATTATTACTTCTGCTCTAGTTAAGATTCATGGTTCCTTTATTGTTAAAAGTATTTGGTAAGATTTTGAGATGGTGAAACCTCATCTTTGTTGGATTGGTGATGGTTTTTGTAATGGTTTTTTATTCAATTCTCAAAATATTTGGTGGTCTCCTATTCTGTCTAACTCTTTAGTTCTTCTTGTTGATATGCTAAGGATTAAAAATTTGAGGTTGTTTTGCAAGGGCATCTGCTATATTAATGATTTAGTGCACTCTAGAGACTATATTGCTTGGCCTGATCTCAAATGGAAATATATTCTTCAAAATTTATATCCACCTTCTATTCTTAATATTCAAGAGCTCATACCTGATGTCATGCTCCATAAGATTAGCCTTCAACCCCAAAGTTCCTGATGGAGGTATTAGCACTAGAATGTGGATACTCCTTTCAAGAACTACTCTTATTCATTTATTTATATCTTCTTAGTATTGTTTCCCCTGGTGTTGATAAACTTAATGAGAGATGGCAGACTCATTCTACCTCCTATACTTGGATTTCTCATTTGAACCATATTTGGTAGTCTAACCCTGAACCCAATATTACCTTTTTATCTGGTTGCTTATTTATCAAGGAATTCCTATGGGAGAGAGACTTAGTATGGTTGGTCTTCCTAATACTAAGTGTCCAACTTATGGTCGTTTTGAGACTTTCAAACATATGTTTTGGTTCTACCCTCGTACTCAGTCTGCTTGATCCTAGATTCACTCTTTGTTCAAGTCTTTTCATCCTAAATTTTTCAGATGGTAGATGATCTTTTTCGAATATAATAGTTGTTGGCCTGCCTATATTGTTGCTCTGTGGAATTTCTTTCGTGGTATTATTTTGTTTCAAATTTGGAAAGCTAGGAATGCTGATGTCTATTCTGGAGATTCAATTTCTATTTAGTTTTCCTTGCATGAAAAGATTACAGTATTTTCTACTATTATTGTTTAGCTCCATTGGCAGGCTTCCAAGTTGACTCATGAGTTGGCGCATTTGATAAATATTGCTAGGTTTTGGTGCGAGTCTCTATGCACTATCAACATGGCTTCGCCTAACCTCCCTCCACCTTAAGGTCCCTCTATTTCTTTGAGGCCTCGATGTAGCATGTTGAGGGGGTGACATTTTCTACCATCGAGTTGTTCTATAAATGCCCACAGTAGGGCTTGGTCTCCTCTTGGAATAGCTCCCTTTGTTTAGTTATTCTGTTTATTCACCCTTTTAGAGATTGATTTTGTTTTTGACCTCGAGTCTTTACGATATTGATTGTTTAGATAATTTTATGCTGCGATTTTTTTAGCTCCCTTTTATTATAACCTCTCCTATTTTGTTTAGAGTATATGAATGTTGTTCTAATTAAAAAAAAAAAAAAAAAAAAAACAGCTCAATGAAGCTTATGTAAAGTTAAACAAATATTCGTCCCATATGGTTGTTCATTTTTTGAAAAAATTAAATTTAAATATCAATATAAACAATCCTTGTAGTAACATATATATATATATATATTACTTTCTTATAGGATATCAGAGTTTAAATATATAATCGTATCGGTGAAAATTTAGGGGATCATTGATGGTAATATCGAAGGAGGATGTGAACAAATCGGATTGCATCTTATAATTGAAAAGCATGTTTGCTCAAATGACGCTTTGCTAGCTAATTGCATTCATACCTATCTCAAATAACTTGCTAATATTTGTCCTCCATGATAAGGATCATGTAAAACAGTAATGTTAATGAAGCACATGAACGCCTTTGGCACAATTTACGAATAGCCACCCTTAAAAAGATTAAAACTGGAAAAGAACAAAGAGAATGCCTCCACTAAAAAGCAAATCCAAAATAATGTCTTGTCAAGCTCTTATGGAATAAAGCGACTCTTTCGTTTCTTCGGAAAGATAAGGCTTACAATCGTTGATTGAACATTTGCCCGGGCAACTTTGCTTGAAAGCAATAGATCGGGCTATTGATTAAATATCCCACTAACTTTCACTTTCCTTAATTTAATTATTTTAAGGATTAGTCTCCCTGAGCCTGTCCTCTCTGTTAAGGTCAAAGTAGGACCTCTAGATTTTTTAGAAGGCAACCCCACATTATAAGGGGTTCCTCAACCCGACATCACATAAATTTGGGCATTATTGTCTATGCACTACATACAGAATATTGATATGGGTCCTCCTTGGAGGTTGAGTTAGATCAGTTATCACTGAATGACAAGTTAACGTACAAGATTCCCAAGAAATTGAGTGTTTACCTCTCTTTTTATGTTGGACTTTCTCAAGTACGACTGGGAATTTACTACAGGGAGAGAAAGTGAGAGGGTTCATGTCAATATTGGTGGATTTTTTTTTTTTCTTTTCGGAGTAAACAATCTGCTTTTTCCTTTTTGTTCGGATTCCCCCAGTTACTCGAAGAACATGGAAGTCGTCCTGTATCCACTATATTTGTCGTGAAATTAATGAATGTTTTGATCCCCAAAGAAAGCTGATAGCATTAGTCATATTAACAGTGGCCTACCGGGTGAGAAAATTGCCTATAAATGGAGACTCCATAGTCAAAACACTCCATCTGTCTCCGGAGCTAAGACACACACCGACTTTTCTTTTTATATTTGTTTGTTGGGCTTGCAAAGATGTCTTCTCACTGTGGAAACTGTGACTGCGCTGACAAAAGCCAGTGCACGTATGTTTAATAACCTCTCCTCCTTCCATCTGTTTAAATTATTTTAGAAGTATAGCCCTGTTTTGGTCTTTCTTTCGAATTAATATGTTGTTGGTGTTGATGTAATGTGATGGCCTCACAGCAAGAAGCGCAACACCTTCCAGTTGGGAGGAATCGTGGAAACCAGCTATGGCATGAGGTGTGTTTCATGGTGTTTAAGGGTTTTTGTACACTTTGTGTTGAGATTTCAACCACTGGACAGCTAAAAATGTGTTAATCGTGTAGAGAGATGGAATATCCGGAGGCGATTACGAAGGGAGAGAACGACTGCAAATGCGGACCGGGATGCGCATGCACTACCTGTCCCTGTCACAAGTGATGAACAAATGAACCAAGGCTTGCTTTATTAATAAATAAATATCTGTGAATTCTACTGCAGAGTCTTCCGTAACAGACTATTGCTATTATTTACATAATCACTACACATACTCAGTTTAGACTAGCTATGAGCGTGTATTTCTGAATGAAATAGCTGGTTTATGAAATTACCTCTTTGTCATTGTTTGTGTGTCTGCAAATTTGTTCTAAAAACGCTTAATGCGTGTAGATTGTAGTTCAGTAAAAATTGTGTTGAATCTTGTCGTCTACTTGGCTTAGAAAGAATTCACGTGGGTTTCTGGACTATTTCTCCTTAATTTATGATATTTCATAAATGTGGTTTGATCAACACTAAGCCATAAGAGTTCAGGTTATTGTTATTACAATTTAACCGATGAATTATTAAATTTTAAAATTATAAATATTTTTTATTATAAAAAATATTATATTAAAAAATTAAGCAAACATATTTTTAGAAACAAAAATATATAAACACATTAAATGGTTAACCTAAAAACCATATCTATAGCAAAATTACCTAAAAACCATCCCTATAACGGAACCCAAGCAAACATCCCTATAACGGAACCCAAGCAAATAAATGATGAACAAAAAAAACTAAATAAACTCTAATAATAAACCTCTACTATATAAAAATTATAAATATATATTTTAAAAAATATATTAATTATTATTTTATTTAATTAAAATTATTTTTTAAATAAATATAATTTCAAAATATAAATTTGTTTTTTTAAATGAAGGTAAAAAGTCTGCAAGTAAGGACATTAAGACAACAAGGTTTTAATTTTGTAGTAGGCGAACTCCATACGTAGGCCAGCCATGAGGACACGTAGAATCAAGGGTTGAAACATACATGAATGTAAAGAAAAATGGTTGCTTTTGTCGGATAACAACCAATATGGTTTTGAGTTTTTGTTAAGGAAAAGTTGGTTTTAGTTGTATGATTTGAAATATATATAAAATGATTATAAACTTTAAGTAAAATCTATCAATGTTATAAAACATTTATTTTTCATCTTCCAAAATTTTATTGTGGTAATATTTTTGTTAGTAGTTTAATAAAAATATTAATAATGACTGTTTGTAAAAATATTAATAATGATTGTTTTTTACTTAAATTTGAAGAGGATATGAAAAAGTTATATGGTCTTTATTATAGTATTTTTTAGGTTTTTTTTTTTTAAATAAAAAATGTATTAGATTGTCTTATGATTATGTAATGTTGAATTAGTTATTTAAAAGAAAATTATTATAGATTATATGGAGGATTAATTTTATTATTATTTTTTGAAATCTTTAGTTTTACATTGACAATAAATAATTTAAAAATAAATCTCAAAATTAAATTTAAGTTTGTGTTCATATTTTCTTTATCTCAATGTTTGTAGATATATTATTTATTATGGAATTTTTCAGTGTAAAAAGGGAGGTGGGCCATCATGGTTATAAGATTTGAACATCCATGTAAAGATGATCCATAATAAAGGTGTTAACACAAAGTATTTGTATCAATTTAAGATAGAATGAAATTGTATAAAAGTTGGATTCATCAAACTTAATTGACAATATGTTTAAGGGAATATCCTAGTGTTTTTATACTCCTTTGTGTTGATTTTTCCACAAATAATAATTAAAGTTTAGTACTATGTATTACAATTGATATTTTTTTTAATAAGAATACAAGGAATTTAATATGAAGAACTTTCATTTGAAAATAAAAATTACATTTTCTCTATAACTCTATGGATCAATATACAAAAATTTAACCTCAAATCATTATTATTATTATTTTTCTTGAGAAAAAAGGGTTGTACTCGGGTCCCTACTGCTAACAAAACAAAACTCTCTCCTTTAGAGCCTAGAATATTATTTAAAAAATCACTTTTCGTCTCAATTGAGTTGCTATAACTAAATACCTACATTTTTTTTCATAAAAAGTCCAAATTATTGATCATCTTCAATTTTATTTATTAATACAAATATTCCAAAATTTTCTTCTTCAATTTTATTTATTAATAAAAATATTCTAAAATTAAGCATCCTTCTTCGCATCCTTCTTCTTAATATTTTATTGCAACAACCTTCTTAATACCAAAACTCCACCTATACTATTTATGCATTGCATCTTAGTCAAGTAATATTTCCAAAACTTTGCATTATCATAGTTCACTTTACCAACTCTAGACTATTAGTTTCCTTCCTAAAGCATAAGTGCAACCACAAAAATTGTAATAAATAGTTTAGTAGTCTTAAAAAGTTGAAAGTTCATGATTAAATATTATCAAGGAATATATGCATAATAACTAAACTATGTATCATTATATAATACAAGTGGAATTCATTTTAATATCAAATAACCAATTAAAAAATATATGTTTTATTATTTTAATGAGTTATGAAATGAATCTCATTCATATTATAATGACATTTTAACAAATCATAATGATATTATTTTAATAAATAGTTTAGCAGTCCCAAAAAGATAAAATTTTTAATCCATACTCTTATCCCATAATCCAACTGAAAGCACGAGGATACGGAAACAAAAAGGAATATGCCACAAGAAAGAACAAGAAAGGACATATGCAAATTGACACAAGATAAAAGCAATATGAAATATCGTAATCTCTTTATTGATACGCTTTTCAAAATGTGTTACAATACGTCTCCTTCCTTTTTAGGGGATAGGAGCGTCAAATGTGTTTCTTGTCACAACATCCATGGATGACAATCCTTCTTCCGCGTGCCCACATGTAAGATGGGCGGACCAAAATGTCGTCGCCGCTTGCGTATATGATTCTTTGCTCTTTCCTGCTCCTCTACTGTCGAAAACCTGCGTTCAAAGAAATAGAAAATATTAGTAGCACCTGCGGACGGAATGAAGCATGTATTTCCCAAGGCCTACTGTCAATAAATGCATGAAAATAATAAAACGACTATCAAATGACCTCGGATCGACCTAAAAATTTCACAGTAGCATAAATATGTCAACAGAAGACCACTGCAAAAAGAACAGTCTAGAAATTCCTCACAGATTTGTATTCGCTCCAGGGTGGGACGAATTCACCTACAATAACTAGTCAGAAAGCACCCTCTTCAATGTCCTGCTTAGGAAGCTCCAAAAGACCTACAAAGTTGGGGTTAGCTAATTGGGGGTGTTTTGGGAAGACCCAGATGGTCATATTTCTCCAATTTTGCCTCTAGGATCCATATTTTGCTAGTGCCATCTGCAAGTTAGTGAAGGCGAGAAATGACAAAAACCTGGTCAAAATTGCTCAGAATGAAATGAAATTTGAACTGTAACCTATTTAACCTATCTAGAATCAAATGCAAAAGAAAAACCAGAGAAATATATCACAGATTTCTATTCATCCCGGGGTGGGGCGAATTTCACTATGACAGATTGGGGAGCACCCGGGGGCAGGACGCCCACCGTTTGAGGCACTTTTTTGGCACCAATCCACTTGGGATGGGTCCAAAACTGGTTATGGGGTGTTGTCGACAAATTTTGGGAATTTTTGTGGCCAAAAATCGGGTTTTGGGTCCGGATTCGTGCTTCTAATAGTCGCCCAATAACCTCCCTTTCGAATGAGAGATTAAGGATGTAAAAGCACAAATCGCAAGTAGGTATGTAAATTGGCAACACTTCGTTGCTCAAATGCTCCTTCTCTGTATATCTTTTGGGTGGGAAAACTCCCCAATTTATAGACCTTAGGGTCTCTCTGTTTGAATTGCGCATGCGAGGGCGCTACTTGAGTTAACTGTCCTATTTTTAGAGAAAAGCTAATTCCCTGATTTGGAATCTCCTTGCATGAGGTTTCTAAAATAAAAACACTCATAATTGAAGTCTCTCTTCTTGAATAAAAGCTATTCCTCGCAATTGCATGACCTGAAGCCTCAGTTAATTGGCGGAGTTACCGAGGTTTGACTTTTTTCCAATCAAACTTGCTATTCGCCTCACCCTGGGGCGAATGCTTCTATTCGTCCCTGGGTGGGACGAATGACAGTTTGTATTCATCCCGGGGTGGGACGAGTAGAGAGCAAAGTGCCAAAAAGGTGCCAAATTGACCTCTGACCTCTAAAACTGCTTTTGGAAGTGGTTAGGACCACTGTTTAACCTCTGGGGGCTGCCCTAGGGTTGTGTGTGTCAATGCGATCAGCGCTTGTTGTCACATAATCAGATTGGTGCTGTTTTGGTGTCTACAGATGCCCCTTTTTGGGAAGCGCTGTGCAAGGCGCAGCGCCGAGCAAAAATAGATAACCAAAGCACTAATGATTAGGGTTTCTCAATAACCTAACCAACTCTTGATGCCCCAAGTATGGAAAGGGCACGCATTCTTGAATCCTTGCTTCTGACGAGCTAAGGAACTTCATTCAAGTGTTAACCTTGTTCAGTGAGGTGTTACTTGAACTTGGACATTGATCAGTCATGAATAGGCAAAGGGCGCAACCTTTTGTCTATGGGAACCTTGAGTTCATGATTCACGAATGCCAAGTGTTTGATCAACTTGTGATTATTGCTTGTTTGCTGCCCCAAGCAAGGGCGCGATTGTCTTTGTCAATGATCCTTTGAATGCGTGTCATTTCCTTGATTGGGTATGTTGTTGTTGATTGGCGACTAAGTGTGACTACCCCCTCAAGCGACGAATCGATGAGGGAATGACCGACATGAGAAAAGCGACGAGTCGCTTGACCCAAGATGACTTAGGTAAGGGTGCCTTCAGTTGTTTACCATTGAATGCGAAAGCAGTTTTCGAACATTTTGACCTATTTTTGGTGGGTTTTAACCCTTTTTGTGATGCAATTTGGAGCTAAAATTGACAAAAATTCGTCCTCCCGTGGAGTGGTCCGGCTATGGTAGCCTTCTTAGGGAGTAGGATAATGACAATTTGTAACCCCAACGTCTATTTTGGATGCCAAGAATGTCAGGCACAAAAGCGCCTTCGTTCGGCAATGTTATTGCTATTTTTGGGTGGGTTTTGACCCATTTTGGGATGCCATTTGGGGATGAAATTCTCAAAAATCCATCCTCCCGTGGAGCGGTCCGGCTATGGTAGCCTTCTTAGGGAGTAGGATAGCGAGGATTTGTGACCCCGACATCTATTTTGCATGCCCGAAATGTCAAGTGCAAAAGCACTCTCATTGGACAGTTTTATTGCTCTTTTTTGTGCATTTTTTTGCATTTTTTTGGTTTGTTTTTATGTACATGTATTTACATTGATGATGTATGCATGTGGTTGTATGAATGCGATGTTTCTAATTATATGATGTATGCATATGGAATGAATGAAATGATTTGTTGATAACTTGTCGATGGCACCATAGATTGTACAAGATTGACTCGGCTTGTTGTACTTATGGGATGACTTTGTGGAATGACTTTGCATGTGAAAACTTTGTTTTTGTATTTTGCATATTTTCTGATGGTGATGTATGGAATAAAATGTACCAGTTGTTTTAAAATGTAGTTAAGCTTTTCTGAGATTCAGATATTTTAACTAACTAGCCAAGATCGTACATTTATCTCGCAAGACTTTTGAACAAGGTATAAATCCGACTTGAATTTTAACCAAGTTATTTCACATCCCTGTGTGTGCAATTGAGTTCGTTTATGTGGTATTTGTCAGGATACCGCCAGTGCCAGATAGGCTATCAACCAAACCTGTACTGAGGATCACCTAATTAGCTCCACTAACTCCGTTGTTGTATTTAACAAGATTAATCCACGGGACAATCTAAAGTACCATAAGCTAGCTCATCCACATGCAAACATTGGTCTGCTCACATGCAAAGTTAATGTGACAGACATATCGTCATGCGGGTAGGATACCGCCATTGCCAGGTAGGCTGTCCACCAAACCTGTAATGAGGATCACCTAGATGGTTTTCGAATGCTGAGAATTTCCAGGGATTCAAGTTTAGGCTTTTTATTGGCTCAATGGTTCAGGATACTTGCTCGGATATATAGTGATGAAAATCACTGTTTATTTTTCTCTTTGTTTTTTTTTTTTTTTTTGAGCAAGGATTTTGACTAGTGGTGAGAACCACTGTTAGTTGATTTTGTATTTTGAGCTTTGTAAGGTTGAGCTTGTGAAGGGCATTGATTCTTTTAGGCCTTGGGGATGACTACCCATCCTTAGCAGGGACGTGTAGTACGAATCCTTATGACTTTGGGAACCAAAGGGGATGATGGAGATTATGAAGTAAGGGCATTGATCTTTTGGGCCTTGGGGATGACTACCCATCCTTGGCAGGGACGTGTAGTATGAATCCTTACAACTTTGAGACCAAAGGTGAGTGTAATGATGGCTTGTGGGAATTGTGTTGTTGAATGGCATCGATCCTTTTAGGTCTTGGGGATGACTACCCATCCTTGGCAGGGACGTGTAGTACGAATCCTTACAACCTTAGGGACCAATAGTGATTGGGATTTTGGTAGTGGTGAAAACCACTATTTATTAGGTGGAATTGATGGGGAAGAGCTTGTCCTGTTGTCAATTCTCAACACTCTTGAACCATTCGCATAGGGGGATGAACAGGCTAATCTTTCACCTATGGTACCCTAGACTGTGTTGTAGGTTTCTCTCGCATTCACACAACTTAGGAATTATTTTATGTGTTTTAATTGTGTTGGGATGCTACGTAACAAGGTATGATCCAAGTAAAACTTTCCCGTGTAAAATCTGTTTAACTTTGTACAGTTTTTGGCTAGAAATTTAAAGACAGCTGAATGACGAAAACCCTATATACATTAGGAGACAACTGACTATGCTAAAGATGACGATGGTGTGATTCTGGATGTATGCGTTTGTAAAATGGATTGAATGTGGAAAATGATGGCATTTGCCAAGTAATGACAGTCTATGGTGCTTGTGACTTGTATGACCTAGTAAATATGCAATGTATGGATGTGATGCCTAATGCACTTATATTTTTGTATTTTTGATTTTTATGAGTATGCATGAAATTGAAATGCAATTTTTTTGTAATTTTTGATGATTTATGAGTATGCATGAAATTGAAATGCAATTTTTTTTGTAATTTTTGATGATTTTATGAATATGCATGGAATTGAAATGCAATTGTTTTTGTATTTTTTGATGATTTTATTGTTTTTGTTTGTTTTTGATGATTTTATTTTGACCAAGCGGTTATGGTAACCCTTGGAGCTTTTGGTTTGACCAAAGGGTTTATGGATACCTTTGGGGCATTTTTGGGGTTGACCAAGCGATTATGGGAATCCTTGGAGCTTTTGGTTTGACCAAAGGGTTTATAGATACCTTTGGGGCATTTTGGGGTTGACCAAGCGATTGTGGGAATCCTTGGAGCTTTTGGTTGGACTATGGCTCTCTAAATGTGGAATGGCCTCAAATGAATGATGTTCAAGGGTTCAAGCTCCTTGATTCCTTCAAGAGAGGCAAGCCGGTATGTTCTAGGTCCTATTCGACTATCAATCACATAAGGACCTAACCAGTTTGTCGCAAACTTGTCCCTCAGATGGGACGGTAAATTAGAATTCTGTTGGTTCTCTTTTAAGACCAAGTCACCAACCTAAAATTCCCTCAAGTGGACCTTCATGTTGTATGCTTTCTTAAGTCGCTCTTGATAGATACGCAAATGCTCGAGAGCATTAACGCGTCGTTCATCGAGCAACGTAAGTTGGTCTAACCGGGCTTGCCATGCAGTGTCATCATCGATGAACTCTTGCATTGAAATGCATAGGGAAGGGATTTCCAACTCAAGAGGCATGACTACCTCGGAGCCATACACCAGTGAAAACGGAGTTGCCCCAGTGGGCGTCCGAATGCTAGTGCGATAAGCCCATAGGGCAAGCGAGATCTGAATGTGCCAATCCTTATGATTATCTGTGATAGTATTTTTGAGGATGGCGACTAGCATTTTGTTTGACGCCTCTGCTTGCCCATTTGCCTATGGATAATAGGGTGTTGAAAAACTGTGCTGAATTTTGTACTTTGTGGTCAAAGCACGCACATATTTATTCTTGAATGGTGTCCCATTATCCGACAGGATCTTGGATGGAATACCAAAATGACATATGATGTTATGCAAAATAAACTCTGTAATGCGGGATCCAGTCATAGAGGTTAGCGGAATTGCTTCCACCCACTTGGTGAAGTACTCTATGGCCGTGATGATGAATGTGTGATGACCCGACGACGTAGGGGAGATATTTTTGATTAGATCGAAGCCCCACTACGAAAAATGCCAAGCCGATTGGATCGGTTGCAAGGCCTGAGAAGGTACGTGTGTCAAATTAGCATGGTGTTGACACTTCACGCACTTCTTCACATATGCGCAACAATCTCGCTCTAAAGATGGCCAATAATAGCCCATGCGAAGAATGCGCTTTGCGATGGCCATACCGCTGAAGTGGCCACCACATGTACCATCATGTGCTTGGGTGATCGCCCAAGCGGACTCCTGCTGGTCCAAGCAATGGAGGAGGATTCCTTCATAGCTTCGACGATACAAAATGTCTCCTAGCAAGACATGTTTTGTCGCTTTCTGTTTGAATGATCTTTTCGTGGCTTGTGTCAATCCAAGTGGGAGAGTACCTAGCTTGAGGTAATCC
Source organism: Wollemia nobilis (assembly GCA_028583015.1). Classification (NCBI taxonomy): domain Eukaryota; kingdom Viridiplantae; phylum Streptophyta; class Pinopsida; order Araucariales; family Araucariaceae; genus Wollemia; species Wollemia nobilis. The sequence goes on from JAQPPZ010016856.1 coordinate 6,313,211, forward strand.
CTAATGGGTGTGTACCAATCCTGTTGATCAAAAACCTCGATGGTATGAACGACCAATCCCTCTTGAAGTTCATCCCTAGCAAAAGCTGAGCGGGAAAGAACTTGTAAAAATAGCGTTGTGTTGCTATTAAGAGGGGTCGGGGAGAACAAGGACCCCCAGTTGGCTCGAGTCGGACAATCATGGATTCGAGAGAACCTATCTTGAGATGGTTCAATCTGGATCGGGTGGATTCCTGGCATTAGATCAGAGCTTGCACGCTCCATCATGGATTGCGATAATGTTTTAACCTGAATGGTTGTCATTTCACCAGAAGGGTCTTGCGGGATTAGTGACCCCAAGGAGGCCATAGTATCCACAAAATGATTCGATGATCAAGGGAGTGCCTCGATGTCATACCATTCAAGTTGTGCCAGGAATTTGTCCACAAGGGCTTTGTAGGCCTGTAGAACTGGACATCTACATTGGAATATCCCCTTTACTTGATTGACAATTAACAGTGAATCACCAAAGATGTTCAATCGTTTAATGTTCATGGTGATTGTTGTCTGAAGACCTATGAGCAAGGCTTCGTATTCTGCATTGTTGTTGGTGCACGAGAAGTTTAATTTAAATGACAGAGGCATTGGAGCCCCTTGTGGAGTGAAGAATACAATTCCCGCGCCACCTCCTTGCTCACACTTAGAACCATCGAAGAATAGGGTCATGTCAGCCTGTGACTCAGGCTCATCAGAATCTGGCGATTCTAAAACATGAAAAACCCCATCATCCGGTAATTCTATGGTCAGAGGCTGATCGTCTTCAAGAGGAGCCTCTGCCAGTTGATCGACGATGACTTGACCTTTTATGGATTTTTGTCCAATGAATACTATGTCAAACTCCATCAACAACATGATCCATTTCATCGTGCGGCTACTATGATAAGTACGACTCATCATGTATCGCAATGGATTCTCCTTAGACACAACATACATCGTATTACTGAGCATGTAGTGGCGTAGCTTTTTGGTAGCAAACACCACGGCCAAGCAGAGCTTCTCAACGTATGCATAGTTAAGTTCATAACTGACCAGGGTGCGGCTAAGATAGTATGTAGCCTGTTCTTTGTGTAGTTCATTTTTCTGGGATAGCATGGTGCCGAGTGCCACCTCAGTGGCTGAGATGTATAAGTAGAACGACACTCCTGGTCTAGGTGGTGCCAATACTGGTGGCGAAGCCAAGTATTGTTTAATGTCATCAAAGGCGGACTGGCACTCGTCATCCCATTGAAATGCTACCCCCTTGTGCAATAATTTATTCATGGGTCGACACTTGTCAGATAACTACGCTATGAAGCGCTTAATCGACGCGACCTTTCCCTATAGACTCCTGAGCTGCTTGATGGTAGTTGGGGAAGCATTTCAAGGATTGCCTTGACTTTGTTTGGGTCTACCTCGATTCCTCATTTGGAGACTATGTAACCCAAGAGCTTTCTAGATGTGATGCCAAAGATGCACTTCTTGGGGTTTAGTCTGACTTTATGTTCCATGAGGCGATCGAGGATCTTGCTTAAGTCATCGAGATGATCTAGGCGCAAAAGAGATTTGGCCAACAAATCATCCATGTAATCTTCCAAAGTTTTGTGCATGTAATCATGAAAGATGTACGTCATGGCACGTTGGTAGGTGGCGCCAACATTTTTAAGGCCAAAAGGCATGACCTTATAACAAAATGTCCCCCAAGGCATTGTGAACGCCATTTTTAGTTGGTCCTCGGGATTGATACGAATTTGATTGTATCCTGAGAAACCATCCATGAGGGAAAGCATTTCATGGCCCACTGTAGCGTCTACCAATGCGTCAATGCTCAGCAAGGGGAAATCATCCTTAGGACTCGCTTTGTTTAGATCTCAAAAATCAGTGCATATGCGAATCCTCCCGTTGGGCTTTTTGATGGGAACCATGTTAGACAACCATGGCGGGTAATCCACGTAGATGACAAACTATGCATCCAACAACTTTTGTAGCTCGTCTTTGACCATTAAGGCCACTGTTGGGTGCATCTTACGTAGTTTTTGCTTCACTGGCTTGACTGTCGGATCAAGCGTCAGATTATGCATGACTAGCTACGGGTCTAGTCCCGACATGTCTTTGTATGACCATGCAAAAACCTCCTTCTTCTCTTTGAGAAGGGCAATGTAGTCGACTTGCTCTTTGGGGGATAGACTTACCCCCAGCTTGATGATTTGCAAATTCATTGGATCTGAGCCGATGTCTACATCAGTCATCTCCTCGATCGACATGTGGGATCCGTCCTCCAACTGGTGTGGAGTTGGAATCAGATGGATATCGTTTGCTGAATTTAGATCATCATTTGGAACATCAGGTTCCTCTTCAGCATGAAAGACATCCTGAGTCTATCCTAGAGTGAAATGGAACATCCCACCGCAGGGCCAGTACTCTGATGGGGATGGTGGTGTGTCAGTGCGATCCCAGTCGATAGCATCTAGATCTAGATACAATGACCGTGTCGGGTCGGCTGGATCATGGATGGGAGCGGTTAAGTCAATGGAGATCATGTTGATGAAATGATTGTAACCTCCATTACCGTAGGTGTGATGACTATGACATTCTGGATGTTCTTGGTGCTTTGGATCTGGCTCTGTGGGCACTGGCACAAATGGGTCAGCCCTATGCATGGAGATGAAGACAGGGTCCGCCCTAGGTACCGATGGTTTGATAGGGTCTCCAGGTGGGAGATGCTCTCTGTGTGCCTGAAGTGGCGGGTGCAGTAATTGCTATAACTGCACCGGGTTGAGGTGCCACCTATGTCTTGGACCTATGTGTAAATGTTCAAACATGTCATCTATGTCCAAAGGGTATCGTTGTCGCATCTATCGCATATGATTGAGATAAGCCATCTCAGTTTCATCTTCGTAGTCACTGTCAGAGATCCAAAGGCCCTCATTGGCTCCAACAGCTGCTTGCGACATAGGAATCCCATCTTGTTCGAGCAAATTAATGTGGTCCCATCGAGGTTGTTTTGCTCTCTACGAGGGGACCTGATTCTCTTGAAAGGGCATATGCTCAATTGGAGCACCTAAAGGGAACATTGTCATGAAGCTTTCTTGATAATCATCCATGGGATGTACTTGTGAATGATTGATGTCAGACTCGAAAGGATCCCAAGGTGCTACCTCGTATTTCGACTCATCTTTCGAAGACCCTTCTTGGTCTTGTCCATATCCCTCTTGTAGGGGAGTCCTTGAATTTTCTCCTTGTTTGGCCGAAAGGAAAGGGTTGTTATGGTCAACAAGGTTGGTTGTTAACAATGGGTGATAATCCCCCAATGTATATGTTGTGTGAGGATTGGCATATGGATCTAATGCCAACCCATCCTTGTTGCCTATCCCTAGGCCTTGCATGTTCTCCACCAAGATGTCTAGGGGCAAGGGGTGGTTGAACCCTACTCCCGACTTGTCATATGGCATTTGGTATCTTGGTTGGCAAAGAACACGCACTCCTTGCTCATATCGGCCCAACCCATATCCGTGCCAATTGCATTGGCCAAGATACCTCAAAGCAAAGTTCGGGTTGGACAGATAGTTGACATCCTCAGCAAAGGGTTCTTCGTCTTCGTTGTAGAAATGCAACGAACACCATTGTATTATTGCAGCATTGTATAAATACATTGTACAGTGCCGTGAATAGACACAGGCAACTGAACTCTGTTACAACAGTGTAACAGTAAGCGTAACAGTACGCTAATAATGTAATAGAGACAAATATTGTTTAGTATGCTAACATCCCCCTTTATTACATTATTTGGGTAATGTAATAACTAATAGCTATACTAACATCCCCTTACATTATTTTGCAATACAAAGTGAGCTGCGAAACAATTCAAATTTGACACGTCCAAGTGCCTTAGTGAAAATGTCTACAACTTGAGCATCGATGGGAATGTGTTGAAGCTGAATTTGGTGCTTTGGAACTTCATCTCGAATGAAATGACATTGTGTGTCAATGTGCTTTGTTCTTTCATGATGGACTGGATTCTTGACGAGGTTCAGAACACCCTGATTATCGTAGAACAAGTGTATTGGAGATTTTTATGGATGGCCCATACTTGTCAGAATGCGACGTAACCATATCACTTCGCACACAGCTTCATGTGCGGCGCGATACTCTGCCTCTGTTGATGAAATAGCAACCACCTATTGCTTCTTGTTGTGCCAAGAGACAGGACCGGATCCTAGATGAAAAATGTATCCAGAAGTTGACTTGCGATCATCAAATGATCCGACATAGTCGGAGTCCGTGTATCCTTGCAAGAAGAATTTGTTGTTCCTCTTGTATTCTAGGCCATATTCCATAGTACCACGGACATAGTGAAGAACACATTTTGTTGCTTTCCAATGAGTGGTCTTAGGATCCCGCATGAACCTCGAAAGATAGTTGACAAGAAATACGAGATCCGGCCTAGTATTGGTCGGATATATGAGACTCCCAATCAACTCGTCGATAAAGAGTACCATCTACCCGAGGTGAGTCATCATATCGTGATAATCGAAGTCCATTCTCCATCGGAGTTGCCATTGGCTTGCAATCAATCATGCGATATTTTTCCAAGCAATGTCTTGGCATATTTTTTCCGAGACACTTTGATGGAGTGCTCCTTCCGGCTGAATTCCGACCAAGACAATAATGGAGAAGTCCGAGATCCGTCATCTCAAAAGATTTGCACAAGTTTATTTTGACAGTAGAGATCATAGTTTCGAACTCCCCGTAATGAGCAGATCATCCACATAGAGTACAAGCAACACTATCTCAGAACCCTGTTTCTTGAAATAGAGGTTTGCATCTAACAAACATCTCTTAAATCCATGCTGCATAAGGTGATTGTCCATTTTTATATACCAAGATCGAGGAGCTTGTTTCAGACCATACAAGGATTTGACCAATTTGCAAACTTTCTGCTGTTGGCCTTCCACTTCAAATCCTTCAAGCCGAGTCATATAGACTTCTTCTTGGAGATCACCATTTAGAAAGGCACTTTTTACATCCATCTGGTGAAATTTCCACCCATATTGTGCTGCCATAGCACACATAACCCGAATTGTGGTCATCCGAGCAATAGGTGCAAAATTTTCCTCGTAGTCAATGCCTTCCTTTTGAGCATAGCCCTTTGCAACAAGCCGGGCCTTATGCTTATCAATTGTTCCATCTGCCTTGTACTTGACTTTGTATACCCATTTGTAGCCAATGGGCTTCTTTCCATGCAGCAGATCAACAAGCTTCCAAGTTTTATTTTTCATCAGAGACTCATACTTTGTATCCATAGCGGCCTTCCACTGAGGCTCACTGAGAGCATCTTGCACTGATGCAGGTTCAAGACTATCTATGGTAGACATGAATGCCCTGTCATCATCAATATCCATATCCTCTACTTCTGTACTTGGAGTCATAGAAAGTTCCTCAAAATATTGACAAAGATCATCAACCTCACCAGTTTCTCTGACTTCTCTTTCCTTTTGAGCCATACTGTGTGTATGAGGTCTATCCAAATTCAAATTGGGAGGAGTGAATAAATTTGCATCTCTGATTGTATTTGTACACCATTTAGGATTCTTCTTTGGTGGTGGTGAAGAAGATGTAGAAGGACCTCCTGTCTGTGTTGACGAAGGAATATTCTCTTCCTTAGTTTCCACAATATCTTGGTGTACATTAGATGTGCTCTGTGATGTGAAAGCTTCATCAAAGACAACATCTCTCGCTGATATGAATTTTCTTGGTCAAAGGATCTATCAACCGATATCCTTTAGAGTGCTCGTCATAACCAAGAAAAATACATCTCAGTGTTTTCTCATCTAGCTTCTTCCTTTTCTCTTTCGGTATGTGCATGAAATCTTGACATCCAAAAATACGTAGATGAGATATGGAGGGTTTTCGACCACTCCATGCTTCCTATGGAGTCATTCCTTTTAGGGAATTTGTGGGTGCCCTATTCAACAGATACACTACAGTGGTGACATCTTCTGCCCAATATTGTTGCCCAAGAGTAGCTCCTGTGAGAATACAACAAACCATTTCCATGATAGAACGGTTCCTTCTCTCAGCAACTCCATTTTGCTGAGGAGTATAGGCATTTGTTAACTGTATCTTGATCCCATGCTTATCTAGGAATGCATAAAATTCATTAGAGGTAAACTCTCCCCCTCGATCTGAACGGAGGGTTTTAATAGAAGCCCCTGAATCCTTCTCAACGGATTTCTTGAACTACTGGAAGAATGCGAAAGCTTCAGATTTCAGTTGGAGAAAGAAAACCCACATCTTTCGTGAGTAGTCATCTATGAATAACTAAAAGTACCTCTTCCCTCCACAACTTTGGGGTGTGAAAGGACCGCACAGATCGGTATGAATTAACTCTAGAGGTTTTCATGCTCTTGTTGAGCTCTTCTCAAATGGTACTCTATGCTGCTTTCTTGCCAAGCAGTCAGAGCACACTAGCAATGTGGCTGAAAGGAAAGGAAGACCCTTTACCATCTCATACTTGCTGAGCTCAAGTAAGTAGCCAGAACTTAGATGCCCATATCTCTTGTGCCATAGGGAAGTTGCCTCCTTGGTAGAGATAGTCATGGCAACATGTGGAGTAGAGATAGCATCTAGTGCAAATAAGCCGTGCTTATATGAAGCTATTGCAACTGCTTACCCTTCCTGGTAATGGTACAACACTTCTTTCCATTCTCAACATGAAATTTGACAACCATATTTCTATCCAGGATTTGTGTCACTGACAACAAATTGTTAGCCAATCCCGAAACATAGAGGACTTTGTCAATCTGACACTTGCCATCAAGAAGATTGACTGAAACTGTACCCTCTCCCTGAACCCTGTAGGTTTTATCATTAGCAATGGTGACAGGTTTGCCCTCCTTGGCCACAAATGATTCAAACCACGATCTGTCGCCAGTCATGTGTTTGCTAGCTCCAGAATCGACATACCAAACGGGATCCCTCTATGTGGAATCTGTGGTAGTCATGAGCACCTTGTGTGCCCATTCGTAATCCGAGTCGATTCTTCAACAGCAACATTCACCTGGGGTTGCTTGTTTTTATTTTGTGGTTTGTTTTGGCCTTTCTGCTTTTTCTTATGCCAACACCTGTTGGTGTCATGGTTGTCTTTCTCACAGATCTTGCACCACCTCTTCTTCTGTTGAGGTTGTTTGCCTTTTCCTTTCATATCTTGTTGAGAATTTCCTCCTTTCTGAAAGTTTCCTCCTTTTTGTCCATTACCTTTCTTCCTAGAACCCTGCCTGTTGGTGTATAGGGTTGTATTGGAAGAATCATCCTTGTGAAGTTGGCGTGCCTCCTGTTGTTGAAGCAGATTGACCAACTCGATGTAGGTAATTTGTCGTTGAGACACCTGGATGGAGGTTATCAACATATCAAATGAAGAAGGTAAAGCTCTCATCACAAGTGAAATGAGAAGCTTTTCATCCACAGTATCTTCGAGAGAAATCAATTTCTCTTTCAACTCAGACACTCTGCACAGAAAGAGTTCAACTGTTTCACCCTATCTCAAACTTAGGTTATGAAGTTGTTGTTGAAGATGAAGAATGGTGGATTCATTCTTCCCCTCATAGATGGTTCTAAGGGCATTCCATGCCTCTTTACCACTTTCTTTGTCAGCTATATGAGGTTGCACTTCATCTGAAATAGCAAACAAAATGAGCACCTTTGCTCGACCGTCTTTCTTGTCAAAAGCTATCTGATCTGCTAAAGGACCTATGGATCCTGCTGTTGGTGAAGGCCTAGTTGCTACTCCAGTAAAAATATCCCGCAAATCTTCCATTTGGAGAATAGCCTTTATCTTATGTTTCCATGGTGTATAATTTGGACCTTTCAATAACTGATGCGGATCGGTCATCAACTTTGCAACAACGGCCATAGTGAAGGTTCCTTATATCACCAATTGGTCCCCCTTTCGATATACCTTTTGCTAGGCCAATATACCATACAAAATACCCACCCTTACGTGAGGGAAACTATAGGTATTTAGAAAGATCAACAAAAATCACCCGCCCTTATGTGAGGGAGACTATAGGTGAGTTTTAGAGATCATACGATACGTGGAACATAAGCGGTACTGAAAGGGAATCGCCTTGTTGATGGCACCTACCATAGAAGATTCTTCTCATGCGTGGGGCGTAACTTCCCCTAAACACTATGAAGAATACTTCATCAAGATTTACTCCTAAACACAAGTGCGATAAAGGGTAGTGGATGGAGTAAAAAAATGCAAAAATGGCGTACTTATTCCTCCTCGACGATTTATAAAGAACAAGCTCAGATGTCGTTATAGCAGCTATATTAGGCGATGGATACAGTAGCCAAATCACGACAGCTTTACCTGTAAGTGCTGGCCAGAGGTATCACAAATACCGAATGCTGCAGTGCAATAAAATTGCACAGATGGGTTTTAAATATTTCGGGGACTTAGGGAGTGTTTTGATTTTAATTTTTAATGTTATAGTGCAAAAAATGAAATATGCAACATACAACAAAAAAAATGCCCACAAGAATAACCCACAAGGTGTCGGTCACAGCCGAAAATGCACCTTTTACAATGCCAAATTGCTATTTTTCGAAAAATTACTCACTATCCCCCTTTGATTTTTTGAAAAAATATCCCCCCTTAAAAATTCTCTTTTAACAAAGTATTTTAATAATTACTATACTTTTAAAATTAAAATAAATAATTTTAATTTATATAGTTTTAAAACTTATAAAAAATAAATTAAAATTAAATTTTAATTTATAAAGTTTAAAAAACTATAAAAAATAAATTAAAATTAAAAATTTTAATTAAAAAATAATAATTAAAAAACACTTTGCAAAAAAAATATACCTTTGGGGGGAGTCGGCGGGATTTGAACCCCCGACCTGTAGGCTCCCTGAGCCTTACCGCACGGCTCACGACCACGTGAGCCAGCGGGCTGATCCGAGAGGATCAGTCAACCTCCTCCCTTTTCAACGCCCCGATGCTCCTCCTCCTCTGCAAATCGGCCTCCGGTATGCTGCTCCGTCGAGCTCTTCCGCTTCGTCCTCCACAGGCTTCCGGTTTTTTTTTTCTTTTCGAAAAAATTTCGCCGCTCCGCAGGTGTTTTTTTTTTTTCTCAAAAAAAAACGGGTGGGTGGGGGGAAGGGCGCGCGTGGCGCAATTCGCGCTGCGTGCAAATTTGTTTTCCCGGGGGGGGGGTTTATACCCCCTTCAATTCCCGCGCGGCCGAGAATTTAAAATTCCCGCGCGGGGGGGGGGGGCTCTCCCCGCCTTTTGCATGGGCCTGTCGCGCGACAGGGGCCTGGGCGCTCTGTCGCGTGATGTGACAGTTCCTGTCGCATGGCCCTGTGCGCTCTGTCGCGTCGTGCGATAGCTCTATCGCGTGGCGCGACAGTTCCTACGTGCTCTGTCGCATGGTGCGACAGCTCTGTCACGTTGTGCGACGTCACGTCGTGCGACAGGAACGCACTGTTCACGTGGCACGAGAGGAACGCACACGGCCTGTCGCGTCCCTTACGTGCGAACGAGCCTGTACGTAGCGACAGGGGGCTCTGGCCACCCGTGACGTAGTGCGCCAACTGGGGGTTGGGGGTGCGATCTTTCACGCTCCGTCCCCTTCCTCCTCCGCAGCGCGGGCCTCCGTCCTCTGCCTGGATTTCCTGGACGCTGGATTTTTATTTTCGCTGCTACGTCGCGCGATTATCTAGGCCCCCATAAACAAAGTTTGTCTGATTGGGTGGGTAACCTAGAGGAACCACAGAGCCAATGGGGAGTCGAGGTCGCCCCATATCCTGCATGGACTCAAGCATGGGCGTTGCTACAATGTTCCTCACTAGATACTCCCCCAGGCCCATGCTGGCCATTTCAATGATGACCGTTGGCAGTTGAGGGGGAGCGAATGGGAGTCCTTCCTGATTCCACTCCATGTGGGGCGAACTAGGCATCTCGACTTCCATTCTACTTGGCATCTCTTCTGTTGAGATGGTTGAGACGAGAGGTGTCTCCTATTCGATGGGTTTCTTTCCCTTGTCCTTGGATATGGCCACCGTAGGTGGCATCGTTGTTGAAGGACCAGCGAAAGAAGATGGACCCGACTGAGGGCTTGACAGATTAATCACTGGAGATGCCTATAGAATTGGACCTTGTTGAGATGGATTCAATTGAAAATCCACATGTGTTGAGGGAAGGTTCGATTGCAGCATGAATTGCACTGTATTGTAGTATTTGAAAGGCTCCAAGTCCACAAGGACTACATGCACCTGTCCTTCAAATGTATACTTCAGGAACTGATGAGCTATTGAAGGGACACACTTCATGTCCCTGATCCAAGGTCGCCCCAGTAAGATATTATAAGCCATCTCGCCTTCCAAAATGTGGCACAATGTATGAATCATCTTTTGTCCCACTTGGATGGGTAGGACAATTGTGCCAACTGTCGAGCAGATTGCATCGTTGAATGCTCGCAGTGTGTAATTAGAAGCCACAATGTGAGATGTTGTCAACTTCAAATGTTTCAATGTTGTTGTAGTGATGATATTACTCGACGAGCCAGTGTCCACCAACACTCTCTTATATGGAATCCTGTTGACCCGTGCAATAACGTGCAGGGGTGGATCCGCCACATCACCAGTCACCACTTTCAATTCATCTTCTCTAAAGGTGATGATTGGTTTTGTACATTGTTTGACATGCCCCACAAAATTGTTGAAAGAGTTCGCTTCGTGGGGCTACAGCTCGATAGCTTTTAAAATATCCATTAGAGCTTCCCGATGGGGCGCTAATTATTGAATTAGCTCGTATATGGAGAGCCTAGCCGACGTGGTCCTTAGACTTTGGGTAAGTCTAGTCCAAATCGTAGCCACCGGTCTAGGCGAGGGAAGTTGCGTAGGGGGTTGTTGCGGCTATGACGTCGATGGAACTGTAGACACCAAAATAGCACCAATCCAATTAGGTGACAACAAGCGCTGATCTCTTTGACACAAACAGCCCCCAGGGTAGCCCATAGAGGTTAAACAGTGGTTTTAACCACTCGCACAGTAGTTTTGCAAGTCAAAAATTAATTTGACACCTTTTAGGTACTTTGCTAGTTATTCGCTCCACCCCGAAACAAGTACAGACTGGTACTCTTTCTACCTAGGAACGAATTCTAGCGCTCATTTTGGGGTGGAACAAATATCAGGTTTGACTGGAAGAAAGTCAAGCCTCGGCACAGGACAACTCGGATCTGCCACTTGACTCTCCATTCACCACATGGGAATGAGAGTGAGTTTTTCAGGACAACCCGGATCTGCCACTTGACTCTCCATTCATTGCATGGGAGTGAGAGTGGGCTTTTTCATGACAACTCAAATTAGCTACTTAACTCGCCCTTCATTGCATGGGAGTGTGAGTAGGTTCATTTGAGCATGCAAGCGATTACAAAAGCGATTATGAAATCCTTGATCAAGGAGAAGTCTTCTCTTCACAGAAAAAGCATTCATGCAAACTAGCACTTTTGCATGTTAATTCAAGAGACCACTTGGGTCTATAAAATGGTGAATTTCTTCACCCAAAAGGATGGATAGAAGAAGGAGCATTTGAGCAATGAAGTGCTGCTATTTTACCAACTTACGATTCGTACACCCAATTTTTTGACTACATTATCCTGTCAATTCGTCGACAACGCATCACAACAGGTTTTGGATTCATCCCAAGCGGATTGGTGTCAAAAAAAAATCTCAACCGACAGGTGGTTTGCCTTCGAGCATCCCTTGCCTTATTGTAGGTTTACTCGTTTCACCCAGGAACGAATACCAGTTGCTGCAGGTTTACTCGTTTCACCCCGGGACGAATACCAGTCTATTGCAGGTTTATTCGTCCTTCCCCGAAACGAATACCGATCTACGTCGAACTTGGTGACTGTTTCTTTTGCAGCATTTTATTAGTTACGTATTTATGCTTTTGTCAAGTTTTCAGTTTATTTGGACTCATTTTAACCATCATTACATTTATCTTTTATGGTAACCTTTCATATTCGTTATTTTATTTTTCATACACAGGTGCTACTGATTCTTTGTTTTTTTCTTTGAACGCAGATTTTCAGCATTAGAGGAGCAGCGAGGAATCTACTTTTACCAACACAAGTGGCGGCAATGTTTTGGTTCGCCCATCTTATATGTGGGCACGCGGAAGGAGGAATTTTGAAACAAGTTGTAAAAGACCAACATTTAACGCTCTCCTGTCTCCTAAAAAGGAAGGAGACGTATTGTAACACATTACTGAAAGAATATCAATAAAAAGGGTCGTATTTTATATTGCTTTTATATCTTGTGTTCATTCATTTGTGTTCTTTCCTTTTAATGCAATTTTGTTTAGTCTTTCCTTTTTCTTCCGGAATCTCATGCTTTCAATGGCGATCACGGTGGGGTATGGCTTTCAATGCCATACCAAGGCATGGGGGGTGCTATCCCGCCACCCCTCCCAAGGCCCCAAGTTCCCCACAACCTGCAACGGGAACAAATCAAAGAGGAGGAGCTCAAATCCCCTGATACAAGCAATGCACTTCCAAAGCACTTAGAGTCGATAGAGACCAAGATTTTGGGGCTCCAAAAGCCCAACTTATGCGAGACTCCTCTCACAGAAGATCAACCCCTGGTTGTAGAGCTACTTGATGATGAGGTATTCCATATCTCAGAATCACCAGATTCTAATGAGCCTGACTCTCTCGCCAAAGATGAGTCAGCATATGCAATCACACCATGGGACTCGTTTGAGTCAGACAACAATAATTCACAAGTGGTCCCTATGGATGATCATCACAAAATTCTCCTAACATTATTCCCTTTGGAGGCTCCCATCGAGCTCGTGCCATTGGAAGAAAATTAGGTCCCCCCGCAAAACGTGAAACAACCCCACGAGGACCACATCACTCTGCTCGAACAAGAAGAGCCTAGAATGTCACAGACAGCTATCGGGGCCAACGAGGGCCTTTGGGTCTTCGACAATGATTATGAAGATGAAACTGAGATGGAATATCTCAATCATGCACGACGACATAATCACCCTGTAACCCATGAAGAACTGATGGCACAACTAGGCATAATATTAGGGCATGAGTGGCGCATAGACCCATCCCACTAGAATCAAATGTTGATTCTGCTCCTTTGGGAAGATCACGAGCAACTTCCACCAAGAGATATCATAGCACCATCAGTGTCGAGGGTGGACCCTATCCTCCTCTCCATGCATAAGGCCGATCCATTCGTGCCCATCCCTACAAAGCCAGATCCGATGCACAATGATAATCACGCTGGGGGTACCTCTATTCCCTTAAGAGCAAGTGGATTACACCAAACACTCCAAAGGTGTCCATAAACCCTTTGGTCAACCTTAAAATCTCCAAGGATTCTCATAATCGCTTGGTCATCCCAAAAAGCTCCAAGGATTATCACAATCGCTTGGTCATCCCAAAAAGCTCCAAGGATTATCACAATTGCTTGGTCATCCCAAAAAGCTCCAAGGATTATCACAATCGCTTGGTCATCCCAAAAAGCTTTAAGGATTATCGCAATCACTTGGTCACCCTAAAATCTCCAAGGATTATCACAATCACTTGGTCACCCTAAAAGCTCCAAGGATTATCGTAATCTCTTGGTCAACCCCAAAATCTCCAAGGATTATCGTAATCTCTTGGTCAACCCCAAAAGCTCCAAGGATTATCGCAATCTCTTGGTCAACCCCAAAAGCTCCAAGGGTTATCGTAATCCCTTGGCCACCCCAAAATCTCCAAGGATTATCATAATCGCTTGGTCAAGAAAATCCAAAAAAAAAAAACAAACAAACTCATCAAAAACAAACAAAATCTGCATCTCACTTTCATGCATACTTCGACAATCAAAATACATATAGCTGCATCAACATTACATTCATCCATTGCATATTGTTGATCACACAAGGCAAAGGCACCATAGACTGTCATTATTTGGCAAATCCACCACCTTTCACATTTTCCATTTTGAAAACAATACAATAAAAATAAACGACAATCACCATTTCGCCATATCATAAATCAGTTGTCATCTAATGTATCTAGAGTTTTCATCATTCAGCTGTCATTAGATCTCTAGCAAATAATTGTACAAAGTCAAACGGATGTTACAACGGTAGAGTTTTACTTGAAATACACCTTGTTACGTAGCATCCCATCATAAGTTCAAAAACACATAAAAACAAATTCCCAAGTTGTGTCAATGAAAGATGAAACCTGCCAGTAATCTAGGTCACCATAAGAGAAATAGTTATCTCACTCATCCCCCTGTGCGAATGACCCCAAGAATGCTGAGAGTTTACAAAAGGACAAGCATCCTCCCTACCCAATTCCCCAAGCATCCCAAAGTTCTCAAAAGTTGCAAAACATCAAAAATTTGCAAAAGTCAAAACTCCAAAATTTGATATCCAAGGTGAACACATAAAAAGGCACAAACAACAGTGATTCTCGTCACTCCATATCCAAATCCCTTTCTCAAAATAAAAAAAAATCAAACAAAAATAAACAGTGATTTTTATCACTACAAAAGAGCAAGTATCCCAATACAATTGAAGAAAATAAGGGAGTTGAACTTGAATCCCTGGAAATCTTAGCATTTCGACAGGTCATAAGGCAAGCCTCAGTACCGGTTTGGTGGATAGCCTATCAGTAACTGGTGGTAAACCTCCTGCATGATGATATATCTGTCACATTAACTTGTGTGCAGATCAATGTTTGCATGTGGATGAGCTAGCTTATGGTAACCTAGATAGTATCGTAGATTAATCTGACTAAATACGACAAAGGAGTTAGTGGAGCTAATTGGGTGATCCTCGATACGAGTTTGGTTGATAGCCTATCTGGCACTGGTGGTATCCCGACAAATACCACATCAACGAACTCAATTGCACACACAGGGATGTGAAATAACTTGGTCAACGACAAGTCCGATTCATACCTTGTTCAAAGTCTTGTCAGATAAAAGTACAGCCTTGGCTAGTTAGTTAAAACATCTAAGTCTCAGGAAAACCTAGCTACATTCTATGCCAACCGTTGTATACAATCCCTTCTTATATCATCATAAAAAAAAAAAAAAAAAAAAAATGCAAAATACAAAAACACAGTTGTCATATGCCACGTCATTCCACAAAGTCATACCATAAGTATAGCAAGCCAGTCAATCTTGTACAATCTATGGTGCCATCGACTAGTTATCAACAAATCATTTCATTCATTCCATATGCACACATCATATAATTAGCAACATCGCAATCATAATCCCACATGCATACATCATCATAAACAAACATTTCAAAAAAAAAACAGCAAACAAATGCACAAAAAAAAAAAAGAGAGCAATAAAACTGTCCAATGAGAGTGCTTTTGCACTTGACATTTCGGGCATGCAAAACCAATGTCGAGGTCACAAATCCTTGCTATCCTACTCCCTAAGAAGGCTATCATAGTCGGACCGCTCCCCGGGACAACGAATTTTCGAGAATTTCATCCCCAAATGGCGTCACCAAAACGGGTCAAAACCCACCCAAAAATAGCAATAACATTGCCGAACGAAGGTGCATTTGCGCCTGACATTCTTGGCATCCAAAACAGACGTTGGGGTTACAAATTGTCATTATCCTACTCCCTAATAAGGCTACCATAGCCGGACCGCTCCACGGGAAGACGGATTTTTGCCAATTTTAGCTTCACAATGCATCACAAAAAGGGTTTCAACCCACCAAAAATAGGTCTAAATGTCAGAAAACTGCACGCACATTCAATGGTAAACATCTAAAGGCACCCTCACTTAAGTCATCTTGGTTCAAGCGACTCGTCGCTTCTCTCATGTCAGTCATTCCCTCATTGATTCGTTGCTTGAGGGGGTAGTCACACTTAGTCACCAATCAACAACAATATACCCAATCATGGTAATGACACGCATTCAAAGAATCATTGACAAAGACAATCACGCCCCTGCTTGGGGCAGCAAACAAGCAATAATCACAAATTGATCAAACACTTGGCATTCCTGAAGCATGAACACAAGGTTCCCCCGTGGACAAAAGGTTGCGCCCTTTGCCTATTCATGATTGATCAATGTCCAAGCTCAAGTCACACCTCACAAAAATAGGTTAATACTTGAAATCAAGTTCCTTAGCTCGTCAGAAGCAAGGATTCAAGAATGCATGCCATTTCCATACTTGGGGCATCAAGAGTTGGTTAGGTTACTAAGAGACCCTAATCATTAGTGCTTTGGTTATTTATTTTTGCTCGACGTTTTGCTTTGCACAACGCTTCCCAAAAAGGGTCATTTGTAGACACCAAAACAGCACCAATCCGATTACATGACAACAAGCGCTGATTGCATTGACACAAACAGCCCCCAAGGCAGCCCACATAGGTTAAACAGTGGTTTTAACCACTCGCACAGTAGTTTTGCAAGTCAAAAATCAATTTTGCACCTTTTAGGTACTTTGCTAGTTATTTGCTCCACCCCGGAATGAGTACAGACTGGTACTCGTTCTACCCAAGAATGAATTCCAGTGCTCGTTTCGGGGTGGGATGAATATCAGGTTTGACTGGCAGAAAGTCAAGCCTTGGCACAGGACAAATCAGATCTGCCACTTGACTCTCCATTCACCGCATGGGAATGAGAGTGAGTTTTTCAGGACAACCCGGATCTGCCACTTGACTCTCCATTCATTGCATGGGAGTGAGAGTGGGCTTTTTCATGACAAATCAAATTAGCTACTTAACTCACCCTTCATTGCATGGGAGTGTGAGTAGGTTCGTTTGAGCAAGCAGAAGCAGTTATGAAATCCTTGATCAAGGAGAATTCTTCTCTTCACAAGAAAAAGCATTCATGCAAACTAGCACTTTTGCATGTTAATTCAAGAGACCACTTGGGTCTATAAAATGGTGAATTTCTTCACCCAAAAGGATGGACAAAAAAAGGAGCATTTGAGCAATGAAGTGCTACTGTTTTACCGACTTATGATTCGTACACCGATTTTCTGACTACATTATCCTATCAATTCGTCGACAACACATCACAATAGGTTTCGGATTCATCCCAAGTGGATTGGTGTTGAAACAAAATCTCAATCGGTAGGTGGTTTGCCTTCGGGAATCCCTTGCCTTATTGCAGGTTTACTCGTTTCACCCAGGAACGAATACCAGTTGCTACAGGTTTACTCGTTTCACCCCGGGACGAATACCAGTCTGTTGCAGGTTTATTCGTCCTTCCCCGAAATGAATACCGATATGCATCGAACTTGGTGACTGTTTCTTTTGCAGCATTTTATTAGTTATGTATTTATGCTTCTGTCAAGTTTTTAGTTTATTTGGACTCATTTTAACCATCATTACATTTATCTTTTACGGTAACCTTTCATATTCGTTCTTTTATTTTTCATACATAGGTGCTACTGATTCTTTGTTTGTTTCTTTGAATGCAAATTTTAAGCATTAGAGGAGCAGCGAGGAATCTACTTTTACCAACACAAGTGGCGGCAATGTTTTGGTTCACCCATCTTATATGTGGGCACGCAGAAGGAGGAATTCTGAAACAAGTTGTAAAAGACCAACATTTAACGCTCTCCTATCCCCTAAAAAGGAAGGAGACGTATTGTAACACATTACTGAAAGAATATCAATAAAAAGGGTCGTATTTTATATTGCTTTTATATCTTGTGTTCATTCATTTGTGTTCTTTCCTTTTAATGCAATTTTGTTTAGTCTTTCCTTTTTCTTTCGAAATCTCGTGCTTTCAATGGCAATCATGGTGGGGTATGGCTTTCAATGCCATACCAAGGCATGGGGGGTGCTATCCCGCCACCCCTCCCAAGGCCCCAAGTTCCCCACAACCTGCAACGGGAACAAATCAAAGAGGAGGAGCTCAAATCCCCCGATACAAGCAATGCGCTGCCAAAGCACTTAGAGTCGATAGAGACCAAGATTTTGGGGCTCCAAAAGACCAACTTATGCGAGACTCCTCTCACAGAAGATCAACCCCTAGTTGTAGAGCTACTTGATGATGAGGTCTTCCATATCTCATAATCACCAGATTTTGATGAGCCTAACTCTTTTAGCAAAGACAAGTCAGCATATGCAATCGCACCATGGGACCCATTTGAGTCAGACAACAATAATTCGCAAGTGGTCCCTATGGATGATCATCACAAAATTCTCCTAACATTATTCCCTTTGGAGGCTCCCATAGAGCTCATGCCATTGCAAGAAAATCAAGTCCCCCCACAAAACATGGAACAACCCCACGAGGACCACATCACTCTGCTCAAACAAGAAGAGCCTAGAATGTCGTAGACAGCTGTCGAGGCCAACGAGGGCCTTTGGATCTTCGACAATGATTATGAAGATGAAACTATGATGGAATATCTCAATCATGTGCGACGGCACAATCACCCTGTAACCCATGAAGAACTGATGGCACAACTAGGCATAAGATTAGGGCATGAGTGGCGCATAGACCCAGCCCACTGGCATCAAATGTTGATTCCGCTCCTTTGGGAAGATCACGAGCAACTTCCACCAAGAGATATCATAGCACCATCAGTGCCGAGGGCGGACCCTATCCTCCTCTCCGTGCATAATGTCGATCCATTCGTGCCCATCCCTACAGAGCCAGATCCGGTGCACAATGATAATCATGCTAGGGGTACCTCTATTCCCTGAAGAGCAAGTGGATTACACCAAATGCTCCAAAGGTGTCCATAAACCCTTTGGTCAACCCTAAAATCTCCAAGGATTATCACAATCACTTGGTCATCCCAAAAAGCTCCAAGGATTATCACAATCACTTGGTCATCCCAAAAAGCTCCAAGGATTATCACAATCGCTTAGTCATCCCAAAAAGCTCCAAGGATTATCACAATCGCTTGGTCATCCCAAAAATATCCAAGGATTATCGCAATCACTTGGTCACCCTAAAAGCTCCAAGGATTATCACAATCACTTGGTCACCCTAAAAGCTCCAAGGATTATCGTAATCTCTTGGTCAACCCCAAAAGCTCCAAGGATTATCGTAATCTCTTGGTCAACCCAAAAAGCTCCAAGGATTATCGTAATCTCTTGGTCAACCCCAAAAGCTCCAAGGATTATCGCAATATCTTGGTCAACCCCAAAAGCTCCAAAGGTTATCGTAATCCCTTGGCCACCCCAAAATCTCCAAGGATTATCATAATCGCTTGGTCAAGAAAATCCAAAAAATAAAAATAAACTCATCAAAAATAAACAAAATCTGCATCTCACTTTCATGCATACTTCGACAATCAAAATACATATAGCTGCATCAAAATTACATTCATCCATTGCATATTGTTGATCACAAAAGGCAAAGGCACCATAGACTATCATTATTTGGCAAATACACCACCTTTCACATTTTCCATTTTGAAAACAATACAGTAAAAATAAACGACAATCACCATTTTTCCATATCATAAATCAGTTGTCATCTAATGTATCTAGAGTTTTCATCATTCAGCTGTCATTAGATCTCTAGCCAAGAATTGTACAAAGTCAAACGGATGTTACAACGGTAGAGTTTTACTTGAAATACACCTTGTTACGTAGCATCCCATCACAAGTTCAAAAAAACATAAAAACAAATTCCCAAGTTGTGTCAATGAAAGATGAAACCTGCCAGTAATCCATGTCACCATAAGGGAAATAGTTATCTCACTCATCCCCCTGTGTGAATGACCCCATGAATGCTGAGAGTTGGCAAAAGGACAAGCATCCTCCCTACCCAATTCCATAAGCATCCCAAAGTTCTCAAAAGTTGCAAAACATCAAAAATTTGCAAAAGTCAAAACTCCAAAATTTGATATCCCAAGGTGCACACATCAAAAGGCACAAACAACAATGATTCTCGTCACTCCGTATCCAAATCCCTTGCTCAAAATAAAAACAAATCAAACAAAAATAAACAGTGATTTTTATCACTACAAAAGAGCAAGTATCCAAATACAATTGAAGAAAATAAGGGAGTTGAACTTGAATCCCTGGAAATCTCAGCATTTCGACAGGTCATGAGGCAAGCCTCAGTACCAGTTTGGTGGATAGCCTATCGGTCACTGGTGGTAAACCTCTCGCATGACAATATATCTGTCACATTAACTTGTGTGCAGATCAATGTTTGCATGTGGATGAGCTAGCTTATGGTAACCTAGATAGTACCGTAGATTAATTTGACTAAATACGACAAAGGAGTTAGTGGAGCTAATTGGGTTATCCTCAGTACAGGTTTGGTTGACAACCTATCTGGAACTGGTAGTATCCTGACAAATACCACATCAACGAACTCAATTGCACACACAGGGATGTGAAATAACTTGGTGAACGACAAGTCCGATTCATACCTTGTTCAAAGTCTTATCAAATAAAAGTACAGCCTTGGCTAGTTAGTTAAAACATCTGAGTCTCAAGAAAACCTAGCTACATTCTATGCCAACCATTGTATACAATCCCTTCTTATATCATCATCAAAAAAAAAAAAATGCAAAATACAAAAACACAGTTATCATATGCCACGTCATTTCACAAAGTCATCCCATAAGTATAGCAAGCCAGTCAATCTTGTACAATCTATGGTGCCATCGACCAGTTATCAACAAATCATTTCATTCATTCCATATGCATACATCATATAATTAGCAACATTGCAATCATAATCCCACATGCATACATCATCATAAACAAACATTTAAAAAAAAAATAGCAAACAAATGCACAAAAAAAAAAGAGAGCAATAAAACTGTCCAATGAGAGTGCTTTTGCACTTGACATTCTGGGCATGCAAAACCGATGTCGGGGTCACAAATCCTCGCTATCCTACTCCCTAAGAAGGCTATCATAGCCGGACCGCTCCCCGGGATGACGGATTTTTGAAAATTTCATCCCCAAACGGCGTCACCAAAACGGTGTTAGAATATGTTAGTATATCGTATATTACATTAAATGTTTTAACTATTTCAGTTGAGAAACTGCCCAGCATAGTTGAGAAACTACCTCAACGGAGTTCCTTGTAAGTCTTATAAATTTATCATGAATATGAAGAGCAAGGTAATGCTTCAGTTTCTAACATGGCATCAGAGCATTGAACGTTTTTGGGCAATGTGATTTGCATTTACCACTCCAAACACTATTGCAGACGGAGCCATAGCCTGAGAAGCGTGGAAGCACATAAAGTTTGCGTGAGACAATACGTCTACTGCAGACGAAGCCATGGCGTGAGACACAGCTAGCAAACGACGGCATTTTTTTGCGTGAGACACAGCCAACAAACGGCGGCATCATTTTGCGTGAGACGCAGCCAGACGACAGCCAGCAAACGGCCTGATTTTTTTTTCAAAGATCGCAGCCAAACAATTACAAAATCATCAGCCCCCTGGTGATGTGGAGAGCACGCGATTTTGTGAAGAGCACAGCCAGCAATTGGCATGAGCCTGGTGATGTGGAGAGCACGTGATTTTGTGAAGAGCACAGCCAACAATTTGCGTGAGACACAACCAGCAATCATTTTGCGTGAGACGCAGCCAGCAAACGGCGGCATCATTTTGCGTGAGACGCAGCCAGACGACAGCCAGCAAACGGCCTGATTTTTTTTCAAAGATCGCAGCCAAACAGTTACAAAATCATCCGCCCCCCTGGTGATGTGGAGAGCACGCGATTCGATTCTGTGAAGAGCACGCGCTTTGCCCGGTATTGATCTCCTATTTTTTTTAAAAACAAAATCATTAATGTTTTTAACAAAAACTGTGTTGTTTTCTTTCCATCCGGTGGAGTAGCCGAGATGGTCTTGTGCTAAAAAGCTTGGGACATAGGGTGCAGGTTCAACTCCCGCCCTTCCCCTTTTTGCAAGGTGTCACGGTTCTTTAAGAAGTTGCTGCAAACAATTAATGACGTCCAAAATTTTTTTTGATGCCTCAAGGATTGTGTTGACGCCTCGTCATTTGTTTTGACGCTCCAAGAAGTTTTTTTTATGTTGTCCTTGTTTTTTAAAGACGTGTAAATTGTTCCAAGGCATGTTCAAAGGCATTATAGGGGGGAATTCCCATTTTTTCAAAACCCTCAGAAGAAGTAGCAACTCAAAAGGTGCATTTTCGATTTTACTCGACACCTTCTTTTTGTCAAATTTGGGTGCATTTTCGGTTGAACCCGACACCTATGTGAGAAGCATTTTGTGAGCATGCTTGTTTGATTATTGCATTTTTTTTCTGCAATTTAAAATCATCTACATCAAGGCATCCACTACTTCTCTCAGCTCATGTTGCACAGGTTCTCATTTTTCTGCAATTAAAAATCATCTCCATCAAGGCATCCACAGGTTCTCACCAAACACTAATTTTACTCCTAGTTTTTGTTTTTTGACTTAATTCCCTCCAACTGATTATTCTTCTTCCGAAGATTCTCAGGCAGGTGTCATTAACATCTCTTTGAGTGATTTTTTTTACCCTCATTGCTATTGTGTTTAGGCGTAAATCCTGACGAAAGTCTTGGACTCCAAAGTGTTTAGGGGAAGTTACGCCCCACGCATGCGGATTCCTGTCTTTCTAAGGTAGGTGCCATCAACAAAGCAATCCTTTTCAGTACTGCCTATGTTCCACGTACCATTCCGATCTTCATAATACCTATAGTCTCCCTCACGTAAGGGCGGGTATTGTTTTGATTCAGTTCAGGTATAACTGGCCTGGCAACGGTATATCGAAAAGGGGACCATTTGGCGCTATAAGGAACCTTAAACAATGGCTACAGTGCACAAGTATCTTTCAGATGCCCAATTGCTCAAAGGCACCAATTTTGTGCCATGGAAACATAAAATGAAAGCCATTCTTCAAGTTGAAAAATTATGGGATGTCGTTAGTGGCACTACCTCTCGTCCCACCACAGCAGGGACGGATCAAGATACATTTGATGATCAGGACAGAAAAGGCCTTATGTTTTTGTTACTTGCCATAACAGATGAGGTTCAACCTCATATTTGTGATGCTACGACCAGTAAAGATGCATGGGCCGCATTGATTACTGTGTATGAAGGCAAGAATAATTCCACTATACTTCACCTACAAACTCAGCTTCACAATCTCAATATGCATTCAGGGGAAACTGTTGAATTGTTTCTCTGCAAAGTGGCAGAATTGAAAGCAAAACTCAATACTATGGGAAAACCCATAGCTGATGATCTTTTGACATCCGTTATTTTAAGGGCACTCCCACCATCTTACAAAAGTTTTATCACTTCACTCAATGTTTCGGGTAGACAATTAACTTTTGTTGAATTGGTTAATTTGCTGCAAACTGAAGAAGCCAATCAAGTACAAAAAGATGAGGAACCTGCCACTGCTCTTTCCATCCATCAACAGGGTCACAAGCAAGGACAGTTGCAGAAGGGAGGGTCTTCTTCCAAAGGCAAAGGCAAGCCCAATCTCCAGCGAGATAAATATTGTAAGATCTGTGATATGAACAATCATGATACCAACAGATGTTGGTTCAAAAACAAACAACAGAATGATCCCTCCCACCATAAGAAAGGCAAGGGGAAGCAGAAATATCCCCAGCATCGCAAACAACAAAAGGGTCATGTTGCTTATGCAGATTCCCATTCCGATGATTCCGCTTCCTCTTCAGATAATGACTCCGAGAGAGCACACAAGGTGCTCATGACCCATACTGCCTCTTCCAAATCCGATGTTGTCTGGTATATTGATTCTGGAGCAAGCAAACATATGACTGGGAACAAGTCCTGGTTTCAAACCTTTCATGCAAGAGAAGGCAAACATGTCACTATTGCAGACAATCAGGTCTATCAAGTACAAGGTGAAGGGGATGTTACAGTTACACTCCCTGATGGTGACTGTGCCATAGAGAAAGTTCTCTATGTTCCTGGCCTTGCCAACAATCTCTTATCTGTTCCATAGATGTTAGATAGAAATATGGATGTTGTTTTTCAAGTTGAAAAAGGAAAAAAGAGATGTTTCATCAGTCACCAAGGTCACAACATTGCCACTGGCTCCTACAAACATGGATTATTCATCTTGGATACAGTTTCTGCATCCCATACTGCCCTCATTGCCACTACAATAGCAGCTACTTCCTTATGGCATAAAAGATACGGGCACCTCAGTTTCGGGTATTTACTCGAATTAAGCAAATATGACATGGTCAAAGGGCTTCCTCAGCTTTCATCCGTTCTCCCAGTATGCTCAGATTGTCTCGTAGGGAAACAACATCGAGTTCCATTTGAGACAAGTTCTTCTCGCTCGAAAAAACCCTTGGAGTTAATCCACGCCGATCTGTGCGGTCCTTTCCCCACCAGTCATGGTGGAAAGAGGTATTTTCAGCTATTTGTGGATGACTACTCCCGAAAAATATGGGTCTCTTTCCTTGCACTCAAGTCAGAAGCTCTTCTCTACTTTCAGCAGTTCAGGCGACAAGTTGAGAAGGAAACAAGTTGTTCCATCAAAACCCTCCGCTCAGATCGAGGGGGGGAATACACCTCCAAGGAATTTTCAGCATTTTTGGAGAAACATGGGATCAAGAGACAACTCACTACAGCATATACACCGCAGCAAAATGGAGTTGCAGAAAGAAAAAATCGCTCCATAGTAGAAATGAGTCGGTGTATGTTAAAAGGAGCAAACTTAGACAAACAATACTGGGCAGAAGCAGTAAACACAACATCTTACCTACTAAATAGAGCACCTACAAGAGCTCTACAAGGAAAAACTCCACAAGAAGCCTGGAGTGGAAAGAAACCCTCAATTTCTCACCTAAGAGTTTTTGGATGCCAAGCTTTTATGCACATTCCTAAACAGAAAAGAAGGAAACTAGATGAGAAAACTCAAAAATGTATATTTCTTGGTTATGATGAATATTCAAAAGGATATCGGTTGATTGATCCTATAACCAAGAAAACACACATCAACAGAGATGTAGTATTTGATGAAACTTTCACATCAAATAATACACTTGTATATCTTAATGAAGATGAACCTAAGAAAGAAGCAGCACCTCCTCAAAAGAAGGTTCCTAAGTGGTATACTAGTACATTGCAAGATTCAAAATTGACATCACTTCCAGATCTAACTCTAGATCGACCCGCTACTCGCAGTATGACTCAACACAAAAGAGCAGATGATGCAGCAACAATAACAGATGTTGATGACCTTTGTCAACATTTTGATGATTTATCTCGTGAATATAGAAGATGATGAGGATATAGATATGGAAGATGAAAAAGTCTATCTGACAAAACTAGATGAAAAAGAACCCACATCAGTCTCGGATGCACTCAGTAAAGATCAATGGAAAAGCTGCTATGGATGCAGAACATACATCTCTAATGAAAAATCAAACTTGGAAGTTAGTGAATTTGCCTTCAGGAAAGAAACCCATTGGTTGCAAATGGGTATTCAAGATCAAATATAAGGCAAATGGTGCAATAGATAAATATAAAGCCCGACTTGTTGCAAAGGGCTATGCACAAAAAGAAGGCATAGACTATGAAGAGACATTTGCTCCTACTGCTAAAATGACCACTATTCGAGTTCCGTGTGCAATGGCAGCTCAATTTGGTTGGCAACTACATCAGATGGATGTAAAGAGTGCTTTCTTAAATGGTGACCTACAAGAAGAGGTCTATATGTCTCAACCTGAAGGTTTTATAGTTCAAGGGCAAGAACAGAAAGTCTGTAAGCTGGTCAAATCTCTATATGGACTTAAACAAGCTCCTCGAGCTTGGTATATCAAAATTGATAGTCACCTAGTGAAACATGGGTTTAGAAGGAGTCCTGCAGATCCTAATCTATATATCAAGAACAATGGTTCTAACATAGTAATTCTAGTACTATATGTGGATGATCTGATCATAACAGGCAATTCAGAGAGTATGATAAAAATAGTTAAGAAAGATCTTAATACCTCTTTTGAAATGACAGATCTTGGACTTCTCCACTATTGTCTTGGTCTAGAAGTAACTCAATACAAGCATTGCATACAAGTTACTCAAAAAAAATATGCCATGACTCTAATTGAAAAGTATCGGATGACTGACTGCAAGCCCAAAGCCACACCAATGGAAGCAGGACTTAAGTTATCCCGATTTGATGAATCTCCTACAAAAGATAGTACTCTCTATCGTCAGCTGATTGGGAGTCTCATCTATCTCACAAACACCAGGCCAGATCTTAGTTTTGCTGTGGGTTATCTTTCACGATTCATGCAAGATCCTAAAGTTAGCCACTGGAAAGCAGCAAAAAGAGTCCTTCACTATGTTCGTGGTACGACATATATCGGCCTGGAATACAAAAAGAACAACAAGTTCTATCTTCAAGGGTACACAGATTCTGATTATGCTGGATCCATAGATGACCGAAAATCAACTGCAGGTTATATCTTTCACCTTGGATCTGGTCCTGTCTCTTGGCATAGCAAGAAGCAACATGTTGTTGCTATCTCTTCTATTGAGGCAGAATATCGAGCAGCTAGTGGAGCAGTCTGCGAGATCATATGGTTACGTCGCATCCTCATAAATATGGGCCTTCCAAAGAAACTTCCTTTACATTTATTCTGCGACAATCAAGGTGTTCTGAATCTCGTCAAGAATCCTATCTTCCATGATCGAACCAAACACATTGACACTAGGTGTCATTTCATTCGAGATGAGGTTCCAAAGCATCATATTCAGCTCCACTACATTCCCACGAGATGAGCAAATAGCGGACATCTTCACCAAAGCGCTTGCTCGAGTCAAATTTGAATTGTTCCGCAATGCTATGTGTAGTCAACATTAATGTAATAAGGGGGGATGTTAGAATATTTTAGTATATCGTATATTACATTAAATGTTTTAACTATTTCAGTTGAGAAACTGCCCAGCATAGTTGAGAAACTACCTCAACGGAGTTCCTTGTAAGTCTTATAAATTTATCATGAATATGAAGAGCAAGGTAATGCTTCAGTTTCTAACAAACGGGTCAAAACCCACCCAAAAATAGCAATAACATTGCCGAATGAAGGCGCATTTGTGCTTGACATTCTTGGCATCCAAAACAGACATTGGGGTTACAAATTGTCATTATCCTACTCCCTAAGAAGGCTACCATAGCTGGACCACTCCACGAGAAGACGAATTTTTGCCAATTTCAGCTTCACAATGCATCACAAAAAGGGTTTCAACCCACCAAAAATAGGTCTAAATGTCATAAAACTGCATGCACATTCAATGGTAAACATCTAAAGGCACCCTCACTTAAGTCATCTTGGGTCAAGCGACTCATCGCTTCTCTCATGTCGGTCATTCCCTCATTGATTCGTCGCTTGAGGGGGTAGTCACACTTAGTCACCAATCAACAATAATATACCCAATCATGGTAATGACACACATTCAAAGAATCATTGACAAAGACAATCACGCCCCTGCTTGGGGCAGCAAACAAGCAATAATCACAAACTAATCAAACACTTGGCATTCCCGAAGCATGAACACAAGGTTCCCCCATGGACAAAAGGTTGTGCCCTTTGCCTATTCATGACTGATCAATGTCCAATCTCAAGTCACACCTCACCAAAATAGGTTAATACTTGAAATCAAGTTCCTTAGCTCGTCAGAAGCAAGGATTCAAGAATGCGTGCCCTTTCCATACTTGGGGCATCAAGAGTTGGTTAGGTTACTAAGAGACCCTAATCATTAGTGCTTTGGTTATTTATTTTTGCTCGACGTTGTGCCTTGCATAGCGCTTTCCAAAAAGGGGCATCTGTAGACACCAAAATAGCACCAATCCGATTACGTGACAACAAGCGTTGATTGCATTGACACAAATAGCCCCTAGGGCAGCCCACAGAGGTTAAACAGTGGTTTTAACCACTCGCACAATAGTTTTGCAAGTCAAAATCCAATTTTGCACCTTTTAGGTACTTTGCTAGTTATTCGCTCCACCCTAGAATGAGTACAGACTGGTACTCATTCTACCCAGGAATGAATTCCAACGCTCGTTTCGGGGTGGTACGAATACCAGGTTTGACTGGAAGAAAGTCAAGCCTTGGCATAGGACAACTCGAATCTGCCACTTGACTCTCCATTCACCTCATGGGAATGAGAGTGAGCTTTTCAGGACAACCCAGATCTGTCACTTGACTCTCCATTCATTGCATGGGAGTGAGAGTGGGCTTTTTCATGACAACTCAAATTAGCTACTTAACTCGCCCTTCATTGCATGGGAGTGTGAGTAGGTTCGTTTGAGCATGCAGAAGTAGTTACAGAAGCAGTTATGAAATCCTTGATCAAGGAGAAGTCTTCTCTTCATAGGAAAAAGCATTCATGCAAACTAGCACTTTTGCATGTTAATTCAAGAGACCCCTTGGGTCTATAAAATGGTGAATTTCTTCACCCAAAAGGATGGACAGAAAAAGGAGCATTTGAGCAACGAAGTGCTACTGTTTTACCGACTTACGATTTGTACACCCGATTTTTTGACTACATTATCCTATCAATTCGCCAATAACGCATCACAACAGGTTTCAGATTCATCCCAAGCGGATTGGTGTCGAAACAAAATCTCAACCGGCAGGTGGTTTGCCTTCGGGCATCCCTTGCCTTATTGCAGGTTTACTCGTTTCACCCAGGAATGAATACCAATTGCTGCAAGTTTACTTGTTTCACCTCGGGACAAATACCAGTCTGTTGCAGGTTTATTCGTCCTTCCCTAGAACGAATACCGATCTATGTCGAACTTGGTGACTGTTTCTTTTGCAGCATTTTATTAGTTACGTATTTATTCTTCCGTCAAGTTTTCAGTTTATTTGGACTCATTTTAACCATCATTACATTTATCTTTTACGGTAACCTTTCATATTTGTTCTTTTATTTTTCATACACAGGTGCTACTGATTCTTTGTTTGTTTCTTTGAACGCAGATTTTCAGCATTAGAGGAGCAGCGAGGAATCTAATTTTACCAACACAAGCGGTGACAACGTTTTGGTTCGCCCATATTATATGTGGGCACACGGAAGGAGGAATTCTAAAACAAGTTGTAAAAGACCAACATTTAACGCTCTCCTATCCCCTAAAAAGGAAGGAGACATATTGTAACACATTACTGAAAGAATATCAATAAAAAGGGTCGTATTTTATATTGCTTTTATATCTTGTGTTCATTCATTTGTGTTCTTTCCTTTTAATGCAATTTTGTTTAGTCTTTCCTTTTTCTTTAGGAATATCGTGCTTTCAGGAACCTCTCTTGTGGCTGTCGCGGGGGCGGCTCCTGGGTATCTCTTGTTCCTAGTCATTATGCTTATCATCCCTACATATCCCTGCATAGGACAATTCTGTTGCACCTCATTAACTTGAAGAGGTTTTGTCGGTGCCTCATGGGCAGGCAAGGGGTCTCTGAATACTCCCATATGTTGGTTTTTTGGCGCTACAAGGTTGTCCACTGCCAATGTCTTGTCATCAATGAGATCTTGTACCAAACCTTTGAACTTCCAACATGCATTAAGATCATGTTCCTTACACCTGTGGAATCGATAGTACAAATCCTCTTGGTACCCCTTAGGCTTCGGTGCATTGGGGTCTATAGTTTGAATCTCTGGAAGGTTGATCAAGTTCATCGTTGACAAGCGATCAAACAGAGAATCCCTAGACTCTGTGTAAGGAGTAAATTGTCACCTAGGGCGACGCTGCTAATTTTGCTCCTGCCTTTGGTTTTCTCTCTCATAGTTTTTAGGAGGCACCGCCTGATAGTTAGCCTTTTGAGGATGTGTTGCTTGTGTTGGCTTAGGGACGTTGATGGCAACCTGATTAACCATAGCAGGTTTCGATTGCGTGGCCCCTGGTTTAGTGTTCTTTGTCCATTATTTCTTCTTAGGTTTGGTGATCTCGCCATCTTGTATCTTAATCTCCTCGATGATTTTGGCTTGCGCCAGTGCTTCTTCTAAATTGGCATATTGTTGTAGCTGCAATAGCATGGAGATTGATCTCAAACAACTTTTGGAGAACATTTGGGTCAAGTCAGACATAGGAGGGAGGTAGGGTAGCTTTGAAAGCAACGTCCTCCACCGGTTCCCATATGCCGCCATAGATTCCTCCTCATACTGCTTGAGGCTAGCTAGATCGCTTAGTGATGCCTTTTTCTTTGTGTTGAAGGTGAAACATTCTAGGAACGTGTCCACTAGCTAATCTAAGTTACAGATGTTGTGCTTTGGTAATTGAGTAAACCAATCCGAGGTAGGGCCTGCGAATGTGGTTATAAATGTTCTTAATAGCAAAGCATCGTTGTCCTAAATGCCAAAGCATTGGCTCAGGAATCGAGTCACATGCTCTTGGGAATCTTCCTCCCCTCTAAAGAGTGCCAACTGGTACAGCTTAAAGTGTTCGGGGTATGGAGGTGCCGACACTAACAGATGCACAGGATGACTACGGAGTTGGCATAAAGTAGGCTTTTGGGGCCCAGAAGTCTTGATCTCCATAGATTCTAAATGCTCTAATAGCACTTTATATGCATCAGAGGATTTAATTTCTTCCTCCTTAGTTTTCTCCCATTGTGGATTATGGGGAACTCGAGGCCTATTAAGAGGTAGCTGGCCATCACCCCCTCTGCCTTGATAGAGCGTTTCAGACCGCTCTTCTTCTTGTTCATACTCCTCATAGGCTTCTTGAGGAGTGGCTGGCCGAGTCCTATACACATGGGTGGGTGCCCGCGAAGGGTGCCCATCATTGTTTCTGGGAGTGGCCTCCCACTCAAGTCTAGTAGGTCTCGGAGGCAGTACTTGATAAGGTCATGTGGACCTCTCTTGTACTAAGGGGTCAAGCCTCTCATACACTTCTACTTTATGCGCGTGAGGGATTGGAGCCTTCGCAGACACATTGTTATGAAGCAATTTGGTTGTCTGGCGTTGAATGCGCTCTTTGTTAAGCTGACAAAGATGCTCTAACGGTTCTTGGTCTTGCCTAAGCTGTGCGATTTGTGCTTGGTGGGCAGCATGTTTGGCAATCGCCAAGTCAATTTGTTTCGTCGTCTCTTGTTTAGGAAGCCTAGATGCCTCCCCTACATGTCTGTATTGATCATGGTGATCCGAGATACCTATGGGCTGCTTTCCTCTGTCGAGGTTAGCGGCATTCGCTTGAGGTTCTGGCCTTAATGGGCGATCCTGATACAAGGCAGGCACAGAGGTACATCGCTCCTGCGTTGTGTACTGCTCTTGAGGAACGTGGTACTCTCCCTCATCCTCTCTTTCATATGCATAAAAGGTACGGGCAGAATTGTCTTGCCCTGTCTGGAAATCCTGATACTCTGGAAATGGTCTAGTGTTTCTAACAGTAATGCGGGGTAGAAGAGGGACGACAAAATCTGGTGGCCTCTCCTTCTGGACCCTCTGTTGCTCTAGAGCAGTACACAACACTTCATCACTAGGCAACCCATAACGAAATTCTAAGGGAGGTCTAGTGTCTGTGTTGAGATCTACGTGTAGGTTATCCTCATGAAAGGGTCTATTCTGAGTGGGGGTGCCCCTCAAAGAGGTGCCTCTATATTCCTATTCTATTATGGCATGATGGGGACTCTCTTGGGTGCCTTGCCACCAAGGCGAGATGGCTAAGTCCTCAGGACTATATCGGAGGTGACTTGTCCCCCTTGGTGCACTTTTTGTAGTGCTTGCCCATGATTGGGCTCGGCTACGAGTGAACACCATGGTGATGTGCTCCTAAAGATGAGTAGATTTTTTTATCTCTTTTAGGATTTTCTATGCTACACTTAAATAGAAAGAAAACACACAATCAATGCAATGATTATCTCGTTTAAAGATTTAAAAGTGTGCCCTAAAATCTGGTTTAGTGTGTTTTGTTGTTTGTTTTTGAAAGCTTTTTGTGAAAACCGTTTAAATGCAATTATGAAGGCTCTTATGACTCCAAAAATGGTTTCCCCTTCAATATACCATTGTCGGACCGATATACCAACCTCTCTATATACCCGCCCTTACGTGAGGGAGACTATAAGTACATGAGAGCAGATGATACGTGGAACATAAGCAGTACAGAAGGGGAATCACTTTGTTTATGACACCTACCATGGAATACTTATCCTCATGCACTGGTAATCACCCCAAACTACACTTGGTTAGCTTTCGTCAGGATTTACGTCTAGCAACAGTCACGATCGGGGTTATGGATGCAATATCTCAAGCCAAGGCAATGATGGAATCCACCGTTGGTCTTGCTCAAGGGTTGGGGTTTTACGACCAACTCCTTGTGTTTAAAATACCACGTGGTGTGTGGGGTTATTTTTAAGTTGCAAAATTGAAACAAGCAAGCCTCTAAGCTCTCCTATGCAAGCAAAAATCAGAGAACAAAAAATAGAAAACAAAAAATTGACAGAGGGTGTTTAAAACCCCTACCTCTTCTCTGCCTAAATCGAATGTTTCTGAATTTATGCTCTGAAATAGTCCAACGTTTGAAACTTGGTACCTGTAAGAAACAAAACCAGAAACTTTAATCAGAATTTTAATCTTAAAAATCAAGGGACAGAAGTCCCACCATGATCGCCACTGAAAGCACGAGGATACGAAAACAAAAAGGAATATGCCACAAGAAAGAACAAGAAAGGACATATGCAAATTGACACAAGATAAAAGCAATATGAAATATCGTAATCTCTTTATTGATACGCTTTTCAAAATGTGTTACAATACGTCTTCTTCCCTTTTAGGGGATAGGAGCGTCAAATGTGTTTCTTGTCACAACATCCATGGATGACAATCCTTCTTCCGCATGCCCACATGTAAGATGGGCGGACAAAAACGTCACCGCCGCTTGCGTATATAATTATTTTCTCTTTCCTACTCCTCTGTTGTTAGAAACCTGCGTTCAAAGAAACAAAAAATATTAGTAGCACCTGTGGACAGAATAAAGCATGTATTTCCCAAGGCCTACTATCAGTAAATGCATGAAAATATTAAAACGACTATCAAATGACCTCCGATTGACCTAAAAATTTTAAAGTAGCATAAATATTTTGACAAAATACCACTTCAAAAAGAACAGTCTGTAAATTCCTCACAAATTTGTATTCGCTCCAGGGTGGGACGAATTCACCTACAATAACTAGTCAGAAAGCACCCTCTTCAATTTCCTATTTAGGAAGCTCCAAAATACCTACAAAGTTTGTGTTAGCTAATTGGGGGTGTTTTGGGAAGACCCAGATGGTCATATTTCTCAAATTTTACCTTTAGGATCCATATTTTTCTAGTGCCATATGCAAGTTAGTAAAGACGGGAAATGACAAAAACCTGGTCAATATTGCTCAGAATGAAATGAAATTTGAACTGTAACCTATTTAACCTATCTAGAATAAAATGCAAAATAAAAATCAAAGAAATATATCACAGATTTCTATTCGTCCCGAGGTGGGGCGAATTTCACTGTGACAGATTGGGGAGTGCCCGGGGGCAGGACGCCCACCGTCTGAGGCACTATTTCGGCACCAATCCACTTGGGATAGGTCCAAAAATTGTTATGGGGTGTTTTTAAAAAATTCTTGGAATTTTTGTGGCCAAAAATCATTTTTTGGGTTTGGATTCGCGCTTTTAATAGTCACCCAATAACATCCCTTTCGAATGAGAGATTAAGGATGTAAAAGCACAAATCGCATGTAGGTATGTAAATTGGCAACACTTCGTTGCTCAAATGCTCCTTCTCTCTATCCTTGGGTGATAAAACTCACCAATTTATAGACCTTAGGGTCTCTTTATTTGAATTGCGCATGCGAGGGCGCTACTTGAGTTTACTGTCCTATTTTCAGAGAAAAGCTAATTCCCTGATTTGGAATCTCCTTGCATGAGGTTTCTAAAATAAAAACACTCATAACTAAAGTCTCTCTTCTTGAATAAAAGCTATTCCTTGCAATTGCATGACCTGAAGCCTCAATTAACTGGTGGAGTTACCGAGGTTTGACTTTTTGCCAATCAAACTTGCTATTCGCCTCACCCTGGGGTGAATGCTTCTATTCGTCCCTAGGTGGGACGAATGATAGTTTGTATTC
This sequence comes from Wollemia nobilis, assembly GCA_028583015.1. Taxonomy (NCBI): domain Eukaryota; kingdom Viridiplantae; phylum Streptophyta; class Pinopsida; order Araucariales; family Araucariaceae; genus Wollemia; species Wollemia nobilis. The sequence goes on from JAQPPZ010016856.1 coordinate 6,347,310, forward strand.
ATCCTGGGGTGGGACGAGCAGAGAGCAAAGTTCCAAAAAGGTGCCAAACTGACCTCTGACCTCTGACCTCTAAAATTGCTTTTGGAAGTGGTTAGGACCACTGTTTAATCTCCGGGGGCTACCCTAGGGGGTGTGTGTGTCAATGCGATTAGCGCTTGTTTTCACATAATTGGATTGGTGCTTTTTTGGTGTCTACACCAACCAACACCTCAAATTATCAATTCAAACATGAATTCCATATGATATGATCTTCTTCTACTTTAGCATAAAAAAGTTCTACCTCTTTACCAAATCTAGTTTGTTAGTTTCCTCTAGTGCATTGAATTCTCTAGAACACTATTTTAAAATAGCTCCTTTCAATTTTTTCTTGTTAGCTTCAGCTAAACTAACTACTCCCTCTGTAGACACCAAAAAAGCACCAATCCGATTATGTGACTGCAAACACTGATTGCATTGACACACATAGCCCCAAGGGCAGCCCCAAGAGGTTAAACAGTGGTCCTAACCACTCTCACAACAGTTTTGGAAGGTCAGAGATCAATTTGGCACCTTCTAGGCACTTTGCTCAGAATTTTTCCCTCCCTGGGATGAATTCTAAATGGGATTCGTCCTCCCCTGGGACGAATACAGAATCCGCCCTAGGGTGGGACGAATTCCAGGTTTGACGGGTAAAAAGTCAAATATTGACAAATGGTAGCTCGGATCTACCACCCAACACCTCCTTCAGTTCATGGGGGCATGGGTGAGCATTTTCTAGCGTTAGAGGTTGTTACAGGGGTAGTCATGAGCCCCTAATCAGGGAGGAATATTCCCTCCCCTGGAAGGGCATGGCTGCCATGTGGTGCCTCTGCATGCTCATCCCAAGAGACCTCTAGGTCTATAAATTGGTGAGTTTCCTCACCCTAAAATACATAGAGAAGGAGCATTTTGGAGCAACGAAGTGCTGTCGTTTTGATTTCACACCTATCTCCCCTTGAATTATGCCTTTCACATCCATGATCTCTTTTGGAGAAGAAGTCATTGGGTGGTCATTGGAAGCACAAATCTGGAACCAAACCCGACATTTGGCCATAGTATCCCACCCAATTTGCCGATAACACATTACAAGAGATTTTGGGCCCATCCCAAGTGGATTGGTGCCGAAATCAGGTTCCAACGGTGGGCGGCCCACCCGGGTGCCCTTGCACTACTGCGAGCCTAATCTTCCTTTTTAGGAACGATTGGAGATTCGTGGTAGATTGCTCTTTTTGTAAATTGTTTATTTTGCATTCCATATTATTCTGCTTAGATAGCTTGTAATTTCAATTTCGTAATGCTTTGATCAAATCTTATCATGTTTTGTCGCTTTTGTTGTCCTCACTAACTTGCAGGTGGCAGCATCAAATTCCCACTGATGGAGGCCAAATTGGGGAAATCTGACCATCTGGGTCTTCCTAAAATGCCTCCAATTAGCTAACCCCAAGTTTGCAGGTCTTTTGGAGATCCTTAGATGTGACATTTTTGGCAATATCACTTCGGCGCTTTATTGCAGGTGAATTCGTTCTACCCCGGAGCGAATTACAGTTGAATTCGTCCCGCCCTGGATCGAATTCAAATCGGTGAAGAATATCTTGACTATTTCTTTTGCAATGCCTTCTTGGTGATGTTTCTATGTCCCTGTCAAGTTTTCATGTCATTTGGATAAGTTTTAGTTACAGTTTAATTCATTTTCTCATCCGCTTATTGTAGGCTTGAGGATCACATGTTTTGTCTTATTTGCAGGTGCTACTAACGGTTTCTTGTTCCTTTGATCGTAGGGTCTAAACATCGGAGGGGCAGCAAGGAATCAACACTCATATACACAAGCGGCGGCGATGTTTGGTCCACCCATCTTACATGTGGGCACACGGAAGAGGGATGGCTTTCCATTGATGTGACCAAGAGACAAGTTTGATGATCCTCGCCCCTAAAAAGGGAGGAAGCAAATTGTAACCGAATTTGAAATACATCAATAAAATAAGAGGGTTGTTTCGTTCCATTTGGGTTCCAATTTTTTTATGCTTTCTCCATTTTATGCATTTCTAATTCGTAGCATCAAGTTTAGTTTTGTTCTTTCATCGCACTTGGAGTTTTTCCCTTTTTGTTTTCGTATCCTCGTGCTTCCAATGGCGATAACGGTGGGGCCTAGTCCTCTATTTTTTTTTAAGATCTGAGATCTGATCAAAATTTGGTGGTTTTGCTTGCAGGTACCAAGTTTTTGGATGCGGGACTGCTGTTTGTTCCAGCCTGAGGCGGATACAGGTCTGTAATTCGTCCTTCCCAAGGACAAATCAGAATTCGCCTGACCCTATGACGAATTCAGTACTGTGATTCATTCCTCCTTGGGACAAATCTCTGTCTGTGCAATTTCAGGACAGAAACTCAGAACCAGCAGATTTGGGTAGGGGCAAGGTAAGAACTCTAAATTTTTCCTATCTTTTTCTATTTTCAATTTTTTGTTTTTCGTAGATTACTTGTTTGCTTAGGGAAAGTAGTTCTCCTTTGTTGTTTGCTTGTTTCATTTTGCAAAAATAAAAATAACCCCACACATCACGTGGCATCATAAAAACCAAGGAGCTGGTCATAAAACCCCAGCCCTTGATCAAGACCAACGATGGATTTCATCACCACCTTGGCTTGAATTTTGCATCCATTTACCCCGATTGTCACTGTTGCTCGACGTAAATCCTGATGAAAGCTGACCGAGTGTCATTGGGGTGATTCCCAGCATGTGAGGATAAGTCTTCTATGGTAGGTGTCATAAATAGGACAATCCCCCTTCTATACCGCCTACGTTCCACGTATCATCTGCTCTCACGTACCTATAGTTTCCCTCTCGTAAGGGCGGGTATATAGAGAGGTTGGTATATCGGCCTGGCAATGGTATATCGAAGGGGTGACCATTTATAGGAGTCATATGAGCCTTCATTATGCATTTAAACGTTCTTTACAAAAACCTTCAAAAACAAAAATAAAAATAAAAAACACACTAAACCAGGTTTAGGACACACTCTCAACCTTTAAACGAGATAATCACCGTTTTTGTATGTGTGTGCTCATTTATGTTTAGTGTAGCATAAAAAATCATAAAAGAGATAAAAATCTACATAGCGTGTAGGAAACCACCACCATGGTGTACACATGTAGCCAAGCCCAATCAAGGGCGAAAGCTACAGAAAGTGTACAAGGGGGGGCACAAGTCGCCTCCACTGCATCCCTAAGTACATAGTCATACCACCTTGGCGGCCTAACCCACAAGAGAGTCTGTGTTAGTCCATGTCAAGATGGAATTATAGGGACACCCCTTTGGGAGACACGCCCGTCTGTCATAGCCCCTTTTGGGAAGAGTCCTTACATGTGGCACTCAACATAGATAAAAAGGCTCCATTAGAAGCTCGATATGAGTGGCCATCATGCGATGAAGCACTGGAATGGTAGAGGGTCCATGAGGAGAGGCCTCAAGATTATATCATCCCTTCATTGCCTCCTCTCACTGTTAGAAACAATAGGACCAATCCGGAGCACAAGGCTCCTCTGATAGTTCGAGCCAACTCCGCCTGCCGCTTTCACACTTATGAAAGGGAGAACGAGGAAGACCCCTATCTTCCTCAAGAGCAATATACAGCATGGGAGCCATGCGCCTCTGCACCTGCTATTTACAAAAACCATCCTTCGAGGACAGAGCCTCGAGTAAATACCGCCAACCTCGATAGGGGGAAGCGACCTATAGAGATCTCGGATCATCATGACCGAGATAAGTGCATGGGAGAGGCATCTAGGCCTCCGAGAATCAAGATGGTAGAACATATTGACTTAGCAGTCGCCAGACATGCTGCTTTCCAAGCGCAGATTACGCTGAGCAAGATCAACAGCAACTAGAGCATTTATATCGCCTCAGTAAAGAGCGCATTAGGTGACAAACAGATGATTTGTTGCATAACACCATGTCAGAGAGGGTTTCAACCCCTTGCACCCAAAGGGCAGAACCATATGAGAGGCATAACCCCTTGGTACGAGATAGGTCCCCGCGACCTAACCAAGCGCTACCTCCAAGACCTCTTAGACCTGAATGGGAGGCCACTCCCTGAAACAATTACGGGCTCCATCCACGGGGACCCACTCATGGTCATAGGTCTCACCCAGAGACTCCTTAAGAAGCCTATGAGGAGTATGAACAAGAAGAAGAGCAAGCCGTAATGCCCTATCAAGGTGGAGGGGTTGCTATCTGGCCACCTCTCCACAGGCCTCAAGTCTCCCACAACCCACAATGGGAGCAAGTTAGAGAGGAAGAGATTAAGTCTTCTAATGCATATAAAATGCTACTAGAGCATTTGGAGTCTATGGAAACCAAAGCTGTTGGGCCCCAAAATCCCACGTTACGTCAACTCCGCAGTCATCCGGTGCATCCGTCCGTGCCTGCACCCCCTTATCCTGAGCACTTTAAGTTGCCTCAGCTGGCAATCTTTAAAGGTGATGAGGATGCCCAAGAGCATGTGACAAGGTTACTGAGTCAATGCTTTGGCATTTATGACAATGATGCTTTGTTGCTAAGAACCTTTATAACCACATTCGTAGGCCCTGCCTCGAATTGGTTCACCCAGTTACCAAAACATAGCATCAACAACTTGGATCAGTCAGTGGATGCGTTCCTCGAATGCTTCGCCTTCAACACCAAGAAGAAGGCGTCACTAAGTGATTTGGCCAGCCTCAGATAGTATGAGGAAGAGACTATGGCGGCCTACGGGAATCGGTGGACTCTACTTTCCAAGCTACCCTACCTTCCCGCTATGTCTGAACTTACACAGATGTTTTCAAGAAGTTGTTTGATATCGATCTCTGTGCTATTGTAGTTGTAGCAATATGCCACCTTAGAAGAGGCTTTGGCATAAGCCATAATCATTGAAGAGATCAAGATACAGGATGGCGATATCACCAAACCTAAGAAAAAAGAATGGAATAAAAACACCAAAATAGGGACTACACAACAGAAACCCATCGCAGTCAACCAAGTTGCTATAAATTTTCCTAAGCTTGCATAAGAAATACAGCCTCAAAAGGCTAACTATCAGGTAGTGCCCCCTAACAATTATGAAAGAGAAAACCAGAAATAGGGGCAAAATCAGTAGCGTCACCCTAGGCGATAGTTTACACCCTACACAAAGTCTAGGGACTCCCTATTTGATCGCTTTTCAGCAGCAAATTTGATCAACCTCCTAGATATTCAAACAATAGATCCCAATGCATCGAAGCCTAAGGGGTACTGGGAGGACTTGTATTGTAAATTCCACCGACGAAAGGGACATGACCTTAATGCATGTTGGAAATTCAAAGGCTTGATACAAGACCTGATTGACAACAAGACATTGGTTGTAGACAACCCCGTAGCACCAAACAACCAGCAAATGGGAGTTTTCAGAGACCCCTTGCCTGCCCATGAGGCACAGGCAAAACCCCTTCAAATCAATGAGGTGCAACAGAACTGCCCCATGCAAGGGTATGTAGGGATGATAAGTATAGTGACTAGGAACAAGAAATACCCAGGAGCTACTCTCGCGACAGCCACAAGAGAAGTTTCATCAACGTCACAGCCTCAATAGAACCCTACACAGCTACCCCCGCCTAGACCCGCGGCCATGATTCGGACTAGACTTACCCAAAGTCTACGGACCATGTCGTCTAGGCTCTCCATATATGAGATTATTCAACAATCAACGCCCCATCAGGAGGCTCTTATGGAGATACTGAATGCCATCGAGCTGCAGCCCCAGGAATCGAATTCCTTCAACAATTTTGTGGGGCATGTCAAAAGATGCACCGAGCCAGTCATCACTTTTCGAGAAGATGAAGTGAAGTTAGTGGCTGATGACATAGCGGATCCACCCCTGCACATTATCGAGTGGGTCAACGAGATCCCCTATAAGAGGGTGTTGGTAGACACTGGCTCATATAGTAACATCATTACTACTACGGCATTGAAACATTTGAAGCTACCGGCATCTCACATCACAGCCTCCACATATACACTGCGAGCATTTAACGATGCAATATGCTCGTTAGTCGACACAATCGTCCTACCCATTCAAGTAGGACAAAATACAATACCTACATTGTGCCATATTTTGGAAGGTGAGATGGCTTACAACATCTTGTTAGGCCGACCATGGATCAGGGACATGAAATGTGTCCCATCAATAGCTCATCAATGTATGAAGTATACATTTGAAGGGGAGGTACATGTGGTCTCAGTTGACTTAGAGCCCTTAAATTACTGCAATGCGATGCAGCTGATGTCGCAATCGACCCTTCCATCAACACATTTGGATTTCTAGTTGAATCCATCCCGACAGGGTCTGATTTTGCAAGCATCCCAGAAGGCAGATCCACCAAAACCCCAGCCAGGTCCATCTTCATCAGTTGGTCCTTCATCAATGATGCCACCTATTGTGGCCAAACATAAGGACAAAGGGAAGAAACCCCTGGAGGAGGTGCCACAATAAATCTCAAACATCTCTATCGAAGAGATGCCTAGTAAAATGGAAGTGGAAGCTCCTAGCTCACCCGACATGGAGTGGAGTGCGAAAGAGCTTTCGTTCCCTCCCCCTCAGTCACCAAAAATCACTATTGAAATGGCCAATACATGCCTGGGGGAGTATCTGATGCAAAATGTTGTAGCAACGCCCGCACTAGAGTCCATGCAAGACATGGGGAGACCTCGCCTCCCCATTGGTACAGTTGTTCCTTTAGGCTACCCGCAAAACCAGACAAACTTTATGTATGGGGGCCTTGATCATGGCACTGAGCCATGCATGCAAGAGGATGAAGATGAAGAGCCTTTTGCAGAGGATGTAAACTATCTATCCAACCCGAACTTTGCCCTGATATATCTTGGCCAATGCAATTGGCATGGATACGGGTTAGGCCGATATGAGCAAGGAGTGCGTGTCCTTTGCCAACCAAGATACCAAATGCCTTATGACAAGTCAGGCATAGGGTTCAACCACCCCCTACCCTTAGACATCTTGGTCGAATACATGCAAGGCCTAAGGATAGGCCACAAGGGTGGATTGGCATCAGATCCATATGCCAACCCTAACACAACATACACATTGGGGGATTATCTCCCATGGTCAACAACCACCCTTGGTAACCTCAATTGCCCTCCAATTTTGCTAGAGAGAGGAGAAAGTTTGGGGACCCACTTTCAGGGCAGATATCAACAATGTCAAGACGGATCTTCAGAGGATGAGTCAGACTATGAGCCAACATCATATGACCCCTTCGAATCAGATAGCAATCACTCGCAAGTGATTCCTATGGATGCCTATCATGAGAATATTTTGAGACTGTTTCCTCTAGAGGCTCCAGCCGATCCAGTGATACATCAAGAGAATCAGGTCCCCCCACAAAGAGTGGAACAACCACAGTGGGGCCAGATAAATTTTCTTGAGCAAGGCAAGCCGTTAATGCCACAAGCAGTCAGAGCCAGTGAAGGCCTTTGGATCTCTGATAGTGATTCTGAAGACAAAATAAAAATATCTTAATCACATGCGGCAGATGTAGCATCATTACACCTTGGAGATTAATGACATATTTGAATAGATGAACATACTGCTAGGGCATGAGTGGTATGTAGACCTAGCGCGGTGGGACCAGGCATTGGACCCGATACTCTGGGCATACGAAGAACACATTTCGCCCAGAGACCCTATAGTGACATCAGTGCCGAGGGTAGACCCTGTCTTCCTATCCGCACATAGGGCCGATCCATTTGTGCCCATCCCTCTAGAGCCAGATCCAGAGCATAAAGAGCATCCAAGATGTCCGATTAACCACACCTATAGTAATGGAGACCAAAATCATTCCATCAACATGATCTCCATTGATTTAACCACCCCCATCCACAATCCAGCCGATTCGGCACAGTCATTGTATCTAGACATAGAGGCCATAGACTGGGATCACGACGATTCCCCTCCATCCCCATCTGAGTACTGGTCGTTCGGTGAAATGCTCCATTTTACCTTTGGGCCAGCTCAGGATATCTTCCATGCTGAAGAGGGACCCGAGGTTCCTAACGATGATCTAAACTCATCAAATGATATCCATTTGATCCTGACTCCACACTAGTTGGAGGATGGATCCCACATTTCGGTCGAGGAGACGACTGACATAGACATCAGCTCAGATCCAATGAATCCATAGATTCTCAAGCTAGGGGTAAGCTTATCCCCTGAAGAGCAAGCTGACTCCATCGCCCTTCTCAAAGAGAAGAAAGAGGTTTTTGCATGGTCATACAGAGATATGTCGGGGCTAGATCCGTAGCTAGTCACACATAATTTAACGCTTGATCTGACAGTCAAGACTGTTAAGTAAAAACTATGCAAGATGCACCCAACAGTGGCCTTGATGGTCAAAGATGAATTGTAAAGACTTTTGGATGCATAGTTTGTCATCTGCATGGATTATCCGCCATGGTTGTCCAACATGGTGCCCATCAAGAAGCCTGACGGGAGGATTCGCATATGCACTAATTTTCATGATCTAAAAAAAGTGAGTCCTAAGGATGATTTTCCCTTGCCTAGCATTGATGCATTGGTAGATGCTATAGTGGGCCATGAAATGCTATCCCTCATGGATGGATACAATCAGATTCGTATCAATCCCGAGGACCAACTAAAAATGGCGTTCACAATGCCTTGGGGGACATTTTGTTACAAGGTCATGCCTTTTGGCCTTAAAAATGCTGGCACCACCTACCAACGTGCCATGATGTACATCTTCCATGATTACATGCATAAAACTTTGGAATATTACATGGATGATTTGTTGGCCAAGTCTCTCTTACGCCAAAATCATCTCGATGACTTAAGCAAGTTCCTCGATCGCCTCATGGAGCATAAAGTCAGATTGAATCCCAAGAAGTGCATTTTTGATGTCACATCTGGAAAGCTCTTGGGTTTCATAGTCTCAAAGTGAGGCATCGAGGTGGACCCAAACAAAGTCAAGGCAATCCTTGAAATGCTTCCCCCAATTACCATCAAGCAGCTCAGAAGTCTACAGGGTAAGGTCACGTCGATCAAGTGCTTCATAGCGTAGTTATATGACAAGTGCCAACCCATGAACAAATTATTGCATAAAGGGGTAGCATTTCACTAGGATGACGAGTGTCAGTCAGCCTTTGATGACATTAAACAATACCTGACTTCGTCGCTAGTATTGGCACCACCTAGACCAGGAGTGTCGTTCTACTTATACATCTCAGCTACTGAGGTGGCACTGGGCACCATGCTCACCCAGAAGAATGAACTTCATAAAGAGCAGGCTACTTACTATATTAGCCGCACCCTAGTCAGCTATGAACTTAACTATGCATACGTTGAGAAAATCTGCTTGGCAGTGGTGTTTTCTACCAAAAAGCTATGCCACTACATGCTGAGCAACACTACATATGTTGTGTGTAAGGAGAATCCATTGCGATACATGATGAGTCATACTTATTCTAGTAGTCGCACGGCGAAATGGATCATGTTGTTGATAGAATTTGACATAGAGTTCATTGGACAGAAATCCATCAAAGGATAGGTCATAGCCAATAAACTAGCAGAGGACCCTATCGAAGATGATCAGCCTCTGGTCATAGAACTACCCGATGACGGGGTCTTCCATGTCTCGGAATCGCCTGATTCTGATGAGCCTGAGTCACAGGCCGACATAACCCTGTTTTTCGATGGTTCTAAATGTGAGCAAGGTGGTGGAGTAGGAATTGTATTCTTCACACCATAGGGTGCTCCTATGCCCCTTGATGCGTAGTCATTATACCATCATTAATTCTCAATGAATTTGTCAATCCAGGGCAGTGTACAAGGCTATCTGCGAAAGAAGAAGTGAAACAACTATAACTTAGGTCAATCTAGAGCAACATGTCTTATTGGTGTAACCGGTTGTGTGGAGGGTTTTAGGACATTTCTATCTCTAAATTGCATGAATTAAATCTTAATCTAAGTTGCAGAATTAGAAACTAATCATTAACTACAGAAATAAAGTCCTAATTACAATTGCAGAATGAAACCTAATTATATTGCAGAAATAACAGTTGTAGAATTGAAAGTCCGATCCTAATTGCGAAAAGGAAATTTAATTACTTTTGCAGTAATGAAAGTCTAAATCTAATGTGGAAATAAAAACTGTCAAAGCTCTGTAACATAAGGTTGTCAATCTTATGTGCAGGGTTTGACAGCAAAACAAACAGATGGAAGATCTTTTCCTTTACCTTTTCCAACCTTTATTTCCCTTTTTATGGCTTCAGAAATCGGTCAACAAGTCAAAAAGCACATTCTGTTTTCATTTCGAAGATAAGTGGCTTCATTTCGAAGACAATGCAATTCTCCTTTCGAAGATCGCTCATTCCGAAGATACTGCAATCCTTCATTCCGAAGATACTACAATCCTTCATTCCGAAGATACTGCAATCCTTCATTTTGAAGATACTGCAATCCTTCATTCCAAAGATAATGCATTCTTCATTCCGAAGATACTGCAATCCTTCATTTCGAAGATAATGCATTCTTCATTCCGAAGATATCTGTTCATTCCGAAGATACTTTGAAATGAACAAATGTGTGCTTTTCCAGTGATTTCTTCTGCATCTCTCAGGTGGGTTATCTCCTAAGATCAAATTCCAATGGTCTTCATCTCTTTCCACATGTGAATTCCATGCCTTGCTATTTATGGACAGCTGGCTAGAATTTACATGGGAAAGACTAGTTTTTGCTGCACAACAATAGTTTTCTTGCACTGTTGCTAGATTTAGGTGAAATAAATGCTTGAGACAAATCAAAACATGATTAGTGAAATGCTTCTATTATTCTAAGCATATCCCATTTTAGCAAATCATAGCAAAAAGAACACAAAACTATGCAAAAAGTTGTAAAATCAGCATATAATATTCCAAATACATTGATCATGCAAAATGGTTAATATACAACATATTGAATCAACTTAACTAACATATCAGATAAAACATAAGAGTTTATAGGCATTTTTAGTGTTCAAAACATGTTATGATTGAGGCATTTCCAGGCCTCATCATTTTCCCCCCAACTTATATTAATGCATGCCCTCATGCATTCTGTTGGGCTATGGAATCACATATGTCCATGTTTAGATTCCATGACCTGTAGAATAATTTCTTGCCTATGTAATACCCCCTGTTTTCCTGAATGTTTCTGAGCCAATCTTCAAATTGTTCATCAGGCTGGGCATCTTCCTCAAAGTAGAATGGAACTGGAGTAATGATGGTCGGAGGCCTAAACCTGAGACCTATCCAATTATGTTGCATGATTTGAATCAGCTGGATTACACCTTCTGCTCTTCTTCTGGACCATTCTAAGTTGATGGGGGAGATGGGTTCTCTTTTCCTCAAAGACATGGAAAGTTCAGCCCATCTGTCTCTGCACACTGACAATGCTGGGAAAAAATTATGATCATAGAAATTATTGAATCTGGTCACACAGTCCCTTAAGTTGTTCAAGTACATCCTCTTTATATCATCCCTGTTCATCATTGAGAAGTGTTGCCTGGTGATAACTAGGTGATTTGGCTGGATTGCTCTGACTAACAACTCAGCCCTTGTTTCAATTTCTTTGTTCTGCTTTTTCTCTTGATCCCAGTAAAGCTGATTCTGCAAGGTGGACATGAATGCTCTCAGCTGAACATCTCCAATGTAGATTTGAGGATGAGACTCAACTTCCTCTGGAATGAAGAAACTATGTAAAAATAGTTCACACAGGAGATTTTTCTGCTCAAAAGGACTGTCAAAATATGCCTCCAGGAAGTCTGCAGTTGTGTCCAATTTATATGGGAGGTTTGAACTAATCCTCATGACCTGCCATCTGAGGTATTTTTCCTTCAAAATAAGGCTGTAAAATCTGGCTGGTCATCTAAATTGGACTAAAAATTTAGCAATTTGGCATAAGTCAGACACCTTTTCTTTCAATGCCTGAATTTCTGTTTCCTTGGCCTCTAGCTGTTTTGCTTCCAATTTGAACTTTTTAGTTTTAGTGGTAAGCTGCTCATATCTAATCATCCAGCTAGCTATGTCTGCATTGTACTGCTCTAGAGACACAGTATTAGGTGGTCTGACTACAGGTGGAATCCTAGGTATCAGATCAACTTGAACTCCTTTTTTTGCCACTTCTACTGGTTGATCATCTATCAATAATTCTACCATGTACCTCCTTATTTGCTATTTCTATGGGGTTGTCATCAGATAGTATTTCTACTTGTACCCCCTTATCTGTTGTTTCTACTAAAAGTGTAACAGTTTGGAATGCAGGGTCCTTAATAGGAGTACTTACTTGAACATTTTCTTGCTGTTGGGACTGTTCCTGTGTTGGTGGCTCATCTTCAACATCCTCTGCTATGCTCTTTATCATTTCTGAAGCATCTTTAGAACAAGAAGGCAATGCTTCAGAATGAGATGGTGCTGCTTCAGAATGAACAGGCACTTCTTCAGAATGAAGGAGTGCTACTTTAGAATGAACACCCATGTTTGTCTCAACAGAGTCATCTGCCCTTGATAGACCCAGAAGCAATTGAGCCAAATTATCTTCATCATTGGATATAGTTGGCTGTTTTTCAAACTGTGACAACTTCTCTCTTAGTTCTGCCACTTCTTGCTGTAACTCTGCAATTCTTCTTTCTTGCATCTCAATGATGCTTTCTTTCTCTGAAATCCATCTGGTCTGTGTCTTGACAACACTCCTTGCTGCTCTCAGCTACTCTGTGATGTCTTCCACTTCTGTTTTTGCTTTAGAAGCTGATGCAGACAAATCAGCTGTAGTTGGCTGCTCAACCAATATCTCCTCTTCTTCTGCAACAATTTGTTCTTGTTCAGGAGGCTCTGTGAGACTGTCTATAAGGGTATCTACCATATCTGTAGCCTGTTGAACTGTAGCCTCCTCCAAACCATCCTGCTTAGTTTCTATCTCAACTATCTGTTCAGGGAATTCTAGAAAGTTTTCAGAGGCTGGTTGTATCTCTATGACATCTGGGCTGCTTGGTCTATCTTCTTCCTCCATAACCTGTTTTGTTGTTTCTTTCAAATGGATTCTTGTAGACCTCCTAGTTCCAGATGCAAACTTCTTCTTTTTGCTCTATTTTTTGGTGACAACAGGGGTCATGGGGTCAGTTTTAGATGCCTCTGTTTCCCTTGTTGTTTCTGCCTCTATTTGGTTAAGTGCTTCACTTCTCTGTTCTATCAAATTAGTGGCAGATTCAAAAAAATGAACCTTTTTTTGTCTTTTTATTCTGCTGCCAGTTCTAGATCCTCTTCTCTTTTGTTTCTTGGTTCGTGAAGTTGAGGGTTCAGGATCAAGATTTTCTGTTGCTGTTGTTGGGTGTGTTTCTGTTTCTGTAACAGCTTCAGGGGCACCTTCTGCAGTTTCCTCTACAACATCTTCTGCAACATTTTTTGCAGCAGTTGTTTCTTCTTCTACAGCAACATCAACAGTATCTGGTTCTTCTTCTTCCTCATCTTCATCCCTAAAAATGACATCGTTTAGGGTAGAGTAAAACCTATCAAAACTCCTAGGGTTTCCTCTAAAATGGTGTTGGCAAACTAGTTTGATGAGTCCATGATGGCGAAGGCTTCCTTTACCCTCCTGATATCTCTTTGCCATGTTTTTTAATTCTTGATACAGATACAGGGGAAGATTTACCCTAACTTTCGGTTGTTGCTCACCATGTCTGAGATGGTTCAAAATTCGTAGATGATGCCCTGATAACAAGCACATACTGCCCTTCATAGGTTAGGAATTTAATTACCCAGGTGGCTACTTCATCCCAGGGTTCCTGCAGGCTGGCCCTTTTTAACCCTTTGCATGTGTTGTTATGGGTTAAATACTCTGGCTCTCTATCATTTTCTTCTACAAACTGATTCACTACATTTGCCAATGTATTCTTACCAGATCTAGAAATTGAAATCCCTTCTAATGGCAGCTTAGTAATCTGACTTAAAATTTTAGGGCTTACCTCAATAGTCATGTCGTTTACATGTGCTCGGTTGTTTCTGAATGTATGGGCGAACATGCCAGCCAAATCTTCAGAAGACCCATTAAACTTATCCAAAAATGGCATAAACCCTCCATCTTCAAAAATCTGCATGACTGCCAGATTTTCTCGGAGGTAGGTGGTATCTGCAGGTTCTGTTTTGATCTTTCGCCCCATCTTTTTTGTTCACTGTTGCTACTATTTCTCTGCTGGATCTCTGGTTTTTTTATGTTGCAGATTTGCAGAGTTTTAGTTTGAAACCTTCGTTGCCCTGTTTCTCGTCTGCTTCTTCGGAATGAACCGTAACCTGAGCACTGTACTTCGCAAACACGTCTTCGAAAAGAAAGGTGGCACACATTTCTACTGTTGCACCGAACACCTGTCCGTCAATGATTGCTTAGACGTCCTTGCCATCAGATCCACCTCATTTGGTTTTAATTTTTCTGTTCAGTCCGCAGATTCTCACGTGCATGTTTATTGGCATTAAAAATTGGTGGCATATGGTTGGTCACGTCCTCCGTAATTTTGGTACTTTCCAATGGGTGCAAAAACAAACCATGTGCTGACTGACACGTGTTCCTTTATCGTATGCAACTAAAAGAGTTTGATTTTGTCGTACCTTGTCTTCTTGGATGCCACGTGGAAATGCTCTTTCCGAAGATTATAACTTATTGTGCAAACAAAACTTCATTCCGAAGATTATGACTTCATTCCAAAGATGAGTCTTCATTCCGAAGACAAATCCTCATTCCGAAGATTATAACTTCATTCCGAAGACAGGTCTTCATTCCGAAGACAAATCCTCTTTGCAAATTTAAATCTTCATTTCGAAGATTAATCCTCATTTCGAAGATCAATCCTCATTCCGAAGATCAGGCTGTATTGCGAAGGTAAATCGTCATTTCGAAGACAGATCTTCATTCCGAAGACAGATCTTCATTTCGAAGATGATGCAGCAAGTCGTCATTCCGAAGATCAAGTTTCATTCTGAAGACAAATTGTCATTCCGAAGACAAAGTTTCTTTCTGAAGACAAAGTGCAACATTCATTTTGTTGTCATTCCGAAGACAATTTCAATCCGAAGATAATACAGTAGGCACTGTTTTTGGCATTCTTGTTTCGAAGATTAGGCAGAAATCAATATTTTCATTCTCAAAACATGTTTTAAGTATGCCAACTCTTATGAATACCTTTTATGCTAATGGTTAATTTTCATATACTATATACCAATCATTTTACAATGAAGAAATGTAAGAAATATATACCTGATAAAAATAGTTAATGCCGCTTTTGAAGAATGACCGCCTTTGTTGATATTCTCCTGAGATTTTCTCGCAACATTTCAAAACAAGTGCACTTGGTGAATTTGTACAATGATGGTTCAGAAATTTCTCAAGGTTATGCATGCCAGAAAACTGGTTTTCATGCATACCAACCCAATAGTGCCTTAAGAAAAGGTTTTCACTGCTGAGTTATTCATTTTTCTCTCTTCTTTTTTCTTGATTTTCCCTTTTTTTTTTTTACCTCTCCTTTTCTCTTTTTTTTTCTCTTTTTTTTTCTTGATCCTGACTATGCCCATGAAGGAATTTCATGATTTCCCCTGAAACCATGCCCATGAAGGAATTCATACTCAGAATTTATTCATCTTTTTGTTTTCTATTTTTTTTCTGATTTTTTTGTATTTTTTGCTTTTTCTTGAAATCCATGATCATGCTGATTGTTTTGAAGTGGAAGAGGGAATCTCTTCCACCTGTTGTGTATCCAAACTATCAAGTTGCTGCAAGAATTCATCTTTAGTCAGAGGTGTATGGTACACTCTGAGGCGATGTCCATTCACTACCAACTTTCTTTGTGATCCATCAATAGGGGATAGACGAGCTGCTCCATTGTCAAATACCTCCTTAATCCAGTAAGGTCCCAACCATCTAGTTCTCAGTTTTCTAGGGAAGTCTTCATAGCGAGAATCAAACAGTAAAGCCCAATCTCCTTGTTGAAGTTTCCTCTGCTGAATGTGACTGTCATGCCACAGCTTCCTCTACTCCTGAATTACCTCAGTTTGGTGCAGAGCATCCAATCTAAGTTCATCCAATGCATTCAACTGTAGAATCCTGTCTGTCTGTGCCTACGACAATTCAATTCCAATTTCTAGTGTTGTGCGCAATGTTAGTAGCTCAAATTCAATAGGTAAGAGAGGCTTTTTACCAAAGACTAGTTCATAAGGTGTGAATCCAGTAGTGGACTTCCAAGTAGTATTGTAGGCCCAAACTGCTTCAGGTAATTTATCTAGCCAATTTTTCCTATGAAAAGCTACTATTTTTGTCAAGATGCGTTCTAGTTCCCTCGTTTGTTACCTCAACCTGGCCATTTGCTTGTGGGTGGTAAGGTGATGATTTCCTATGTTTGATTTCATACAATTCTGTAAATGCCTTTATGACTTTGGATGCAAATTGGGGTCCTTGGTCTGTGGTGATAGACCGTGGAGCTCCAAATCTCTGAAAAATCTGAGTATACAAGAAATCAACGACCTTCTCTTCACGAGCATGTTTGAAAGCACGCACCTCTACCCACTTTGTCAGGTAATCAGTGCATACTAGAATATGCACCTTTCCTTGAGAAGGTGGATCAATAGGTCCTACAAAATCAAGCCCCCACCTCTCAAATGGTTCTAAAACCATTTGAGGCTGTAGTGGCATCTCATTTGTATGAGTGGGTTTCCCCATTCTTTGGCATGCATCACAATGCCTTGATGTACTTTTTCACATCCTTGTGAAGAGATGGCCAATAATATCCTGTCCCTAGGATTTTCCTAACCGTGCTTTTTACAGAATAGTGTCCACCTGAGGGTTCATCATGACAAGCTCTAAGGATATCATACACTTCATCCTTTCGGATGCACCTACGTAACACATGGTCAGGACTGCACTTAAAAAGCATACCCTTAATCCATTCAAAAGAAGAACTCTGTTTGATCAATTGTTTTTTTTGTTTTGAAGTGAAATGTGGAGGAACTTTCCCTGTGACCAAATAATTGGCTATATCTGCAAACCAAGGTGATTGGACTGATATAGCAAATAGTTTTTCATCAGGAAAAGTGTCATCAACTAATTCCCCTTCATCTCGTGTTCCGCAACCTGGACAAGAAATCTGCCACAACATTAGCTTTTCCTGGTTTGTTGATTATAGTGATATCAAATTCTTGCAGACAACAACAACCAACGAATAATTCTTGCACTTACCATAGGTTTATTCATCAAATACTTAATGGTTGTATGATCTGTGTGAATAAATATTTGATAACCTGTGATGTAATGCCTGAATTTGTTGATGGCATATATTATTGCTAGGAATTCCTTCTCGATGGTTGTATAATTTTTCTCGGCTCCTGTCAAGTTCTTGCTAATGTTGTAGATGGTATAGTGTTCACCATTGTCAATTTGTCCTAATGCTGCTCCAATTGCTGTATTGGAGGCATCAGTCTGTATGTGAAATGGTAATGTCCAATTAGGTCCTCTGAGCACAGGTGGAGTTATCAATTTCTCTTTCAGAGCTTCAAATGCTTCCTGACACTTTGCAGTCCAGGAGAATTCAGAATCTTTAGTCAATAGGGCAAACATAGGACTGGCTATTGTACTAAAGTTGGGAATAAACCTGCGGTAAAAACCAATGTGTCCTAGGAAGCTTCTGACATTAGTCTGAGTTTTAGGAGGAAGGAGATTCTTGATAATTTCCACCTTCTTTGGATCAACTTGGATCCCTTCAAGAGAGATGTGATGACCAAGAACTATCCCTTCCTTCATCATCATGAAGCATTTATCTGGATTCAAGGATAACCGGTATGTTTCACAGCGAGTTAAGACTTTGTCAAGATTTTCCAATGTAAAATCAAAAGTTTGTCCACATACTGTGAAATCATCCATGTATATTTCAACACTTTTGGTGGTCAGATCAGCAAAAATTGCTAGGACTGCTCACTGAAAAGTTGTTGGGGCATTACACAAACCAAAAGGTAAAACCCTATAGGCAAATGTTCCCCATGGACATGTAAAAGTTGTCTTTTCTTGATCTTCAGGTGCAATCTGAATTTGATTATATCCACTAAATCCATCAAGAAAACAAAAGTATCTTTTTCCAGCAAGAGTATCTAACACCTGATCTATGAAAGGTAATGGAAAATGGTCTTTGTATGTCACCTTATTCAACTCTCTATAGTCTACACATACTCTCATTTTTCCATTTTTCTTAGGAACTATTACCAATGGAGAGACCCATTGGCTATCATAAATTGGGTAAATGAATCCTACTTCCAAAAGTTTTTCAATTTCTTCTTTCACAATATCTCTTAAGGTAGGATTCAATATTCTCTGGGGTTGTCTAACTGGCTTGACTTCTTCAAGTATAGATTCTGTGGCTACATATATCAGGATGAAATCCTGACATATCTTTGTAGTTCCAAGCAAAAGCATGAACATGCTTCCGCAAGACAACTATCAATTTTTCTTCCTCTTCCCTAGTAAGTCGGTCGTAAATGTTCAAAAATTTGCCTGGTTGGACTTCTATTTGTTTTGTATTTAGAAGGACTGAATTCACTCCTTCATACCCGGTGATTAAGGGATTAAGAGGACATTGCTGAGATGGGAGAAAAGAAGCAGTTTCTGTTTTATTGCTGCTTGAGGGGAGCATATCTTGTATGGAACAGATGAGAAGGAAAAATCAGATGATGGTGCCATCCATGTGGTAGTGAAACAGAGTTTCCCTGTGATAGTACAGATGGTTCATCTTCAGATTTTTGATTCTCCTCATTACTTAACTGTTGGATATTTGTTGCTTCCCCTTCTAAACCTTGTTCATGCAGAACATTCATCAAGATTGTTTCATTTTCTAAATTTTCTGTGTCACCGAGGTCTTCTGTGTGTTCTCTTACTACTAAGGTAGCTAGTGTAGAAATGACCTCTTCTCGGTTCTTCCTCCGAGTCGAAAAACCATAACTCGACCTAAAAATTTGCTAGATGGTTTTACAGGAGGATATAAAGAAATCTGTTTCAGATCAATACCATTTGAAATAGTCATATTTCCAGATCTGCAGTCTATGAAGGTCGCTGCAGTTGCAAGCCAAGGTCTTCCCAAAATAATGGGATATCCATGTGCTGAATTTCTTGGCTGTAAAACCAAGAAATCTGCAGGGAATTCCCAAGAAGAAACTTCTATAGGGACATCTTCAATGATACCTTCAGGTTTTGCAACTGACCTATCAGCCATTTCTAAAACTAATAAATGTGGGGCTGAGATGTTTGAGCTGTAATTGTTCCATTGTATCCTTGGTCATGACATTTATTGCAGCTCCTAGATCTACTAAGACATTTGATATTGGTACTGAACCTATGGTGACTGTGATAACTGGGCTTCCTGGATCACTATACTTTGGAGGTACTAGTTTTCCAGATAAGAGATCAGCTATCTTCCCTTCAACCTGCACAGTTTTGGGAAATGCCTTCTTTTTTCTTCCTGCTCTTTTAATGCACAAATTTTGGATAGTACTATTAATCTCTGGTATTTCCTTAATAGCTTGCAATAAGGGCAATGATATAGTCAAATTTTTGAGTTCTTTGACCATTTATGACTCAAATTTTTGGTATTGCATTGAATCTTTCAAGATATGGAATTATCCTTGGTAATTGTTCTGCCTGTGATTCTATTTTTGTCTCTTTCTCTATTGTTGGTTGGATTTTCTCTGGTTCCAATGATTCTTCTGTCTCCATTGTTGGTTGGACTTTCTCTGGTTCCAATGATTCTTGCTCTTCATTTTCTTTGATTTCATTTGAAACCGGTTCAGGTACAACTTTTCCTGAACGAAGTTGGATGTTACTACAATCAAGAACATTAATTTCAACATTTTCTTCAACTTCAGCCACATAGACAAGAGGTGTCTGTCTCACACTATTTGGATTAGTGACTGGTTGAGCTGGCAATTGAGGTTGTTTCACTTGCTATGTTTGCTGCTATTTTTCTTGAAAATTTTGATTAGGTGCAGGCAACAAATTCTGAGTTTGACCTTGATTCCTTTGCTGCCTTGGATAGGACTGGTATTGCTGATTCCACTATGGTTGGTTTTGCATCCAATGTGGATTAGTCTGATTTTGATTCCAGGCTGGATTGTTTTGATTCCAATATGGGTTGTTTTGATTCCATGAGGGGTTGTTTTGATTCTGATTCCAGGCTGGGTTACTCCAATTTGCTTGTGGCCATTCTTGGGAATTTGTCCATTGAGGATAATTCCAAGGACGTTGGGGTGGTTCTGATTGTCCCCAAGGCATAGTACTAGGATTATGCCCCCAATTTGTAGGAAAACGAGGAGGATTTTGGTATTGAGAGAAATTTCCCCCTTGTTTTGGTCCAATATAGTTGAGTTCCTCAGTCTGATTTTCTAACATAGTTTTGAGTTGTGGTAGCAGGTGGCATTGATCGGTTGAATGCCTTTTTGAACAGATACTACAAATGGCTGAGATAGATGTTTTATTCAAAGGACATTCCTGCAAAGCATGTTTATTTCTACATCTTGGGCAATAAATTGCCAAAGGTTCTGTGTTTTTTGCTTTTGCAGACATTTCCCCCAAAGTAGTGTTTAGGTGCACTAGAATATCAGTTTTGAAATTTGCAAGTTCCTCTATCAGGTCCTTCACATCAGTGCCATTTGTGCGGCTTTTTCTTCTTCTCTGCTTAGTGCGAGAGTAATTCCTGTAGAGATCCATAATTTCCTCATTACTGAGAGTGGTTACATCCCCTTTTCCCATCAAATCCAGAACTTCTCTCGATTCATCTTGCAATCCTCTCAAAAATATGGTTTTACATAATTCGGGTTCTACAAGTCCACATCTCCTTTGAACAAAGGAGAACCTATCAAGATAATCTTCCAATGTTTCATCATCTTCCTGCTTGATTCTGAATAACTCATCTTTTCTATTCCTTACACGGCAATATTCCTGATATTTGTCTAAAAAGATAGTTTCCATTTGATCCCAGGTTCTTATGGAATTAGGCTCTAAGCTCATGAACCAACGCAATGCTGAATCCTTGAGTGTTGAGGGAAAAACCTTAAGTTTTTGATTGTCATTTATATAATCATAGGTCTGACACACTACCTTGAATTCAAAAAAAAACTGATCAGGATCTTCGGATACAACACCTCGAAAGGTTGGAAGTACTGAAGGTGAAATGGTCTTCATGGGAGAGTTTTGTGTTGGATTCAGACTAATAGGATATTCAAATGTTCTAGACGGTTGGGGCATATCCCGATCATCTCCTTCATTATGGACATAGCCATGTTGGCCATCTATATTGCCTCCTTCTGCCATAGTTTCCTGTTTGTTGGGAGAAGTTAAAGCTTTCCAAATTGTCTTCTCAAGAGGTCCAAGACCCTCTGTTGATAATGAGTCTAATGAATTTTCTTCCTTAGGATATTTTGATGATGATAAAATTGGTGATTTTCCTTTCTCAAAATGTTCTAATGATGGTGAGACTGGTGATTTTTCTATCAATCTTTTTGGTAGTTCAAACACAGGTGATTCACCCCTTAGGCGTGAAGATCTCCTTAATGGAACAAGCCAGGGATCCTTTGGGGTAGTTCTACCTTTTTCATCCCTAGACTTACTCATTCATGTTTACTCTTAAATGACATAAATTAAGTCAATAGTTGTTATCTTACTCAGCTGTTGTATTCAGATTTTAACCTAAATTTTCATAGCTTAGTCTGATTACAGCTATTGGACTATTTGTTTTCTTTTGGCAACACTATTCCCCGGCAATGGTGCCAAAATGATGCATAGTCATTATACCATCATTAATTCTCAATGAATTTGTCAATCCAGGGTAGTGTACAAGGCTATCTACGAAAGAAGAAGTGAAACAACTATAACTTAGGTCAATCTAGAGCAACAAGTCTTATTGGTGGAACCGGTTGTGTGGGGGGTTTTGGGACATTCCTATCTCTAAATTGCATGAATTAAATCTTAATCTAAGTTGTAGAATTGGAAACTAATCATTAACTACAAAAATGAAGTCCTAATTACAATTGTAGAATAAGACCTAATTATATTGCAGAAATAACAGTTGCAGAATTGAAAGTCTGATCCTAATTGCAAAAAGGAAATCTAATTACTTTTGTAGCAATGAAAGTCTAATTCTAATATGGAAATGAAAACTGTCAAAGCTCTGTAATAGAAGGTTGTCAATCTTCTGTGCAGGATTTGACAGCAAAACATAAAATGCAAGAAATTGCTAAAAAATAGTAAATTCTGGGAATAACAGTCTGAAATAAAATGGAAGTTTTGCTGAAAGTAAATATTACAACTAAAACATTAAGCACAGGTTTAATCTAAACATAAATAAACTAAGATCACAAATATTGTCAGCTGTTTACAAGTAATTGAAATAACAAGTTCTACAACTCATTCTACTTCAGCAAAATTAGAATAAAAACCTACTTGTTAGTCCTCCTCCTAGGTCTAGAAGTGGCCAGCCTCCTTGTCCAGAAGAAGGTATAAGTCTCTCTCTCTCTCTAAATCTTAATCACACTCATTTACAAGCAATATGAAATAGAACTGGTGCACTTTATTGATTAAAGAACATGATTACAATAATTCTACTGAAAACCTCATTACAGGACTGTAACAATCAAATTCTACCTATTTTTTGCTTCTTCCTAGCTTCCTTACTTTCTACTTCCTGTTGCTACTACTCTACCTAGCTCAACCTGAACGGGAGCAATATTTATAGATGTCCTAAGGTCTGATTACAAACAAAGAATATCTCAAAAGATCTAATCCTACAATGCTCGCAACAAATTCTGGTTTTATCCTAGAAGAAGATTAAAACTTGATCTTTCCCTTAATGATGGCTTTGGTCGGCAATGACGGCAAAGACAGATGGAAGATCTTTTCCTTTACCTTTTCCAACCTTTATTTCCCTTTTTTCGGCTTCAAAAATCGGTCAACAAGTCAAAAAGCACATTCTATTTTCATTTCGAAGATAAGTGGCTTCATTCCGAAGACAATGCAATTCTCCTTCCGAAGATCGCTCATTCCGAAGATACTGCAATCCTTCATTTCGAAGATACTGCAATCCTTCATTTCGAAGATACTGCAATCCTTCATTCCGAAGATACTACAATCCTTCATTCCGAAGATACTGCAATCCTTCATTCCAAAGATAATGCATTCTTCATTCCGAAGATACTGCAATCCTTCATTTCGAAGATAATGCATTCTCTCATTCCGAAGATATCTGTTCATTCCGAAGATACTTCGAATGAACAAATGTGTGCTTTTACAATGATTTCTTCTGCATCTCTCATGTGGGTTATCTCCCAAGATCAAATTCAAATGGTCTTCATCTCTTTCCACATGTGAATTCCATGCCTTGCTATTTATGGACAAGCTGGCTAGAATTTACATGGGAAAGACTAATTTTTGTTGCACAACAATAGTTTGCTTGCATTGTTGCCACATTTAGGTGAAATAAATGCTTGAGACAAATCAAAACATGATTAGTGAAATGCTGCTATTATTCTAAGCATATCCCATTTTAGCAAATCATAGCAAAAAGAACACAAAACTATGCAAAAAAACTGTAAAATCAGCATATAATATTCCAAATACATTGATCATGCAAAATGGTTAATATACAACATATTGAATCAACTTAACTAACATATCAGATAAAACATAAGAGTTTATAGGCATTTTTAGTGTTCAAAACATGTTATGATTGAGGCATTTCCAGGCCTCATCACCCTTGTCATTTAAATTAGACTTCCTGTGCACCAACAATAATGCAGAGTATGAAGCCTTGCTCATAGGTCTTCATAAAGCAATCACCATGAACATTAAACGGTTGAACATCTTTGGTGATTTTCTATTAATCGTCAATCAATTCAAAGGGGTATTCCAATGTAAATGCCTAGTTCTGGAGGCCTACAAAGCCCTTGTGGATAAATTCCTAGTAAATCTTGAATGGTACGACATCGAGGCACTCCCTCGGTCATCGAATCATTTTGCGGACAATATGGCCTCTTTGGGGTCACTAATCCTGTAAGACATTTCTGGTGATATGACAACTATTCAAGTCAAAACACTATCGCAATCTACGATGGAGTGTGCAAGCTCTGATTTAATGCCAGGAATCCACATGATCTAGATTGAACCATCTTAGGATCGGTTCTCTCGAATCCATGACTATTTGAAGCATACCAACTGGGGGGCCTTGTTCTCCCCTAATCACCTTAATAGCAACACCACACTATTCTTACAAGGTCTTTCCCACTCAGCTTTTGCTAGGGATGAACTTTAAGATGGATTGGTTGTTCATACCGTCAAGACTTCTGATCAGCAGGATTGGTACTCACCCCTAAGGGACTACCTAAAGCTAGGTAACCTCCCACTTGGATTGACGCATGCCGCAAAATGAGCATTCAAGTAGAAAGCGGCAAAGCATGTCTTGTTAGGAGATATTTTGTACCATCGTAGCTACGAAGGGATCCTCCTTCGATGCTTGGACCAGCAAGAGTCCACTTGGGTGATCGCCCAAGTGCACGATGGTACGTGCGATGGCCACTTTAGTGGTATGGCCATCACCAAGCGCATTCTTCACATGGGCTACTATTGGCCATCTTTAGAGTGAGATTGTTGCGCATATGTGAGGAAGTGCGTGAAGTGTCAACATCATGCCAATTTGACACATGTACCTTCCTAAGCCTTGCATCCGATCTAGTCAGCTTGGCCATTTTTGTAGTGGCGCTTAGATCTAATCAGGAAGATCTCCCCTATGTCGTCAGGTCGTCATATGTTTATCATAACGGCCACAGAGTACTTCACCAAATGGGTGGAAGTAGTTCCGCTTACCTCTATGACTGGACCCCGCATTGTGGAGTTCATTTTGCATAACATCATATGTCATTTTGGTATTCCATCCATGATAATCTCGGATAATGGGATGTCATTCAAGAACAAATACGTGCATGCTTTGACCATAAAGTACAAAATTCAGCACAGTTTTTTGACACCCTATTATTCGTAGGAAAATGGGCAAGTAGAGGCATCAAACAAAATGCTAGTTGCCATCCTCAAAAAGATAGTCGTAGACAGTCATAAGGATTGGCACATTTAGATCCCACTTGCCCTATGGGCTTACCGCACTAGCATTCGGACACCCACTGGGGCAACTCTATTTTTGCTTGTGTATGGCTCCAAGGCTATCATGCCTCTTGAGTTGGAAATTCCCTCCCTGCGCATATCAATGCAAGAGTTCATCGATGATGACACTGCATGGTAGGCCAGGTTAAACCAACTTACGTTGCTCGATGAACGACGTGTTAATGCTCTTGAGCATTTACGTATCTATCAAGAGCGACTGAAGAAAGCATACAACATGAGAGTTCACCTGAGGGACTTTCAGGTTGGTGACTTGGTTTTGAAGGAAAACCAGTAGAACTCTAGTTTTTTGTCCCATCTCAGGGACAAGTTTGCAACAAATTGGTTAGGTCCATATGTAATTGATAGCAAGATAGGACCTAGGACGTATCGGCTAGCATCCCTTGATGGAGTCAAAGAACTCAAACCCTTGAACATCAGTCATTTGTGACCATTCCATATCTAAAGCAGCCAATCCCAAAAAGCTCCAAGGATTCCCGCAATCGCTTGGTCAACCCAAAAGATCCAAGGATTCTCGCAGCTGGTCAACCCAAAAGCTCCAAGATTCCGTACCTTGGTCAACCCAAAACTCCAAGGATCGAACGCTTGGTCAATCCCAAAGCTCCAAGGTAACGCGGTCAACCCAAGCTCCAAGTTCGAATCACTTGGTCAATCCCAACAAGCTCCAAGGATTCTTGTAATCGCTTGGTCAATCCCAACAAGCTCCAAGGATTCCCGCAATCGCTTGGTCAATCCCAACATGCTCCAAGGATTCCCGCAATCGCTTGGTCAATCCCAAAAAGCTCCAAGGATTCCCACAATCACTTGGTCAATCCCAAAAAGCTCCAAGGATTCCCGTAATCGCTTGGTCAATCCCAAAATGCTCCAAGGATTCCCGCAATTGCTTGGTCAATCCCAAAATGCTCCAAGGATTCCTACAATCGCTTGGTCAATCCCAAAATGCTCCAAGGATTCCCCCAATCACTTGGTCAATCCCAAAATGCTCCAAGGATTCCCGTAATCGCTTGGTCAATCCCAAAATGCTCCAAGGATTCCCACAATCGCTTGGTCAATCCCAAAATTCTCCAAGGATTCCTGCAATCGCTTGGTCAATCCCAAAATGCTCCAAGGATTCCCGTAATCGCTTGGTCAATCCCAAAATGCTCCAAGGATTCCCGCAATCGCTTCGTCAAACCAAAAAGCTCCAAGGGTTCCCCCAATCACTTGGTCAAAAGAAAAATAAGAAATATCAAAAACAATAAAATCATCAAAAATAACAAAAACTTGCATCTCATCTCCATGCATGCTCAAAATCATCACAAAATTAAAAATCTCCTTTTGCATCCCATTTTCATACTCACCAAGATCAATCCATCAAAAACACAAAAATAATAGCTGCATTAAGCATCGCATCCATACATGCACATATTTGTGATCATACAGGTCAAGGCACCATAGACTGTAATTACTTGGTAAAGTCCATCTTCTTCCATATCTCTCCGCTTTATCTAACAACCCATCACCTATAAACCGCTACTCCATATTTTTCCCATACTATAGTCGGTTGTTCCAAATGTATCGAGAGTTTGTCATTCAACCGCCAATAGCTTTCTAACCAAAACTATACAATGTCAGATAGCTTTTACGAAGGTAGAATTTTACTTGGATCACACCTTGTTATGTAGCATCCCAGCACAAATTAAAACACATAAAAATTCCCAAGTTGTGTGAACGAAAGATGAACCCTGCAAAGAAATCCAGGTCACCATAAGTGAAACAGTTATCTTGCTCATCCCCCTATGCGAATGACCCCAAGAATGCTGAGAGTTGGCAAAAGGACAAGCATCCTCCCTACCCAATTCCCCAAGAATCCCCAGTTCTCAAAAAAAAAAAAAAAAGTTGCAAAACATCAAAATTTGCACATGTCAAAACTCCAAAAATTTGACATCACCCCAAAGTGCACACATCAAAAGGCACATACAATAGTGATTCTCATCACTCCAAATCCAAATCCCTTGCTCAAAAGAAAAAAAAATATATATATAACAAAAATAAATAGTGATTATTATCACTATAAAGAGCAAGTATCTCCATACAATTGAAGAAAAGAAGGGAGTCGAACTTGAATCCCTGGAACTCTCAGCATTCAAAATGTCATGAGATAAACCTCAGTATCGGTTTGGTTGATAGCCTATCGGTCACTCGTGGCAAACCTCCCACATGACGATATATCTGTAGAATTAACTTGGGTGCAGATCAATTTTTGCAAGTGGATGAGCTAGCTTATGGTATCCTAGATTGCACCGCAGATTAATCCGACTAAATACAACAAAGGAGTTAGTGGAGCTAATTAGGTGATCCTCAGTACAGGTTTGGTTGACGATCATATTCCGCACTCGGCGGTATCCCGACCAATGCCACATCAACGAACTCAATTGCACACACAGGGATGTGAAATAACTTGGTCAAAGACAAGTCCGATTCATACCTTGTTCAAAGTCTTGTCAGATGAAAGTACAGTCTTGGCTAGTTGGTTAAAACATCTGAATCTCAGAAACCCTAGCTACATTCTAAAAACAACTGTAAATATCTTTCAGCCCTACTTTACCATCAAAAAATACAAAAATAAACATGCATACATAAGCACGTTGTTGTGGCTGATCCACAACACACCCCAAAATTGGGGACCCACCCTTTTTGCATGCTTTCAAAGAAGATCTCAGTGACCCAGATGCTAAAAATCAAGAAAAAGGCAAAATTGTGCAAAAATGAAAAAGTGTCGCGATATCGCGACATGTTGCTCCGTCGCGGCCGAAAATGAAAAAGTGTCGCGATATCGCGACATGTTGCTCCGTCGCGGCCGAAAATGAAAAAGTGTCGTGATATCGCGACATGTTGCTCCGTCACGCCTAAAATGAAAAAACGTCGCGATATCGCGACATGTCAAGCTTTCGCGGCCCAGCAAGCAAGAAGAGGCATTGATCGAAAATTGTCACGATATCGCGACATGTCACAAAATCACGGTCAAACCAATCAAACAGGGCAAGGCATTAAAGTTGTCGCGATATCGCGACATGTCACATCGCGACAAGACAAGACATGCCGAAGCGGAAAAACGTCACGATTTCACGATAGGAAGCAAAAAGGGGTACGAGAGAAAAACGTCGCGATATCGCGACAGGTCGCGTTTTCACGGCTCCAAGCAAGAAGTGGTACGGAAGGAAAATATGTCACGATTTCGTGACATGTCACGTTTTCACGGCCAAATACAGCAAGAGCAGCCCGAAATAGAAAAGCATCACGATTTCATGACGGAAAGCTAGCAAAGTGGTACGAAACGGAGAAGCATCGCGATTTCATGACAGAAAGCCGCAAGATAGCTCCAAATGAAAAGCGTCGCGATTTCACGACAGGTTGCACCCACACGGCCCGATAGCATAAAATGTCACGATTTCGTGACATGTATCATTTTCGCTGGGCATGGTGGCGGACAAGGCTGTTGGCCGAAAAATGTCACGATTTCGCGACATGTCTCATTTTCGCTATGCAGGCAGAGGAACAGAGTTGCATGCAGAAAAACGTCGCGATATCGCGACATGCTATTTTTGTCATGATTTACAAGGGGGCAGTTACGAAGCATGCAAAAAAGCGTGAAACACGTGGCATACAGGTGTCAGGGTTACAGAAGCGTTACATGTTAACAGAGAATATCGAACGTTTCGGCATCGAACATAAAGTCAAAAGCAACGAAAAGGCGAGGAATACGAAACGATGCATTCTGGGAGGTGAAACGAAGCGCCGCAGAGCGAAACAAAGAGCCGCACCATAAAGTATAAAATCAGAGGCACAGATTGATATAGGGGTTGGAAATTGCTGCTAGCAGAGTTGCAGAGCCAAAGGCAACAAGCCATTCTGGGCCTGCTTTTGGAGCATTTTCCTTCACTTGTTCTGGTCTTAGCAAAACTGGGACATTCTGTCATTGTAATTGATACATTTTAATACAAAATTACAGAGAGTTGCATCTCATTGGCAAGAAAGGAGGAGTCATTTTTTGCATGCAAAGATTTAATGTTTATCTTTCCTTTTTCAGATTTTTAGGTTTATAGGTGAAGTTTAATGCGAGTTCTCTTGGTTGCTTCATGCGAATGTCTAAATCTGAAAACTATAGTTAAGACCCCAGAAACCAAGCACCTAGCTTATCTGGATTGTGCGAGTTTGCAGGTTCAATAGGTTAGGTTGTGTGCAAAAACCTCATTATCTTCGGTTTTGCCAAATTGAGATCGTAGCACTCTGAACGTAGTTTAGTTCATTCTCTTTGTTTTATTTTCTTTTCTTTTCAGTTCTTTATTTTATGCATTTTTTTTACCTTCATTTAAATAAGAAAATGTGAAAGATCTACCAAAGCTCGAAATCAAAATAGATTTGTCATAAAGATTAATTCACCTAGAGTCCATTGTAATTTCAGAATAGAATAAACCAGAGTGCCCCTTGTTAACATTCACTTGCAACACTAAGGTATTCCCAGCATTTAAATTGAACAACATCATTGGTATAAAAAGGGCTAATGTAAAAGGAACCTTGGAGAAATTATCTATGTAATTTCTTTGCAAGCAGAGGATTTGGGACTCGGATCCTACCGGAGAGTGTGTTTTCACAACTGGGTGAAAATACCACTCAACAGATTGGCGCTAGAAGGAGGGCCTGATTGGTTTACTTTATTTTGATTTTCATACAGAAGTAATATCTTTTTGATTCGATTTTGAAATTATCTCTTAAATCTCACAAACGGCTAAACTGCAACATTTGTTTTTCTGTTGCAGGTTTTCTTGGAGATAATCGAGAGTTTCGTCAGGCAGGCTGGACCCACCGCGTCGTATTGCGACTAGGTCCCAAACAACTGGGGAAACCATATTCCATGACCTTACACTCACTGGTACTCCCAAGAACAAAACCAAGCAAGTTGTAAACCTACCAGTCACAAAAGATCTTTTTTCTTCAGGAACCTCGAGCGGACCTACACCAGTGGTATCAATTGCCACTAGTGCACCTATTGTCAGTACCATTTCCACCACTCTTGTAGGGTTGTCCTCATCAATTTTGAGTCAAATGGCTCAACCTCCAGCAGCTCCTTGGTATGGAGCTAATAATATCCCCTTGAATATTGCAGGGGATATCCATGAAATCCCTAAGAACATAGAAATATTCTTGCCCAAATATAAACCAGATGGCCCAAGAATGGTAGAAGAGCATATCCAAGCTTATAGGGATGTTTTAATAAGGTTGCAAGTCCAACATGAGGATGTGGCTTGCAGGCTTTTTCCCATGAGCCTAGATCCAGTAGCCTATGAATGGTATATATGCTTGCCTACTGGTTCAATCACTTCATGGACGCAAATGGAGAACGCCTTTGTTAATCAGTTTAGGTCACCTTTGGATCCCGCAACCATCTACAATCAGTTTATTACATGCAAAAGGGGCCAGGGTGAACCAATCAGAACCTTTAATCAAAAATTCCAAAAATGCTATAATAGAGCAGTTCGACATTTTGCCATAGATCCCGCAGTGGCCTTGCAAATATATTTTGGGGCATTGGATCCCATGACAGCCATGTTTGCAAGACGAAATCCTCAAGTCACCACGCTCGCTCTAGCCTACAATGAAGCCATGACCATCGAGCAACAAATGACACCACAGGGCTATGGATTTCCCCAGATGCCTATGATGGGACAATATGCTCCATATGGTCAAGCTCCCTTGGCAAATCAGATCATGGCACCGCAAATGCCAAGCATGAATGCCTTCCCATATCAACAACCGTATCCACCAAGACTCGCTTATGCACCCATTCCAATCCAACCAATCACATCCATTCCACCTGTTCTCGCATTTTTGCAAAATAGTCAATCGACTATGCAAGGAACCAACCAAGTTAATTCTCAGAGCTATAGTTCCTTTCCCAAATCCAACTCCGATTCAAAGTGTCAATCCATACGTGAATCAAATTCCTCAAAACCCGACCCAAATGTTGAATCAAGACCCCACCAATTATGCAAACCCAACGGGAGTTAACAACAATGTAGTTCCACCGAAGGAGATTTATTCGGAGGTCGAAGAGCTCAAGAAGATAGTTCATAAACTGAGCAATGACATGGTTCAAAAATAGAAGTATGAATCCCATGCCCCTCACTCAAATCAAAATTTTAACAATAGAGGGAGACATTGGAACACAAAGCCAAACAATGGGGGAGTACCCGCCCCTATTGCCAATCAACTAGATACTTCGCAGGACCTAGTCAATCCAGCTCCCTTTTGAATCTTTCCGATTTGGCATGGGAAAAGGGGTGTAGGTTGCACAACACAAAAGAGCACAATGAGAGGAATTGTCCCGAAATTGCTAGATACACTCATTGTCTCCAAGCCCAAGTTGATGACTTGGAACTGGTGTCAAATGAGGGTCCATCGCAACATCAGGATGATAACATTATGGTGGTGGAAACTTTATATCATCAAGAAGGTGAGAGTGAGGAAGAAGAAGATGAAATTTTGGAACAGGAGGTGCAAGCTTTTCGAGAGTTTAGAAAGGGGAATCACGGATACCATTTGAGAAGTAAATCTAAAGCCCCTAAAACCTCATCAACACCACCAAACAACTCTATCCTCCCTCCGGATACTAAGGCAGATAATAATCCTCCTCCTCCACTTAGAAGAGAAATGTCTAATGACGCGTAGAAGACAGTCAAATTCGAAAAACCAAACTATGACATAGTGGAGGATCTAAAGAAGTCCAAATCTAGCCTTTCGTTCTTAGACGCGGCTAGATTGCCTGGCCAAAAGGAGGCGTTGATAAAGGCTCTGAACTCACCTGATCAAGTGTGGAAGGGAAAAGAAGTTGAGTCCCATCTGATTTTACGAAAGGAGAGACGGGATGTCCCGCCATTCTTATTGACTCTGAGAATTGCGGGTAAGAATTTGCATAACTGTTTGGTGGACACGGGTGCCACGAGCAACCTCATGCCTTCGGAGATATGTCAAATGCTAGGTCTACAACCTGTTTCATCCAAATGCAAGGTTTTGCAATTGGACCGATCAGAGGTAAATGTGGTAGGGACCCTATATGATGTCAAAATTCAATTAAATTCTGAACCCAGGGTCCAGCAGGTGGTCGACATTCTGGTTGTTAACATCCCAAGTAGATATGGAATGCTACTTGCAAGGGATTGGATGAAAACTCTGAACGGTTATTTTTCAACAGATTGCTCACATATGTGGCTACCCTGGAAAGGAATTGCAAATCAAATCAGAGTGGAAAATGAACCGAGGCTTAAAGAAATCATAACAAAATTTAACAAGCCGAATGAAGTTCAGTTTTCTCGAGCATAACTGGGGGTCTATGCACTTGATGTTGAGGAAGCTACTGAAGAGCCTAAAAAGGAAACATGTCATGGTGGCTCTTTTGAGGAAAATGATTTCACATGGTTGCTCAGGTTTGATGGATCCAAATCTAGACAGGGAGCAGGAGCTGGAGTCGAGCTCACTGGTCCAGGAGGTAAACCGTTATTGGCTGCTTATAGATTGCAATTTCCTTGCACGAACAATGTGGCAGAATACGAAGCACTGATCTTTGGTTTACGTATAGCATTGAGCAAACAAGTTAAATGCTTGAAAGTATTGGGAGATTCTGAACTAGTAGTCAAGCAGATTAAAGGACAATATACATGCCGTGATAGGAGACTGAGCCTTTATAGAACTAGGGTTATGGACCTCATTGAGGAATTCGACGCGTTCAATATAGCCCTTATTTCTAGAAAAGGAAACCGAATAGCAGACTCTCTTGCAGTCGTCGCGGGCATGTTAAATCCAGTTGACATAAAAAGGTGTAAAAAGTTCTCCATTGAATTAGTTCCTTGTCCATCAATACCTGATAATGTCAAGAATTTCCAGGTTTTTGAAAATGACAGACACATATTCAAATTTGTCACGAACTCGGGTATTTTTGAAAATCAGGTGATTGATGAGGAGCAAAGATGGCAAGAAGAAACAAAAAACGAGAGTGAAACTACGTGTCAATCCAACAAAATACCTAAAGACGTGGTTTCATTGGAGAAAATGTTCGATATGGGATACAAGACCAGAAAAGGAAAAAAGGTCCCACTCCCCAAAGATGCATGTGATCTAATTAATCTAGGGAGTGCAGACAATCCACGGGAAGTGTACATTGCAAAGGCATGTACAGCTGAAGAAAGGAACAACATAATACATGCATTAAAGCATTACATGGATTGCATTGCTTGGAATTACAATGAGCTGAAAACATACAACCAAGACATCATCACACATACCATCCCTCTAAAGCCGGACTCCAAGCCTTTTAGACAAAGACAGCGAGTTGTTAACCCGCTATTGGAGCCCTTAATAGAAAAGGAGGTCAAAATATTATTGGAAGCGAAGATCATTTTTCCTGTTAGGCACTCAACCTAGGGTTGCTAACCTCGTTCCAAGAAGAAAGAAGAGTGGAGAGATTAGGGTCGTGTATAGATTTTTGAAATCTTAACAAAGCCTCTCAAAAGGATAACTATCCATTGCCATCCATTGATGAAATTTTACAAACGGTAAATGGATCTGAAATGATGTCTTTTCTTGATGGGTATTCTGGATACAACCAAATTCTTATACATCCAAATGACAAGATGAAAACAGCCTTCACCACCAAGTGGGGGACATTTGCCTACAAGAGAATGTCGTTTGGACTGTTAAATGCTGGTGCAACATTTCAACGCGCCATGGACTATGCATTCAAAGGGCTTATAGGCAAATGTATCATTGTGTATGTGGATGATATTCTAGTATTTTCAAAGAAAAGAGAAGACCATGTCAAGGATTTGAAGAAAGTTCTTCAAAGATGCAGAGAACATGGAATTTCCTTAAATCCCAAAAAGTGCATTTTTGGAGTAATAGAAGGAAGACTACTTGGTCACATCATTTCAAAAGAAGGCATATCCATTGACCCAGAAAGGATACAAGCTATCCAAAACTTGCCTCTCCTGGGTAGTAAAAAAGAGTTGAGATCTTTCTTTGGGCAGGTTAATTTTGTGAGGAAGTTTATCTCAAGCTTTGCTGAGATAGCCAAACCCTCTGAACAAGATGCTCAAGAAGGATGTAGATGTCAGATGGAATGAGGAAAGTAGGGTGGCCTTTCAGAACATCAAGGATGCCATTTCCAGAGCCCCTGTCCTCATAAGTCCAGACTATTCTAAACCTTTCTATATTTATGCTTTCGCATCGGAACACTCTTTTGCGAGTGTCTTGACCCGTAAAGGTGAGGATAGTGCAGAAAATCCCATAGCATTTTTGAGTGCTCCTTTAAAAGATGCTCAATTAAGGTATTCCATCCTTGATAAGCAGATGTACGCACTTTTTAAAACGGTAAAAAAATTTAGACATTACATTGTGCACAACAGAGTTATTGCCATCGTGCCTGACCCTGCTCGTCAAGACCATGTTTTTACGTAACGAGCTAGGTGATAAAAGAGGGAAATGGATTTCCACTCTCCAAGAGTTTGATCTTGAAATCCAACCTATGAAACTAGTTCGAGGACAGGGAATCGGTGAAGGCGATCGCCGAGAATAATCCGCAAATGACATGCCAATATTCAAATGCAGAATACATTTCTAAGGATGACTGG
This sequence comes from Wollemia nobilis, assembly GCA_028583015.1. Classification (NCBI taxonomy): domain Eukaryota; kingdom Viridiplantae; phylum Streptophyta; class Pinopsida; order Araucariales; family Araucariaceae; genus Wollemia; species Wollemia nobilis. Next base: position 6,382,240 of record JAQPPZ010016856.1, read on the forward strand.
TATGTTGACATTGTGCAATTTCTATTGAATGGTAAGTGTCCTTCCAATCTGAATTCAACTCAAAGAAGAGCTTTAAGACTTAAGTCTATCAATTATCTGATGAAATCTGGTGTTCTTTATAGGAAAAATCATGAGGGGATCTACTTGAGATGCCTGAATAAAGAAGAAGCTGCCAAGGTGTTGCAGGAATTTCATGGGAAATATGGAACTGGTCATGGTGCGAAAAATGCTACAGCGCATCAAATCCTGAGAGCAGGATACTACTGGCCCCACATTTTCAAAGATGCACATGCCCATGTACGATCTTGCCACATTTGTCAAGTAGCCGCCAACAGAGAAAGAAATGCAGCCATGCCATTACAACCTGTAGTTGAGATGAGACCATTTGCACAATGGGGACTAGATTTCATTGGGGTTATTAACCCAAATTCTTTTGATTCCCATAAATTCATACTAACAGCTACAGATTACTGTACAAGGTGGATAGAAGCAGTTCCTACAAAACATGCCACCACAGACGTTGTAATAAGATTCCTTGAGGACCACATTATAACAAGATTCGGAATGCCCGATTCTATTGTCAATGACAATGGTAAAGCTTTTATTTCTACGCAATTTGCAGATTGGGCATATGACAATAAAGTGAGTTTAAAATTTGCATCTAATTATTACCCTCAAGGAAATGGTTTGGCCGAATCTTCAAATAAAAATTTGTTGAATATCATTAAGAAATTACTGGAAAAGAACCCTCGGGATTGGCACAGCCAGTTAAAGTTTGCCCTTTGGGCAGATAGGACCAGAGTAAAAGAATCCATAGGGAATACTCCCTATCATTTGGTCTATGGACAAGACCCGATATTTCCTGCAAACTTGAAGTTGCAAACCTTGCATTTCATACAAGAGTACTTGGGGACAGATAATCAAGTTGAAGCCAGGTTAAGTCATTTGCTGCACCTTGATGAAAAAAGGGAGGAAGCCATGAGTCACATGAATAAACACCAGGAAGTTATCAAAAGATGGTTTGACAGAAGGGCTAAAATTAAGTCCTTCAGAATTTCAGATTTGGTCTTACTCTGGGATAAAAGACATGAAGAAAAAGGGAATCATCAAAAATTTGATTGTCTTTGGTTAGGCCCTTATCGGATTTCAAAAATTCTCGAGAAAAATACCTTCAGAGCTAAAAACTTTAGAAGGGAAGGATTTGATGTTACCGGTTAATGGGCATGTTTTAAAGCATTATTTTAGCCCTTAAGTCGTAAGAGATTGATGTTATTCTTTTCGGTTTTGGTAGGGATTTTCAAATTTTGTTTTCCCTGTTTAGGATTGTTAGTCTAGTTAGGATTTAAGTTGTGGGTTTGATTTCAGTTGACATGCTTTGTTTGTTTTTATAAAAAAAAAAAAGAGAGAAAAAAGAAAATTGAGATGTCAACTTATGCCTAAGACTAGGAGAATATGAAACATTGGAATTGTCTTGTAAAAGCTCCACAAGTAACACAAACATTTTAAGTTATATCGTTTGAAACTTGTGATGCATGAAGTAGTCAGCTTTGTATGGCAAATATTTCATCTCGCAATTCAAAAGACAATGCATTCATATTACATCTCACTTTACATATACATTCCATCTTAGTTGCATATGCATCTCGTGTACAAATCATTAAAGTGTGTCAAATCCTCTTAGGGTTATGCTATAACATAAATGTGAAAAAATCCTAAGGTTGGAAACTGAGCCTCATGATATCTAGAACTAAGCACATCTTATACACATTAAAAAGGATCTTGAGCAAAATGATCAAAACCTAGCTTGGAAGAAAAGGTCAGGCGAAAGAAGTATTTCATGTCTATCCTATTATGCAACATGATCCTTAAAACAATGGTTTTGACCACTTCCATAAAACTTAAAGCCTAAAATCAGAGTAGTAAGGATAGGGTTAAATCCTCATCGAACTTAGGTTGAGGATCCAACTCCCCAAAGCTTTGATTTGACCTACATGGAGTAGTAAGGATAGGGCATAATTCTCATCTCGCCTAGGTTGAGAATCTGATTCCCCAAAGCTCCTATGTCTCATTTCATGATAAATCTTGGATTGGAAGGATCGTACTACTTGTCCTCTCGCAAAGGATGGGTAGTCATCCCCAAGGTCCAAGCAATAAAATTAATATTCTCCATTTTCATCCAAAGCTTGGATTGGAAGGATCGTACTACATGTCCCTAGCAAGGATGGGTAGTCATCCCCAAGGTCCAAGAAGTAAAAAATTAATTTTTCCCATCTCATATTTATATTGGATTGGAAGGATCGTACTACTTGTCCTCTCGCAAAGGATGGGTAGTCATCCCCAAGGTCCAAAGAAATGAAGGTAAGTCTTGGATTATGGGGTTAAGTATGCCCATGCATGGCAACATGTCTTGTCTAAAAAACAAGACCACCGATTGTCCAAAGGGTTAGACTAGCATGACCATTTCTTCCATAATTGGTTAAATTATTTTGCTCAAAGTGAGGTAATGAATTCCAAATCAGAATAGTAAGGATAGGGTTAAACTCCCATCTCGCTTAGGTTGGGAGTCCGATTCCCCAAAGTTCTGATTTCACGTTCACTTGCACATGGGTTCAAGATAGTAGGGACTCATAACCAACTTTGGGATATAATAAAGCAATTCATTAGTGGATCCTAAGAGGGTTTGGTAATCTTGAATGTTTGTGCATGATACTAGAAAGTTTAGGCCTTTACAAGAGCAAAATCTCTAAGCATAGTTATCAAATGCACAAATCATTCACAATCTCACATATGCATTCATGTAAAACTGACAATGGAATGTTGATCAATTTCAAATGATAGGGAATGAAATACATTGCACACACCGAGCTAATACTTGATGATTCTCGATGATTCATGTATTTCTGATCTTTGGGCATTTGTTTATATTTCTTATGTGCTAACACATGTTTTCGAGTTTGTATACTTCCGGTAGGGTTCTCACTAAAATGCTCAGGAGCATTTGACAAATAGAGTCGCCATTTGTTGTGGCTGATCCACAACACACCCCAAAATTGGGGACCCACCCTTTTTGCATGCTTTCAAAGAAGATCTCAGTGACCCAGATGCTAAAAATCAAGAAAAAGGCAAAATTGTGCAAAAATGAAAAAGTGTCGCGATATCGCGACATGTTGCTCCGTCGCGGCCGAAAATGAAAAGTTGTCACGATATCGCGACATGTTGCTCCGTCGCGGCCAAAATTAAAAAGTTGTCACGATATCGCGACATGTTGCTCCGTCGTGGCTGAAATGAAAAATGTCGCGATATCGCGACATGTCAAGCTTTCGCGGCCCAGGCAAACAGGAAGAGGCATTGATCGAAAATTGTCGCGATATCACGACATGTCACAAAATCGTGGTCAAACCAGTCAAACAGGGCAAGGCATTAAAGTTGTCGCGATATCGCGACATGTCACATTTTCATGACCTGAAGCAGCAAGACATGCCAAGAAAAACGTCACGATTTCACGACAGGAAGCAAAGGGGTAACGCGTAAAAACGTCGCGATATCCGAGTCACTTTCGGCTCCAAGCAGAAGTGGTACGGAAGGAAAATATGTCACGATTTGACATGTCACGTTTACGCAAATACAGAAGAGCAGCCCAAAAGAAAAGCGTCACGATTTCACGATCGAAATCGGCAAAGTGGTACGAAGAGAAGCGTCATGATTTCGCGACAAAGCCGCAAGATAGCTCCAAATGAAAAGCGTCATGATTTCACGACAAAGTTGCACCCACACGGCCCGATAGCATAAAAATGTCATGATTTCATGACATGTATCATTTTTACTGTGCATGATGGCAGACAAGGCTGTTGGCCAAAAAATTTCACGATTTCGCGACATGTCTCATTTTCGTCATGCAGTGCTAGAGGAGAGAGTTGCATACAGAAAAACGTCATGATATCGCGACATGCTATTTTTGTCATGATTTACAAGGGGGCAGTTACGAAACATGCAGAAAGCATGAAACACGTGGCATACAGGTGTCAGGGTTACAGAAGCGTTACATTTTAACAGAGAATATCGAACGTTTCGGCATCGAACATAAAGTCAAAAGCAACGAAAAGGTGAGGAATACGAAACGATGCATTCTGGGAGGTGAAACGAAGCGCCGCAGAGCGAAACAGAGAGCCGCACTAGAAAGTATAAAATCAGAGGCACAAATTGATATAGGGGTTGGAAATTGCTGCTAGTAGAGTTGCAGAGCCAAAGGCAACAAGCCATTCTAGGCCTGCTTTTGGAGCATTTTCCTTCACTTGTTCTGGTTTTGTTAAAACTGGAACATTCTGTCATTGTAACTGATATATTATTTTAATACATAATTACAGAGAGTTGCATCTCATTGGCAAGAAAGGAGGAGTTATTTTTTGCATGCAAAGATTGAATGTTTATCTTTCCTTTTTCAGATTTTTAGGTTTATAGGTGAAGTTTAATGCGAGTTCTCTTGGTTGCTTCATGCGAATGCCTAAATCTGAAAACTATAGTTAAGACCCCGAAACCAAGGACCTAGCTTATCCTGGATTGTGCGAGTTTGCAGGTTCAATAGGTTAGGTTGTGTGCAGAAACCTCATTATCTTCGGTTTTGCCAAATTGAGATCGTAGCACTCTGAACGTAGTTTAGTTCATTCTCTTTGTTTTATTTTCTTTTCTTTTCACTTCTTTATTTTATGCATTTTTTTTACCTTCATTTAAATAAGAAAATGTGAAAGATCTACCAAAGCTCGAAATCAAAATAGATTTGTCATAAAGATTAATTCACCTAGAGTCCATTGTAATTTCAGAATAGAATAAACCAGAGTGCCCCTTGTTAACATTCACTTGCAACACTAAGGTATTCCCAGCATTTAAATTGAACAACATCATTGGTATAAAAAGGGCTAATGTAAAAGGAACCTTGGAGAAATTATCCATGTAATTTCTTTGCAAGCAGAGGATTTGGGACTCGGATCCTACCGAAGAGTGTGTTTTCACAACTGGGTGAAAATACCACTCAAAACACGTCATTTGCCGCAGCAATCGCCTAAACAATCTATGGTGCCACCGCCAAAAATCACAAAGTCAAATCACAATCATCATTTCCACTCGCATCTCATATAAGTTAGAAACATTTGCATTCATCAGAACACATGCATCCATTCATATAGATTAACATACATACATACACATTCATCAATCATTATGCATAACATCAAATCACGACACATGTATAACACAAATAAAATCATCTATATATATATCATCAAAATGGCCCATAGGCTACAATAACCGGTCATCTGACCCCGCAAAAATAAAGCAAAAACTCAAAATCCCCAAAGCCTAGGGCGTCGACCACCATGATCACGCAAGATCGGTGTGATGGGAACTACCCCCCGTGGTGTGGGTCCTGTGGGACCTCTCAGGGCGACTGTTGCTCGCCCCCGCACCATGCCCGCTAGCCCCCCTCCTCCAATCGCCTACGACGAGATGATGCTGACTGCTCAGTATCACTGCCCCTCATCTAGCATGATGAGCCACCTCTAGAGGGCTTAGGTACCCGCCCCCCAAGGCAGATGATCTCCCCCTCCAAATCCATTCGGTGTCAACACCACTCCGCATCCTATTAACAATCTATCATGACTACATCATCATGATGCGCCAGTTGCGTCCGTAAGAGATCTTTCTCTCGAGAAGTGTCGGTCTCCCCCTCCTATCGACAGTGCACAACCCGTGCACTCTCCTACTCAGCTAGTTGAGCCCATAGGATATCCCTCTCTCATAGCGCATCCCCCAACTCCTCATCACGCCTTCGTAGTAACTCCTCCAACCATGCATTCTCAATGTGTAACCCTGCATCCATGTCCTTTACATCTACCTGAGGCATGGGCATCTCTGGAACATCAGCCTGCTTTGGCTCCCACTGCTTTGTGATGTCCTGCATCTCCGATTGATCCGGAGCCCCAAGATTCGCATCCATACCATCCACCTCCACCATATCCGCATCCTCCAGCAGAGCTCCACAATCATCACCTGGTGCCTTAGCTGCTGCCCCTGTGCCTCCCAGTGGCCCCTCTCCTCGCCATCGTCGTAGGATCCACCACTAGTCATACTCTACAGTAGTCCCGATGTCGTCCATGTCTGGGATGTCAATCATCGCGTCTGAATCCTCACCAAGTGGCGTGATGACTAGCCGATCCAGAGTCCTCTCATCCCCCCGATGCTGATAGACCACGAGTTCACCAAGCAACCCCTGGCGCACCCCAAACTATCGTGTCACCCGGCTGTATGGGAAGAACTCATGCTCAGTCTCGTGTCGCCCAATCAGCCACTGCCCCCTACGTACCCATAGGAACCACTCTCCAGCCTCAATCCAGGCTAGACAGTCTCGATAGGGGCACCAGAACACCTCCCCCGGAGCAAGTCGAGTGAATGCATCGGTATAGTGCCCTACAACACCTACCCACCGCTGACTCTGTCCCTGCTCCTCATATCGCCATAATAGCATCGCATAGCCTATGTTCTTATCCTCCATCTCCCCTCGAGTCGTCCATGGTAGCCCCGTCGACCTATCAACTGCTATGTGCTGCCAGACCTAGCTCTGTAATAGATAACTACAACTGATCCCCTTTCGCTTTCGATAGTGAACCTCGTACAGCTCCCCATAGAGCTGTGCCAACAGCGTCTGTCCCCACCTCAGGATCAATGGTGCCTCCGTCGGGCACTCAACCAACCGGTGAACCACATCCAATAGGTTCCACGAGAACCTTGCACCTGACGAGTCAGGCAATAGCATGTTGGAAATGAGGCCTATAAGTACTGCATGCCTCACTCCCAACACCCCCCTCTCTAGCCACCATCGAACTAGAATACCACCAATCTGGAAGTCAAGCTCTGCCCTCTCCACTGGGCTCTCTATGCCCAGCTCCTCCCTATGCCCAAAGCATCGTATCAGTATCGATGTTCGCTGGTCGCACGACGACATCTTGATCGGTAGTCCATCTATCAAAATCCACAGAATCTGATAGACGTCGTCCAATGTCACTGTCATCTCTCTTGTTGGGAGATGGAAGGTGTTGGTCCGAGGATCCCACAGGTTGATCATGGTCATCAAATAGGCCTGATCCCCGACCACAGGCTCCAGTCGAGTCACCTGCTTGAGCCCAAGAGCATCAAGCCATTCCCAGTCATCCACAGTTAGCGCCCCACATGCTTTGACAAAAGCAGTAGGCATGCGATACCGGATCTTCACAACCTACACAAGAAACAACACAAAAACATCAATATACAGCACAACATGAAAATGTATAGCTCAAAAACAAAAACAAAATAAATAAATAAATAAATAAAAATAAATAAAAACAGTTGTCAGTCTTAGGGTTTATGTACTCTAAGTTAAAACTAACAAAATAAAAATAGCAACAAACAATTTTCAAAATACACTTTGTTAGTCCTAGGGTTCTGAACTCTAAGTTTAAAACTGACAAAGTCTGCACAAACAAAACAAAATTTTAAACAGTTTTTTAGCCTAGGGTTTTCACCTACGTTATAAAACTAACACATTTAAACCTAAAAAACTAGGGTTTTGCGTTCCTAGGGTTTTTGCATAATAAAAGCATCACATAATACAAAATGTTTCTTTTACCTAGGGTTTACCTTAGTGTAAAACGGAATGCAAATTTTAGGCGTTAATTATATCTTGTCAAAATACAGTTACACTAGGATTTCATTTTCTACACAGCCAACTAAAAATAAAAACAAAATTTTAACCTAAGTTTTTAGCTATGTTTTCCATTTAGTTGCCAACTAGGTCTTTGGTTGTGTTCAAATCCCTTTTAGGGTTTCCATTTTAATTTGAAAAACAACACACCAGAGCAAAATAAATAAATAACTTGAAAACATAATGCAAACAAACGAGGAGGTGCACTTACTGGTCTTGCTTCGGCTCCGTTGCTCGATCCGGTTTGTGCACTCATGGTGGCAAGGAAATTTTGGCAGCGCTTCACTTCGTAGAATTAACCTCCTCCTCCTCAGAGCTCCAAATCGCAAGAAAATTTAAGTACAAATGAGCCCAAAACCTATTTTTGGCCTTTAAATAGGCTTTTTGAGCTTAGATTTGTTCCTCCCCAGGACGAGCACTTTAGTTAGTGCTCGTCCCACCCTAGGACGGATACTCACCAGGAATTTGTCCCACCCTGGAACGAATTCAGAGCAAAAAATTCAAAAACAATAAAAAATGAACAAAATGACCCAAAAACAAGCAATAAAGCTTTCCCGATGAAAGTGCTCTTGCATTTGACATCCCGGGTATGCAAAACCAACGTCGGGGTTGAAATCATCGCTATCCTACTCCCTAAGAAGGCTACCATAGCCGGACCGCTCCACGGGAAGACGAATCTTTGAGAATTTCACCCCCAAACGGCGTCGCCAAAAGGGTTAACACCCACCAAAAATAGGTCCAAATATCGGAAAACTGCACACACATTCAATACTAAACATCTGAAGGCACCCTTACCTAAGTCATCTTGGGTCAAGCGACTCGTCGCTTTTCTCATGAAGGTCATTCCCTCATCGATTCGTCTCTTGAGGGGGTAGTCACACTTAGTCACTAATCAACACACACACACCCAATCATGGAAAATGGCATGCATTCAAAGGATCATTGACAAAAACAATCATGCCCCTGCTTGGGGCAGTAAACAAGCAATAGTCACAAACTGATCAAATCACTTGGCATTTATGAATCATGAACTCTAGGTTACCACATACAAGAGGTTGCGCCCTTTGCCTATTCATGACTGATCAATGTCCAAGCTCAAGTAACACCTCACCAAAAAAGGTTAACACTTAAACTGAGTTCCTTCGCTCATCAAAAGCAAGGATTCAAGAATGCATGCCCTTTCCATGCTTGGGGCATCAAGAGTTGGTTAGGTTACTAAGAAACCCTAATCATTAGTGCTTTGGTTATCTATTTTTGCTCGGCGTTGCGCCATGCACAGTGCATCCCAAAAATGGGCATCTGTAGACCCAAAAATAGCACCAATCTAATTATGTGACTACAAACACTGATCGCATTGACACACATAGCCCCCAGAGGTTAAACAGTGGTCCTAACCACTCTCGCAGCAGTTTTGGGAGGTCAGAGATCAATTTGGCACCTTTTGCTCAGAATCCGTCCCTCCTTGGAATGAATTCAAAATGGGATCCGTCCTCCCCTGGGACGAATACATAATCTGCCCCAGGGTGGGAGGAATTCCAGGTTTGATGGGCAAAAAGTCAAATCTTGACAAATGGCAGCTCGGATCCGCCACCTAATGCCTCCTTCAGTTCATGGGGGCATGGGTGAGCATTTTCTAGCATTAGAGGTTGTTACAGGGGTAGTCATGAGCCCCTAATCAGGGAGGAATCTTCCCTCCCTTGGAAGGGCATGGCTGCCATGTGGCACCTCTGCATGTTCATCCCAAGAGACCTCCAAGTCTATAAATTGGTGAGTTTCCTCACCCTAAAATACACAGAGAAGGAGCATTTTGGAGCAATGAAGTGCCGTCATTTTGATTTCACACCTATTCCCCCTTGAATTGTGCCTTTCACATCCATGATCTCTTTTGGAGAAGAGGTCATTGGGTGGTCATTGGAAGCACAAATCCGAAACCAAACCTGAAATTTGGCCACAGTATCCCACCCAAATTTTCAACAACACATTACAGGAGATTTTGGGCCCATCCCAAGTGGATTGGTGCTGAAATCAGGTTCCAACGGTGGGTGGCCCGCCCGGGAGCCCTCGCACTGCTGCGAGCCTAATCTTCATTTTTAGGAACGATTAGAGATTCATGGCAGATTGTTCTTTTTGTCACTTGTTTATTTTGCATTCCATCTTATGCTGCTTAGATAGCTTGTAATTTCAATTTCGTAATGCTTTGATCAAATCTTATCATATTTGGTCCCTCGCAGGTGCTACTAACAGTTTCTTGTTCCTTTGAACGTAGGGTCTAGACATTGGAGGAGCAGCAAGGGATCAACACTCGTATACACAAGCATCGACGATGTTTGGTCCGTCCATCTTACATGTGGGCACGCGAAAGAGGGATGGCTTTCCATTGATGTGACCAAGAGACAAGTTTGATGCTCCTCGCCCCTAAAAAGGGAGGAAGCGAATTGTAACCGAATTTGAAATACATCAATAAAAGAAGAGGGTTGTTTCATTCCATTTGGGTTCCAATTTGTTTATGCTTTCTCCATTTTACGCATTTCTAATTTGTAGCATCAAGTTTAGTTTCGTTCTTGCATCGCACTTGGAGTTTTTCCCTTTTTGTTTTCGTATCCTCGTGCTTCCACCCTCTAACCATGGAAAGGAGAATTTAACTTCATGATCCTCTATTAAATCTCTTCTATTGGTTAGCCTATCTACACATTTGTTCCCTTCCCTTAATGTATGTGTAAAGTTGATTTCTTCAAACACTGTAGCAAGGTCTTGTATTTCCACAATGATCTCTTGTATATTCCATGGAGCCTTTGCTTTTTTCAAAATTACATTTATTACTATTAATGAACCACCTTCCATCCATACTTTGTTCTATTTTTAATCCTTTCAAAGCCACCCAAGCTTTAGATTTATTATTTGTCTTAAATCCATTACTAAAATCATAATGTGACAAAATAACATCCCTATTAGTTATGATTATTCATCCTCTTGTTGGTCCTATGTTTCCTTTAGAATCTCCATAAAAATTTAATTTAACCAACTCTATTTTTTGTGGTTCCATTTTATATTTTTGCCTTCCTTTTTTTATCTTATATCCACCATCATAATTCCAATTAATTACTCCATCTATCAAGGGTATCTACTTCAATATTAGAGTTTGGATGTGTTGATTAGGATGGTTTAGACTTCTCTAATGTTAGGATCCTAATCATAACCATTAATCCGTATTAAAATACCATTTTTTTATTATGGACCATTGTGTCCTTTCACCTCACAACTCTAGGATAGATATTTATATGCATTCATAAGGGTGTAAATAGGTATCCATCAAAATATAAGAACATAAATTGTTATTCAACCCATTGATGAAATTACCTCTAGTGAAATAGTGATTCAATACATTTTTGTTTGTTTTTGTATTCAACTCCATTTGTTTCCCATCCTTTTAGGTTTCTAGGAACCAGATTATGACCATCTGGTATCAAAGCATTCTCGTTCCTACACCTCATCAACATCTCACTCATTGTTATCTACCATGCTAAAAATATCTTGTTCATTACCATTAGTGTAAATGTCATTGCTTCACCCCTTCAAAAACCATTACACACCACCTAGTTTGTCCAACCACTAGTATACGTGAAATCATAAACATCAATCCAAAGAGGAAATTCTAAACATCTGAAAATCTATCCATGAAATCCAGATCTATCATCGAAGATATTCGGGTTAAATTCCAAAATATTTAACTCTGACTCATCCGTTGATAGAATACACAAGGATCCATTACAAACATTCAAAAAGATTTTTTCTAGCATGGTAAAAGGGAATTTTATGAGGTATAAACCAAACATCATCAATCACCACCAGATCAAAAAATAGATAAAAAAAATAAAGAAAAAATTATTCTATCGCGCGTTGTAGTATTTTTGGCAACACACTCAAGTTACCGATGATAGAATTATAAAATTTTATTTTTAACTTTAATTTTATAAAAGCTTTTTGATCATCGATGCAATTCTTAGGTATTAATAAAGTATCATGTAAGAGTTTTAAAGAAAAATTAAGGATATGAAGTCTACATTCACGAGGGATCGCGAGCAAAGTGGTTTAAAAAGGTTCAAACACACATATTGAAACATGAATTTGGTCATCCTACTTGTTGGTCCTTCGCATGAAGCTTGATCGCACGTTCTCCTCGTAACTCGTGCCACTACTCATCCACCTATTTCATTGACTCCACTATCGTTGTCCCTATCGTGTTCCATCTTACCACCACTTGACCACTATTGATTGCTCTCCACTCTAGCCCACCCGCCACTCACTGGCTTCGACTTCATCCTAGCCCACCCACCGCTCACTGACGTAGACTTTGCCCTAGCTCACCCCCAACCATGCATCGAAATTTGCTTACTAGCTATTGATTTTTGCCAAATTTCAAACATTTAAATTCAAAATATTGATCGTTAGGTCTACATAGTTGATAAACCCATTTTTTACCAAAAGTTATAAATTTTTGTAAAAAGTTATAACTAAAACCTAAAATTTTGCAAATTTATTTTTCAAAACCTAATTCCACCTATTCAAGAAGACTAAAAAATTACAAACCAACCCTACAATGGTCTATTTTAGGAGATCGTAGGACCCTATCAAATATTTCATGCAGGAGATTCGTTAGTGGAAGGAAGACCTTACAGATAAAACTATAATAAAGGAGGATTTTTGGTAATGGAAGGACAAATTTCAAATAATACTATACTAAAGGCTGAATATGAAAACAAGATGGTAGAACTAGATTTAACAATTGATGCTTGTAACCACTCCATTAATATGGTACAACAAAATATGGCACTAATCTAAGCTGGCCAATATACCATAGGACCAACACACCGATCATTACTTGGGAGACCACAAACATCAATCCTACCTCGAACTGCTAAATTGGATTTTCCAAAATTTGAAGGAGGTAACGCCATAAATTGGATCTATCAGGCTGACCAATACTTCTCCCTCTACCAGGTGCCTAAGGCATAACATGCTTCCATCTTGAAAGTACCACCATCCAATGGTACCAATGGTACGAAAAGATGAATGGCACCCCTACATGGCTAGAATTTACAAAAAAACTAATGGTATGATTTGGCCCTACTAAATTTGAATATTTCATGGGAGCCCTTACCAAACTCTACCAAACCACTACAGTTCTAGAATACCAAACTCAATTTGAAAAATTGGAAAATATTACATCAGGGCTAAATGCCTCATTCTTCCAAAGTTATTTCATCAATGGCTTAAGAGAAGACATTCGATTAGAAGTACAAATGCTCAATCCCACTGATATGATGCATACTATTGCACTAGCCCAAATAGCGGAGGAGAAATTCAATAACCAACATCGACTGGGAAACCTATATAAGGCAAAATCACAAAATACTTACACCACCCCAAAACTTAACCGAATCCTACCAATTAAACATATCAGCCCGAGGAAATGAAATAATGAAGAGAAAAAGGTATTTGTTTTCATTGTGATGAGAAATTTGTACCCAATCATAAATGTATTACACCCAAATTATATATTTTGGATGTAACTATTCCTTGTCGATCAAACAATGATGAAGATGAAATCAAGGTAGAAGTAGTGGCGAATACACCCAATGATAACACTCAAGGTCCACTAGAAATTTCTTTTAATTCCCTTACCTATAATTCTTCTCCCCAAACTATGAAAGTCTTAGGATCCTTCAAACGATAAAATTTTATTGTGCTTATTGACTCTGGAAGTACCCATAATTTCATCGACCCACGTATGGTAAAATAAGCTAACTGGTTTGTACATCCTTGCAATAATTTTGAAGTCATGATTGGTAATGGGGGACAGATTTCCTGTAAAGGGAAATACCAAAATATTAATCTCACCTTGGGTGATTACACCATGAAACATGATATGTATACAATTCCCTTAGGAGGATGTGATATTGTCTTAGGAGTGCAATGGTTACGAAAACTCGGGACAATCCAATGAGATTTTGAGGAATTATGGATGAAATTCACAATAAATAATCAAACATATACTGTTAAAGGATTAAAATAAAAGCCATTATCCACTAGTAAGCTCTCATCGAATGGAGAAAATTATTCGCAGAGGAGGTAAGAAAATGGTTGCCCACTTATTTTCTCTCTAGGCCACCAAGAAGGCACAAAAAGGGTTCCCCCTGTCATTGTTCTCATCCTCCTATTCTTCCTACCTATCCCCCACCAACACTTCAACCTTCACAATATCCCTGCTTACGAAACAATGATATTAAAATGGTGCAAGAACATGAGCAAATACTACTTGGAAAAAAAAAAGGATGAAGCTTCTCACTTTGAGCTTTGAGGACAAAGATATTTTTAAGGAGGGTGGCATGTTAGGATCCTAATCCTAACCATTAATCCGTATTAAATCACTTATTATGATTATGGACCATTGTGTCCTTTCACCTCACAACTCTAGGGTAGATATTTATATGCATTCACAAGGGTGTAAATAGGCATCCATTGAAATATAAGAACATAAATTATTATTCAACCCATTGGTAGGTTTACCTCTAGTGAAACAATGATTCAAATACAAAAGTGATTCAATACATTTTTGTTTGTTTTTGCATTCAAATCCATTTGTTTTCCATCCTTCCAGTCTGCTAGGAACCAGGTTCCTACCATCTAAGGCTAAATAAGTCTTCCTTTTCATTACCTCTAAATTTTTTCTTTTCTTTAAATATTCTTTGGTTCATTTCTAGCAATATAGTCCATAGTATTATATATTTTTTATATCCTATATTATCTATAGAACCTAACTTTTAAAAGTGTTCTCACATTGTTTTAACCATTCTTCAATTTTGCTATTCATCACCACTAATTCACCAAACATGTTAGGAATCCATTACCATAGTTCCCAAACTATTAAACAATGTCCCAAAATATGGTATATATTCTCTTCCTCTTTTTTACATAGAACACACTATCAGAGGCCATGAAAATCCTTTTTCATTAGGTTATCTCAAGATAAAATTTTCTTTTGACATTTGGAATTCTAATGCTATCCCAGATGTAGACACCAATTTTTAGTCACTTGCACTCAAATTTCTACAAATTCATCAAAACCATCAATTTGCTACAAAATCATCAATGATTGCACAAATTTGCTTAAATTTCTCCAAACTTCTCGTTTCCCTCTAATTCCTCCTAAATTATAGTTTCCCTGTAATTCCTCATAAATTCTAGTTTCCATTTAATTCCTCCTAAATTCTTATAATTTAGCTTCCTTCTCCTCTAGTTGGTTTAATTTCCCTCCAACTTCTCCTAATTTTCTTAAATTTTTCTAAATCCTCTCTAGGATTTTCTAATTCTATTTCAATTTCATCCATTTTTTAAATTCTTCTAAGGTCTCCCTAAGTCTGCTACTTTCTTCTAATTTTCCCATTTTCCACCTAATTTCTTAAATGCTTCTAAATTCTTCCAAATCTCTTTCTTTAATTTCCTCCTACTCTATTTAATTCTCTTAATTCTCTCTTAGCCTCTCTAATTTTCTAACTTCCACATAATCCCTCTCTTTTATTCCTTCCTTTCCCTTCAAAATTTCCATAATCTACCTTATTTGTCTCCAACCACTAATCAATTTCTAATCCCATCTTAAGCCCAAACCCAAGCCCCTAGGATATATGCACACTAATTTAAAAATCCTTAGCAAATCCCTAGGCTTACCCATAATACTCACCTAAGTTACCTCATTTAATCCACCTTGTCTCCCCATCCACTTTCCCTCCAAATTTGGATGATTTAAAAATGCAATGAAAAACCCCAAGTCAAAAGGAATTAAATTGGGATATTTAATGGTTTGGTCCTTATCAACCTCCATATCACTTTTTTGGTCATTCTAAATTCCATATGTAGCTCCCAAGGCATGCTTATCCCCATGCACATCTCATCATCGCTTAGGCCAATTTAGGGCTCTTGGATGGGTGAGAAATAACCCCACCCAAGGCTATTAAATGAGGAGGGTCCACATTCCTCCATGTATCCTCCCTATATTTGCTTTAGATTTTCCACCCTCCACTTGGCTCCAAATTAGCTCCACCACATTGTCATGTCACCTCCCATCCCCCTCACCAAATACCTATAAATATCCCTCCATTTTCTTCATTTGAAAAAGAGAGAGGTTTGAAGCTATTATTATTCTACTAAAATTACACCAAATTACCTTGATGCGCTTGGATATCCTAGCTACCTTTGCCATACATAGTAAGGAGCCCAAACATTGTAGCCATGGAGTCCACATGAAGGAGTCAAAGTAGCTTTGACCTACAACTACACCTGAACCAATCAACATTCTCTTACGATATTTGCACTAGAGGACACCAACCACTACTAGAATCCTCTAGCATAAGCACTTGGTCTCATCTACCATACCAGTCCAATCACAACTCAATTGTCACCTACGGCCACCCAAAACCATCTATCACTAGTGGTTACTCCAAGAAGAATAGATAGAGCATTCTAGACAACAAGTAGGTAAGGAAGGTACAAAACATTGTCTTTGTAATTCGTATGAGCTTTTATGGAATTTTTGTAACCTTTATCAAGGGTTTTGTAAAGCTTTGTTTTAATTATTTTATCCAAGGCCTCATCCATGGAAGGCCCATCAGATTTTACAGATGTAATATTGTGAGTATGTGTGCAAGTGTTATGCAGTTGAAAAAGCACTAGGGTGGTATGAGAGGCTCAAGAAAACCCATGCACAACTTGATTGTGTCATGAAAAGAGAGATTGCACCTATAAACCTTGATGTAAAAGGGGTCATCCTCCTTTGTTCTTGAATTGTAACATTTACAAAAATACCCTCCAAAGGGTCAAATTGTATTCAAAAGTGTTTATTGGCAATATACAATATCTCTATTTACTTTCATTGCATGGTGCATTTTCATGTCTACAAAATAGCACTCCCGATGGGATCCTCACCCTTAACTCATTAGGCATTGTTTATTTTTATATAAGAGATTAAAAATAGCAAATATTTCTTGTTATCAATCTTATATGCTTAATGTGTTATGCTTTAAGGGTTCATTATTATTGTGTACCTTCATATATCTGCCTTCACTGATGCTCTACTCTTTGTTTTTGTCACAGGTCTCTAAATATCATAAAGCACAACCACATTGAGAAATTACATTCAACTTACAGTCCTACAAAACTACCAATAGAGATCCTACAGACCAATAGATAATCCATCCCAGAAGCTCATGGTTCATAGGTAAGTGTCCCAAACCAAATAGACATAATTTTTGTGCTTTCAGTTCTCAATTCTCTCCTGGTTGTTAGCATAAATGAAAGTATTCTTCCTTTTTTAGTTTAGATGAAACATTCCTCTCTAGGATAGTTGTAAAATTTCCTACTTCTCATAGGTCTTCCTCTCTAGTTTTATAGTAGTGTAAATTCAAAAAAAAAAAAGGTACATTAGGGTAGATTTCTTTATTTGCACAAGACTCAAAAGGACTCAAAGGGCTCATTAGATTAGTTATCTTTCACTTGTATTGGTCTCCAAGTGGCTCATTAGTGTAGGTATGCATGCTTGCATAAGACTCAAGACTCAAAATGGCTCATTAGGTTAGTTTTTCTCATTTGCACAAGACTTGAAGACTCATTGGCACATTATGATAGACACTTTTCTTTATTTTGGCTCAAAAGACTCAAAGGACTCATTAGAGTAGTTATTTTTACTTGTACTGAATTCAAAAAAACTCATTAGTAAACTTAGGTCAGAATATTTTGGTTTATTTTATTCTATTCACCAGGGATGTCCTTTGGCCCCCTCACTTTACACCCCTGCTACTGAAGATTTTGGTTATCTTCTTACCAATCAGGCATCTAAGAGGTTGATCAAAGGTATTATTTTACCTGATATGTCCATCCAACTTATTAATGGGAACTTTGCAGATGATTATTTTCTCACTATCAATGAGGATGAGGTTTCAGTTTCAACTACTTTTATTTGTTTGGATACTTTTTGTAAGGCCTCGGGATCCAACATCAAATGGTCTTTGTCCCTCTATTTATGCCTTGATTATTCTTCTATGTCTGCTTGGCTTAGATATTTTTCATGGCATTGGCTTCAAAGGGGTGAGCATTTTAAGTTCTTAGGAATCCCCTTTGATTTTGATAGCTCACCCTCTAAACTCTAGCACTATGTCATTGACATAATTGAAAATAAGATTTCTTATTAGGCCTCACGTCCCCTCTCTCTTGCCGATAAGCTTCAGGTTTGCACAAATATTCTTGTTGCCACCAATGTTTATTACTCTTCGTATTGGGCCCCCTCTAAGAATTCTTATAATAAGTTGGCCAGACTCCTTAGGGATTTTCTTTGGGCCAAGGGAAATAATTCGCATGGTTTTCATCGAGTTGCTTGGGATATTTTTTATACACCTAATGATAAGGGTGGAATGGGCATCATTGACATTTATAGGTAAAACATTTCTCTGTGTGCTAAGTGGGTGGATAAAACTATTGAAGGTCCTAAATCCTGGAAGGTTTTGATTCATCATTGTATTTCTTCAAGACTACATTATGGGTGCAAAGGTTGGGCTAATATTGGCCTCCATACTCTCATAATTACTTTTGATCCAGTAAAGATTCAGGGTTCCTTTATTGTTAAAAGTATTTGATGAGCTTTTGAGGTGGTGAAACCTCATCTTCATTGAATTGGTGATGGTGTTCGTAATGGTATTTCATTAAATTCTCAGAATATCTAGTGGTCTCCTATTCTGTCTAACTCTTCAGTTATTCTTGTTTATATGCCAGGGATTAAAGCTTTGAGGTTATTTCACAAGAGCATATGCTATATTAATGATTTAGTGCACTCTCAAGTCTAGATTCCTTGGCCTAATCTCAAACAAAAAAATAATCTTTAGAATTTAGATCTTCCTTTTATTCTTAAGATTCAAGAGCTCATACCTGATGTCATGCTTCATAAGCTTGGCCTTCAACCCCCAAGTGCCTGGTGGAGGGATTAGCGCTGGAATGTGGATACTCCTTTCAAGAACTGCTCTTCTTCCTTGATTTATTAGCTACTTAGTCATGTTTCCCCCGGTGTTGATAAACTTAACGAATTATCTAGTTCTAAAACCTAATGATGAAAACCATTCTCATAGTGAGAAAAATTGGCAATTTTTGGATGCATGAATTTTGAGGCTAGCTCAACAAGATTTTAGTGTCTTGTTTAAGTTATTATTGAAACTATTATTTTTATCTATTTTTTATTGTAAAACCAAAATGACTGCTATCCATTGTAGTGGATTAAGATTATATATAGTTGTATATTTTGATCAAAGCTCTAACTAGTTAGAGAACGTAATGAAGAATGATTAGGAAAGATATTAGCATATAGTTTAATTTTTGCATAAGTGATTCTCCGTATGTATTTTATTTCAAGAAAATAAAGCTGGCTACAAGTTCTATTTTAGTCTTAAGTTAGTCACTCTTTACACATCATTGTAGAGCAAGGGCACACTCTAAGGTGAGGTGGAAAGTTTCTAATTTTACATTTTAGAAGGTATTTTGTTGTGATTTCTTACATTTTCCTATTTCAAATAGTATATATTATTTTACATTCTACTACATATATGTCATAGTGATTTCATTAGTTAATTTTGAAGATAAAATTCGATAGTAATACAAGATCATAATCTAGATTATTTAGACTATAACTTAGAGTGCATTTCAATTCTACATAAGAGTGAATCTAGTTTAAACATACTTAGTTTTTAATTGTAAGTGTATGGTAGAAGCAAATGATCTAATTTTGTTCTTTATATTTCTACAAACATCTTTTATTTGAATTCTATGAGAATAAGTGTGAATTTAAGTTCATTATCATTGTTTCTTTTAAGTAAAAAATTCCAATCTACATTTTGCTAGTGAGAAATAGAAAACCCCCTACCAAAACTTGTAATGAGAATAATCCTAGTGCATATAGCCTATAAACACCACCCCAAATTGATAAAAGTGAAGGTAATAATCAGCTTCATCACCCCTCAATTCCTTAAACACTTTATGAATAATTTTACTTAGTCAATAACGACAGCTCCTATTTTATATTTTAAAACCCCTAGTATAAAGTTTCTTATCTAATGAATATAAGATCCCTTCTTTAAAAACTATTGCTAATTTTTTATTATTTTTTAACTACTAACTAGAATATTATTAAGATAGAGTTTACAGAAAACCTGAGAATGAGATTAATATATGTAATAGTTACCCTTTTGTTCACGAGATTACTTGATTGTATGTCCATGCCTTAAGTTTGACACCTACTTTTTAAAGTGTTTTTATAACTGTATAAAGGGCATACTTAGATGCTTAAAACTTTCTTTCTAAGAAGTATAAATTTATATATAAATTATATTTAATTAAAAACTATTTAAAATCAAAAATCAATTGAAAACTTCCTGTTATTTATTTTCAATCTTTTAATAATATATAAATAAATAACACGGAACACGTGGAAGGAAACGGCAACAAGTGTGGGCGAAATGGTCCGAGTGAGAGGATTGTGTAAAACGGGTGTAGTTCAATGATACAAAGGAGCAAATCCCTCCCTAATACCCATTGTTTTAATATATATATATAAATAAATAAATAAAATAAAATAAAATAAAATAAAGTAAAGTAAGAAAGAAAGAGAGAAATCCAACAGTAAAAGATTCTACACAAATTTTACTGATCCAAGGACAGACACAAGGACAAGTACGTAATTTAATAAACCTGCTATTTCATTGAGAAATACACGATCGTAGCTAATATAAAACATTAATTTATTTCGCTAGTGAAGTGGACACGGGACTTTTCCTTATTCTTGCACTAACTCGAAATATGTTTTACAAAAAGAAAAAGCAGATGTTCTTCGAGGTAAACTTATTGGTTGTGGTTAACAGTGTTCACTTAAATAATGATTCGATTTAATCTTTAATCATGACGACGAGCCGATGAATGTTTTGATTTCCAGTCGTACTCGAGAAACCCTATCAAATAAAAAGGTAGGTAGATAGCCAATTTCTTGGGAATCTTGTACATTGACCAATGAGGCCCTGTTCGCTGATCTAACTCAACCTCCAAAGTGGGACACATATCTTTATGTATGTGGTGCAGAAACAATAATGCTCAGATTGATTTGAAGCCTAGTCATAAATTAATTTACGGAAATGAAATTTGGTCGGCACATGTATACTACAATTATTGATTCCAAATAGACCACAGAGTCGATTTCCGTAAATTTGGTCGGCACATGTATACTACAATTATTGATTCCAAATAGACCACAGAGTCGATTTGTTACAAAAAGAGTTGTACGTTAGTTTAAGGACATATAATGCCAAAGAACTTCCTTGTCTCTAATTCTCTTATGATTTTAATTTCATTAATCAAGGAGAAGGTAGACCTATTTAACAAATGACTTATCTTCGGGGAAAATAAGGCTTACAATCGTAGATTCAGCATTTGCCCGGGCCCGGGCAACTTTGCTTGAAAGCAAAAGACCAGACTCGATTATTGATTAAATATCCCCACCAATATTCACTTTCCTTAATTTAATTATTTTAAAGATTAGTCGCCTGTCCTCTTTGGGAATTTACTACAGGAAGAGAAAGTGACAGGGTTCATGTCAACGTTGGTGGATTTTATTTATTTTTATATGCTTTTCGGAGTAAACAATCTGCTTTTTCTTTTTTTGTTCGGATTCCCCCTTACTCGAAGAACATGGAAGTCTTCCTGTATCCACTATACTTGTGAAATTAATGAATGTTTTGATTCCCAAAAAAGCTGATAGCATTAGTCATATTAACAGTGACATACTGGGTAAGAAAATCGCATATAAATGGAGACTTTGATAGTCTAAACACTCCATCTGTTTCCGGAGCTAAGACACATACCCACTTTCTTTTTATATTTGTTTGTTGGGCTTGCAAAGATGTCTTCTCACTGTGGAAACTGTGACTGCGCTGACAAAAGCCAGTGCACGTATGTTTAATAACCTCTCCTCGTTCCATCTCTTATAATTATTTTAGAAGTATCTCCCTGTTTTGGTCTTTCTTTCGAATTAATATGTTGTTGATGTTGATGTAATATGATGGCCTCACAGCAAGAAGCGCAACACCTTCCAGTTGGGAGGAATCGTGGAAACCAGCTATGGCATGAGGTAAGTTTCATGGTGTTTAAGGGTTTTTGTACACTTTGTGTTGAGATTTCAACCACTGGACGATGAAAAATGTGTTAATTGTGTAGGGAGATGGAATATCCGGAGGCGATTTCGAAGGGAGAGAACGACTGCAAATGCGGACCGGGATGCGCATGCACTACCTGTCCCTGTCACAAGTGATGAACAAATGAACGAAGGCTTGCTTCATTAATAAATAAATATTTGTGGTAGCTCACTGCAGAGTCTTCCGTAACAGACTATTGCTATTATTTACATAGTCACTACACATACTCAGTTTAGATTAGCTATGAGCGTGTATTTCTGAATGAAATAGCTGGTTTATGAAATTACCTCCTTGGCATTGTTTGTGTGTCTGCAAATTTGTTCTAGAAACGCTTAATGCGTGTAGATTGTAGGTCAGTAAAAATTGTGTTGAATCTTATCGTCTACTTGGCTTAGAAAGAATTCACGTGGGTTTCTCGACTATTTCTCCTTAGTTTATGATTATAAAACAGTAAAATTCATAAATGTGGTTTGATCAACACTAAGCCATAAGAGTTTAGGTTATCTTATGAATAAAAATGTTATTACAATTTCAACAATCAAATATTAAATTTTACAATTATAAATAATTTTTTATGTACAAAGTGTTATATTAAAAAATTAATAGAATTTAAAAAAATAAATAAACATAACATGTGATTAATGTCATCATCCAAAAAATATATACATCAAAACATAGTGGAAATTTAAACAAACAATTTATTTGTCTTACAAAAATGATAGACAACAAAACTAAATGATTAATTAATGATTATATTTTTAAAATATATGTTAATCTTATATTAAAAAAAATTATTTTAATTAATATTTTTTATTATAAAAATAATTAAAATTATATTTTAAATAAACTTAATTTTAAAATATAAATTTATTTTTTTAATGTAGGTAAAGAAGTTGCAAGTAAGGATTTTTAGGCAACAATATTTTATAATTTTATAGTAAGCCAACTCCATACGTAGGAAACCATGAGGACATGTAGAATTAAGGGTTAAAATTGTAGAGGGGGAAAATTACTCTGTCATGTACGATTATTGGTTGGATCTGTTGGAAGCCAAGGTGATACGAAAGGACAGGTTCACTAGGAACTATTTTAGGACTTGCTTCAAGTTCAAGGTGGAAGTGTTTGATGTTTCAATTAAGCATATACCTATTGTTTGGCATTTCTAAACTAAACTATAAAAAAGAAAGAACAATGCAAGACACACAAGATGCAAGAAGAAAATAACTAACCCTAGTATGATTTTATGATTCAATGATGTCTAACCCTAGGATTGCGAAGTAAATCCTTTGAGCAAGGGTCTAAGGAATATGCATAAACAAGATTAAAACCCTAGACACACTATATATATTTTTATTCTTTCAAATGCCTAGATATTCAATCAAATTTTTTTCTTTACTTGTGATCTAGGTTTTGAGCATATATGAATAGAAAGTAAACACCAAATAACCTAAAGATCTATTAATGCACTTATTTGATCTAACAATTGATTCAAGCTTGATCTTGTGTCCAAAATATCCAATGGTTTCAAACCTACAAAATAACTTCACAAACCCTAAAACAATTGATCAATGTTTGGGGACTGCTTAAGCCACTATAAGACTAAGCTTGGAGGTATAGCAATCAAGCCCCCTTGGTCCTTTTAGATGATTGTTCAAAAGAAAAAAATTTCTTTGAACTTTGAAACATGCACAAACAAAGCATAAAAAGTATGTAATAGTAAAATGAAATGCAAAAAGGATGAACACAATAGAATGCTAAAAATGTATAATGCAAATTAGGGTTTTGTTATCCATTCCACCAAAAACGCCCAGGACTCGGACCTGGCCTACCACCTTTGACATACTCAAGGAGCAAACAAACACACAAAACCAATTTAAAAATAAGTAAATAAATAAGTAAATAACAACAAAAATAATAAAATAAAATAAAAAACATGCTCCTTGAGTGTGTCAAAAACAAAAGCACAACCAAACACGCACAATAAGATAAAAGAAACCACAACACGAACCACATAGAAAAACACAAGAACCACATAACAAAACACAAACAAGACAAAAACAACAGAACACTACAAAGACATAACCCAAAAAAAAACATGAAAAATAAACACAACCAAAACCTAAAAAATTAAAAAAAAATAAAAATAAAAAACAACCAACAACAGACAATAAACAAAAACAAAAAACATAGAAAACACTCACACATAAAAACACGAATTAACACAAACAAAGAGAAACCCAAGAACAAGAACGAAAAAAACACAAGAACAATAACAAAAAACATAAAAAAAAAACAAAACAACAAAAACACAAGAACAACAAAAAACAACACAAAAACAAAACAAAACAAAAGAACCCACCCACCTTAAAAAACTAAAAAAAAAAAAACAAAAAAAAAAAAAAATTGAACATAACAATGACCTATCTAGACCAGAAGACTATTAAGGCAAGAATCAACAGAGGAAACAAAATAAAGAATAGAATGAGCTAGGGAACTAAAAAAAACTGAATGAACCAAAGAGAAGCAAAAAAAAAAAGCAAGAAGAAACTAGGTACCTTCAGAACTGGAGCCATCCAAAGAAATGATAGAAAGAAGAGCTTCCCTAATTTGAGAAGCCCACCATCTAGGAGGGTGGCCATAACAAGTAAGATCACCTTTGTCCAAAGCCCAATTAGCTAAAGCATCAACACTCTTGTTTTGATCTCTCGACCACATGATTGTAATCAACTTTCAAAAATCCCACCTGGATTAATTGAATCTTCTCAATAATTCTTTTTATTCTCCAATCCACCTTATGATTCTTAGAAGGAGTCTTCAAGAGATTAATCATAAGTTGAGAGTCAGACTCAACTAACACCTTTTCCCATCCAACCTTAGTAGCCTCCTGAAGGCCTCTTGAGGATACCATACCCCTCAAGAAGGTTATTGGAAAGAATACCCAAATTCTCAAGCAAAAGTAAAAACCAGGGAGCCATCTGAAATTCTACCAATTCCTCCCACACTGGCTTTTCCAGGGTTCCCTCTAGAGGCTCCATAAGTATTGACTTTTCCAAAATCCTTAGGAGGAGGTTGCCAATTTCTTGTCCTATCCATCTTACTAATACTCACATTCCCTTTAAGTTGGTTGCCCTTAGAAGATTTAATCTTCAATATTTGCATCACTTGATCCCATCTTTGGTGGGAGTTTTGGGGGTGATTAAGGAGTTGATGGACTGATTCAACTAAGTTGGCTATGGTCTTTTGCCAAATATAGTGAATATCCTTCCTATCTTGATTAAAAATTTGGTTGTTCCTTTCATTCCAAATATTCCAAAGAAGAATGGTAGAACCCATCCAAACTAACCGCCTAATAAAATGATCAACACCCTCTTGATTAGGCCAATCCCTCCAAAGCTGTTCAAAAGTAAAAAAATTGGACCACTATAAGCCAAGTAAAGTGGCCATTCTCCTCCATAGCTCGGAGGCTAAAGTACACTCAATAAAAATATGGTTGAGAGTTTCTACATTCTCTTCACACATTTCACATCTAAAAGGGCCATGAAAACCACGCTTCATAAGTTGCTCACCAAGAAGCACCCTACGATGCAATAAAAGCCAATTAAAGAACCTCACCTTAGGCCAGAGATTTTGAGCCCACAATCGAGAAAATATGTCGAAGAATGGTTGGGATTATTATGGCATAAGGTCAAATAACCTTGAGCAACCGAATACTCACCCTTAGTAGTGTTGTTCCATCCAAAACAATA
Source organism: Wollemia nobilis (assembly GCA_028583015.1). Taxonomy (NCBI): domain Eukaryota; kingdom Viridiplantae; phylum Streptophyta; class Pinopsida; order Araucariales; family Araucariaceae; genus Wollemia; species Wollemia nobilis. The sequence goes on from JAQPPZ010016856.1 coordinate 6,407,988, forward strand.
TTTTTCATGGGACCAAGAGAGGGATCTCATATGAAGGATGCCTTGGATATCTTGTCTTTGCCTTTCTGGGATTTGAATAGGCCAGTCCTCAATAGGGATCCAATATCTACCAACCTTTGAATTACCAAGATGGTACCGACAGTAATTAGCCACCTTTATCCAATTAGCTCGGTGAAGCTCCTCCATCCAAGGCCTCCAATCGAGAAACCGAGTTATCAAAGGCTTGTGACCATCCCAAGAATCTATCCAAAAATTTGCCTCGTTGACCATTATGAATGATCCAAAATAATTTTTTCTTTATCAAATCCTCACCAGTCTTAAGAACTGCTAAAATGGGAGAACCTTTGGTAGGAAGTTGATAGCGAACAAGGTCTTCAGGACTTTTGTTCTCAACATATTTAGCACGGAGATTATTGGCCCAAAGAGCATTGGGGTTATGCAACATCCTCCAATATAATTTAGCAGCTAAAGCTTTGTTGTTATTAATAGAAGACCGGAATCCTAACCCCCTTCACTCTTAGGAAGACATAAAGTATCCCATTTCACCAAGGCCCATTTTCTTTTCTCCTTAGTACCACTCCAAAGGAAACGATGACCGATTTGATCCAATTCTCGAAGAACAACCTTTGGGATATTCAAAATGGAAGAAACATAAATAGGAATAGCTTGAAGGACTGATTTTACCAAGGTGATTCTACCCCTGTAAGAAAGCCACCTGTTGGTCCACTTTCCAATTTTCTTCTTGACTTTGTCCAACAACCAATTCCAATATTTATTTTTCTGCCTTTGAATATTTATGGGAATACCTAAATAAGTGATTGGAAGGGAGGTCTTCTTATATCTTAATTTATCCAAGACCATGGATTCCTCTCTAGCAGAGCAGATGAAAGAAAATAACTTTAGATTTGTCTTCATTGATCAACTGCCCAAGAGCCTTAGAAAAATAGCTAATGATTTGCTTAATATTAGAAGCTTCCTTAACTCGTAGCTTTACCTAAAAGAGTAGAGTCATCCACAAATTGAAGATGAGAGATAGGTCTAGCTCCATGAGCAATGGTAACTCCCTCAAGGGTTTTGTTTTCCCTCTTTTTGGTTATAGTCCTACCCAAGCATTCAACAAGAATGATGAATAAATAAGGGGATAGCGGGTCACCTTGCCTAATACCTCTGGAAGCCGGGAATGACCGAGAAGGCCTGCCATTGATAAGAACTAAGTAGGAAACCGAAGAGATACATCCCATAATCCAATCCATCCAATCCTTAGAGAAACCAAATTGCCTCAAAACTTTGATAAGGAAGTGCCAATCCACTCTGTCATAAGCTTTGGATAAGTCTAACCGAATGAACATGGAAGGAGATTTTTGCATATCCATGGAATGGATGGCTTCCTGAGCAAGAACTATCTCATCTACTATTTGACGTCCTTCCACATAACCCCCTTGCTCTGGGGAAATAATCTTATGCAAAAGAGGCTTCAACCTTTCTCGCCATGATTTTAGTAATGATTTTGAGAAGAACATTACATAAAGCAATAGGTCTAAAAGCTGAGATATGATCAACCTCTTGAGCTTTTGGAACAAGAGTAATATAAGTTTTATTGATAACCTTCAAAATTTCTTTGGCTTTCCTGGCTTCTTCCACCACCTCTAATAAATCAACATGAAGGATATCCCATAACTCTTGGTAGAACTCAATGGGAAAACCATCAAGACCTGGGGTTTTCCCTTTTTGCATTTTAAAAACTACTTGTTGAAGCTCATTGATAGTAACAGGAGCAATCAAAATAGAGTTCTCCTCAGAAGTGATAAGAGAAGGGATTGCTTGAAGAACATTTTGTTGTGAAGCCGAGTCAAGAGGAGTAGCAACAAAAATATTGGAAAAGTAATCAACAACAATAGAGTTCATGCCATCCCAAGTATAAACAACATCTCCAGAATCTGATTTTAAGGAAGAAATAAAGTTGTGAGATCTTCGAGCTAGAAGAGATTTGTGGAAGAAATTTGTGTTTCGATCTCCTTCTTTGAGCCATTGAATTCTAGATTTTTGCTTCCATAAGATTTCTTCTCTTTTTTCCCATTCCTCTAACCGAGTTGTGAGTTTAATTTCATCTGCACTTCTCTTCTCTCGTGAGGCCATCTAAACGGATTTTCTTATTCAAATTTTCAAGATGAGCAATAACTTCATGTTTTTTTTTATGAACATCCCCAAACTCTTTCCAGTTCCAAGTCTTGATTTTGGATTTAATGTATTCAAGTATTTTGGCAAAACAGAACATCTTAGTCCCATGCCTAGGTTTACCTTCCTTCCACCATTGTTGCACACGAGGTCTGAAGGAAATGTCTCTAAGCCACATTAATTGAAAATGAAAAGGAGAGAAACTCACATTGGTTTTCCACATTTCCACCATGATCGGCCAATGATCCGAACCAACATTATTAAGAGTCTTCACTTTAGGAATGTGACCATGGATTAAGAAATTTTCAGAGAGCAAAAACCTATCCAATCTCTCCATTATACAAGCTAAGCCTTGCCTTCTGTTAGACCAAGTCATAAGGCCATTATCTCAGTTGGATATCCACAAGATGGAGGTTTGCAATATATTCGCTCATGAGGTCGGTGCTTTTGTCCAAATTTCTATTTCCCCCCTTTTCTCATCCAGAGAGAGGATGGTATTGAAATCTCCTCCGATCAAGATCCAAGCTTCAGGAAAATGAGAGATAATATGAGTAATATCCTTCCACTGTCTTCTTTTTTCCTCCAAAGAAGTCGGAGCATAAACAATAATGCAGAGCATAATTTGGTTGGAATGTCTACTTTGAATAGCTATAGCCAACAAACCCCAACTGCCAACCATATGGTGAATAACTACCTCTTTTGGGTCCCAAAGACAAGCAATGCCACCATAAGTCCCTTGGGAACTGAGGGAAACCACTTTTCCAGCTGGCCAAATTTTACCGGCAATTGAGTCCATATCCTCCATTGACATCTTTGTTTCTTGAAGGAAAACAAGATGTGGATGATTTATCCGAATCATTCTTCTAATTTCATTTTGTTTTGAAAGACTCCCTTTGAGTCCTCTAATATTCCAAGTGATGATCTTCATTAATACCGGGGCTAAAAAAGTTGGGAAGGGCATTAATCTTACCTTCCTCTACAAGCTTTTCACCTTCTTTTACCATATGATATTGATTGGTCTTGCGACTCGCCTTTTGATTAGAATCCATCTTCAATTTTTTTCCCTTGTTTCTTGACTTATTCCAATTGGATATGGCTTCTAACCTTGAAGAATGCTCGTACACAACCAAAATTTTACTAGATGGTTCAACAGAGTCTATATTGGGACCTCGCATTATTTGAAGTTTTGACATTTGAAAGATTGTTTTTCTTGTGTAAATTTTCTCCCTTTTTTTCTCGTTGAAAACCTTTGATTTGTTGGTTTGTCTCTCGAGTTCTTCCCTTCATATTTAAATTGTGTTTCTAAGATTTCAGTTTCCATTATTTCCTCTTCCTCACTTGGGACATCATTTGTGGAAAGGATTTCAAACATATTAGCAGATGACTTTGATTGATCCTTCATAACTGGTTTTTTCTGAGTGTTCTTCTTCTTAGGTATTTGGAAACCTGCTGAGTTTATATCTTCTTTCTTTTGATCAGGAATTTTATTTGGGCAAGCACTGGCCAAATGACCATATTCATGGCAAATTCTACAACGAAAAGGAATGTTCTCATAGTCCACTACTTGCTCCCAAGTGTCTTCCCCAAATTGTAATGTGATCTTTTTAGGTAGGGGTTTGTCAAAATCCATTAAAACACAAATCCGAGCATAAATAATATGTTCAAAATTTTGAGTACAATCAACAGTCATCATAAAAGTTCCTAAAGAGTTTCCAATTGAAGAAAAAATAGTAGGATTCCAAAATTCAATAGGGAGGCCAAAGAGTCTAACCCACACGGGAGCTATAGAAGGCATCTCTTCTTCGGCTTTAAATTTAGTATGCCGGGGCTTCATGAAAAGCCCTGCCCTTCCAAAAAACCAAGGACCCCCTTGAAAAGTTTTCTCTCTATCTTCATTATTAGCAAATAAAACAAGAAAATAACCATTTGGATAAATAGAGATTTGTAACTCACCTTTAGTTTTCCAGCTTTTTGCAGCCCATACTTTGAAAGCAGATAGACTCGGACGAAAACCCACGAACCGACAAATTAGTCCTCTTTTTTCCAAATCTTCAATGCCAGTCCGAATGTTACCCATATCAAGCTTAACAATAGGAGTTCCATCAACCGCTTTAAGACATCCCGACTCCATTTTCCTGGGATCAATCTTAGGCATTCTTAGAGGTTTATGGGAAGCCCTAAGATTGATATTAGCATTGGGCTGAGGCTGTCCACCATGGAGGGCATCCCTAAAATTCATTTTTGGGGCCGAGTCTTCGAAATTCTTACCCTTGACAGGGGTTTTCATAGTAGAATTATTTTGTGGGTGCACCTTAGCACCAGATTCACTTGAGATATGAGCCATTTTTTGATCAACTGCTTGAAACTTGTTTCGTGATCTCTTTAATCCTTGCCCTAGACGTCGTGGAAAGGTATGGTTTTCACTTTTCTTTTGTGCAACAAATTGGAAGTCGTTGTCACTCAAGTTCACAATATGATCTGTTGAAAGATAAATTTCTAACCCATCTTGGATCCCCTGCAACATTTCCTGCTAAAATATTGAGCATAAACCACAAAAATATTGGCCGCTAGGGCCCGAAGGCCCTAAAAACCAACCTCTGGAGCTGCTTGCACTCAACCCGGATGAAACCCTCGCATAGCCGCTTGCCAAATATCTCGTTCACACATAGGGATGCGCTAGGATCTGTGTTGCTCCAAATGATATGAAAATTGGTGGAGACGTTCTAGGGTTTTTTAGGCATCTACCCTCAAAATTTTAGCTCAATCCGAGTCCGGATGAGTGAGATATGGCCAAAACGAGTTCGACAGTTTGGGCAGTCCTACGAAAAACGTCCCTCCACAAATTTGTCAAGCATGGGATGCGAAACCTATTCCCAAATCCAAATTTACCAAATTAATACCCTATAAATAAGGAGAACCAATCTAGCTTACCAAATTCATGCCTTGTATGGGTGGGGTATGAATTTGGTTCAAATGCCCTTTTTGGGCCTCAAAATAATGAAAAATTATGCATAAAATAATGAAAATAGATTTGCAAAGTGAAATAAAGTAAATGCAAAATATGATGACCTAATGAAGAAAGCAATGATAAATGAATAGTTGGAATAATCACTCCAATAAGGTTGATCTATCCAAACATAAAGACTCCTCCACTCAATCCCAATGATAGTAATCACCAAAGCAAAAAAAAACAAAATAATGACTTACAGTAGAAGAGCACTTAATAGGATGAGCAAATGAGTGAGTCAACAGTTAGAATCTCTTTAGAAATCATTAGGTAATCTTAGGAAATCTAAACCCTTATTTATAAGAGGTTTGAAGGGTAAAATGGATAAGCAAATAAAATTTCACCGTGGGTAAAAGACTGACCCTAAAACGGATTGACAAGGGGAGGGGTTTTAGTGAGAAAATCCCCTAGAATGTCAAATTTATGTCCCATAATTACAAGGCCTGAATTTGGTAAGCCAAATTTGTGCCTTGTGTAGACTAGGTACATATTTGGTAAAGCTAAGGAAACAAGGCAAAGGGGTAGGCAAAAGGGTCCTAAATTTACTCTTAGAAAGTTCGGGTGGCTAGCTAGGGTCTAAGGAATAATTGAATCATTTTGATGGATCAATTTTTCAAGTCTACATTTTACCCCCTTTTTGATGCATTTACGATCAAATAAATGCATCAAAGAAATATGTAGACTACTATGGGTGAACACAAAAAAGGGTGGTCAAGTTAGGATGAAGGAATAGTGCAAAAGGGGTGTTAGCCTAAACATCACAAATTACACGTAAAACGAGGTATTACTACCATTAATTCCTCTAATTCTAGGCTGTCCTCTCAAGTTTTTGGAAGAAATACAAAATTCTAGATAAAAACTTGAAAAAGGTGAACAAAGGACAAAAACATGAAAAATGAAAAAAAAAAAAAAAAAAAAAAAAGAGAAAAAGACAAGATAAGGAGAGAGAAAAGAAAGAAAGGGAGGCAAAAAAAGAAGAGAGAGAATAAAGGGAGGGAAAATAAAAGGAGGGAAGAAAAGAGGAAAATGAGGGAAAAGAGACTCATTTTCACCACGTGAGGAGGAGAAAAGAGCTCTAGAGAAGAAAAGGAGAAATGACGCTACCGACTCACTATGATGTCGTGGTGAGTGGTGAGGTGAGGACCACTACTGATAGAACAAAGGTACAGATCAATATTCACTTACTCATTTTTTATTTTGCACCTACATAGATAAAACATCTAGTAATGTTTACATTTTTTAAATATTTTTAAGCATTTTTTGTCAAATTTATCGTCAACTATGAATTTGATTATAAAGCATGAATTTGGCAAGTTTCCCAAGTCAAATTCATTTCCTGTATGGATGGGGTATGAATTATGTTGGGAGGCATTTCCAAATTCATGCTCTATCATTCTAGGACATAAATTTGGTAAATTTTGCACAAAAAGAGCTGGATTTTTAAATTTTTATGTTTTTATGATTTTTAGATGTGATGAACGATGAGCTGATAATGAAAATATGTTATTATGCGACTAGATGTACTCTAGAGCAAAGAGCAGTGGTCGAGCACACTCTATTAGAATAAGTAATTATTCTCTTAAGTTCTACTAGGATAGACTTACTTGAGTTTCCACTCCTTCATGAGTCAGGTGAACTCTCAGTTATAGTCTACATCAGATTTGATGAGTTGTTGTAATCCAACGACTCTCAATGATCAACTTTGTTATTTATACAAAGTTGATCCATGGAATAATCAATCAGTTCTACTCTTTCTTCATATTTTGTGTAATGCTTTGCATGTCTATTTTGGGAAATTCTAACATGGTACCAGAGCTGGATAGATTTTGCTAGCATTCTCTCTTGAAGGTTCTAGGAGCTGGTTCTTTGTATCTTTTGTTGGCTTCTCCTTTTTTTTTGGATTTAAGTCTTCAATAAGATTTTATATATAGTTTTTTTTGCTATATTTTTTAGATATATGTATGTGGGTTATTCTGAATAATATTTGTCTCCTTCTCACGTTAAAAGGGAAAAGGAAGATTCATTGCCTTTTAGTGTAAATGATTTTTATTCAGAAAAATTGCCCATAGTTTTTTTTCATATCTGTTATTTAAAAAAAAGGGGGCTCTTTGACTAGTTCATATATATTAATTTTTTTTCCTTAAAAAAAGGAACACCTTTTTTCAAGCAAATAATTTTTTTTATGATTATTATTAAAAATTTTATTATCCTAAAAGCTTGATCGATAGGAATTTTATTTCCTATATTTAGTGTATTCTTTTTTGCAGAAAAAAATCTTGTTGCACTGCCTTTTTTGTTGCTCTCGGAGAAGCCCGATTGAGGCTCTCAAATCATGCATCGGGCACCCAATCTTGGGTGCCAATGACACTCTTCATAACGCCTCTCAATCGATTTTGATATCTCCTTCACTGGAGATCTAAAGATGCTCTCCATTGCATTCTCGTTTGGCGCAACTAATATTTAAGTCAACTATTGTTAAGATAACCCTTTTTTAAAATTTCATTTGCTCTAAAGCTTCGTCAACTTCAGTTGCATGATAATCATTTTCTAACGTTTCATCTCATGCGCTCCTTTTTTGGCATCACTTTAATGCATCGATAAAATACGTAGGAGCCCAATTAAGCCGGAGTATCTTCAATACCATCGATCTCTTCTCTTCTCGATTGGTGGATTCTAATAGCTCTCACTTAGCTCCTATAAATTTTGTTCCACCTCTCTTCCTTTGGCATTCCATTCCATTTCTTTTATGTTCATAAGCTTTTTTTTCTCTGACAAGTTCTCTATGCAGAAAGCTATTTCTGGTTTGCTCCTCAAGCGAAGTGTCATGGTGCTAGATAGAGGCATCTACAATTTTTTATATATTTCATTTTGATTAAATTTCGATCAAATTATTGCAATATTAAGCCCTTTTTCCATTTTACGCCTCTCCTATTTTATGTTTGATCTGCAGGTTTCAAACGGATTTCATAGCCAAGGCGCTGGGTCTTCTGTCTTCTCTATGAACCTTAATGGATTTCAAAGCGAGGTGCTAGGGTCTACAAAACTTTTTGAAGAATGAAAGACTTCATCAGAGTGTGAATCTAGGACTTCGAGGCATTGGCTCTTCTATTTTTTTGAGAGGCGTAGGGTCTGCAAATGATAACCTTCTTCCTTTGGCACTAGGCGCATTCTTTTAGAAGAAGTGAACGACAACCTTCTTCCTTTGGGGTAGACGTTCAATTCACATCTTCTATTTAAATCCCGAACGCAGGCACCTTGTATTGGTTAATTTGTATTGGTTTTTTCTTTTGTTCCTTCATTTTCGAAGGTAAAACCTTACAAAATATCTCCTTACCTTTCTATTTTTTGTTATTCATTCTGACTCATTTCTTCACTAAAGCCTTTTACTTTTTCAAAAGGCTATCCTCTTAAAAAGTGAAGGAGTCATTTGTAACCTAATAATACAAAGGTATTTTTCGAGGGGGGGTTAAGGGTGCACAATATTGCACCTTCTTTTTGTTTTATCTTTTGAGGGGGTTTTTCTTTTTTTTGGTGTCTATCTTCTTTAAGCTCTCTTCTATTTCCTTTTATAGTGGCTTTTATATCTAAAAGGTGTATATTTTTTTTATCTCATTAAACCAATATATGTTTAAAGAAGGTACTCAATATTTTATACAAACCCTCATAAATATCAAAACAAATAATTTTTTATATAACATATTATAAATTTTTAAGTGGCATCTATTGGTGTATAAAATATATCTTCATCAATTTTTCTGCCTCTTCTTGCTTGTTACTTTCTCCTTCTTATTTCACCTTTTTTGCATTTAAGAAAGTTCTCTATATCTTAAAGCAAGACCTAAATATAAGAAGTCTATATCAATACAAGCTCTCATAAACTTCAAAAAAAATTTGATTTATAGGAATATTTTTTTACCTAAATCATTTAAAATTTATCACCTATGTTCCTAGTGTTGGACTTCTCAATAACTTACAGTTTCCCTCTCGTAAGGGTGGGTTATTAAGAATCCGATATTAAGTTCTGGATGATATAAAAAATAGCCTATGTTCCAAGTATCAATTCTCCTCTTTACTTATAGTTTCCCTCTCGTAAGGGTGAGTTATTGAGAAGAAAAGATATATAGGCCTGGCTTAACAATTGTTTCATTGGCCTTATTAATTTATCATACCTCCTCATTTACTTATAGTTTCCCTCTCGTTAGGGCGGGTATTTTGAAGAGATTGGTATTTCCAAAAGGCCATTGTTACATTAAAAATTATAAGATCCATTAATTCATTTTTCATTACCCTAATAGATTTAGCAAATCTCCTCACTTACTTATAGTTTCCCTCTCATTAGGGTGGGTAATTGAGGAGCTTGGTATCTCTTAAGGGTTTTGTTCCATTCTTTAAAAGAACATTAAAATTGAAGTTAAGGGGGGATTGTTGGTTTACTTCAATTTTATTTAGAAAAATGAATACAATTGATCCACTCACCCCTCATAACTATCATACCTGGAAACCTAAAATATTAAATCTCATTTCTCAAAAAGGGCTCACACACCTGCTAGAAGAGAAGCAACCTGAATTTGAAAAAGAATATGAAATATTTGTTCATAAAGGGAAAATGTATGAAACAATGGGTATTATAAGCACTAATGTAAATGAAAGCTTATGGTTTCACATTACGGATTGTAAAACTCCTTATGAAAGTTGGGAGAAACTAAAGAACTTATTTGGAAAAGTAGATCAAATAAGGTCAATGCAATTAGAGGGAGAATTAACAACATTATCTCCTGAAGACTTTAGCAATATTGTTGACTTTCTCACCAAATTTAAAGAAGTCCTTACTCAATTTAAAGGTAGTGGCAAGGATAAAAAATATGAAGAATGCATCTATCTAATTCTTTCTAAATTAAATGGTGTATTTCAAATATTCGCAACCACCTTTCTATCTACAAAAGATGCTCTTGGTGCAAGTTTCAAAATGCCCTCCTTAGAAGAATTTTGTGAGAGACTAACTAGAGAAGAAACAAAACTTGCAAAGTATGAGATCTCTTCCTCTTCCTCTAAAGCCTTAGTAGCATCCACCTCCACTAAAGAAAAATTCAAAAAGAAAGAAAGAAGTCCCATAACTTGTACTCACTGCAAAAAGAATGGTCATTCTGCAAACAAATGTTGGAAAATATTACAACAACTAGAGGCAGCTATGAAGGATCAAAATATAGACAATAAAAATTAGATAGGAAAAGCCCTAAATATTCAAGGGAAGACCACCAATACTTCATCTAATTACTGGGTCCTAGATTTTGGAGCAACTCATCACATGATTGCTTCAGATGAGTCATTCTCTTCTATCTCCTCAAGTTCAACATGTAGCATAGAAGTTGGTGACTCTTCCTTTATCCCAGTCAAAGGAAAGGGTGACATATCCATTGATGGTGGCTCTATCAATAATGTTCTCTATGTTCCAAACATTGCAACAAATCTCCTCTCCATCTATCATATTTGTACTTCTGGAAAGGGGAAAATTGTTCTCTTCTCTCCAACAGGAGTTGAGATAAGAGACTTTCAAGACCCCCACTCTCTTATAGCCAAAGGAGATATTGATCACAACACTCACCTATTTCACTTCAAAGGATTCAAAAATCTAGAAGGGGCCTCCTGTTTTGTGGCTCATGGAGATCTTGAAAGCAAAATTTGGCATGAAAGGTTTGGTCATCTCAGTTATAACTACCTAAAGGAATTGAACACCCATGAAATGGTAACAGGTTTACCTCAAGTCTCTTCTATTGATGGAGTATGTCCTGGATGTGCTCTTGGAAAGCAACATCAAGATCCTTTCCACCCAAGTGGTTCTCTAAAAGCCTCATCCCCTCTAGAGTTAATCCATAGTGACTTGATGTTTTTCCCAGAGCCTTCTTTCAAAGGAGAAAAATATGCTCTAACCTTCATTGATGACTTTTCCAGAAGAACTTGGGTCTACTTCCTAAAATACAAAAGTGATGTTCTATCCCACTTCAAAATCTTCAAAGCCTTAGTTGAAAATCAGGCCTCTTGCAACATCAAGCAAATTTGCATAGATAATGGGGGGAATACTGTAGTAATGAGTTCTCAATATTTCTATCAAGTCATGGCATCATTCATCAACATTATGTCTCCCATAATCCACAGCAAAATGGTATTGCAGAGAGGAAAAACCGAACATTGAAGGAAATGGCAAACTGTATGCTCCATTCAAGAGATCTTCCAAAAGTTTTTGGGCAGAAGCTATTAACTGTGCAAACTATATTCAAAACCGCACACCTCATAAAGCTCTTGACCATTTAACTCCTGAAGAAGCATGGACTAGCTCAAAATCGGATGTCTCCTTCTTCAATATTTTTGGGTGTACTGCTTGGGCGCACATCCCAAAGAAGAAAAGGAAGGCTCTAGATAAGAAAAGCAAAAAGCTCATCTTTGTTGGTTATTGTGAGGAAATGAAAGCATACAGGCTCCTTGATCCCACAACTCATGAGGTATTTTTCATAGGAATGTCCAATTTGATGAAACATTCCCTCAGAAATATCCTCAACCATCCTCTTCCTCTATTGAGCCTTCTCCTATAGTAGAACCTCAATATAATGAAGAACCAACTTTAGAGATTAATTTAGAGATTGATGATCAAGATGAGGAACCTATAACTCCAACTCAAAGTCTTTCCACTCCTTCTACTCCTTCCACTATGCCAAAATGGGCCCGCACCATTGTTAAAGAAGCTACTCCTTACATCCAAAATCTTCCATCATCCAGATTAACCAACTCCATAGGCACTGGTCTTGTCTATCAGTCTATTTCCTCTGATCCTCAATCCTTCAAAGAAGCAACTGGTATTAAAGAATGGGATGATGCCATGGAAAATGAATTCACTTCCTTAATCAAAAATGAAACTTGGGATTTAGTTCCCCTACCTAAAGGAAGGAAATTAGTTCATTGTAAATGGATTTACAGAACAAAATATGGGCCTAATGGAGAAATTGACAAACACAAAGCTCGCCTAGTAGCCAAAGGTTTCTCTCAAATTGAAGGAATTGATTATGTTGAAACCTTTGCACCAGTTGCCAAAATGGATTCTGTTAGACTGGTTCTTGCTCTGGTTGCTTCCCAAAAGTGGCATGTCTTTCAAATGGATGTAAAAAGTGCTTTCTTACATGGGGACTTAAAGGAAGAGATATTCATGGAACAACCTGCTGGTTTCACTCAAGACTCCTCTCTTGTTTGTAGGCTAAAGAAGTCTCTCTATGGCCTCAAACAAGCTCCTAGAGCTTGGTATGAAAAAATGGACTCCTTCCTTCTTTCCTCAAGGTTTTTCTCATTGTGAGTCTGATAACACAGTCTACATTTGGAGAGATGAAGGAAAAATCACCATACTTGTTCTATATGTTGATGATCTACTACTCACTAGTAGTGACTTCGCTCACATTCAGACTATAAAAGACTCCCTCTCTGGAAAATTTGATATGGCTGATCTGGGTCTAGCTCATTACTTCCTTGGGATCCAAATAAATCAAACAGATGCAGGAATTTCATTGTGTCAACAAAAATACACTCTAGATCTTCTTCAAAGGTTTAAAATGATAGATTGTAAACCTTCTCCTACACCTTTTCAGTCTGGAGTCAATCTAAGTACTTCCTGCACATCCCCTCTATGTGATGCAACTCTATACCATCAGCTTGTAGGGAGTCTGTTATACCTTACTCATACTCATCCAGATATCTCATATGTTGTTGGCTTAATATCTAGATTCTCACATCAACCTCATTTCAGTCATTAGCAAGCAACAAAAAGAATCCTCTGCTACTTGCAAGGAACTACTCACTTTGGGCTCTTATATGAGGGAAAATCCATGGATATCATTGGCTACATGGATTCATATTGGGCAGGTTCAGTAGAAGACAAATGTTCAACTTATGGCTATGTCTTTTGTCTTGGTTCTTCACCAATTGCTTGGTTATGCAAAAAACAACAAGCAGTGGCCTTATCATCTACAGAGGCAGAATACAGGGCAGCAGTTTTAGCAAGTTAGGAAGCTCTTTGGCTTCATCAGATTCTAAGAGAATTTGGTTTTTCCCATGACAAACCTATTACTCTTTGGTGTGACAATCAGAGCACAATTCATATTGCATGTAATCCAGTTGAGCATCAATGCACCAAGCACATTGAGATACACATGCACTTCATTCGACAACATATTCAGAATGGGGACATATACTTGGACTATATTCCAACTAAAAATCAAGTTGCAGACATCTTCACCAAGTCATTTCCTTCTTCGCATTACATACAATTGCGAGAGAAACTTGGAGTATTACAACTACATTGAAACAGAGGTCTTTTCACCTCTCCTTTTATTATTGTATTCTTTGGAGGATGGTTTTTTCCCATGTGGTTTTTTTATCATCTCTCCCTTATATATTATACATGAGTACCTCATCAGGCCATGTTGTTGGGACTCATTTTTTTGTTATTAAGGACAATCTTCGCCATCCGAAGACATGCCTCTTTATTTCATAGCAGATGGTTTTTCCCATGTGGTTTTTTCACCATCTCTCATATATATTGTAAATGAGTACCTCATCAGGCCATGTTGTCGGGACTCACCTTTTTTTGTATTAAGAGGACAATCTTCGCAAACCGAAGACATGCCTCTTCCTTTTTTCTTTTTTGATAGATGGTTTTTCCCATGGGGTTTTTACCATCTCTTCAGAAAAGAAACCATTGTACATGAGTACCTCATCAGGCTCTGTTTTCGGGACTCATTTGCACAATACACCCCTAGTATCACTTAAGGGGGTGTTAGAATAAGTAATTATTCTCTTAAGTTCTACTAGGATAGACTTACTTGAGTTTCCACTCCTTCATGAGTCAGGTGAACTCTCAGTTATAGTCTACATCATATTTGATGAGTTGTTGTAATCCAACGACTCTCAATGATCAACTTTGTTATTTATACAAAGTTGATCCATGGAATAATCAATCAGTTCTACTCTTTCTTCATATTTTGTGTAATGCTTTGCATGTCTATTTTGGGAAATTCTAACACACTCAAGGATGTTATGAGAGAGCTCACAATGGTAGAGAGAGATACTAGAGAACATGGGGCTACTATACTTGGTAGAGATACCTCACGTTGAGGTAGAGCAAGCCCTACTAATGACTCTAGTAGAGCAATGGTATCTATAATCATCCATATTTTTGAATTATTTATATGGTATGGGTGTAAATAGCGGTATTGAATATGATGTCATGGGACCCGACACATGTGATCTAGTAGAGTGTATTTCATGTCGATTACATACCATATTTATATGGAGTTGAGGCACTAGCATTCATACTATGTGGAGTGGTGGTGGGGATGTTGTTGTGTCATACTAGTAGGCAACACTTGCTATGGATTTTGGTGGAATTAGTGGTAGACATGTGAGATCAAGGAGTGAGATTCACATGGACATTGTATGTGCTGACCATATTATACAGGATGTTGCATAGTATCATCTATTAGTAGTAAATAAGTTTGATCTATAATACATTGCTCTAGGTGTGGTGTTGAGAGCACATAGTAGTGTAGATATCGAGTGCATTGTCAAGACCATTACCCAATGTGGAGTGACCAACAACATACAAGTGGATCCAACACTATGAGCATGAGCATAGGTCATACACTAGTGTATTACCACTAGGAAGGTGTGTGATAGATGAGCTATGAGAGCACCATATCATATGTTGATTGTGGCATCTACACCTAGGTTGGAGGGAGGATACAAAGGATTTGGCTTGGGTGAGGAGGATCTAGTGGCTCATCATTGAGAAGGACGAGTGAGAGCTATTCAGGTTTGATCGAGTATAATGCTAGTTTGGTATTCTACAAGAGATTCCATATTTGGGAGACAACTAGTTTAGATGGTTGAGAAGGGATCCACCAAGATGTGAAGGAACTCTTGATGTGGCAAGTTGGATGGAGGATGATATTGATGAAACTATTACAATAACAGTTTTATCATGCAAGAATTGACTTCCATCAATTTTGATCTCCCCCCTTTTGCGTTATAATTTTGCAAAAAGAATATTGTGATCTCCCCTTCTGGTTGTAAAATAAACAAGGAAGAATAACAAAAGTGTACTTGGACCCTTGAAAATTGCACCTGGACCCTTGAAATCCTTTCCAGGCGTCAAAATAGGCTTCTCAGATGTCAACTAGCCTCTTTGGGCGTCAATGCTTCTAGGCATCAAATGGCCTCTCAGGGCATCAAAATGCACTCGCAGGCATCAACAGGCTGCTTCAGGCATCAAAACATTGGAATAGGGCATCATAACTAGTTTGGGGTGGCCTCCACAAGACACAAATCGTGGACCTCGTCCACACAACTAGGTGCATATATTCAAGTGCACTACTGAGGGCATTGAGAGGAAGAAGCCACGCATTGGCTTTATTCCTTCAGTGCTCATAGTATTCTTAAATATAAAATATATATATATATATATATATATATATATATATATATATATATATATATATATATATATATATATATATATATATATATATATATATATATATTATGTGGTATTATCCCACATGCATCCCACGGATGCTTTTCGGGCATTTAAAAACAATAAAACTCACTTAGAAGGTAGCAGTTACTCCCTTCCACTATTTTGCCACCCTCGAGCCACATGTCAGGTCTACCACATAACCACTCTGCCACATCACCCTCGATCCAGGTGTCAAGTTTGTACCATGTGTTTATCTTGATCTACGTGTCACCTTCGAGCCACGTGTTAGATTCACTACATAACCACTCTATCACATCACCCTTGATCCAGGTGTTAGGTCAGTGCCACGTATCTATCTTGATCTGCATGTTAGCCTCCAGTTGCCACATGTCTGCCTCAATTAGTGTCTGCCTTGTTTCATGTTTGAAATCCTCCTCAATATTTGTACCCGAAAGTAGAGTCTAGTTCATCGATTCGTATCCTCGCATGTTGTTGGTCCACCTCGGATCATGTGCTGGTCAGCCTCGGGTCGCGTCCTCACGTACTGTTGGTCTGTTTGGTTGCATAGTTGCGTCCTCTCGTGTGCCACTACCTCCTTGCTCTGGTACCATAAAGAAAGTAGACATTGCAAATAATATAAACTACGAAGCAAATCACATTGAATTCATATGAAGGTTATATACATCTCTCAAAGGTGGTTCGGGTGGTTGAACCACCCGAATGGGTTGGTTAACCAACCCATTAATTGGAGAGCGCTAAGAAGCGCTATTTTATCATTGCCCATAATGAAATATAACCCTATGCACTATGATATGCTAACATCCCTCAAATTGCTGGTTCAGTTGGCATAATCAAAAGCAAAAAAAAAAATTAAATTTACAGAGACTCACAAGTGGTAATAAACTGGATGCTTGGTGTTTTTAGGATGGAAAACATGATTCTACAACATATTTTCTCTCAAATAAAAGAAGTTGTGGATCGAAGTGAAGTTTTTACTTTTTGGCATATTTTTAGATAACATAATAGGGAAGTAGATGTACATTCAAAGAGGCACTTCAAATTGATCCATGTACGTGCTTAGTACAAGAATTCAATGAGGGTAATCCAAATCTCTATCTAGGGGGATTAATACACTCAAGTTAAAACAAGTACATATAAAGCAACTTTCTCAATAAACTCATAAGTTAGTCATTTACAAGATATTGTTTGATAAATTGGAAAGGTGTCTAAGGATAGAACTTAACATGATAGAGATAGCTAGTTATGATGTATAAATGACCTAACTTTTAGGTCATTATTGAACTTTTGAAAAATGCCAAAAAGACATCTAAAAAATGTAATTTCATATTTAATTAATATAAACTTACTACTTTTTTTTTCGACGAAGAAAATTAACTCTATATAAAATATATAAAATAACTTACAATGTAAAAATAAATTAAAGTCGGAATAACCATCTAAGTTATCTAATCCCAACCTTAATAATTGAAGATTACCCTTACATTCAAAAGGGGTATCCTCTTATTACTAACTAACTATTACAATAAAGGATTAAGATGTGAAGTCCATTTTTCCAAAGATTTCCGTAAAAATATAAATCATACTTGGATTTATATTTCAATTTCAACAAATAATAAGAAGGTCAACCCTCCGCTTAAGTTTTCTTTCAAATAATTAATTCAACAGTTCATTAACTCTTCCATTGTCATTAAAGCAATCCAAGATATTTTATTTTATTTAAACTACTAACTAGAATATTATTAGGATAGAGTTTATAAAGAACGTGAAAATGAGATTGGATCATAATATATGTAATAGTTATCCTTTTGTTCACGAGATTACTTGATTGTATGTCCATGTCTTAAGTTACTTTTTAAGTGTTTTTATAACTTTTATAAATTACATACTTCGATGATTAGAACTTTTTATCTATTACGAAGTATAAATTTATATTCAAATTTTATTTGAATTAAAAACTATTTAAAATGGAAAAAAAACAATTGAAAACTTCCTGTTTATTTATCTTCAATATTTTAATAATATATAAATAAATAACGCGGAACACGTGGAGGGAAACGGCAAATGCAACAAGTGTGGGCCAAATGGTCCGAGTGAGAGGATTGTGTAAAACGGATGTAGTTCAACGATACAAGGGAGCAAATCCCTCCATAATACCCATTGTTTTAAGCTTCTATGTACCATGAGGACAGTGTGTGAAGAGTGTCAATTCCATAATACGGAGATTTATTTAGTATTTAGTGTCCTAAACATAATTTAAATTATTTTATTTTATTTGAATTATTATTTAAATTATAAAAACATAATAATAAAAATTAAAATTATTTTATTTTAATTATCGTTTAAATAAAAAACATAATAATATTTTTATTAAAGTGATATCCCTGTGAAGCACAGCAGATTTTACGTTGTAACCCATATATTAAATCAACAACTAGGTATATATAAATTGAGAATAATAGTGGAGAAATCCAACAGTAGAGGAGAAGATTCTACACAAATTTTACTGATCCAAAGATTACACGCATGACGCGCTTTTAGATCGAATTTGCAAACACAAGGACAAGGACGTAATTTAATAAATTTGCTATTTCATTGAGAAATACACGCGTGTAGCTAATATGAACGGGTTATGTGTTGTGACTCTAGGGATAGCCTGATAGCCTCTTACGGGAGACTCTGCAGTAGGTATCACAAATATTTATTTATTTATTGATAAAGGAAGCCTTCATTCATTTGTTCATCACTTGTGACAGGGGCAGCTACTGCATGTGCATCCCGGTCCGGATTTGCAGTCATTCTCCTCCTGCATGACCGCCTCCGAATATTCCATCTCCCTGCACAATTAACCCATTTTTCACACTCAGTTTATGGTTTTAGTTTAACACAAAATCTTACAAAAACCTATTAACACTATGAAACCGACCTCATGCCATAGCTGGTTTCCACGACTCCTTCCACCAGGAAGGTGTTGCGCTTCTTACTGTGAGGCCATCACATAACATTAACAACATCTTATTAATTCAAAGGAAACACCAAACTACCTAAGGCGATATTAGCAAACTAATTGAGATAGATGGAAGGAGATGGAGAAGGAGAGGTCATACGTACGTGCACTGGCTTTTGTCGGCACAGTCGCAGTTGCCACAGTCAGAAGACATCTTTGCAAGACAAGCTAATTGCAGTGAACAGAGAAAGAAAAAAAGAGTGGGTATGCGTCTTTGCTCCAAAAACAGATGAAATGCTTGGACTATGGAGTCTGTATTTATAGGCAATTTTCTCACTTTAAATGTGAGACTCCCAATACCCTCAGCTTTCGTTGGGAATCAAAATAGTGAAGTGGACACAGGACGACTTTTCCTTATTCTTGCACTAACTCGAAATATGTTTTACAAAAAGGAAAAACAGATGTCCTTCTAGGTAGACTTATTGGTTGTGGTTAACAGTGTTCACTTGGATAATGATTCGATTTCATCTTTAATCACAATAGATGACGACGAGGCGATGGATCGTTACCAAGAAAAGCACAAAATCCACTGGCTCAGTTTCCCGTTCGTAATGAATTCCCAGTCGTACCCTAGAAAACCCTATCAAATAAAAAGGTACGTAGATAACTAATTTCTTGGGAATCTTGTACATTGACCAATGAGGCCCTGGTCGTTCGTCTAACTGAACCTCCAAGGTGGGACTCATATCTTTATGTATGTGGTGCATAAACAATAATGCTCAGATTGATTTAACGCCTAGTCATAAATTAATTTACGGAAATGGAATTACGTCGGCACATTTAATGGAGAATCTATAAAGTTCGGAATAGACCACGGAGTCGATTTGTTACAAAAGGAGTTGTACGTTAGTTTAAGAAGACATCAGTTGCCCTTTGCTTTTTGGTCGACGCATTCTCTTTGTTCTTTTCCAAGTCTAATCTTTCTAACGGTGCCTATTTGTAAATTGTGGAGGACGTTCATCTCCTTCCATTTACATTAATCTTTTACATGCTATCATGAAGGACATATAATGCCAAAGAACATCTTTGTAGCTAATTCTCATATGATTTTAATTTCATTAATCAAAGGAGAAGGAAGACCTATTTAAAAAATGACTTACGTACACCTCTTCTGGAATAAAGCGACTCTTTGGTTTCTTCGGAAAGATAAGGCTTACAATCGTAGATTCAACATTTGCCCGGGCTCAATTATTGATTAAAGATCCCCACCAAATCTCACTTCCCTTAATTTAATTATTTTAAAGATTAGTCTCGCTGAGCGTGTCCTCTTCGTTAAGGTCAAAGTACGAAGGCAACCCCACATTATAGGGATTCCTCAACCCGACATCACATAAATGTGAGCATTATTGTTTATCCATTACAACAGAATGATGATAAGGGTCCTCCTTGGAGGTTGAGTTACATCAGTGATCACCGAATGACAAGTTAACGTACAATATTCCCAAGAAATTGAGTTGTTTACGGCTCTTTTTATGTTGGACTTTCTCAAGTACGACTGGGAATTTACTACAGGAAGAGAAAGTGACAGGGTTCATGTCAATGTTAGTGGAAGTCGTCCTGTATCCACTATACATGTCGTGAAATTAATGAATGTTTTGATTCCCAAAGAAAGCTGATAGCATTAGTCATATTAACAGTGGCCTACTGGGTGAGAAAAGTGCCTATAAATGGATACTCCATAGTCTAAACACTCCATCTGTTTCCGGAGCTAAGAGACATACACACTTTTCTTTTTTTCCTTTGTTTGTTTATCTTGCAAAGGTGTCTTCTCACTGTGGAAACTGAGACTGTGCTAACAAAAGCCAGTGCACGTATGTTGGCACCTGCAGATAAATCCCTTTGTTTAAAAATAAAAATGCAAGTCGCGTCTGCTTTTACGGTCGAGCAGGGTATGAAATGCCCAGTACGATATTCCTAAGATATTTATAGTTTAGCAATTATGGGGTTTCGTCTTCAACAGGAACTGGGAATCCAAAACATTGGCTTTCACCTCGGTCTTTCCTGAACATACAATCCTACTTTCATAATTGAGATTCCCCACGTTACCCGAAAAACATAAATAATGCTTCCACTAGTCCTACTTTCATAATTGAGATTCCCCACGTTACCCGAAAAACATAAATAATGCTTCCACTAGTCCTCTGATCATTGTCACGTCTTTTACGTAATATAATAATATTTTGATTCGTTACGGAATTAGAAGACATTAAAGACATTTACGCTCTCACGTTAACTGTGTCCACCGGGTAAACAATTGCCTATAAATTCATACTCCATAGACCAAATATTCCATCTGTTTTCAGAGCTCATAACCTTTTCGCTAACTAAGCAAATCCCTTTCTCTTGTTTATTTGTGGGTTGGGCTTGCAAAGATGTCTTCTGACTGTGGAAACTGCGACTGCGCTGACAAAAGCCAGTGCACGTATGTTTAATAATCTCTCCTTCCATCTCTTTAAAGTATCGCCCTGTTTTGGTCTTTCTTTCGAATTAAATATGTTGATGTTGTGTGATGGCCTCACAGCAAGAAGCGCAACACCTTCCAGTTGGGAGGAATCGTGGAAACCAGCTATGGCATGAGGTGAGTTTCATGGTATTTAATCGTTTTTGTAAACTTTGTGTTGTGATTTCAACCACTGGACAACGAAAAATGTGTTAATTGTGTAGGGAGATGGAATATCCGGAGGCGATTACGAAGGGAGAGAACGACTGCAAATGCGGACCGGGATGCGCATGCACTACCTGCCCCTGTCACAAGTGATGAACAAATGAACGAAGGCTTTGCTTCATTAATAAATAAATATCTGTGAATTCTACTGCAGAGTCTTCCGTAACAGACTATTGCTATTATTTACATAGTCACTACACATACTCAGTTTAGATTAGCTATGAGCGTGTATTTCTGAATGAAATAGCTGATTTATGAAATTACCTCCTTGGCATTGTTTGTGTGTCTGCAAATTTGTTCTAAAAACGCTTAATGCGTGTGGATTGTAGTTCAGTAAAAATTGTGTTGAATCTTGTCGTCTACTTGGCTTAGAAAGAATCCACTGGGTTTCTCGACTATTTCTCCTTAGTTTATGATTATAAAACAGTAAAATTCATAAATGTGGTTTGATGATTGATCAACACTAAGCGAAAAGAGTTCAGGTTATCCTATGTTATTACAATTTAACCAATCAATTATTAAATTTTAAAATTATAAATAATTTTTATTGTAAAAAATATTATATTAAAAGAATTAATAAAATATATTTTTACAAACAAAAATGGATAAACATATTAAGTGGTTAACACAATCACCTAAAAACCATTTTTATAGGGTAAAGAAATTAAGCAAACAATTTATAGTTAATCAACAAAACCTTATACAAAGATGTTGGATAACAAAACTCTAATGATAAACCTCTGCTATATAAAAATTATAAATAATTTTTTTTAAATATATATTAATTATTATTTTATTTAAGGTCCGAGGTGTAAAACAATTGGTTCATCCAAACCCCATAAGGGGGGCGGAGGTCCAAGGTTCAAATCTCGGGCCTCGTCGGACTGAACGCTTGTCCCCTTCCTGGTGCTTTCAATGGCGTAAAAGGTTTAAAATGATTGTGGCATGGTGGTTATAGGGGCGCACTGTGCGAAAATCTGTGTGAAGGCTTCTGGGGCAGATAATGCAGAATACTGTGGAGGCCATAAAAGCTGGATAGCCTGTCTAAATTCGTGGCGGCTACCGATTCCACCATGTAAATTAAAATAAATATATATATATATATATATATATATATATATATATATATATATATATTTAATTAAATTTTTTATTATAAAATAATTAGAATTATATTTAAATAAATATAATTTTAAAATATAAATTTGTTTTTTTAAATGAAGGTCAAAAGGCTGCAAGTAAGGACATTCCGACAACAAGGTTTTAATTTTATAGTAGGCCAACTCCATACGTAGGCCACCCATGAGGACACGTAGAATTGATGGTTATGAAGGTAAAGTAGAATGGTTGTTTTTTTTTTGCATAACAACCGATATGGTTTGGTTTTGAGTTTTTGTTGAGGAAAAGTTGGTTTTAGTTATATGATTTGAAATATATAAAATGATTATAAACTTTAAGTAAAATCTATCAATGTTATAAAACATTCATTTTCATCTTCCAAAGTTTTGTCGTAGTAATATTCTTCTTAGTAGTTTAATAAAAATATTAATAATGATGGGATCCTTCAAGTGTTTAATTTAAAGAGGATATGAAAAAGTTATATGGTATTTATTATAATATTGTTTTCGTTTTTTTAAGAAAAAAAAATATATATATTAGATTGTCTTATGATTATCTAATGTTGTATTAGTTATTTAAAAAAAATATTATATATTTTATAGAGGATTAATTTTGTTATTATTATTTTAAATCTTTAGTTTTAATTGACAATAAATAATTTAAAAATAAATCTCAAAATTAAATTTAAGTTTGTGTTCATATTTTGTTTATTTCAATGTTTGTAGATATATTATCTATTATGAAATTTTTTAAGTGTAAAAAGATAGGTAGGGCCATCATGATTATAATATTTGAACATCCATGTAAATATGATCCATAATAAAGGTGTTAACATAAAGTATTTGCATCAATTTACAATAGAATGAAATTGTATAAAAGTTAGATTCATCAAACTTAATTGACAATATTTTTAAGGGAATATTCTAGTGTTTTTATACTCCTTTGTGTTGATTTTCCCACAAATAATAATTAAAGCTCAATAGTATGTATTGCAATTTATATATTTTTTTAATAAGAATACAAGGAATTTAATAGGAAGAACTTTCATTTGAAAATAAAAATTACACTTTCTCTATAACTCTATGGATTAATAAACAAAAAATTAACTTAAAATCATTGTTATTAGTTTTTTTCTTGAGAAAAAGGGGTTGTACTCGGGTCCCCACTACTAACAAAACATAAATATCTTCTTTAGAGCCTCAAGGATTATAAAAAAAATCACTTTTCATCTCAATTTAGTTGCTATAAGTAGATACCTACATTTTTTCATATTGATCATCTTCAATTTTATTTATTAATACAAATATTCCAAAATTTTCTTCTTCAATTTTCTTTATTAATAAAAATATTTTAAAATTAAGCATCCTTCTTCTTAATATTTTATTGCAACAACCTTCATAATACCAAAACTCCACCCATCATATTTATGCATTGCATCTTAGTCAAGTAATATTTCCAAAAATTTGCATTATCATAGTTCACTTTACCAACTTTAGACTCTTAATTTCCTTCCTAAAGAATAAGTGCAACCAAAAAAATTGTAATAAATAGTTTAATAGTCTTAAAAAGTTGAAATTCAATGATTAAGTATTATCAAGGAATATATACATAATAACTAAACTATGTGTCATTATATAATACAAGTGGAATTCATTTTAATCTGAAATAACCAATTAAAAAAATATATATATTTTTTAATGAGTTATAAAATGAATCTCATTCATATTATAATGACATTTTAACAAAGCATAATGATATTATTTTAATAAATAGTTTAGCAGTCTTAAAAAAATAAAAGTTTCAATCCATACTCTTATCCCATAATCCAACCAACAACTCAAATTATCAATTCAAACATAAATTCCATATGATATCATCTTCTTCTACTTTAGCATACAAAATTTCTACCTACTTTATCAAATCTAGATGTTAGTTTCCTCTAGTGCATTGAATTATTTGGAACACTATTTTGAAATAGCTCCTTCCAAATTTTTCTTGTTAGCTTTAGTTAAACTAACTACCCCCTCTAACCATGGAAAGAGAATTTAACTTCGTGATCCTCTATTAAATCCCTTCTATTGGTTAGCCTATCTGCACATTTGTTCCCTTCCCTTAATGTATGTGTAAAGTTGATTTCTGCAAACAGTGTAGCAAGGTCTTGTATTTCCACAATGATCTCTTGTATATTCCATGAAGCCTTTGATTTTTTCAAAATTACATTTATTAATATTAATGAACTGCCTTCCATCCATACTTTGTTCTATTTTTAATCCTTTCAAATCCACCCAAGCTTTAACTTTATTATTTGTCTTAAATCCACTACTAAAATCATAATGTGACAAAATATCATCCCTATTAGTTATGGTTATTCATCCTCTTATTGGTCCTATTTTTCCTTTAGAAGCTCCATCAAAATTTAATTTAACCAACTCTATTTTTGGTGGTTCCATTTTATATTTTTGCCTTCCTTTTTTTATCTTGTATCCATAATCATAATTCCAATTAATTACTCCATCTATCAAGGGTATTTGCTTCAATATTAGAGTTTGGATGTGTTGATTAGGATGGTTTAGACTTCTCTAATGTTAGGATCATAATCATAACCATTAATCCGTATTAAAATACCATTTTTTATTATGGACCATTGTGTCTTTTCACCTCACAACTCTAGGATAGATATTTATATGCATTCACAAGGGTGTAAATAGGTATCCATCAAAATATAAGAACATAAATTGTTATTCAACCCATTGATGAAATTACCTCTAGTGAAATAGTGATTCAATACATTTTCATTTTTTTTTATTCAACTCCATTTGTTTCCCATCCTTCTAGGCTACTAGGAACCAGGTTCCTATCATCTGGTATCAAAGCATTCTCATTACTACACCTCATAAACATCTCACTCATTATTATCTACCATCCTAAAAATATCTTGTTTATTACCATTAGTGTAAATGTCATTGCTTCACCCCTTCAAAAACCATTACACACGACCTAGTTTGTCCAACCACCAGTATACGTGAAATCATAAACATCAATCTAAAGAGGCAATTATAAACATCTAAAAATCTATCCACAAGAGCCAGATCTGTCATCGAAGATATTCGGGTTAAATTCCAAAATATTTAACTCTGACTCATCCGTTGATAGAATACACAGGGATCCATTGCAGACATTCAAAAATATTTTTTCCAACATGGTAAAAGGGAATTTTATGAGATATAAACCAAACATTGTCAAACAATCACCACTAGATCAAAATAATAAAGACAAATTTATTCTATCGTGCATTTTAGTATTTTTGACAACACACTTGAGTTACCGATGATAGAATTATAAAATTTTATTTTTAACTTTAAGTTTATAAAAAATTTCCGACCATTGGTGCAATTCTTAGGTATTAATAAAGTAGCATGTAAGAGTTTTAAAGAAAAATTAAGGATATAAATCCTACATTCATGAAGGATCGCGAGCAAAGTGGTTTAAAAAGGTTCAAACGCACATATTGAAACATGAATTGGTCATCCTACTTGTTGGTCCTTTGCATGAAGCTTGATCGCATGTTCTCCTCATAACTCATGCCACTACTCATCCACCTATTTCGTTGACTCCATCGTTGTTGTCCCTGTCGTGTTCCATATTACCACCACTTGTCCACTATTGATTACTCTCCACCCTAGCCTACCTGCCACTCGTGGACGTCAACTTCGCCCTAGCCCGCCCGTCGCTCATTGACGTAGACTTTGCCCTAGCTCACCCCCCACCACGCATCGAAATTTGTCTACTAACCATTGATTTTTGCCAAATTTCAAACATTTAAATTCAAAATATTGATCGTTAGGTCTACATAGTTGATAAACCCATTTTTTGCCAAAATTTACATAATTTTTTGCAAAAAATTATAACTAAAACCTAAAATTTTGCAAATTTATTTTTCAAAACCTAATTCCACCTATTCAAGAAGACTGAAAAAATACAAACCAGCCCTATAATGGTCGATGTTAGGAGATCGTAGGACCCTATCAATGATTTTGTGGAGGATATTTGTCAGTGGAAGGAATACCTTACAGATAAAACTATAACAAAGGAGGATTTTTGGCAATGGAAGGAAAAATTTCAAATAATACTATACCAAAGGTAGAATATGAAAACAAGATGGTAGAACTATATTTAACAATTGATGCCTATAACCACTAAGTCAATATGGTACAATAAAATATGGCACTAATCCAAGCTGGCCAATCTACCGTAGGACCAACACACCAAACATTACTTGGGAAACCACAAACGTCAATCCTACCTCAAATTGCTAAATTATATTTTTTAAAATTTGGAGGCAACCCCATAAATTGGATCTATCGAGTTGACCAATACGTCTCCCTCTACCACGTCCCTAAGGTATAGAAGGTTCACATTACATCCTTCCACATTGAAAGTACCACCACCCAATGGTACGAAAAGATGAATGGTACCCCTACGTGGCTAGAATTTACAAAACAACTAATGGTATGATTTGGCCCTACTAAATTTGAATATTTCATGGGAGCCCTTACCAAAATCTACCAAACAACTACAGTGCCAGAATACTAAGCTCAATTTGAAAAATTTGCAAATATTACATCAGGGCTAAATGCCTCATTCTTCCAAAGTTATTTCATCAGTGGCTTAAAGGAAGACATTCGATTAGAAGTACAAATGCTCAATCCCACTGACATGATGTAAACTATTGCGCTACCCCAAATAGTGGAGGAGAAATTCAATAACCAACATCGACTAGGAAACCCATCTAGGGCAAAATCACAAAATACTTACACCACCCCAAAACTTAACCAAATCTTACCAATTAAACATATCATCCTGAGGAAATGAAATAACGAAGAGAAAAGGGTATTTTTTTCATTGTGATGAGAAATTTGTACCCAATAATAAATGTATTGCAACCAAATTATATATGTTGATGTAACTATTCCTTGTCGATCAAACAACAACAAAGATGAAATCAAGGTAGAAGTAGTGACGGATACACCTGATGATAGCAGTCAAGGTCCACTAGAAATTTCTTTTAATTCCCTCACTGGTAATTCTTCTCCTCAAAATATGAAAGTCTTAGGATCCTTCAAACGATAAAATCTTATTGTGCTTATTGACTCTGGCAGTACCCATAATTTCATTGACCCGCGTATGGTAAAACAAGCTAACTGGTTTGTACATCCTTGCAATAATTTTGAAGTCATGATTGGTAATGGGGTACAAATTGCATGTAAAGAGAAATACCAAAATATTAATCTGACCTTGGGTGATTACACCATGAAACTTGATATGTATGTAATTCCCTTAGGAGGATGTGATATTGTCTAAGGAGTGCAATAGTTACGAACACTCAGGAAAATTGAATGGGATTTTGATGAATTATGGATGAAATTCACAGTAAATAATAAAACATATACTCCTAAAGGATTAAAATCAAGCCATTCTCCACTAGTAAGCTCTCATCGAATGGATAAAATTGTTCGCAGAGGAGGTAAGGAAATGGTTGCCTACTTATTTTCTCTCTAGGCCACCAAGAAGGCACAAAAAGGGTTCCCCCTTGTCATTGTTCTCATCCTCCTATTCTTCCTACCTATCCCCCACCAACACTTCAACCTTCACAATATCCCTACTTATGAAATAATGACATTAAAATGGTGCAATAACATGAGCAAATACTACTTGGAAAACAAAGGATGAAGCTTCTCACTTTGAGCTTTGACGATAAAGTTATTTTTAATGACGGTGGAATGTTAGGATCCTAATACTAACTATTAATCCATATTAAATCACTTATTATGATTATGGACCATTGTGTCCTTTCACCTCACAACTTTAGGGTAGATATTTGTATGCATTCACAAGGGTGTAAATAGGCATCCATTGAAATATAAGAACATAAATTGTTATTCAACCCATTGGCAGGTTTACCTCCAGTGAAATAGTGATTCAAATACAAAAGTGATTCAATACATTTTTGTTTGTTTTTGCATTCAACTCCATTTGTTTTCCATCCTTCCAGGATGCTAGGAACTAGGTTCCTACCATCTAAGGCTAAATAAGTCTTCCTTTTCGTTACCTCTAAATTTTTTCTTTTATTTAAATATTTTTTGGTTCATTTCTAGCAATATAGTCCATAGTATTATATATTTTGTTGTATCCTAGATTATCTATAACACCTCACTTTTAAAAGTGTTCTCACATTGTTTTAACCATTCTTCAATTTTTCTATTCATCATCGCTAATTCACCAAACATATTAGGAATCCATTACCATAGTTCCCAAACTATTAAACAATGTCCCAAAATATGGTCTATACTCTCTTCCTCTTTTTTACATAGAACACATTATCAGAGGCCATGAAAATCCTTTTTCATTAGGTTATCTCAAGATAAAATTTTCTTTTGACATTTGGAATGCTCATGCTATCCTAGATATAGACACCAATTTTTAGTCACTTGCACTCAAATTTCTACAAATTCATCAAAACCCTCAATTTGCAACAAAATCATCAATGATTGCCTAAATTTGCTTAAATTTCTCCAAACTTCTCGTTTCCCTCTAATTCCTCCTAAATTATAGTTTTCCTGTAATTCCTCCTAAGTTCTAGTTTCCCTTTAATTCCTCCTAAATTATTATAATTTAGCTTCCTTCTCCTCTAGTTGGTTTAATTTCCCTCCAACTTCTCCTAATTTTCTTAAATTTTTCTAAATCCTCTCTAGGTTTTTCTAATTCTATTTCAATTTCATCCAATTTTTAATTCTTCTAAGGTCTCCCTAAGTCTTCTACTTTCTTCTAATTTTCCCATTTTCTACCTAATTTCTTAAATGCTTCTAAATTCTACCTAATATCTTTCTTTAATTTCCTCCCACTCTATTTAATTCTCTTAATTCTCTCTTAGCCTCTCTAATTTTCTAACTTCTACATAATCCCTCTCATTTATTTCTCCCTTTCCCCTCAAAATTTCCATAATCTAAATTATCTGTCTAATCCCCCTAATCCAATCCCTAATCAATTTTTAATCCTATATTAAGTCCAAATCCAAGCCCCTAGGATATATGCACACTAATTTAAAAATCCTTAGCAAATCCCTAAGCTTGCCCATAATCCTCACCTAAGTTACCTCATTTAATCCACCTTGTCTCCCCATCCACTTTCCCTCCAAATTTGAATGATTTAAAAATACAATGAAAAACCCCAAGTCAAAAGGAATTAAATTGGCATATTTAATGGTTTGGTCCTTCTCAGCCTCCATGTCACTTTTTTGGGATATTTAATGGTTTGGTCCTTCTTGAACTACAACTACACCCGAACCAATCGACATTCTCTTATGATATTTGCACTAGAGGACACCAACCACTAATATAATCCTCTAGCATAAGCACTTGGTCTCATCTACCATACCAGTCCAACCACAACTCAATCGTCACCTACGGCCACCCAAAACCATCTATCACTAGTGGTTACTCCAAGAAGAATAAATAGAGCATTCTAGACAATAGGCATGTAAGGAAGGTACAAAACATTATATTTGTAGTTCTTATGAGCTTTTATGGAAGTTTTATAACCTTTATCAAGGGTTTTGTAAAGCTTTGTTTTAATTACTCTATTCAAGCCCTCATCCATGGAAGGCCCATCAGATTTTACAGATGTAATATTGTGAGTATGTGTGCAAGTGTTATGCAATTGACAAAGCACTAGGGTGGTCCGAGAGGCTCAAGAAACCCACCCACAACTTGATTGTGGCATGAAAAGAGAGATTGCACCTAGAAACCTTGATGTAAAAGGGGTCATCCCCCTTTGTTCTTGAACTATAACATTTGCAAAAATACCCTCCAAAGGGTCAAATTACATTCAAAAGTGTTTATTGGTAATATACAATATCTCTATTTACTTTCATTGCATGGTGCACTTCCATTTCTTCAAAATAGCACTCTCGATGTGATCCTCACCCTTAACTCGTTAGGCATTGTTCATTTTTATATAAGAGATTAAAAATAGCAAATTTTTCTTGTTATCAATCTTATATGCCTAATGTGTTATGCTTTAAGGATTTATTATTGTTGTGTGCCTTCATATAACTGCCTTTACTGATGCTCTACTCTCTGTTCTGGTCACAAATCTCTAACTATCTTGAAGCACAAGCACATTGAGAAATTACATTCAACTTATAGTCCTACATAACTACCACTAGCGGTCCTACATACCAATAGGGAATCCATCCCAGAAGTTCATGGTTCATAGGTAAGTATCCCAAACCAAATAGACATAGTTTCTGTGCTTTCAGTGCTCAATTCTCTCCTGGTTATTAGCATAGTTGAAATTCTTCTTCTCTTTTTATATTAGAGGAAACCTTCCTCTCTAGGATAGCTTTAAAGTTTCCTACTTCTCATAGGTCTTCATCTTTAGTTTTATAGTAGTGTAAATTCAAAAAACAAAAGGTACATTAGGGTAGATTTCTTTATTTGCACAAGACTCAAAATAACTTAATAGGGTCATTATATTAGTTATCTTTCACTTTTATTGATCTCCAAATGGCTCATTAGTGTAGGTATGCATGCTTTCACAAGACTCAAGACTCAAAATGGCTCGTTAGGTTAGGTTTTCTCATTTGCACAAGACTCGAAGGCTCATTGGCACATTATGATAGACACTTTTATTTATTTTGGCTCAAAAGACTCAAAGGACTCATTAGAGTAGTTATTTTTCCTTGTACTGAATTCAAAACAACTCATTAGTAAACTTAGGTCAAAAGATTTTGGTTTATTCTATTCTATTCGCCAGGGATGTCCTTTGGACCCTCACTTTATATCCTTGTTGCTGAAGCTTTTAGTTATCTTCTTACTAATCAAGCGTTTAAGGGGTTGATCAAAGGTATTATTTTGCCTGATATGTCCACCCAACTTATTAACGGGAACTTTGCAGATGATTCTTTTCTCACTATCAATGAGGATGAGGTTTCAGTTTCAACTACTTTGGTTTGTTTGGATACTTTTTGTAAGGCCTTGGGATCCAACGTCAAATGGTCTAAGTCCTTATGTTTTTGCCTTGTTTCTTCTTCTATGCCTGCTTGGCTTAGATATTTTTCATGGCATTGGTTTCAAAAGGGTGAGCATTTTTTTTTTAAGCAAAAAATCCCTTGCGGGGCCTCCTTGGTCTAACAGACCATGAACAGGGTGTTCTACACCATCAAAGTCACCCGGGAATCGCACTCGACCCTGCCCACACCAACATTATCAATTAGATTTTGGATACCCAATTCAGCTTTTTGGTAGGGTGGAGATTTGAACCTGGGACCTCTCCTTGAGGATTTCCCTCTCCTCTCCAACTCACCTACAACACCTGGGTAGAGCATTTTAAGTTCTTACGAATCCCTTTTGATTTTGATAGCTCACCCTCTGAACTCTAGCACTATGTCATTGACAGAATTGAAAAGAAGATTTCTTATTGTGCCTCACGTCCCCTCTCTCTTGTTGATAAGTTTTAGGTTTACACAAATATTCTTGCTGCCACCCATGTTTATTACTCTTCTTATTGAGCCCCCTCTACGAATTCTTATAATAAGTTGGCCAGACTCCTTAGGAATTTTCTTTGGGCCAAGGGAAATAATTCGCATGGTTTTCATCCAGTTGCTTGGGATATTTGTTATACACCTACTGATAAGCGTGGAATGGGTATCATTGACATTTACAGGTAAAGCATTTCTCTGTGTGCTAAGTGGGTGGTTAAAGTTATTGAAGGTCCTGAAGCCTGGAAGGTTTTGATTCGTCAATGTATTTCTTCAGGGCTACCTTATGGGTGCAAAGCTTGGGCTAATATTGACCTCCATAATCTCATCATTACTTTTGATCCAGTTAATTCAAGGTTCCTTTGTTGTTAAAATTATTTGGTGAGCTTTTGAGGTGGTGAAACCTCATCTTCATTGAATTGGTGATGGTTTTTGTAATGGTATTTCATTCAATTCTCAGAATATCTAGTGGTCTCCTATTCTGTCTAACTCTTCAATTATTTTTGCTGATATGCCAAGGATTAAAGCTTTGAGGTTATTTAGCAAGAGCATCTGCTATATTAATTATTTAGTGCACTCTCGAGTCTGGATTCCTTGGCCTGATCTCAAACAAAAATTTAATCTTTAGAATTTAGATCTTCCTTCTATTCTTAAGATTCAAGAGCTCATACCAGATTTCATGCTTCATAAGCTTGGCCTTCAACACCCAAGTATCTGGTGGAGGGATTGGCGCTGGAATGTGGATACTCCTTTCAAGAACTGCTCTTCTTCCTTGATTTATTAGCTACTTAGTCCTGTTTCCCCGAGTATTGATAAACTTAACGAGTTATCTAGTTCTAAAACCTAATGATGAAAACCATTATCATAGTGAGAAAAATTGGCCATTCCTAGATGCATGAATTTTGAGGCTAGCTCAACAAGATGTAAGTGTCTTGTTTAAGTTATTATTAAAACTGTTATTTTTATCTATTTTTTATTGTAAAACCAAAATGATTGCTATCCATTGTAGCGGCTTACGATTATATATACTTGTATATTTTTATCAAAGCTCTAGCTAGTTAGAGAACGTAATAGAGAATCATTAGGAAAAATATTAGGATATATTTTAATTTTTGCATAAGTGATTCTCTATATGTATTTTATTTCAAGAAAATAAAGCTGGCTACAAGTTCTATTTTAGTATTAAGTTAATCACAATTTACACATCATGTTAGAGCAAGGGCATACTCTAAGGTGAGGTGGAAAGTTTCTAATTTTACATTTTAGAAGGTATTTTTTTGTGATCTCTTACATTTTCCTATTTCAAGTAGTATATATTATTTTACATTCTACTACATATATGTCATAGTGATTTCATTAGCTAATTTTGAAGACTAAATTAGATAGTAATACAAGATCATAATCTAGATTATTTAGACTATAACTTAGAGTGCATTTCAATTCTACAGAAGAGTGAATCTAGTTTGAACATTCATAGTTTTTAATTGTAAGTGTATAGTAGAAGCAAATGATCTAATTTTGTTAATAATATTTCTACAAGCATCTTTTATTTGAATTCTATGAGAATGAGTGTGAATTTAAGTTCATTAGCATAATTTCTTTTAAGTAAAAAAATTCCAATCTCCTTTTTGCTAGTGAGAAATAGAAAAACCCCTACCAAAACTTGTAATGAGAATAATCCTAGTGCATATAGCCTATTGATAAATCAAAGTGAAGATAATAATCAACCCCATCACCCCTCAATTCCTTAGACACATTATGGGTAGTTTTACTTAATAAGTATAGCTCCTCTATGATATTTTAAAACCCCTAGTATAAAGTTTCTTACCTAATGAATATAAGATCCCTTCTTTAAAAACTATTGTTAAAATGTGTTTTTTTTTTTTTTTTGTTTGTTTGAACTACTAACTAGAATATTATTAAGATAGAAGGGCATACTTAGATGCTTAAAGTATTTCTTTCTATCTATTAAGAAATCTATTAAGAAGTATAAATTTATATTCAAATTATAGTTAATTAAAAACTATTTAAAATCCAAAAAAAATCAATTGAAAACTCCCTCTTATTTATTTTCAATCTTTTAATAATATATAAATAAATAACACGGAACACGTGGAAGGAAAAGGCAAATGCAACAAGTGTGGGCGAAACGGGTGTAGCTCAATGATACAAAGGAGCAAATCCCTCCCTAATACCCATTGTTTTAAGCTTCTATGTACCATGAGGACAGAGTGTGAGGAGTGTCAATTCCATAATACGGAGATTTATTTAGTATTTAGTGTACTAAACATAATTTAAAATATTTTACTTTATTTTAATTATTAATTAAATTATAAAAAACATAATAATAAAAATAAAAATTATTTTATTTTATTTTAATTATTATTTAAACTAAAAAGCTTAATAATATCTTTATTAAAGTGATATCCTGTTAAGCACAGCAGATTTTACCTCATAACCCATATATTAAATCAACAACTAGGTATCCGAACCGCATATTTTATAGATTAAGGATGCAACATAGATATTTCAAAGCCTTTTTTATATATATAAATAAATAAAGTAAGTGAGAATAAATCCAACATTAGAGGAGAAGATTCTACACAAATTTAACTGATCCAAGGATTACACGCATAAATTTGCAGACACAAGGACAAGGACGTAATTTAATAAACCTGCTATTTCATTGAGAAATACACGATCGTAGCTAATATAAAACGGAGTATGTGTGGGGACTTGATAAATCCTAGCGATAGCCTCTTACGGGAGACTCTGTAGTAGGTATCACAAATATTTATTTATTTATTGATAAAGGAAGCCTTCATTCATTTGTGACAGGGGCAGCTACTGCATGCGCATCCCGGTCCGCATTTGCAGTCATTCTCCTCCTGCATGACCGCCTCCGAATATTCCATCTCCCTGCACAATTAACCCATTTTTCACACTCAGTTTATGGTTTTAGTTTAACACAAAATCTTACAAAAACCCTTTAACACTATGAAACCCACCTCATGCCATAACTGGTTTCCACGACTCCTTCCACCAGGAAGGTGTTGCGCTTCTTACTGTGAGGCCATCACATAACATCAACAACATCTTATTAATTCAAAGGAAACACCAAACTACCTAAGGCGATATTAGCAAACTAATTGAGATAGATGGAAGGAGATGGAGAAGGAGAGGTCATACGTACGTGCACTGGCTTTTGTCGGCACAGTCGCAGTTGCCACAGTCAGAAGACATCTTTGCAAGACAAGCTAATTGCAGCGAACAGAGAAAGAAAAAAAGAGTGGGTATGCGTCTTTGCTCCAAAAACAGATGAAATGCTTGGACTATGGAGTCTGTATTTATAGGCAATTTTCTCACCCAGCGGGCCACTTTAAATGTGAGACTCCCAATACCCTCAGCTTTCGTTGGGAATCAAAACATTAATTTATTTCAGTAGTGTAGTGGACACAGGACGGCTTTTCCTTATTCTTGCACTAACTCGAAATATGTTTTACAAAAAGAAAAAGCAGATGTCCTTCTAGGTAGACTTCTTGGTTGTAGTTAACAGTGTTCACTTGGATAATGACTCAATTTTATCTTTACCACTGGCTCGGTTTCCCGTTCGTAGTGAATTCCAAGTCGTACTCGAGAAACCCTGTCAAATAAAAAGGCAGATAGATAGCCAATTTCTTGGGAATCTTGTACATTGAGCAATGAGGCCCTGGTCGCTCATCTAACTCAACCTCCAAGGTGGGGCGCCTATCTTTATGTATGTGGTGCAGAAACGATAATGCTCAGATTGATTTGACGCCTAGTCATGAATTAATTTACGGAAGTGGAATTTGGTCGGCACATTTAATCGAGAAGTTATGCACAGTATACTACAATTATTGATTCGGGATAGACAAAAGAGTCGATTTGCTACAAAAAGAGTTGTACGTTAGTTTTAAGAAGACATCATTTGGCCTTTGCTTTTTTGGTCGAAGCATTCTCTTTGGTCGAAGTTTAATCTTTCTAACGGTGCCTATTTGTATATTGTGGCAGGATGTTCATCTGCTTCCATTTACATTGGTCTTTTACATGCTATCATCAAGGACATATAATGCCAAAGAACTTTGTAGCTAATTCTCTTATGATTTTAATTTCATTAATCAAGGAGAAGGTAGACCTATTTAACAAATGACTTACGTACACCTCTTCTGGAATAAATCGACTCTTTGGTTTCTTCGGGAAGACCAGGCTTACCATCATCGATTCAACCTTCGCCTAGGCAACTTTGCTTGCAAGCAAAAGACCGGCTCGATTATTGATTAAATATCCCCAATAACTTTCACTTTCCTTAATTTAATTATTTTAAAGATTAGTCTCGCTGAGCGTGCCCTCTTCGTTAAGGTCAAAGTACGACCTCTAGATTTTTTTAGAAGGCAACCCCACATTATAGGGGTTCCTCAACCCGACATCACATAAATTTGGGCATTATTGTTCATCCACTACATACAGAATATTGGGTCCTCCTTGGAGGTTGAGTTACATCAGTGATCACTGAATGACACGTTAACGTACAAGATTCCCAAGAAATTGAGTGTTTACCTCTCTTTTTATGTTGGACTTTCTCAAATACTACTGGGAATTTACTAAAGGGAGAGAAAGTGAGAGGGTTCATGTCAATATTGGTGGATTTTTTTTTTTCTTTTCCAAGTAAACAATCAGCTTTTTCTTTTTTGTTCGGATTCCCCCAGTTACTCAAAGAACATGGAAGTCGTCCTGTATACACTATACTTGTCGTGAAATTAATGAATTTTTGATTCCCAATGAAAGCTGATAGCATTAGTCATATTAACAGTGGCCTACTGGGTGAGAAAATTGCCTATAAATGGAGACTCCATAGCATAAGCACTCCATCTGTCTCCGGAGCTAAGACACACACCGACTTTTCTTTTTATATTTGTTTGTTGGGCTTGCAAAGATGTCTTCTCACTGTGGAAACTGTGACTGCGCTGACAAAAGCCAGTGCACGTATGTTTAATAACCTCTCCTCCTTCCATCTGTTTAAATTATTTTAGGAGTATAGCCATGTTTTGGTCTTTCTTTCGAATTAATATGTTGTTGGTGTTGATGTAATGTGATGGCCTCACAGCAAGAAGCGCAACACCTTCCAGTTGAGAGGAATCGTGGAAACCAGCTATGGCATGAGGTGAGTTTCATGGTATTTAATCGTTTTTGTAAACTTTGTGTTGAGATTTCAACCAGTGGACGATGAAAAATGTGTTAACTGTGTAGGGAGATGGAATATCCGGAGGCGATTACGAAGGGAGAGAACGACTGCAAATGCGGACCGGGATGCGCATGCACTACCTGCCCCTGTCACAAGTGATGAACAAATGAACGAAGGCTTTGCCTTATTAATAAATAAATATCTGTGAATTCTACTGCAGAGTCTTCCGTAACAGACTATTGCTATTATTTACATAGTCACTACACATACTCAGTTTAGATTAGCTATGAGCGTGTATTTCTGAATGAAATAGCTGGTTTATGAAATTACCTCCTTGGCATTATTTGTGTGTCTGCAAATTTGTTCTAAAAACGCTTAATGCGTGTAGATTGTAGTTCAGTAAAAATTGTGTTGAATCTTGTCGTCTACTTGGCTTAGAAAGAATCCACTGGGTTTCTCGACTATTTCTCCAGTTTATGATTATAAAACAGTAAAATTCATAAATGTGGTTTGATGATTGATCAACAGCCAAAAGAGTTCAAGGTTATCCTATGTTATTACAATTTAACCAATCAATTATTAAATTTTAAAATTATAGATAATTTTTATTGTAAAAAATATTATATTAAAAGAATTAATAAAATATATTTTTATAAACAAAAATGGTTAAACATATCAAGTGGTTAACACAATCACCTAAAAAACATTTTTATAGGGTAAAGAAACTAAGCAAATAATTTACAGTTAATCAACAAAATCTTATTCAAAAATGTTGGATAACAAAACTCTAATGATAAACCTTCCAGGTGTAAACCAATTGGATCATCCAAACCCCATAGGGGGCGGAGGTCCAAGGTTTAAATCTTGGGCCTTGCCGGACTGAATGCTTGTCCCTTTCCTGGTGCTTTCAGCGACGTAAAAGGTTTAAAATGATTGTGGCATGGTGGTTATAGGGGCGGACTACGCGAAGATTTGTGTGGAGGCTTCTGGGGGACAAAAGACATCACAGAATACTGTGACGGCCATAAAAGTTTGACAGCCTTCGTGGTGGCTACCAATTCCACCATGTAAATTTATATATATATATATATATATATATAATTTTATTTAATTAAATTTTCTATTATAAAATAATTAGAATTATATTTAAATAAATATAATTTTAGAATATATATTTGTTTTTTTAAATGAATGTCAAAAGGCTCCAAGTAAGGACATTCAGACAAGAAGGTTTCAATTTTATAGTAGCCCAACTCCATACGTAGGGCCACCCACGAGGACACGTAGAATTAATTTTATAGTAGGCCAACTCCATACGTAGGCCACCCATAGGACACGTAGAATTAATGGTTGAAACATACATGAAGTAGAATGGTTGTTTTTTTTTTTTTTTTTTTGTCGGATAACAACCAATATGGTTTTGAGTTTTGGTTGAGGAAAAGTAGGTTTTAGTTATATGATTTGAAATATATAAAATTTATAAACTTTAAGTAAAATCTATGAATGTTATAAAACATCTTCCAAAGTTTTGTCGTACTAATATTCTTGTTCGTAGTTTAATAAAAATACTAATAACTACTTTTTGTAAAAATAGTAATAATGATGGGATCCTTTAAGTGTTTAATTTAAAGAGGATATGAAAAAGTTATATGGTATTTATTATAATATTTTTTTTTTTTTAAGAAAACAAAAAAAATATATTAGATTGTCTTATGATTATGCAATGTTGTATTAGTTATTTAAAAGAAAATTATTATATATTTTATAGAGGATTAATTTTATTATTATTATTTTAAATCTTTAGTTTTGATTGACAATAAATAATTTAAAAATAAATTTCAAAATTAAATTTAAGTTTGTGTTCATATTTTGTTTATTTCAATGTTTGTAGATATATTATCTATTATGGAATTTTTGAAGTGTAAAAAGAGAGGTAGGGCCATCATGATTATAAGATTTGAACATTCATGTAAATATGATCCATCATAAAGGTGTTAACATAAATTATTTGCATCAATTTACAATAGAATGAAATTGTATAAAAGTTAGATTCATCAAACTTAATTGACAATATTTCTAAGGGAATATTCTAGTGTTTTTATACTCCTTTGTGTTGATTTTCCCACAAATAATAATTAAAGCTCAATAGTATGTATTGCAATTTATATATATTATTAATAAGAATACAAGGAATTTAATAGGAAGAACTTTTATTTGAAAATAAAAATTACACTTTTTCTATAACTCTATGGATTAATAAACAAAAAATTAACCTTAAATCATTATTATTAGTTTTTTTCTTGAGAAAAAGGGGTTGTACTCGGGTCCCCATTGCTAACAAAACAGAACTCTCTTCTTTAAAGCCTGGAGGATTATAAAAAAAAAAAATCACTTTTCATCTCAATTTAGTTGCTATAAATACATACTTACATTTTTCATATTGATCATCTTCAATTTTATTTATTAATACAAATATTCCAAAATTTTCTTCTTCAATTTTCTTTATTAATAAAAATATTCTAAAATTAAGCATCCTTCTTCTTAATATTTTATTGCAACAACCTTCATAATACCAAAACTCCACCCATACTATTTATGCATTGCATCTTAGTCAAGTAATATTTCCAAAAATTTGCATTATCATAGTTCACTTTACCAAATTTAGACTCTTAATTTCCTTCCTAAAGCATAAGTGCAACCAAAAAAATTGTAATAAATAGTTTAGTAGTCTTAAAAAGTTGAAATTCAATGATTAAGTATTATCAAGGAATATATGCATAATAACTAAACTGTGTCATTATATAATACAAGTGGAATTCAATCCGAAATAACCAATTAAAAAAAAAAAAAAAATTATTTTAATGAGTTATGAAATGAATCTCATTCATATTATAATAACATTTTAACAAATCATAATGATATTATTTTAATAAATAGTTTAGCAGTCTCAAAAAGTTAAAATTTTCAATCCATACTCTATCCCATAATCCAACCAACAACTCAAATTATCAATTCAAACATAAATTCCATATGATATCATCTTCTTCTACTTTAGCATACAAAATTTCTACCTACTTTACCAAATTTAGTTTGTTAGTTTCCTCTAGTGCATTGAGTTCTTTGGAACACTATTTTGAAATAGCTCCTTCCAAATTTTTCTTGTTAGCTTCAGCTAAACTAACTACTCCCTCTAACCATGGAAAAGAGAATTTAACTTCATGATCCTCTATTAAATCCCTTCTATTGGTTAGCCTATCTGCACATTTTTTCCCTTCTCTTAATGTATGTATAAAGTTGATTTCTCCAAACAGTGTAACAAGGTCTTGTATTTCCACAATGATCTCTTGTATATTCCATGGAGCCTTTGATTTTTTCAAAATTGCATTTATTACTATTAATGAACTGCCTTCCATCCATACTTTGTTCTATTTTTAATCCTTTCAAAGCCACCCAAGCTTTAGCTTTATTATTTGTCTTAAATCCACTACTAAAATCATAATGTGACAAAATATCATCCCTATTAGTTATGATTATTCATCCTCTTATTGGTCCTATGTTTCCTTTAGAAGCTCCATCAAAATTTAATTTAACCAACTCTATTTTTGGTGGTTCCATTTTATATTTTTGCCTTCCTTTTTTTATCTTGTATCCACCATCATAATTCCAATTAATTACTCCATCTATCAAGGGTATCTGCTTCAATATTAGAGTTTGGATGTGTTGATTATGATGGTTTAGACTTCTCTAATGTTAAGATCATAATCATAACCATTAATCCGTATTAAAATACCATTTTTTATTATGGACCATTGTGTCCTTTCACCTCACAACTCTAGGATAGATATTTATATGCATTCACAAGGGTGTAAATAGGTATCCATCAAAATATAAGAACATAAATTGTTATTCAACCCATTGATGAAATTACTGTAGACACCAAAATAGCACCAATCTGATTATGTGACTGCAAAAATTGATCGCTTTGACACACATAGCCCCCGGGGCAGCCCTCAGAGGTTAAACAGTGGTCCTAACCACTTTCATAGCAATTTTGCAAGGTCAAGAAGCAATTTGGCACATTCAGGCACTTTGCCCGATGATTCGTCTCACCCAGGGATGAATACTAACTAGGATTCGTCTCACCCAGGGATGAATTTTGAAATCGTCTTTGGTCAAGACGAATTCCAGGTTTAACGGGCAAAAAGAAAAATGTCGCCAAGTGGCAGCCAAAGATAGTCAATTATTGCCTCCTGTCGTGCATGCGCGTGCAGGTGGGTAGGTTGGCAGTTAGAAGGCTGTCACAAGGGCAGTCATGGAAGCCCAAGTCAGGGAGGAGTCTCCTCCCTCTTGGGAAGGCATGGCCGCCACATGGCATCCCTACATGCCCCTCCAAAGAGACCCCATGGGTCTATAAAATGGTGGACTTTCCCACCCAAATAAGGGAGATTGGAGGCATTTTCAAGCAACGAAGTGCTGCCCAATTGAACACCCATTTGCATCCTTTTTTATTCACCTTCTCACATCCATTAATCTCTTTCGCAAGAGAGGTTATTGGGTGGATTTTGTAAGCGTGGATCCGAACCAAACCCAACATTTGACCACCTCAATCCACCAAGTTGCCAACACCCCAATCCTAAGAGGTTTTGGGCCATCCCTAGTGGATTGGTGCCGAAATCAAGTGCCAACGGTGGGAGGCCCACTTGGGCACCCCGCATTTTCTAAGTTTTCATTCTAAAATATTCTAGATCATTTGTTCATATTGCATTTCATGTTATGTCTGTCTAGTTAACTCATAGCTTCAATTCTATAACGTTTTGATCAGATTTTATCATGCTTTTTGTCGCTTTGTTGTCCCACTAACTTGCAGGTAGCGACATCGAATTCCCAAGGATAGAGGCCAAATTGGGAGAATCCGACCATCTGGGTCGTCCCAAAATGGCCCCAATTACTTAACCCCTTTGTCTGCAGGTGTTTTGGAGACCTCGGGGTTCAAAATTTAGACAGATCATTTTGGCTTTCCTAACATAGTAGAATTTGTCCCACCCGGGGACGAATAACAGTAGAATTCGTCCCACCCAGGGACAAATAACAGTAGAATTCATCCCACCCAGGGACGAATTACAGTCGAAAGCAGATTGGCCGACTGTTTCAATGGCAGTGGCCCTCTAGTGATGTTTTTTGATTTCTTTCAAAGTTGCAGGTTGCTTAGAGTTGTTTTGTTTACTGATTTAATCAATATTTTGCATGCATTTCTCATTGATTTCTAAAGTCAAACGCTTTATCCTTTTTTGTTACAGGTGCTACTAACGCCTTTGTTGTTTCTTTGATCGTAGGAGAAGCAACAAGAACCAAGGATTCATCATCGCGAGCAGCGGCAACACTTTGGCCCGCCCATTTCAAATGTGGGCATGCGAAAGAGGGACTACTAATCATGATTGTAACTAAAAACATGCTAACACTCCTAGCCCCTAAAACGAGAAGAAGTGGATTATAACCGAGTTTGGAATCACATTAATATAAAAAGGGTTGTGCTCTTGCTTTCTCCTTTATATTTGGTTGCTTTCGATTACATTCATCCTATTTCATGCATATTCGTTTAGCATCAAGTTAGTTTTGTTTTCATTGCATCTTAGTACTTATTTCTTTCGAAATCTCATGCTTTCAGTGGCGATCACGATGGGAAACATGCAAGGCCTAGGAATAGGCAACAAGGGGGGATTGGCATTAGATCCTTATGCCAACCCAAATACAGAATATACATTGGGAGATTACCTCCCATGGTCAACAAACACCCTTGGCAACATCAGTAATCCCCCTCCTTTGCTAGAGAGAGGTGAAAGTTCAGACACTAACTCCCAAGAAGAACATAAACGATGTCCGAACATATTTTTGAAGCTGTTCCCCTTAGAGGTTCCAGTCGAGCCAGAGCAGTGTCAAGAAAATCAGGGCCCTCCACCAAGTGTGGAACAACCGCAATGGGACCAGATTAATTTGCTAGAACAAGGAGAACCCTCAATGTTGCAAATAGTTGCTGAAGAAAATGAACATTTTTGGATCTTCGAAAGTGATTCAGAAGATGAGACTGAGATCGACTATCTCAATCATGCACGACGACACAATTGCCCTTTAACTCATGAAGATCTGATGGAACAATTAGGCATAAGGTTAGGGCATGAGTGGTATGTAGACCCAGAGGGGTGGGACCAAGTGTTGGATCCATGGCTCCAAATCTACGATGAGCATCGTCCACCCCGAGACCCTATCATGACATCAGTGCCAAGAGAAGACCCTGTCTTCCTATCAGCACATAGGGCCGATCCATTCGTGCCCGTCCCTTTAGAGCCAAATCTAGAGTATAGGGAGCATCCAAAATGTTCAAGTCATACCCGCAGTAATGGAGACCAAATTCATTCCATCCACATGATCTCCATTGATTTGATCGCACCCATTCGCAATATGATCGATCCAACATGGTCATTGCATCTAGACACAGATGCCATCGACTGGGATCGTGTCAATTCACCTCTTTCACCATCAGAGTACTGGCATTTCGGTAAGATGCCTCATTTTACCCCAGGGACAACTCAGGATATTTTTCAAGCTGAAGAGGGACCCGAGGTTCCAAACGTAGATCTAAACTCAGCTAATGATATCCATTTGATCTCGACTCCACATCAGTTGGAGGACGGATCCCACATGTCAGTCGAGGAGATGACTGACGTAGATATCGGCATAGATCCAATGAATCCATAGATTCTCAAGTTGGGGGTAAGTCTTTCCCCCGAAGAGCAAGCCAACTACATTGCCCTTCTCAAAGAGAAGGAGGTTTTTGCATGGTCATACAGGGATATGCCAGGACTAGACCCGCAGCTAGTCATGCATAATTTAACGCTTGATCCGACAATCAATCCCGTAAAGCAAAAACTACGTAATATTCACCCAAAAATGGCCTTGATGGTCAAAGATGAATTGCAAAAGCTATTGGATGCACAGTTTTTCATCTGCATGGATTATCCACCATGGCTATCGAACATGGTTCCCGTCAAGAAGCCTAATCAAAGGATTCGCATATGCATCGATTTTTGAGATCTAAACAAAGTGAGTCCTAAGGATGATTTTCCCTTGTC
This sequence comes from Wollemia nobilis, assembly GCA_028583015.1. Lineage (NCBI taxonomy): Eukaryota > Viridiplantae > Streptophyta > Pinopsida > Araucariales > Araucariaceae > Wollemia > Wollemia nobilis. The sequence goes on from JAQPPZ010016856.1 coordinate 6,452,360, forward strand.
GAGCATCGATGCATTGGTAGACACTATAGTAGGTCACGAAATGCTCTCCCTCATGGATGGTTTCTCAAGATACAATCAGATTTGTATCAATCTTGAAGACCAACTAAAAATGGCGTTCACAACGCCTTGGGGGACATTTTGTTATAAGGTCATGTCTTTTGGCCTTAAAAATGTTGGTGCCACCTACCAACGTGCCATGACGTACATCTTCCATGATTACATGCACAAAACTTTGGAATATTACATGGATGATTTGTTAGCAAAGTCTCTTTTGCGCTCAAATCATATCGATGACTTAAGCAAGATCCTCGATCGCCTCATGGAGCATAAAGTTAGACTAAATCCCAAGAAGTGCATATTCGACATCACATCTAGAAAACTCTTGGGTTTCATAGTCTCAAAGCGAGGAATTGAGGTGGACCAAAAGAAAGTCAAGGCAATCCTTGAAATGTTTCCCCCAACTACCATCAAGCAGCTCAGAATTCTGCAGGGAAAGGTCGCGTCGATTAAGCACTTTATAGCACAGTTATCTGACAAGTGCCGACCCATGAACAAATTATTACACAAGGGGGTTACCTTTCACTGGGATGACGAGTGCCAATTAGCCTTTAATGACATCAAATAATACCTGGATTTGCCGCCAGTATTGGCACCACCTAGACCAAGAGTGTCGTTCTATTTGTACATCTCAGCTACTGAGGTGGCACTGGGTGCCATGCTAGCCCAGAAGAATGAACTTCACAAGGAACAGGCTACTTACTATCTTAGCCGCACCCTGGTCAGTTATGAACTTAACTATGCATACATCGAGAAGCTCTGCTTGACAGTGGTGTTTGCTACCAAAAATCTACGCCACTACATGCTGAGAAACACTACGTATGTTGTGTCTAAGGAGAATCCATTACGATACATGATGAGTCATACTTATCATAGTAGTCGCACGACGAAATGGATCATGTTGTTGACGAAATTTGACATAGATTTTATTGGACCAAAATCTATCAAAGGACAAGTCATAGCCGATCAACTAGTGGAGGCTCCTCTTGAAGATGATCAGCCTCTAGTCATAGAACTACCCAATGATGGGGTCTTCCATGTCTCAGAATTTCCAGATTCTGATGAGCCTGAGTCATAGGCCGACATAACCCTATTCTTTGATGGTTATAAATGTGAGCAAGGTGGTGGTGTGAGAATTATATTCTTCACATCGTAGGGTGCTCCAATGCCCCTGTCATTTAAATTAAACTTCCCGTGCACCAACAATAACACAGAGTATGAAGCCTTGCTCCTAGGTCTTCAGACAGCAATCACCATGAACATCAAACGACTGAATATCTTTGGTGATTCGTTGTTAATAGTCAATCAAGTCAAATGGGTATATCAATGCAAATGCCCAGTTTGCAGGCTTATAAAGCCCTTGTGGACAAATTCCTGGCAAAACTTGAGTGGTATGACATCGAGGCACTCCCTCGATCATCGAATAATTTTGCGGACACAATGGCCTCCTTGGGGTCACTAATTCCACAAGACCTTTCCGGTGATATGACAACCATTCAAGTCAAAACCCTATTGCAATCAGCGATGGAGCGTGCAAGCTCAGACTTGACGCCAAGAATCCACATGATCCAGATTGAACCATCCTTGGATAAGTTCTCTCGAATCCAAGATCATCTGAAACGCACCAACTGGGGGTCCTTGTTCTCCCCTACTCCCATTAATAGCAACACAACGCTATTCTTACAGGTTCTATCCCATTCAGCATTCGCTAGGGATGAACATCAAGAGGGATTGGTTGTTCATACTGTCGAGGTTTCTGATCAACAGGACTAGTATTTACCCATTAGAGACTACCTCAAGTTAGGTAATCTCCCACTTGGATTGACTCATGCCACAAAACGAGCACTCAAGCAGAAAACGGCTAAGTATGTCTTGATAGGAGACATTTTGTATCGTCGTAGCTATGAAAGAATCCTCCTTCATTGCTTGGACCAGCAAGAGTCCACTTGGGTAGTCGCCCAAGGGCACGATGGTACATGTGGTGGCCACTTTAGTGGTATGGCCATCGCAAAGCGCATTCTTCGCATGGGCTATTATTGGCCATCTTTAGAGTGAGATTGTTGCACCTATGTCAAGAAGTGCGTGAAGTGTCAACATCATGCCAATTTGATGCATGTACCTTCCCAGGCCTTGCAGACAGTCCAGTATGCTTGGCCATTTTCGTAGTGGGGCTTCGATCTAATTGGAAAGATCTCCCCTGCGTCGTCAGGCCATCACACGTTTATCATAACAACCACAGAGTATTTCACCAAGTGGGTGAAAGCAGTTTCGCTTACCTCTACAACAAGACCCCGCATTGTGGAGTTCATTTTGCATAACATCATATGTCGTTTTGGTATTCCATCCAAAATAGTCTCGGATAATGGAACGCCTTTCAAGAACAAAGATGTGCGTGCTTTGACCATAAAGTATAAAATTTAGCACAACTTTTCAACACCCTATTATCTACAAGCGAATGGGCAAGCAGAGGCATCAAACAAAATGCTAGTTGCCATCCTTAAAAAGACGGTCGTAGACAGTCATAAGGATTGGCACATTCAAATCCCACTTGCCTTATGGGCTTATCGCACTAGCATTCAGACACCCACTGGGGCCACTCCGTTTTCGCTCGTGTATGGCTCCGAGGTAGTCATGCCTCTAGAGTTGGAGATTCCTTCCCTGCACATATCAATGCAGGAGTTCATCGATGATGACTCTGCACGGCAGGCCTGGTTAGACCAGCTTACGTTGCTTGAAAAACAACGCGTTAATGCTCTTGAGCATATACGTATTTATCAAGAGCGACTTCAGAAATCTTACAACATGAAAGTTCACCTCAGAGACTTTCGGGTTGGTGATTTGGTTTTGAAGGAAAACCAGCAGAATTCTAGTTTGTCGTCCCACCTAAGGGACAAGTTTGTAGTAAATTGGTTAGGTCCATATGTCATTGATAGCAAAATAGGACCCGGGACTTACCGGCTAGCTTCTCTTAATGGAATCAAGGAAACAGAACCCTTGAACATCAGTCATCTATGCCCATTTCATATCTAAGAAAGCCAAATCCCAAAATGCCCCAAGGATATCTAAAATCGCTTGGTCAATCCCAAAAATGCTCCAAGGATCCCTAAAATCACTTGGTCAATCCCAAAAATGCTCCAAGGATCCCTAAAATCGCTTGGTCAATCCCAAAATGCTCCAAGGATCCCTAAAATCTCTTGGTCAATCCCAAAAATGCTCCAAGGATCCCTAAAATCACTTGGTCAACCCCAAAAATGCTCCAAGGATTCCCGCAATCGCTTGGTCAACCCCAAAATGCTCCAAGGATTTCCACAATCGCTTGGTCAAAAATAAAGAAAATTCAAAAAAAAAAAACAACAAAAAAAAAATTATTATCAAAAACAACAAAAATTTGCATCTCATTTCTAGGCATGCTCAAATTCATCAATAGAGAGCTTTTCTCGCATCTCATATTCATATTCATAAAAATCAATCCATCAAAAATACAAAAAATGTAGCTGCATTAAGCATCGCACCCATACATTACATATTTTTGGTCATAAAGGTCAAAGGCTCCATAGACTGTAGTTATTCTGCTAGTCCATCTTGTTCCACAGTAGCAAACAAACGCCATTTACTGTTGTTTACCAGAATAGAGTCAGTGGTCTTCTAATGTATCAAGAGTTTTCGTAATTTAGTCATCATTTTGCTCTTTAGCCATGTAATGTACCGAGTCAGACATATTTTACAAAGGTAGAGTTACACTTGAAATACACCTTGTTACGTAACATCCCATCACAAGCTAAAACACATAAAACAATTCCCAAGCTATGTAAACGAAAGATGAAACTTGCACAGTAATCCAGGTCACCATAAGCGAAACGGTTATCTTGCTTATCCCCCTGTGTGAATGACCCCAAAAATGTTGAGAGTTGGCAAAAGGACAAGCATCTTCCCTACCCAATTCCCTAAGAATCCTAAAATTCTCAATAGTTGCAAAACATCAAAAAATTTGCAAAACGTCAAAACTCCAAAATTTGACATCCCATAGTGCATACATCAAAAAAGCACATACAATAGTGATTCTCGTCACTCCATATCCAAATCCCTTGCTCAAAAGAAAAACAAATAAAACAAAAATAAACAGTGATTTTATCACTACAAAGGAGCAAGTATCCCAATACAATTGAAGAAAAGAAGGGATTCGAACTTGAATCCCTAGAACTCTTAGCATTTCGACAGGTCATGAGGCAAACTTCAGTACCGGTTTGGTTGATAGCCTATCGGTCACTGGCGGTAAACTTCTCGCATGACGATATATCTGTCACATTAACTTGTGTATAGATCAATGTTTGCATGTGGATGAGCTAGCTTATGGTATCCTGGATAACACTGCAGATTAATCTAACTAAATACAACAAAGGAGTTAGTGGAGCTAATTAGGTGATCCTCAATGACGAGTTCAGTTGAAAGCCCATCTAGCATCGGCGGTATCCTAAAAAATACCACATAAATGAACTCAATTGCACACAAGGATGTGAAATAGCTTGGTCAAAAACAAGTCTGATTCATACCTTGTTCAAAAGTCTTGTAAGATAAAGTACAGTCGTGGCTAATGAGTTAAAACCGTCTGAGTCTTAGAAAACCTTAGCTACATTTCTAAACCAACTGCGCTACTTTTCATCCTTACAATACCATCAAAAAAAAAAATCATCACATGTATACATACAAAGTTATTCACCATAGCAATCGCATAAAAACAAAATCACAAAGTCCTAAACAGTCTATGGTGCCCTAACCAAACAACACAAATTCATTTCATCCATTACATTTTGCATATCACATATACATCAAAAACATTTGCATTTATCATACCATATACATCCATTAACATAAGCATGCATCCATCAACATCAATCATTGTGCATAACATAAAATAATGACATATACACAAAGCAAGAAAATCAAAACAACAAAAACAACAAATATCCATAGACGACAAACAATAAAATTGTCGAACAAAGGCACCTTTGTGCCTGACATTCAATGGCATACAAAACCAACGTCGGGGTCACAAATTATCACTATCCTACTCCCTAAGAAGGCTACCATAGCCGGACCGCTCCACGGGAAGACGGATTTTCGACAATTTCACCCCCAAACGACATCACAAAAGGGTCAAAACCCACTCAAAAACAATAAAAACAACAAAATAAATGCAACACAAAAACAAAGCAATAAGCATTTCCGGACACAAGTGCTCTTGCACTTAACCTCTTGGCATAGAAAATCGATGTCGGGGCTCAAATTGTCACTCTCCTACTTCCCCAAGAAGGCTACCATAGCCGGACCGCTCCATGGGAAGATGGACTTTCAACACTTTTACCCCATTATGGCATCACCAAAAGGGTTAACACCCACCAAAAACAGGTCCAAATGTTGGAAAAATTGCATATGCTTAACGATAAACCATCTAAAGGCACCCTTGCACAAGTCATCTTGGGTCAAGCGACTCATCGCTTTTCTCACGAAGGTCATTCCCTCATCGATTCGTCGCTTGAGGGGGTAGTCACACTTAGTTACCAATCAACAAACACATACCCAATCAAGGCAATGACATGCATTCAAAGAATCATTGACAAAGACAATCATGCTCCTGCTTGGGGTAGTAAACAAGCAACAATCAAATTGATCAAACACTTGGCATTTGTGAATCATGAACACAAGGTTCCCCTGTGGACAAAAGGTTGCGCCCTTTGCCTAATCATGACTGATCAATGTCCAAGCTCAAGTCACACCTCACCAAAATAGGTTAATACTTGAAATCAAATTCCTTAGCTCGTCAGAAGCAAGGATTCAAGAATGCATGCCCCTTTCCATGCTTGGGGCATCAAAAGTTGGTTAGGTTACCAAGAAACCCTAATCATTAGTGCTTTGGTTATCTATTTTTGCTCGGTGCTATGCCATGCACAGCACATCCCAAAAAGGGGCATCTGTAGACACCAAAACAGCGCCAATACGATTATGTGACCGCAAACACTGATCGCTTTGACACAAACAGCCCCCAGGGCAGCCCTCAGAGGTTAAACAGTGGTCCTAACCACTTTCATAGCAATTTTGTAAGGTCAAGAAGCAATTTGGCACATTCAGGCACTTTGCCCAGTATTCGTCTCACCCAGGGACGAATACTAATTGGGATTCGTCTCACCCAGGGACGAATACTAACTAGGATTCGTCTCACCCAGGGACAAATTTTGAAATCATCTTTGGTCAGGACGAATTCCAGGTTTAACGGGCAAAAATAAAAATGTCGCCAAGTGGTAGCCAAAGACAGTCAATTATTGCCTCCTGCCGTGCATGCGCGTGCAGGTGGGTAGGTTGGCAGTTAGAATGCTATCACAAGGGCAGTCATGGAAGCCCAAGTCAGGGATGAGTCTCCTCCCTCTTGGGACCGCCACATGGCATCCTTGCATGCCCCTCCAAAGAGACCCCATGGGTGTATAAAATGGTGGACTTTCCCACCCAAATGAGGGAGATTGGAGGCATTTTCAAGCAACGAAGTGCTGCCCAATTGAACACCCATTTGCATCCTTTTTGATTCACCTTCTCACATCCATTAATCTCTTTCACAAGAGAGGTTATTGGGTGGCTTTTGGAAGCATGGATCCGAACCAAACCCAACATTTGACCACCTCAATCCACCAAGTTGCCAACACCCCAATCCTAAGAGGTTTTGGGCCATCCCTAGTGGATTGGTGCCGAAATCAAGTGCCAACGGTGGGAGGCCCACTTGGGCACCCCGCATTTTCTAAGTTTTCATTCTAAAATATTCTAGATCATTTGTTCATATTGCATTTCATGTTATGCTGTCTAGTTAACTCATAGCTTCAATTCTATAACGTTTTGATCAGATTTTATCATGCTTTTTGTCGCTTTGTTGTCCCACTAACTTGCAGGTAGCGACATCGAATTCCCAAGGATAGAGGCCAAATTGGGAGAATCCGACCATCTGGGTCGTCCCAAAATGGCCCCAATTACTTAACCCCTTTGTCTGTAGGTGTTTTGGAGACCCCGGGGTTCGACATTTAGACGGATCATTTCGACTTTTCTAACACAGTAGAATTCGCCCCACCCGAGGATGAATAACAGTAGAATTCGTCCCACCCAGGGACGAATTACATTCAAAATTAGATTGGCCAACTGTTTCAATTGCAGTGGCCCTCTGGTGATGTTTTCTGATTTCTGCCAAAGTTGCAGGTTGCTTAGAGTTGTTTTGTTTACTGATTTAATCAATCTTTTGCATGCATTTCTCATTGATTTCTAAAGTCAAACGCTTTATCCTTTTTTGTCACAGGTGCTACTAACGCCTTTGTTGTTTCTTTTATCGTAGGAGAAGCAACAAGAACCAAGGATTCATCATCGCGAGCGGCGGCAACACTTTGGCCCGCCCATTTCAAATGTGGGCATGCGGAAGAGGGACTACTAATCATGATTGTAACTAAAAACATGCTAACACTCCTAGCCCCTAAAATGGGAGGAAGTGGATTGTAACCGAGTTTGGAATCACATTAATATAAAAAGGGTTGTGCTCTTGCTTTCTCCTTTATGTTTGGTTGCTTTCGATTACATTCGTCCTATTTCATGCATATTCGTTTAGCATTGAGTTAGTTTTGTTTTCATTGCATCTTAGTACTTCTTTCTTCCGAAATCTCATGCTTTCAATTACCTCTAGTGAAATAGTGATTCAATACATTTTTGTTTGTTTTTTTATTCAACTCCATTTGTTTCCCATCCTTTTAGGTTGCTAGGAACCAGGTTCCTCTCATCTGGTATCAAAGCATTCTCGTTACTATACCTCATCAACATCTCACTCATTGTTCTCTACCATCCTAAAAATATCTTGTTCATTACCATTAGTGTAAACGTCATTACTTCACCCCTTCAAAAACCATTACACACCACCTAGTTTTTCCAACCACCAGTATACGTGAAATCATATACATCAATCAAAATAAGCAATTCTAAACATCTAAAAATCTATCCATAAGAGCCATATCTATCATCAAATATATTTGGGTTAAATTCTAAAATATTTAACTCTGACTCATTCGTTGATTGAATACATAGGGATCCATTACAGACATTCAAAAAGATTTTTTTTAGCACGGTAAAAGGGAATTTTATGAGGTATGAACCAAACATCGTCAAACAATCACCACCAAATCAAAAGAATAAATAAAAATTTATTCTATCGTGCGTTGTAGTATTTTTGACAACACACTTGAGTTACCGGTGATACAATTATAAAATTTTATTTTTAAATTTAAGTTTATAAAAAAATTTCAATCGTTGGTGCAATTCTTAGGTATTAAGAAAGTAGCATGTAAGAGTTTTAAAGAAAAATTAAGGATATAAATCCCACATTCACGAGGGATCATGAGAAAAGTGGTTTAAAAAGGTTCAAACACACATATTGAAACATGAATTTGGTCATCCTACTTGTTGGTCCTTTGCATGAACCTTGATCGCATGTTCTCCTCGTAACTCATGCCACTACTCATCCACCTATTCCATTGAATCCACCGTTGTTGTCCCTGTCGTGTTCCATCTTACCACCACTTGTCCACTATTGATTACTCTCCACCCTAGCCCTCCCGTGACTCACTAACGTCAACTTCGCCCTAGCCCACCCGTATCTCATTGACATAGACTTTGGCCTAGCTCACCCCCCACCACGCATCGAAATTTGTCTACTAACCATTGCTTTTTGCCAGATTTCAAACATTTAAATTCAAAATATTGACCATTAGGTATACATAGATGATAAACCCATTTTTTGCCAAAAAGTTATATAATTTTTTGCAAAAAATTATAACTAAAACCTAAAATTTTGCAAATTTATTTTTCAAAACCTAATTCCACCTATTCAAGAAGACTAAAAAATTACAAACCAGCCCTACAATGGTAGGTTTTAGGAGATCGTAGGACCCTATCAACTATTTCATGAAGGATATTTGTCAGTGGAAGGAAGACTTTATAGATAAAACTATAACAAAGGACGATTTTTGGCAATGGAAGGAAAAATTTCAAATAATACTATACCAAAGGCAAAATATGAAAACAATATAGTAGAACTAGATTTAAAAATTGATGCCTATAACCACTACGTCAATATGGTACAACAAAATATGGCACTAATCCAAGCTGGCCAATCTGTCGGAGGACCAACACACCAAACATTACTTGGGAGACCACAAACGTCAATCCTACCTCGAAATGCTAAATTGGATTTTCCAAAATTTGAAGGAGGTAACCCCATAAATTGGATCGATCAGGTTGACCAATACTTCTCCCTCTACCAGGTCCCTAAGGTATAGAAGGTTTACATTTCATCCTTCCACCTTGAAAGTACCACCACCCAATGGTACCAATGGTACGAAAAGATGAATGGTACCCCTACGTGGCTATAATTTACAAAACAACTAATGGTATGATTTGGCCCTACTAAATTTGAATATTTCATGGGAGCCCTTACCAAACTCTATCAAACCACTACAGTGCCAGAATACCAAGCTCAATTTAAAAAATTGTCAAATATTACATCAAGGCTAAATGCCTCATTCTTCCAAAGTTATTTCATCAGTGGCTTAAAGGAAGACATTCAATTAGAAGTACAAATGCTCAATCCCAATAACATGATGTAAACTATTGCGCTACCCCAAATAGCGGAGGATAAATTCAATAACCAGCATCGACTAGGAAACCCATCTAAGGCAAAATCACAAAATACTTACACCACCCAAAAACTTAACCGAATCCTACCAATTAAACATATCAACCTGAGAAAATGAAATAACGAAGAGAAAAGGTTATTTTTTTTCATTGTGATGAGAAATATGTACCCAATAATAAATGTATTGCACCCAAATTATATATTTTGGATGTAACTATTCCTTGTCGATCAAACAATGACAAAGATGAAATCGAGGTAGAAGTAGTGACGGATACACCTGATGATAGCACTCAAGGTCCACTAGAAATTTCTTTCAATGCCCTTATTGGTAATTCTTCTCCCCAAACTATGAAAGTCCTAGGATCCTTCAAACGATAAAATCTTATTGTGCTTATTGACTCTGGAAGTACCCATAATTTCATCGACCCGGGTATGGTAAAACAAGCTAACTAGTTTGTACATCCTTGCAATAATTTTGAAGTTATGATTGGTATGGTGGACAAATTGCATGTAAAGAGAAATACCAAAATATTAATCTGACCTTGGGTGATTACACCATGAAACTTGATATGTATGTAATTCCCTTAGAAGGATGTGATATTGTCTTAGGAGTGCAATAGTTACGAACACTCGGGACAATCGAATGGTATTTTGATGAATTATGGATGAAATTCACAATAAATAATCAAACATATACTCTTAAAGGATTAAAATCAAGCCCTTCTCCACTAGTAAGCTCTCATCGAATGGAGAAAATTATTCGCAGAGGAGGTAAGGAAATGGTTGCCCACTTATTTTCTCTCTAGGCCACCAAGAAGGCACAAAAAGAGTTCCCCCTGTCATTGTTCTCATCCTCCTATTCTTCCTACCTATCCCCCACCAACACTTCAATATTTACAATATCCCTACTTATGAAATAATGACATTAAAATGATGCAAGAACATGAGCAAATACTACTTGGAAAACAATGAATGAAGCTTCTCACTTTGAGCTTTGAGGACAAAGTTCTTTTTAAGGAAGGTGGTATGTTATGATCCTAATACTAACCATTAATCCGTATTAAATCACTTATTATGATTATGGACCATTGTGTCCTTTCACCTCACAACTTTAGGGTAGATATTTGTATGCATTCACAAGGGTGTAAATAGGCATCCATTGAAATATAAGAACATAAATTGTTATTCAACCCATTGGTAGGATTACCTCCAGTGAAACAGTGATTCAAATACAAAATTGATTCAATACATTTTCGTTTGTTTTTGTATTCAACTCCATTTTTTTTACATCCTTCTAGGATGCTAGGAACTAGGTTCCTACCATCTAATGCTAAATAAGTCTTCCTTTTCATTACCTCTAGATTTTTTCTTTTCTTTAAATATTCTTTGGTTCATTTCTAGCAATATAGTCCATAGTATTATATCTTTTGTTGTATCCTAGATTATCTATAGCACCTCACTTTTAAAGTGTTCTCACATTGTTTTAACCATTCTTCAATTTTGCTATTCATCACCACTAATTCACCAAACATATTAGGAATTCATTACCATAGTTACCAAACTATTAAATAATGTCCCAAAATATGGTCTATACTCTCTTCCTCGTTTTTACATAGAACACATTATCAGAGGCCATGAAAATCGTTTTTCATTAGGTTCTCTCAAGATAAAATTTTCTTTTGACATTTGGAATGCTCATGCTATCCCAGATATAGACACCAATTTTTAGTCACTTGCACTCAAATTTCTACAAATCCATCAAAACCCTTAATTTGCCACAAAATCATCAATGATTGCCTAAATTTGCTTAAATTTATCCAAATTTCTCATTTTCCTCGAATTCCTCCTAAATTCTAGTTTTCCTGTAATTCCTCCTAAATTCTAGTTTCCCTTTAATTCCTCCTAAATTATTATAATTTAGCTTCCTTCTCCTCTAGTTGGTTTAATTTCCCTCCAACTTCTCCTAATTTTCTTAAATTTTTCTAAATCCTCTCTAAGATTTTCTAATTCTATTTCAATTTCATCCATTTTTTAATTCTTCTAAGGTCTCCCTAAGTCTGCTACTTTCTTCTAATTTTCCCAGTTTCCACCTAATTTCTTAAATGCTTCTAAAATATCTCTAATGTCTTTCTTTAATTTCCTCCCACTCTATTTAATTCTCTTAATTCTCTCTTAGCCTCTCTAATATTCTAATTTCCACCTAATCCCTCTCATTTATTCCTCCCTTTCCCCTCAAAATTTCCATAATCCACCTTATCCATCTAATCCCCCTAATCCAACCCCTAATCAATTTATAATCCCATATTAAGCCCAAATCCAAATCCCTAGGATATATGCACACTAATTTAAAAATCCTTAGCAAATCCCTAGGCTTGCCCATAATCCTCACCTAAGTTACCTCATTTAATCCACCTTGCTTCCCCATCCACTTTCCCTCCAAATTTGAATGATTTAAAAATACAATGAAAAATCCCAATTCAAAAGGAATTAAATTGGTATATTTAATGGTTTGGTCCTTCTCAGCCTCCATGTCACCTTTTTGGTAATTTTAAATTCCATATGTAGCTCCCAAGGCACACTTGTCCCCATGCACATCTCATCACCCCTTAGGAAAATTTAGGGCTCTTGGATGGTTGAGAAATCACCCCATCCAAGGCTATTAAATGAGGAGGATCCACATTCCTCCATGTATCCTTCCGATATTTGCTTTAGATTTTCCACCCTCCACTTGGCTCCAAATTATCTCCACCACATTGCCATGTCACCTCCCATCCCCCTCACCAAATACCTATAAATCTCCCTCCATTTTCTTCATTTGAAAAAGAGAGATGTGTGAAGCTATTATTATTACACCAAATTACCTTGATGCCCTTGGATATCCTATCTATATTTGCCATACATAGTGAGGATCCCAACCATTGTAGCCATGGAGTCCACATGAAGGAGTCAAAGTAGCTTTGACCTGCAACTACACCTGAACCAATCAACATTCTCTTACGATATTTGCACTAGAGGACACCAACCACTAATAGAATCCTCTAGCATAAGCACTAGTGGTTACTCCAAGAAGAATAGATAGAAGATTCTAGATAGCATGCAGGTAAGGAAGGTACAAAACATTATCTTTACAGTTCTTATGAGCTTTTATGGAAGTTTTTTAACCTTTATCAAGGGTTTTGTAAAGCTTTATTTTAATTACTTTATTCAAGGCCTCATCCATGGAAGGCCCATCAGATTTTACAGATGTAATCTTGTGAGTATGTGTGCAAGTGTTATGCAGTTGACAAAGCACTAGGGTGGTCTGAGAGGCTTAAAAAATGCCATGCACAACTTGATTATGTCATGAAAAGAGAGATTGCACCTAGAAACCTTGATGTAAAAGGGGTCATCCCCCTTTGTTCTTGAACTATAATATTTACAAAAATACCCTCTAAAGGGTCAAACTACATTCAAAAGTATTTATTGGTAATATACAATAGCTCTATTTACTTTCATTGCATGGTGCACTTCTATTTCTTCAAAATAGCACTCCCGATGGGATCCTCACCCTTAACTCATTAGGCATTGTTCATTTTTATATAAGAGATTAAAAATAGAAAATTTCTCTTGTTATCAATCTTATATGCCTAATGTGTTATGCTTTAAGGGTTTATTATTGTTGTGTACCTTCATATAACTGCCTTCACTGATGCTCTACTCTCTGTTTTGGTCATAGGTCTCTAACTATCTTGAAGCACAACCACACTGAGAAATTACATTCAAATTACAGTCCTACACAACTACCACTAGCGGTCCTACATACCGATAGGGAATCCATCCCAGAAGATCATGGTTCATAGGTAAGTATCACAAACCAAATAGACATAGTTTTTATGCTTTAAGTGCTCAATTCTCTCCTGGTTATTAGCATAACTGAAATTCTTCTTCTCTTTTTAGTTTAGATGAAACCTTCCTCTCTAGGATAGTTGTAAACCTTCCTACTTCTCATAGGTCTTCCTCTCTAGTTTTATAGTAGTGTAAATTCAAAAAATGAAAGGTACATTAGGGTAGATTTCTTTATTTACACAAGACTCAAAAGAACTTAATAGGGTCATTAGATTAGTTATCTTTCACTTTTATTGATCTCCAAGTGGCTCATTAGTGTAGGTATGCATGCTTTCACAAGACTCAAGACTCAAAATGGCTCGTTAGGTTAGGTTTTCTCATTTGCACAAGACCTTAAGACTCATTGGCACATTATGATAAACACTTTTATTTATTTTGGCTCAAAAGACTCAAAGGAATCATTAGAGTAGTTATTTTTACTTGTACTGAATTCAAAACAGCTCATTAGTAAACTTACGTCAGAAGATTTTGGTTTATTTTATTCTATTCGCCAGGGATGTCCTTTGACCCCTCACTTTACATCCTTGTCGCTGAAGCTTTTGGGCATCTTATTACCAATCAAGCGTTTAAGGAGTTGATCAAAGGTATTATTTTTCCTGATATGTCCACCCAACTTATTAATGGGAACTTTGCAGATGATTCTTTTCTCACTATCAATGAGGATGAGGTTTCAATTTCAACTACTTTGGTTTGTTTAGATAATTTTTGTAAGGCCTCGGGATCCAACGTCAAATGGTCTAAGTCCCTCTATTTCTGCCTTGCTTCTTCTTCTATGCCTACTTGGCTTAGATATTTTTCATGGCATTGGTTTCAAAAGGGTGAGCATTTTTTTTTAAGCGAAAAACCCCTTGCGGGGTCACCTTGGTCTAAGAGACCATGAACAGGGGGTTCTACACCGTCAAAGTCACCCGGGAGTCGCACCCGACCCTACCCGCACCAACATTATTAATTGGATTTTGGATACCCAATTCAACTTTTTGGTAGGGTGGATATTTGAACCTGGGACCTCTCTTGGAGGATTTCCCTCTCCTCTCCAACTCACCTACAACACCTGGGTAGAGCGTTTTAAGTTCTTAGGAATCCCATTTTATTTTGATAGCTCACCCTCTAAACTCTAGCACTATGTCATTGATAGAATTGAAAAGAAGATTTCTTATTGGGCCTCACGTCCCCTCTCTCTTGTTGATAAGTTTTAGGTTTGCACAAATATTCTTGCTGCCACCCATGTTTATTACTCTTCCTGTTGGGCCCCCTCTAAGAATTCTTATAATAAGTTGGCCAAACTCCTTAGGGATTTTCTTTGGGCCAAGGGAAATAATTCGCATGGTTTTCATCGAGTTGCTTGGGATATTTGTTATACACATACTGATAAGGTTGTAATGGGTATCATTGAAATTTACAGGTAAAGCATTTCTCTGTGTGCTAAGTGGGTGGTTAAAGTTATTGAAGGTCCTGAAGCCTGGAAGATTTTGATTCGTCATTGTATTTCTTCAGGGCTACCTTATGGGTGCAAATCTTGGGGTAATATTGGCCAACATAATCTCATCATTCCTTTTGATCCAATTAAGATTTAGGGTTCCTTGGTTGTTAAAATTATTTGGTGAGCTTTTGAGGTGGTGAAACCTCATCTTCATTGAATTTGTGATGGTTTTTGTAATGGTATTTCATTCAATTTTTAGAAAATCTGGTGGTCTCCTATTCTATCTAACTCTTCAATTCTTCTTGCTGATATACCAGGGATTAAAGTTTTGAGGTTATTTCACAAGAACATCTGCTATATTAATGATTTAGTGCACTCTCGAGTCTTGATTCCTTGGCCTGATCTCAAACAAAAATTTAATCTTTAGAATTTAGATCTTCCTTCTATTCTTAAGATTCAAGAGCTCATACCTGATTTCATGCTTCATAAGCTTGGCCTTCAACCCCCAAGTGTCTGGTGGAGGGATTGGCACTCGAATGTGGATACTCCTTTCAAGAACTGCTCTTCTTCCTTGATTTATTAGCTACTTAGTCCTGTTTCCCTAGGCGTTGATAAACTTAACGAGTTATCTAGTTCTAAAACCTAATAATGAAAACCATTATCATAGTGAGAAAAATTGGCCATTTCTAGATGCATGAATTTTGAGGCCAGCTCAATAAGATGTAAGTGTCTTGCTTAAGTTATTATTGAAACTGTTATTTTTATCTATTTTTTATTGTAAAACCAAAATGACTGCTATCCATTGTAGCGGATTACTATAGACACCAAAACAACACCAATCTGATTATGTGACTATAAACACTGATCACTTTGACACACACAGCCCCAAGGGCAGACCCCAGAGGTCAAACAGTGGTCTTAACCACTCTCACAATAGTTTTGAAAGGTCAGAGATTAATTTGGCACATTCAAGAACTTTTCTCAGTATTCGTCCCACCCTGGGATGAATTCAAACTTAGATTTGCCCCACCCAGGGACAAATTTTGAATTCGCTCCGGGGTGGGGCGAATTATAGGTTTGACGGGAAAAAAGTCAAATCTTGACAAATGGCAGCTCAGGTCTACCATCCAAAGCTTCCTTCATCGCATGGGAGTATGGGTGAGCATTTTCAAGCTTTAAAGGCATCTGTAAGGTCAATCATGAAGTCCCAATTCAGGGAGGAATCTCCTTCCCCCTGGGAAGGCATGATTGCCAAGTGGTGCCTCTGCATGCCCATTTCAAGAGACCTCCAGGTCTATAAATTGGTGAGTTTCCTCACCCCAAAATATGGAGAGAAGTAGCATTTTAGAGCAATGAAGTGCTGTCATTTTATTTACACATCTCACACCTTTTGGATTAGGGGAGGTCATTAGGTGACTATTGGGAGGACGAATCTCAATCCCAAAACCCAAAATTTGGCCATAATACCCCACCAAATTTTTTGAAAATACCATAGAGGATGTTTTGGACCCATCCCAAGTGGATTGGTGCCGAAATCAGGCCTCAAACGGTGGGTGACCTGCCCTATGGGCGCCCCCTCCCACACTGCCATCATCCTAATCGCCCCCTTTCAGACTGATGGAAATTATGTGGAATATTTGCTTTATTTAATTTTTGCATTCAATTCTATGATGTTTAGATAGGTTGTCATTTGAATTTCGTCTTGTTTTGGGCAATTTTGATCATATTTCTATCTTTGTTCGCTTTTACTAACCCACGGGTAACATCATAAAATTCCTATTTATGGAGGCCTAATTGGAAAAATATGACCATTTGGGTCTTCCCAAAATTCCCCCAATTAGCTAACCCCAAGTTTGCAGGTATTTTGGATCTTCATAGGTAGGACATTGGAACAGTGTCTTTTCAGCATTTTGTTATAGGTGAATTCGTCTCGCCTCGGAGCGAATTCAAATCGGTGAGGAATTTTATGACTATTTCTTTTGCAGAACCTTCTTGGTGGTATCCTGATGCCCCTATCAAATTTTCATAGCATTTGGATCTATTTTGATATCAGTTTAATTCATTTTTCTTATTTACTTATCGTAGGCTTGGGGATTGCATGCTTTCTTTCATCCGCAGGTGCTACTGACCATTTCTTGTTCCTTTGAATGCAGGGTTCAAACATCGGAGGAGCAGCGAGGATTCAAGACTCATCACTCCAAGCGGTGGCGACATTTTGGTCCATCCATTTTACATGTGGGCATGTGGAAGAAGGAAAGGCACCCATGGATGTAACAAGAGCTCATGCTTAAACGCTCCTAGCCCTTGGAAGGGGAGGATGCATATTGTAACCGAGTTTGAAACACATTAATAAAAAGGGTTGTATTCTTTATTCCCATTTGTTTCATTTCGATTTGATCATGATTTTCCCTCTTTTCATGCATTTTCAAGTTTTTAGGATTTAGCGCTAAGTTTCGTTTCTTCGTTTGCATTTCGCATATTCGCTTTCATTTTTGCTTCCATATCCTCATGCTTTCAGTGGTGATCATGATGGGACCTTGTCCTCTATTTTTAAGATCAAATATCTGATCCAAACTTGGTTTTTTGCTTGCAGGTACCGCATTTTCATACTCTGACTGTTGTTCGTTCCAGCAAAGGGCGAATGCAGAGTTGTAATTCGTCTCACCCAGGGATGAATGGGAATTTGTCCCACCCTATTATGAATACATTATTTTAATTCGTCCCACATCGAGACGAATTCCAGTCTGTGAAGTTTTCGTGCAGAAGCTCAGGACCGACAGATGCGGGCAGAGAAGAGGTAAGGATTCTACATTTTTCTCTATCATTTTATGTTTAGTTTTTCTATTTTGGATTACTTGTTTGCTTAGGGAAAGTTTTCCTTTTGTTGTTTGCTTGTTTCCTTTTGCAAAATAAAAATAACCTCACACACCACGTGGCAACTTAAAAACCAAGGCGCTGGTCATAAAACCCCAGCCCTTGATCAAGACCAACGGTGGATTTCATCACCACCTTGGCTTGAATTTTGCATTCATACACCCCGATCGCTACTGTTGCTAGACGTAAATCCTGACAAAAGCTGACCAAGTGTAGCTGGGGTGATTCCCAACATGTGAGGATAAGTCTTCTATGGTAGGTGTCATAAAAAAAGTGATTCCCCTTTCGTACCGCCTATGTTCCATGTACCATCTGCTCTCATGTACCTATAGTTTCCCTCACGTAAGGGCGGGTATATAGAGAGGTTGGTATATCGGCCTGGCAATGGTATATCGAAGAGGCGACCATTTATGGGAGTCATATGAGCCTTCATTTTGCATTTAAACGTTCTTTACAAAAACCTTCAAAAAAAAAACAAAAATCATCAAAACACACTAAAACCAGTATAGGAAACACCATTGATCTTTAAAAGAGATAATCATTGCTTTGCATGTGTGTGTTTCTTTCTGCTTAGTGTAACAAAAAAAAAAAATCAAAAAATCATAAACAAAAGATAAAAATCTACGTAGCTTGTAGAGAGTTTCATAATGGTGTTCACCCGCAGCCAAGCCCAATTACGGGCAGACGTTGTGAAGAATTACCAAAAGGGCACAAGTCACCCTCATTACAGTTCCAAGGATTTGGTCATACCACCTTGGTGACCTGACACACAAGGCAGTCCCCTCCACACCTTAACAAAATGGGACTATAGGGGCACCCCTTCTAGGGGCACTCCCATCCAGCATAGCACCCAACACACACCCTTCCATGAGGGGTACATCCGTAGGAGAGCTCCCTTAGATGCTTACTATGAGTGGTCACCGCACGATGAAGCGCTAGGTCAACATAGGGTTCGACGGGAAGAACCACATGATTACACTATCACTCCTTCACCCCCTCTAATTGTTAGGACTGCAAGGACAAATCTAGAGCACAAGGCTCGTAAGGTGGGGCGACCCAACTCTGCCCGTCCCTTTTTCACTTACAGAAGAGAGCACGAGGAAAACCCTTACCTTCCTCAAGAGCAATATACATCACGAGAGCAATACGCCTCCACACCTGCTAGCTATCAGGATCACCCACTGAGGCCAAAGCCTCGGGGTAATGCCGCTACCCCCAATAGATGGAGATGGCCTATAGAGATCTCGGATCACCATGATCGAGATAGATATCTAGGAGAGGCATCTAGGCCTTCTAGACATGAGACGACAAGACCAACTATCTTAGAATCCGCTAAAAATATCGCACGCTAGGCGCAACTCATGCTACTTGAGCTAGAACGACAACAGTTAGAGCAACTATATCTTCTAAATAAAGAGTGCATTCAACGCCAGAAGGATGAGTTGTTCCAACACACTATGCAGGCGGGGACTCCAACCCTTCACACGCATAAGACAAAACATTATGAGAGGCACAACCCTTGGGTGCGAGACAGGTCTCTGCAACCTTATCAAGTGCCGCCCTCGATGCCTCCTAGACAGGAGCGGGAGGCTACTCCCCTGATTCCTCAGGCACCCACCCAAGTTCATGGGCCACCCTCAAAAATCCCTCAAGAAGCCTTTGAGGAATCTGAGCAAGAAAAAGAGCAGGCTGAAATGCACTACCAAGGCAGGGGGGTGCTATCCGGCTACCCCTCCATAGGCCCCATGTTCCTCAACAGGAACCAACCAAAGAGGAGGAGCTCAAATCCCCCGATACATGCAAAGCACTAGAGCACTTAGAGTCGGTAGAGACCAATATTTTGGAGCTCCCAAGGCCTAACTTACATGAGGCTCCTTTCGAAGAGGATCAACCTTTGACCATAGAGCTACCTGATGATGCAATCTTCCATGTCTCAGAATCGCTAGATTCTGATGAGCTGGACTCATTGGCCGAAGGTGAGGATAAAACAGAGATGGCCCACATCAATCACATGCGACAACATCAACACCCCATGGATATTGATGATGCACTTCAATAGCTAAACATAATGCCAAGGCATGAGTGGCACGTTAACCCAGCGTAGTGGAACCAACTGTTGAATCCACCACTTTGGGCACATAGAGAGCAACTTCCGCCCAGAGACCTCATAGCAACATCAGTGCCGAGGGCAGATCCCATCCTCATATCCGCACATAGGGCTGATCCATTCATGCCAATCCCTCCAGAGCTAGATTCAGATCACAAAGATCATCAAGCTAGGGGTACCTCTATCCCCTAAAGAGCAATCCAAAATCTCCAAGGATTATCACAATCGCTTGGTCAATCCCAAAATGCTCCAAGGATTCCTACAATCGCTTGGTCAATCCCAAAATGCTCCAAGGATTCCTACAATCGCTTGGTCAATCCCAAAATGCTCCAAGGATTCCTACAATCGCTTGGTCAACCCCAAAACCCTCCAAGGATTCCTACAATCGCTTGGTCAATCCCAAAATGCTCCAAGGATTCCTACAATCGCTTGGTCAATCCCAAAATGCTCCAAGGATTCCTACAATCACTTGGTCAATCCCAAAATGCTCCAAGGATTCCTACAATCACTTGGTCAATCCCAAAATGCTCCAAGGATTCCTACAATCGCTTGGTCAATCCCAAAATGCTCCAAGGATTCCTACAATCGCTTGGTCAATCCCAAAATGCTCCAAGGATTCCTACAATCGCTTGGTCAAAAATAAGAAAATTCAAAAATAATAAAATCATCAAAAACAACAAAAATTTGCATCTCATTTCCAAGCATGCTCAAACTCATCAATAGAGAGCTCTTCTCGCATCTCATCTTCATATTCACAAAAATCAATCCATCAAAAATACAAAAATATGTAGTTGCATTAAGCATCGCATCCATACATTGCATATTTGTGGTCTTATAGGACAAAGGCACTATAGACTGTAATTACTCCACTAGGCCATCTTGTTCCACATCTCTCCATTTTATAAGCAGTCCAAAAAAATAAAAAATAATAAAAAAACAAAAACGTCATTCATTGCATTTTACCGCACCAGAGTCAGTGGTCTTCTAATGTATTAAGAGTTTTCGTCTTTTAGTCATCATTTTGCTTTCTAGCCAAATACTGTACCAAGTCAGACAGATTTTGCATAGGTAGAGTTCTACTTGGATCACACCTTGTTACGTAGCATCCCAACACAAATTAAAACACATAAAAATTCCCAAGTCGTGTGAACAAAAGATGAAACCTGCATAGCAATCCAGGTCACCATAAGCGAAATGATTATCTTGCTCATCCCCCTATGCAAATGACCCCAAGAATGCTGAGAGTTGGCAAAAGGACAAGCATCTTCCCTACCCAATTCCCCAAGAATCCCAAGTTCTCAAAAATTTGCAAACATCAAAATCTTACAAAAAGTCAAAACTCCAAAAATTTGACATCACCACCAGAGTGCATACATCAAAAAGCACATACAATAGTGATTCTTATCACTCAAAATCCAAATCCCTTGCTCAAAAGAAAAATATATAAAAATAAACAATGATTTTTATCACTACAAACGAGCAAGTATCCCAATACAATTGAAGAAAATAAGGGAGTCAAACTTGAATCCTTGGAACTCTTAGCATTCTGATAGGTCATGAGGCAAACCTCAGTATCGGTTTGGTGGATAGCCTATCGGTCACTGGCGGTAAACCTCCCGCATGATGATATATCTGTCACATTAACTCGTGTACATATCAATGTTTGCATGTGGATGAGCTAGCTTATGGTATCCTAGATAGCACCACAGATTAATCTGACTAAATACAACAAAGGAGTTAGTGGAGCTAATTAGGTGATCCTCGATACGAGTTTGGTTGACAGCCTATCTGGCACTAGCGGTATCCTAACAAATACCACATAAATGAACTCAATTGCACACACAGGGATGTGAAATAATTGGTTTAAAGACAAGTTCGATTCATACCTTGTCCAAAAATCTAGTAAGATAAAGTACAGTCATGGCTAGTGAGTTAAAACCATCTGAGTCTCAGAAAACCTTAGCTACATTTCTAAACCAACTGCGCTATCTTTTCATCCTCGCATTGCCATCAACAATCGCCAAAAAAAACAAAATCACAAAAGTTCTAAACAGTCTATGGTGCCCTCGCCAAACAACACAAATTCAATTCATCCATTCCATCTTGCATATCACATATAAATTTAAAAATATTTGCATTCATCATAACATATGCATCCATCAAAATAAATTAACATGCATACATCCATACTCATCACTCATCATGCATAAAATCAAATCATCACTTGCATAAACAAAATAAATTCATCTGTATATATCATCAAAAATGCCCATAGGCTACAATGAACAAAAATTTCAAAAACAAAAAATTCACTTAGAGTAAGATAATAGTATACGAATTCAGGGCAAAAATTTCAAAAAACAACAAAAATTGAACAAAAATGCACCAAAATAGCTAATAAACTTGCCCGATGAGAGTTCTTTGGCACTCGACATTTCGGGCATGCAAAACAGATGTCGGGGTCACAAATCCTCGCTATCCTATTCCCTAAGAAGGCTACCATAGCCGGACCGCTCCACGAGAAGATGGATTTTTGAGAATTTCATCCCCAAACGGCGTCAACAAAAGGGTCAAAAACCCACCCAAAAATAGTAATAACATTGTCGAACGAAGGCGCCTTTGCACATGACATTCTTGGCATCCAAAAGCAGACGTTGGGGTTATAAATTGTCACTATCCTACTCCCTAAGAAGGCTACCATAGCCGGACCGCTCCATGGGAGGACGGATTTTCGCCAATTTCAGCTCCAAAAAGCGTCACAAAAAGGGTTAACACCCACCAAAAATAGGTCTAAATGTCGGAAAGCTGCACACGCTTAACGCTAAAACATCTAAGGGCACCCTTGCACAAGTCATCTTGGGTCAAGTGACTCGTCACTTTTCTCATGAAGGTCATTCCCTCATCGATTCGTCGCTTGAGGGGGTAGTCACACTTAGTCACCAATCAACAAACACACACCCAATTAAGGAAAATGACATGCATTCAAAGAATCATTGATAAATACAATTATGCTCCTGCTTGGGGCAATAAACAAGCAATAATCACAATCTAATCAAATCACTTGGCATTTTGTGAATCATGAACTCAAGGTTCTCACAGACAAAAGGTTGCGCCCTTTGCCTATTCATGACCGATCAATGTCCAAGATCAAGTAACACCTCACCGAAAAATGTTAACACTTGAATTGAGTTCCTTCGCTCGTCAAAAGCAAGGATTCAAGAATGCATGCCCTTTCCATACTTGGGGCATTAAAAGTTGGTTAGGTTACTAGAAACCCTAATCATTAGTGCTTTGGTTATCTATTTTTGCTCGACACTGCACCATGCACAGTGCATCCCAAAAAGGGGCATCTTTAGACACCAAAACAACACCAATCCGATTATGTGACTGCAAACACTGATCACATTGACACACACAGCCCCAAGGGCAGCCCCTAGAGGTCAAACAGTGGTCCTAACCACTCTCACAGCAGTTTTGAAAGGTCAGAGATCAATTTGGCACATTCATGCACTTTTCTTAGTATCCATCCCACCCTGGGACGAATTCAAACTGGGATTCGCCCCACCCAGGGATGAATTTTGAATTCACCCCGGGGTGGGGCGAATTGTAGGTTTGACGAGCAAAAAGTCAAATCTTGACAAATGGCAGCTCAGGTCCGCCACCCAATGCTTCCTTCATCGCATGGGAGTATGGGTGAGCGTTTTCAAGCATTAGAGGCATCTATAAGGTCAGTCATGAAGTCCCAATTCAGGGAGGAATCTCCTTCCCCCTGGGAAGGCATGATTGCCATGTGGCGCCTCTGCATGCCCATTTTAAGAGACCTCCAGGTCTATAAATTGGTGAGTTTCCTCACCCCAAAATATAGAGAGAAGTAGAATTTTAGAGCAACGAAGTGCTGTCATTTTATTTACACATCTCACACCTTTTGGATTTGTGCCTTTCACATCCTTGATCTCCTTTAGGAGGGAGGTCATTGGGTGACTATTGGGAGGACAAATCTCGATCCCAAAACCTGAAATTTGGCCACAATACCCCACCAAATTTTTGACAATACCACACAAGAGGTTTTGAACCCATCCCAAGTGGATTGGTGTCAAAATCAAGCCTCAAACGATGGGCGGCCTGCCCTATGGGCGCCCCCTCCCACACTGCCATAATCCTAATCGCCCCCTTTCGGAGCGATGGGAATTCCATGGTAGATTTGCTTTCTTTCATTTTTGCATTCAATTCTATGATTTTTAGATAGGTTGTCATTTGAATTTCGTCTCATTTTGAGCAATTTTGATCATATTTCTAGCTTTGTTCGCTTTTACTAACCTACAGGTAACATCATCAAATTCCCATTGATGGAGGAAAAATTGGGAAAATTTGACCATCTGGGTCTTCCCAAAATGCCCCCAATTAGCTAATCCCAAGTTTGTAGGTCTTTTGGAGCTCTAGAGGTAGGACATTGGGACAGTGTCTTTTCAGTGTTTTGTTGTAGGTGAATTCGTCCCTCCCGGAGTGAATTCAAATTGGTGAGGAATTTTCTAACTGTTTCTTTTGCAGAACCTTCCTAGTGGTATCTTGATGCCCCTATCAAATTTTCATAGCATTTGGATCTATTTTGATATCAGTTTAATTCATTTTTCTTATTTACTTATCGTAGGCTTGGGGATTGCATACTTTGTTTCATCCGCAGGTGCTACTGACCGTTTCTTGTTCCTTTGAACATAGGGTTCAAACATCATAGGAGCAACGAGGAGTCAAGACTCATCACTCCAAGCGGCGACAATGTTTTGGTCCGTCCATTTTACATGTGGGCACGTGGAAGAAGGAAAGGCGCCCATGGATGTAACAAGAGCTCATGCTTAAACGCTCCTAGCCCTTGGAAGGGGAGGATGCATATTGTAACCGAGTTTGAAACACATTAATAAAAAGTGTTGTCTTCTTTATTCCCATTTGTTTCATTTCGATTCGATCGTGCTTTTCCCTCTTTTCATGCATTTTCAAGTTTTTAGGATTTAGTGCTAAGTTCGGTTTCTTCGTTTGCATTTCGCATATTCGCTTTCCTTTTTGCTTCCGTATCCTCGTGCTTTCACTTACGATTATATATAGTTGTATATTTTGATCAAAGTTCTACCTAGTTAAAGAACGTAATGGAGAATGATTAAAAAAATATTAGGATATAGTTTAATTTTTGCATAAGTGATTCTTTGTATGTATTTTATTTCAAGAAAATAAAGTTGGCTACAATTTCTATTTTAGTACTAAGTTAATCACAATTTACACATCATTTTAGAGCAAGGGCACACTCTAAGGTTAGGTAGAAAGTTTCTAATTTTACATTTTAGAAGGTATTTTGTTGTGATTTCTTACATTTTCCTATTTCAAGTAGTATATATTATTTTACATTCTACTACATATATGTCATAGTGATTTCATTAGCTAATTTTGAAGACAAAAATAGATAGTAATGCAAGATCATAATCTATATTATTTAGACTATAACTTAGAGTGCATTTCAATTCTACAGAAGAGTGAATCTAGTTTGAACATTCATAGTTTTTAATTGTAAGTGTATGGTAGAGGCAAATGTTCTAATTTTGTTCTTTATATTTCTACAAACATCTTTTATTTGAATTCTATGAGAATGAGTGTGAATTTAAGTTCATTAGCATAGTTTCTTTTAAGTAAAAAAATTCCAATCTATTTTTTGCTAGTGAGAAATAGAAAAACCCCTACAAAAACTTGTAAAACTTGTAATGAGAATAATCCTAATCCATATAGCCTATTGATAAATCAAAGTGAAGATAATAATCAGCCTCATCACCCCTCAATTCCTTAGACACTTTATGAGTAGTTTTACTTAGTCAATAACGATAGCTCCTCTATAATATTTTAAAACCCCTAGTATAAGGTTTCTTACCTAATGAATATAAGATCCCTTCTTTAAAATCTATTGCTAAAATGTTTTTTTTTTTGGGGGTTTTGTTTGAACTACTAACTAGAATATTTTAAATATAGAAGGGTATACTTAGATGCTTAAAACTTCCTTTCTATCTATTAAGAAGTATAAATTTACATTCAAATTATATTTAATTAAAAACTATTTAAAATCCAAAAAAATCAATTGAAAACTTCCTGTTATTTATTTTCAATCTTTTAATAATATATAAATAAATAACACGGAACACGTGGAAGAAAAAGGCAAATGCAACAAGTGTGGGCGAAACGGATGTAGTTCAATGATACAAAGGAGCAAATCCCTTCCTAATACTCATTGTTTTAAGCTTCTATGTACCACGAGGACAGAGTGTTAGGAGTGTCAATTCCATAATACGGAGATTTATTTAGTATTTAGTGTACTAAACATAATTTAAAATATTTTACTTTATTTTAATTATTAATTAAATTATAAAAAACATAATAATAAAAATAAAAATTATTTTATTTTATTTTAATTATTATTTAAACTAAAAAACTTAATAAAGATATCCTGTTAAGCACAGCAGATTTTACGTCATAACCCATATATTAAATCAACAACTAGGTATCCGAACCGCATATTTTATAGATTAAGGATGCAACATAGATATTTCAAAGCCTTTTTATATATAAAAATAAAAAATAAAGTAAGTGAGAATAAATCCAACATTAGAGGAGAAGATTCTACACAAATTTTACTGATCCAAGGATTACACGCATAAATTTGTACACACAAGGACAAGGACGTAATTTAATAAACCTGCCATTTCATTGAGAAATACACGATCGTAGCTAATATAAAACGGAGTATGTGTGGGGACTTGATAAATCCTAGCGATAGCCTCTTACGGGAGACTCTGTAGTAGGTATCACAAATATTTATTTATTTATTGATAAAGGAAGCCTTCATTCATTTGCATGCGCATCCCGGTCCGCATTTGGAGTCATTCTCCTCCTGCATGACCGCCTCCGAATATTCCATCTCCCTGCACAATTAACCCATTTTTCACACTCAGTTTATGGTTTTAGTTTAACACAAAATATTACAAAAACCCTTTAACACTATGAAACCCACCTCATGCCATAGCTGGTTTCCACGACTCCTTCCACCAGGAAGGTGTTGCGCTTCTTACTGTGAGGCCATCACATAACATCAACAACATCTTATTAATTCAAAGGAAACACCAAACTACCTAAGAAGATATTAGCAAACTAATTGAGATAGATGGAAGGAGATGGAGAAGGAGAGGTCATACGTACGTGCACTGGCTTTTGTCGGCACAGTCGCAGTTGCCACAGTCAGAAGACATCTTTGCAAGACAAGCTAATTGCAGCGAACAGAGAAAGAAAAAAAGAGTGGGTATGCGTCTTTGCTCCAAAAACAGATGAAATGCTTGGACTATGGAGTCTGTATTTATAGGCAATTTTCTCACCCAGCGGGCCACTTTAAATGTGAGACTCCCAATACCCTCAGCTTTCGTTGGGAATCAAAACATTAATTTATTTCAGTAGTGTAGTGGACACAGGACGGCTTTTCCTTATTCTTGCACTAACTCGAAATATGTTTTACAAAGCAGATGTCCTTCTAGGTAGACTTCTTGGTTGTGGTTAACAGTGTTCACTTGGATAATGACTCGATTTTATCTTTAATCATAATACATGACGACGAGGCGATGGATCGTTACCAAGAAAAACACAAAACCACTGGCTCGGTTTCCCGTTCGTAGTGAATTCCAAGTCGTACTCGAGAAACCCTGTCAAATAAAAAGGCAGATAGATAGCCAATTTCTTGGGAATCTTGTACATTGAGCAATGAGGCCCTGGTCGCTCATCTAACTCAACCTCTAAGGTGGGACGCCTATCTTTATGTATGTGGTGCAGAAACGATAATGCTCAGATTGATTTGACGCCTAGTCATGAATTGATTTACGGAAGTGGAATTTGGTCGGCACATTTAATCGAGAAGTTATGCACAGTATACTACAATTATTGATTCGGGATAGACAACAGAGTCGATTTGCTACACAAAGAGTTGTACGTTAGTTTTAAGAAGACATCATTTGGCCTTTGCTTTTTTGGTCGAAGCATTCTCTTTGGTCGAAGTTTAATCTTTCTAACGGTGCCTATTTGTATATTGTGGCAGGATGTTCATCTGCTTCCATTTACATTGGTCTTTTACATGCTATCATCAAGGACATATAATGCCAAAGAACTTCTTTGTAGCTAATTCTCTCTTATGATTTTAATTTCATTAATCAAGGAGAAGGTAGACCTATTTAACAAATGACTTACGTACACCTCTTCTGGAATAAATCGACTCTTTGGTTTCTTCGGGAAGACCAGGCTTACCATCATCGATTCAACCTTCGCCTAGGCAACTTTGCTTGAAAGCAAAAGACCGGGCTCGATTATTGATTAAATATCCCCAATAACTTTCACTTTCCTTAATTTAATTATTTTAAAGATTAGTCTCGCTGAGCGTGCCCTCTTCGTTAAGGTCAAAGTACGACCTCTAGATTTTTTAGAAGGCAACCCCACACTATAGGGGTTCCTCAACCCGACATCACATAAATTTGGGCATTATTGTTCATCCACTACATACAGAATATTGGGTCCTCCTTGGAGATTGAGTTACATCAGTGATCACTGAATGACACGTTAACGTACAAGATTCCCAAGAAATTGAGTGTTTACCTCTCTTTTTATGTTGGACTTTCTCAAGTACTACTGGGAATTTACTAAAGGGAGAGAAAGTGAGAGGGTTCATGTTAATATTGGTGGAATTTTTTTTCCTTTTCCGAGTAAACAATCAGCTTTTTCTTTTTTGTTCGGATTCCCCCAGTTACTCAAAGAACATGGAAGTCGTCCTGTATACACTATACTTGTCGTGAAATTAATGAATTTTTGATTCCCAATGAAAGCTGATAGCTAGTCATATTAACAGTGGCCTAATGGGTGAGAAAATTGCCTATAAATGGAGACTCCATAGCATAAACACTCCATCTGTCTCCGGAGCTAAGACACACACCGACTTTTCTTTTTATATTTGTTTGTTGGGCTTGCAAAGATGTCTTCTCACTGTGGAAACTATGACTGCGCTGACAAAAGCCAGTGCACGTATGTTTAATAACCTCTCCTCCTTCCATCTGTTTAAATTATTTTAGAAGTATAGCCATGTTTTGGTCTTTCTTTCGAATTAATATGTTGTTGGTGTTGATGTAATGTGATGGCCTCACAGCAAGAAGCGCAACACCTTCCAGTTGGGAGGAATCGTGGAAACCAGCTATGGCATGAGGTGAGTTTCATGGTATTTAATCGTTTTTGTAAACTTTGTGTTGAGATTTCAACCACTGGACGATGAAAAATGTGTTAATTGTGTAGGGAGATGGAATATCCGGAGGCGATTACGAAGGGAGAGAACGACTGCAAATGCGGACCGGGATGCGCATGCACTACCTGCCCCTGTCACAAGTGATGAACAAATGAACGAAGGCTTGCTTTATTAATAAATAAATATCTGTGAATTCTACTGCAGAGTCTTCCGTAACAGACTATTGCTATTATTTACATAGTCACTACACATACTCAGTTTAGATTAGCTATGAGCGTGTATTTCTGAATGAAATAGCTGGTTTATGAAATTACCTCCTTGGCATTGTTTGTGTGTCTGCAAATTTGTTCTAGAAACGCTTAATGCGTGTAGATTGTAGGTCAGTAAAAATTGTGTTGAATTTTGTCGTCTACTTGGCTTAGAAAGAATCCACGTGGGTTTCTCGACTATGTCTCCTTAGTTTATGATTATAAAACAGTAAAATTCATAAATGTGGTTTAATGATTGATCAACACTAAGCCAAAAGAGTTCAGGTTCTCCTATGTTATTACAATTTAACCAATCAATTATAAATTTCAATTATAAATTATATTATATTAAAAAAATTAATAAAATACATTTTTACTCGATAAACATATCAAATGGTTAACACAATCACTTCAATTGGATAAAGAAACTAAGCAAACAATTTACAATACCTTATACAAAAATGTTGGACAACAAAACTCTAATAATAAACCTCTACTATATAAATATTATAAATAATTTTTTTTTTTAAATAAATATTAATTATTATTTTATTTAATTAAAATTTTTATTATAAAATAATTAAAATAAAATATAAATTTATTTTTTAAATGAAGGTAAAAAGGCTGCAAGTAAGGACATTCAGACAACAAGGTTTTAAGTTTATAGTAGGCCAACTCCATACGTAGGCCACCCATGAGGACACGTAGAATTAATGGTTGAAACATACATGAAGGTAAAGTAGAATGGTTGTTTTTGTCGGCTAATAAACAAAAGTTTGCTTTAGCTGTTTGATTTGAAATATATATATAAAATGATTATAAACTTCAAGTAAAAACTATTAATGTTATAAAACATTTATTTTCATCTTCCAAAATTTTATTGTAGTAATATTCTTTTTTTTAATAATGACTGTTTACAATGATGGGGTCTCATGGATCCTTTTAAGTGTTTAATTTGAAGAGGATATGAAAAATTTAAATGTTCTTTATTTTAATATTTTAAAATATATTGGATTTTTTATGATTATGTAATATTAAATTAATTTTTTTAAATAATTTTTTTATATATGTAATGGAGGATTGATTTTATTATTATTATTTAAAATTTTTAGTTTCATATTGAAATAAATCATTTCAAAATAAATTTCAAAATTAAAATTAAATTTGTGTCCATATTTTATTTATCTTAATGTTTGTAGGTATATTATCTATTATGGAATTTTTCAAGTGTAAAAAGAAAGGTGTGGCGATCACGGTTATAATATTTGAACTTTTTTTTAAGTTGATCCATAATAAAGTGTTAACACAAAGTATTTGCATCAATTTCCAATAGAATGAAATTGTATAAAAGTTGGATTCATCAAACTTAATTGACAATATTTCTAAGGGAATATCCTAGTGTTTGTATACTCCTTTGTGTTGATTTTCCCACAAATAATATTTAAAGTTCACTAGTATATATATATATATATATATATATATATATATATATATATATATATATATATATATATATCATACAAGAAATTTAATAGGAAAAACTTTCATATGAAAATAAAAATTACATTTCCTATATAACTCCATGGATTAATAAACAAAATTTAAGTTGAAATCATTATTATTATTATTTCTTGAGAATTAAAAAAAAAAAATCATTTTTCATCTCAATTGAGTTGCTATAACTAGATACCTACATTTTTTCATAAAAAGTCTGAATTCTTGATCATCTTCAATTTTCTTTATTAATACAAATATTCCAAAATTTTCTTCTTCAATTTTCTTTATTATTAAAAATATTCTAAAATTAAGCATCCTTCTTGTTAATATTTTCTTGCAACAACCTTCACAATACCAAAACTCCACCTCTACTATCTATGCATTGCATCTTAGTAGAGTAATATTTCTAAAAATTTGCATTATCATAGTTCATTTTACCAACTCTAGACTATTAGTTTCCTTCCTAAACCATAAGTGCAACCAAAAGAATTGTAATAAATAGTTTAGTAATCTTAAAAAGTTGAAATTCAATGATTAAGTATTATCAAAGAATATATGCATAATAACTAAACTATGGGTCATTATATAATCCAAGTGGAATTCATTTTAATCCAAAATAACCAGTTAAAAAAAATCATTAGTCATTTTAATGAGTTATGAAATGAATCTCATTCATATTATAATGACATTTTAACAAATCATAATGATATTATTTTAATAAATAGTTTAGTAGTCTAAAAAAGATAAAAAGTTTCAATCCATACTTTTATCCTATAATCCAACCATCAACTCAAATAATTCATTCAAACATGAATTCCATCTAATATCATCTTCTTCTACTTTAGCATACAAAATTTCTATCTACTTTACCATATCTAGTTTGTTAGTTTCCTCTAGTGCATTGAATTCTCTAGAACACTATTTTGAAATAACTCCTTTCAAAATTTTCTTATTAGCTTAAGCTAAACTAACTACTTCCTCTAACCATGGAAAGGAGAATTTAACATCATGATCCTCTATTAAATCCCTTCTATTTGTTAGCCTATCTACACATTTGTTCCCTTCCCTTAACGTATGTGTAAAGTTGATTTTTTCAAACACTTTAGCAAGATCTTGTATTTCCACAATGATCTCTTGTATATTCCATGGAGCCTTTGCTTTTCACAAAATTACGTTTATTACTATTAGTGAACTGCCTTTCATCCATACTTTGTTCTATTTAATTTGTCTACATATTTTTAATCCTTTCAAAGCCATCCAAGTTTTAGCTTTATTATTTATCTTAAATCCACTAATAAATCATAATGTGACCAAATATCATCCCTATTAGTTATGATTATTCATCCTCGTATTGGTCCTATGTTTCCTTTAGAAACTCCATCAAAATTTAATTTGACCAACTCTATTTTTGGTGGTTCCATTTTATATTTTTGCTTTCCTTTTCTTTATCTTGTATCCACCATCATAATTCCAATTAATTAATCCATCTATCAAGGGCATTTGCTTCAATATTAGAGTTTGGATGTGTTGATAAGGATGGTTTAGACTTATCTAAGGCTAAACAAATATTCCTTTCCATTATCTCTATTTTTTTTCCTTCTCATTACCTCTAATTTTTTCCTTTTATTTAAATATTATTTGGTTCCTTTATAGAAAAATAGTCCATAGTATTATATCTTTTGATGTATCCTAGATTATCTATAGCACCTCACTTTTAAAAGTGTTCTCACATTGTTTTAACCATTCTTCAATTTTTTTATTCATCACCACTAATTCACCAAACATTTTAGGAATCCATTACCATAGTTCCCAAACTATTAAACAATGTCCCAAAAGATGGTATATACTCTCTTCCTCTTTCTTACATAGAACACATTATCAGAGGCCATGAAAATCCTTTTATCATTAGGTTATCTCAAGATAAAATTATATTGTGACCAAAGAGTCATATAAACATTTTAACATTTGGAATGCTCATGAAATCCCAAATATAGACACCAAATTTTAGTCACTTGCACTCAAATTTCTACAAATTCATCAAAACCTTCAATTTGCCACAAAATCATCACTAATTACCCAAATTTTCTTAAATATATCCAAACTTCTCATTTTCCTCTAATTCCTCCTAAATTATAGTTTTCCTCTAATTCCTCTCAAATTCTAGTTTCCCTCTAATTCCTCCTAAATTTTTATAATTTAGCTTCCTTCTCCTCTAGATGATTCAATTTCCCTCCAACTTATCCTAATTTCCCTAATATTTTTTTAATCCTCTCTAGGATTTTCTAATTCTATTTCAATTTCATCCATTTATTTTAATTCTTCTAAGATCTTCTCAAGTCGACTACTTTCTTCTAATTTTCTCATTTTTCACCTAATTTCTTAAATGCCTCTAAATTCTCCTTAATCTCTTTGTCTAATTTTCTCCTACTCTATTTAATTCTCCTAATTATCTCTTAGCCTCTCTAATTTTCTAACTTCCACCTAATTCCTCTCATTTATTCCTCCCTTTCCCATCAAAATTTCCATAATCTACCTTATCAGTCTAATCCCCCTAATCCAGCCCCCAATCAATTTCTAATCCCATATTAATCCCAAATCTAAGCCCCTAGGAGATATGCACACTAATTTAAAAATCCTTAGCAAATACCTAGGCTTGCCCATAATCCTCAACTAAGTTACCTCATTTAACCATCTTGTCTCCCCATCCACTTTCCCTCCAAATATGGATGATTTAAAAATAAAAATAAAAGCCCCAAGTCAAAAGGAATTAAATGGGTATATTTAATGGTTTGGTCCTTCACATCCACCATGTCACCTTTTTGGTTGTTTTAAATTCCATATGTAGCTCCCAAGGCATACTTATCCCCGTGCACATCTCATCACCCTTAGGCCAATTTATGGCACTTGGGTGGGTGAGAAATCACCCCACCCAAGGCTATTAAATGAGGAGGGTGCACATTCCTCCATGTGTCCTCCATATATTTACCTTGGATTTTCCACCCTCCACTTGGCTCCAAACTAGCTCCACCTCATTTTCGTGTCACCTCCCATCCCTCTCACCAAATACCTATAAACCCCCCTTCATTTTCTTCATTTGAAAAAGAGAGAGGTGTGAAGTTATTCTTACGCTACTAAAATTGCATCAAATTACCTTGGTTACCTTGGAGATCCTATATGCCTTTGTCATCCATAGTGAGGAGCCCAACCATTGTAACCATGGAGTCCACACGAAGGAGTTAAAGTAGCTTGGACCTGCAACTACACATGAACTGATCAATATTCTCTTACGATATTTACAATAGAGAACACCAACCACTACTAGAACCCTCTAGCATAAATAATTGGTCTCATCTACCATACCAACCCAACCACAACTCAATTGTCATCTACGGCCACCTAAAATCAACTATCACTAGTGGTTACATAAAGAAGAACATATAAAGCATTCTAGACAACAAGCAAGTAAGGAAGGTACAAAACATTGTATTTTCAATTCTTATGAGCTTTTATGGAAGTTTTATAACCTTTTTCAAGGGTTTTGTAAATATTTTTTTTAATTACTTTTCCCAAAACCTCATCCATGGAAATCCCATCAGATATTACTAACATAATCTTGTGAGCATGTGTGCAAGTGTTATGTAGTTGACAAAGCACTAGGGTGTTCTGAGAGGCTCAAGAAAATCCATGTACAACTTGATTATGTCATGAAAAGAGAGATTGAACCTAGAAACTTTGATGTAAAAGGGGTCATCGCCCTTTGTTCTTGAATTATTATATTTGCAAAAATATACTCCAAAGGGTCAAACTGCATTCAAAAGTGTTTATTGGTAATATACAATATCTCTATTTACTTTCATTGCATGGTGCATTTTCATGTCTACAAAATAACATGCCTAATGGGACCCTCACCCTTAACTCATTAGGCATTGTTCATTTTCATATAAGAGCAT
The DNA here is from genome assembly GCA_028583015.1 of Wollemia nobilis. Lineage (NCBI taxonomy): Eukaryota > Viridiplantae > Streptophyta > Pinopsida > Araucariales > Araucariaceae > Wollemia > Wollemia nobilis. The sequence goes on from JAQPPZ010016856.1 coordinate 6,487,405, forward strand.
AAAGATAGAAAATATTTCTTGTTCTTAATCTTATGTGCCTAATGTGTTATGCTTTAAGGGTTCATTATTGTTGTGTACCTTCATTTAACTACCTTCATTGATGCTCTACTCTCTATTTTTGTCACAGGTCTCTAACTATCTCAAAGCACAACCATATTGAGGACTTGCATTCAACTTACAGTCCTATGAAACTTCCACTAGCGGTCTTACAGACCGATAGAGAAGTCACCCCAAAAGCTCATGGTTCATAGGTAAGTTTCCCAAACCAAATAGACATAGTTTCTCTACTTTCAATGCTTAATTTTGTCCTGGTTGTTAGCATAGTTGAAAGTCTTATTCTATTTTTAGTTTAGATGAAACCTTCCTCTCTAGGATAGTTGTAAACTTTCCTACCTCTCATAGGTCTTCCTCTCTAGTTTTATAGTAGTGCAAATTAAAAAAAAAGGTACATTAGGTTAGATTTATTTATTTACACAAGACTCAAAAGGACTTAAAGGGCTCATTAGATTAGTTATATTTCACTTGTATTGGGCTCCAAGTGGCTCATTAGTGTAGGTATGCATGCTTTCACAAGACTCAAGACTCAAAATGGCTCATTAGGTTAGGTTTTCTCATTTGCACAAGACTCAAAGACTCATTGGCACATTAGGATAGATACTTTTCTTTATTTTGGCTCAAAAGACTCAAAGGACTCATTAGAGTAGTTATTTTTACTTGTATTGAATTCAAAATGGCTCATTAGATTAGGTGTTTGCTTGATTTAATTCAAAATGGACTCATTGGCTCATTAGGTTAGGATTTTTTTTATTTGCATTTGACTCAAAAGGCACAAAATGGCTCATTAGTGTAGATTTTACTCATTTGCACTTGACTCAAGTATTCAATTGGCTCATTAGTTTAGAAGTTATTTTTCTTATTTTGGCACATAGAACTTAATGGCTCATTAGTATAGTTGTTCTTTTTATTGTATTTGACTCATTGGCTCAATAGATTAGCATAGACTAGTTTGTTTTCATTCATTAGATCAATTTAGTATTATTTTTTTAGATTGCCACATTCTTTTTGACTTATTTTTCTTTCATTAGAACAAAAAGTTTGCATCATAGGCATATTTTGTCACCCTTAGAATAGTTGCAATAGGTTGGTTCCATTCACCTTAGGATAATCTTACTTTTCATCATACTTAGCATAGGATTCCCTATTTCTATAGGGTAGTTGCATTGTATCCTCCTCATAAGTGCATTTTTGGTGAGGTTAGGTCATTTTATCCATAGACTATTACAATACCAATGTAGCCAAGTCGGCTATATTTTCAAGTGATAATTAATTTATTGATTTATCATTATATATAGTTGTAGGTTGATTTATTATTATTCATCATTCATATTCATAATCCAATTGCGTACTCCACAAGAGACTTAGCCCTCTCTAAGTGGAAATAGGACTTAGCCCTCCTCAAGTGGCAAAAGAGATTTGATTTCATTCATTCATGTGGTGTTTGTATTGTTGTGGAAGAATTTTGCTTCAAGTGGTAACAGAGCCAATGATCGAGGAAAACGTAAATTTTGATAGTAAGTTTTTTAGAAGAAAATCTCAAGGTCCAGGTACCATGAAGTAGCAATATAGGTAGATAAATCAAGCACTCTTCAAGCAAGTTTAGCAAAATATTTTGCACACTAAACACAAATTTTCCTGTTGTCATCGCATACCAAAACACAAATAGCACACGGTTCAGATCGTGTGATCTATCTCCTGCAACAATAAATTAAAACACAACAACCCTTCCCTTCGGACATCCAAAACTTGGCATTATAAGCAACATTGGCAAAGAAGAATTCTAGGCATGATAGGTAGTGTATATCTCCATAGATAGCAAAGCCAATGTATTTAAGAAGTATTGGGTTGTTGTGCTTACACGATAAGCTTCAAAAAGGCTCCATTCGCAATACTCCCATTGAAGAAGGTTTTTGAAAAATGTAGAATCACATAATTTAGTTCATGATACTCACGGTAACAATAGGAATTAGGTTACAATATTGTACGTGCCCCTCAAGTTTAGCTTTGGTTATATTAAGATAAGAGAAAATTAAGCCCAGTTGCGTAACCTAATACAAGTAGAGATAACAAGATGGTTTTTCGATAGGGTGAAATAAATTTCGAGCACCTCACATATTTCAGTGTTCCATGTCCATTCAAGAGCAAGTTGAAATAAGATAGCTAGGTAACTTCGAAATATTTTTTTCAACTGTCCAAACCATCTAAAGAAACACATCTTTCGATGCTTGGTATTAATTTAGTTGTGACGTTTCGTTTCAGAATTAAAATTATCTCATGTAATTATTCTTTGAACTCCTCTAAAGCGTCGGGTATACTAAATCCTACTTATTGTTTAATCCCACATTCTATTTAGCATTGTGATTTATATTTAGAAGATACCAAATCATGTTTATATTCAGCCACAAGTGATAATTTGATTATGATTTATGTCACAATGATCTTCCCATGCGAGTTTAGTCATTATCGTCTTTCGACGTTCCCCCTTGTAAGTTGCATATTTGGTGGTAGTCGTGTCTTATCATTGGCTTAGTATCTAGCCAAGTGGGTAGTCATGCGTGTTGGTGGTCGACACATCATGTCGTATATAGCGAAACATGTCCTAGATATTGGTCTAGCGTTTATCCAAGGAGTAGCTAGTTTATATCTAAAATTACCAATTTGAGCTGGTAGTCATATAGTCGTTAAATTCTAGTTATTTACCGTCTACATGTCTAGTCATAATCATGTGTTTGTCTTCTGCACGTCTAGTCATAACCGTATGTTTGTTGTCTGCACATCTAGTCATAACTGTGTAGTGAAGCCATGTGTCATGTCCTCGATATTCATCATCTACTTGTCCTCGTAATTCGTTGATCACTTGTCGTGTCTCATCTAGTCAGAATCGAGTATTAAGTAGTGGATTTCATATCCATCCAAATGGTTGGTGTGTCCCTTGGTTTTACTTCAGTTGGGTCATAAACACTACTAGCCATTGGGTCATGATAAAACTAGTTGTTGCATCGTGATAAAACTAGATGTTGGGTCATGATAGACCTAGTCATTGACATTCATAAAACTAGTCATTGGGAGAAGATTTTAAATCGTATTTGGAGCGATAAATTCATAGTTGGCATGAAATTTTAAAAAACTAACACAAATTTTTATCCAAATAACAAAATTAACACATTTTTGCAGGAAAATAACCAAATTTTGGTCAACTAGACCCAAAAGTTTTGCTAAATTTTATAAAGCAAGTGGATGAGTGACAGGTGGAATCGAGGTCCAAACAGACGTATGCATAGCGAAGATATTCCAAATGAAGGACCAATAAACCCACCAAGAAGACCTCCGTGAATTAAAGGTATGCAACATAATTCCCCTTTGTGCATTAACAGTTTTAACCCTAACCATCCTGCTATTAATCTCATGGCTCCTTCCAACTCATCCAACTCATCCCAAGAAAATCTCACACATGAGGAAATAGTAATCCCCAATATAGGCAACCAAGAATTACAAGCATGTTTGACTCAAATAATGACTAATATGAACAACATGTCAATAATGCTTGGACAAATAGTAAATAAAAAAAACTAAGAAGCTCCCCCTTCTCCAAATAATTACCATAGACAAAATGATAATGTAGATCAAGATACAAAAAAAGTTTATAAAGTTTATCAATATGCAAGATGGCTTACAGGTGTTAATGTTTCGCGTACTAATATACCCACCTTTGAGGGTGGGAATTCAAGTGGTTGGTTAGCTAAAATAGAGGGTATCTTATACTTATATCGTATTTTTGAAGCCGTAAATATTTCTTACACCTCTTTCTAATTGAACACAAAAGCAACAATGTCAACATAATCATTCCATTTTATGACTGGAATTTAAAAATATTTTTTTTGAAGATATTTGACGTTCTTCTTTTTCTCAAGATATTATATGTAATAGTTGCCTATAATTACTTGTATACTCATGCAGTACCATAAGTTTAACCCGTGTTTTTAAAGTTCTATTAGATAAAGATACTGACTTAGATGATTAAAATATTGACTTATTCCTTCCCATCCATTAAAAACTAAAAAATTATATTTAAATTATATTTTAATAAAAAAATATTTAAAATGCAAAATTTTCAATTGAAAACCTCCTGTTTATTTATTTTTAAAGGTTTAATTTACATAAATTAATAACACGGGCACGTGGAGGAAGACGGCAACTGCAACAAAGTGTGGGCAGAGGATTGTGTAAAACGGATCTAGTTCAACTATTCAAAGGAGCAAATCCCTCCATAATATCCATTGGCTTAAGCTTCTATGTACCATGCGGACAGTGTGTGAGGAGTGTCAATTCCATGATACAGAGATTTATTTAGTTCTTGGTATTATATAGATTAAGAATGCAAGTAGAGATACTACAAAGCTTTGTACCCCATATATTATATTATATTATATTATATTATAAAGTGAGAATAAGTGGAGAAATCCAACATTACACAAATTTTACTAATCGAAAGATTACACGCATGTCGCGCTTTGAGAACGACTTTGACGCTCGTAGCTAATATAAACGGAATATGTGTAGTGACTGGCTAAATCATAGCGATAGCCTCTTACGGTATACCCTGGAGGAGCTATTACAAATATTTATTTATTAATAAAGGAAGCCTTCTTTCATTTGTTCATCACTTGTGACAGGGGCAGCTACTGCATGTGCATCCCGGTCCGCATTTGCAGTCATTCTCTCCCTTCATAACCGCCTCCGAATATTCCATCTCCCTGCACAATTAACCCATTTTTCACACTCAGTTTATGGTTTTAGTTTAACACAAAAAGTTTGCACAAACCCTTTAACAATATGAAACCCACCTCATGCCATAGCTGGTTTCCACGACTCCATCCACCAGGAAGGTGTTGCGTTTCTTACTGTAAGGCCGTCACATAACATCAACAATAGCTTATTAATTCAAAGGAAACACCAAACTACCTATGGCGATATAAGCAAAATAATTGAGATAAATGGAAGGAGATGGAGAAGGAGAGGTTATACGTACGTGCACTGGCTTTTGTCGGCACAGTCGCAGTTGCCACAGTCAGAAGACATCTTTGCAAGACAAGCTAATTGCACCGAACAGAGAAAGAAAAAAAGAGTGGGTATGCGTCTTTGCTCAAAACAAACAGATGAAATGCTTGGGACTATGGAGTCTCCATTTATTGGCAATTTTCTCACCCAGTGGGCCACTGTAAATGTGAAACTCCCAATACCCTCAGCTTTCGTTGGGAATCAAAACATTAATTTATTTCGCTAGTGCAGTGGACACAGGACGACTTTTGCTTATTCTTACACTAACTCGAAATATGTTTTACAAAAAGAAAAAGCAGATGTCCTTCGAGGTAGACTTATTGGTTGTGGTTAACAGTGTTCACTTGGATAATGATTCGATTTAATCTTTAATCATAATAGATGACGACGAGACGATGGATAGTTACTATGAAAAGTACAGAAACCACTGGTTCAGTTTCCCGTTTGTAGTGAAACCCTATCAAATAAAAAAGTAGATAGATAGCCAATTTCATGGGAATCTTGTACGTTGACCAGTGAGGCCGTGATAACTGATCTAACTTTACCTCTAAGGTGGGACCCATATTATTATGTATGTGGTGGGGAAACAATAATGCTCAGATTGATGTGACGCCTAGTCATAAATAAATCTACGAAAATATAATTTGGTGGGCAGAATTAACAAAGGAGACTAGAATTATTGAATTGGAATAGACCACAGAGTCGATTTATTCCAAAAGAGCTGTACGTTAGTTTAACAAGACGTCATTTGGCCTTTGCTTTTCGGTCGATACATTCTCTTTGTTCTTTTCCAGCTTTAATCCTTCTAACGGTGCCTGTTTGTACATTGTGGCAAGACGTTCATCTGCTTCCATTACATTATAATCTTTTACATGCTATCATCCAGGCCAAATATTATCAAGTTAAAGGTGGTAGACACGCAAGCAAATTACCTGGCGTAGTGTCGATTAAGCAATATGCCTTTCTGTTATAACATACAATTGGGTTTGTTGACGGCGCACTTAGGAAGTCTAAAGAAGAGGCTTCAATTTTACAAGGCATGGTAATACACTATGTAACATGATCCAATAATTATTGGAAAGTGAAAAATATCATTTCTGAGGGTTATTGGTTGTGTAGGTATTAAAATATATTTTAAGTTTTACTTTTAATGATAAGGACAATTAAGTAATTTTGCATCCTAATAAATCAATATTAATAATATATAAATATGAGATCATATTTTTAATATTTAATAGTAATATTATATGAAATGATAGATCAAGTTTAAGTTTTTTATTTAAATAATCTATCATAACAATTATGAGCATGTTTATTCAAGTTGTCGTAAGACTAGAGTTGACAATATTAATGGGATACTTTATAAGAGGATTGAAGGAAAAGATAGGACAAAGGTATACATGATGAGCAATGATTCCTAGAAGATTGGTATACATTATAAGTATGTACAATATAGTATACAATGCTTGAAGATTGTTCTCTAATAATATATTGCATCTATTTATTTTTTTTAAAATGAGCTTCTCAAAGAAGTTCTCTTGGCACATGTCATTATAAAACTTTGTAATTAATCTCTTATTTTAATTTTGGTCAACCTCTTGTTGGCACTTTCTATCTAATCCTACTTGTTACAAAACACCATACACTATTGAGGAGGGGCAACTATTAATCTATTGACACTTTATTTATTTAATCTATGATATGGGCTATTAACCTATTGTAACTTTTGTGTGATTGGGAATTTTATCTTTTGCTTTGTTTTTTTTGTCACAATATCATGTGATTGGAAGTTCTTGTTCTAACCTCTTGCAGCTAGATTTACACCATATTTGAATAAGATTTTTAAATTAGAGTGCATATCTCATAGGGATTTGGATGAGGGTTTCTTTGGGTTTTGGGATTTGATTGGTATTTTAAAATTATTTTCTGCATTCCCCTTTGGATTTATAAATGGATTAGAATGGTGATTAGGTCCTAATGGAGGGCTTAACGAAGGGTTAGGTGGGAAGGTAAGGTTATGAGAAAATTTGAGGGGAATTAGGGGGAAAAAAGAGGAATTATTTGGAGAATGGGGAGGATTAGAATAGTAAAGAGGGAATTAGAAGAATTTAAGAAGAATTAGGAGAATTAGAAGAATTAATAGAAGATTAGATAAATTTAGAAGAATTTAAGAAACTAGAGGGAAAAGGAAAATTAGAGGAAAATATAAGACTTAGGGAGACCTTAGAAGAATTAAAAGAAATAGATGAAATTAATATAGAATTAGAGAAACTTAGAGGGAATTTAGAAGAATTTAGGAAAACTAGGAGGAGTAAGAGGGAAATTGAGCTAGCTAAAGGGAAAGAAAGGTATATTAGAAGGATTTGGGAGGAATTAGAAGGAAATGAGACAAAATTAGGAGAAATTGCTAGATATTAGGGGAACTGAGAAGAATATGACAAAACTACAAATTAGAAGGAAAATGGAAGAATTTGAAGAAATTTAGATGAATTAGATAGGAAATTAGAAATTTGTAAGAATTTGAGCAAATTTGGACAAATGGTGATGATTTTGTGACAATTTAGGGGTTTTGGCAAACTTGTAGAAATTTGAGTGCAAATGACTAAAATTTGGTGTCTACACAATCAATTGACAATAAAGAGTTCCAAATACTCGTGATGAATCATCATATTGAGACAATTGTAAACATTATTCCATTAGTGTTGCCCTTGACTTACAGTCATCTGATAATTTTTCAAGCAATGTCTTGGTATACTTTATCTATGAGACCACAATGTGATTCTTCACACCTCCAAGCCAAGGCAATAGTGTTGATGTTTCCAACTGACTATGCTACCAGTGCACAAATTACATGGGTGATCTTAATATTTAATATGGGTGTGAACATCTCTTCATAACATATTCCTTATTTTTGTGCTTAGCCATTTACAATGAGTTATGTCTTATACTTGTTGATAGATCCATCTACTTTGTATATAATTTTAAATATCCACTTATAACCTATGAGACTCTTTCCTTTTGGTAGATCGACAAGTTCCCATGTTTTGTTCTTCATTACAGATCCATACTCTACATCCATAGCTCCTTTCCACTATAGTGAGCTAAGTGCTTCCTTGATCGATTTTAGTTTTGAATTCTCTAATAATGAAGTCATCAAGCCCATATTTACTTCTTGATGTTTACTATTGTGAGTATGTGATCATGTGAAAGTGATGTCATGAGTTGCATCAATTTTTACATCTATGATGACACTAGTAAGTCATTTTGGAGTCTTTCTCTATTATGATAAAGTTCTAGGTACAACCTCTTCCTATTCATCAACTACTATAAGTTTATTAACAACTTTTTAAACTTTTCATAAAATTCTTCATCTAACTTAATATCATTGTGATAAACTTTTTCATACAAAATTTCATCTAACTCAATGTCATTATTTGTACTCACAACTAGAAATGTGACATCTTGAGACTCCTTAGAATCTATAGTATTTTCTCACCCAGTCGGTCGGCCACTGTAAATGTGAGACAACCAATACCCTCAACTTTCGTTGGGAATCAAAATATTAATTTATTTCGCTAATGCAGTGGACAAAGGACGACTTTTCCTTATTCTTGCACTAACTCGAAATATGTTTTACAAAAAAAGCAGATGTCCTTTGAGGTAGACTTATTGGTTGTGGTTAACAGTGTTCACTTGGATAATGATTCGATTTGATCTTTAATCACAGATGACGACGAGACCACTTGGATAGTTAATAAGAAAACCACAGAAACAACTGGGTCAGTTTCCCGTTTGTAGTGAAATTCCCAGTGGTACTCGACAAACCCTATCAAATAAAAAAATAGATAGATAGCCAATTTTATGGGAATCTTGTACGTTGACCAGTGAGGCAGTGATCGCTGATCTAAATTTAGATCTAAGGTGGGACCCATATCATTATGTATGTGGTGGGAAACAATAATGCTTAGATTGATGTGATTCCTAGTCATAAATCAATCTACGAAAATAAAATTTGGTGGGCATAATTAACATATAATCCATGCACAGGAGACTGCAATTATTGAATTGGAATATACCACAGAGTCGATTTATTCCAAAAGAGTTGTACGTTAGTTTAACAAGACGTCATTTGGCCTTTGCTTTTTTGGCCGATACATTCTCTTTGTTCTTTTCCAGCTTTAATCCTTCTAACGGTGCCTATCTGTAAATTGTGGTAAGACATTCATGTGCTTCCATTTACGTTATAATCTTCTACATGCTATCATCCAGGTCAAATATTATCAAGTTATTGGTGGTAGACATTAAAGAAAATTACCTGGCATAATGTCGTTTAAGCAATATGCCTTTAGGTTATTATATACAATTGGGTTTGTTGACGGTGCACTTTGGAAGTCTAAAGAAGAGGCTCAAATTTTACAAGGCATGGTAATATACTATGTAATTGAATAATTATTTAAGCATAAAAAATATTTTTTTTATAAGGATTATTGATTGTGTAGGTATTAAAATATATTTTAAGTTCTATAACTAAGTAATTTTGTATCATAATAAATCAATATAAATAACATATTAATATGATATCATATTTTTAATATTTAACGGTAATATCATAAGAAGCAATAGATCAAGCTTAAGTTTTTTAATTCAAATAATTTATTTTAACAATTATGAGCATGTTTATTCAAGTTGTCATAAGACTGATAATATTAATGGCACATTTTTTAAGAGGAATGAAGGAAAAATAGGATAAAGGTATACATGATAAGCAATGATTCCCAGAAGATTGGTATACATTACAAGTCTATTAAATATGACATATAATGCTTGAATATTGTTGTCCAATAATATCTTGCATCTAATTCTTTTTTCTTATGAGCTCCTCAAAGAAGTTCCCTTTGAGAAGCTCTATAATCAATTTATTATTTTAATTTTGGTCAACCTCTTGTTGGCACTTTCTATCTAATCCTACTTGTTACAAAACACCATACACTATTGAGGAGGGACAACTAGCATGAACAATATTCATCTTCAATATTATACCATCTATAAAAATTACTTTGTTTAGATATTGTAAGATGTCTACATACTCCTCTAGGACAACTTCTACTGCTTGTAATACCACATTAGAAAAATCACTATATTTACCTTCAAAACCAAATCCCTCATATACTCTCAAACGAACATCTACACTAATATGATTTTTTCTCAATCAATCAAAAATATCAAGATCATATTCTTTCAAAAGTACCATCCATCTAAAAATTCTTTGCAATGTATTGGGCTTACTAAAATTATACCTGAGGACAACATGGTCCATAACATAGGTTAAATTTTGCTCCAATGTATATTTTGCAAAATTTCTTAATGGAAAATGTGATGGATAATGCTTCTTTTTTATGACTAGATAATTTGGGTTAACATTACTAAGTTGCTTGCTACCAAAAAATAATAGATGATCATGTCCATTTTTATATTGTTAAATCAATGTGCTTCCAAGTGTTGTGTTATATGCATCTGTGTAAATATTAAATTGCTTACTCCAATATAAATTCTTCAAAACTAGAGCATGATTAGGGCCTACTTCAATTTTTCAAATACAACATTACCATATTTATTGGGTTCATAGGGAATATCCTTCTATAACTAATTGTGTCAATGGTTACACGATCTTTGAGAAATTATTTACGAATTGCCTATTATGTATTGCATGGCCCAAGTACTATTGTAAATTGCTCTTGTTGATGAGAAATGAAACTTTCTTGACCTTGACAATCTTTTGAGCATTTTTTATAATACCTTGCTAACAAACTAAATACCTCAGTAAGCCACCTTTGGAACATCCAAAGATACACTTTGCAAGGTTGAGTGAAGCATTTTCCTCATCCAAACGTTGAAATATATTTTTAAGAGAATATGGATAATACATTTTTCCCCATAAACATAAAATTCATCTAGAAAAAATCTAACAATACTCTCAATATAGGGTGTACTTACCTTATTCATTGATCACTAAAATGCTACAGGCACATTGCATAATTTGAACAATATAATTCAATAGGAAAGGGTTCCCTACAAAGTGGTGAAGCTTATCTTCAATTCATCCATTTCTATGATGCAAACATAATTGTAGCCATTATGACCATCCACAAACCTATAACACTCTTACGCAAAAACTTTGTCTAAGTTCTTATTTGAGAAAAGGAGTGGGTAGTTATCCTTATTTGTAGTTTATTTGTTTTTTTAATCAACACATATTCTCAAATTTCCATTCATATTTCTTACAATGATAATTAAGGACACACACTCTATATTGATTACTAGAAAATGAATATTTCATGATAGAATACCTATTTCTCATTTGATAGCCTTGGAAAAAATTTAATTCATGTAGTATAACATTTTTCACACGCTTGGCATTATCACCAACTCTACTTGATGTTCCACCCAATTAACTTGTTATAGCTCATAACTAAAAGCGAATGAATATATATACTTACAAAGAGATAAAAGTAACCCTCTTTAACTTGGTATTTTATTACATCTACAAAGCACCCTTTTCATATCTAATTATCTACCTCTTCATCATATAACTATCATGGGTTATTAGTTACAACATGGTGGGAAAAATTAAAAACAATTTGTATTAATCTAGCATTGACATTTGAATAAATAAACATAGGTTATAACCATGCAAACTTAGCTACAACCATATTTAAATATAATCTATTGATTAGAACCATAGATATTGCTTATAACTAGTATTCTTGTTAGAACTCGGTGTTTTGATGCTTTGCATTACGAAGTGATAAGTATGTAAAAATTTAGAATTCCTATTTCAAGCATAACAATCTCTTAAGCAAACTTGCAACTACTTGTATCCTATACTACATGCATATACCTTGTGAGGGGTGGTTATACCACTTGCTACTTCACATGGGCTATGATGTAATAAATCCTAACATACCCACCCTTATTACATCATAGTCATAGCTCTATTTCTAGCTTATGACTAAAAATAATTTCTAGGGTGATGTTAGAATCTATAGATTTGAGAGAGAAATTTACTCCCTCAATGTAGCTTTTCTACTATGATACTTAGGAGTGTTAGGTTCCACTGATCACACACTCCAAAAATAAACTTATTAAAAATACCCATTCAATACTTTATTTTAGAATTTAATGTTGGGATTATATATTTCCTTCAATATCTTCAATTCAAGTATGTGTTACCATGCATACAATGTTGATTATTAACTTGATTGATCACCAATTTTTGCCTTGTATGTGATGGAAATAAGGTTGTGTAAGGCTTCTTCTATTGTTTTACCTTATTTTACTTTTCATTTCTTTCATAGTGATGAAGTTGTGGATCCTTTGAAAGTTCTTCTTTTATCATAACTTCTTTGATATAATAAATGAAATGTATATTTTAAATGCAATCTTTAGAAATTCTATTTACTTATTTCGGCCCTTTCAATGATTCCATAGTTGCCATAGATTTTATTGAATAAGAATATTACAACATATCAAGTGCTCTATAGTCCTTAGAAGATATTGGACCTATCTCTTTCATCCAAAATCACCCATCAAAGATCCAAATATCTCAATCACTCCTCCATCACACATCTATCCCTGGACATCTAACCCAATCACCAAGCAAAGTAGATAAAAGTGAACCTATTAGAAGATAACAAAAACTTTCTAGAGGTGCATGGATGTTAATATTGTGCAAGAAATTAGGATAGACCACATCAAAACAGGAGAATCCAAATAGTTGAGATGGGTTGAGCTTGAAAGTGATTCCCATGCTTAGAACTCAACCTTGTCAATCCAATAGATATTTTTTGTATAATGATTAGAGCTAACATATAAGGAATGTAATATTATAAATAGCTTAATTACCTCTAAAAGAGGGTCATCTCTTTACCGTCTACTTGTATATGTTGTGTAAATTTTTTTTGGTATTAATATTAAAAGAGGGTTTTGAAAGGAGTCCCACAACCTTATACAAAAAGTAAGCCCGAAGGCCAATTAAAGCACAAGATGACCTCCATAAGGGAGGCCCACCCAAAAGGACAACAAGGTATTACAAACCAAGGTAAGCACCCCCTAGGGAAGGGGAACCGAGGGAGTTCACACCATCCCCATGAAGGTAAGCCAAGGAGAAAAACCCAAATAACTTGACCCTAAAGAATAGTAGGACAACACGGGGGGCTAACAACTACCAACCCGAATAAATGCATCAATTAAAATTTGAAAGTCACAATAGACTGCAACGTTTGACAAGCCCAGGAAAAGAAGGCATGACGTCACCAGGGGGTGAAAGGGACAATCATGGAAGGAAGGAACATACTGAGGGGAGAGCATAATAAAGGCTAATACACACCATAAAGTGTTTAAACTTGCAAGTACCAACCAGATCGCCCAGATCTCTAAAAGGAACCAAAATTTGACAAGAGTTAAGGAGATTTCTCCCTAATGTGAAGTACAATATCAATGGGAAATCCCACTACAAGATAGATAAGCCTTGAGAATGAACTCCCAATTTTGCTAAGAGATCAACCACTGAATTGCCTTCTCTAAAAATGTGGGAGAACTCCACACTAGAAAAGGAACGAGCAAGCCAAATTTCTTTATAAATTAAATTAGCTATTTTCCATCATGGATGGGAAACTCCACGAAGCATTTTGATGATGGATAGGAAATCCCCTTCAATAATTGAGTTTCTAATGACAAGGTTCTTATCCTTCTCTAAGCCAATGAAGGTCGCTGTAGCTTCAACCACCATGGAAGATTGAACTCCAAGGTAGTCCACGTAAGCTAAAATAAGATCACCATTGTTGTCCCTTATTGCACCACTCATGCCAGCTAAGCTAAGGTTACCTTTAGAGGCACCGTCAAAGTTAAGTTTAAACCACCCAACGGATGGTGGAGACCAACGAACCTCCCTCCTCAGGTCAGGAGTAGGAGAGGGGCAAGCTAATGACACAAAACCAAGTCGTTCTTCCAACAACCACTTGCTTGGGGAGAGCACAAAAACTAATTTTAAAGGATTAAAATTGTTAAGAACCGAAGACACATTTTTTGAAACCTTCCATAGAATCTTGAGGCTGATTTGGGTGACATTATTTTTTGCTTCTTTGAATATCCTTGAGTTCCTTTCCTTCCACACTCCCCAGAAGGAGTGTGGGAGGAGAAATTTCTAAAAACATTTAAGCCAGGAAGAAAGAAAGGGTGACTTCCATTGGATGACACAGTCCATTAAGGAATTAGGAAACACCCTTGCAACATCCAACCAAGAGAGAATGGAAGCCAGAATCTTCTGTGTACTATGACAACTAAGCAAAATATGAGTCGTCGATTCCCAATAATTCTTGCATAAATAACATCTGTTGACCAGGCACATCCCCATCTTGAGAAGATTCTTGATTGAGAGGATTTTGTTTTGCATAGCCAACCAATTGAAAATGTTAATATTCGACGTTATATTTTTTAGCCAAATTTGATTTGTAAGAAAAAAGTCTTCCTCCACTGAGATAAGAGCAACGTAGGAAGATTTAACCAAAAAGGACCCATCAAGATCCCTCATCCACACTAATATATCATCTGTTAAAATATTACGTACCATAATAAGCCTCAACTCCACCAATAAAGCATGCCATAATATTACATCTGCATCGACGACCAGCTTTGGAAGGGAGGGAGACCAAAATCTATGTCCATATTGGACAATAATAAAGTCTACCACATTTTCAAGCTCGTGGGTTCTATAATGAGAAACAAGGGAGGTGTACCATGGATCATCCCCTAAGGGACTTTCCTTGGCCCAAATGTCATCCCATAAATTAACCACCTCACCACTTCCAATAATCTAACTGCAACAAGACTTGAGGAACTTGCGAGATTTGATGAGGCTATTCTAGAAGGCCGACCCTCCACTGGGAAGGAAATATGCTAAAAAATAATCAAAGTTATATTTAGCCTTAAGGATATTACACCAAAGAATGTTAGAATTCGTAACTTTCCACCCAAGTTTTTCCATTAGAGATTTGTTCATCACGATCTCATTTTTGAGATTGAGACCCCTCTGCCTCTTCCTCTTACAAATATACTCCCACAAGACAAGATGAAATTTTCCTTTCAAATCAGGGCCTGCCCATAGGAGGGATTTGCATATGTTATCTAGTTTGATGGCCACCTTAGAGGGTAAATGAAATAGAGATAAAAAATATATGGGGATGCTCTGCAAGGTGCTTTGGACTAGCACCACCTTCCTTACTTGACTAAGTAATACCCTTTTACAAGACACTAATTTGCGTTGGACTCTTTCAACAATCGGAGTCCAAAAATCATCCTTAATACGACCAAAAAAAAGGGAGAACCCTAAGTAAGTGGTCGGGAGAAAATAAATGTGACAATTTAAAATGTTAGCTATTCTCCTTTGTCATGTCTCTAGAGTATTAACAAAATAAATGAAGCTTTTTTCAAAATTTATCTGCTCCTGGTAGCCTTCTCGTAGCTTACCAAAATGGACTTCACATCCCTTGCATAGAACATCAATGCATCACAAAAGAGGAGGGTGTCATCAACAAACTACTGGTGAGAGATCGGTGGGTAGGGGAGTACTGGTCTTAGACCAAAATCAAAGCTCCAACAGAAAAATTGAATTACCAAGCACCTCCTCCACAAGAATGAAAAGGAATAGGAATAGAGGGTCACCCTGGCGTAGACCATGACACGACTGAAAGAACCCTACTTGAGAGACATTAACCATGACAAAGAAGAAGACAAAAGAAATGCAAGCCTCTATGAGCCCCACCCATATTTCACTAAAACCAAATTTTCTCAAGATGTAGAATAAAAATTGCCATAGGATTTAGTGGCTTGTTCTCCTAATTCTGCTATAGATTTGAAGAAGTCTATATCTCTAAAGTGGTTCCTTCTTGTTGTGAGAGGTAATATTCAAATCTCCAAAATTTGGTGAGATTCTTCTATCTTCAAGCCTTCTTGTTGAATTCTAACTTTAAGAAGAATCTTCTTCTAGGGTTTGGTACTCCTTGCCAAATTCTTCTTCATAGATTTGTTACTCCTTGTCAAATTCACCTTCACAGGTTTTGCACTCCTTGCCAAATTCTCCTCTTGGGCTTGTTTTTGGATGGAAATAATTATCCCAAGTCCTTCACTATCAGGGACTTCACCTTGATAGTGGATTTCTCCAATGAGTTCTTCAAAGAACTCTCTTGATATTTAGTAAGGATATCCTAACCTTTCATGGATGTTCGATGATAACTTGACAAGGTCTTTAATCTGGCATCTTCTGATGGTCTTCCTTAAGACCTTTTCTTCAACCTTCTACTTCTGGAAGTGTTGGTTGTGAGATCTTCTCCTGGATCTTCTGATTTTGTTGCTCTTGGTTTTGAGCGAGACTCTCCTAGTCCTTCTTATTATTCTTCCAAGATTAGAAATTCTTAAATGAGATCTTCTCCTGATCTCTTCCTTTTGATTTAGGACTAAGTTGATTTTAAATAATATACTCTTCCTAATTTTTTTGTAGGAAGTCTCCCAACTCACTAAATCTTATGTTCCTACAACAAAGATATTAGTACTAAAAACTTTAGTCTTCTTCTGAATCAAATATTCTTCTCGAATTCTTCTTCATGATCAAGGTTGTTGTGGCCTATTTCATTATAAAGGCTCTTATGGCCTTTTTCAGTACCAAGGATTCTATGGCCTTTTCAGTATCAAGGCTTCTATGTCCTTTTTAGTATCAAGGCTATTATGGACTTTTTAGTATCAAGGCTTATGTGACCTTTTTAGTAGCAAGGATACTATAGCCTTTTCAGGATCAAGGCTTCTATGGCCTTTTTAGTATCAATACTTCTTCTTCAAGGCTTTTATGGCCTTTCTGTATCAAGGCTCCTATGGCCTGTTCTTCAACTATGGAATTTTGTAATCCAGTAGTGGATATCTTTAGTCTCCTATCTTCACCATGATCCTTCAGTAGAAGTCTTCTTCCATAGTATTCTCCTCTTGCACAATGAACTAACCTCTACACTATGAGGGCACACCAACATTAGGGCAATGAAGTTGGAGTCTCCTATATTTCTATCGTAGGAGGAGTCCCAATCCTCTGAGAATTAATTTCCTATAATAAAAGAAACTTTAGGCACTAGTTAGTAAATTCCATATAACCTAGATGATCTTCACTAGATGATTTATCAATCTAGTGGATTGAGTGTTGAGTCCTAGTCTTCACAAGTTTTCCTAAATACTCTATGGAAAAGACTATAGATAAAAATGAAAATAGTATTTTTTGAAATTGAGATTCCTTTCAATCCTATCTTTGTGACTTTCCCAAAAATCTACCACCTAGATTCTTCTAATATGTTTTGATAGTGGCTGGTCCAGCGGTGCATCGATTTGACAAAACTCTTAGGCTAACTGAAAATGGTGGTTTCCTTATTGACCTACATAGACTAGATCTACTATGGCTTTGATACCACTATTAGCTTTTGATGAATAATCCCTCAGAGATAAAAATCACAAGATGCAGAATAACATGAAAGAAAGTAAATCTAGTATATGACTAAATTATGTTATAAATATAAATCATATAAAATATTACAATGTAGCTATGGAGGAAATGAGAACTCCATTAACAAAGCTATTGATCTACATTGTATCCATCACCAATGAATGGAGAGGCACACAGAACTACACTATACACTAAGCTATGCTATCTGAATATGTTCCTTGACTCTATATCTATCTATCTAAGAGGCCATACTTATATAGGTAAAATAGGATACTTGACCAACACTCTATCTAGATGTGAAAGGAACAACTTGCACATGCACAACTTGCACACTGGTACTTGTGCATTTATTATATTGCATGAAGTAACTCGATAACTTGTACACAAAGTAATCTAAGTATGTATCTTGGAGGATACATTTACATAACCTAAATGATGGAATGGACTCTATTTCCAATAGGTCATTCACACTAACCAAAGTAGTATAGTGGTGATACCTTGCAAGTAGGAAAGTATGACCATGATCATTATCAGGTGAGTTGTAATCAAGGTTATGCATAAGGGGTTGGACTCAAAATGTACTTGTAAAAAAAAGGCAAATCTTAATAAAAATCAAGGTGAATCATGGATAATCCTAAGTAAATAAAATCAATCATCTTCATACCAAAATTTGGGATATTTGAAATCCTAAAATGTAAGGTCATATTTGGAGCCACTTTTGAACTACTAAATCATCTTATAACTTCATAACAACACCACCATTATGTCAGGCTTGAAACGAGCTTTCCAACGAGTACAAATATGCCTATGTTTGTATATATATATTATGGTGAATTGACCCTAATAAACAATTGATCCTGAAACATTTTAGGCGAATGGGACGACGTTGAGGGTCCTCATATTCGCCAATTTCTAATTTTGAAAATCCTAATATTTGCCACTATGCATAACCCTAGTTCTAATGGTCGTAGTTATTTTCATAGGTAGGTGAAACTAACTAATCACTAAGGCATTATACCATAATAATCCTACATAGATGCTAGTATATATGTTTAGGGGATAAAAATCACCTTTAAGAGATATGGACCTTAAAGGGTAACCCTATATCATGGTCAAGTTATCCCATACAAGGTAGTGTAGGGAAATGGGGGGACCACTTATGGCATATTTTCTAATGGTAAGGTTAGAAGAGTGAACCCCAAGAATTATGAGAATTTGACCACTCCCACTTGAGTATCAACTGCAATGACAATGGACTCAAGAGGGTTATTCCTTAGCACTGTTGAATTAGCTCTCTCTCTAAGATTGAGAAAGAGGGTCATTAAACAACTACCATTGGAATACTCTTTGCTCAATGCACAGGCTCATGTTAGCACTATCTATTTTCAAGGTAATAATCTAAGAGACAAATGAAAACAATTGGAGAAAAAAGTTGAAGACTTAGAAACAATAGCCATAGAGGAGCATAATTTCAAAAATTCCTTGCAAAAGGAAAAAAAATAGAAAAAATAATTATGCAACTCTCAAGTCATCAACAGGTGCAAGAAACTTAAGATATGAATAAAGTGTTGATAGAATAACTTCAAAATTTGTGATAACGGTTGGAAAGAGAAAATGAAAGAGCTAGAGCCTCTTGCTTCTCTAGGGAAACATTGAAATAACTAAGGAAGAATAACTAGAACAATATCCTTCAATATGCCCTAAAGGTTTATCTAGTTATAGGCTACTTAAAATTTAGTGTAGAAGCTACAGAGGCAGCAACAAGAGACTTCATGTAGGCTCAAGTTGAACTGGAATATAAGATAAGACAAGCTAAAAACCTAATGAATTTAGTTAGAAGAAGATTTGAGACAATTATGAGGGCCATACTAAGTAGTCTATGGAATGCAACAATGATCATCTCCTAGATCATAATGAATAATACAAATAGATCCAACAAGGATGGGATATGGTAGATAGACTACAACTCAAAGTAGAAAGGGTAATGGATCCAACAAGATAAGCCAAACAACTAGGATTTCTAGGCTTATGGGACAAAGAATTTGGGATTTGAACTAAAAATATCTTCAGGCCTAGATAGAATTGATAGTCAATGGTGAAAGGGAAATAAACCAATGGTAAGATATTATATATGAAATCCAAGTGCTTGAATTTTTTAATAGAGTAGCTATTATACAAGCTAAATTTCAAGAGATGGCTAGAAAATATCAATATCCTTACTATGATAAAGCCTACCAACTGAGAAAAATACATGATAAAGTCATAGGAATTAAGACTCCCATTGTAGATTTGGATGTTGGTCTGTCAAGTCCTTCAGAGAGCAAAACATATCTTAGTCCATGAAGAGAATCAAGATAATGAAGAAAGAGAAGGAACCCTTATAGTAGAAATTCCTCCAAAGGAAGCTATTAGAGCAAAAGATGGTCAAGGATCACTTGGCACACAAGAAGTAGCACTAGAATGAGCAATGGTCAAAACATGACACCTATGTGTTGTGGAGATAAAAAGAAAGCACAAGGTGTCTAAGAGAATAAGCCACCTGGAAGGTCCAAAAAGGTATGGTTCACTTTTTATTCCACTTCAATATTCATTCCACCAACCATTCCATTACATATTATAAGTCATCCATGTTTTCTCCTTTTTTCACATAAATTATCCACTCATCACATCTCTCATTTACAAAATATTTTTTTTTCTTAAAAATTTGATTCACATTTCATTTCACAATCCCTTTGACTCTATACCCAATAGAATCAAATATTTTGAGTTCTTAATTCCCATGAGCAAAAATGTTACACACCAAACCTAGCCGTCGGCTAGGTATTCCAGGAGTAAACATTTCATATATATAGTAGATAGATTATTTAAAATTAGATCATCGTGTTTTATTTTTTATTCACTGCATTTCGCAATTGCCTTCACGATGGGGACGTGCCCTCCCTGAGTGGCGAACTATATCCAATTTGATTTAATTTATTTACTGCTGTGGTTTCATATTACTACATTATATTGCAATTGAGGAATTGATCAGAATTAAACATAAACGAACGAAGTTAAATCGTTCTAAGTGGTATCAGATTCAGGCGAGCAGGGTGGACAGAAGCTGCGTAGCCATGACGTCGAGCACTACGGGTAGTCATCCACGGACCGACATTTGGCTACAACCTTCCCTTGGCATTTTTGAGCTCTGAAACGAGCCCAAACTATGAACAAAAATTGCGTACAGGCATCCCTGTCTCACGGCGTCCGTCGACCAATCAGAGCGTGAGGAATAAAAAAATTAAACGCGTTGTTCTAAGGTTAAAAAACGTTTAAATTTTTTTTTTTTTAACGTTCGTCGGTGCATTTATCCCACATTGGGAGTGAAAAGGCTGCAATCCGATTTATATCACGGAAGGGGTAATTAGTACAGTGTGACTACGGTCACACAAGCCTCTCTTTTCGTGATCATTGTCTCTGCCGTGTCGTCGTGTCCGTCTAGTCTTCTTTCGTGTCGTCGTCCAGCTGTCTCCGTCGTATCCCGGTCCTTCGTTATCGTGTCAGTCCAGCTGTCCTTGCGTCTTCCGTGTCGTCGTGTCAGTCCAGCTGTCCTTCGTCGCGTCTCGGTCGTTCGGTCGTCTTCCGTGTCGTCGTGTCAGTCCAGCTGTCCTTCGTCGCGTCTCGGTCTTTCGGTCGTCTTCCGTGTCGTCGCGTCTTCGGTGTCGTCGTGTCAGTCCAGCTGTCCTTCGTCGCGTCTCGGTCTTTCGGTCGTCTTTCGTGGCATCGTTCTTCGTCCAGCTGTTCTTGTCGTGTCTCACAATCTGTGTCCCACGTGTCTTGATCAGGGTCTTCCACGTCCGTTTTGGGTTCCTCGTTGTTCGGTCGTAGCAGTACGTGTTGTCTTGCGGTCAGTCCCAGTCACAATTGAAAAGTTGCTAAAAAGTTGTTGTCAAAGTTGCTGGCATTGTCCAAATTACAAAATTGTTGAAAGTTGTTGTCCCGAGGCAGCCCAAATTCAAATCCGCGTCGCAGTTGGAGCGACAGTTGAAGCGGAATCCAAATTTTTGCTAAATTCAACCAAATTTTGTAGCAGTCAAAGCTCAAAAGCTCCTAAGCAGGTTATGTTAACAAGTGCATGAGCAAAAGGTGGACCAAAGGATCTGACGGTCGACTATCAAGCTCGAAAATGACCAATAACAACGCACGAAGACCTCATCGAAGCCCAGGTACAAAAAATTCTCCTTCTCCTTTCAAAATTGGCAGTTATAATCCACATCATCCATTGGTAGACCCTATGGCTACTAACCCTCCCCCAACTCACGAAAACATCACACAAGGAGACTCAAGTAACTCGGCCATTTCCACGGATGAAACTCTTCGACTCTTAATAGATGGTATGCGCGAAATTAGTGTCAACCTAAAAACCCTAGTGAGCGCACAAAACCGGCTTAATCCCAATACTAATCCCCAAAATCACTCCCATGCCCAAAGGAATGAAGAAAATGACGATCAGGATGACGATTGGGAACAACAAAGAGGCAATTCGGATAATTACAGGGATCGCTATCATAGACAGCGGTATAACCAAGATCAGGAAAGGGATATGGGTTATCACCAACCGAGAGGCCCTAATAATTTTCCACGCATTGATATGCCCACTTTTGAGGGTCATGATCCTCGTGGTTGGATAGCCAAAATGGAAGGCATTCTCGACTTATACCAAATTAAGGAATTTGATAAAGTCCCTTTTCGTTGCATCAAAATTAGGCACTGAGGCCTACCAATGGTTCGTATGGCTTAAGCGAGAGAAAGGAGCTACTATTAACTGGAAAAAATTCACTACCTCTTTTTTAGAAAGATTTGATGAAGGAGCTACATCGTCATACACAGTAAGACTGTTATCTCTTAAACAAGAAGGATCGGTTAGCGAGTTCGTTTCGGAATTCACCAGTTTACTACCATATACTTTAGACCTCAGTCCCGACACAGTGGTAGGAGCTTTTCGCAATGGATTGAAAGAAAATATTAGGGTGGAGGTAGACATTCAAAATCCAACCTCGTTGAACGATTGTATAAGAATAGCCAAGCTGGCTGAGAAGAGAATTCAGTTGTATGCACGGCGTGAAACTTATAGTCGTCCTTCATATCGCAACAATTCCTTTCGTAGAAATGATCAACCATCAAGATACTTTTGCTATAAATGTCGCACTCATCACCCCAGGGAACAAGCATGTGCCCAAAAACAAAACTTTCATATTGAATGCGATCAATATGAAGGAGAAGAGGAAGAAACTTACCACCAAGAAGAACCTATGCAAGAAGAACTACCAAGTACTCTAGAAGAGAAGGAAGAGGATACAATGGCGATCTCCGTGCATGCCCTCATGGGGTTAACCGCCCACCATACCATCAAGGTACCAGGATTTCTCCGCCAGAAAAAGGTGAATGTGCTAATTGATTCCGGCAGTACCCACAATTTTATCGACATCAAAACAGCAAAAGCTTTGAATTTATTCATTAACTCTTCCAACAAAGACAAATTCCGGGTTCTAGTGGCCAACGGGGTGAACGCGCAATGTGTTGGTCGAACATCTCAAGTTTCCATAAAAATGGGAACTTATACCTGGTTTGGATCCCTTTTCAGTCATGAATTTAGGGAACTCCGATGTCATTTTGGGAGTTGAATGGTTGGAAACATTAGACACGGTTAGCTTCAATTTCAAAAAATTATTTGTGGAATGGAAGGAAAACGGACGAGTCATTCGCTTACAAGGCATTACTACTCCTCCATCACAAATGGTGAGCTCTCATAGTATGGAGAAGATGTTAAAAAAGGGTGGATATGGATTTATAGCTCAAATTAATTGTTTGGAAAAACAATCTCGAGCAACTTCGGATATTACTGCTCCAGAGTTACGAGACATCATAACACATTACGAAGAGGTTTTCCAAGAACCTAAAGGATTACCACCTAAACGATCTCATGACCATGCCATCCATTTGATTCCAGGGAGTGTCCCACCTAACAATCGTCCTTACCGCTATCCTCAACCACAAAAGACAGAAATCGAACAGATCGTTCAGGATCTGCTAGATCATGGAGTCATTCGTCACAACACTAGCCCTTATTCCTCACCTGTAGTTCACGCTCGACGAAAAGATAACTCTTGGCGTATGTGTCCTGATTTTCGTTCTCTCAATAAACTCACTATCAAGGACAAATTTCCTATCCCTGTCATAGATGACCTACTAGATGAGTTGCATGGTGCAAATTTTTTTACAAAATTAGACCTTCGCTCAGGATTTCACCAAATCCGTGTCAGAGAAGAAGATATTCCCAAAACTGCTTTTCGTACTCATGAAGGTCATTACGAATTTTTGGTCATGCCTTTTGGTCTCACCAATGCACCATCCACATTCCAAAGTCTCATGAACCAAGTGTTTCGTCCACTCCTCCATAAGTTTGTGTTAGTTTTTTTTTGATGATATTCTCATATACAGCAAAACATGGAAGGACCATTTACATCATGTGGATAAAGCCCTTCACATTTTACACAGAGAAAAGCTATTTGTCAAACGTTCCAAATGTTCATTTGGTGTCCAAGAAGTCGAGTATCTTGGTCATATAGTTTCACACGAGGGTGTCAAAGTCGACCCCAATAAGATTAAGGCAATTCAAGAATGGCCTTTACCTAAAACCATCAAGAAACTTCGTGGTTTTTTGGGTCTCACGGGCTACTATCGCAAGTTTGTACAAAATTATGGTAAGATTGCAGCACCTCTCACGGCACTCACAAAAAAGGATGCTTTTCGTTGGTCGGAAGAGGCTACTCAAGCCTTCGAAGCTCTTAAGGAGGCCATGTGTACAACTCCAGTTTTAGCAACTCCCAATTTTCACAAACCATTTATTATCGAATGTGATGCATCAGGAACAGGAATTGGGGCTATATTAATGCAAGAAGGTCATCCGTTGGCATTTGAAAGTAAACAGCTCTCCGAGAAAAATTTGGGAAGATCAACATACGAAAAAGAAATGTTGGCTATTCTTCACGCAGTAGAAAAATGGAGACACTACCTAATAAGTAGCCGCTTCATTATAAAAACAGATCATAGTAGTCTCAAACATTTTCTTGAGCAAAGGTTTTCATATCCGAAACAAAATAAGTGGTTAACCAAACTATTGGGCTATGATTTTGTTATCGAATACAAGAAAGGGAAGGAAAATGTAGCCGCCGATGCGCTGTCCAGGAAATATGAAGACGAAGTAGTCATTAACGCTATTTCAGGTCCTTGCTCCCAATGGGTGAATCAATTACAAGATGAATGGTTGTCCAATAGCGAAACTGCTCAGATACTTCAAGAATTATCTATAGGGTCCTCTAAACACCCTTTGTTCTCTTATGAAGATAAAATCCTCCGGAAGAAGAACCGCATTTACATTCCACACAATTCAGAACTCAAATCGAAGATCCTCGATGAATCGCACGCTTCTCCATCAGCGGGACATTCAAGATTTTTGAAAACATATTTAAGGGTCAAACAATCATTTTGTTGGAAAGGATTAAAAGCAGAAGTCAAACAATGGGTAGCAGAATGCGAAGTTTGCCAGTGCAATAAAGGAGAAACAGTCAAATCACCAGGGTTGTTACAACCATTACCCATCCCCGAACGACAGTGGGAACATATATCCATGGATTTTATTGAAGGTCTTCCAAAGTCGGAAGGCAGGACAGTAATCTTCGTAGTCGTAGACCGGTTATCCAAATACGCTCACTTTCGGGCTTTACAACATCCATTTTCCGCAAGCAAGGTGGCAAAGGTATTTATGGATTCAATTTTCAAATTACATGGTATGCCAAAAAATATTGTAAGTGATAGAGACCCCATCTTCACTAGTAACTTTTGGCGGGAATTATTTCGACTTAGTGGTACCAAATTGAACATGTCCTCAGCCTACCATCCACAGACAGATGGTCAAACAGAAGTAGTTAACAAATGTTTGGGTACGTACTTAAGATGTTTCGCTCAAGATAAACAATACCAATGGAGCCAGTGGTTAGCATTGGCAGAATGGTGGTACAACACTTCTTACCATTACTCAATTAAGATGTCTCCATTTGAAGCATTGTATGGCACCAAGCCTCCAACCGTCGTAGATTACGTACAAGGATCATCCAAAGTAGCCAAAGTGGATGATTGGTTCCAACAAAGGCTGTCTACACTCACCATCCTCAAAGAGAATTTAGTCCAAGCACAAAATCGTATGAAACAACAACAAGACTTGCACCGATCAGAGAGAACTTTTAATATAGGTGATTGGGTTTTCCTAAGGTTGCAACCTTACAAACAATCATCGTTAAGGATAAAGTCCAGCCAAAAGTTGGCTCCACGATTCTATGGTCCTTACAAAATTGTGCGCCGCATTGGAGAAGTAGCCTATCAATTAGAGCTACCTACATCATCACGAATACACCCGGTATTTCATGTTTCATGTCTCAAAAAAGTAATTGGTCAGAAAGTGCAAAGTCAATCGGAATTACCAGTGCTCGATGAGGAAGGACGCATACATCTCCAACCTGAAGATATACTACAACACAGAATACGAAGACTGAGATCACGTCAGATTCAAGAATTTCTCATCAAATGGCAAGATTTACCAGAGGAGGATGCCACATGGGAACCTGAAAGTATTTTCCAGACATTTCCAGCTTTGAGGACAAAGCTTTTCGAGGAGGGGAGTCATGTTACACACCAAACCTAGCCGTCGGCTAGGTATTCCAAGAGTAAACATTTCATATATATATTAGATAGATTATTTAAAATTAAATCATCGTGTTTTATTTTTTATTCACTGCATTTCGCAATTGCCTTCACGACGGGGACGTGCCCTCCCTGAGTGGCGAACTATATCCAATTTGATTTAATTTATTTACTGTTGTGGTTTCATATTACTACATTATATTGCAATTGAGGAATTGATCAGAATTAAACATAAACGAACGAAGTTAAATCGTTCTAAAAAATTCCCCAAGAGGTACCAAGATTGTAGGTCAAATTCATGATCTCATTTGCAAAGTAAGGAGCCAAACTATTTTTCTTCCAAAAATTGGCTAAGTGCTTTGAAGATTTGAAAGGTTACGCAAAATAATGATAAATAAAACCATCCCTCCTTTGCCTAAAATATTAGCATGACATTATGATAGCCTAATAATGTGCACAATGAACAAAACTAGGATGTTCAAATCTAGAGCATGCAAAGGCACATAATGAACAAAGCCATACATTCTTTCGTAGTGACATCAACACCCCCAAATCAAAGCTTAGGATTGTGCAAGAGGGGAATATGAATAAATTTAGGTCATCTAAGCAAGTGGTATTAGTGGAAAGTAAAAGAGCCTAAAGTTATGCAAGTAAAAGCACCTAAGGTCAGTTGCACAAAGTTGTGATGAATGAAACATGAAGGAACAAGGATAGGGCTCTCTTGATGATGACATAAGCATCTCCACATCCAAGCTTGAGATCATGCAAAAAGGAATAAGGTGCATAAAACTGAAGTAACCCTTACATAAAGCTAGGATGTAAGAGGTCAAAGTGCACAAAGTTGGGAGCCCTTTGATGATAATGTCAGCATCTCCAAGCAAAGATGCGATATCACACAAGGAAAGTCAATGCTTAAAATTAGAATGAACAAAGTAAAAGTCCATCTTGAAGTGACATCAACAAAGCAATCACAAGCCATAGTTTTATTCCAAGAAGCTCTGCGAGCAAAATGAAGAGCCCCATTTCAAATTAGGTGCTCATGAAACATATTTTTTAGACATGTGACCACCATAGTGCCTTCCAATTATAGATCTAATGAATCAGTTGAAATAGTTCAGCCACTTGCAAAGGATGGTTGTAGATCAATGGTGCAGATTATACAAAAATTAAAATTCAAACACAAAATAAGATATGAAGTAGCCACCTAAGCATCTTAATCTTCTCTGGCAGGATGTTTTCACAATAACTAATTGTAAATATTTTATTTCAAGCTTCAAAATGTAGCTTATACGTAAGCCATCACACCTCTAGTTGAGGGGTTAGCTCTGTAGTCCTTGCTTGGATATTTTTTGTGTAACCTTGCTAATAGTCAATGAAAAGTGATAGTTGTTTGACCTCTATTGCTGTGTAATTGCAAGTTTTTATAAATTCATCTTTGGTTTAAGTCATTTTTATTACACTTAGATATTTTGTCTATTTTTTAAAGCAAATTTTGTTATTTGGATCATTGTTGGATTGCTATTCATTGAAGTATTTGGAATGATTAGAGAATATAATTAAAGTTTAACAAATATGTAATTACATCTGATAATGGATGGTATGTTAAGTATCATGTAAATTGATTTATACCAGTTGTTATACAGTAATGTCCAATGTTGTTACACTATATCTCACCCATATTTATTCTATTTATCTAAAATCTCATCTTCTTCTACCCCTTCTATCCCTTTACCCTTAAGCTTAAACCCTTGTTTCACTTCACAAATATTCTAAGAAACTAGCCTTCTTCGAAGGTTGAAATCGAAAGAAATCTCATTTCATCCAATCAAACCGTTGAAATAAATCTAGAGCGCATTGTCTATCCATAGACCAGATGAATTTTAGACCAACAGTAAGTCCAATAATGAAAACAAGAAGATATTAAAAAAGAAAATAAAGGAGATATGATTTTTTCAACTCCTTTTCACACTAAGCACACCTAAAAGGTCCATGAGACCCCTTCTTTACAAACTATTGCCAAAAAGATTTTTTCTTCTCTTAATTACTAACTAAAATATAATATTATTGAGATAGTTTATTGAGAGTATGAGAATGAAATTGGTTTAATATCATAATAATATAAGTAATAATTGTCTATAATTACTTGTATAGTCATGCATTACCATAAGTTTGGCCCTTACTTTTAAATGTTTTTATAGTTCTAGTTACATATTTTGTTCACCTTAATACTTATCTATCTACAAGACAAAGATAATGATTTAGATGATTAAAATATTGACTTATTCCTTCGGATCAATTAAAAATTAAAAATTTATATTTAAATTATATTTCAATGCAAAAATTTCAATTGTTTATTTATTTTCAATGATTTAATAACACGCAACACGTGGAGGGAAACGGGAACTGCAACAAGTGTGGGCGAAAAGGTCGGAGTGAGAGGATTGTGTAAAACGGATCTAGCTCATAATACCCATTGGCTTAAGCTTCTATGTACCATGCGGACAGTGTCAATTCCATGATACAGAGATTTATTTAGTTCTTGGTATTATATAAATTAAGAATGCAAGTAGAGATACTACAAAGCTAGGTACCCCACATATTATATATATATATAAGTGAGAATAAATGGAGAAATCCGACATTACACAAATTTTACTAATCGAAAGATTACACGCATGACGCGCTTTTAGAACGAATTTGCAGACACAAAACCAAGGACAAGGAGTTAATTTAATAAATTTGCTGTTTAGTTGAGAAATACACGCTCATAGGTAATATAAACGGAGTATGTGTAGTGACTCGCTAAATCATAGCGATAGCCTCTTACGGTAGACCCTGTAGTAGCTATCACAGATATTTATTTATTTATTAATAAGGGAAGCCTTCATTCATTTGTTCATCACTTGTGACAAGGGCAGCTACTGCATGCGCATCCCGGTCCGCATTTGCAGTCATTCTCTCCCTGCATGACCGCCTCCGAATATTCCATCTCCCTGCACAATTAACCCATTTTTCACACTCAGTTTATGGTTTTAGTTTAACACAAAAAGTTTGCAAAAACCCTTTAACAATATGAATTCCACCTCACGCCATAGCTGGTTTCCACGACTCCTTCCACCATGAAGGTGTTGCGTTTCTTACTGTGAGGCCATCACATAACATCAACAACAGCTTATTAATTCAAAGGAAACACCAAACTACCTATGGCGATATTAGCAAAATAATTGAGATAAATGGAAAGAGATGGAAAAGAAGAGATACGTACGTGCAGTGGCTTTTGTCGGCACAGTCGCAGTTGCCACAGTCAGAAGACATCTTTGCAAGACAAGCTAATTGCACCGAACAGAGAAAGAAAAAAAAAGTGGGAATGCGTCTTGATCAAAAAAAAACAGATGAAATGCTTGGGACTATGGAGTCTCCATTTATAGGCAATTTTCTCACCCAGTGGGCCACTGTAAATGTGAGACAACCAATACCCTCAGCTTTCGTTGGGAATCAAAACATTAATTTATTTCGCTAGTGAAGTGGACTAGTGAAGTGGACACAGGACGACTTTTCCTTATTCTTGCACTAACTCGAAATATGTTTAAAAAAAAAAAAAAAAACGCAAATGTCCTTCAAGGTAGACTTATTGGTTGTGGTTAACAGTGTTCACTTGGATAATGATTCGATTTAATCTTTAATCATAATAGATGACGACGAGACTATGGATAGCTACTAATAAAACCACAGAAACCACTGGCTCAGTTTCCCGTTTGTAGTGAAATTCCCAGTGGTACTCGAGAAACCCTATCAAATAAAAAAAAGTAGATAGATAGCCAATTTCATGGGAATCTTGTACGTTAACCAGAGAGGCCGTGATCACTGATCTAACTTTACCTCTAAGGTGTGACCCATATCATTATGTATGTAGTGGGAAACAATAATGCTTAGATTGATGTGACGCCTAGTCATAAATCAATCTACGAAAATAGAATTTGGTGGGTACAATTAACATATAATCCATGGACAGGAGACTGCAATTATTGAATTGGAATAGACCACACAGTCGATTAATTCCAAAAGAGCTGTACGTTAGTTTAACTAGACGTCATTTGGCCTTTGCTTTTTTGGTCGATACATTCTCTTTGTTCTTTTCCAGCTTTAATCCTTATAACCGTGCCTATTTGTAAAATTGTGGCACGACGTTCACCTGCTTCCATTTACATTATAATCTTTTACATGCTATCATCCAGGTCAAATATTATCAAGTTATTGGTGGTATACATGCAAGCAAATTACCTGGCATAGTGTCGTTTAAGCAATATGCCTTTCGGTTATAACATACAATTGGGTTTGTTGATGGTGCACTTTGGAAGTCTGAAGAAGAGGCTTCAATTTTACAAGGCATGGTAATACACTATGTAATAGAAAATTATTTAGGGGTGAAAATTATGTTTTATTAGGATTATTGGTTATGTAGATATTAAAATATATTTTAAGTTTTATATGGACAACTAAGTAATTTTGCATTATAATAAATTAATATTAATAATAAGATTATATTTTTAATATGATAATATCATAAGAAGCAATAGATCAAGATTAAGTTTTTTATTCAAATAATCTATTATAACAATTATGAACATGTTTATTGAAGTTGTCATAAGACTAAGAGTTGACAATATTAATGGGATACATTTTAAGAGGATTGAAGAAAAAGATAGGACAAAGGTATACATGATGAGCAACGATTTCCAGAAGATTGGTATACATTACAAGTCTGTACAATATGACATACAATGCTTGAAGATTGTTGTCCAATAATAGCTTGCATTTTTTTTTTTATGAGCTTTTCAAAGAAGTTTCATTTGCACATGCCATTATAAAACTCTATAATCAATCTCTTATTTTAATTTTGGCCAACCTCTTGCTGACACTTTCTATCTAATCCTACTTGTTACAAAACACCATACACTATTGAGGAAGGACAACTAGCATGAACAATATTCATCTTCAATATTATACCATCTATAAAAACTACTTCATTTAGATATTGTAATATGTCTACATACTCCTCTAGGACAACTTCTACTGCTTGAAATACCACATTAGGAAACTCATTGTCTTCACATTCAAATCCAACTCCCTCATATACTCTCAAACGAACATCTACACTAATATGTTTTTCATAAATCAATCAAAAATGTGAAGATCATATTCTTGAAAAAGTAGCATCCATATAACAATCCTTTCTAATGTATTGGACTTACTAAAATAATACCCGCGCACAACATGGTCCACAACATAGGTGAAATTTTGCTCCAAAGTATATTTTGCAAACTTTCTTAATGGAAAAGGTGATGGATAATGCTTTTTTTTTATGACTAGATAATATGGGTTGACATTACTACGTTGTTTGCTACCAAAAAAATATATGATCATGTCCATTTTTATCTTGTTAAATCAATGTGCTTCCAATTGTTGTGTTAGATGCATCTGTGTAAACATTAAATTGCTTACTCAAATATAAATTATTCAAAACTAGAGTAATGATTAGGGCCTACTTCAATTTTGAAATACAACCTTACTATATTTATTGGTTTCATAGGGAATATCATTCTATAAATAATTGTGTCAATGGTTACACAATATTTGAGAAATTATTTATGAATTGCCTATTGTGTATTGCATGGCCCAAGTAAAATTGCAAATTGATCTTGTTGATGGGAAATGACAATTGCTTGACCTTGACAATCTTCTAAGCAGTTTTTATAATCCATTGTTGACAAACTACATACCCCAATAAGCCACCTTTGAAACATCCAAAGATACACTTTGCAAGGTTGAGTGAAGCATTTTCCTCATCCAAACATTGAAATATTAAAAGAAGATAGATAATACACTTTTTTCCCATAAATATAAAATTCATCTAGAAAAACTCTAACAATACTCTCATGTAGTTACCTTATTCATTTATCACTAAAATGCTATAGGTACATTGCACAATTTGAACAATATCATTCAATACGAAAGGGTTCCCTACAAATTTGTGAAGTTTATCTTCAATTAGTCCATTTCTATGATGTAGACTTAATTGTAGCTATTATGGCCATCTAGAAACATATAGCACTCCTACCTAGCAACTTTGTCAAAGTTCATATTTGATAAAATGAGTGGGTAGTGATCCTTCTTTGTAACTTGTTTGTTTTTTTAATCAACACATATTCTCAACTTTCCATTCTTCTTTCTTACAATGATAATTAAGGACACCCACTCTAGATTGTTTACTAGAAAAATGAATCTTGCATGATAGAACATCTATTTCTTATTTGATAGACTTGTAAAAATTTTAATTCATGTAGTATGGCATTTTTTCACACGCTTGGCATTATTACCAACTCTACTTGATGTTCCACCTAATTAACTTGTTATAAATCATAACTAAAAGGGAATGAATATATATACTTGCAAAGAGATAAAAGTAACTGTCTTTTCCTTGATATTTTATTACATCCACAAAGCACTCTTTCCATAGCTAATTATCTACCTCTTCCTCATATAACTATCATGGGATATTAGTTACAACATGGTGGTAAAAATTAAAAATATTTTTTATTAATCTAGCATTGACATTTGAATAAATCAATTAGGTTATAACCATACAAACTTAGTTACAACCATATTTAAATATAAGTTATTGATTAGAACCATAGATATTGGTTATAACTAATAGTCTTGTTAGAACTCAATGCTTTGATGCTTTGCAATATGAAGTGATAAGTATTTAAAAAT
The DNA here is from genome assembly GCA_028583015.1 of Wollemia nobilis. Taxonomy (NCBI): domain Eukaryota; kingdom Viridiplantae; phylum Streptophyta; class Pinopsida; order Araucariales; family Araucariaceae; genus Wollemia; species Wollemia nobilis. The sequence goes on from JAQPPZ010016856.1 coordinate 6,520,568, forward strand.
TTAGAATTCTTATTTCAAGCATAACAATCTCTTAAGCAAAGTTGCAACTACCTGTATCCTATACTACATGCATATACCTTGTACGAGGTGGTTATACTACTTACCACTTCACATGGGCTATGATGTAATAACTCCTAACATGTACCCCCTTATTACATCATAGTCATAGATCTATTTCTAGCTTATGACCAAAAATAATTTCTAGGGTGATGTTAGAATCTATAGATTTGAGAGAAAAATTTACCCCCTCAATGTAGACTTTCTACTATGATACTTAGGAGTGTTAGGTTCCATTGATCATGCACTCCAAAAATAAAATTATTAAAAATACTCATTCAATACTTTATTTTAGAATTAAATGTTGGAATTATATATTTCCTTCAATCTCTTAAAGTGAAGTATGTGCTACCATGCATACAATGTTGATTATTAACTTGATTGGTCACCAATTTTTGCCTTGCATGTGATAGAAAAAAGGTTGTGTAAGGCTTATTATATTTTACTTTTCATTTCTTTCATAGTGATCAAGTTTTGGATTATTTGCAAGTTCTCCTTTTATCATAAGTTCTTTGATATGATAAATGGGATGTATATTTTGAATGCAATTTGTAGCATAACTATTTACTTGTTTCAACCCTTTGAATGATTCCATAGCTGCCAAAAATTTTTCCTTGAATAAGAATATTGTAACTTATAAAGTGCTCTATAGTCCTTATAATATTTTGGACCTATCTCTTTCAACCAGAATCACCCATCAAAAATCAAAACATCTCATGCACTCCTCCATCACACACCTATCCCTAGACATCCAACCCAATCACCAAATAAAGTAGATAAAAGTGAACCTATTAGAAGATAATCCAAAATTGTTAGAGGCACATGGATGCTAATATTGTGGAAGAAATTAGGATTGACCACATCAACACAATAGAATCCAAATAATTGATATGGGTTGAGCTCGAAAGTGATGCCCATGCTTAGAACTCACCCTTGTCAAGCCTATAGATATTTTTTGTATAATGATTAGAGATAACAAATAAGGAATGTAATATTATAAATAGCTCACTTACCTCTAAAAGAGGGTCAAATCTTTAGTGTCTACTTGTATATGTTGTGTAATTGTTGTCACATAAACAATACAATTAAGTGTTGTTTGGCCTCTATCAGAGAAATATTATAGAATTTATGAGACAATGAGTTATGCTTTTTGATGCATTTATGTTTATTCTTGATGAATGGTGAATTCTATTAAGCTAATTCTACTTATTTGGATAGTTTTTTGGATAGTTTTTTATTAAGTACATAGAATACTAAAAATTATCTAAATGAAGTTACATTCTATGATGCTTTATTCATTAGCTAGTTTGATAGGCCTAGTTTTAGATTGAATGTGAAAGTATTTATGTAGTATATTATATTGTTTTTAGTTGAATCCCATCCACCTTTAGTTCAAATTCCTAACCCTTGCATATCTCACTTTAGTCTTAAACCCCATTTCATTTAATTAGTTTTACAAAGAGTCGACCTTCTTTGGAGGTTGATCTTTGAAGAAATCTTAGTCATCCAATCTCAGCCAAAGTTAAGGGTGCATATCATATTCTTAGGAATATTTTAGACCAATAATTATACCACTGCCCACTTCACATGGTCTATGATATAATAACTCCTAACAAGTCTAACCTCCTAACTAATATTCTAGTAGGCTACAATAATTTTAAATAATAAAAATAAGATAATAAATTTCTAACATCCCCCATATTACATTATTTTGTGTACAAAAGAGAACTACAAAAAAATCAAATTTGACATATGCAAGTGCCTATGTAAAAATATCCATAAAATATTCTTTGAAGGGAATGCACTAGAGCTAAATCTAGTTACTCTAAATCTTGTTCTTGAATAAAATTATATTGAACTTCAATGTGCTTCATTCTTTTTTAAAAAAATGGATTCTTGACCAACTTTAGAAAATCTTCATTATCACAATTCAATACTACCGGTTGATTTTTAGGAACACCCATATCTGAAAATAGGTGATGTAACCATATTGATTTGCACATAGATTCTCATGTGACATAATAGTCAACCTCTATCGATGATAATATCAGTGTTTCCTATTTCTTGTTGTGCCACAAGATAGGTTTAGATCCTAGATGAAATACATGTGCAAATTTTGATCTCCTAACATCTATAGATCCAACATAGTCTAGGCATATATATCCTTATAAGAAGAAGTTATCAATTCTTATACTCTAGGTCATACTCCACTATCCAATGAGAATAATACAAAATTCTCTTTGTTTCCTTTTTATGAATCTCCTTAGGTTCCTACATGAACCTTAAATGATAACTCACAATAAATTTGATATCAATCATGTGTTTATTAGGTATATGAGACTCCCAATTTTTAGACATGAAAAATACACCATTGCATTAAATAAATAAATAAATATTATTAAAATAAGTCATACTTGATACAATGAAACCCATTTGTAGGGTATTTTTACAAAAGAAATGTGTCCAAAAGGGGATGACCCCTTTTACAAAATGACTATGGTATTTTCATTTCTCATGCCACAAGCAAGTGCATGGTGGGTTTGTTGTGACCATCGGTTTGAATTGAGTCTTGAGCCCTTTGAGTCCTACACACATGCAAACATGAAATCGTTATTAGCACCTATGTGAAGCATATTAAACAAACTAAAAACAAAAACAAATTGAAATGTAAATGTGCATACTCAAGTCTAGCAACAATTGGACAACATTTTGGTATGTGTCAATATGTCTCCCTCAAATGAGAGGGGAGAAGGGTTATTTATAGAATTCTATAGGAAGAGGGGGTTAACATAGAGGTGATTGGGTATGAAGTGGCAATGATGTGGTACATGGACAAAACCATGGAAATCTAGGGTGTTCCTCTTAGAAGGTTGTGCATCCTAAATTTACATGGGGTAAAAGGAGCCTAGAGAGATGTGAGACAATTTTAAATTCCAAAAATGGCACATGGGGGATGTGCATAGGGACATGTACCTTGGAGGATGTGGTCATAATTTAAAATTTAAAACAATTTCCATGGAGGATGTGAAGGACTAATCAATTAATTGTACATGTTAAATTCACTTTGACTTGGGCTTTTTGTGCAATTTTTAATTCATCCATTTTAGAGGGAAAGGGGATGGGGAACAAAGTGGATTAAATTATGGGAGTCCCAAGGGAATTTTGATGTGGATTTGGGTAGGCCTAGGGATTTGAATAAGATTTTTAAATTAGAGTGCATATCTTCCAGGATTTGGATGAGGGTTGCCTTGGGTTTTGGGGATTTGATTGATATTTTAAAATACTTTTGTGCATGTCCCTTAGAATTTAGTCATGGATTAGAATAGTGATTAGGGTCTAATGAAGGACTTAATGAAGGGTTAGATGGGAAGGGAAGGTTATGAGAAATTTTGAAGGGAATTAGAGAAACAAATGGGAAATTCTTGGAAAATGAGGAGAATTAAAATAATAAAGAAGGGATTAGAAGAATTTAAGAAAAATTAGGAAAAATAGGTATGAATAAAAAAACAGATGAAATGCTTGGGGCTATGGAGTCTGCATTTATAGGCAACTTTGAGTCTGCATTTATAGGCAACTTTCTCACCCAGCAGGCCACTGTAAATGTGAGACTCCCAATACCCTCAGCTTTCGTTGGGAATAAAAACATTAATTTATTTCGCTAGTGCAGTGGACACACGATGACTTTTCCTTATTCTTGCACTAACTCGAAATATGTTTTAAAAAAAAGCAGATGTCCTTCGAGGTAGACTTATTGGTTGTGGTTAACAATGTTCACTTGGATAATGATTCGATTTGATCTTTAATCATAATAGATGACGACGAGACGATGGATAGTTACTAAGAAAGCCACAGAAACCACTGTTTCAGTTTACCGTTTGTAGTGAAATTCCCAGTGGTACTCGAGAAACCCTATCAAATAAAAAAGTAGATAGATAGCCAATTTCATATCAAATAAAAAAGTAGATAGCCAATTTCATGGGAATCTTGTACATTGACCAGAGAGGTCGTGATCACTGATCTAACTTTACCTCTAAGATGGGACCATATAATTATGTATGTGGTGGTGAAACAATAATTCTCAGATTAATGTGACGCCTGGTCATAAATTAATCCACGAAAATAGAATTTGGTGGGCACAATTAACATATAATCCATGCACAGGAGACTAGAATTATTGAATTGGAATAGACCACAGAGTCGATTTATTCCAAAAGAGTTGTACGTTAGTTTAACAAGACGTCATTTGGCCTTTGCTTTTTTGGTCGATACATTCTCTTTGTTCTTTTCGAGCTTTAATCCTTCTAACGGTGACTATTTGTAAATTGTGGCGAGACGTTATCTGCTTCCATTTACATTAATCTTTTACATCGAGGTCAAATATTATCAAGTTATTGGTAGTAGACATGCAAGCAAATTACCTGGCATAATGTCGTTTAAGCAATATGCCTTTCGGTTATAGCATACAATCGGCTTTGTTGACGGTGCACTTTGGAAGTCTAAAGAAGAGGCTTAAATTTTACAAAGGCAGGGTAATACACCATGTTACTCAAGTATAATTAATTATTTATTAGATGGAAAGTATTTTTTATAAGGATTATTTTATATGATTTTGGTCGTGTAGATATTAAAATATATTTTAAGTTTTATCTTTTAATAATAAAGACAATTAAGTAATTTTACATCATAATAAATCAATACTGATAATATATTAATATGAGATCATATTTTTAATATTTAATCATAATATCATAAGAATAAGTAATAGATCAAGCTTAAGTTTTTTTATTCAAATAATTTATTATAATAATGATGAGCATGCTTATTCAAATTATCATAAGATTGGGGTTGACAATATTAATGGGACACTTTTAAAGAGGATTAAAGGAAAAGATATGACAAAGTCCTAGACGATGAGCAATGATTCCCAAAAGATTGGTAAACATTACAATTTTGTATAATATACATACTATCAAGTCTACTAATGTTTGATGTGACTTCCACAGTGTCTGTCCATTACTATTCAAGGGGAGTAATATCAAACTTTTCCAATCAATGCTTGAAGATTGTTGTCTAATAATATCTTGCATCTAAAATCCTTTTTTTTAGAGTTTTTCAAAGAAGTTCCCTTTACACATGCCATTATAAAACTCTATAATCATTCACTTATTTTAATTTTGACCAACCTCTTGTTGACACTTTCTATTTAATCCTACTTGTTACATAACATCATACACTATTGAGGAGGGACAACTGGCTTGAGCAATCTTTATCTTCAACATTATATGATCTATAAAAATTAATTCATTTAGATATTGTAAGATGCCTACATACTCCTCTAGGATAACTTCCACTACTTGCAATACCACATCAAGAAACCCATTGTCTTAACATTCAAGGCCAACTGCCTCATATAGTCTCAAAAGAACATCTACACTGATATGTTTTTTTCTCAATCAACCGAAAATTTCAAGATCATATTCTTGCAAAAGAAGGATCCATCTAGCAATTCTTTCCAATGGATTGGGCTTACTAAAATAATACCTAATGACAACATGGTCCATAACATAGGTAAAATTTTGTTCCAAAGTATATTTTTCAAACTTCTTAATGGCAAAGGTGATGGCTAATGCTTCTTTTTTATGACTACATAATTTGGTTCAACATTACTAAGTTACTTGCTACCAAAAAGATAAGATCATCATGTCCATATTCATCTTATTAAATCAATGTGCTTCCAAGTGTTGTGTTAGATGCATCTATGTAAACATTAAACTGCTTACTCCAATATAAATTCTTCAAAACTAGAGCAATCATCAGGGCCTACTTTAATTTTTTAAATGCAATCTTAACATATTTCTTGGGCTCATAGGGAGTATCCTTCTATAAATAATTGTGTCAATGGTTACACGATATTTAAGAAATTCTTAATGAATTACCTATTGTGTATTGCATGGCCCAAGTACAATTGCAATTTGCTTTTGTTGATAGAAAATGATAATTCCTGACCTTGACAATATTCTAAGCATTTTTTATAATACCTTATTGAAAAACTACATACCTCAATAATCCACCTTTGGAACATCCAAAGATACACTTTGCAAGGTTGAGTGAAGCATTTTTCATCCAAACATTGAAAGAGAAGATAGATAATATATTTTATTCCCATAAACATAAATTCATCTAGAAAAACTCTTGTAGTTACCTTATTTATCGATCACTAAAGTGTTACAGGTACATGGCACAATTTGAATAATATCATTCAATATGAAAGGGTTTCTTATAAATTGGTGAAGGTTATCTACTAGAAAAATTAATCTTGCATGATATAGCATTTATTTATTATTAGATAGACATGGTAAAATATTTATTCTTGTAGTATAGCATTTGTTTACACATTAAACATTATCACCAACTCTACTTGATGTTCCACCCAATTAGCTTGTCGTAACTCATAACTAAAAGTGAATGAATATATATTTACAAAGAGAAAAAAGTAACCCTCTTTTCCTTGATATTTTAGTGCAACCATAAAGTTCCCTTTCCATAGCTAATTATATATCTCTTCCTCATGTAACTATCATGGGATATTAGTTAGAACATGGTGGGAAAAAATAAAAATAATTTTATTAATCTAGCATTGACATTTGATTAAATCAACATAGGTTATAACCATGCAAACTTAGTTAAAATCATATTTAAATATAAGTTATTGATTAGAACCATAGATATTGGTTATAACTAATATTATTGTTAGAAATCAATGCTTTGATGCTTTGCATTATGAACTGATAAGTATTTAAATATTTAGAATTCCCATTTTAAGCATAACAACCTCTTAAGCAAACTTGCAACTATGTGTATCCTATACTACATGCATATGCCTTGTGAGGGGTGGTTATACCACTTGCCACTTCACATGGGCTATGATGTAATAACTCCTAACATACCCCCCTTATTACATCATAGTCATAGCTCTATTTCTAGCTTATGACCAAAAATAATTTCTAGGGTGATGCTAGAATCTATAGATTTGAGAGAGAAATTTCCCCCCTTAATGTAGACTTTCTACTATGATACTTAGGAGTGTTGGGTTCCACTAATCATGCACTCCAAAAACAAACTTATTACAAATACTCATTCAATACTTTCTTTTAGAATTCAATGTCGGAATTATATATTTCCTTAAGTCTCTCCAAGTGAAGTATGTGCTACCCATGCATACAATGTTTATTATTAACTTGATTGGTCATCAATTTTTGCCTTACATGTGATGGAAAGAAGGTTTTTTAAGGCTTATTATATTGGTTTACCTTCTTTTACTTTTCATTTCTTTCATAGTGATCAAGTTGTAGATTATTTACAACTTCTCCTTTTATCATAACTTTTTTGATATGATAAATAGGATGTATATTTTGAATACAATCTTTAGCATTTATATGTACTTATTTTATCCCTTTGAATGATCCTATAGCTGCTATAATTATTCCTTGAATAAGAATATGAAAAGCTATCAAGTTCTCTATAGTCAGACAATTTGGATTTGTCTCTTTCAGTCATTATAAAAGATCTGAACATCTTAGGCACTTCTCCATAACACACCTATCCCTAGGCATCTAGCCCAATCACAAGGAAGAGTGAAAAATTTGAACCTATTAGAATATACCCAAACCTGCTAAAGGCACATGGATGCTAATACTATGGAATAAATTAGGGTCGAACACATCAACACAATAGAATCTAAATAGTTGATATGGGTATAGCTGGAAAGTGATGCCCATGCTTAGCACTCACCCTTGTCAGACCTACATTCAATTTTTTATATAATGATTATAGCTAACAAAAAAGGAATGTAATCTTATAAATAGCTCAATTACCTCTATAATATGGTCAAATATTTAGTACCTAATGTATATGTTGTGTAATTGTTGTCGCATAAACAATACAATTAAGTGTCATTTGACCTCTATCAAATAAATATCATAGAATTTATGGGACTATGAGTTACACTTTTTGATGCATTTATGTTTATTCTTGATAAATGGTGAATTCTATTAAACTAATTATTTTTATTTGGATAGTTGTTTGGATTGATTTTTACTAAGTACCTAGAATACTTAAAACGATCTAAATAAAGTTACATTCCATGATGTTTTATTCATTAGCTAGTCTATTAGGTCTGGTTTGAGGTTGAATGTGAAAGCATTTATGTAGTATATTCTATTATTGGTAGTTGAATCCCATCCACCTTTAGTTAAAATCCCTAACCCTTCATCATTTTATAACCCTTGTATCTCTCACTTTAGTCTTAAACCCCATTTAATTTAATTAGTTTTACAAGGAGAGGTTGATCTTAGAATAAATCCAATTCATCCAATCTTAGCCAAATTTAAGGGTTCATATCATCCCCTTAGGTATATTTTAGACCAAGAATTATACCTCTTCCCACTTCATGTGGTCTATGATGTAATATCCTAACAAGTCTAACCTCCTAACTAATATTATAGTAGGTTAAAACAATTATAAATAAGAAAAATAAGATAATAAAGTTCTAACATCTCCCATATTACATTATTTGGTATACAAAATAGAACTACAAAAAAATTCAAATTTGACATATACAAGTGCCTTTGTAAAATTATCCATAAGTTGTTCTTTGAAGGGAATGCACTAGAGCTAAATCTAGTTACTCTAAACATGTTCTTGAATAAAATTACACTAAAATTCAATGTGCTTCTTTATTTCATAAAAAAAATTTATTCTTGACCAACTTTAGAACATCCTAATTGCCACAATTCAATACTATCGGTTGATTTTTAGCAATGACCATATCTGAAAATAGGTGATGTAACCATATTGATTTGTACATGTCCTCATGCAACATAATAGTTAATCTCTATGGATGATAATGCCAATGTCTCCTATTTATTTTGTCATGCCACAAGATAGGTCTAGATTCTAGATGAAATACATATGCAAATGTTGATCTCTGAACATTTATAGATCCAAAATAGTCTAAGTCTATGTATCCTTACAATAAAAAATTATCAATTCTTATACTCTAGGTCATAATCCCCTATCCAACAAGCATAATGAAAAAATTTCTTTCTTGCCTTCCAATGAATCTCCCTAGGTTCCTACATGAACCTTAAATGATAACTCACAATAAATTTGATATCAATCATGTATTTATTAGGTATATGAGACTCCCAATCAATTGACAATAAAAAGTTCCAAATACTTATGGTAAATCATCATATCGAGACAATTGTAAACATTACTCCATTAGTGTTGCTTTTGACTTACATTCTATCATCTAATAATTTTTCAAGCAATGTCTTGGTATACTTCATCTATGAGACCATAATATGATTCTACCCTTTTCATACCTCTAAGCCAAGGAAATAGTGTAGAAGTCCAAGATTTTTCATACCAAAATGTGTTTCCAAGTCATTCTTCAAAATATTCACCAAATCCTCAAACTTACCAGTGATGACCAGATAATAAATATATGAAACAAGTATCACTATCTCAAAGCCAACTTTCTTAATATAGAGATTTGTGTTAGAGGGAATTCTAGTGAAACCATGTTGTAATAGGTGATCATCATTTTTTATGTGCTAGGCTTTGGGAGCCTGCTTCAATCCATATAATGCCTTGATAAATATACAAACCTTTTGATGTTTCCCATTGACAAAAAATTCTTTAGGTAGTGTCATCTACACTTATTTTATATCACAACTATGGAAAGTACTTTTGATATCCAGTTGTTGATGTTTCCAACTAACTATGCTACCAATGCATAAATTACATGGGTGGTCTTAATATTTACTATGGGAGTGAATGCCTCTATTGAGTGGTAATTTTTCCCAATTGCAAAATCACCATCACAGTTAGGATTTTTATTAGAAAACCCTCTCTTGCAAAGAAATAGAAATTTCTCCAAGGTTCCTTTAATATGTGCTTGTATGTTAGTAAAAATATATCAAATAAGTGCTAGGAATACCTTAGTGATTGCAACTAAAATGTTAACAAGGGGGATGTATTGGTATTGCTTTGTTGTGCTATGTTATTGATTGTTCATGAAACTTAAACGAAAATAAAACGTGATTGTAATTGACCCTCATATGACCATGATGTAAAGTTGAAGTTCATTTTATCTTGAATTAATATAGATATATTTTATCTTCTCTTGTTAAGAAGATTTTAAACAAGTTTTATATTCCTTAAATATTGCTTTGATCATGAAACGAAAGATTAAAATTTATCTCTAAAATGTGAAACTTAAATGATGATTGGATTCATTTTAGCTTGCTTGGTGAATGAAAAGAAAATAATCTACATGACTAACTTTAGAATGTAATGGCCTTGAAATGCCATATAAATTACCCCTTTTTAACAAAATTGTAATTTTCATAAAGAGAAGTTAATTTATTACTTAAAAATAAAATGCAAAGCTTAAATGTGAGAATTTCTAAATGTAACCTAATATAATAGAAGCTGCATTTGTATGATCCGAACTAAAATAGGTGGTAATCTTCTAAGGAAATGAACCAAAATCCATGTTTCTAAACCTTCAACAGTGCAACCATTAAAATGCATTAAACGCTGTATATAAGCCTAAAAAAATGGAAGAGAAAGATAGACTGTTAGTTCAAAATATTCAAAAAATATCTCCTCCGATTTTGCTTACAAGGTGCAAGTTTTTGCAGTATTTTGCATTAAAAATAGAAAAATATAGTACTTATTTTACACAAAATTTATAGCCCCTTGTAACAAAAAGTTCTAGCCCTGTCCACTGCTTCAACGTTGTATTTAAAATTTTGATAAAACTTTTAGGTTCCTTCTATTTGGCTTCATTTCTAACTTTGTTCGCTTTGTTTGCATCTGTATATCCTTCAACAAAAAATCACTTCATCCTTTCTATATTTAGCTTCATAACGCTCCACTCCCTTTGTAACCATCATGCTTGATGGTTTAAATTCATTCTTGGTAACACCTATTCCTACGCTGGCCATGTTGTGATGTATCATTTACATGCCATCATCCTTTTATCCTTGCCAATAAGTCTTTCCCTCTCACACTTGGATTTTCTTTCCTTCAAATGATATTCTATGCATTGGTAATTTCGATATCGATAACTATCATCTCAACAATTTACCTGACATCGCTTGCCCAAACCTTTTTTGCCCTGTAATCATTTTTCTCATCACTTCTCCAATGTGCTTGTATCATAATCAAATCAACATATTTGCAATGAGAATTAACATTCTCATCAACTTTTTATGGTAGCGCATTCTATTTCATACTTATAATTGTGTTTCTTTTGACTCCCATACATGCTTTGACAGTCAATAATAATAAACATTTATGTTAATATTAGATCGGGTATATTAGATACAATTGCTTTAGGTACATACTGATTTGAATATCAAGTGCTTACATGAATTGTAGTTAAATAAAATAGATGGAATGTTGGCATAACCCAACGGTGTCTGTAGAACTCATCATCCAATATGAGGAATGAATTCTAATCAACATGCCTATTGTTTAACTCCTGCAACTTCATCGCTCAACTAGGTCTTGATTTCTGCATTCGGTTACTCCCTAGCACATAGTTTAATTTATTTAAATCACTATCTATATCACTGTGAATGACCTTCATTGATATTTTTTTCCATGTCCAACTGTGTCTACATACACATCACCTTTTGGGGATTCCCTTCGTCAATGCACCAAACATAATTGTACCTTACTCATCATGAATTTCCTCCACAATACTCAAATACATCATACCAACTTAATTTCAGTGCTTGGGAGGCCAACTAATCTTCCAGTTTCTCACTCCTTCAAAATTGAGCACTTTGTGGATAGTTCTATGGATGCCACGAGACCTGCGTTTTAGTTTTCTTCTACATCTAACTTCATTTTCACATTGATCCATTCTTCATCCTTTCAGTAATGAAATTTTCATCATTATTTTATCCAATGCCTCCCTATTGGGATTTTACGCAATCGAGTATGACATCAAGACTCCCCTATTTCGCTTATGGATTGTAAGCTATGGATTTGAAAACCTTCGATCATCTCCTACATTCTATCCTTGATGAAACTCGCTTAGATATCGCCTTGCATCTATTTTAGACACATGGACTCCGAATACCTGGCTTCTATTCTGGTGTGTATCTCATGCGTTGACACCTACAAGCTGCAAGAATCGTCTATCTTGTCGTAGTCCACATATCTGCTTCCATAGATTTTTTTTCCTATGGTAATTTGATTCTCAACATATGCCATATCACCACGTTCATCTACTTCCACCAATATCCATGGTCCCACTGAGTCTAGACAGACCAATCCATCCATGTCACCTTGTTGCATCACATATGGGCTACCCATATCCATCTTGAATATCATGTTGTTTCTACCAACGTGTGTTAGACCACCTTGTTACCTACAATATCATCCTAATCTATCTCACACTCGTAGTCCGCCATATGTCATAGATCCAAGAATGGAGCCTAGGTGTAGGTCATCGCTATCCAATCTCTCCTCGTCAACACAAGTCTCGATCCATGGTTCGTGGTAACTTGCATGCAAAATTTATATATTAGAAAACATAAGGCCAAAGTATTAATTAAAACCAAATCCTTTCATATAAACCAAAAACAAAATAATGAACAATCACACCCTTGTCTTTTTATTTTTTATATATGTATATATTTTTATTTTTATTATTTTATTACATATATATAGATATATATAGATATATTTCAAATAAATCAATGTTAACTATTAAAAATCAAAATAAAATAAAATAGAAACTTTAAACTTAACATTAAAATTTTAAAACAAAAAATTTAGACCTATCACCCTAACCTAAAACACAAAACATTGGAACATAAATTTAAAATAAAAAATCATCAAAACTATCAGTCAAAAACAACCAAAATTCCCAAAACCAAAATTTAAGGTGGGTTCCAAAATTTGGGGCATGTTGTGCAATGGCCACAACAAATGGTGACTCTGCTAGGAAATGCTCCTAAGCATTTCAGATGCAGAACCCAGTTCTCGAAAAAAAAAAAAACCAAAGACTAGAAAATAAACCATCTAGCAACCTCCAAGAAGGTGGAGTAGATAACTTCAAATGAAAACATATGAACACTTTTCTTTAGCTTAATGTGTGTGTGAACGTGATTTCATTTTACATGCTTGAAAACCATTCGAACTCCATCACCTGATTAGCATTTAGACTATAGAAATACTGCTCATTAAAATAAATTTCTTTAGATAGAGCCCTACTACCAGTCAAGCGTTTATAGCCCCGGTAGAGTTTATCTAAATTACCCTTGTGTTTAATTGATATTTTTGTAATGCCTTTTTTTAACAAGCTTTGTCTAGATAGATCCCTTCTGCCAGTCAGGATTTTATAGCCCCGATAGAGTTTATTCAAACCTGGTGACTGATTTTAGCATGTTTGTCTTTGCTTACCTTTTCTTTAATGGCTTTGCAAAATTTTATGAACCATATGGATTAGAAAGTATTTAAAATGGAGCGTGTTTTTTTTTTCTTAATTTGCATACCAGAATGATTTCATCCTTCAATATTTCAAAGCATGCCCCTTAATATGATGTGTTTTTGTGTATCTTTAGCAAACTAATTCAGTATTACAAAATTCACAATCTTAGTCCTAAAATATAGGAATGATCACTAAACAATTTCATCCCCTTTTCCTTGATCCATGTGATAGGCAAATCATCCTTCATGACAAAGGAACACAAAAATGGTCAAGAGGCCATAAATTAGTAACTATCACAAAACATCACCTCAAACAGAGGGGCCAACCCAAAATGCATACTCGAAAACTAAGAAAGAAAAAACAAAACTTGGCAAACCCAAAAATTAGGTACAAAGCCCAAAAACAACAAAATTAAAACAAAAGCAAGAAAACCAACACTATATACAATATGTAAAAGACGATGTAAAATTCAAACCATCATTTCCCTAGATCCCAAACACGATTAGCACATTTTAAAAGACATATAACATGATATGCATCCCAATTTTTAAAAAAATCCAACCAAAGTAAGATTAGACCAAACAATATAACAACCCTCATTTTGCCTCTCTCACCCCACCAATTTGATTCCATGAGATTAACAATTCAATGTTGAAATGATTCATTCAACTTGCAAGTGCGTACATGATTTTCAATTATCTTTTGCTTGTTTAATGTGGTGTATATTTCAAAACCTGATTCATCATTCTGACTTAAGTTCTTGATTTCACAAGCATACAGGGTTTCCTTCAAATAGGAAGCTATTTCTGAAAATTTTGAAACCAAGTCATTAACTACATCTTTAGGCCAATAAATATTAAGCAATAATTTGCAAGCATCTAGGATATCTATTAAATGAGGATCATTATAGATTTTTATCCTGGATTCCATTATAAATTATTGATGAATTCAATTCAACAACTCATGCACATATACTTATGTTTCATTCATAAAAGTAATCTTATTAGCGGTGGGAGTAGAAATCAACTCTAGTTCTTTGTTAACCTCCAATGGAATTTCATCATTGATAATATTTGAATCCAATAGGTAATTAGGCAAGCTTTTACCTAGAGTTTGAATTGTGGAACATAAAAGGTGAGATTATACCTTTTATACATTTCCATTTACCAAGACTTGGTGAGGATTTGTAATTTCCTCTTCTCCCTCATGGTCTTTATCATTGTCATCATCTTGTAGTCCTTTACCTTCATCAATGACCTATTTTTCAAACACACCAAGATTAGGCACCTAATAAAAAGTATGTCCATCCTTTTCAAAACATAACTCTTGTTGATCAAACAAAGCAATATTTTCTTTTGGATGAATAGAAAATTATAATTTCTTGTTAACCACCAATGGTATTTCTTGATTTGAATCTTCAAGACAACCATGTGAATTTGCACCCAACTTTTCAGTATTCAAGAATGAAAGAGTAGATTTTACCTCTTCCTCATCTATAACAGATGAATAATAGGAAATATTTACCATTTCTTCCTCTTCTATTTTAGCAAGGTGTTCCATAAACTCATATTCAAAATGATCAAATTTTGGAAACTTATCTATTTCTAAAATGGGCATGCCATTTTTTTATTTTAGAGGAATTGCAAGATATTTTATAAAGGTTTCAACGTCCTGCATATCAAGTGAAATAGAAATTTCATCGATAGGAGTGTGAGAAATAAATAATTTCTCATATCTTCCCCAACCATTGTAATAATTATCATATTCTAAAATCAAAGGATGAGATTCCATCCCTTCTTTCATTTCTTCCTAGTCATTATTTTGAGGATGTTGAAGGTTTTGATCATCAATTTTAATTGTCTCATCCAAATTTATGTAAGAATTTGATTTGTCATATGTTTCAAAATTAGTCCACTCGAGGACCCCTCCACTATCTAAAATAATATCACTTTTATTATCTTCTACCTTTGTCTCATGAGGATAATTTGTAGAATTATAAAGATATACATCTTAAGGCAATTGTTCTTGTAATTATGCAATGTTTCTTTTAATATTTAGAACTAGCCTTTGCAACTTGTCCTACATATCAGGTGAAGTGATTGCTTCATTTGAATGTGTGGAAAAGTCCTTCCATTTATTCCACCAATAATAATGATCTAAAACTAGGGTGTGACATTCAACCACTTCTTCACAATAATTAAATTCAACAATGGATTACTTTTCAAACTCACCTTCATCCACTTTTGAGGGCTCAATTGTTTCTAAAAGTGGATCAATTCATTTTCTATGATTATCCCAATCCTCACTTGTAAATAAGGACTCTAAGCCTTCTATTTCTAGCTTGTCACAACTTGGCTCATGTTGGCTTTCTTGATCATTATAATGATTGTCTTCTAAAAACAAGTGATGAAATTCTATCGTGTCTTCTGGCGACTCTTTAGATTCATCTATTGATTCTCCCTCAAATTTACTTCCAACCACTTTTGATGGGTCAAGAGTTTCTTCGGTGGGATCAATCCTTACATTGAGATTTCTATGATTGTTCCAATATTCCTTTGTGAATAATTACTATAAGCCTTTCATTTCTCTTTAATCATTACTTGGAATATGTTGGATTTCTTGATCATCCACTTTAACAATTTTATTCAACTCTATCAAAGGTCCTATCCTATCACATATTTAAATATTAGTTAGATCTAGGACTCTTCCATTATTTGAAGGCTTATGCATTTATACATCCTCATTGGTGAATATTGGCTTTGAAACTTGCACCTCCTCTTGGATGATATCTAAGGTGGTTGTAATATTTGGACATTCAACTTTGTCCCATTGATTGCTCACATTAGACATCGTTAAATTCAAGGGTGCCATATTGGATGGTATATGATTTGGAGCCTTAAGGTTAAGTAATGATAATCTACCCACATCAACCCATTTCAGAATCCATCATTGATCTACTTTTATTACCTCATTTTAGGCACTAGGCAAGGATGGATTTTTAACGACTATCCCTAGAAATGTAGAATTTAAGGGGTCTAAGGCTTCCATGTATACTTGAATGGCTTCTTCCTTTGAAATTATGTAATGTGTTCCCATTTTGGTATACAACCTATGTAATATATCATTGAATTGACTTGTTGATTCATTAGGTTCTTTAAAAATAGAGATAAATTGATTTAGTATCATAATTAGGTCTACTAGATTTTTATTAAAATGATTGAGGAAAATTACCTCTAGTTTGTGAATCTCATTCACATACAACTTGTTTCTTCTGAAAATTGGTTACAATATATAGAGCTTGATCTAACAGATCATAGCTCAACATGGATGATTTGAATGATCTCCAAGTTTAGAAGATACTAACCTATATCCTTTATTCTCTCTAACAATGCTAACATAACCCTAAAACATAGTTACGTAGGAATAAATATTAATATCAAATATTAAATTCCAACATTCTCCCCCTTGATGCTAAAGATACTCATGCAATAGTTATTTAAGCATCACAAAGTTGGAAGAAAACATTTCTCTTATGTTTCCTCCAATTTTGAATCAAGAAATCAAAATTTGCAAAAAACTTGTGGTGGCACTCCTTCCACTTGTCATGTTGAATCTCCTTCATCTTTGATGTTGCTCCTCCATAACACAAATTATTGAGTGTCTTATTTTTTTTATTAATTCCCCCTTCAACAAAAGTATCTCCTCTTATGGTTTTCAACAACTACTCTCTTACATCATTATGGTCTTTAAACCATGCTCTCACATTTTGATCTTCTTTTACATATTCAATACTAAACAATACTCCACATGAGTATTTACAATTAATCATCTCACATAGATGATTATACCATACAACTCTTTAACATATTTCCACACAAAAAATCATAATAAATATGGCCATATAATGACCAACTACATATGCAACATAAAGTTACTCCTCACACAAATATTCTCTCAAAACAATGACTTTATAATAATCCTTCTCCCAAGGAATTTTGAACACATCATTTTGATCCATGTGACCCAAGGTCTCCATAATTGTATTCTCTCCAAGAGGACTCTTCATCAAAGTTATCTCAATGATACAATCGCCTCTCAGTAATGTTTTTGTAAAACATTCGTATTTATTTTCATTCCTGCTCACAAAAAACAAATCATTAATCATAAAACATTACCTTTAGTATGAGTAGATTTGGTGCTTCCCATAAAGCTATTTTGTATCAGTTATCCTTCATTGTATGTTGCTTCAAGATCAATCATCAACTCTTCACTAAGAGTTCTCCTCCTTTGTTCAATCCATATTGGTGTGTTGAAACACCATTTATTCAAGCAATCATACATTGTTGCCTTTTCAAGACAACTATTTTCCTGCAATGTAGTCACTCCAAGTGAGTGATCTGTAGCCACAATTGCCTCTTCAAGACAATTCTCAATCTCCTTTGATGATGCCTCCATTACATCATGAAGTCCATTAATGACTATCTCACTATTTTCTATCTCCTCCTTGAGATAGTCTTCCTCATCATTATCTTTTTCTTTCATTATCTCATCCATGAGATAAGATTCATCATAGAGCATGAAAATTATGCCCTTCATCTCTTCTTTCTCTTCTACACTTGGGAAATCATCCCACATAACTTCATTTTCTCTCTCAAAAGAGCACACATCCATTCCAAGTGAATGGTATTCAAGATAAGTGATCCAATGGTCTTCCATGAACATTGCTTCTCCATCATCATCCCACAAAACTTCTTTATTCTCGGTCATGATAATTGTATGTGCATTCTCCAAAATACACTCTCCATTTGTCTCTTCCATGAGATATTCTTCATCATACCTCTCTTCAATGATAATTGTACAAGGCTCATTTTCATCCTCTTCTCCATAAATGGATTCTTTACTCTTTTCAACACAAGGATTTGCTTCAAATATATCTTCCTCTTCAAGAAATAATTCTCCATTACAAAGCATGTCTTCATATGAGTCTTTACAAGACTCTTCAAAAACTCCTTCAAAAGGATCTAATTGAGAAACTTCTTCAAGGAAGCAAGGCTCCTCCTTGCTTAAACAATCTTCATGATTGTAACACATGGCTTTATGGGTGTCCTCATCAAACCCATAAGCATCCTTCAACACTTGACATGCCATTGTAGCTGATCTATAATTGGCTATGAGAGGGAAAACACTCTTTTCAATTCCTCTCCTCAAATCCATAAGGGCTAAGCAATTTTCATATTGCTTCCCTTTCAACTCTTTTCTCTCCTCTCCTTGTAGCTTGTTCCAAGTGGGTTCTTCATATCCTTCTTCTACAATGCTCCAGAGGTCTTTTTCCATCAAAAAGGTTTTCATATTTATGCTCCAATAAGCATAATATTCTCCATTGAAACTTGGAACCTTCATGTTTTCCATCACAAGACTTAGCTCTACAAAATTCTAGCTCAACAAATCTTTTATTCTTTAAGAACGTTCAACTCCACAAACAAGGCAAGATGCATATAAACAAAGAAAATTACAGATTTAGATCGAACCACATGCTGTCAATTCTCTCATGCAGATCTTGCTCTTCTTCCATAGGATCACCTATTTCCTCAATGGAAAAATTGTCAGCTACAGAATCACTGTCATCACTAACAATTATGATTTTAGGTGAATGTGGTTCTGGTTCCACTCGCTCAACAGAATCACTATCACTAAGACAAATGATTTTAGGTTCCTGTGGTGCTACTTCAATAGATACAGACTCCTCAGGTGCATAATCTTGATCCTCACTATCAATTGGAGTAGGTCCACTATCAAAAGAGTTATCTTTGGAATCTTCGTCGTAACCAGCGTCAGGTACTCTCTGGTTTGCAATTACAAAATTTTGAAGCTGACTCAAGACGGTATTGAGACCATACAAATGCACTCTTTCATCAAATGCTTTAGGGGTCTCTCTATACAAAAGAGAACGAAGAGCAAAATAACATCCATTTGATCTTATCATAAGTCTTCTTACTAGGCCCCTCTCAAAAATCAAATTTAGGCCCCTGAATGGGGTTCCAAGGGCAGCACCCCTGGCGTGTTAAACTGGCACACCGGAAGACTCTTACAATCGCGGACTACTTCTTACAAGTTTTTGAAGTTTTCAAAAAAAAAACTTATTACAAAGTTTTCAAAAAAAAACTTTTTATGTTTATTGTAAAAGTCTAATAATTTTAATCATAATTTAATTAATAATAAAATAAATTTTAATAAAATTAAAACATATTAATTTTATTAAAATACATATTAAATTATTAATAAAAATATTAAAAAACTATTAAAAATTTTTACAAAACAATTGTTTTTGTTCACCTATATAGCATTCCGTGAGGTTTGAAACCTCGACCTCTCCTTCGGTGAAGATTTTTACCGCTAGGCCCTCGACCATTCGGGCTAGTAGGCTAATCCAAAAGGAACAGGAGACACACCCCCTTTAAAGACTTGACATGGCTTCCAAGGTAGCTCAATGGTGTCTCGTCCGATGGCACCTCTCCCTTTCGATCAACGTGCTGCTTCCTCCCAGTAGTGGTATGTTCACACCTCAGTGACACTTCCAATTAGGTGATGCCTATGTTTTCTGCTCAGGTTGTGCATGTGTCCACCGCTCAGGTGGCACTTTTTTTTGTTTCTTTATGGCACCCTCCTCAACCAAAAACATTAAATAGCTCTCCTTATTTCTATGCATAGGTGGACAACATCTGGTTCAAGGCGTCAATAGAGACAAGTGTTTAGAGGGCAAAATCTCACCAAAAAAGAAGTAAAATAAAATTTTAATCCGACCAATCCTCCTAAAATCTTTTGCATATGAAGATCATGCCATTAGATCACAGATCCAATGTGAGCATTGATAAGGAACAATAGCTTCAATTTGTTTCTATCGTCAATATTTCATGCCTCGAAACCTCTCCATACCACTATAATTTTCTCTCATCCATTCAGATGCAGATATTTTTAATAGCAGACGTCCTTTTTAATTCAGAATTTCATGATGGAAAATA
The DNA here is from genome assembly GCA_028583015.1 of Wollemia nobilis. Taxonomy (NCBI): domain Eukaryota; kingdom Viridiplantae; phylum Streptophyta; class Pinopsida; order Araucariales; family Araucariaceae; genus Wollemia; species Wollemia nobilis. The sequence goes on from JAQPPZ010016856.1 coordinate 6,541,160, forward strand.
AATTTACTAACGATTTTCAGCTATCAAATCAAACACACAATTATATGTAATGTTGTCTGCTTTGCTTCTCCGCTCTCTTCTGTTGTTTCAAATTACAACCAAGCAAATCATCCACTCACAAAGCATCCTCTGTTTTTGAATGCTTGCATTCACATCTGATCTATCACATGCTCACTCTATCACATACTTATTTTAAAATAAAAATAGTGCCTTCGTATGTATAACTTCTATATATACAAGCCAGCTACACGACGTCCTCATGCTAGCCTTCAAACACAACTTCTATGCACCTTACAGACTGAACTCACTTTAACAGTGATGGGCAATCAGGTTTGCATCATTTCTACTCAGCTCTGATACCAAATGTGAATCTCATTCACATACAACTTATTTCTTCTGAAAATTGGTTACAATATATAGAGCTTGATCTAACAGATCATAGCTCAACATGGATGATTTGAATGATCTCCAAGTTTAGAAGATACTAACCTATATCCTTTATTCTCTCTAACAATGCTAACATAACCCTAAAACATAGTTACGTAGGAATAAATATTAATATCAAATATTAAATTCCAACATAGTTGATCCCAAGAATTGATAGAACTTGTAGGTAAATTGAGGTACTAGTCATAAGCAAATTCATCTAATGTAAATTAAAACATGTTACAAGCAACATATTTATGCATAATTTACAATTGAATTAAAGTGTTCTTATATGCCTAAATATGTTCCTCAGCCGATTCTATTCCATCATGCCTAAAATATCTATAGGCACATGATGTGAAGGCCCAAGTATGTTTAAAGGATTGAAATAACCACCTATCAAGGATGCCATTCTTGTTGGAGTGAGAATTGCCATTTGTGGACCTTAAATAATATAACTTTAGCACCAACTTTGTTAATCCAAGAAATATATCTTACAAAGAAACATGAAATGACTAACAATCCTCAAATGTTTCACATATAAATCATCATGTTTATCAACCAAAATATATGCATCAATTAAACCATAACATTAAAGAACATTCTCAAATTTGTAAAAGGTTAGTATCAATGCATCATCAATTAGAGAATGTTTGAATCAATGAAAGTGATCACATGTAAACAAAACTTTGTTAGTTAAGACCAATGCCTTCAAATAACTCTTTCAAGTAACATGAACAAGTTAGCATTTTAGTAGTAATAAAGTAAACCAATTCAAGCCCTCCTTCTAGCACCAATTCTATTGAGTGGTAATTTTACCCAATTACAAAATCACCATCACAGTCAGGATTTTGATTAGAAAACCCTCTCTTGCAAAGAAATAGAAATTTCTCCAAGGTCCTTTTACGTAATATTTTCTTGTATATTTGTATGTTTTGTTGACGGCTTTGTTTACTAACCCTTGTCAATGAGTTTTAGTTTGATTCCCCATGGGGTGTGTTAACCCACCCATATTTTTTTTTATTGTAAAAGCTTTTATCTTAATTTAATATAAATTTGCTTTTTTCATCAAAATAAAAGGTATCAAATAAGTGCCATGAATACCTTAGTTATTGAAGGGAAATTGTTAAGAAGGGACATGTGTTGGTATAGCTTTATTGTGTTATGCTATTGATTGTTCATGAAACCTAAAAGAAAAAAAATGTGATTGTAATTGACCCTCATATGACCACGATATAAAGTTGAAGTTCATTTTATCTGGAAGTATTTTAGATAGATTTTATCTTCTCTTGTTAAGCAAATTTTAAATAAGTTTTATCTTCCTTAAAAATTGCTTTGAGCATGAAACAAAAGATTAAAATCTATCTCTAAAATGTGAACCTTAAATGATGATTGGATTCATTTTAGCTTGCTTGGTGAATGAAAAGAAAATAATCTACATGACTAACTTTAGAATGTAATGGCCTTGAAATGCCATATAAATTACCCCTCTTTAATGAAATTATAATTTTCATAAAGAGAAGTTAATTTATTGCTTAAAAAATGAAATGCAAAGCTTAAATGTGAAATCATGTAAAACTTTGAAACTACAAAATTAATTTAAAATTGTGACCTTTATAAATTTATGGAATTTTGTATTTGCTTCAAAATAAAATCAAAATTACTCTAAATGAAAAATTAAAGCTTATTCTTAGAATCCGTCCATTTATTTTTGGAGTTCTAATTTGTTTTGTATTTTTTATTTTATCTACAAAAGTTTAAAAAAAGAAGAAAAAAGATAGGGTTATATAAATAAAAATAAAAATATGGAATATGGACCATAATATTAAAAATGTTAAAGATAAACTACTATCATTATAATGCTACCCTATCTTGCAAAACTAGAGATGTGAGAGATTTTGAATGTAACCTAATCTAATTGAAGTTGCATTCGCATGGTCCAAACTAAACTAGGTGTAATCTTCTAAGAAAATGAACCAAAATCTATGTTTCTAAACCTTCAACAGTGCAACCATTAAAATGCATTAAACATTGTATATAAGCCTAAAAACATGGAAGGGAAAGATAGACTGTTAGTTCAAAATATTCAAAAAAATATCTCCTCCAATTTTGCTTACAAGGTGCAAGTTTTTGCAATATTTTCCATCAAAATGTTGGACATTTGAGGTAATTTGAGGTATTTTATGTTGTCATTTATGTCACATGGATCATTGATGTCACATGGATCACATTTGGTTTTGGTGGCCAAAATATTTCATAAATAAGCATTTATGATATTTTGGAAAGCATGGCTATTTACAAGGTTTTTATGAAAACCAAGACAGGCAAAATAAAAGGTTTCATTTAAAACTATGGTGGGCTTTTGTGGAAAGGGCTTTTCTTAAAATCCAAGGTGCAATTTTATTTCATCGAAAAATGACCTCCGGTGATGAAGATATTGAAGTTTAAAGTTTAAGTTTAAATTAATGGAGGGTCGACCTATGTGCAATTAATGGAGGTTGGCATGCATATATATATATATATATATATGTAAAGGTTTCAATTTATTTCGGAATATGGGCATATTATATATCGTCGAAAAGCTTATTTCAAGGGCTATTTGAATAACTTCTTTAGAAGAATAAATAATATGTGTGTAAAGAGATATTTCTAATTTTGCAAAACGGTTCCAAAAGTGAAGTTTGCCTTGTTCTTTTTCAAGAGGATTAATTCTTTCATGAGATGACAAGGTATGCAATATTGTGATTTATTTTACTTTATGGTATAAATGGTTTTGGGAGTGAAAATTTTATGCAATGTTTGATTTATTTTATTTTATGGTACAAGTGGTTTTAGGAGAGATAAGGACGTTATGCAATTAAAGGCCTTGGTGATGATTATTGAAAAGTGGAGTAATGTTGATTATTTTGTGATCTACTAACCCTTGTGAAGATTGGCAAAAGAATTTTGTGATTGTGGCAGATTTACAAAGAGGTTTTTTCATCTTCATAAAAGGTATGGGTACATTCTCATATTGATTGTTTATGGTGGTTGATTTCTGAAATATCATTGGAGGGAAAAGGATTATTTATGGTTTCCTTTTCTAAAGTGGTTTGTTGAATGCTTCAAAGTTTTCTAAATTGAGAGTTGTGTCTAAACATTGTTTGATAAGCATAGTTGTTGAAGCCCATTAGTTGTGAAATAACTTGAGTTATAAAATAACATGAGTATCATTGTTATGTGATATTTGTGGTTGAGCATTGTTGGAAATATTTGAGTTGGTTGATACATACTTGGACTAGGGTTGTGTGAGAAAGAGTTATTCCTTGTGATGATTGGTTGAGTTGAGTTGATTGAGCCTAGTCAAGTGATGTGTGAAGTGATTTTTCAAGTTCTATGAAACAAACTATTCCATCATTCTATGTTGAGTTGATATTAATGTTAGAACATATTGAGTCTCTAACAATTCTCTTTATGGTTCTATAATACTTGAATTGAGTTGAGGTTGATTTGAGTTGAGATTGAGATTAGAACATATTGAGTCTCTAACAATTCTCTTTATGCTTCTATGAATTGATTTGAGTCGAGTTGAGATTGATTTGGTTTGAGAGCGAGTTTAGAACATATTGAGTCTCTAAAAATTATCTTTATACTTCTATGAGTTGAGTTGAGATTGATTTGGGTTGAGAGTGAGATTAGAACATATTGAGTCTCTAACAATTCTCTTTATGCTTCTATGAAATTAATTTGAGTTGAGATTGCCATTCCTTATTGATTTCATTTTGAGTACTACTTGAGCATGATTGATTGATCCTTTGAGAAGGCCTTTGGGATAGATTTGAGGACAGTGTTTGGACAAGTTCTTAGTGAGCTTGTTGGAGAATATTTGGGTAAGTCATTTGTGAGCTTGCTAGAGCATATTTGGACAATTTCTTAGTGAGATTTCTAGAAAAGATTTGGGAAAGTTCTTGGTGAGCTTGCTAGAGCATATTTGGGCAAGTTCTTGGTGAGATTTCTAGTGCAGATTTGACAAGTTCTGTGTTAGCTTGTTAAGAAATTTTTGTGTGAGACTATTGAGTAGGTTCTTAGTGAGCCTATTGACATAACTTTGGAGGTGATAGATTACATAGTACAGATTCTCTGTGGATAGAGATCTAACAAACATCATAGTTGAAGATAGATCTGAGTGAGGAGTCTTCAAGTGGAGAGAGGTCCACCAGTTAGTGCAATAGAGAGACAGAGTCTTCTAGAAGATCACATAGCTAGATTAGAAGGGGAAAGAGTTATCCTATGGAAGAGATCCATGAAATTGAGATTAGGGGATCAGAATCTCCTTTGTATAAAGATCCATAAACATTGTAATTGGGAGTGATTACCAAAGAGATTGATTGAGAAACTTTTAGTAAAAGTTTTTCTCTATGGAGTAGCCCACATTGGGTGAACCACGTAAATTGTAATGTCTCTATTGTGTATGGTTTTTGTGCATTGCTTTGATTACTGCTATTGATATTGCTATATTTACACAACATAATATTGAATTAGAAGAGAAAGTAAAAAGTGGTATTATATTGTTTACCCCCATCTCAGTATAAGATTATGTTCTTAAATTAGTATCAGAGTGGGTTCCTTCAAAAATGCTAACAACTTGAGGGCATATTCTACAAAGAACACAGATGGCTTCATAGAAATGATTATCTTCAAATAAGGCTCCACTGTTTGATGGTAACAATTATGCTTTCTGGAGCATGAGAATGAAGAACTACTTGATATCACAATGATATGAGGTATGGCAGATGGTTTAAAAAGAGTATAAGGTTGAAGGTGATCCCGATGAAGATAAGACTACCAGGAAATTGGTTGAGATCAATGCAAAGCAATGAATTGTAATTTGAGTGGGCTACGTGAGACAGATTTAGCAAATGTCATGGTATGTACTTAAACTAATGAGATGTGGACCAAGTTGAGGAATACTTATGAAGGAGATTCCAAGGTAAATTTGGCCAAACTACAAACTCATAGAAAAATATTTGAGGAATTGAAAATGGAAGATTCTGGATATATTTCAAAGTTCTTACTTCGAGTTGATGATATTACTAACACTATGAGAGGCCTAGGTTTTGAGATGAAAGAATCAAAAGTTACTCAAACATTTTTGAGATCACTTCCCATGAAATATGATGCAAAGGTTTTAGCAATAGAATAAATCAGTGATGATGAAAAATAGGATCACAGAAGAAAAGAAGATGGAAAGCATAAGCATGAAAAAGATGAAAATTTCAAGAAAAACAAGTATGAGAAGAAGAAATGTTTTCGTAAGGTAAATAAATCTTACTACATTGTAGAAGCAAGTGATAGTTCATATTACAGTGATAAATATCAGTCATATGAAGAAGAATGTACATTCTTTGGAATAAGTGAAGAAAAGCAAGAACACCTATTCCTAGGTATTGAAGTTAAAGAAGAGGATGTGCCTATTGAAGAAAGACATGAAGAGCTTGCCATAGCCATTAAGCAAGAAGATAGCTGCAATAAAGGTCTAAGTATACTAAAATTCTTCATATGTGGAGAATTTGGGCATATATATGATGATTGCACATACTACATCAATTACAACAAGGAAAGTGTATTTGAAAAAGAAAGCAACAGTTCTAGTGACAATTCCAGTAGTAGTGAAAACAAAGAAGTCTTATTTTTGGTAATAGAAAAGGAAGAGGATGAGCCAAGTAAACAAAAATCAAAAATCAAAAAGCTAAAATATGAATACAAGAATATTGAAAACAATATTCGAACGGATGTCAAAATCATAGAAGAACTACTTCAAACAATCAGTAATCTCATATAAGAGCTTCAAAATGCAAAAAGGATAGAAGAAAGGATGAATGAATAACTAAGGTAACCATGACAAGACATGATACATTATATGAAAAGATTCAGAAAGGAGTGGAAAATTATTTTAAGGCTGTATCTTACTTCCAAGAAAAGTCACACTCAAAAGGAAAGGAAGTTCTAAAATATGAAACCAAGGAAGCGCCTAAAATTTGTGAGGAAAGTTCCAAAGTTCCTATGGCTCCAAATATTCAGTTTGGTTCTTGTTTTGAGATAGGTGAATCAAGCTCAAAGGGAAAATAAATTTTTGAAGAAAAAGAAAAGTAAGAAACTAAGGAAGAGGTTTTAGATGCTACAAAGAAGATTCAAGAATGCAATGTACAAGTTGAAGATGATCATAAGGATAATGGTAAAGAAAGGTATGAGGAACCAAGGCATGAACAAAGGGCTTTTCAAGAATATTGTTTTTCTTGTAATGGATTTGGACACATGGCTATACATTGTAGGATCCATGGATCAAAGAAGTTTGATTTTGCTAGAAGAAACTTCAAGGGAAGAAGGTACGGTTTTCAGGGACATTGCTTCTCATGCAACAGGATTGGTCACAGAGCTTTTCAGTGCAAAGTAAATGAGCAACATGGTTTTGGTTTTAGAGTTACACAATTCAGAAGTTATGGTTATAATGGTCATGAAAACAAAGCTACACAATACAGGGTTCAAGAAGGGAATAAATATGGAAATTATTTCAAGAATAATTTTAGGACATGGGCACCAACCAAAGGCTACAATACCAAGTGTTTTAATTGAAATAAGTTTGGGCATATTGCAAGATGGTGTAGGAGTCAATTCCAAACAGGTTCAAGGCATGAAAGTCAAACAGGTTTTAGAAAAGAAGATCAAGTAATTCATCAAGAGAAGGATATCATAAAAAAATTGAAGGAAGTTGATAGAGGAAAGAAACAAAGTGATATGGGAGTAAAATACTCCCAACACAAAATTTATCACCTCAAAAGAAAAATGGGGTGAGGGGGCTAATCTTAAGAGTTATATCTTTTAGCCCCAAATGTGTCCCTTTTGCCATTGATGTCAAAGGGGGAGAGATTTGAGTAAGGGGGAGAACATTGAGTTAGGGGGAGAAGCCTCCAAAGAGAGAATTGAGTTAGGGGGAGCAACATCCAAAGAGATTATTGAGTTAGGGGAGCAGCCTCCATAGAGAGTATTGAGTCAAGGGGAGCAACTTTAATTCTCAAAGATGATTTTTGCAGTGCTTGTGGTGTTTGCAATAGAGGTGTTGCCATCAATGACAAAGGGGGATATTGTTGGACATTTGATGTAATTTGAGGCATTTTATGTTGTCATTGGTATCACATGGATCATTGATGTCACATGGATCACATTTGGTTTTGGTGGTCAAAATATTTCATAAATAAGCATTTATGATATTTTTGAAAGCATGGCTATTTACAGGGTTTTTATGAAAACCAAGGCAAACAAAGTAAATAGTTTTATTTAAAACTATGGTGGGCTTATGTGGAAAGGGCTTTTCTTAAAATCCAAGGTGCAATTTTGTTTCATCGAAAAAGGATCTCCGGTGATGAAGATATTAAAGTTTAAAGTTTAAATTTAAATTAATGGAGGGCTGACCTATGTGCAATTAATGGAGGTTGGCATATATATATATATATATATATATATATATATATATATATATATATATATATATATATATATATATATATATATATATAAAGGTTTCAATTTATTTCGAAATGTGGGCATATTATATATCATCGGAAAGCTTATTTCGAGGGCTATTTGAATAACTTATTTAGAAGAAGAAATAAGATGTGTGTAAAGAGATATTTCTAATTTTGCAAAAGGGTTCCAAAAGTGAAGTTTACCTTGTTCTTTTTCAAGAGTATTAATTCTTTCATGAGGTGACAAGGTATGCAATATTGTGATTTATTTTATTTTATGGTATAAGTGGTTTTAGGAGTGAAAATTTTATGCAATGTTTGATTTATTTTATTTTATGGTACAAGTGGTTTTAGGAGAGATAAGGAATTTGTGCAATTAAAGGCCTTGGTGATGATTATTGAAAATTGGAGTAATGTTGATTATTTTGTGATCTACTAACCCTTGTGAATATTGGCAAAAGAATTTTGTGATTATGGAATATTTACAAAGAGGTTTTTCATCTTCATAAAATGTATGGGCACATTATCATATTGATTGTTTATGGTGGTTGATTTCTGAAATATCATTGGAGGGAAAAGGATTGTTTGTGGTTTCCTTTTCTAAAGTGGTTGGTTGAATGCTTCAATGTTTTTTGAATTGAGAGTTATGTATAAACCTTGTTTGATAAGCATAGTTGTTGAAGCCCATTGGTTGTGAAAGAACTTGAGTTAGAAAAGAACATGAGTATCATTGTTATGTGATATTTGTGGTTGAGCATTTTTGGAAACATTTGAGTTGGTTGATACATACTTGGACTAGGGTTGTGTGAGAAAGAGTTGTTCCTTGTGATGATTGGTTGAGTTGATTTTATTGAGCCTAATCAAGTGATTGTGAAGTGATTTTTCAAGTTCTATGAAACAAACTATTCCATAATTCTATGTTGAGTTGAGATTAAGGTTAGAACATATTGAGTCTCTAACAATTCTCTTTATGGTTCTATAAGACTTGAATTGAGTTGAGGTTGATTTGAGTTGAGAGTGAGATTAGAACATATTGAATCTCTAACAATTCTCTTTATGCTTCTATGAGTTGATTTGAGTTGAGTTGAGATTGATTTGGGTTGAGAGTGAGTTTAGAACATATTGAGTCTCTAACAATTATCTTTATGCTTCTATGAGTTGATTTGAGATTTATTTGGGTTGAGAGTGATATTAGAACATATTGAGTCTCTAAAAATTCTTTTTATGCTTCTATGAAGTTAATTTGAGTTGATATTGACATTCATTGTTGAGTTAATTTTGAGTACTACTTGAGCATGATTGATTGAGCCTTTGAGAAGGCCTTTGGAACAGATTTGAGGATAGTGTTGGGACAAATTTGAGGATAGTTTTTGGACAAGTTCTTAGTGAGCTTGTTGGAGCATATTTGGGTAAGTTCTTGGTGAGCTTGCTAGAGCAGATTTGGGCAAGTTCTTGGTGAGCTTGCTAGAGAAGATTTAGGCAAGTTCTTGGTGAGCTTGCTAGAGCAAATTTGGGAAAGTTCTATATGAGCTTGTTAAGAAGGTTTTGTGTGATGCTATTGATTAGGTTCTAAGTGAGCCTATTTATAGAGCTTTGAAGGTGAAAGAGTATAGAGGATAGAGTCTCAGTGGATAGAGATCCAGTAGTCAGCATAGTTGAAGATAGATCTGAGTGAGGAGTCTTCAAGTGGAGAGAGGTCCACCAGTTAGTGGAGCAGAGAGACAAAGTCTTCTAGAATATCACATAGCCAAAGTAGAAGGGGAAATATTTCTCTTATGGAAGAGATCCATGAACTTGAGATTAGGAGATCAACATCTCCTTTGGATAAATATCCATAAAAATTATAATTGGGAGTGATTCCAAAAGATATTGATTGAGAAAGTTTTAGTAAAATATTTTCTCCGTGGAGTAGCCCACATTGGGTGAACCATGTAAATTGTGATGTCTCTATTGTGTATGGTTTTTGTGCATTGCTTTGATTATTGCTATTGATACTACTATCTTTACACAACATAATATTGAATTGGAAGAAAAAGTAAAAAGTGGTCTTATATTATTCACCCCCCTCTTAGTATAAGCTTGTGTTCTTCACAAAAACAAAAAAATATAGTACTTGTTTTACACAAAATTTCCAATCCCTATTACAAAAAGTTCTAACCATGTCCACTGCTTCAATGCTATATTTAAAATTTTGATAAAACATTTGGTTTCCTTCTGTTTGGCTTCATTTCCAATTCTATTCACTTTGTTTGCCTCCATATATCCTTCAATAACAAATCACTTCATCCTTTCCATATTTAGATTCATAACACTCCACTCCCTTTGTAACCATCATGCTTGATGGTTTTAACTCATTATTGGTAATACCTATTTCCAAGTTGGCCATGTTGTGAGGTATTATTTACATGCCATCATCCTTCTATCCTCATCAATGAGTCCTGCCCTCTCACGTTTGGCTTTTCTTTCCTGCTAATAATGTTCTCTACATTGGTAACTGCCATATTGATAATTGCCATACCAACAATTTATTTGATATCGCTTGCCCGAACCTTTTCAACCCTCTAATCATTTTTCTCATTTCTTCTCCAATGGGTTTGTATCATAAGCAAATTAACATGTTTAAAATGATAATTAACATTCTCCTCAACTTTCGATGGTAGCGCACTTTGTTTCATCCTTATCATTGTATTACTTTCGACTCTCGTACATGCTTTGACAGTCAATAATAATAAATGCTTATGCCAATATTAGATTAGGTATATTATACATAGCCACTCTAGGGATGCACTAATTTGGAGGTTTAGTGCTTACATGGATCGTAGTAAAAAATAGATGAAATGCTGGTGAAACCCAATGATGTCTGTAGAAATCATCACCCAAGACGAGGAATAAATTCTAATCAACATACCTGATGTTTAATTCCCACAACCTCATCGTTCAACTTCACATTGATGTCTGCATTGGATTACTCTTCGGTATCCAATTACTTTATTTAAATCACTATCTGCATCACTATGAATGACCATCATTGCTAATGTTCACCATGTCTTATTGTGTCTATGTACATGTCACCTTCTAGGGCTTCCCTTTGCCAATGCATCGAATGTTATTGTATCTTACTCATCATGATTTTCCTCCACAATGCTCAAATACATCATACCAACTTGATTTTAGGGAGGCCAACTAATCTTCTAGTTTATCACTTTGTCAAGAGGCATTACTCCGTGTATAGTTCTAAGGACACCACAGGACCTACATTTTAATTTTTGCCTACATCAAGGTTCATGTTCACATCGATTCATTCTTCATCCTTTTGGAAATGCAATTTTCATAATTATTTTATCCAATACCTCCCTATTGGGGTTTCACACAATCGAGTATGACATCAAGACTCCCCTCTTTTTCTTGATGGCTTATAAGCTATGGATTTAAAAACCTTAGATCATCTCCTACATTCTACCCTTGACGAATATTGATTCGATATCACCCTACATATGTTCGGGTAACATGGCCTCTAAAAAATAAGATTCTCTTCCATTGCATACCTCACGTGTTATCGCTTGCTAGCTGTAAAAATCCTCTATCTTGTCGCAGTCCATGTATCTACTTTCACCGATGTTATTTCCTATGGTAATTTGGTACCTGATGTATATCATATCACTACGTTCATCTGCTTCCACCAACATCCACGGTCCCATCGATTCCAGGTTGACCATCCATCCACATCACCTGGCTGCATCATGTTCAGGGTACCCATATCCATCTTGAATGTCATGTTATTTTTGCCAATGTGTGTTAGACCACCTTGTCACCTATAATATCATCCTAATTTATATCACACTCAGAGTTCACCATATGTCATAGGTTTGAGAATGGATCCCAAGTCTAGGTTATCACTATCCAAGATCTCCTCGTCAACATGTGTCCTAATCCATGGTTCATGGTAACCTACGTGCAAAAGTTATATATTAGAAAACATAATTCCAAAGTATTAATTAAAACCAAATCCTTTCATATAAACCAAAAACAAAACAATGAACAATCACACCCTTGTCTTTATATATATATATATATATATATATATATATATATATATATATATATATATATATATATATATATATATATATATATATATAATTTCATTTTATTATATATATTTCAAATCAATCCATTCTAGCTATTAAAAATCAAAATAAAATAAAATAAAAGAGAAACTTTAAAATTAACATTTTTAATTTAAAACAAAAAATTTAGACCTGTCACGCTAACCTAAAACACAAAACATTGGAACATAAATTTGAAAGAAACATCATCAAAACTATCGCTCAAAAATGACCAAAATTCTCAAAACCAAAATTTAAGGTGTGTCCTCAAATTTGGGACATGTTGTGCAATGGCCACAACACTCTCTTCATAATATATTCTTTAGTTTTGTGCTTAACCCTTTACAATGAGTTATGTCTTATACTTGTTTATGGATCCATATACATTGTATAAATACCCACTTGTAGCTTATGGGCTTCTTTTCTTTTGGTAGATCAACAAGTTCCCATGTTTTGTTCTTTAGTAGATATCCATACTCTACATCCATAGCTTCCTTCCACTATAGTGAGCTAAGTGCCTCCTTGATTGATTTTAGTTTTGAATTCTCTAATACTGAAGTCATCAAACCTATATTTACTCATTTATGTTTACTACTATGAGTATGTAATCATGTGGAAGTGATGTCATGAGTTGCATCAAATTTTGCATCTTTGATGGTACTAGTGAGCCATTTTGGAGTCTTTTTCCATTATTATGGAGTTTTAGGTACAACATATTCCTATTCATCAACTACTATAGGTTCATCAAAAACTTCTTGAACCTCTTCATAAAATTCCCCATCTAGCTTCATATCATAATTTATGCTTACAACTAGAGATGTGGCATATTCAAACTCCTTAGAATCTACAATATTTGACCATGTCACAAGCTTCATCAAACACCATATCTATTCTTATATGCAAATTCTAGGTGGCTAGATCCATCAGTTGATAAGCTTTTGACTCATCATCAGAGCCAAGAAATATGTATGGAAGGATATTATCATCCAACTTGGTTCTTTGTCATTTTGGCACATGCATGTATGCCTTGCTTCTAAAGACTCTAAGATACACAATTGAAGTATTCATCCGAAACCAAAGCTTCTTCAAGTGTAACTACTTATAGTGCCTTTATGGGTGTTTTTCGTAGAAGATACACAATAATGGCAACAACTTTAGCCTAATACTAATGCTCTAGATTTGCTATTGTGAGAATGAAGTAAACCATTTCCATGATAGAATGGTTACTCCTTTTGGTAACCCATTCTATTATGGAGTGTATGTTGTAGCAAGTTATTTCTTGATCCCATGTTGCTTAAGAAATTATAAAATATTATTGGATGTATATACCCCCTCTATCTCTACATACTTCTTGAAGTGTTCCAACTACTTTAACATGTCTAACTTCAATGACAAACCCACATCTTCCTTGAGTAGTCATCCATAAATAGCTAGAAGTACTTATATCCACAAAAATTAGTAGTCCTAGTTCCATATAGATCAAATTGAATGACATCCAATTATCCTTTTGCTCTCTGATTTCTCAACTCAAAAGGTACTTAGTGTTGCTTCCTTACCAAAAAAACCTATGCATATTGTCAATATTAATGAAAATCTAGGCAAAATTTACACCATTTGAAGCTTACATGAAGAGAAATAATACCCCAATAAACGAATTATAGAAAAATAGTAATTATAGAATCAAAGGAAAAATAGAGAAGAATAACACATTACACAAGAATTTATCTTAGGAAACCCTTTCAGGAAAATCCCTAGCAATAATATTTCCTTATTGTATAAACTTGACCATATTCAATACAATAATATCCTTTCACTTGTGATTACATTTCTTGAAAATTCATTACCAAACCCTCATGCAAGTGCTACTTTATATACCAACAATACAAGAAGGGATTTTACAATACCATGGGCACAAAACCATGTGCTGACATTACATTAACATAAACACCCATATGGGTCTAAAAATACATTAAACCTCAAAAAACATTTCTCGAGAGCTAACGCCCTCAAAAAGTGGTTACTACCCTTGTACCCCCACTTGGGGCCTAGCCCAACCTCAAACCTTGGAAAGGAAATGTTTACAGACTGTAAAGTCCTTTCAAAGTTAACCCTTCCTAAATAACATGGAAAATATTCAACATCATTCCAACATTCTCCCACTTGTTGAAAACTTTCCATAGGGTCTAATAACTGCCATCGTCAACTATCAAAGGCAACCATACCCATAAATCTTCTACACCAAGAAAATTTTTGAGCAGGTACAACCTTTGTTAATGAATCAATAGTATTCTTCTATGTATCAACTTTCTTTAATATCACTCGGTTCTCTTCAACCATCTCTTTCACAAAATGGTACTTGATATCAATATGTTTTGATCGATCATGAAAAGCAAGATTATTTGCTAAAAATATCACACTCTTACTATCACTGTCAATTCTCACAGCCTTCTGCTTAATGCCAAATATTGAACATAACCTATGCAGCCATACTACTTCTTTATAGGTATGAGTTGCTACAATGTACTCTAATTATGTAGTGAACAAAGCAACAACTGATTAATTTTTACTCATACAACTTACTACTCCTCCAAACAACTTGAACACATAAGAATTCGTGGATCTTCTCTTGTGAAGATCTCTAGCCCATTCAACATCTACAAACCCTTGTGGATATACAATATCATTATCTCCAAATTTTTATTCATAATAGATAGCATAATATGTAGTTCCACACAAGTATCTGAATATCCTCTTCACAGTAGTCCAATGTTCCTTTATGGATTGGACATATATCTGCTAACTACTACCACTACATGTATAATATTAGGTCTAGTACAGACCATGGCATACATCAGACTGCCCACAATACTAGCATAAGGAACATGATGTATTTCTTCAATTTCCTCATCTATTTTAGGACATTGTTCAACAAATAAATTTTGACCAACAAGATATGGAGTACATAATGGTTTTAAATCATGCATCCTAAACCTCTGTAGTATCAAATCAACATATTTCCTTTGATTTAATAATTTCTATTTGCACGATCCCTTATTATTTTCATACCCAAAATAAATTTTGCAGCACCCAAATCCTTCATGTCAAATTTAGAAGATAACTAAGATTTTAGTAACTTTATCATCTCCTTATTATTACCAATTAAAAACATGTCATCCACATACAATACAATGATAATGAAATTTTTACCTTCTTTTTTGAAATATACACATGGATCTACTTTGATTTTTCCAAGTCCAAGTGTCAAAATAAACCTGTCAAATTTTTGGTTCTGCATCCTTGGAGACTTCTTCAACCCATAAAGAGTCTTCTTCAACTTGCATACCAAGTCCTCCTTACCTTTTACCCTAAAGCATTCTGGTTGTGACTTATATATATATATATATATATATATATATATATATATATATATATATATATATATATATATATATATATATATATATATATATCTTTGTCAAGTTCACCATGTAGAAAAGTTGTCTTTACATCCATATGTTCTATTTCAAAATCAAAAGCACAAAACTAGCCAATAGAACAATAATTTATCTATCTCAAACAATAGTTGAGTTCTCTTTTCATAGAGTTATAGAAAACTCATGAAGAATAGGACTCAGTATTCATTCCACTAGATAGACAAATTAACTAGTGAAGATTTTTCATTGACATATTTAGGTTCATCATACTAATAGTTTTTTGTATAAAAAGGAGATTCAAGAAAGTTGAGAAGCTTCCTACAAGAGAGCTAGGAAGAATATCTTCTTAGAACCAATCTAGCACCAGAAGCAACAAACTGAAGAAGAGGAGATTCTAGTAACCTAAGGGAGTCATGTTGTAGACCTGTACATTGATGAAAATAAGGCCATAGAAGTCTTTTTGTAGAAGAAAAAGTCAAATAAGCCTTGATACAAAATAAAATGCCACAAAAAAATTGATCTAGAAGAAAAGGCCATATAAGCCTTGAACCTAAATAATACTCGAGAAGATTTTTTGAACTAGAAGAAGACTCTAGAGAAGAGTTCATGAGAGATAACATATTGATGATCTACTTTTCTGATAGAAGACTTCCTCTAGAATAAGTTGAAGAGACCCATCAAATTTCCTATTGAAGAACTTCCATTCCTAGAAGAAATAGAGCAGGACTATCAAAAGTCTTGTTCTAGATATTAGTGAAGAATATCTCATTTCCAAAACTTTCATAGTCGAAGGTTAAAGGAAAGGTCTCATCAAGAAGACCATAGAAGTTGTAAGACTAAAGAACTTGGAGAGGTATCAAGGAGAAAGAAGGAGAAGGATTGGAAAGCCTCATTGTAGAAATTGGATAAGCCATCAAATAAGTTCCTAGGAGAACTCATTGGAGAAACTCACTACAAGATATAGTGATAGAATTGGGACAATTATCACCATCCGACAACAAGCCCAAAGGAGAAATATTTGGTAAATAGTTTGTCAAAATTTAGAGAGAATATTCATGAAGACCTCAAGATATTTATATTCTTGAGAAGAAATTCATGTTTGAATTCAAAACTTAGACAAAATAAACCTACCAAATCCAAGAAGATTTGGAGATTGTCCTTCATAGCTAGAAGGTGCATTTCAATGAGTATATTGGTTTCTAAAGGGAAACAATCAAGATAGTATTACTAGCTATAAAAATTCAAAGTTCCATGCCAGATGCTGAAGGAGAAATTGAAATCATCTACTATAATTTTAGAGTAGTAGACTAGAAGAATTCACAACTGTGAGCAACCACCATTCCAAACAAGAAATTTGGTGAATCAACTCATCAATATATTCATCATCAAAGGTAAGCAACTTAGGTGCAAAAGGTTCATTAGTTGAATACTTAATTCATATTACTACTTAACTTCATTAAGCACCTTATTAGAACTCAAAATTTGGAAAATAAAAGGTTGCATTTTAAGTCAAATAAAGTGCAAAAGATAGTTTATGTTAAATTTTATTACCTACACATTAATAGGAGTTAGATACATTCTTTCTATTATCTAATTATTGAGAAGAGGACTACATTAAGAAATTTGTAGTGATCACTAGTGCATTTGAAACTAATTTGAGAGCTTATTAATAGGAGTAATAAGGTGAGATTATTAAAATGCATTAAGTTAGAAATATTATTGGTTCATTGTACTATACTATTTGTTCATTAAACTAGTTACTCTCAAAGGGTTATTTTGTGTATTGATTATTAAGATCAAAGGCACAAAAATATTCCAATAATAAAAATATCTAAAGACACTATTCACACTCAATACCTGCAAGATATTGTGGCCTATAGAAGCCACCAAGTAGATCAAAATTCCAATAAGGAGTGGATAAGAATACAACCATTAAATTAATGATGAAAGCTACAAATAGAGACTTGGTGAGTCTCAAATTTGAGGTGCACTAAGAGTTATTTACAGGTAAAATATTAGTGCAAAAATTACTCTTTCAAAAGTATACTATCTACATGATTATTAGCTTAGATTCATTACCAAATTAACAAAGCAAATGAGAGATTTTTATAGCAAATAAGACAACGTCAAATCAGCCCTTGCCTACAAGGATTAGTACAAACAAAATTGCCATCAAAACTAGTAGAAGAATCTTGCAAAAGAAGGTGCAAAAGTAAGGTATTCTATTATAAGTATATTTACATTATTTTGGACCATAATATCCTATCCTACATATCAAAAAGGATAGAGTCTAAGTGTCATAAATACACATTCTTCACAAGTAAGGATCATCTCATAAGCGATCATAGAGGATCACTATCTAAGCAAGGTCAAAATATCATTCAAGAAGCTTACATAACCCATAGTTTTAGACAATTACAATGAGAAACCTACATGTATACATAGCATAGCACAAGGAAGAAGCTATCATCTATAAATGCAAAAAAATAATAGCTTGAAACTAGGAGAATATTAAAGCATAAGGATAAACAAAGGGAGCAATACCCAAGAGATAGACATTCATCCAAAAGAAGTGCTCATATCCACCATTAGAGTGTCTCAAAACCTCCACCGAAGAATTGATCATAATCCTAACTAAAGCCACCATTGGATTGCAATATAACCTCCATCATAGCGTTGCTCATCATATTAGTTGGAGCCACCTATATAGAAAATACGTTGTGATTGGAAGAAGGTGTTGGAGACAAGATATCAAAATCACTGGATAGGAAAAGAAGAGGTAAAAAATATATGTTGGATTAGGTTCACATGTAAAAACTCTGAGTGCCACTTGGAATAATTCTTCTTGGTTCCCTCATATTGCTCAACATACGTTCAAAGAAGAACATTTAAGAAAAGCATCTTCAGTTACAAACTAGGAGGTTACTTAAGCTTAGCCATCATTGAGAGTTTACAAATTTCCAACCATCATTACACAAAAAAATGAGTGTTAAAAGAGATCATATACCAATGCTCACCTTTGGTGTAACTCCCAAGGAGGAAGGCATCTTCATTATTTAATAGCGCTTATTCTTGGAGAACATAGTAGATTTCAAGGCATGTAGTCAAGCATATGAGGTGTGGAAGTGCATTCATAGCAAGCATTGTGTAAGAGTGCATTCATAACATGAAGATTCAGTGCCATAGTTAGACACCCAACAAGGTCAAAATTCCACACAAGGATATGGAAGATTTAGATAAAACATCCATTAATGAAGGACCATTAAATGCTCAACAACATCAAACAATAACAATATCCTTTCAAGGAGCATTGGACAACGAATATAGCATTGCAAAAGGTACATTGAAGGAAGCCTATACTAAGGTATATCATGCACCAATAAGGTTACTTAATTGCTTTATTAAAGTCTAAAAGGAGCTATAAGGTTATTTTTATAAGGTTTACTATTGCATTGGATAATACAAATCAACTAAGCATTAGTAGATAATAAAGCAAGTTTATATTTCAACAAATTAATTATTGAGGTGCATACACATAATATAATATTTGCAATAATAAAGTAGTAGATATAAGGTTGTCAACCTTGATTAAAAAATTACTAAATTGCAAATGCCATTATTTTCTAGTATTTCAAAAACATAGGGAGATATAAGGCATACTACTTCAAACTATATACATATAATTAGAATTAATAAATTAATCTATTGGAAAGAGAAGTAAATAAATTGCCTACATATAGAGTTGGAATTAATTGGTAAAACTTTTATCATACTCATTCTAAGGACATAAAAATAAATCCAACCATTAAATCTACTTCATTGGAAAATATAAGGTAAAATTAAAAGGTTGATTATTCTCAAAACATTACAAAATCAACATAGAAGGTGAACTAAGCATATTCTATTATTAGGGCTATATAAGGAAGCCTACTAAACCTAATTCTAAGAAAGGTTTTATCAAATTAGTTCAAATATCTTAAATAGAGAGATATAAGGAATTCTTAAAAACCTAAATATCTATAAAGGTTTATCAAAGTGGCTCACATATCTTAAACTAGGGAGTCATAAAGAAGACTACTATAAAGGTCCTAAAAATACTCCTTATTACAATGGAAATAAAAGCATATTATCACAAAAGAATGCAAGAACAAAATACGCATAATAGATCATGTCTCAAATACAAAATAAGTTCTAGCATAAACAAATTTAAAGAATAGAAGAACATATGGTATATTGACTCAGGTTCCAGTCATCACATGATAGGAAATATACAATGGTTTGAATATCTTGAAGTTATTAATGGTTACAAATTGAGAATAGCAGATAGCAAGACTTATCCTATCCATGGATATGGGTGTGTAACACCTAGCAAATCATTTCCAAACTTTCTACTACAAAAAGTGATGTATGTTCCTAGATTAACATTCAATCTCATTTCAATAAGCAAGTTAGTAGAAAGCAATAGAATGGTTGATTTCAAATACATAAATGGAGTTAATACGTGTCTCATTATGAATCAAGAAAATATAGAAGCCATAGGATCTCTCCATGAAAATACATACACTCTAGACACTATTGAGAACTCACATGACATTGTTGTATTTCAAAACAATACTAATACATTTCTTGAGAAACGGGTTGTAGAAACTCAAGAACCCAATTATCATAAAAAAAAGGTAGAGAAATAGAAGATTCAAAACTAAAAGGATGAGAGGACCACAACAATATGCTCTACTCAACCATCTACAATTTGAAGAAGAAACAAAACCAGATGAAGATACTCATCAAGATTTAGACAAAGGAAATTGGATAGAAGAGAATGATGTCCTTGATCAAGCCAAAGACTATTCAAGAGAAGAAGATCCATATTGAAGACTAAAGTCTTCAATACCCAAATAATGTAATACAGGAGGATGTTAGAGTATATTACATCATTTGGATCATGTAAATGTACCACCCTTAGTACATAACTAGAGTATTAGATTACATTAGGGGGTAGTTAGCTAGTTACTTCAAGTAATATAATAAATGCACACATGTCTATGTGCAAGTTGTAAATGTGCAAGGTGTCCCCTTTTACAACTAGATAGAGTGTTGGCCAAGCAATTCATATTTCTATATAAATGGCCTTATAGTTAGTGATTATATATCATTGTAGGTAGTAGTAGTTATACTGGGTAGATCACCATATAGATTGGTGAAAGAGTACAATGTAGTTCTTTAGAATCAGTTCTAGAGTTTTTATTTCCTCCATACTTCATTGTATCATTTTCATCACTTTCCATTAATAGCATATTTCAACGTCTTACATTTTTGCATATATTGCATCCTATGGTTGCATTCTTCCATAGCTCACATTATCAAAAGCTAACATTACATTGTAATTTTTCTTGAATATCCACTTAAAACCAACAGATTTTTTGCCAAGGGGTAATTTCACCAAGTCCCATGTCTTATTTTTATCTAAGGACTCCATTTATTCTTCCATAGCCCTTTTCCAAGACTTATTCTCACTTGACTGAAGTGACTCCTTTATAGTCTTGGGTTCTTCATCAATAACTAATAAATTAAATGCAGAACAAAAATTTGAAGGGTTATACCTTTATGGGAGTTTTCTCACCTGATCTGATCTCCTCAAAATTGGATTTCTAAGTTCTACATCTTTATCTTCCTCCTCATCGTCTTCCTTTGAATATTCCTCTTCAAAATCTCTCTAATTCTATTGGAAATTTGAGCATGTTTTGTTGTCATTGATGTCAAGAGTTTTGATGTCCTAATTTGATGGAATTAATGTCAAGAGGTTTAATTAATATCAAAAGGTTTAATTTCCTATATTGATGGAAATATTTGTGAGAATATTTTCCTTTGTGGCACATGAGGTATAAGGCAGCAAGAAGAAAGGAATACCTCTCCATAATGTTTGAGAAAGGATTTATAAATTACCTTGGTGGTAATTTTGCAAAGGTTAAAATATTCATTAATGGTGGCAAGGTTATCTCTAAAGAATTTACCTTGGTGGTAATTCTGCAAAGGTTAAAATATCCATTAATGGTGGCAAGGTTATCCCTAAAAAGAAAAGGCCCAAAAGTTTTTTAAATATTTAAATCCTTTGGATTTAAATTATTATAATTAAATATAATAATTAAAATTTGAAATACCAAAATTCGAATTGCAAAAATAAGTCGACATCAAATATAGAGGAGGGCATGTGTATTAATAGGCTAAGGTTTAGCCTAATCCGAAGTGGTATTCAAATTATTAACCCCCAAAGTATTTGCCTTGCACGTTCGACATGATGGAGGAAACAGAAAGGAGACAACGCAAATTTTGGTGTTGAATATTTTGTCAAAGTGTGGACAAGGTGTGTCCTCACTCATGTGAGGTGGCATCCGAACTGGTAAGCAAGACTTGTGTAGCGGCGTAGGAGGTAGAAGGCATAGGTTAGATTCGCACGAAGGTCCTTTTGGCTACGTGGTCGATTTTAGTTTTGGCACATGTGGTAAAGCATAAAAGGAGGTCATGTATTGTGGTTTCATGTGGTTTGGATAGCCCACACGGTAGCCTAGTGGTGGCTAAGGTGTGGGGCCAACAGGCAATGCGGGTTCGACTCCCGACAGTAGGCGATAAGCGGCAGCAAATAGGGATTAATTTTTTATTAAAAAATAAATTATGCCCTAAGGTCTAAGGCGGCTAAGGTTTGTGCTAGGGAGATATAAGGTGTTTTAAATGGTTTTTATTTTTGAAATAAAAGGGTTATAAAAGTAATTTTTTTTTTTTTTAAATTAAGGTAGCTTGTTTTGCTAATGCATTGGGATAAAAAGTGAAGTGATATTTTATTTATCTTTTGGAAATGCATTAATGACAAGTAGGAGATATAAGGTGTAAATGAAATTTTTGCTTATGTAATTGGTAACTCTTGTTGATGAAATTTATTGGCAAAGTTAGGAGTAATAAGGTGTATAAGTGGTTTGGCATTTTATTAATCTTTGTATGGTGAAATATCTATTGAGGTGGAATATTCATGTGGAGGTTTTGAGATAGACTATTGCTATCTAACCTTGAATTGGCACAAAAGAAATTGGTTGTGAGTGAGATAGGTTTTGAAGACATATCTCCATCAAAGCAAAAAGGTATGGGTACATCATCCTTTGTTTGAAGTGTTTGTTGGAATGAATGTTGTGAAACATAAGGTGGAGTGAAAAGGATTGTTTGATAAGCATTGTTGGAAATAATTGAGTGAATCTTATGTGCTTCATTGTTGAATATTTTTGAGAACATTTGAGATAGATATTATGAATCATTTGAGTTAGGGTTTGAGACCTATATTGTGCTCTTTATTGGAAGAAGTGTGAAATCATTTATTTAGGATTTGTGAGCAAGTTGTGCCTCATTGGTTGAATTATTGAGTGAAACTTTTTAAGCATTGGTTTTGAGTGATATTGAAAGTGAATGTGTAAATCATAAAGATAGGTGTCATGTGCTAGATTGGATCTATCTTTAAAAGAGCAATAAAAGTAAGACATGTGAAAGTGACAAACTTAATGATTGGGTAGAACATATTGAGCTATTTGCAAGTGCATATTATTCTCTATATGTTCCAAAGGTTAAACGAATTTTGGATAGTATATGTCTAAATTGCTTCAAGTTAAAGGAATGACTTTGAAGATTAGACAAAGCATTTGATAGCATTGTGTGCAATATTTGAGATTGATTGAGCATATCTTGTGAGTTATTTTTAGTATATGTTAGAGCAAATTTGAGCAAGTCTTTGTGAAGGCTTGAGAGTAGAATTGAGCAAGTTCTTGAGAGGACTTGAAGGCAGAATTGAGAAATTTCTTTAGAGGACTTGAAATTAGAATTGAGCAAGTTATTGAGAGCACTTGAAGGTAGAATTGAGAAAGTTCTTGAGAGGACTTGAAGGAAGAATTGAGCAAGTTATTGAGAGGACTTGAAGGTAGAATTGAGCAAGTTCTTGAGAGGACTTGAAGGAAAATTTGAGAAAGTCTTGTGAAGACTTGAAATAACATTAAGAGCAAGGTTTATTTGTTCAATATTTGTGTTAAGGCTTAGGGCAGATCTAAGCAGAGTTGATTGATGATTTATTCAAGATTTTTGTTAAGGCTTGGGGTAGATCTAAGTAGAGTTGATTGATGATTTATTTAAGCTTTGTGTTAAGTCTTAGGGTAGATCTAAAAAGATTTTATTGATGAATTTATCAAGCTTTGTTTTAAGGCTTGAGGATAGATTTGAGATAGAGGTTAGTGAAGATTTGTAAGCAAATTTGTGAGTAGAGTTAGAGTAGATTTGTACTAGATTTAGGATAAGTTTGGCATAGATTTGAGATAGAGTTGAGAAAACTATTTGGGGATGATAGAGTAGAGGACAATAGTCTCTAGTGGATAGAGATCCATTAGCTAGAGCAATGAGGATAAAGGTCTTATGTGAAGAGAGATCCACAAGCCAAAGTAGTGGGGGCAAAAGTCTTCCAGAAGATCATCAACTAGAGTAGAGGAGAAAGAGTTCTCTTATGGATAGAGATCCACAAACCAGAGAAAGGAGAAAGAGTTATCCTATGGATAGAGATCCATGAACTAGAGCAAGGGGAAATATTTATCCTATGGAGTGTGATCCACGAACCAACTGGGAAGATAGAGTTCTTATGTGGAGAGAGATCCATGAACTAGTTGAGGAGATAGAGTTCTCCTAGATCAAGTTCCACGAACCAGATAAAAGGGGAAAGAGTTCTCCTATGGAGAGAGATCCACAAATTAGAGCATAGGAGATTGGTGTCTCCTTTGGACAGAGGTCCATAAACATTGTAATATGGAATTGATTCCCAAGAATATTTGTTGAGAAAATTTAGTAGAAATATTTTCTCCGTGGAGTAGCCCACATTAGGTGAACCACATTAAATTGGTGTCTCTATTATGTGTGATAATTTGTGCATTGATTTTATTACTGCTATTGATATTACCATTGATAATATTTGATAATATTATTTGGGAAAGAAAAGTGAAATTTGGTCTTATATTGTTCACCCCCCTCTCAATATAAGCTTGTGTTCTTCAATTGGTATCAGAGCGGGTTCCTTTGAAAGAGTCTAACAGCTTGAAGGAAGAGTGTACAGGAAAACAAATGGCATATTAGAGTGGATCTTCAGCAAATAAGGTAACATTGTTCAATTGGAATAATTATTCTTTCTGGAGCATAAGAACGAAGACTTACTTTATGGCACAAGGATATGAGACATGGCAAGTAGTTGAGGATGGATTCACACCTACAACTAATCCTCCCATAGATAAATATGGTAAGCTCCTACATGTGAATAATGCAAAGGCTATGAATGTAATCTTAAGTGATTTACGTAAAGTAAAGTTTATAAAAGTTATGCATTGCAAATAAACAAAAGAGATATGGGAAAAATTGAAGCAAACATATGAGGGATATAAAAAGGTCAAGATGGAAAAATTACAAAATTACAAGAAGATATTTGAAGTCTTGAGGATGAAACAAGAGGAAGACATTGTTGCATAATTACTTCATGTGGATGAGGCTGTTAACACCATGCAAGGAATTAGAATTAAAATTGAAGAATCTGATGTTGTGTTGGCAATTTTGGGTACTTTGGGTACATTGCCTTTGCTCAAGTGTATAAGTTGTCATTGATGTCAAAAGGCATTTTTGTGTTGATATCAAAAAGAGTGTGATGTCAAAAATATCTTGAGAAGCTTCATAATGTTAAAGGGTTTTTATTAAAACCATGGTGACAAGGTTAAAGGTTTTTCTTAAAACCATTTGGACTCATTAAGGGTTTTTATTAAAACCAAGCTTAACTTAATGCAAAGGTTTTTACTTCTTGAAAAACCTTGAAGGTCCATGTTTATTATTAATAATTAAATTAACTCAAACCTTTGACAAAGGTCTAAGTTTAATTTATTATTAATAAAATAATAATAATTATTATTTTAATTATTATTAAAGGGTCTTTTAACCCTTAAGCGACGCACATAAAGAATTCATTCGCCGACGTGTTGCCATCGTTGGAGGAGCGCCGACGTCAAACAATTAAGGAGAAATGGCTATATAAGTGGGGATGATTTTCTAAAGTAATTGTACCATCGATCGATGCAATTTCGTAGCTCTGTGTCCTCCGTAAAAGCGATGTTTTTCGCTGTATTTCGTTGTCCATCCATATTGAATTGCCCAAGCTTTTCTTGCGCTTGACGTCCAGCAGATTGCGTTTCTCTGACATTTGATAAGACTGCGAACTATGTTTTCTGGGAGTTACGTTTTTGGACAACGCTCATGATGATGGTGGTGGCTTGAGGAAAACGTTTACGTTTTCAAATCCTTGGCGATTGAAGGAAGACAACACATAGGATTACATTATATTTTTCATTGGGCACTTGTGCTCCAATGGTGGTGGTGTGTTGAGTGAAGAAGCGTTGGGCGGAGGTGCCAAGTTTGACCCATGTTGTGGGCAATTTCGTCTTGGTCGTGATGCACGAGGATAGCAGCAATGAAAGCGCTTTAGCATTTGTGGTGGTGTTATTCATTTTCTCCAAAGGTTGGAGAACTAAGGTTGGCCAAGCTTGAAGGTTCAATTATCTTCTACTCCAATAAGGTATGGGCACATTCTTCTTATGAGTATGATTGGTGTATGTTTTCTGAAATAAGGTTGGAGTGAAAAGGTATTCTACTAGGTATCCTTTGGCTAGGTGTAAATCCTATTTTTTGGTTTGTTGAAGACTACTTATGCATTGTTATCCTTAAGGAGAGTTTTTGGTGAATGCATAATTTTTGGTTTGAGATAGTGGAAGCTTTGTGCACTAGGGTTTATATTTGTGAGTCTAGCTACTTGCATTGAGTTGGTGGAACCCTTGGTTGGTTGTTTTGAGTTTGATGGTTGAGTTGCTTCCATAGAGGTTGTTTGATCAAGTTATTGCTTTACTTGATTCATGATATTGGGCTTACTCCATTGAGTTGATTTGAGCAAGTTATTCTTTGCATTTGGTGATATTGTGTTGGTGGCTATTTTGTTCAAATATCTTTGGAGGGAAAAGGATTTCTACTTGTTTCCTTTTCTTGTGATGATTGGTTGAATGCTTCAAGGTTAATGTTGAGTTGAATGATGTTGGTTAAACCTTGTCTATAAGCATTGTTGTTAAAGCCCTAATTGGTTGAGAAAAGATATTGGTTGTGGAAAGAACATGAGTATCATTGTTATATGAGATATTGCATGGTTGGCAATTGTTGGGTTGTGTTTCATGTTCTTGAGAAAAGCATACTACATCTATCTTATTCTTTTGAGATTGAGATTGAGTTGAGATTGAGATTGGGAGTTAAGTATAGAACATATTGAGTCTCTAACAATTCTCTTTATGCTTCTATGAGGTTGATGAATCACATTGGGTCTCTAACAATTCTCTTTGTGGGTTCATGCTAAGCAAGTTTTTCTTGGTGAGCTTGCTGAGGTTTTGGACAGGTTTCGGTGGGGACTTGTGAGCAGGTTTTGGACAGGTTTCGGTGGGGACTTGTGAGCAGTTTTGGACAGGTTTCGATGGGGACTTGTGAGCAGATTTGGACAGGTCCTAGCAGAGGACTTGTGAGCTAGTTTTTGAGAGTTCTATCAGAGAACTTGAGGACAGAGGAGCATTGGTTCTTTGAGAAGAACCTGAGGACAGATTTGGCAAGTCTTTGAGAAGGCTTGTGTGTAGAGGATTGATTTGTTCAAGAGTTGGACAGATCTGACAGACAGAGGAAGACTTGTACTAGACCGACTGACTGTGTTTGGTACAGGTTGCTGAGCTGTTGTGGACGTGATCATAGAAGGCAGAGGTCTCTTAGGCTAAGCATTGAGGATAGGAGGTCTTCGGTGGAAAGGAGTTCCACGTGCTGGCAAGAGGTAGAGACGTTGGGGATCATATCCAGAGTAGAGGGGAAGGTATCTCCTTTGAGCAGAGGCTCATAAATTTAGATTAGGGGAAGGTATCTCCTTTGAGCAGAGGCTCATAAATTTAGATTGGGGGAAGGTATCTCCTTTGGGCCGAGGCTCATAAACATTGTAATTGGGAAGGTTTCCCAAAGAACTTTGAGATAAATTTTAGAGAAAAGTTTTGTGGACGTAGCCCAACCATTCTGGGTGAACCACGTTAAAATTGGTGTCACTTTGTGGATGATATTGTGCATTGCTTTGATATTGCTTTGGGTATATTGCTTTACTATTTTGAAGTATAAAGGAAAAAGTAAAAAGAGGTCTTATACTGTTCACCCCCCCTCTCAGTATAAGCTTGTGTTCTTCAATTGGTATCAGAGTAGGTGCCTTCGAAAAGTTTAACAGCTTGAAGGAAAAGCTAGTAAAGAACACAATGGATCATTCAAGTGGTAATGCAGCACCTATTCTTGATGGGTAGATTTTGGTCTTTGAGTGCAAGGATGAAGGTTCATCTAATGGCACTTGGGAATGAGGTTTGCAAGTGATTGAAGATGAGTATACTATTCATGAACATGGTCCTAATACTAAAGAAGAAAGGCTCCTACATCACAACAATCAAAAGCAATGAATGCAATCTAAGAGGCTTACAAAGAGATCTCACCAAAGTGATTCACCAAGACAACTAGTGAAATGTGGAAACAGAAGGTGGTTCATACAGGGATACAAAGAAACCAAGTAACACCAAAGGATTGAAAACCAAAGAATGATGAGAAAATATAGGACAAGCTAAAGTGTAACGAAAAAAACCAAGAATGAAAGTGATGAAGATATACACAAGAAAGGCAAGTTCTCTAAAAGCACAAGCATCACAGGAAGAACAAATATGAGCACAACAATCAAGGAAAGAGGTATTCTCACAAGCACAAGAAGAGTTTCTACCTAGACAAAGCAAGTAAGTGTTCTAGTAGTGATAGTGAAAGTTCTTCAAGTGATGATGAAAATGAGATGTTGTTCATATCAGAAAAAGAGGAAGAACCGAAACATAGATTCATTATCATGAAATGTCTTAGATGTGGAAATTTTGGTCACCTTGAGGATGATTGTACAAATAATGATTTGGTTTCTAGTATGTATGAGGATGCTTCAGAAAACTATAAGGAAGATGCATGTATGGTTTTTGAAAAGGGTAGCACCTCTAGTGATAAGAAATCTGAAAAAGGCTTTGATGATTCAAAAAGCAAACAAATAAAGGATCTTGAAAGTGAACTTATTAGTGCTCTTAGTGCTTTGAAAAAGGAAAGAAAGAAGAATGCTAGACTCAAGGATAAGTTAGATGAATGTTGTATGGAGAGAGATGATCTTATAGAAAGTCTTGACTTCTCTATAGCTAAGACACAAGAACTCAAGGATGAGTTAGAGTCTAAGGTTCTTGAGTATAGTGAGTTAGAACAGAAAATGGCTTCTTTGAAAGAGGAAACTAAAGAGTACAAGGATAAGCTTTACAGGTTTCAAGATAGCTCCAAAAAGGTTAAGTCACTCATCAAAGGTCAAAGAAAGACAACAGATAAAACAGGCCTTGGTTTTGTTAAGCCACACAAGGAACAAGTTGGAGAGTCTAGTAAGAGACTCCAAAAGGAAGAGAGTTCTGATGAGGAAAGTATTTCAGATCATGAGTCCTTGAATGATAGATGCACAGAAACAGAAAACAGAATTCAGAATGAGAAGAAGAAGTTTTCAGGACCCAAGAGGTCAAATAAAGGAAAGTTTCAAGGCAGATGTTTTGCTTGTCACAGGTTTGGTCACATGGCTTCACATTGCATGGCTCAAGTGAAGAAGGTAAATGACAATTTTAGAAGTGCTAGTTTCTTTCAAGGGTATTGCTACTCTTGTCAACAGTTTGGGCACAAGGCAGTTTATTGCAAGGCAAATAACAGGAACAGGTTTGGTCAGAATAGGTTTGGCCAGAATAGGTTTGGTCAGAATAGGTTTGGTCAGAACAGGTGGATTCAAAGATCAGGTTTACCTCAGAGAAAC
This sequence comes from Wollemia nobilis, assembly GCA_028583015.1. Classification (NCBI taxonomy): domain Eukaryota; kingdom Viridiplantae; phylum Streptophyta; class Pinopsida; order Araucariales; family Araucariaceae; genus Wollemia; species Wollemia nobilis. Next base: position 6,570,597 of record JAQPPZ010016856.1, read on the forward strand.
AACAACGTCAGGTGTTTCAAGTGCAACAATGAAGGTCACATAATCAGACAGTGTAGAGCTGAAATTCCAGAATACAAGAACAGGAAGAGGAATAGTGGCATGATCAGGTCCAAGGATCAAGGCATGGACAAGAACAGGGATGAGAACAAGAACAAGAACAGTGACAAGAACAGGAATATGGACAAAGAGTTCAAGAGAAGGCCCGACAAGGAAGTTATAGACGCTGATGATGATCAGTGCCTAATGGGAGTTTTACTCCCACCCCAGAATTAATCACCTCATCAGGAGGTGGGGGAGGGACTAAGCTAAGAGGCTCATTCTTAGTCCCGAGCCCCAAAGGTGGCCCTTTGCCATTGATGACAAAGGGGGAGAGATATGAGTAAGGGGGAGAGCTTCAAAGTGAAGAGGAAAGCTTCAAGTCAGGGGGAGCAAAACTTCAAAGGAAGATTCTCAATTGTTAGCACAGTTGGTTTTAGTTTTGGCTCTTGAGAAGTGTTTTTAGTAAAGGTTTGCCATCAATGACAAAGGGGGAGATTGTTGGCAATTTTGGGTACTTTGGGTACATTGCCTTTGCTCAAGTGTATAAGTTGTCATTGATGTCAAAAGGCATTTTTGTGTTGATATCAAAAAGAGTGTGATGTCAAAAATATCTTGAGAAGCTTCATAATGTTAAAGGGTTTTTATTAAAACCATGGTGACAAGGTTAAAGGTTTTTCTTAAAACCATTTGGACTCATTAAGGGTTTTTATTAAAACCAAGCTTAACTTAATGCAAAGGTTTTTACTTCTTGAAAAACCTTGAAGGTCCATGTTTATTATTAATAATTAAATTAACTCAAACCTTTGACAAAGGTCTAAGTTTAATTTATTATTAATAAAATAATAATAATTATTATTTTAATTATTATTAAAGGGTCTTTTAACCCTTAAGCGACGCACATAAAGAATTCATTCGTCGACGTGTTGCCATCGTTGGAGGAGCGCCGACGTCAAACAATTAAGGAGAAATGGCTATATAAGTGGGGATGATTTTCTAAAGTAATGGTACCATCGATCGATGCAATTTCGTAGCTCTGTGTCCTCCGTAAAAGCGATGTTTTTCGCTGTATTTCATTGTCCATCCATATTGAATTGCCCAAGCTTTTCTTGTGCTTGACGTCCGGAAGATTGCGTTTCTCTGACATTTGATAAGACTGCGAACTATGTTTTCTGGGAGTTACGTTTTTGGACAGCGCTCATGATGATGGTGGTGGCTTGAGGAAAACGTTTACGTTTTCAAATCCTTGGCGATTGAAGGAAGACAACACATAGGATTACATTATATTTTTCATTGGGCACTTGTGCTCCAATGGTGGTGGTGTGTTGAGTGAAGAAGCATTGGGCGGAGGTGCCAAGTTTGACCCATGTTGTGGGCAATTTCGTCTTGGTCGTGATGCACGAGGATAGCAACAATGAAAGCGCTTTAGCATTGGTGGTGGTGTTATTCATTTTCTCCAAAGGTTGGAGAACTAAGGTTGGCCAAGCTTGAAGGTTCAATTATCTTCTACTCCAATAAGGTATGGGCACATTCTTCTTATGAGTATGATTGGTGTATGTTTTCTGAAATAAGGTTGGAGTGAAAAGGTATTCTACTAGGTATCCTTTGGCTAGGTGTAAATCCTATTTTCTGGTTTGTTGAAGACTACTTATGCATTGTTATCCTTAAGGAGAGTTTTTGGTGAATGCATAATTTTTGGTTTGAGATAGTGGAAGCTTTGTGCACTAGGGTTTATATTTGTGAGTCTAGCTACTTGCATTGAGTTGGTGGAACCCTTGGTTGGCTGTTTTGAGTTTGATGGTTGAGTTGCTTCCATAGAGGTTGTTTGATCAAGTTATTGCTTTACTTGATTCATGATATTGGGCTTACTCCATTGAGTTGATTTGAGCAAGTTATTCTTTGCATTTGGTGATATTGTGTTGGTGGCTATTTTGTTCAAATATCTTTGGAGGGAAAAGGATTTCTACTTGTTTCCTTTTCTTGTGATGATTGGTTGAATGCTTCAAGGTTAATGTTGAGTTGAATGATGTTGGTTAAACCTTGTCTATAAGCATTGTTGTTAAAGCCCTAATTGGTTGAGAAAAGATATTGGTTGTGGAAAGAACATGAGTATCATTGTTATATGAGATATTGCATGGTTGGCAATTGTTGGGTTGTGTTTCATGTTCTTGAGAAAAGCATACTACATCTATCTTATTCTTTTGAGATTGAGATTGAGTTGAGATTGAGATTGGGAGTTAAGTATAGAACATATTGAGTCTCTAACAATTCTCTTTATGCTTCTATGAGGTTGATGAATCACATTGGGTCTCTAACAATTCTCTTTGTGGGTTCATGCTAAGCAAGTTTTTCTTGGTGAGCTTGCTGAGGTTTTGGACAGGTTTCGGTGGGGACTTGTGAGTAGGTTTTGGATAGGTTCTGGTGGGGACTTGTGAGCAGTTTTGGACAGGTTTCGGTGGGGACTTGTGAGCAGATTTGGACAGGTCCTAGCGGAGGACTTGTGAGCTAGTTTTTGAGAGTTCTATCGGAGAACTTGAGGACAGAGGAGCATTGGTTCTTTGAGAAGAACCTGAGGACAGATTTGGCAAGTCTTTGAGAAGGCTTGTGTGTAGAGGATTGATTTGTTCAAGAGTTGGACAGATCTGACAGACAGAGGAAGACTTGTACTAGACCGACTGACTATGTTTGGTATAGGTTGTTGAGCTGTTGTGGACGTGATCATAGAAGGCAGAGGTCTCTTAGGCTAAGCATTGAGGATAGGAGGTCTTCGATGGAAAGGAGTTCCACGTGCTGGCAAGAGGTAGAGACAGTTGATCTTCTGAGGGATCATATCCAGAGCAGAGGGGAAGGTATCTCCTTTGAGAAGAGGCTCATAAATTTAGATTAGGGGAAGGTATCTCCTTTGAGCAGAGGCTCATAAATTCAGATTGGGGGAAGGTATCTCCTTTGGGCCGAGGCTCATAAACATTGTAATTGGGAAGGTTTCCCAAAGAACTTTGAGATAACTTTTAGAGAAAAGTTTTGTGGACGTAGCTCGACCATTTCGGGTGAACCACGTTAAAATTGGTGTCACTTTGTGGATGATATTGTGCATTGCTTTGATATTGCTTTGGGTATATTGCTTTACTATTTTGAAGTATAAAGGAAAAAGTAAAAAGAGGTCTTATACTGTTCACCCCCCCTCTCAGTATAAGCTTGTGTTCTTCATGTTGCTCAAAAGGTTTTAAGGTCACTTCCTATGAGGTATGATGGAAAGGTTTTAGCCATAGAAAAAACAAGAGATATTGAAAATTTGACTATGGATGAGTTACATGGAACTCTCATAGCTTATGATATGATAATAGTAAAGGATATTATTCCCAAGAAAGAGGTAGCCTTCAAATTCACAAAGAAGATAAAATATAAGAAACCAGAATCAAGTGATGAGTCAAGCAGTGATGAAGAAGATAACTATGGCAAAAAATTAAAAAGGATTCAAGAAAGCAAAAAGGTATGGAAATAGTGAAGTGTTTTAATTGTGGTAAATATGGTCACTATGCATCTAACTATCTAGAATATGGAAGTAGTAGCAGTGAAGAGAAACAAGATCATAAGAGAAAGGAAGAAGGAAAATCTAGGTATGAAAAGAAAAACAAGTATGGACAAAGCAACCATGAAAATATGTTTTTCACAGGTATAAGAAGGGATTTTATGTGGACAAGACAAGCAAGGTTTGAAGTGATAGTAATTCTCTTTTTGGAAATAGAAGAGGAAAGAAGTGCTCTTGTTGAAGATAAATCTGAAAAGTATGAACATGCTCTTGAAGACCAAGAAGTAGAGAAATATTCGGAGAATGAAGAGGAAGACATAGTATATCTAGAAGTAGAACTTATTACTACTCTTAAAGATTTAAAAAATGTTAGAAAATAGAATTCAATATTCAAGGCTCAATTTCAAGAATGTGATGAAGAGAAAGGAAAGATTATACAAGATTTGACAATCTCAATAGCCAAGACAAGGATATTTAAAGAAAAACTAGAGGTAAAAGTCTTAGAATGTGAGAGATTAGAATAAGAGGTAGTTTATCTAAGGAAGGAAATGGAACATTGTAAGGATAAGCTACACAAGTTTAGGAAAATTTCAAAAACTTTGGATAAGATTATAAATGCACAAAGACCTTCATATGTCAAAACATGATTTGGTTTCGAAGAATGACAAGGGCAACAAGAAGAAGGGTTAAGTTCAATCTCAAAATAGGAAGATATTTCAGAGGAAGAGAGTGAAGGAGAAATTGAGACCTATGAGAATAAGTTGAAAAATAGAAACTTCACCAAGAAAGGAAACAATGCACAAACAAGGAACAAGGATCATCATAGAGAAGAAAGGACTAAAATACCAGTGGGTTCAAGACAAGACTTATTCAAAGATAATTATTTTTCATGTAACAGGTTTGGTCACAAGGCTATGCATTACAGGACTCATGGAAAGAAGGAGTATTGTATTACTAAGAGGAACTTCAAATATGGATATTTCTTTCAAGGGTATAGCTACTATTGTAATCGATTTGGTCATAAAGCAATTCACTGTAGGGTTCATGACAGAAATAGATATGGATTAACTAGGAGGAACTTTAAGACATTTGCATCTTCTAGGAACCATAAAATTAAGTGTTATAAGTGAAATAATATTGGGCATAATACCAAGTGGTGCAGAATAGAGTTTCTAGAGCTTCCATATACAAACAAGAACAAGGATACTCAAAAGGATCAAAAAGGTATGTTGAGAAATAAGGTTGACAAAGGAAAAGAGCATTGTATGCTGGAAGTAATTTTACTCCCACCCCAAAATTAATCCTCAAGGAGAGGAGGTGGGGAGGGTGCTAAGCTAAGAGTTTTATCTTTAGCCCCAAACGAGTCCCTTTGTCATTGATGTCAAAGGGGGAGAGATTTGAGTTAGGGGGAGAGCATTCAGTTAGGGGGAGTAGTTTATCATGGGAGCATAACTAGAAAAATGTAAAAGGAATGCTTAAGAAAAAAGGGTTTCCATCAATGACAAAGGGGGAGATTGTTGGAAATTTGAGCATGTTTTTTTGTCATTGATGTCAAGATGTTTGATGTCCTAATGTTAGGATCCTCCATCCTAACATTTAATAGTATTATTTCATTAATTATTATTATAACATGAATAGTCATGTCCCTTCATTATCGTAGCCCTAGGATAATATAAATTAGGGTAGGTATGGTTGTAGGAAGGCATCGAAGAATAATTAAATTAATATATCTCTATTGAAAGCATTGGCAGGGCAACCTCCTTTGAAACAATGATTTTCCAAAAGTGATTCGACATTATTCATTTGAAAGGAACGATATTCCTTACATTTGGATCACAGCCATTCAATCCCATTTTTTATTTCCCAAAGCCTCTATTTTTACCTTGCTTTCCACCGTCTTCATAAGAGACACTGTGTCTACTTCACAATGTTGTGGACAAGGAAACTCCTCTATGATAAATCAAACAAGCTTCGAGTTCGAAGATTTTTCCTAGCAACAGAAACAACAAATCGATTAATTCAGTCTCATTAAAGGTAATTAAGTTGGCATCATCCACAACAGAATGTCCATAAGAGAACATATTTAAAAGTTTTCAAATAACTATTAAAACACCATTATACCCGATTGCAAATTGTTTAGAAATATCGAATCATATTTTGCAGACAAGGAATCCTTCCAAATCGACTACAACAAAAGAGATGACCTGGTTAATTTTCAAGCAAAATTTCATATTTTTTCGGCTATCAAGTGGAGTCACACCATAAATTCAATGCAAAATCACTTTGCGTGCACTAAAACATTTTTCTCTCGACGATATTCTGAACTTCGGTGTGAGTTTTAAATTCTTTGACGAGATAACTTAACAAAGCTAAGGTTTCTAAGTTAAATTTATTTTTCTGATCACCGGCATCGGCATCGGCATCGAAAAATTAAAATTCATGTCAAACGATTGCAATATTATAAAAGATAAGATTACTTTATCACCAGGGAAATTGTCACATAAAAATGCCAGTGTAAGCATAACAATTAGCGGTATCTTCGAAAAAGTGCTACAATTCTTGGGTATTCAAAGTCGATTGGGCGCTTCGTCAAGGGTTCAAGCTCTGAGAGGAAAATAGCATTAGATAACGTGGTGGACAAGGAACTCCCCCAGTGCTAAAAAAACAAACATCGAGTCGTGATTTGTCAGAGCAGGTGAACAAGGCTCAACTCTCCGCAGAAAATTGCCATCATAATCCCTCAGGTGCAAATTCCCTAGACTCAGATCATAGAAACTTGCTAAATTATTGCATCATCACCGAAAAAATTCAGCGTCCATATCATCAAACAAATCGGGAATAAAAATACCTGGTAAACTGTTAAATCCTGAGTATAACTAGTTGAAACGGAATCTGAGTGGAAACAAAAAAAATTGGTTCAAATTCCAGTGAGACGAAGTCGCTGCGTTGTTCGATGAAATACAAAAATTGACGGTGAAAATATATAAAAAATAAAAGTTTAAACCTAAAGTTTTATTAAGCTCTCGGTGACATTCAGAAAAATTTTGGTGAGTTTTTATAAAACTAACTTTATATTATAAAGTTTATAATACAATTCTAAGTTTTTTCGACACTGGCAAAGTAAATTAATGACATTGTTTTAATCAAAGACGTCAACACTCCTTCCCATTGTTTTAATAAAATATGTCAACACTCCGTTCGATTGAGAAAATCAAGTATAGCTATCTGCAGGTAATGTCTAAAGAGTCCAAGAAAACAGTGAATAAAATTATACGTTCTAGCACATAAATCCAAGAAATAACATATACATATACGTCAAAAAAAAAAAGAGACCGAGTAACATTCATATCGATCTCAAAAATTAGAAAAAAACTTTCCTTGGCATCGTCGATAGACGTTTTCCTGTGACTCGTCACGAATTCAAAAAAAAATAGACCGAGTAACATTCAGATCGATCTCAAAAATTAGAAAAAAACTTTCCTTGGCATCGTCGATAAACGTTTTTCGGTGACTCGTCAAGAATTCGGTGAGCAAATTGATGCGTTGTCGTTAAGCACATCATTAAATCTCAAAGATCTTATCAATCTAGGGTGGTGTCCAATTCTATCTACGATAGAAGGTTAGGGCATAGTACAATTCAAGCATTCATATTTCAAGCAATTATTGGGTGGAACAGATTTGGTTTAGCCTTTTGGTGTCACACTAAACCTAATCTATAGAACGAAAACTTGCAAGAAATAAAAACTAATTCTAAGTTCAAAAAATTAAAGTTAACTACAATTGCATGAATTGAAATTGCTGAATTGAAATATAATCTACTTTTGCAGAATTGAAATAATAGAATTGAAATTGCTAAATTGAAATGTTGCTGAAATAAAATCCTAAATTACACTTGCAAAATTGAAATGATACTTGTAAATGAAACTTATGCTAAAAACACCTGTCAATGTCTTTCCACAAAAGGTCGTCAAGCTTCTGCTACAGGAATTGATAGCAAAATGAAATATGCTGAAAATAAAAAGTTGCTAAAATAGAAAAGAAAAGAAAACATGGAAAGCAAAGGAAAAATGCTTAATATAATTTTTCAGCTGACACACACACAAATGTTGTACACAAACATAATATAAAACATAAATAACATTATACAAACTTAAAACAAGAAAAGTAAACTTGACAAGTAATCTGTTAATTCTATTGTAGCAAAATTATAGATTAAAACCTACCATAAGAATCCTCCTTCTAGATCTGAAAGTGGGCCCATACTTCCTAATATAGAAGGAGGTGAAAAACACTCCTTAACTAATTAACACTTAGAACAGAAAATGATAAAATAACTGCACTTTTATTGATGATAAAACATGTTGAAAACTATTACAGAAAATTACTGTACAGTCCTAATTGTTGCTATTGAAAACTCTCCTCTATTCTAATTCCTAACTGGCTCAATCAAGGAGGGAGTTGTGTTATTTATATAAATATTTACAACATATCCAATTCTCAAATCAGCCTATGTGCTACTTTACAGTGATTTGCCAATAATTCTAGATCTGAAATAAATGTAAATCTGGACAGTTTGTGTTGCAGTAGTAGTCATTGGCCCTTAGAAAGCATCTTCAGTGGTGGGAGTACATGGGAGGAGTCTAGAAATATCTCACACATCTTTCTCCACTTCATAATATGCTATTTTTATCTTGCAAATAACTTCATATTATGTTGCAGTTATTTCTGGGTTTATCCTAGAAGATATTTTCCTTTAACCTTTTCAAATAATGGCAAATTCAGATGGGAGATATTTTCCTTTAACCTTTTCAACCTTCTTTCCCTTTTTCCATCATCAAAAATCAGTCAACAAGTCAAAAAGAACTTTCTATTCTCATTTCGAAGATAAGTGGCTCATTCCAAAGAGACTGTATTTCTCATTCCGAAGATGTTCTCTCATTTTGAAGAGACTATATTTCTCATTCCAAAGATGTCTGCTCATTCTGAATATCTTCAGAATGAACAACTATATGCTCTTCAAGTGATTTCATCTACATTTCTCAAGTGGTTTAGCTCTCAAGATCATATTGCAATAGCCTTCATCTCTCTCCATGTGTGAATTCCATGCCTTGCCATTCATTGGTAGCTTGCTAGAATTTACATGGTAAATTATTGCATTTTTCAACTCTGCTGCACAGTTGTAAAATATTGGCATTTTTTGCAAATTCAAACAAATTAGAACATGGAAAAATTATTCAAATATCAACATGGAGTACATCAAGTTACTACTGAATTTATACACTTCATTCACCAAGTAACCATGCTGAAATAGTGCAACAGTCTTTGCACAATTGTCCCTGCTCTAGTATACCCTGTTGCTGCCTATTTAGACCATGTGGGAATGCTTCTAAATAGGTCAGATTTCTTATGTAGTCATTCTAAACTCATTCCATCCATATCCTTATGCTTTGCTTGACAACTTCAAGGTGTTTCTATAAAGTGATAGCTTGTTGATTTTTATATGGTTGTTTTTTCAGATTTTTAGATTTATGACAGTCCTAAAATTTTGGCTTCAATATGGATTTGAAACAAGTTGAAGGGCAGGAAAACATTCAAAAACCATTGAGAAGTTAATGGATATCAGCATACCACAATTGGTTAATTGAAATGCATCTTTTTACTTGCTACTTAATCAAACAAAATCAGTCATAAAATGTTGAAAATAGTCAAAAACTGAGATATAGTATTCCTAACATAAAATCATGCAAACACTTAACAAATAGTATATTTTATTCAACTATTTGGCAATTAACTTATCATATGGTAGTCAAAAATTGTGCAATAATGAGGCATTTTTGGGCTTCATCATCCCCCCAACTTGAACTAATGCATGCCCTCATGCATCTTAGTAGGCCATAGTAATATGCAGGCTTTATTCTGAAAGCACGAGGATACGGAAACAAAAATGGAAAAACTCCAAGCATGATGCGAGAACGAAACTAAACTTGATGCTACAAATTAAAAATGCATAAAATGGAGAAAGCATAGACAAATTGGAACCCAAATGGAATGAAACCACCTCTTCTTTTATTGATGTATTTCAAATTTGGTTACAATTCGCTTCCTCCCTTTTTAGGGGCGAGGAGCATCAAACTTGTCTCTTGGTCACATCAATGGAAAGCCATCCCTCTTTCACGTGCCCACATGTAAGATGGGCGGACCAAACGTTGTCGTCGCTTGTGTATACGAGTGTTGATTCCTTGCTGCTCCTTCGATGTTTAGACCCTGCGTTCAAAGGAACAAGAAACCGTTAGTAGCACCTGCGAATAAGACAAAGCATGTGATCCTCAAACCTACAATAAGCGGATGAGAAAATGAATTAAACTGTAACTAAAACTTATCCAAATGACATGAAAACTTGGCAAAGACATAGAAACATCACCAAGAAGGCATTGCAAAAGGAACAGTCAAGAAATTCCTCACCAATTTGAATTCACTTCGGGGCAGGATGGATTCGACTGTAATTCGCTCCGGGGTAGGACGAATTCACCTACAACAAAGTGTCGAAGTGATACTGCCCCAAATGTCACATCTAGGGATCTCCAAAAGACCTACAAACTTGGGGTTAGCTAATTGGAGGCATTTTGGAAAGACCCAGATGGTCAGATTTCCCCAATTTGGCCTCCATCAATAGGAATTTGATGCTACTACCTACAAGTTAGTGAGGACAACAAAAGCGATAAAAAGTGATAAGATTTGATCAAAGCATTATGAAATCGGAATTACAAGCTATTTAAGCAGCATAATATGGAATGCACAATAAAAAAATGACAAAGAGAACAATCTGCCATAAATCCCCAATCGTTCCTAAAAAGGAAGATTAGACTCATAGCAGTGCGGGGCGCCCGAGCGGGCCGCCCACTGTTGGAACCTGATTTCAGCACCAATCCACTTGGGATGGGCCCAAAATATCTTGTAATGTGTTGTCAAAAAATTAGGTGGGATATTGTGGCCAAATGTCAAGTTTGGTTCTGGATTGTGCTTCCAATGACCACCCAATGACCTCTTCTCCAAAAGAGATCAAGGATGTGAAAGGCACAATTCAAAAGGGGAACAGGTGTGAAAGCAAAATGACAGCACTTCATTTCTTCAAAATGCTCCTTCTCTATATCTTTTAGGGTGAGGAAACTCATCAATTTATAGATCTAGAGGTCTCTTGAATTGGGCATGCAGAGGTGCCACTTGGAAATCATGCCTTCCTAGGGGGAGGGAGATTCCTCCCTGAATAGGGACTTCATGACTGCCCTTGTAATAGCCTCTAACGCTCGAAAACGCTCACCCACACTCCCATGCTATGAAGGAAGCGTTAAGTGGCGGATCTGAGCTGCCATTTGTCAAGATTTGACTTTTTGCCTATCAAACCTGGAATTCATCCCACCCTGGAGCAGATTCTTTATTCGTCCCAAGGGAGGACGAATCCCATTTTGAATTCATCCCAGGGAGGGATGAATTCTGAGAAAAGTGCCTAGAAGGTGCTAAATTGATCTCTGACCTCCCAAAACTATTGTGAGAGTGGTTAGGACCACTGTTTAACCTCTAGGGGCTGCCCTTGGGGCTGTGTGTGTCAATGCAATCAGTGTTTGCAGTCACATAATCAGATCGATGTTGTTTTGGTATCTACATATTCTTGTGAACAACATCCTTTGCTACCTGCTAACTGAGATATTCCTCCTTGCTGCACTATATCAAGTATTTTGCAATTAAGCACATGTATGAATCTTTTTCTATCTTTCTACAAGTTTTAGTGCTGCAAGGTACCTCTTAATGGCTTGATATCATGTTATTCATCTTGCAATAGTCTTATTGTGGAACCATATTTGGTAGATGCACTAATACTGATGGAATTTTCTATTCTTAACAACATTTCAGCCTAAATGCTTATTTTTGTTGTTTGCACCTTTTGAACAAAATTGATAAAAAAAAAAATTGATTTGAAATGTTTGAGGGATGTACTTACTTGTGGTAGAGCCTTATGAACCTCAATATTTGATGTACCCTACTCTTTTTGCTATTTTGTAGCATTTTCAACAATTCTGGTACAATTTTTGCTTATTTCAAAGATATCTTGCTCATTTTGAAGATATGTCTGTTCATTTCGAAGATGATTGTTCATTCCTAAGATGCATCAAAAAATGTAGAAATGACCTCCTATGCAAAATTTAGCTACAGATTCTATTGTGGTCCCATATCTAGAGTGTATAAGCCTTCCATAACATCAAAAATCCCTTCTTCATCCTTTTGTTTAGATGTTATTCTTTGTTCTATATGTTGTTGTTTTATTCCAGTAGTACTAAAATAGAACCTTTAGGTGTATTTTGCTAATTATCCTCCTTCAATTTATCATACAATTGTGAGATATAAACTTGCAATTCTCCTTCTAAAACTTGCCCTACAAATTTAAATAGAATTGCTGCCATGTTTGTCCCAAAATCAGGTTTTTGCATAGTTTTAGAATTTCCATGCAATTAAGGGCATAAGGAGGTGCTTCTTGACATCTTGAACTTGCCAATATTGTATGAATAGTTTATGCCAAATATCAATTATCATACACTAAATGCTAAATGTTTATTATGAATTAAATGCAAGAAACACATACCTTACTGTCCTGAAAATTGGTCATGCACCTTACAAGCTACTTTTGGTGATTGTTAGCAAGCTATCTGAAAACATAAACATAACACATGTGCAGTGTGAGATTTGTACAATGGTGGAACAATTATGGGTAGATCAACAAGGCAATGCATGCCAAAAAATAGATTTTCATGCAAGCCAACTCAGTAGTGCCTCCAGGAATGTTTTCACTACTAAATTATTCATTTTTTTCATCATTTTTTTTCCTCTTTTTTTCATTTTTTTTTTCATCTCCTTTTTTTTTCATTTTTTTCATCAGAAGAGGTTGCCATTTTTGGTTTTCAACCAACTTCTGTGCCTTTTTTTTTTCAAGTGCTTCAATGAGAGAGAACATCTCTCACTCTTATTTGGATAATACCAATCCTTATTATGCAAAAACATGTCAATTATTGTATGAAAACACCATCTCTTTTTGTTGAAACCTGTAACATTGATGCAACCTTCCTTTCTAAATGAGCAGTAAGAATCTTCTTACATCATAATTGCCTCCTTATTGCTAGAAATAAAGTATTGGCTCCATTGTTCCTCTTCCTTGCTGAAATTGATGTTTGTCCTCATGTATCCCCATTTTGTGGGACATGCCTCTGCTGCAATTTTTTTTCCTCTTTTTTTTTCAATTTTTCTTGTCTTGCTTGTACCCAAGAAGGAAGTTCACAAACAAGACTATTCTTCTTTTTGCTTTTCTTGTATTTTTTTCTTTTTTTTTCTTTTTGTCAAACTTTTTATCATCACTCTGAATCTGATATTGAAGAGAAATTATCTTCCATTATGTGTACATCCAATGGAATATCCTTCAAGAACTCCTCCTTAGTTAATGGTGCATGGTATACCCGAAGGCAATGTCCATTCACCACTAACATCCTCTATAAATTACCAATGGGAGAAAGAAGCACTGCTCCATATCTAAAAACTTCTTCAATCAAGTGTTGTCCATGCCTCCTAGTCTGCAAAATCTTGTCAATCTATACATGAAATAATTAAATACCAATTCCCAAAAGATGTTAAGTGCTTACATCAAGATAAAATCTTGATATACCTTTGTAATTCAATGTAAAGGGATTGAAATATTGTTTCAAAATAGCAACAATTTTGTTTTTTTTTATAAGTCAGCCACCTAATAATGTTCAAGAATTTTCTTGGCTACACTTCAATTTGTTTCATTCTTAGGAGGACAAAATTTACCCCTTTGTAATTTCTTAATAATGAGTTCAATGGAAGTAAATTTTCTATGTGCAGTTTTTCTAGTTTTTCTCCTTTATCCAAGGCTAATTTCTATGTGTTTGGACTAAAGGTTTTCTGTGTATCTCCATTGATTTTTGTCTCTTCAAGCTCAGGTAAGTTCTTGTTTGAGCATAGTTGGATGTTGCTGCAGTCAATAACATTTCCTACAATTTTTTTTACTAGAATCAGCTACATAGATAGGGGATGCCTATCTTGTATTATTCAGACTGATCATAGGTTGGGCTAAAAAAGAAATATTTATAGTTTGCATAATAAGACAAGAAGTGTCCAACTTTAGTAGATCAACTACTTGTCAGGTAGGATCACATCTAATAAGATCAACTATTGTCTATGTAGGCTAAGAATTGATAGGTTGCGGTTTAGCATGATAAAATCCTAACAATATTTAAGCAATAATGGCAAAACTCTAGGATCACCGTTGAGCTCCAAACTTCCATTTTGATTGTACAAAATTTTTATGATGATTTTTTTTTTTTTAACAGACTCAGCTTACATAGATAGGGGTTGCATGTCCTGTATTATTCATATTGATCACATGTTGGGCTGAATGTGGTGGTTGATTTACTTACCCTATTTGTTGTTGTTGGGATCTCTCTTTGAGAGGAATTTAGATTAGACAATAAATTTTATATCTCTGAGTTATGGAAGTAAATGGAATTCATCAGTGATATGTCCCTGTGAACAAATGCTACAGGTAGCTGATATGGCTATTTTATTCAAGGGATAGTCTTGTATATCTACCATGATAGCTTTCCAACACCTAGTACAAATTTGTTTATATTACCCTGATGATATGGATATAAAAATGGTAGTACTAGCAGATAGCTCTTCTAAAATTTTTTAAGAGATCTTATGTTTTCTGATAATGAGGATGATGAATTCTTTCAATTTTTATCAAGAATTGCAAACATAGGTAATTAACCCCCAAGTGTGAAGATCACCTCTCTATGGTTGCTTGTTTTCTAAATGGACTGAAATTCAACTATTAATAATTATTATTTATACCAACTATTATATTTAGATTTTACTCTGAACTTCATAACTTAGCACAATAATAATTATTTGATTGCTTTTACCCTCTAACAACACCATGATCCTCGATAACGATGCCAAAATGATGTGTTGTCATTAAGCACATCATTAAATCTCAAATATCTTATCAATCCGAGGTGGTGTCCAAGGCTATCTACGATAGAAGGTTAGGGCAGAGTATAATTCAAGCATTCAGATTTCAAGCAATTATTGGGTGGAACATATTTGGTTTAGCCTTATGGTGTCACACTAAACCTAATCTGCACGAAAACTTGCAAGAAATAAAAACTAATTCTAAGTTCAAAAAATTAAAGTTAACTACAATTGCATGAATTGAAATTGCTGAATTGAAATCTAATCTACTTTTGCAGAATTGAAATAACAAAATTGAAATTGCTAAATTGAAATGTTGCTGAAATAAAATCCTAAATTACACTTGCAAAATTGAAATGATACTTGTAAATGAAACTTATGCTAAAAACACCTGTCAATGTCTTTCCACAAAAGGTCGTCAAGCTTCTGCTACAGGAATTGACAGCAAAATGAAATATGTTATAAATAGAAAGTTTCTAAAACATAATAGCAAAGAAAACATGGAAAGCAAAGGAAAAATGTTTAATATAATTTGTCAGCTGACACACACACAAATGCTATACACAAACATAATATAAAACATAAATAAAATTATACAAACTTAAAACGAAAAAAGTAAACTTGACAAATAATCTGTTAATTTTGCTACAACAAAATTTGTTAACTTATCATATGGTAGTCAAACATTGTGCAATAATGAGGCATTTTTGGGCCTCATCACAAATTATGTTTAAAAAAAAACCAGCGGCATAAGCATATAAAATAAAGTATAACCTAAAGTATAATAAAACGAGAAATAATTTTTGTTAACAAATTTTGTTTCAACACCGGGAGGAAGGAAAAGTCAGTAAGTTTTAAAAACTTGCATTGTTTTATCCCACACACCATAGAAAAATGGCATTACATGATTTAAAAGGCCAAGGAGGCATACATACCAATGTTACTTCGGCCACATGGGACAAATGCCTCATGCACCAAAGCCACACTTGTAGGCCACTTATCCCACCCGCCTCCTTCGCTTTCCATTGACCGCATCTGCAACATCGTTGCTCACGTGTGGCCCTGCTTCACATCGCGTCCTCCATGTTGTCTTTCTACCTTTTCTTCTGTTTTGTCTCCACTTTGTTGCATTGGCTGTTACGATTGCTTCACAGTTCCCCTCCCCTGCCTACCCCTACCCCTATTGTGCTCCTATTAGGGTCCACCAACCCATTTTTTTTATTTTAATTATTTTTTAATTGTCCACAAGAACTTCTTTAAAATTTGCCCATAATAGATGTTCCCCTCCCCTGCCTACCCCTACCCCTGTTGTGCTCCTATTAGGGTCCACCAACCCAATTTTTTTATTTTAATTATTTTTTAATTGTCCACAAGACCTTTTTTAAAAGTTGCCCATAATAAAAAAATTGTCTACAAAATATTTTTGGGCCACAATACCAAAAATACCAACTAATTGGTGGAGGAATTGTTTAATTTTGGCTTCAATACATATAAATTTTTGTCAAAAAAATTAACATTTTTGACAACAAAATATTGCAAATTTTAACAACAAAAAAGTGAAGGAGTCCTCAAACAGAATCTGTGAAAATCAAATTTTTTGCAAAATCTAACCATGGCAAAAAGCAAAAGTTCACAGGATATCACTCTCAAGAAAATTTACCATGAACTTCACCAATTCAAAGAAGAGAATGTAGCTACATGACAAGAATTTGAGCAAAGGATATCAACAATTAACTTAAAAATGGATACCTTCAATCAGAATATGGCACTCATTCAAACTAGCCAAACTACCGGAGGATCCAAATTATGTCAAACCACTTCGGTGCGAGAGTACCAAGCTCAATTCGAGAAATTAGCAAACTGCACCATAGGCCTAGATGCCTCATTTTTTTAGGATTGTTTTATCAGTGGATTAAAGGAAGAGATCCGACTAGAGGTACAAATGTTTAACCCTAGCACCATGATGCAAACTATTGGATTGGCCAAATTAGCCAAAGATAAAATCAACAACCAACATCGACTCCGAAACGTATCTACAAAAGACTCAAAAAATACTTCCACAAACCAAAAACTAAGTCATGTCAATTAAATGCATTAGCCCTAAAGAAATGAAGGAAGGAAGAGCAAAAGTTCTTTGTTTTCATTGTAATGAGAAATTCATCCCGAATCACAAATGCATTACACCCAAACTTTATATTATGGACACAACTATTCCTTGTCAATCAACACTAGAGGATGAGGAAATTAAGGTCGAACTAGTGGAAGATATACCTAAAGATAACCCTCGAGGTCCATTAGAAATTTCCTTCAATGCCCTCATTGAAAATTCATCCCCCCAAACTATGAAAGTCCCTAAATCCTTTAAACAACAAAATTTTGTTGTGTTTATTGACTCCGAAAGTACACATAATTTCATCGACCCCCGTGTGGCAAAACAAATTGACTGCTTTATCCATCCTTGTAATAATTTTGAAGTCATGATCGGTAATGGGGGAAGAATTACCTGTAAAGGAAAGTGCAAAAATATTAAGCTCACCATGGGCGATTATTGCATGAAGAACGATATGTATGCACTACCATTAGGGGGATGTGATATCGTCCTTGGAGTGCAATGGTTATGAACGCTTGGAAAAATCCAATGGGATTTTGAGGCATTATGGATGCAATTTACACTAGAAAATCAAACATATATCCTTAAAGGGATAAAATCCGGCCCTTCTCCACTAGCAAGCTCTCATCGCATGGAGAAAATTGTTCGTAGAGGAGGCAAGAAAATGGTGGCCCAATTATTTTCTTTCCAAGCCATGACAAAGCCACCAACACTTCAACCTTCCCAATACCCTTGCTTATGGAACAATGATATTAAAATAGTGCAAGAACATAAGCACATAATATTAGGGAAACAAAGGATGAAGCTTCTCACTTCAATATTTGAGGACAAAGCTCTTTTTAAGGAGGGTGGCATGTTAGGATCCTCCATCCTAACATTTAATAGTATTATTTCATTAATTATTATTATAACATGAATAGTCATGTCCCTTCATTATCGTAGCCCTAGGATAATATAAATTAGGGTAGGTATGGTTGTAGGAAGGCATCAAAGAATAATTAAATTAATATATCTCTATTGGAAGCATTGGCAAGGCAACCTCCTTTGAAACAACAATTCTTGAAAAGTGATTCGGTATTATTCATTTGAAAGGAACAAGGTTCCTTACACCTAATTTGATGGAATTAATGTCAAGATGTTTGATTAATGTCAAAAGGTTTAATGTCCTAAATTGATGGATATATTTATGAGAATATTTCTCTTGGTGGCACATGAGGTATAAGGCAACAAGAAGAAAGGAATACCTCTCCATAATGTTTGAGAAATGATTTATAAATTACCTGGGTGGTAATTTTGTAAAGGTTAAAATATTCATTAATGGTGGCAAGGTTATCTCTAAATAATTTACCTTGGTGGTAATTCTGCAAAGGTTAAAATATCCATTAATGGAAAGGTTATCCCTAAAAATAAAAATTCCCAAAAGGTTTTTAAATATTTAATTTATAATATTTAAATCCTTTGGATTTAAATAATTATAATTAAATATAATAATTAAAATTCAAAATACCAAAATTCGAATTGCAAAAAGAAGCTAACATCAAATATAGAGGAGGGCATGTGTATTAATAGGCTAAGTTTTAGCCTAAACCTAAGCGATATTCGAATTATTAACCCCCAAAGTATTTGCCTTGCATGTTCAACGCGACGAAGGAAAAAAAAAGGAGATACCACAAATTTCAGTGTAGAAGGTTTGGTCAAAAACGTGGATGGGGTGTGTTTCCAATCGTGTGAGATGGCAACTAAGCTGGCAAGCAAGGCTTGCACAGTGGCATAGGAGGAAGAAGGTGCAGGTTCGATTCGCACGAATATCCTTTTGGTTGTGTGGTTGATTTGAGTTTTGACACCTATGGTAAAGAACAAAAGGGAGGTCGTGCATTATGGTTTTGTGTGGGTTGGCTCGCCCACACGGTAGTCTAGCAGTGGTTAAGGCGCAAGGCTAGAAGGCAACGCAGGTTCGACTCCTAGCGGTAGGCGATAGGCGGCAGCAAAGAGGGATTAATTTTTTTATTAAAAATTAAATTATGCCCTAAGGTCTAATGTGGGTAAGGTATGTACTAGGGAGATATAAGGTGTTTTTAACGGTTTTTATTTTTGCAATAAAAGGGTTATAAAAATAATTTCTTTTTGAGAAAAAATTAAGGTAGCTTGTTTTTCTAATGCATTAGGATAAAAAGTGAAGTGATATTTTATTTATCTTTTGGAAATGCATTAATGACAAGTAGGAGATATAAGGTGTAAATGATTTTTTTGCTTATGTAATTAGTAACTCTTGTTGATGAAATTTATTGACAAAGTTAGGAGTAATAAGGTGTATAAGTGGTTTGGTATTTTATTAATCTTTGTATGGTGAAATATCTATTGAGATGGAATATTCATGTGGAGGTTTTTAGATAGACTGTTGCTATCTAACCTTGAATTGGCACAAAATAAATTGATTGTGAGAGACAGGTTTTGAAGGTATATCTCCATCAAAGCAAAAAGATATGGGCACATCATCCTTTGTTTGAAGTGTTTGTTGGAATGAATGTTGTGAAACATAAGGTGGAGTGAAAAGGATTGTTTGATAAGCATTGTTGGAAATAATTGAGTGAATCTTATGTGCTTCATTGTTGAATATTTTTTAGAACATTTGAGATAGATATTATGAATCATTTGAGTTAGGTTTTGAGACCTATATTGTGCTCTTTATTGGAAGAAGTGTGAAATCATTTATTTAGGGTTTGTGAGCAAGTTGTGCCTCATTGGTTGAATGATTGAGTGAAACTTCTTGAGCATTGGTTTTGGGTGATATTGAAAGTGAATGTGTAAATCAGAAATATAGGTGTCATGTGCTAGATTGGATCTATATTTAAAAGAGCAATAAAAGTAAGACATGTGAAAGCAAAAGACTTAATTATTGAGTAGATCATATTGAGCTATATGCAAGTGCATATTATTCTCTATATGTTACAAAGGTTAAACTAATTATGGATAGTATATGTCTAAAATGCTTCAAGTTAAAGGAATTACTTTGAAGATTAGACAAAGAATTTGATAGCATTGTGTGCAAGATTTGATATTGACTGAACATATATTGTGAGTTGTTTTTAGTATATGCTAGAGAATATTTGAGCAAGTCTTTGTGAAGGCTTGAGAGCAAAATTGAGCAATTTCTTGAGAGGACTTGAAGGTAGAATTGAGCAAGTTCTTGAGAGGACTTGAAGGTAGAATTGAGCAAGTTCTTGAGAGGACTTGAAGGTAGAATTAAGCAAGTTCTTGAGAGGACTTGAAGGTAGATTTGATCAAGTCTTGTAAAGACTTGAAATAACATTAAGAGTAGGGTTGATTTGTTCAAGCTTTGTGTTAAGGCTTGGGACAAATCTAAGTAGAATTAATTGATTATTTGTTCATGTTATGTGTTAAGTCTTGGGGTAGATCTAAGAAGATTTGATTGATGATTTGTTCAAGCTTTGTGTTAAGTCTTGGGGAAGATCTAAACAATTTTTTTTGGTGATTTGATCAAGCTTTGTGTTAAGAATTGAGGATACATTTAAGATAGAAGTTAGTGTAGATTTGTGAGCAAAAATTTATGAGCAGAATTCTGAGTAGAGTTAGAGCAGATTTGTACTAGACTTGGGATAGAGTTTGGTGTATATTTGAGATAGTGTTGATAATAAGCTTTGGGGATGATAGAGCATAGGACATTAGTATCTAGCAGATAGAGATCCATTAGCCATGGCAGTGAGGATAGAGGTCTTCTATGGAGAGAGATCCACAAGCCAAAGCAGTGGGGGTAGAAGTCTTCTAGAAGATCAGCAACCAGATTAGAGGAGAAATAGTTGTCCTATGGATAGAGATCCACAAACCAGAGCAAGGATAAATAGTTCTCTTACGAATAGAGATCCACAAACCAGATCAAGGAGAAAGAGTTCTATGGATAAATATCCACAAACCATAGCAAGGGGAAAGAGTTCTCCTGTGGAGTGTGATCCACAAACCAATTGGGAAGATAGAGTTATTTTATGGAGAGAGATCCATGAACTAGTGTAGGATATAGAGTTCTCCTGGATCAAGTTCCACAAACAAAATAAAATGGGAAAGAGATCTCCTATGGAGAGAGATTCATAAATCAGAACATAGGGGATTGGTGTCTCCTTTGGATGGATGTCCATAAAAATTGTAATAGGTAATTGATTCCTAAGAAGATTTGTTGAGAAAATTTAGTAGAAATATTTTCTTTGTGGAGTAGCCCACATTGTGTGAACCACGTTAAATTTGTGTCTCTATTGTCTGTGATGATTTATGCATTGCTTTGATTACTTTTATTGATATTGCCATTGATAATATTGGATAATATTTTTTGGGAAAGAAAAGTGAAAGTTGATCTTATACTATTCACCCCCTCTCAATATAATCTTGTGTTCTTCAAATTTAGGTTCTACCATAGGTTCTTCCACTTGTTTCAATTTTACCTCAACTATTTTTGATTGTTTGCTTGGTTGCATTTCATTTTTTGGAACCCCTTTTGTTTCTCTAAAGACCACATTATGACTATAAGTAATCTTCTGTGTTTCTATATTCCATAACTTATATCCTTTCACACTAGTACTATAACCTAGAAATATGCATTTCTCAAATTTATAGTCTAGCTTAGTACTTTTCTCTTTTGGGACATACATATAATATTTGCAACGAATAACTCTTATATGACTAATATAGGGTTTCTTACCAGTCTGCACTTCTTGTGAAGTTTTATACACCAAAGCTGAGGTAGGAGATCTATTGATGAGACTTCTACCTAGAATTTCTTTTCTAATCATACACTGCTTACCATGCTTATGGCCTTATCCATCAATGTTCATTTTATTCATTCTGTGACTCCATTCTATTGTGGAGTATATGGAGTTTTTCTATACCTTTCTAGTCCACAATCCTTACAAAACTGCTCAAATTCATTAGAGCAATACTCACCACCATTATCACTTCTCAAAACCTTTATCTTTTTCTCTGTCTAATTTTCTATAGGAGCCTTGAACTCTTTAAATTTATTGAAAACATCAAATTTGTATCGTAAAAAGTATACCTAGGTCTTTCTTGAGAACTCATCCATAAATGTAACAAAATGAATGGATTTACCTAATGATGGTAATTTTTTAGATTTAAACACATCACTATGAACTAGATGTAGATCTTGTAGCACTACTTGAAAATTTAACTTTGTTTTGCTTTCCAAAAGCACAGTGCTCACAAAAATCAAATTTTAATGGGCAATTAGAAATTCCTTCAACCATACCTTTCATTTTCAATGTCTGATGTCCTTTCTCACTAATGTGACCCATGTGTTGATGGCATAATATTATCTTCACTAAAGGAATAGTTGGATATTCTTCTACCGTATTAATTTCCTCTACAACTAAATGTTTATTGTAATCAATACTTACAGTGCTAGCCTCAAGTTTTAACAACGTTCCTATACGAACTCCTCTTACCAACACTAAGAATCCACGAACCATATTGCAGCTATCCTTATTGAACTTCACAATCACATCCACATCATTCATCTTACTAACAAATATCATATTCCTTGCCAAACCTAGAATTTGAAGCACACTAGGAAGGGTTTTAACTCCATATTTTAACCTCAATTTGACTCCTTGTTATTTTTTGTGTTGAATTGACTCCCAATAATACTTCACCTACATATATCTTTTTATATTCAAAAAATCCCTCCCTATGAGGAGTCATATGAAAAGAAGCACCTAAGTCAATCAACCATGAGTCATGGTATTCACTTGAGCATGTTGAAGCTACGAACAAGTCCCCTAAATATTCATTTGTGGTATTCATTTCTATATTTATTCCTTCACTAACATTTTTAGATCTATAGTCTCTTTTATAATACCCTATTTTTCCACACTTCCAACATTTCCTTTTTTCAGGAACAACATATTTTCCCCTAGATTTTGATTTTATTTCTCTTCATTTCTGTTTGCTTCTTTCTTGAGAATGACCTCTCACAACCAAGACATCCTTCTGAAGATTTTCATCTCAGAAGATTTTCATCTCATTTTCTCATATTGCAATATTACTATTATATCCTCCACTTTTATTATAGTATTATTGGATATAGCCATAACTAGGTTATCCTAGGAGTCAAATAATGAATAAAGTAAAGTAATACACTTTTTCTCTTCATCCATTTTCACATCTACAAAGTTTAATTGACTTACCACAATGTTTAAAGCACTCAGATATTTAGTCTCAGAGTCACTATTTTTCATCCAAAGAGAATACTTCTTTCAAAGAAAAATTTTATTTACCAACAACTTAATTTGATATAGTACTCCCAAATTTTATCATAACAACTTTTTCGTGGTCTTTATCGACACATTCACCAATATTAAATCAGATAAGCACAATCTGATAGATCTCCTTATCTTCATATCGATCTTTAGCCATTCCTCGTCTATCGTCCCTTTTGGTTTTACTCTTAAGACTACGACCCATTGATATTTATCCACCAATAGATCCTTCATCTTGAGTTTCCATAACTCAAAATTCTATACATTATTTTTTCGATCTCCACTCATGTGCTTCCCATCAATTTTCTTCATCCATATTCTTTCGTGCACAACTCCCACTCAAGAATAAAAATATCCTAGGGTTGAAATCCTTATTCCTCGAACAAAGCTAAAACCTAGCTCCAATTCAAAATGAAGAGAAATAATACCTCGATAAATAAATTCTAGAAAAATAGTAATTGCATAATCAAAGGAAAAGCAAAAAAGAAGAACACATTACACAAGAATTTATCCTAGGAAACCCTTTTAGAAAAATCCCCAACAAGAATATTTTCTTATTGTATAAACTTGACTATCTTCAATACAATAATATCCTTTCGCTTGTTTTTTTCTTGTGATTACATTTATTGCAAATTCATTACCAAACCCTCATGCATGTGCTGCTTTATATACCAACAACACAAGAAGGGGTTTTACAATACCATGGGCACAAAACCATGGGATGACATTACATTAACCTAAAAACACCCATATAGGTCTAAAAATAGAATAAACCCCCAAAACAATTCCCTAGGGGCTAATGCCTGCAGACCCCCAAACATGGGTTCTCACCCCCGAACCTTGACGAGGAAATTTTTATAGAGTGTAAAGTCCTTTCAAAGTTAAATCCTCCTAAATAACATGGAAAATATTCAACATAATTTAAACATCGAATTGAGGTAATGAATATGAAACAACAACAACATGAAAGCAAATTTAAGGACAGATGAATAAAAGACACTAGTAACAAATTTAAGGACAGATGAATAAAAGCAAATTTTGCTTTCTTAAATGTAATTTCAAAAAATTAGCCTAGTGCTTAGTAATAAGATTATATATATCTACATGGATGAATTGATTTACAAATTCAAATTTTGGTTAAATCATCATAAATCCTCCAAAGTATGCGTCAATATAACTTATAAATAAATAGAATAATTTTATAATAATTAATAATAAAAACAATTTAGGGATTTTGATGAGGAAAAACTACTCTTCTAGGGTTTGATGAAGAAAAACTATTATGCGGGGATGTAAGCAACTTCTAGAGGAGGTCTGAAAAATTGGAGGAATGTTGTGATGGCATCGGGTCCGGCACAGAGAGTGCATGCTCATGATATTTTTCATCTGAAAATGATTGGAAGGAACAGGATTTTCCAGTGCATGTTAGGAATCGCTTGTCAAATAACAATGGATGTTTGGAGCGATGTGAAGCCAGGCCAGTTCTAGTGGTTCAACCAAACTCGATGGTGGAAGATGTGGAGTATCTAACCAAACATGCCCTTATTGGAAAATTTTTGGGGATCCAAATTTCTCTCCCCTTTATGGAGGCTAGGATCAGGAAGACTTGGAATCCTGAAGGTGATGTGGAGGTGATGTTGAGTGTGAACAACTATTTTATGGTGGTTTTCTCTTGTATTGCAGATCACAACAAAGCATTTGAAGGGGGTCCTTATTTCTATAACCGAGTGGGACTATTTATTAAACCCTGGCATGTGGGTTTCAACCCATCAGAGGAGTGGTCATCGCGGGTTCCAGTATGGGTGTGGCTTCCATTGGAATTCTAGAGAACTGATATCTTGCATAATATTGCCCTTCTTCTTAGGAAGTCGGTTGGACCGTCACAACAGACAATGGATAAAAAGGTAATATTTATTGCTCGTATTTGTGTTGAAATTGACTTAAATAATCCTATTCCAGATTCTATTAAAATACAATTTGGATCAACTATATGGGTTCAAAAACTTGACTATGAAGCTCTTCCATTTCGTTGTTGGATTTACTGTGAATATGGCCACCTGCAAAGAAAATGCCCTAAGTTTGTCTTGCCTATGGCTTCAAATCATGGGTCCTCTTGATCTAGACAAATTTTGGATAAAGGAAAATCCCCGATAAAGGAAGGGGAACGGGATAAGGAAGGTTTTGTTTCGGTAAAATCCCTAAACAAAGGACAAAGGGCAAACAAAGACCTTAAGGATAGCCAGCCAGATGCTCTACTCAAACATTTTGAAATATTAAATGATCTTGATCAGTGTATGGAGATACCTGAAACGTCGCTACCTGATGCAAATATAACAAGGTCGAATCATATGTCTCTTCTTGAGGGGGAACTTAAGGAATCAGATCTAGGGGGTTTAAATGAAGAACAAAGGGCTTTGGATCTAAGTATAGGGGACATGGTTAGGTCTATCCCTATAAGGGAAACTATTTTGGAAAGTGGTACATATTTAGTTATGTCATCTCCTAATCAGGCACTGATGCAGTCATCCTTGGACTGCATAACTCCTACTGTGTTGGGATTGCAGCAGAAAATAATTAAAAAATGTTTTTCGGATAAGAATATGAAGGTGGGTCAGAAGAAGGACCAAGATAAAATTAAGTTAATGGGGGAGACTTTGGTGGATTCAGGCTTGGTGAGAACATTGGACTCCCATTTTTATAACCCCCAAAAATGATTATCCTCTCATGGAATGTAAAGGGGTTGAATAGCATCCCTAGATAAAAAGATGTTTGTGATTTGGTTCGTGTGCATTCTATGGATGTGGTGTTTATTTAGGAGACTAAATTGGCTATTGATAGTATGTTCAATATTGCTCCCAAGTTATGGAGAATGGGGCAATGCCAGTGTATTGGTGCATGTGGATATGATGGTGGCATCGCTTGTTCATGGGATCCAATTAAGATATCCCCTCTTACTTGGATTTCCAACAGATGGTCTATTTCAATGGTCGGGCATGATAATGAATCTGGTGAAATCATCCTACTTAAAAATGTGTATGCTCCTATTGATTACAATGGTAAAGTGAATTTGTGGAAGCACATTTTCTTTGTGAGAAGTTTGGTTCCCTTGTACCCATGGATTTTGGCTAGAGACTTCAACTCTATCACTTGTCTAGAGGAGAAACATGGTGGGGTGGACCGTCTCGAGCCTTTTTCTTCTGTCTTCAGTGCTCATATCCAGGCCCTAAACTTGGTTGACATCAAGCCAGATAATGGGATCTTTACTTGGCACAATAGAAGGTGTGGGGAAGCTTCCATCTTAGAGAGACTGGATAGGTTTTTGATATCTTGTTATTGGATGGGTAATAACAGAGGTGCTAGTTCTGTGATTCTAGAGGGTAGGGGATCTTATCATTGGCCTATCAAACTCTCTGCATTGGATTTAAGGCTAAAAAATAATCCCTCCTTTAAGTTTCAACTTATGTGGCTTCATGATCCTAAGCTTCATGATTTCATGCGAGGCTGGTGGACCACTAGCAAACCTCCTCATGGCACCGCTATGTATTCCTTTATGAAGCGACTATAATTTGTAAAACATAAATTGAAGAGATGGAATAGACTAAATTTTGGGAACCTTTCCTTGGCTAAGCTGGCAGCTCTTAGGAGGATGGAATAAGCTTCAAGGAAGATTAGAGATAATGGATTCACAAAGGATCTTCTTGTTGAGGAATATGAGGCTGCAAAAGACCTTGCTGAATGGGAACTGAGGGAAGAAATTTTTTGGAAATAAAAAACTCAAGTACATTGGCTTTAGGAAGGGGATAGGAACACAACCTTCTTTTATAACTCAATTAAGGCTCGCCATAATGGTAACCTAATTACCTCTCTTGTGAATTCTTAGGGTGCCCTGCTCTCTTCTTTTAGGAATATTTCAGAAGAGACTAAGAGGTATTTTTCTCTCTCTTCAAGGAGGACTCCCTATCAGATGATGAGAATGAAAATCTTATTCTAAATTGTATTCCAGTGATTGTTTCTAGAGAGATGAATGAGCATTTTATGGGTCCAATTTCCCTTGAGGAGTTGGAAAATGTTGTACTCGATATGAAAAAAGGAAAAGCCGCTGGCCCAGATGGATTCCCGATTGATTTTTATCAAGAGTTTTGGGATTTAATCAAATTTGATCTTTTGGAGGTGGTCCATGAGTCCCAAAAGAACAAAAAAATGCTAAGGGTCCTAAATGCTACCTTTGTGATGCTTATACCCAAAAAAAGAGGGAGAAAATTCCTTGGATATTTTCAGGCCTATTGCTCTCTGCAATGTTGTGTATAAGATCATCACAAAAATTATTGTTGAGAGGATGAAGATATGGTTGAGCAAAATCATCTTTGAGGAGAAAGGAGGGTTTGTTGTTGGTAAAAAAATCTTGGATGGTATTGTTATTTCTACAAAATCTATTCACTCGATGGATACTTCTAAGGAGAAAACTATGTTCATTGAGTTGGACATGGCCAAAGCCTATGATCGGGTTAGATGGTCCTTTCTTCATAAAGTTCTTGTTGCTTTTGGATTTGAGGAGGAATGGATTAGATGGGTGATGAGTTGTGTTTCTTCTTCCTCATTCTTTGTTCTTGTTAATAATAAGCCATCAAAGTTGTTTGAGGCCTTAAGGGGATTGAGGCAAGGAGATCCTTTATCTCCTTATTTTTTTATCATTATGGTGGAAGGGTTGGGAAGATTGCTCAAGTCTCAATTCATGCAGGGTCTCATTTAGGGGTGGAAGTGGAATAGTAGTTTGCCACCTCTTTCCCACCTTCAATTTTTTGATGATACTACTTTGTTGGGATTTGCCACTATCAGGGAAGCTGGCAAAATTAGATAGTCTCTTGACATATATCTTGGTGCTTTTGGATAGTTGATTAATGAGGACAAGTCTTATATTTTATTCTTCAATACTCCTCCTCTTATTAAAACCAGGATTTCTCGCATTCTAAGATTCCAGGTTGGGACTCCCCCCTTCATTTATCTTGGTATTCCAATTTCATCTCACCCTCTACCTAGATATTCTTGGAATTCTATGCTTGATAAGTTTAGAAGGAAGGTGAATCACTAGACTTTTATATGGCTATCCACTGCAGCTAGAGTGTTGCTTTTAAATTCTGTTGTTCAAGCTTTACCCATTTATAGATTTTTGTACAAATAGCTCCCTCTCACTTCATCAAGGACATGGATGCTTTGTCAAGATAGTTTTTATGATCTAGAAAACTTGATCAATCTAAATGGAGTTTGGTTAGGTGGGATTTTATATGTAGGTCGGTGCAAGAGGGAGGCCTTGGGTTGTGATAGACAACTCTTTTTGGGTAGGCTTTTGTTGCAAATATAGCTAGTAAAAAGACCAAAAAGGAGTAAAAAATGTGTAAAAATTTGTTTCAACTATAAGCTTTGGATCTTACCCCTTTTATCTCCTTGGACAATAGTTGACTGGACAGGTAATTTTGGCTTGGACGACAGCTGACTTTGTAGGATTGGATGGCAAGGGCATCAAGGTAAACCAACTCAATTTCCTTTTTCCCTTTCCTCCCTATTTCTTCTATTTCCCTAACTTCCCTATATTCCCTAAGTTCGGTTAATACTACAAGTATATATTCCAATGTAACTGATGTTTTTGAAGGTTGAATATAATATTGATTATCTAATTTTCACTCCTAACTTCTCTCAAATCACATCTGGTATCAAATCCGAATGCAAGGGAGGCCCTAGGACCGAGATTCAAAGCCAAGGATAGCACGATAATTGAGGCGAAGGAAGCCCAAGGATCAAAGCGATAGAAACCCATAGAGTAGATCTTGTAGCTATACCAAGGTGGGGCTCGCAATTCGAAGCTCGAGGTAAGAGAAGCCCGAAGGCACATGGATTGAAGTGAACACCAAAGCAGGCCAGCATAGCAGCCAGTGGATACAAGAGCGACGTAGAAGGACCGATCACAAAGTGACACATGGTGATAGGAGGACAAGTCAGGAGCTGACGCGGATAGACAACGAGGCACAAGGAGCTGACACGGACAGGCACATGGCATGCGAAGGGAGGAGCAACGTGGTGGACAAAGGTGGGTAGATAGAAGGCAAAAAGGGCGATCGAGCAATTTTCTGAAGGTAATCGAGAAACATACAACTTCTTTATGCTTTTAAAGCACAAAATCTCCTCCGCATAGCGGATGTGAGATTATTATTTTTTTTAATGTTGTTTGTGTGGTTGACGAGATAAAGGAGGCAAGCCTCCTTTGGATTCCCATCGAGCCATGTAGCTTGACTGGCTCGAGGATCCAACCATAAGTTGCCCGACCCCCTGTAGGTCGCGGGTTCGAAACCCAGCAACAGTGAAATTATTTTTTGTTTGAAATTGCCACAAAACTCCATAATAAATATATGACCTTCCTCCTCCATACCCATCCATGGGTGTAGCTCGATTTTTGAAGGCGGATTGTTTGTGAATCACATATCCAGAGTTTGAATCCCATGAGGACACATTTTATTAGTTTTTTTTTTTTTTTAAAAGCTAAAAAGGGTTTGAATTAGGCTTTATAAGGAAGTTGGACTTCCTTAGCTCATGGCAGGTGAGCTACTATCGTGGCAAACGCACACGCTGTAAGGCCCAAGGCCATCATATGTCAAGGGTTCGAAACCCTTTGCCCTCATTTCTATAGTTGAACTTTTTTTTAAATTATTATATTAAAAATATTTATATTATATTTAATAAATTAAAACTTAATTGTTTAAAAAAAAAATTTAAAAGCAATTATTTTATTTTTATTAAATAAGAAATATAAATTTTTATTATTATAAAAAAAAAGGGGACATTGCCTAGGAGGCAATTTATTGTAAAAGTAAAGTTTTTTATTTAGGGAATCATAAAGAGTGTGTAATAAGCCTAAGAGGCTTAGTTTTTTTTTGTAAAAGACACAAAGGATCAAATTGTAAAATTGTAACAAGGCATTGATGATAAGACGAAATGGTTGTTATCATGCCTTATGTGTAATTTTAGCACGAGAAGGTGCAGAGAGTTTTGATAACAAAGTCAGAGGTTATGGACTCAACATTGTGTTTAGTCAACTTCAAAATGCAGTGATAGCACATCAAAGGCATCCTGACTCAGGGTATGAGGCAGACTTTGAAGATAACTCATTCAAGAGTGAATTTGAACAATCAGAATCAATACAAGCTGAAGCACAAGAATTATAGTATACACACTACAGTAATTCAGTAGAAATATTAGAACCAGAATCATCAAAAATCATACAGATAAGTGACGATGAAGAAGAAGTGGCAGATAACTTTGTAACTCAAGATATCACATCCCCACATCAAGAGGACCAAGCAGTCCATGATAGATTAGAACAAGTCAAATTTGACTTAAATTTGTAATCTCTTCCTTCTTCATTCTTCTTCTTTCCTTATTTCAGCAAAAATACTTTATTGTAATCATGAAATAAAGAGATTTTTTTGGTAACTATGGCCTCACACAATAGCTTACCTATACCAGAATTTAACGGTTATGACTATGAGTATTGGTCTATAAACATGAAGACCTTGCTCATAGGTAAATGTTTGTGGGACATCATAGAAGAGGGCTACATAGAACCTTCAGACTAGACAACACTAAGTGTCACAGATAAGAAAACATGAAAAGAAGAACAAAAGAGCAACTCTTCTGCTCTTTCTCATCTCCAAGCTGCATTGGAGAAAAGCATATTTTCCAAAATTGTTATCTGTACGACTGCACAAGCTGCATGGAAATCATTGAGTGATGGATTCCAGGGTAGTAATCAAGTGAAGCAAGTAAGGCTTCAAACATTGAAGCAAGATTTTGAAAATCTCCAAATGAAATATAATGAAAAAGTTAGTGATTATTGTGTTAGAGTAAAAGCAATTGTAGATAAAATGGTTACACTAGGTGAAGAAATCAAGCCTAAGATAATTGTAACAAAATTGTTGAGAACACTTACACAAAAATGGAACCATATTGCCATAATAATAGAAGAATCCAAATATCTTTCCCTTTTAACATTCGATGCATTGATCGGATCATTAATATCACATGAAGAGAGGTTTCCTGAAACTCCTTCAACCAGCTATGGAGGCGATGATAAGGCCTTCACTTCCAATGAAAATAATGTAAGAGGATGGGTAAGAGGTCAAGGTCGAGGTAAGAAAAGAGATAGAGGCATAGGAACCTATAGAGGAGGTAATTCCAATAGAGGAGGCAACCAGAACAGAGGAGGTAATTCCAACAGAGGAGGCAACCAGAACAGAGGAAGCAATTCCAATAGAGGAGGCAACTCATCCAGAGGAGGCAACCAATAAAGAGGTGAAAATTAGAATCGAGGTGCAAATCAAGGACAAATTTGCAATCAAGGGCAAGGAAGTGACAAGTCCAAATCAACTTGTTTCAACTGTGGCAAGCCAGGTCACTTCTCTCGTGACTACTGGTCAAAATATTCACAAGACAACAACAGTCAATATGGAAATTATGGAGAAGAGGATGATGCTTCTAATATTTTTCTATCATATGGATAATCATATCAGAATTTAAATGACACATGGATTCTAGATACTGGTTGCTCAAACCATATGAGTGGTAAATAAAAACTATTTGTTACTCTAGATTCCACTTATAAATCCTAAATCAAATTATGGGATAAAAAAGCATTGCAAGTAGAGGGCATTAGAGATATGGCACTTCCAACAAAAGAGGGACTAAATAAAGTGAGTGACATCTATTACACTCCAAAGCTCCAACACAATTTGCTCAGCATTGGACAAATTATGGAGAACAATTACAAGCTTGTCTTTGATGAAGGACAATGTATTATTTTTGATAAAATTAATTGTAATAGTGTCATCACCCAAGTCCCCATGACCAATAACAGGTTATTCCATCTCAAATTTGGTGAGCCAGGGGGAGATCAACTTGCAAATGTAGCAATAACAAATCCAAGTGTGTTGTGGCACTTGCGATATGGTCACCTTAATTTCGCTAGATTGAAATTGCCCACTTATCAAGCTATGGTGACAGGACTTCCAAAAATCAATGATCAACATGAGGTCTGTGAAGGATGTGCTTTGGTAAAGCACTCCAGATTAAAGTTTTTGATAGGACAAGCGTGGAGAGCCAACTATCCACTTCAATTAGTACATTTGGACATTTGTGGTCCGATGCAAACACAGAGTCTCAGAAACAATTAATATTATCTCATTTTCATAGATGACTTCTCTAGGATGTGTTGGATTTATTTCTTAAAGCACAAATATGAAGCATTTGATTGCTTCATAGATTTTAGAAACAATGTAGAGAATCAAAGTGGGAATTATGTAAAATGTCTTCGGATAGATCGAGGAGGTGAATACTCCTCAAAATAATTTTTAAACTATTGTAAAGCAAGTGGGATCAAAAGGCAATTCACCATAGCTTATACCCCACAACATAATGGTGTGGCCGAAAGAAATAACCGCACCCTAGTTGAGATGGCAAGATCGATGGTTTAGACAAAGCATCTCACTAATATGTACTGGGCTGATGCTATAAAAACAAGTGTATATATTCTAAATAGAAGTCTAACTTCTATTTTAGATGGCATCACTCCTTATGAGGCATGGTATGCATAGAAACCAAATGTAAAGCACTTCAAAAATTTTGGTTCTTTAGCATATGCCCACATTCCTGATGAGAAAATGAGGAAGCTTGATCCAAAAAGTCAAGCTTGTATATTTGTCGGGTATTGTGAGTCTACAAAAGCATATAGGCTCTACAATCCCAAGACTCATAAAATTGTACTCTCCATGGATGTAATTTTTGATGAAGGGGGAGAATGGGGTCATCAAATAATTTTTGTTGATGATGAGTTCCAAGATGTAAATTCTTCACATGTACAGCAGGTGTCTCCAAAGAACAGGAAAGGCACACCACCCCCTCCAAGATCAAGTAATTAAAGTACTTCAACTGCCACTCCAAGTCCTTCTCCATAGAGATCAATAAGTTCTTCACCAATAGACATTGAATCTCCATCAAGAGGCAGAATAAATTTACAACATCATCCCTCCTTTCAGATGCTGGATCAAAATTTCCAGAGAAAATTCACTAGAAGCCAAGCTAGTGAAATGAATACAGTTTTTCAACAACTTGACAATTTGCAATTGTATGGGGATGATGACTTCCAAGAACCTAGATGAGATGAAGTCAATTATGCTTTATTGAATAATTCACAGCTAGAGCCATCTAGCTATGAGAAGGCATGTACTCAAAATATATGGCAAGAAGCCATGAAAGAGGAAATAACCTCTATAAAAAATAATGATACATGGGAGCTAGTAAAGCTACTCAAAGGTAAAAAATGTGTTGGATGTAAATGGGTCTACAATACCAAGTACAATGTTGATGGAAATATTGAGAGTCATAAGGCGAGACTAGTAGCAAAAGGTTTTACTCAGAAATATGGCATTGACTATGAGGAAACCTTTGCTCCTATTGCAAGACAAGAGACAATCAGATCAGTTCTTTTCTTAACAACCCATAAAGGATGGAATGTTCAAAACATAGATGTAAAGAGTGCTTTTTTGAATGAATACTTGATAGCAGAGGTGCATTTTCAACAACCTCAAGGTTTCCAATAACAGGGAAAAGAAAACCTTGTTTACAAATTGAAGAAAGCACTTTATGGCCTCAAGCAAGCACCAAGAGCTTGGTACTCACACATTGATGGCTATTTCAGCGAGTATGGATTCACAAGAAGCAAAAGTGAACCAAATTTGTACTACCTAAATCATGGAGTAGATATTCTCATAGTTTTTTTGTATGTGGATGATCTAATATTTACGAGTAGTAACAATAAAATGAATACGGAGTTCAAAAACTCCATGATGAAGCAGTTCGAGATGAAATATCTTGGTCTAATATGATAATTCCTAGGCATGGAAGTGCATCAATCAAAAAAAGGTATCTCATATTTCAACACAAGTATGCTTGAGACATGATCAAGAAATTTGCCATGGAGCAGTGCAAATCAGTTGCAACTCCAACTAGACATGGGATCCAATTGAGCAAGGACGATGGAGCATCAAAGGTTGACATGACCACTTACAAAAGCATGGTTGGGAGTTTGATGTTTCTCACCAACACAAGGTCCAATATTCATCTCAAGGTTTATGGCTAGTCCTTTTGAGCTGCATCTACAAGCAACTAAAATAATATTGAGATATATAAAAGGTACATTGGATTTTGGAATCCATTACCAAATATGTAAGTCTGTAAAATTAGTTGGCTTCAATGACAGTGATTGGGACAGAAGTATAGCTGACAAGAAATCTACATTAGGGAATTTTTTTAGTCTAGTATCAGGACTAATTACATGGAGTTCCAAGAAACAAACTGTTGTAGCATTGTCATCAATTGAGACTGAGTATATAGCCATCACACATGCTAGTACTCAAGCCCTATGGTTGAGAAAAGTTCTTGAAGAGATTGGAGAAATTCAAAGTGGTCCAACTCGACTGTATTGTGATAACATAAGTGCCATTCAGTTGGCATACAATATAGTCCACCATAGCATATCAAAGCATTTTGATATGAAGTATCACTTCATTCGAGATATGGTGGAACAACAAATATTTGAGCTTCAACATTGTAACACTTTAGATAATATTGCAGACATCTTCACCAAAGGTATAGCTAAAGCTTAATATGTAAAGCTGAGAGACTGTATAGTCAGTCCTCTCAACATTAAGGGGGAGAATGTTGGAAATAAAGCTAGTAAAAAGACCAAAAAGGAGTAAAAAGGGTGTAAAAAATTGTTTCAACTATAAGCTTTGGATCTTACCCCTTTTACCTCCTTGGATGGCAGTTGACTGGATAGGTAAGTTTGGCTTGGATGGTAGCTGACTAGGCAGGATTGGACGACAAGGGCAACAAGGCAAACCAACTCAATTTCTTTTTTCCCTTTCCTCCCTATTTCTTCTATTTCTCTAACTTCCCTATATTCCCTAAGTTTGGTTAATACTACGAGTATATATTCCAATGTAACTGAGGTTTCTTAAAGTTGAATATAATATTGATTATCTAATTTTTGCTCCTAACTTCTCTCAAATCATAGCTTTGGCTGCAAATATTTATTGGAGATGGTGTACCTCTCAATATCAGATTTGGGCTAAAATATTATCTTGTAAATACTTGAGAGGTATTTCTGAGGCTGAAATCCCTAGATTCAGCTTGGTTGGGAAAGGTTCAATTATCTAGGACACTCTAAAAAGAGAAGCTAATTTAATCAAGCAGGGTTTGTTCTGGATTTGCAATCGGGGATCAAATGCTCTTTTTTGGGAGGATTCTTGGGATGGCCACCCTCCTATCTTGAATCAATATCCTAGGTTACGTTCCCTAAGCACTTTTTCTTGGAAGCACGTTGGTCTCGTGTGGAGGACTTTAAAAAAAATCTAGTATTTTGGAAATATGGAGATGTACAGGTGGAAAGATCCTCAAGAATGGCCCCAAGGGGGACTTGCCAAGGATAGAGAGGTGCTTGCTCTTATTATTATGGGGAGGCATTGTTCTTCATTGAGGGGTAAATATATTGTCTTGGAACCCTAATCCTAAGGGAACCTACTCGGTAGCCTATGGTTATTAGGTTCTTGATAAGCAAAAGTATGGGAGTCTTCCTGTCACTTGGTGGAAAAAAGGTGTGGAACAAATTTACCTGGCCAAAATGTAACTTTTTTCTCTGGTTGGTAGCTCGTAATAAATGCCTCACTTGGGATAATGTGAGGAAGAGGGGATTTCAGGGTCCCTATTTTTGTGTCCTTTGCAGAAAGAATGACGATGACTCTTCTCATTTATTTTTCCAATGCTCCTTTGCTAGAGACATTTGGCACCATTGGTGGAGCACCTGGAACCATCCATGTTTTCATATGCTATCCCTGGTGGAGTTTTGGAGTAGTCTGGGCAGACCTCCGACCAAGGCCCCCTTCCTTAGAGTGGCTTGGAATTTGGGCCCTTCTTGCATCATTTGGAAAATTTGGATCGAACGTAACCGACACATATTTTAGGGTAGTTATTTGGCTATTCAATAGATCTGGTAAAGTATCATGTATATGGTTCAGGAAACCATCCATAGAAAATGTGACGTGGACCCTCTTTTGGATTCTAGGGAGGAGAAGGTACAGAAATCCCTTGGTCTCTTTGGGAATGGTGTGAACTCTTATAGCCCTAGTAGGATTTCTCACCTCAGTAAGAATGTTAGGAGATATGGTAGGTGGAGGCCACCTCCTAGAGGAGTTTTAAAAATTAATACTTATGGATCATCCAGGGGTAATCCTGGACATGATGGCATTGGCAGTGTTGGGAGAGATTCTACTGGTGGTGTCATTTTTTTCTTTTCCATTTATAAATGTGTTCACTCCAACAATTTTATGGAAGCTCTTGCAATTCTTGAGGCCTTGCGAAGGGGGTTTTCTCTTGGCTGGCATAGGATTATCTATGAGTCTAACTCTCAAATTATGGTTAATATTTTAAACAATAAAAGGGTGGAGGAATTTAATTTGTAGTTGGCCTCTATATTCGTTTAGATTCTCATAATGAGTGAAGAGTTCGAATTTATATCCTTTGTGCACATTCTAATGGAATGGAATATGGTTGCTGATTACCTGGCCAAAAGAGCTTTTAAGCTGCTGGATCCTTGGAGTATCGATAATTAGGAGAGTCTCCCATCTAGGGACTCTCAACACCTATGGGAATTAACCCACAAGGATGTACAAACTTAATGTGGTTTATTCTTGTTGTCTTTTCTAGGTGTCATTCTAGTCTAGTGGTTTTAGCCTATTTGGCTATTTATTTGAGTCTTGGTTGGAATCTCAGTTGTACTCTATAATCCAGACTTTTTATCAATAAATTTTTACCCCTTTTTTAAAAAAATAATAATAATAAAAATTTAGATGTACTTTACACTAAGATTCATCAATGCAATTTATATCAAGCAATGTATGTATCGGGTTTCTTGATACAAGTTGTTGTGGCTTTTAGATTTCAGTAACAAAATACTAAACTTAGTTGTGAGAAGCTTTTTTATTTAGATTACTTCTCAATAATTGAGATCCATATTGAAAATACAACTATTGATATTATCATATATTATTGAGTGTATTTCATTAACACATTAATAATAGAATTTTTGAATATATTTGCATTTATAATGTTTCATTTGAATAGAACAAGAATGAAATTGCCTTCCATATAAAATCTAGCAAATTCCAACCATCAAAGAATATTTAAAATGACTCAAAAGGAGTAATGTAGTTGAAAACTATGCTATACGTTCCTTCAATAATTTTCATGATATTGCAGTGTTCCTTTCAACTTTCAACTACTCAAATGAATCATTAACTACCTTTCTTGTTTGCTTGTATTTTCAATAGGCCTACTTAAGATGATGTTTAAATTCATAATTATTAAAGTATCCACACCTCATATTTAAAGTAGTGCATCCACTACAAATTTAAAGGAAATAATAAGAATTTTAAAATTATTTTTTTTTTTTAACAAGTTTATTTACACTTTACCCTAGTTTGTATTTAGATATTTAGAAAGATAATCCAAGACCTTAACCATTATCATATTCAATTCAAAACTAAATGAATTCTTAACCTACTATCATTTTTATTTGAAATAAAATGTAATTATTTTAAAATATATGAACTTTTTAATAATTATAAACTGTTAAATAATGAAACCCATCAAAACAAAGTTGCTATGGAGCATAATAGTAAACTAGGAGATTAGTTTCTCCTTGCCTAGGCTAACTGTCCAATCAATTTAAACTAAAATTATAATAGTAAACTGGGAGATTAGTTTCTCCTTGCTTAGGTTGACTATTCAATCAATTTAAACTAAAACTCAAATAAAATTTTGGTACATTGTAGGTTTATTTTATTTTAGTTTTAGTTTAAATTGATGCTTAGGAATTTAGGCATTCTCATCCCAACCATGAGCTCTCGTAATTCCAAGAGCTAATATTATCAATAGGGGATAAACACATAGCCATACATACACTCATCTCCTTAAACTCTTGTCCACACCATGGTTTGAACCTTGGACCTCCTGAAGAAGAGCCAAAGCCCATTGTGCTATCCTCCTGGGACTAGTTTAAATTGATATTGATCACTTGTTTCTCCTATATTGACATTGAATTAGAATTTACACATACTATATAGTGATAATAAATAAATGTTTTCATTGTCATTATATTTTAATGATAAATGCAAGCACTTAAACTCTATGAAGAAGTTACATGAGTGTAGAAAACTTCACTTTAAAGTGAATGATGAATATAAATAATTAAGTTTAATGTCTTGTAATCTAAAATTAAAAATTGCTAGTTGATTGGAAAACAAGGCACCAAAGGGATCAAAACACACCATAGGAATATATTAATTGTATTTAGCCACAAATTCCTAAATAATGAAATTAAAAACAAATGTATAAGCATATCATGCCTCCCATATTGATCTAATTATTTAGTAGAACAAAATATTAAATTAAAAATATGTAGACACTGTTCATTTAAGATACAATTCCATATTGAAATAGTAGAGCTATGAGGCAAAGGTTCTTTCTTTGAACCATAAATCATTACAGGTTGAATGTACTAGAATGAAAATTATATAGATAAATAGAAAGGCTAATAAGATAATTAAATTTAGAATTCACAATGGTTTCTTTTTATAACCATAAACATGATTATTATGGTGAATAGTATACCCATCCTCTATTGACACATTTTACATTTGTAAGATTGTTTGTTCAATAAACCAAATTTCTTTTATAAAATTCCGTAATAAGAATTGAAAGAGCAACATAAAATTTAGGTATATGAGACATACAACAAGACATAAGTACAAGTGCACAACTATCTCAAGACTTAGTAGAACATTTTATAAATTTTAAAAATAAGAACTCTTATTTAAATAAAAAGAAAGAAAAATAGTTATACATACTATATGAAAAGAGAAATAACTATGTACACATACATGATACAAACAACTAAATATGGTAAAATATCTAATTTTCCTAATTCTATTACAAATCGTCTTCATTTGTAGATATTTGTTTAAGATCAAGAATTTATTTCTAATGAACAACATTACAAGGAAATCAATGAATACAATCTCTCCACTATTATCAACCTAATAATAAAAAAATTAGAAAGGAAGAATATGATAAATCCAACTCTCACTAGTCTCTTGCTCTTCAAAACACAATGCTCTTAGATTTTGTTTAGTATTTTCCTAGGTCTTCATGTTATATGTAGACATTCAATTAAACCCTACACATATTTTATAATATTAGGCCTAGTGTATTGTCTATTTACATAAGAGGTTTGAAAGTGATTTAGCAAATTTTTTTTTGGTAGATAAGATACTATAGCATTAATACCGGGTTTTACAGGTTGACCCAAAACCTTTTACAAAAATCAGCCCAGGGTTGTTGATGAACATATCCTTACGAAGGATCCTATATATGTAAAATCTACATGCCGCCAAAGCCATTACATCCGGTAAGGCACATAGTCTGTTATAAAAAAGAAACTTCCCATACGACATTTTGGGTATACCCCAAGAAAACACACATGCATCATAATTACAAAAAAAAGAGAGACACGGATCCCTTCCTTGAGACAATGGAGAAACAAAAAGCTGCAGACACACATAGCAGAGTACTGAAAAAAACTCCCACAAACTCTGTATTAATAGTTACTCTTAATAATTCTTTGGTAATTGCTTTCTTTCGTATATGACATGCTTTGATACCACATACTATCTTGGCCAATTAGCCTTGGAGAAGTGAACCTACTGGTTAGATTTATGGTGGTGGCTATCTGGTGGTCCACGTGGCTTTGGTTCGAAGTCTTATATTGACGTTTCTTTCCTTCCCTGTGATTATCAACCAACATCAAATTACTAAGACGACTAGGAGCCATGTTTTTTGACATGTGACTGTCCCCATTAGTCTTTCTGGTATTTCCATTCAGCATCCACGAATACTGACAACTCAGATAATTTTTATTGTGAGTCCAATTCAAAAAAGAGATGGGAATACTCCTAGCCTTTGAACTTACAGTGCCTTCCCTATTGGTAAATTCAACTATCATTCTTGGCATTCTTGTTGAAAGTGATTTAGCAAATTTACAACTTAGGGCAATATCTTATTCCAAGTGTCTTTATGAGTGTAAATATAAAATAAAAGCTTAACATCTTTAAAGGATATTTTTTATGTACCATAATTTGATGTTCTTGGTTGTTTAATTAAAAATATTTAGTAGTAAAATATATTACTTAGTTTTTAACTTTTCTTTTTATAACTTCATATTATGGTGATAAATTTTAGATTGGAAGGCTCAAAGTGGATTTTGTCTTTGTTAGTTCTATTTTGCGTCTTTCTTTTCTGATGGCCATAATATTAGGCTTCCATAGTTTAGTTTGGCTGTATTCTGTTGGAAGAGTAGGTCTTGGCCCTTTTTGTTGTCAGTTTAAACTTTCAGGGCTTGGCCTTTGTCCAGTTGGTCAATGGACCCTATTTTGTAAAATGGTTTTGGGTCAACCAGTTAAAACCCGATGTTAATCATAAATATTCTCTTACTTACCAAAAAAAAAAATATTATCTTTAAAAATTGTATATATTTAATGTGTGACCATCCTAAAATTCTAATACATATATATAACGATTTTCACTATTGTTAATATAAACTTATAAAAGCTATTATTTCAAACTCTAAAAATATAGAAATACTGACGCATGAATTTAAATAATATTTAATCTAAAATATATAATGTTTTAAGAATGAATAATACATTCAAAATAAATATTAATATCAAACAAATATTTATGGTAATATTTGATGAAATTCAAATGCATAAATAAGACAATCAATAAAATTCACAAAAATATATTCTAAAAATAAAAATTTCATCTAAGTTCAACAATATTTGTTATAATAATTGAGAATTTAACCCATATCACATGCTACTCACATAAACTCTTAAAAATACCAAATATTTTCAATGGTTGATGGGATTATCTTATACAACCCAAGAACAAACTTAGATACAAAACAATGTCATCTAAAAATTTAAAATATTTTCTCGAGATAAGGAGTACAAATACTCTTCATAATCCAATTGCAAAGCTTGTCATCCACTATTGTTAATATAAACTTATAAAAGCTATTATTTCAAACTTTGAAATGCAGAGAGACTAATGGATGAATTTAAATAATATTTAACCCTAAATATATAATGTTTTAAGAATGAATAATGCATTTAAAATAAATATTAATAACAAATAAATATTTTCAACAACTACTCACATAGACTCTTAAAAATACCAAATATTTTTAACATTTGATGGATTATCTTGTACATCAGAAGAACTTAGCTAGATACAATTTCTCCTCCATCTCTTTTTGGCAATAAGGAGTCCAAATACTCTCTAGAATCCAACTAGAAAGCTTACCATCCATTGTTGTTAATATAAACTTATAAAAACTATTATTTCAAGATCTAAAATGTATTCAAAGAAGCTTAGCCAAAGGATTTTATGAATAAATCTTATGAGAAATTTGATCTCATATTAAAAGGTTTTTTGGCCAGAAATGAAACCCAGAGAAACCACCACCTACAACTAGATAGCACCAATATACATTTAAAAGGCAACAATACCAATTTTTTTGGTAAGGCAGGCCCCAACCCTAGAATGTGAGAATGGAAATAGCAGGTCGATCGGGCTTGACCTTTTAAAAGAGATTTCAGAATTCCTCATCTGAGGCTTTATAATAACTTGGGGGATGGATCGCTTTTCAGTTCCTGAGAGAATGGGAATAAAGACTAATGGATCAATTTAAATAATATTTAATGCCAAATATATAATGTTTTAAGAATAAATAATTTATTCAAAATAAATATTAATAACAAACTAATATTTTCAATAACTATTCACATAGACTCTTAAAAATATCAAATATT
Source organism: Wollemia nobilis (assembly GCA_028583015.1). Taxonomy (NCBI): domain Eukaryota; kingdom Viridiplantae; phylum Streptophyta; class Pinopsida; order Araucariales; family Araucariaceae; genus Wollemia; species Wollemia nobilis. Next base: position 6,612,621 of record JAQPPZ010016856.1, read on the forward strand.
TTTAATAGCTAATGGTATTATCTTGTACAACCGAAGAACTCATCTAGATACAAAATAATATCATCTAAAAATTGAAAATATTTTCTCCTTCATCTCTTTTTGGCAATGAGTGCAAATACTCCCCAGAATCCAACTGCAAAGTTTATCTCCTATGAAATATGGTAAATGTAAGAGTATGGTTGTTACGTTAGGCATATAATAGTTGTATAAGAGGTAAATTTGATAGGATATATATAGTTATTTATAATTTGAAGGTGAAAAAGTCCATGATTTAGGAAGGAGTGGTTAGCAATTTAAATAAAAAAAAGATAAAACTATTATCAAAGGGGGGTGAACCAACCCTAAAAAAAAATTCTCCCAAAAATTCTTCTAATCCTAATCTAAATATGTACTCATCAACGTACATTTTTTTTTGTACTATTAAGAGGAAAGAGGGTTTTGAAAGGGACCCCACAACCTTTTACAAACCATCCTGCCATAGAGGCAGCCAGAAGCAAATACAAAAAAAACACTGAAAAGAAAGAGGCCCCCAAAACAACAAGGGAAACAAGAAGAATCAACCAATGAGAGAACCGAGATAGGTCTACATCATTGAGTCAAATTTGTTGACAACATTATCGGACATTTGGGCAGCCTCCTCAGCATAATTTAATATTATCTTAACAGAACTCCAAATCGCACATTGCTTAATTTCAATCAGACATAGGCTATGCCAAAGAACACTTTTCTTTACAGAATATTACCTCAAGGAATAAACATCAACCACCAATTTATCCTTGATGAAATATCTAGGAAGAACCTCCACCTCTTCCACTTTGGATAAGGGAGAGGACTCTGCCTTATCTCTCTTTTTACCACTAAACCGTAATGACTTATGGGTACCACTACCATCCATAATACAACCAACAAAAAGACCCTCCACCACCGGAGTAGCAACAAGAGAAACCATAGAATTTTTTATGACCCCAACATAAAGGTTCTTCATTGCAAAACCCCAAACCCCTTTAGTAGAAACAAGAACCTTGTGGGAAATCTTCTTCAGACTAGAACCCATGGAAAAGGAATACACATCCTCCAAGTTTGTACTTGAACTCTCTAAAACCTGAAAAGCATCACCAAGCACCAGGATTGGAATACAATTCAAAGAATTTAAAATATCCTCCACCACAACCTCTTTCTCCACTGTAGCACATTGAAAAACCAACAGTGCCAATCCCTGGTGCATGGAAAACTAACCACACCCACCTTGAACAACCAACATCGATTTTTGCATAGAATTAAATAAGAATAGAGGGATGTTCATCCATATTTGCCTTTGCAAGTGATTTAGGAACATAGCATGAAAACTATGAATGATGTCATATGAAGAGTCCAACATGAAAAAATCCATAATCACCTTATTCCATGATGAAGGCAAAGCCTTAGCACTGAACCCATTCTGAATTCTCGATAAGAATTCATCTCCTTCCAAGAAGAAGCTAATATCCTTCAATAATGAGTATCTTATCGAGTTGTGATACACTCCATATGCCTCTAACATTGTAGTGCGGATAACCAGCTCCATCGAAACCTCAAAGGACCACGTCCCTACTCTTACCCATCCCTCCTTCCATGTAGCAACCATCCACTTAGAAATAACTGGGTTGTGTCCGTGGAATTTCTAGACACAATCCAGTATACCCCCATCATTCAAAATAGACATAATATTCTCATTATCAATAAAAATATTAGGCTCTACCCTCGACTTAGTCTACTTTATCTTATGCCCAAGGACTTTAACCTTCCCCATATTCAAGAAGGACATAAGAAACCAATCACAAAAAACCCTTACAATCCACACTGAGAAACTAGAGAGGAAGACAACTGCACACATAGCAAAATACAAGAGGCCACATAACCAGCCCGAGCATAAATAAAAACTCACTTCCATCATAGGCCAAACAAAAACTCTAAAGTAAAAAATAAAGGTCCTCAACACCATAGTCTCATGAGTACCGAGAATAGCCACTGAGCCAAAAATTCTCCAACTGAACACAAAAAATAGGAGAGCAAGCCTAAAAAATGCATAAGTGTGAAAACAAGGAGCTCTAAAAACCAAAACAAGGACACGAAAATCTTTTTAGACCTATGATGGAAAAAGAAACTACCACAAAAAACATGCCCAAATAGACAAATCCATTCCCCACTTCCAGCTAGCCAAAAAATAGAAATAATACGAGCAAGTGGAGAAGAAACAAAGGGACACGTCATAGAAGACAACTCCAAGACCAAGGAATGAAAAGGGGTTAACAACCCAAGGCACAAAATCTAGAAAAAAGTGATCGAAAACCAATCCCAAAAATGGAAAAAATCACCATCCTAGGAATCCTCCTAACAAAAAATCCAAAGTAGGAGCCACCATTAACCAATGATCATGTGAGAAGACATGTAAAATAAGGTCTAGAGCCAGTCCACAAAATAAAGCTCGTACCTAAAACCAAAAATGAGGGCAGGACCTTGGGTAGAGGGCACACTCCAATGGAAGCTAGAGAAGCTTCGGGACATTCCCTGACACTGAATACGAGGAGGGAGACAAAATTTGAAATTTAAAAGGTGAGCATATCCATAATGCCTAGGGAATAAATACCAGTTGCCCACCTAAAATTTGACCAACAATGGCTACAACTCCAAAACCCCATCCACCCAACCAAGAATAAGCAAAACACCTGCCAACAGTTAATGGAGGTCATTATAAATACAACAGATGAGTTTAGGAGAGAAATATCTCTGCCAAACAAAGGATCCTTAGAGATATGTCTTGAAATTCACCATTAATTTCATAGTAGAATTGCCTTCTCTAAAAATGTGCACCATCAAAACTTCATCTAGGGATCGAGTTCCAATAGCTTCATCAATCAAATTTGCCACCCTCCAACTTACGTGGCAAGAATCGTTTAGCATATTGATGATGTTTAATGAATCACCCTCAATAATAACTTTATGAATACCTAAATCTCTAATAAAAGAAAAGCCTAAGAATACAACCCTCACTTTAGTAAACTGGGATGAATTGACACCAATATTTTCTGCATAGGCAAGGACCAAATTTCCACTATTATCTCGAATGACCCCTTGATACTAGCAATCCTTGGGTTACCTTTTGAGGCCCCATAAAAATTCAATTTATACCAATCAACCAGTGGAGGGGTCCAAACAAACCAAAATCCTGTTGGAATATTACCATTAGTAAAAGGTTAAAAAAATTGTTTTTACCTTAGGTAAAGGTAACTTACCTTTTACCTTACCTGGACGGCAAGTGGATCTGCAAAGCATTTGGGCGGCAAGAGAATTCTATTCATCTTTCCTTTCCCCCAATTTCTCCTTTCCCCTTTTCTTTCTCAAATAGGTTATTTACTGCCTATTTAATCTATGTAACCTAAGTTTTAATGTTAATGCAATTAATCCTTTTTCGTCCACACTCACCTTTCACATTTGGTATCAGAGCGACGCGATTCCCGAGGCGGTGGGGCCCGTAGTTCGAGGCGGCGACATGGATCCCGAGGCAGCCCGTAGGAGCCGAGGCGGCACGGATCCCGAGGCGGCCCGCAGGAGCAGTCCGACACGTTTCTCGAGGCGCTGGAGGAGCTGGACGAAGCGGCCCGCAGGAGCAACAGATCCGCACGATTCCCGAGGCACTGTTGACGTGGCGCACGATTCCCGAGGCACGAGATTGACGTGGCATGACGCGTGGCGACGTGTGACTGGCACGCGGCCCGAGGTGTGGTGACGTGGCACTGGCACGCGGCCCGAGGAGTGGTGACGTGGCGATCCGCGAGGTGTGGTGACGTGGCGCTGGCACGCGGCCCGAGGAGTGGTGACGTGGCGATCCGCGCGTGCATCGGTGGCAAAAGGATCCCGCGGCGTTAGTGACTGCCCGTAGGCAGTCAAAGCACTTTATGTGCTTAGCTCTTTTTAAAGAGCTTTTACATCGCCCTACGGGCGATGTGGGACTAAAGTCCCAAGTAAAATCAAGCTTCGCGCCGAAGCGCGAAGCCAACATTAGCTTCGCGCTCGACGCGGAAGCTAAAGGGCGGGGAGCACGCATTGCTCCCGGATCAGCCCGGTAGCGCAGCGGCTACCCTCAGCCCTGACACCCGCGAGGTCGCAGGATCGACTCTCGGCGGGGTCAATAGATAATTAAAAAAAAAATTAAAAAAAAACTAAGGAATAGTTTAAATTTAAAAAAAAATAATAATTTTTTTTTGTGTGTAATTTCCTAAGAGGAAATATCTGTTCATTAGTTTTTTATAAAAAAAAAAATTTCAAAGTTGATAGAAATTTCCTGAGAGGAAATAATTGTAAAGTTTTTTTTTTTAAAAAAACTTTGAAAGTTAATTTTTTTTTTATTATTTCCTAAGAGGAAATCTTTGTAAAAGAAAATTTCTGGGAAATTTTCTTAAATGATAAGATCGGATGGATGTTATCATGCCCTCTGCAAGTTGTTATTGAAAACAAACCCCGAAAACTTTGATAGGCACGTGAAAACACTAGGACTTAATACAGCTTTTTTCACAGCTTGCAAAACGCGGTTATTGCACACCGGAGAAATCCCGATCAAGGATACGAAGCGCATTCGAAGATAACTCCTTTGGCAGCAGATTTGAACAATCCGACACAGCTTGCAATTGCTTCACAAGGATCCGAATATACTCATTATAGTAATTCAGCTGAAATCCTTCAACCTCCTTCTCCCGAAATAATATTGATCGATGATCGATGATGAACAAATCGCTGACAATTTTGTAATTGCTGAACAACAAGTGTGAGTTGTTTATGATTGTAAATCAAGCAGGGCTTGATAGTTTGTAAAGTCTTTTTTGCAATAAGACTATAAAAGAGAGGTTTCTTGTTTTAGTAGATAATAATGGGATCACATAATAATCTACCAATTCCCGAATTCATGGGGATAATTATGAGTACTCGGTCCATCAAGATGAGGACATTACTCATTGGAAAAGGACTATGGGATATTATTGAAGACTGGATACATTGCTCCAACAGATTGGACTACTTTAAGTGCAAATGATAAGAAGATCTACAAAGATGCACATAAAAATAATTCTTTTGCCTTATACCATCTTCAATCAAGCATTAGATCCTAGTATCTTTCCTAGAATTGCATCTTACTTAACTGCTATAGATGCATGGAATGCCTTGAAAGAAGGATTCCAAGGAAGTGATAAAGTAAAGCAAGTCAGGCTTCAGACTTTGAAAAGAGATTTTGAAAATCTCGTAATGAAGGAAAATGAAAGATTCGGAGACTACTGTGTACGAGTCAAAGCAATAGTTGATATGATGCAAACTTTAGGTGAAGACACAAAAAATGAAACAATTGTGAAGAAAGTGTTGCGAACACTTCTTCCTAAGTGGAATCACATTGCTATCATAATTGAAGAATCCAAAGACCTTTCTACTCTTACATTTGATAGTTTGATTGGATCATTAACATCACATGAAGAGCGACTTCAAGGAGCCCCTTCAACAAGCTATGGAGGTGATGACAAAGCCTTCACTTCGAATGAAACTGCAAGACGAGAACAAGGAAGAGGCCGAGGCAGAGGACAACAACAAAGAGGCAAGAGCCAAAGCAACTCCTACAGAGGAGGTAATCAAAACAGAGGTGGAAATCAAAACAGAGGAGCCAATCATAACCAAAGAGGCAATGCAGCCCATGGAAATCAAGGACGAGGAAGTAACAAGACTAAAACAACTTGTTTCAATTGTGGGAAACAAGGTCACTTCGCTCGTGGATCGCTGGTCAAAGTATTCAAAAGATCAAAGCAATCAATATGGCTCATTCTACGGAGAAGAAGAAGGTCCATCAAACCTTTTTCTCTCTTATGGACAGCCAGATCAAAATCTAAATGATACATGGATTTTGGATACTGGTTGCTCCAACCACATGAGTGGCAAAGAAAATCTCTTTGCTACATTAGATTCAAATTACAAATCTCATGTTAAGTTAGGGGATAATAAATCTTTGCAAGTTGAAGGCATTGGAGCTATGGCAGTTCCAACAAAAGAAGGCCTTAAAAATGTGAATGACATATACTATACTCCACAACTACAACACAATTTGTTAAGTGTTGGCCAAATGATGGAGAAGCATTACAAATTAGTTTTTGATGAAAGCAAATGTACAATCTTTGATAAAAACAATTGTAACCGGGTCATCACGTAAGTACCTATGACAAAGAATAGGTTGTTCCCTCTAAAATTTGGTGAGCCAGGGGGAGCTCAACTTGCAAACATTGCTATTACAAATCCAAGTGAATTGTGGCACTTGAGATATGGTCACCTCAATTCCGCTAGCTTGAAAATGTTAATATCACAAGCTATGGTGACAGGACTACCAAAAATTCCAGAACATAAAAAGGTATGCGAAGCATGTGCTTTGGGAAAGCACTCCAAAACGAAGTTTCCAAAAGGCCGAGCGTGGAGAGCAAGCTATCCTCTTCAGCCTAGTACATTCGGACATCTCGTGGTCCAATGCAAACAAAAAGTCTTGGAAACAATTCTTATTTTCTAACATTCATAGATGATTATTCTAGAATGTGTTGGCTCTATTTTCTGAAACACAAAGATGAAGCATTTGATTGCTTCATAGACTTCAGAAATAATGTAGAAAAGCAAAGTGACTACTATGTCAAATGTCTTCACACTGATAAAGGAGGAGAGTACTCCTCAAATGAATTTCTTCATTATTGTAAGCAAAATGGGATAAAAAGGCAGTTCACCACTGCCTATACCCCACAGCAGAACGGTGTGGCTGAGAGAAAGAACCGCACCCTTGTTGAAATGGCAAGAACAATGCTTCAGGCAAAACATCTCACAAACAGCTATTGGGCAGATGCAATGAGAACAAGTGCATATATTCTAAATAGAAGTCCGACTTCTAGTTTAGATGGTATCACTCCTTATGAAGGATGGTACGGTAAGAAACCAAATGTCAAACATTTCAGAGTATTTGGTTCTTTATCTTATGCACACATTCCCTGAGGAGAAGAGAAAGAAGCTTGATCCAAAGAGTCAAGCATGTGTTTTTGTAGGGTATTGTGATTCAACCAAAGGGTATAGATTGTACAATCCCACGACACATAAAATCATTATCTCCAGGGATGTAATTTTTGATGAAGGGGGAGAATGGGGTCATAAAAAATTTGTTGATTTTGACTCTAATTCGGACAGTTCTACATTAGTACCTCCCACATTGGTACAACCCAAGAAAAGCAGTGGAAAAAGTCCTCCTCCACAAATTCCACATCAGGAAACTTCATCAAGTACATCAAGTGGTACACCAAGTCCAAGAGGGACTTCTTTGTTGGCACCACCAAATTCTCCAAAACGATTTCAAAGATCAGTAAGCGCTCCAAGCCCGATGGATATTGATTCAGCTTCTCAAAGGAAAGATACAAATAGAGGAAAGCGCATACTACAGTAGTCATCCATCTACTCAAATGTTGGATAGGAATTTCCAACAAAGATACACTAGGAGTCAAGCTAGTGAGATGGATGACATTTTGTCAAGACTTGAAAATCTTCAAATGTCATGGGATGATGAGTCTCATGAACCAAGGGGTGATGTAGTCAATTATGCTTTGTTGGCTGCTGCACAGCTAGAACCTTCTAGCTATGAAAAAGCATGCACCGAAAATATATGGCAAGATGCCATGGAAGAGGAAATATCCTCAATTAAAAAATGATACTTGGGAGCTTGTGAAGCTTCCCAAGGGAAAAAAATGTGTTGGATGTAAATGGGTCTATAAGACCAAATTCAATGCCGATGGAAGCATTGAAAGGCACAAGGCAAGATTAGTAGCTAAAGGTTTTACTCGGAAATATGGAATAGATTATGAGGAAACCTTTGCTCCAGCTTGCTCGACAAGAAACAATTAGAACCTGTTTCTTTCCTTGGCAGCCCATAAAGGATGGAAAATTCAACACATGGATGTGAAAAGTGCATTTTTAAATGGATACCTGATGTAAGAAGTGTATGTTCAACAACCTCAAGGTTTCCAAGAACCAGGAAAAGAGAACCTTGTTTATAAATTAAAAAAAGCACTTTATGGCCTCAAGCAAGCACCAAGAGCATGGTACTCACGAATTGACGGCTATTTCAAGCAAATATGGTTTCACAAAAAGCAAGAGTGAACCAACACTATACTACCCGAAGAATGGAGTAGATATCCTCATAGTTTGTTTATATGTGGATGATCTAATATTCATGGGTAGTAATAATAAAATGAATATGGATTTCAAAAACTCCATGATGAATCAGCTTTGAGATGAAGGATCTCGGATTAATGAGATACTTCCTAGGAATGGAAGTACATCAATCAAAGAATGGGATCTTCATATGTCAACGTAAATATGCTCATGACATGATCAAGAAATTTGCTATGCAAAGAGTGCAAATCAGCCGCAACACCAACCGGACATGGAATCCAACTAAGCAAAGAAGATGGAGCACCAAAAGTTGACTTGACCAATTTCAGAAGCATGGTTGGGAGTTTAATGTTTCTCACCAACACTAGGCCGGATATACAAGATGTTGTTTCTCTTGTATCACGGTTTATGGCATGCCCATCCGAGCCGCATCTACAAGCAACCAAACGAATTTTACGATATGTAAAAGGTACATTGGATTTTGGAATCCATTACCACAAGTCTAACTCGATGAAGTTATTTGGTTATAGTGACAACGATTGGGGCAAGAATATAGATGACAGAAAATCTACATCGTGGAACCGTTTTAGTCTAGGTTCAGGACTAATAACTTGGAGTTCCAAGAAGCAATCTATTGTAGCATTATCATCTATAGAAGCTGAGTACATAGCCATTACTCAGATCCTCTGGTTGAGGAAAATCCTTGAAGAGATTGGCAAAAAACAAATTGGTCCAACCAAACTCAATTGTGATAATATTAGTGCCATACAGCTGGCATATAATCCGATCCACCACAAAAGGTCAAAACATTTTGATATGAAGTATCACTTCATAAGAGATATGGTGGAACAACAGCATGCTTGAGCTTCAATATTGTAGCACTTTGGATAATCTAGCAGACATCTTTACCAAAGGCATGGCTAAAGCTCAATTTATAAAGCTGAGAGACTATATAGTTAGTCCTCTCAACTTTAAGGGGGAGAATGTTGGAATATTACCATTAGTAAAAGGTTAAAAAATTGTTTTTACCTTGGGTAAAGGTAACTTACCTTTTACCTTACCTCGGACGGCAAGTGGATCTGCAAGCATTTGGGCGGCAAGAGAATTCTATTCATCTTTCCTTTCCCCCAATTTCTCCTTTCCCCTTTTCTTTCTCAAATAGGTTATTTACTGCCTATTTAATCTATGTAACCTAAGTTTTAATGTTAATGCAATTAATCCTTTTTCGTCCACACTCACCTTTCACAAATCCTAGGATCAGGAGTTGGCGGAGGGTGATCAACGTACCCAAAACCAAGACTCTGCTCAATAAAAACTTCGTAGGGAATGAAGGCATCCAAAAACTTAGACTCCTTGCAAGAACACAAAATATTCTCCACTATATTCTATTTAATATGAGCACTCAAATGAGAAGCAAAAGATTCCTTAGCTTTAAAAACATGAGCATTCATCGTCTTCCACACCCCCAACATAACATGGGGTAAAATAAATCTCTAAAAACACTTAAGTTTGGGCAACGAAAATGGGGGAACCCACTGCATAATATAATCCATCATTGAATTAGGTACAACCCAGCTAACACCCAACCTATAGAGGATGGACATCAAAATTTTCTTAAAGACTCCACATTTAAGAAGTAAGTGTGAAGTCGATTCCCAGGCTTCTTTACACATATAGCACCTATTAACTAGACACCAACCTCATTTGTGGAGATTTTCAATAGTAAGAATCTTGTTTTGCATAGCCAACCAGAAAAACATATTAACCCTGGGAGTTAAGTGCTTTAACCAAATAGAACCATGAGGAAAAAACCATCCCCATCCTCACTGAGGAGCTCATAAGTAGACTTAATAGAATATACACCCGCACTATCAGCTTTCCAAATCAGGCGGTCCTCCACATTTATCTACCATACCACATAAATACGGAGCTCCTCCATAAGCAAGGACCAAAGCTAGAGATCCCTAGCATTCCTTACCATAGTTGAAGGATTGGACCAAACTATTCTATTTCCATGAACCTCAGTAAAATCCACAACTTTCACCAGCCCAACAATCCTAGACCCTTCAATTAGGTCTCTAAAATGAATGTCTTCATTCAAAGGATGATCTCTCAACCAAACATCATCCCAAAAATTCACATTCCTACCATTACCAACAATACATATGTAGTTAAGATTAATAAATTCCCTATATTTCATCACTCTTCCAGAACATCGACTCGCCAGAAGGGAGAAAATCAGAAATAAAAGAGTCAAAATTATACTTAGCCTTCAAAATTTGACACCACAAATGGTCATCATTAGAGGCGACATTCCAACCAATTTTTGCCACCAGGTCTTTATTCATCCTTGAAGCACTCTTTATGTTTAAACCCCCAACTTTATTTCTTCTGCAGAGCTGCTCCTAAGAGGTCAAATGAAATTTACCTTTAAGCTCTAGGTCTACCCATAAAAATGCCTTACAAATTCTATCCAAGTTTACAACCACTTTACCTGAAAGGTGAAATAAGGATATAAAATAGATAGGGATACTCTGCAATGTGCTTTGGATGAACACCACCTTCCCTGCTTGGCTTAGAAGAGCCCCTTTCCATATCTAATTTGCGTTGAATTCTTTCAATCACTGGGATACACATGGCATCTTTGGTCCTCCCAATAAAAATAGGAAGACCAAGATAAGAAGAAGGAAGTGAGGCAATCCAGCAATTCAAAATATCAGCAATCCTCCTTTATCACAATTTTGGAGTGTTGATAAAAAATAAATTACTCTTCAAGAAACTAATCTATTGACCTACCGCCTTCTTGTAACAATCTAAAATAGCTTTTACTTCCCTAGAAATTACAATCGAAGCCACACATGATAACATCGTATCATCTGCAAATTGTTGATGGGATATTGGGTTACAAGGAATCATCAGGTGCATCCCCAAATCATTATGATGCCTAGAAATCGTCCTCTCCAAAGCCTCTTCCATAAGAATAAAACAAAAAGGAGACAATGGATCCCCCTGTCTAAGACCATATAAGAATGAAAAAATCCTTCCAGAGAACCATTGATAGGAACAAAAAACCATGCCAATGAAATGCAAACCTTAACAAGCCTAATCCAGTCTTCACAAAATCCAAATTTCTGCAAAACAATGAAAAAAATGCTCAAGATACCCAATCATAAGCTTTATTAACATGTAATTTGAGGACTAACCCCACTCTGCCACTTTTGAATACTGAATGCATCAATTCATAAATAAATATAGCTCCATCTAGAATTTGCCTTCCCAAAATGAAGCCACTCTTTGTCAAATCAATCAGCAGTGACAAAAGTGGTTTAAGCCTATTCACAATGGACTTAGATAAAATATTATAGATAGTATTGCATAAACTAATGGGTTTAAAATCATTGAAATATGAAGCTGAGTATTTCTTAGGGATGAGGGCAAGATAAGTCAAATTCACAACTTTTGAAATAAACAAAGAATGTTGCACATCCCTTAAATCCACACAAACATCTTCCCCATAAATATGCCAATATTTCCGAAAGAACACAAGAGGGAAATCATCCAGTCTCGGGGCCTTAAGAGTACCCATCTGAAAGCACGAGGATACGGAAACAAAAAGGAATATGCCACAAGAAAAGAACAAGAAAGGACATATGCAAATTGACACAAGATAAAAGCAATATGAAATATGGTAATCTCTTTATTGATACGCTTTTCAAAATGTGTTACAATACGTCTCCTTCCTTTTTAGGGGATAGGAGCGTCAAATGTGTTTCTTGTCACAACATCCATGGATCACAATCCTTCTTCCGCGTGCCCACATGTAAGATGGGCGGACCAAAACGTCGCCGCCGCTTGCGTATATGATTCTTTGCTCTTTCCTGCTCCTCTGCTGTTGGAAACCTGCGTTCAAAGAAACAGAAAATATTAGTAGCACCTGCGGACAGAATGAAGCATGTATTTCCCAAGGCCTACTGTCAGTAAATGCATGAAAATATTAAAACGATAATGAAATGACCTCGGATCGACCTAAAAATTTCACAGTAGCATAAATATGTCAACAGAAGACCACTGCAAAAAGAACAGTCTAGAAATTCCTCATAGATTTGTATTCGCTCCAGGGTGGGACGAATAGACCCTTCATATTGGTATTCGGGTGGGACGAATAGACCTACAATAACTCGTCGAGAAAGCACCCTATTCAATGTCCTAGCTTAGGAAGCTCCAAATGACCTGCAAACTTGGGGTTAGCTAATTGGGGGTGTTTTGGGAAGACCCAGATGGTCATATTTCTCCAATTTTGCCTCTAAGACCCAGATTTTGCTGGTGCCATCTGCAAGTTAGTGAAAGCGGGAAATAACAATAACCTGGTCAAAATTGCTCAGAATGAAATGAAATTTGAACTGTAACCTATTTAACCTATCTAGAATCAAATGCAAAAGAAAAACCAGAGAAATCTATCACAGATTTCTATTCATCCTGGGGTGGGGCGAATTTTACTATGACAGATTGGGGAGCGCCCGGGGGTAGGACGCCCACCGTTTGAGGCACTGTTTCGGCACCAATCCACTTGGGATGGGTCCAAAACTGGTTATGGGGTGTTGTCGACAAATTTTGTGGATTGTTGTGGCCAAAAATCGGGTTTTGGGTCCGGATTCGCGCTTCCAATAGTCGCCCAATAACCTCCCTTTCGAATGAGAGATTAAGGATGTAAAAGCACAAATCGCAAGTAGGTATGTAAATTGGCAGCACTTCGTTGCTCAAATGCTCCTTCTCTCGTATATCCTTTTTGGGTGGGAAAACTCCCCAATTTATAGACCTTAGGGTCTCCTTGTTTGAATTGCGCATGCGAGGGCGCCACTTGAGTTAACATGTCCTATTTTCAGAGAAAAGCTAACTCCCCGATTTAAAATCTTCTTGCATGAGGTTTCTAAAATAAAGACACTCATCACTGAAGTCTCTCTTCTTGAATAAAAGCTATTCCTCGCAATTGCATGGCCTGAAGCCTCAGTTAACTGGCGGAGTTGCCGAGGTTTGACTTTTTTTGCCAGTCAAACCTGCTATTCGCCCCACCCTGGAGCGATTGCGTAATCGTCCCTGGGTGGGACGAATACCAGTTTGAATTCGTCCCTGGGTGGGACGAATAGAGAAAAAGGTGCCAAAAAGGTGCAAAATTGACCTCTGACCTTCCAAACTGCTTTTGGGAGTGGTTAGGACCACTTTTTAACCTCTGGGGGCTGCCCTAGGGGCTGTTTGTGTCAATGCGATCAGCGCTTGTTGTCACATAATCGGATTGGTGCTGTTTTGGTGTCTACAGATGCCCCTTTTTGGGAAGCGCTATGCAAGGCGCAACATTGAGCAAAAATAGATAACCAAAGCACTAATGATTAGGGTTTCTCAGTAACCTAACCAACTCTTGATGCCCCAAGTATGGAAAGGGCACGCATTCTTGAATCCTTGCTTCTGACGAGCTAAGGAACTTAATTCAAGTGTTAACCTTGTTCAGTGAGGTGTTACTTGAACTTGGACATTGATCAGTCATGAATAGGCAAAGGGCGCAACCTTTTGTCTATGGGAACCTTGAGTTCATGATTCACGAATGCCAAGTGTTTGATCAGCTTGTGATTGTTGCTTGTTTGCTGCCCCAAGCAGGGGCGTGATTGTCTTTGTCAATGATCCTTTGAATGCGTGTCATTTCCATGATTGGGTATGTTGTTGTTGATTGGCGACTAAGTGTGACTACCCCCTCAAGCGACGAATCGATGAGGGAATGACCGACATGAGAAAAGCGACGAGTCGCTTGACCCAAGATGACTTAGGTAAGGGTGCCTTCAGTTGTTTACCATTGAATGCGAAAGCAGTTTCCGAACATTTTGACCTATTTTTGGTGGGTTTAAACCCTTTTTGTGATGCCATTTGGAGCTGAAATTGGCAAAAATCCGTCTTCCCGTGGAGCGGTCCGGCTATGGTAGCCTTCTTAGGGAGTAGGATAGTGACAATTTGTGACCCCAACGTCTATTTTGGATGCCAAGAATGTCAGGCACAAATGCGCCTTCATTCGGCAATGATATTGCTATTTTTGGTTGGGTTTTGACCCTTTTTGGTGACGCCATTTGGGGATGAAATTCTCGAAAATCCGTCCTCCCGTGGAGCGGTCCGGCTATGGTAGCCTTCTTAGGGAGTAGGATAGTGAGGATTTGTGACCCCGACATCTATTTTGCATGCCCGAAATGTCAAGTGCAAAAGCACTCTCATTGGACAGTTTTATTGCTTCTTTTTGGTGCATTTTTGTGCATTTTTTTGATGTTTTTGAAATTTATTGCATGTTTGTTTATGATGATGTATGCATGTGGGATTATGATTGTGATGTTTCTAATTATATTATGTATGCATATGGAATGAATGAAATGATTTGTTGATAACTTGTCGATGGCACCATAGATTGTACAAGATTTATTGGCTTGTTGTACTTATGGGATGACTTTGTGGAATGACGTTGCATGTGACAACTTGTTTTTGTATTTTGCATTTTTTTTGATGGTGATGTATGGAATGAAATGGACCAGTTGTTTTTAAAATGTAGTTAAGCTTTTCTGAGATTCAGATATTTTAACTAACTAGCCAAGACTGTACATTTATCTCGCAAGACTTTTGAACAAGGTATAAATCCGACTTGGAGGTTAACCAAGTTATTTCACATCCCTGTGTGTGCAATTGAGTTCGTTTATGTGGTATTTGTCAGGATACCGCCAGTGCCAGATAGGCTATCAACCAAACCTGTACTGAGGATCACCTAACTAGCTCCACTAACTCCATTGTTGTATTTAGCAAGATTAATCCATGGGACAATCTAAGGTACCATAAGCTAGCTCATCCACATGCAAACATTGGTCTGCTCACACGCAAAGCTAATGTGATAGACATATCGTCATGCGGGTAGGATACCGCCATTGCCGGGTAGGCTGTCCACCAAACCTGTAATGAGGATCACCTAGATGGTTTTCGAATACTGAGAATTCCAGGGATTCAAGTTCAGGATTTTTATTGGCTCAATGGTTTAGGATATTTGCTCGTATACAAAGTGATGAAAATCACTGTTTATTTTGTTCTTTTTTTTTTTGTGTTCTTTTGAGCAAGGATTTTGAATAGTGGTGATAACCACTGTTATTTGATTTGGCTTTTGAGCTTTGTAATAACATTGATCCTTTTAGGCCTTGGGGATGACTACCCATCCTTGGCAAGGACGTGTAGTACGAATCCTTACGACTTTGGGAACCAAAGGGTAGTATGGAGATTATGAAGTGAGGGTATTGATCTTTTAGGCCTTGGGGATGACTACCCATCCTTGGCAAGGACGTGTAGTACGAATCCTTACGACTTGAGAGACCAAAGGTGATTGTGATGATGGCTTGTGGAAATGGTGTTTTTGAATGGTCATTGATTCTTTTAGGCCTTGGGGATGACTACCCATCCTTGGCAGGGACGTGTAGTACGAATCCTTACAACCTTAGGAACCAATGGTGATTTTGGAATTTTTGTTAGTGATGAAAACCACTATTGATTAGAAGGAATGGATGGGGAAGAGCTTGTCCTTTTGTCAATTCTCAGCATTCTTGAACCATTCGCACAGGGGGATGAACAGGCTAATCTTTCACCTATGGTACCCTAGACTGCTTTGTAGGTTTCTCTTGCGTTCACACAACTTAGGAATTATTTTATGTGTGTTAATTTGTGTAGGGATATTACATAACGAGGCGTGACCCAAGTAAAATTTTCCTGTGTAAAATCTGTTTAACTTTGTACAATTTTTGGCTAGAAATTTAAAGACAGCTGAATGACGAAAACCCTAAATACATTAGGAGACAACTGACTTTGCTAAAAATGGGGATGGTGTGATGCGGGATGTATGCATTGATAAAATTGATTTGATGTGAAAAATGATGGGATTGCCAAGTAATGACAGTCTATGGTGCTTTTGACTTGTATAACCAGCAAATATGCAATGTATGAATGTGATGCCTAATGCAACCTATATTTTTGTATTTTTGATGTTTTATGAGTATGCATGGAATGGAGATGCAATTTTTTTTGTTATTTTTGATGATTTTATTGTTTTTGTTTATTTTTGAATATTTATTTTTGACCAAGCGGTTATGGGCACCCTTGGAGCTTTTGTATTGACCAAAGGGTTTATGGATACCTTTGGGGCATTTGTGGGTTTGACAATCAAGCAATTGTTTATAACCTTGGATTTGTTTGACAAAGTTTATGGACCAAGTTACAACCATTGACACATTTTAGGTTGACCAAGAGATTACAAAATCCTTGGAGCTTTTTAGGTTGACCAAGAGATTACAAAAATCCTTGGAGCTTTTTAGGTTGACCAAGAGATTACGAAAATCCTTGGAGCTTTTTAGGTTGACCAAGAGATTACGAAAATCCTTGGAGCTTTTTAGGTTGACCAAGAGATTACGAAAATCCTTGGAGCTTTTTAGGTTGACCAAGAGATTATGAAAATCCTTGGAGCTTTTTAGGTTGACCAAGAGATTACGGAAATCTTTGGAGCTTTTGGGTTGACCAAAGGGTTTATGGACCCCTTTGGGGCATTTTGGGGTTGACCAAGCGATTGCGGGAATCCTTGGAGCTTTTTGGTTAATGTAGTTGGCTTGCTCTTCGGGGGATAGAAGTACCCCCAACTTGATAATCTATGGATTCATTGGATCTGAGCCGATGTCTACGTCAGTCATTGCCTCGATCGACATGTGGGATCCGTCCTCCAACTGGTGTGGAGTTGGGATCAGATGGATATCGTTTGCTGAATTAAGATCATCATTAGGAACGTCAGGTTCCTCTTCAGCATGGAAGACATCCTGAGTCTGTCCTAGAGTGAAATGAAACATCCCACCGCAAGGCCAGTACTCTGATGGGGATGGTGGTGTGTCAGCGTGATCCCAATCTATAGCCTCTATGTCTAGATGCAATGACCGTGTTGGGTCGGCTGGATCATGGATGGGGGCGGTCAAGTCAATGGAGATCATGTTGATGAAATGATTGTAACCTCCATTACCGCAGGTGTGATAACTATGACATTCTGGATGTTCTTGATGCTTTGGATCTGGCTCTGTAGGCACTGGTACAAAGGGATCAGCCCTATGCATGGACATGCAGACAGGGTCTGCCCTAGGCACTGATGGTTTGATAGGGTCTCCAGGCGGAAGATGCTCTCTGTGTACCTAGAGTGGCGGGTGCAGTAATTGCTATAACTGCATCAGGTTGAGGTGCCACCTATGTCTTGGACCTATGTGTAAGTGTTCAAACATGTCATCTATGTCCAAGGGATACTGTTGTTGCATTTGTCGCATGTGGTTGAGATAGGCCATCTCGGTTTCATCTTCATAATCACTATCAGAGATCCAAAGGCCTTCGTTTGCTGCAACAATGGTTTGCGACAGATGGGGCTCATCTTGTTCGAGCAAATTAATATGGTCCCATCGAGGTTGTTCCGCTCTCTATGGGGGGACCTGATTTTCTTGAGGTGGCCTATGCTCAATTGGACCATCCAATGGAAACATGGTCAGGAAGCTTTCTTGATAATCATCCATGGGATGCATGTGGGAATGATTGTTTCCTGACTCAAGAGGATCCCAAGGTGCTACCTCGTACTCCAACTCATCATCCGAAGACCCTTCTTGGTCTTGTCCATACCCCTCTTGGAGGTGAGTCCTTGAATTGTCTCCCGTTGCGACCGAAGGGAAAGGGTTGTTGAGGTCAACAAGGTTGTTTGTGTGTAATGGGAAATAATCCCCCAATGTATAAGTTGTATTTGGATTGGCATATGGATCTGATGCCAACCCATCCTTGTTGCCTATCCCTAGGCCTTGCATGTTTTCGACCAAGATGTCGAGGGGCAAAGGGTGATTAAACCCTACTCCTGACTTGTCATAAGGCATTTGGTATCTTGGTTGGCACAAAACACGCACTCCTTGTTCATACCTGCCCAACCCATATCCATGCCAATTGCATTGGCTAAGATATCTTAATGCGAAGTCTGGGTTAGACAGATAATTGACATCTTCAACAAAGGGCTCTTCATCTTCCTCTTCTTGTAGGGAAGGTTCAACGCCATTATCCAGGCCCCCATAAATAAAGTTTGTCTGATTAGGTGGGTAGCCTAAAGGAACCACAGAGCCTATGGGGAGTCGAGGTCTCCCCATGTCTTGCATGGACTCAAGTGTGGGCGTTGCTATAATGTTTTGCACTAGATACTCCCCCAATCCTGTGTTGGCCATCTCAACTATGATTGTTGGCGTTTGAGGGGGAGCGAATGGAAGTTCTCCCTGAGTCCACTCCATGTGGGGTGAACTAGGCGCCTCGACTTCCATTCGACTAGGCTTCTCTTCTGTCGAGATGTTGGAGACTAAGGGTGGTTCCTCTTCCAGGGGCTTCTTTCCTTTGTCCTTTGGTGTGGCCACCGTAGGTGGCATCATTGTGGGAGGACCAGATGAAGAAGATGGACCCGCCTAGGAATTTGATTGATTTGGTAATGGAGATTCTTGCATAATCGGACCCCTTTTAGATGGATTTAACTAAAAATCCACATGCGTTGAAGGAAGGGTCGATTGCGGCATTAGTTGCACTGAATTGCAGTATTTGAAAGGCTCTAAATCTATGGGGACCACATGCACTTGTCCTTCAAATGTATACTTCAAGAATTGATGAGCAATTGAAGGGACACACTTCATGTCCCGGATCCAAGGTCGCCCCAGCAAGATATTGTAAGCCATCTCACCTTCTAAAATGTGGCACAATGTATGAATGGTCTTTTGTCCCACTTGTATGGGTAGGACAATTGTGCCAACTATCGAGCATATCGCATCATTGAATGCTCGAAGAGTATAAGTGGAAGGTACGATGTGAGAGGCCGACAACTTCAAATGTTTTAATGCGGCGGTTGTAATAATGTTACTGGACGAACCAGTGTCTACCAACACCCGCTTATACGGAATCCCGTTGACCCATGCAATAACGTGCAGGGGTGGATCCGCCACATCACCAACCATCGATTTTAATTCATCTTCTCTAAAGGTGATGACTGGTTCCGTACATTGTTTCACATGGCCCACGAAGTTGTTGAAAGAATTTGCTTCATGGGGATGCAGCTCAATTGCCTTTAATATCTCCATGAGAGCCTCCCGATGGGGCGCTGATTGTTGAATAAGCTCATATATGGAGAGCCTAGCCGACGTGGTCCTTAGACTTTGAGTAAGTCTAGTTCGAATCGTGGCCACTGGTCTAGGCGGGGAAGCTGTGTAGGGTTCGGTTGAGGTTGTGACGTTGATGGAACTTCTCTTGTGGCTACCACAGGGGCAGCTCCTAGGTATCTCTTGTTCCTTGTCACTATGCTTATCATCCCCACATACCCCTCCATGGGGCAATTCTGTTGCACCTCATTGACATGAAGAGGTTTTGCTTGTGCATCATGTGTGGGCAAAGGATCTCTAAAAATGCCCATTTGTTGGTTGTTGGGCGCTATAGGGTTATCCACTGCCAATGTATTATTGTCAATGAGGTCTTGCACCAAACCTTTGAACTTCCAACAGGCGTTAAGGTCATGTCCCTTTCGTCTATGGAACCTACAGTACAAGTCCTCCCTGTACCCCTTAGGCTTTGGTGCATTAGGATCTATCGTTTGAATCTCTGGCAGATTAATCAAGTTTGCCATTGACAAACGGTCAAACAAGGAGTCCCTGGACTCTGTGTATGGTGTAAATTGCCGCCTAGGGCGATGCTGCTGAGTTTGTTCCTACTTTTGGTTTTCTCTATCATAATTGTTTGGAGGCACCGCCTGATAGTTAGCCTTTGGAGGTTGTGTTGCTTGGGTAGGCTTAGGGGCGTTGATAGCAACTTGATTGACCGCGGTGGGTTTCTGTTGCGTAGTCCCTATTTTAGTGCTCTTATTCCATTCTTTTTTCTTAGGCTTGGCAATTTTGCCATCCTGTATCTTGATCTCTTCGATGATTCTAGCTTGTGCCAGTGCTTCTTCTAAAGTGGCATATTGCTGCAGCTGCAATAGCATAGAGATCGATCGCAAATAGCTCTTTGCGAACATTTGAGTTAGGTCGGACATAGGAGGGAGATAGGGTAGCTTTGAAAGCAACGTCCTCCACCGGTTCCCATATGCCGCCATAGATTCCTCCTCATACTGCTTGAGGCTAGCTAGATCGCTTAGTGATGCCTTTTTCTTTGTGTTGAAGGTGAAACGTTCTAGGAACGCGTCCACTAGCTGATCCAAGTTGCAGATGCTATGCTTTGGTAGTTGAGTAAACCAATCCGAGGTAGGGCCTACGAATGTGGTTATAAATGTTCTTAATAGCAAAGCATCATTGTCCTGAATGCCAAAGCATTGGCTCAAGAATCGAGTCACATGCTCTTGGGCATCTTCCTCCCCTCTAAAGAGTGCCAACTAGGGCAGCTTAAAATGTTTGGGGTATGGAGGTGCCGACACTGACGGATGCACAGGATGACTACGGAGTTGGCGTAAAGTAGGCTTTTGGGGCCCAGAAGTCTTGAGCTCCATAGTCTCTAAGCGTTCTAACAACACTTTGTATGCATCGGAGGACTTGATCTCCTCCTCCTTGGTTTGCTCCCATTGTGGGTTGTGGGGAACTTGAGGCCTTTGGAGGGATAGCTGGGTAGCACCCCTTCTGCCTTGATAGGGCATTTCAGCCCGCTCTTCTTCTTGTTCATAATCCTCATAAGCTTCTTGAGGAGTGTCTGGCCTAGGCCTATAAACATTGATGGGTGCCCGCGGAGGGTGCCCATCATGATTTCGGGGAGTGGCCTCCCGCTCAGGTCTAGGAGGTCTTAGAGGCAGTGCTTGATGAGGTCACGGAGACCTGTCTCGCACTAAGGGGTTGTGCCTCTCATACATCTCAGATTTATGTGCGCGAGGGACTGGGACCTTCTCAGGCACATTGTTGTGAAGCAATTCAGTTGTCTGACGTTGAATGCGCTCTTGGTTAAGGTGACACAAATGTTCTAATTGTTGTTGGTCTTGCCTAAGCCGCGTGATTTGCGCTTGGCGGGCGGCTAGTTTGGCAAATGCCAAGTCAATTTGTTCCATCATCTCTTGTTTAGGAGGCCTAGATGCCTCCCCTACATGTCTTTCTCGGTCATGGTACTCCGAGACCCCTATGGGTTGCTTCCCTCTGTCGAGGTTAGCGGCATTGACTTGAAGCTCTGGTCTCAATGAGCGATCTGGATATAAAGCGGGTGCAGACGTGCATCGTTCCCGCACTATGTACTATTCTTGAGGAACGTAGTGATCTTCCTCACATTCTCTATTATATGCATAAAAGGTGCGGGCAGAATTGTCTTGCCCTGTCGGGAGAACCTGATACTCTGGATATGGTCTAGTGTGTCTGACATTAATCAAGGGTAAATTAGGAGTAACAAAATCATATGGTTCCTCCTTGTGGACCCTTTGTTGTTCAAGCACTTCATCACTAGGCCACCCATAACGAGTTTCCAAGGGAGGCCTTATATCTAGGTCGAGTGCTACATGTAGGTTGTCTTCTTGAAAGGATCTTTGCTGAGTGGGGGTACCCCTTAAGGAGGTGCCTCTATGTTGAGTGGGTGTGCCCCTCAAGGGGGTGCCTCTATAGTCTTGTCTAGTGATGGCATGAGTTGGAGTGCCCCTCAAGGAGGTGCCTCTAGAGTCATGTTCTGTAACTGCATGGTGTGGACTAACTTGTGTATCCTGCCGCCAAGGCGGGATGACCAAGTCTTCAAGACTATATCGGAGGTGACTTGTCCCCCTTGGTGCACTCTCTACAGCTTCTGCCCGTGATTGGGCTTGGCTACGGGTGTACACCATGGTGATGTTGACCTAAAGATGCGTAGATTCTATTTTTGGATTTTTCTTTTTATGATTTTTTTGATACACTAAACAGAAAATAGCATACACACACAAGCAATGATTATCTCTTTTAAAGATTAAAAGTGTGCCCTAAATCTGGTTTAGTGTGTTTTGTTGTTTGTTTTTGAAAGCTTTTTGTGAAAACCATTTAAATGCAATTATGAAGGCTCTTATGACTCCCAAAATGGTCGCCCCTTCAATATACCATTGTCGGACCGATATACCAACCTCTCTATATACCCGCCCTTACGTGAGGGAGACTATAGGTACGTGAGAGCAGATGATACGTGGAACATAGGTGGTACGGAAGGGGAATCACTCTATTTATGACACCTACCATAGAAGACTTATCCTCATGTGCTGGGAATCACCCCAAGCTACACTTGGTCAGCTTTCATCAGGATTTACGTCTAGCAACAGTCATGATCGGGGTTATGGATGCAATATCTCAAGCCAAAGTGATAATGGAATCCACCTTTGGTCTTGCTCAAGGGTTGGGGTTTTACGACCAACTCCTTGTGTTTAAAATACCACGTGGTGTGTGGGGTTCTTTTTAAGTTGCAAAATTGAAACAAGCAAGCCTCTAAACTCTCCTATGCAAGCAAAAATCAGAGAATAGAAAACAAAAAATTGACAAAGGGTGTTTAAAACCCCTACCTCTTCTCTGCCTAAATCGGATGTCTCTGAATTTTTGCCTGAAATAGTCTAGCATTTGAAAACTTGGTACCTATAAGCAACAAAACAAGCAACTTTAATCAGAATTTTAATCTTAAAAATCAAAGGACACAGGTCCCACCGTGATCGCCACTGAAAGCACGAGGATACGAAAACAAAAAGGAATATGCCACAAGAAAAGAACAAGAAAGAACATATGCAAATTGACACAAGATAAAAGCAATATGAAATATGGTAATCTCTTTATTGATACACTTTTCAAAATGTGTTACAATACGTCTCCTTCCTTTTTAGGGGATAGGAGAGTCAAATGTGTTTCTTGTCACAACATCCATGGATCACAATCCTTCTTCCGCGTGCCCACATGTAAGATGGGCGGACCAAAATGTCACCGCCGCTTGCGTATATGATTCTTTGCTCTTTCCTGCTCCTCTTCTATTGGAAACCTGTGTTCAAAGAAACAGAAAATATTAGTAGCACCTGCAGACAGAATGAAGCATGTATTTCCCAAAGCCTATTGTCAGTAAATGCATGAAAATATTAAAACGACTATCAAATGACCTCGGATTGACCTGAAAATTTGATAGTAGCATAAATATGTCATCATAAGACCATTGCAAAAATAACAGTCTAGAAATTCCTCACAAATTTGTATTCGCTCCAGGGTGGGACGAATAGACCCTGAATTGGATTGTCAGGGTGGGACGAATAGACCTGCAATAACTTGTCAGAAAGCACCCTCTTCAATGTCCTATCCCGGAAGCTCCAAATGACCTGAAAACTTGGGGTTAGCTAATTGGGGGTGTTTTGGGAAGACCCAGATGGTCATATTTCTCCAATTTTGCCTCTAGCACCCATATTTTGAAGATGGCATCTGCAAGTTAGTGAAAGCGAGAAATAACAATAACCTGGTCAAAAATGCTCAGAATGAAATGAAATTTGAACTGTAACCTATTTAACCTATCTAGAACACAATGCAAAAGAAAAACTAGAGAAATATATCACATATTTCTATTCATCCCGGGGTGGGGCGAATTTTCCTGTGATAGATTGGGGAGCGCCCGGGGGTAGGACGCCCACCGTTTGAGGCACTGTTTTGGCACCAATCCACTTGGGATGGGTCCAAAACTGGTTATGGGGTGTTTTCGACAAATTTTGTGGATATTTGTGGCCAAAAATTGGGTTTTGGGTCCGGATTCGCGCTTCCAATAGTCACCCAATAACCTCCCTTTCGAATGAGAGATTAAGGATGTAAAAGCACAAATCGCAAGTAGGTATGTAAATTGGCAGCACTTCATTGCTCAAATGCTCCTTCTCTGTATATATTTTGGGTGGGAAAACTCCCCAATTTATAGACCTTAGGGTCTCCTTGTTTGAATTGCGCATGCGAGGGCGCCACTTGAGTTAACTGTCCTATTTTTAGAGAAAAGCTAACTCCCTGATTAAAAATCTTCTTGCATGAGGTTTCTAAAATAAAGACACTCATCACTGAAGTCTCTCTTCTTGAATAAAAGCTATTCCTCGCAATTGCATGGCCTGAAGCCTCAGTTAACTGGCGGAGTTGCCGAGGTTTGACTTTTTTTGCCAGTCAAACCTTCTATTCGCCCCACCCTAGAGCGATTGTGTAATCGTCCCTGGGTGGGACGAATACCAATCTGAATTCATCCCTGGGTGGGACGAGTAGAGAAAAAGGTGCCAAAAAGGTGCCAAATTGACCTTTGACCTTCCAAACTGCTTTTGGGAGTGGTTAGGACCACTGTTTAACCTCTGGGGGCTGCCCTAGGGGTTGTGTGTGTCAATGCGATCAGCGCTTGTTGTCACATAATCGGATTGGTGCTGTTTTGGTGTCTACACCATCACTTTGATAGCTTCAAAATTTTCCTCATCCGAGAAAGGAGCCATAAGTATTCTATTCCAATCAGTAGAAACAATCGAAGGAATGGCTTCTAACATCTCACCTTTAGCAAGAAGGTCATGATCAGGCACCGAGCAAAGCAAAGTGCTAAAAAAATTTGATAGCTTCCTCCCAAAATTCCATGACATCAGAAGAAACCCCTCCACTAACCTTCTCACTTTCCCTTATTCCGTGGCAACCTCTCCTCTGTAAAGTGGAAGCATGAAAGAAACAAGAGTTACAGTCACCTTATTTTAAAAATAGCTCTCTAGATTTTTTTTTCTAGAACAAATCTTCTTTCACTTACCTATTATGATAATCTACTAAAAAGGATATTTCTTCCTACAACATAGCATCAAAACAACCTTGAACTTCCATAACCACTTCGATCTCCTTTAGCTGAGATTTCAATCTTTCATTTTCTCTGAATAAATTACCAAAAGAAAATTTATTCCAAATATTAAGATAATTTTTTAGTCTTATGAGCTTATTGGTTAACCTTAGCATCCCTTCACCAGTAATATCTTCCTACCACCATTCCCTAACATGGGATTCTAAGTCAGGGTGAGAACTCCACATGACTTCAAACCTAAAAGGGCGAGGAAGAAAAGGGGTACCATTAGGGACTTCCAATCATAAGGTAGTATAGTCGAAACCAATCCTGGACAATGAATATAAAGAAGCATCTCCAAAAATATTTAACCCTGAAAGTAAAAACAAAAATTTTGTCCAATCTACTCATAATTAGGCTCTCACCATATCGCCTATTACTCCAAGTGAACTTCACACCCTTTAGATCTAAATCTCGAAGCTCAACTCTATTAAAAAAATTATAGAAATCCTGCAAACTTCTATCATCCAATGGATTGCCTTCCCACTTCTCCAATAGATAAAGAGGAGAATTAAAATCTCCAGCGACAACCCAGTCCTCATTTTGAAAAGTATCCCTCATATCAAGTAGTAAGAGCCAAAACTTATGTCTATCAATATACAAATTAGGAGCATAAATATTAGATAAAACCCATCTCCTATTAGTGATTTTGCACCAAAATAAAATATTAATAACATGACTAGAAGAGGAAATAACATGGTCATCTAATTTCACAGTGTTTCAAAAAGAGATAAGGCCACCAGAAGAGCCAATCGCTTCACTAGCCATGAAACCCGAATCCTTCCAAATCAACTTGTGAACAGACTCCCAAGAGGAGGCATCTAATTTAGACTCTTGAATACACAAGATATCCAAAGCTTTAGCTCTCTAAAATGAAGCAATTAGAGGAACTATTAAGCCCTCTAACATTCCAAGAACAAATTTTCATTGGAATTAAAAGGAGAGTTTCTTACCCACCCCCCAAGAGGAGAGGATTTGAAACCTTCAAGTTTCAAAAGCTTTTCACCTTCCCCCTCCTTTACCACTAGAAGAGCATTACCACCATTAGCCACAACATCGTCCATTGATCTCTTCCTTCCTAATTTACTTGGGGGTCTACCAGGTTTCTTGACCATCCCAATATCTACACCCTTCTTGCGGTGGCTTCTAGTCTTGGGACCAGGTGACCCTTTCTCCATAAAATTTAATGGAGAAGTAGTTGGGTTTGCACCACCATCCATAATGGAAACACCAACCTCCTTTGGGAAGGAGACTTCTTAACGTTCCTAGGAGAAAAAAGCTCCTTGATAGGAGAAGCCAAAGATGCCATCGGAGGAGATAGAGACTCCACATCCTGAGTCACTTGAGCATCCTCTTCCCTCACCAATTCCAAATATTCAAAGGAGTTTGAAAGAGGTAAATCAACATCTTGACTCAAAGGGTCTACTTGAAGGACCACCTCCAAATTACAAGGAATAAGGTTCGGATAACCCTTCCTATTTTGGACTGAATCCTTTCGATCGAAATCAAGTGCCCCACTAGCATTCTTCAACTAATAAGGAGAAGAAAAAATCTCCTTACCTTTCAAAGTCCCCTAAGATTTCTTGTGCCAAACCTTCTGCTTCTTGAAAGGGGTGCTCTTGGGGAAATGATCCACATTGGCCCCCCTCTTTGGATCCTTATGAACAGGTTGGCTAACCAACTTCTTTTGGATAAAATTTTTTGATGGTGGCCCCCCAGACCACAAGAGTGACAAGCCCGTGACTTATTCTCATAAATCGCAACCTGCACCCAAGTACCCAGGTGAGAAACAAGTTCCATAGAGCTTGGAATATTCTTCTCTATGTCCACCATGATACACATTCTAAAAAATTACCTCTGTGTTGCTGATAAAGAAACCTTATCAAAAAAAAATGTCCCCAATAGAACTCACCACCGCCCTGAAGACACTCTCATGCCATAAGTACGTAGGAAACTCAGGCAAGCGAACCCAAACCGGGACTAAATTAACCCTCTGAAGAGTCGGGTTAAAATCAGGGCCCCACAACCTGATAAAGAGACCGTGGTTACCATAAAACCATGGGTCACACTCCAAAATATTGAAAGAATCCTCCTCACAAGAGAGCCTAATCAGAATATTTTTTAGGGAAGTGTAGCAAGTTCCAGCAAGCCACGAGGCTTCCACCAAGATAAGGCCTAGTGCTTAAGCATGTCTAATGGCTTACCCACCAAATCTCAAGAGCCTTTCCTTAGTAGGAAATCAATTGTGTTATCCAATATACAAATTTGGCAAGAATTTGCATTAACTTTACAGAGAGAAAACGCTTCACCAAAGGACATACCAGCCACCATCTAGGCATAATATGGCAGAGAAGAAAAGACTCCCTTACCCACCACCCTAGAACAAAGTCCCTTAACCACCACCCATAACAAACCTTTCCAGGGTCCCAAGACAAAGAAGGACCCACCTCACCATACTTACCATACCAAAATGAATCACACAGATTGATTTTTGAGGCCTCCAACTCCACATCCTCGCACGCAGATGCTCCAAAATACCACATCCTAGATGACCAAGAAGAACTTGTTAAATAACCAAATGATGTAATATATTTTCCAACATGTAGATGTTATTTTGAGAGTATATGAGGGAGTTGGCTTTGAATGTGAATATGATGAGTTTCCTGAAATGGTATTGCAAGCAGTAGAAGTTATCCTAGAAGAGTAGGTAGACATCTTACAGTATGTAAATGAAGTAATTTTTATAGATGGTATTATGTTGAATATGAAGATTGCTTAGGTTAGTTGTCTCTCATCAATAGTGTATGGTGTTTTGTAACCAGTAGGGTTAGATAAAAAGTGTCAACAAAAGGTTGACAAAAATTAAAATAAGATATTGATTATAAAGTTTTATAATGGTATATGCAAAGGGAACTTTGAGAAACTCATTAAAAAAAGATTTAAAATACAAGATATTATTGGAAAACAATCTTTAAGCATTGTATTTCATATTGTACAAACTTGTAATGTATACCAATCTTTTGGGAATCATTGCTCGTCAGCTAATCCTCTTAAAAAGTGGGTCATTAATATTGTCAACCCCCGTATTATAACAATTTGAATAAGCATGATCATTATTGTGTGTGTTTTTTTAAAGTTACAT
Organism: Wollemia nobilis; assembly: GCA_028583015.1. NCBI lineage: Eukaryota > Viridiplantae > Streptophyta > Pinopsida > Araucariales > Araucariaceae > Wollemia > Wollemia nobilis. Next base: position 6,640,843 of record JAQPPZ010016856.1, read on the forward strand.
GGTGGAATCGGTAGCTGCCACGAATCCACATGCTCATCGTTTTTATAATATATTATTTAAATTAAAAAAAAAAAAAAACTTAAATTTGATATATTACTTCTTCTGATATTAAATTAAATATTAAAAATATAATCTCATATTAATATATTACTAGTATTAATTTATTATAATGTAAAATTACTTAGTTGTAAAACTTAAAATAGGTTTTAATATCTACACTATCAAAAATTATATGAAATAATCTTCATAAAAAATATTTTCACCAAATAAATAATTATTCAATCGTATTTCGACTATCTAATGTATTACGATGTCTTATAAAATTTAAGCCTCTAAACCGTCAACAAACCTGATTGTATGTATCATACTTCGGTTACATATTGTATGTTATAAGCGAAAGGCATATTGTTTATTCAATCATTCGGTTACATAGTGTATTAGCATGCCTCTTAAAATTTAAGCCTCTTCTAACGCATATTGCTTATTCAACTTCAGTTACATAGTGTATTAGCATGCCTCTTAAAATTTAAGCCTCTTCTAACGCATATTGCTTATTCAATCGTATATTTCGGTTACGTAGTGTATTACCATGCCTATTAAAATTTAAGCCTCTTCTTTAGACTTCCAAAAGATACAGGATACATAATGTATTAGCATGCCTCTTAAAATTTAAGCTTCTAAAGCATATTGCTGATTCAATCATGCTACGGTTACATAATGTATTAACATGCATCTTAAAATTTAAACCTCTTCTTTAGACTTCCAAAGTGCACCGTCAACAAACCCAAAAGCTTCCAAAGCATATTGCTGATTCAATCATGCTTCGGTTACATAATGTATTACCATGCATCTTAAAATTTAAACCTCTTCTTTAGACTTCCAAAGTGCACCGTCAACAAACCCAATTGTATGTTATAAACGACACAACGGCAGGTAATTTGATTGCATGTTTACCACCAATAACTTGATAATATTTGACCTCGATGATAGCATATAAAAGATTAATGTAAATGGAAGCATATGAACGTGTGTAAAAGATTAATGTAAATAGAAGCAGATGAACGTCTTGCCACAATTTACAAATAGGCACCGTTAGAAGGATTAAAGCTGGAAAAGAACAAAGATTTTTTTGTTTGAAGAAATCGACTCTGTTCCATTTCAATAATTGTAGTCTCCTGTGGAAGAAAAACTGTTCTGTGGGGATGGCAGCAGCTTCCAGAGGAGGTCTGAAAATTTGGAAGAATATCGTGATGGCATCGGGTCCGGTATAGAGAGTGCATGCTCGTGATGTTTTTCATTTGAAAATGATTAGAAGGAACAGGATTTTCCAGGTCATGTCGGGAACCGCTTGTTAAAGAACAATTGATGTTTGGAACGATGTGAAGCCAGGCCAGTTCTAGTGGTTCAACCAGACTCGGTGGCAGAAGATGTGGAGTATCTAACCAAACATGCCCTTATTGACAAATTTTTGAGCATCTGAATTTCTCTCCCTTTTGTGGAGGCTTGGGTCAGGAAGACTTGGAATCCTGAAAGCGATGTGAAGGTGATGCTGAGTGCGAACAACTATTTTATGGTGGTTTTCTCTTGTATTGCAGATCGTAACAAAGCATTTGAAGGGGGTCTTTATTTCTATAACCAAGTGGGGCTCTTTCTTAAACCCTGGCATGTGGGTTTCAACCCATCAGAGGAGTGGCCGTCGCGGGTTCCAGCATGGGTGCGGCTTCCATGGCTCCCATTGGAATTTTGGAGAACTAATATCTTGTATAAGATTGCCCTTCTGCTTGGGAAGCCGGTTGGATAAAAAGGTAATCTCTGTTGCTCGTATTTGTGTTGAAATTGAGTTAAATAATCCTATTCCAGATTCTGTTGAAATACAATTTGGATCAACTACATGGGTTCAAAAACTTGACTATGAAGCTCTTCCATTTCATTGTCGTATTTACAGTGAATATGGCCACCTGCAAAGAAAATGCCCTAAGTTTGACCTGCCTGTGGCTTCAAATCCTGGGCCCTCTTGGTTTGGACAAAGTTTGGATAAAGGAAAAGCCCCGATAAAGGAAGGGGAAAGGGATAAGGAATATTTTATTCCGGTAAAAGCTCGAAATAGAGGACGAAGGGCAAACAAAGACCTTAAAGATAGCCAGCCAGATTCTCTACTCAATCATTTTGAAATATTATATGATCTTGATCAGTGCATGGAGATACCTGAAACGTCGCTACTTGATGCAAATATAACAAGGCCTAATAAGATGTCTCTTCTTGAGGGGGAACTTAAGGAATCAGATCTAGGGGTTTTAAATGAAGAACAAAGGGCTTTGGATCTAAGTATAGGGGACATGGATGGATCTAGCCCTATAAGGGAAACTATTTTGGAAAGTGGTACAAATTTAGTTATGCCCTATCCTACTCAAGCACTGATGTAGTCATCCTTGGACTGCAAAACTCCTACGGTGTTGGGATTGCAGCAGAAAATAATTAAAAAAAGTTTTTCGGATAAGAATATGAAGGTGGGTCAAAAGAAGGACCAGGATAAAATTAAGTTAATGGGGGAGACTTTGGTGGAGTTAGGCTTGGTGAGAACATTGGACTCCCATTTTTATAACCCCCAAAAATGATTATCCTCTCATGGAATGTAAGGGGGTTGAACAACATCCCCAGATAAAAATTTGTTCGTGATTTGGTTCGTGTGCATTCTTCGGATGTGGTGTTTATTCAGGAGACTAAATTGGCTATTGATAGTATGTTCAATATTGCTCTCAATTTGTGTAAAAGCGGGCAATGCCAGTGTATTGGTGCATGTGGATATGTTGGTGGCATCGCTTGTTTATGAAATCCGGTTAAGATATGCCCTCTTACTTGGATTTCCAGCAGATGGTCTATTTCGATGGTTGGGCATAATAATGAATTTGGTGAAACCATCCTACTTACAAATGTGTATGCTCTTGTTGATTACAATGGTAAAGTGAATTTGAGGGAGCACATTTGCTTTGTGAGAAGTTTGGTTCCCCTGTATCCATGGATTTTGGCTGGAGACTTCAACTCTATCACTTTTTTGGAGGAGAAACGTGGTGAGGTGGACTGTCTCGAGCTTTTTTCTTCTGTCTTCAATGCTCATATCCAGGCCCTAAACTTGGTTGACATCAAGCCAGATAATGGGATCTTTACTTGGCACAATAGAAGGTGTGGGGAAGCTTCCATCTTAAAGAGACTGGATAGGTTTTTGATATCCAATTATTGGATGGGTAACAATAGAAGTGCTAGTTCTATGATTCTGGATGTTAGGCTATCTGATCATTGGCCTATCAAACTCTTTGCTTTGGAGTTAGGGCTAAAAAAGAATCCCTCCTTTAAGTTTCAACTTATGTGGCTTCGTGATCCTAAGCTTCATTATTTCATGCGAGGCTGGTGGACCACTAGCAAACCTCCTCATGGCACCACTATGTATTCCTTTATGAAGCGACTACAATTTGTAAAACATAAATTGAAGAGATGGAATAGACTAAATTTTGGGAACCTTTCCTTAGCTAAGCTGGCAACTCTTAGGAGGATGGAAGAAGCTTCAAGGAATATTAGAGATCAGGGATTCACGAAGGAGCTTCTTGTTGAGGAATCTAAGGCTGCAAAAGACCTTGTTGAATGGGAACTAAGGGAAGAAATTTTTTGGAAACAAAAAACTCGAGTAGATTGGCTTTAGGAAGGGGATAGAAACACAACCTTCTTTTATAACTCAGTTATGACTCGCTGTAATGGTAACCTGATTACCTCTCTTGTGAATTCTAAGTGTGCCCTGCTCTCTTCTTTCAAGGATATTTCAGAAGAGACTAAGAGGTATTTTTCCTCTCTCTTCAATGAGGACTCCCTATCAGATGATGAGAATGAAAAGCTTATTCTAAACTGTATTCCAACTATTGTTTCTAAAGAGATGAATGAGCACTTGATGGGTCCAATTTCCCTTGAGGAGTTGGAAAATGTTGTATTTAAGATGAAAAAAGGAAAAGCCCCAGGTCCAAATGGATTCTCGATTGAGGTTTATCATGAGTTTTGGGATTTAATCAAATTTTATCTTTTGGAGGTGGTCCATGAGTCCCAAAAGAACAAACAGATTCTAAGGGTCCTAAATGCTACCTTTGTGGTTCTTATATCCAAAAAAGAGGGAGCAAAATCCTTGGATATGTTCAGGCCTATTGCTCTCTGCAATGTTGTGTATAAGATCATCACAAAAATTATTTCTGAGAGGCTGAAGATATGGTTGAGCAAAATCATCTCTGAGGAGCAAGGAGGGTTTGTTGTTGGCTAGAAAATCTTGGATGGGGTTGTTATTACTACAGAAGCTATTCACTCGATGGAAACTTCTAAGGAGAAAACTATGTTCATTAAGTTGTACATGGCCAAAGTCTATGATCGGGTCAAATGGTCCTTTATTCATAAAGTTGTTGCTTTTGGATTTGAGGAGGAATGGATTAGATGGGTGATGATCTATGTTTCTTCTTCCTCATTCTCTGTTCTTGTTAATAATGAGCTATCAGATTTGTTTGAGGCCTCAAGGAGATTAAGGCAAGGAGATCCTTTATCTCCTTATTTGTTTATCATTATGGCGGAAGGGTTGGGAATATTTATCAAGTCTCAAGTCATGTAGGGTCTCATTTAGGGGTGGAAGTGGGATAGTAGTTTGCCACCTCTTTCCCACCTTCAATTTGTTGATGATACTGCTTTTTGGGAGTTGCCACTATCAAGGAAGCTGACAATATTAGACAGTCTCTTGACATATATCTTGGTGCTTTTGGACAGTTGATTAATGAGGACAAGTCTTCTATTTTCTTCTTCAATACCCCTCCTCTTATTCAAGCCAGGATTGCTCGCATTCTAAGATTCTAGGTTGGGACTCCCTCCTTCATTTATCTTGGTATTCCAATTTCATCTCATCCTCTACCTAGATCTTCTTGGCAGTCTATGCTTGATAATTTTAGAAGGAAGGTGAATCACTGAACTTTCATATGGCTATCCACTGCAGGTAGATTGTTGCTTTTAAAATTTGTTGTTCAAGCTTTACCCATTTATAGATGTTTTGTACAAATAGCTCTCTCTCACTTCATCAAGGACATAGATGCTTTGTCAAGACAGTTTTTATGGTTTGGAAAACTTAATAAATCTAAATGGAGTTTGGTTAGGTGGGATTCTATATGTAGGCCGGTGCAAGAGTGAGGCCTTGGGTTGCGACAGACAACTCTTTTTGGGTAGGCTTTGGCTGCAAAACTTTATTAGAGATGGTGTACCTCTCAATATCATATTTGGGCTAAAATATTATCTTGTAAATACTTGAGAGGTATTTCCGAGGCCGAGATCCCTAGAGTCACTCGGTTTGGAAAGGTTCGATTATCCCGGGACACTCTGAAAAAAGGAGCTAATTTAATCAAGCAGTGTTTGTTCTGGATTTGCAATCAAGGATCAAATGCTCTTTTTTGGGAGGATTCTTGGGATGGCCCCCCTTCTATCTTGAATCAATATCCTAGGTTACATTCCCTAAGTATTTTTTTCTTGGAAGCTGGCTGGTCTCGTGTGGAGGACTTTAAAAAAATCCAGTCTATTGGAAATATGGAGATGTACAGGTGGAAATATCCGCAAGAATGGTCCCAAGGGGGATTGGCCAAGGATAAAGAGGTGCTTGCTATTATTCTTATGGGGAGGCCTTGTTCTTCATTGAGGGGTAAATATATTCTGGCTTGGAACCATGATCCTAAGGGAACCTACTCGGTAGCCTATGGTTATCAGGTTCTTGATAAACAAAAGTATGGGAGTCTTCCTATCACTTAGTGGAAAAAGGTGTGGAACAAATTTGCCTTGCCAAAATGTAACTTCTTTCTCTGGTTGGTAGCTCGTAATAAATGCCTCACTTGGGATAATGTGAGGAAGAGGGGATTTTAGGGTCCCTCTTTTTGTGTCCTTTGCAATAAGAATAACGATGACTCTTCTCATTTATTTTTCCAATGCTCCTTTGCTAGAGACATTTGGCACCGTTGGTGGAGCGCCTGGAACCATCCATGTTTTCATGTGCTATCCCTGGTGGAGTTTTGGAGTATTCTGGGCAGACCTCCGGCCAAGGCCCCCTTCCTTCGAGTGGCTTGGAATTTGGGCCCTTCTTGCATCATCTGGAAAATTTGGTTCGAACGTAACCAACGCATATTTCAGGGCAGTTATTTGGCTATTCAACATATCTGGCAAAGGATCCTGTATATGGTTCAGGAAACCATCCATAGCAAATGTGATGTGGACCCTCTTTTGGATTATAGGGAGGAGAAGGTACATAAATCCCTTGGTCTCTTTGGGGATGGTGTGAACTCTTCTAGCCCTAGTAGGATTTCTCACCTCAGCAAGAAGGTTAGGAGAGATGGTAGGTGGAGGCCACCCCTTAGAGGAGTTTTAAAAATTAATACTTATGGATCGTCCAGGGGTAATCCTGGACATGCTGGCATTGGCAGTGTTGGGAGAGATTCTACTGGTGGTGTCAATTTTTCTTTTCCATTTATAAATGTGTTCACTCCTTGCAATTCTTGAGGCTTTGCAGAGGGGGTTTCCTCTTGGCTGGCATAGGATTATCTGCAAGTCTGACTCTCAAATTGTGGTTAATATTTTAAACAGTAAAAGGGTGGAGGAATTTAATTGGCAGTTGGCCTCTATAGTCGTTCAGATTCTTAGAATGAGTGAAGAGTTCGAATTTATATCATTTGTGCACATTCCAAGGGAATGGAATGTGGTTGCTGATTACCTGGCCAAAAGAGCTTCTGAGCTGCTGGATCCTTGGAGTATCGATAATTGGGAGAGTCTCCCGTCTGGGGACTCTCAACGCCTGTGGGAGTTGATCCACAAGGATGTACAAACTTAATGTGGTTTATTCTTGTTGTCTTTTTCAGGTGTCATTCTAGTCTAGTTGTTTTAGCTTGTCTGGTTGTTTATTTGAAAAATTGTAGTCTCCATGGATTATATGTTAATGGTGCCCACCAAATTCTATTTTCGTAGAATAATTTATGACTAGGCGTCACATCAATCTGAGCATTATTGGTTCTTCACCACATACATAATGATATGGGTCCCAGCTTATAGGTAAAGTTAGATCAGTGATCACGGCCTCACTGGTCAACGTACAAGATTCCCACGAAATTTGCTATCTATCAACATTTTTATTTGATAGGGTTTCTTGAGTACCACTGGGAATTTCACTACAAACGGGAAACTGAGCCAGTGGTTTATGTGCTTTTCTTAGTAACTGTCCATCGTCTCGTTGTCATCTATTATGATTAAAGATTAAATCGAATCATTAGTGAACCACAACCAATAATTCTACCTTGAAGGAGATTTACTTTTTTTTTTTAACATATTTCGAGTTAGTGCAAGAATAAGGAAAAGTCGTCCTGTGTCCACTGCACTAGCGAAATAAATTAATGTTTTGATTCCCAACGAAAGCTGAGGGTATTGAGAGTTTCACATTTGCAGTGGCCCACTGGGTGAGAAAATTGCCTATAAATGGAGACTCCATAGTCCCAAGCATTTCATCTGTTTTTTTCGAGCAAAGACGCATACCCACCTTTTTGTTCTTTCTCTGTTCGCTGCAATTAGCTTGTCTTGAAAAGATGTCTTCTGACTGTGGCAACTGCGACTGTGCCGACAAAAGCCAGTGCACGTACGTATCTCTTCTTTTCCATCTCTTTCCATTTATCTCAATTATTTTGCAAATATCGCCATAAGTAGTTTGGTGTTTCCTTTGAATTAATAAGCTGTTGTTGATGTTATGTGATGACCTCACAGTAAGAAACGCAACACCTTCCTGTGGAAGGAGTCGTGGAAACCAGCTATGGCATGAGGTGGGTTTCATATTGTTAAAGGGTTTTTGCAAACTTTTGTGTTAAACTAAAACCATAAACTGAGTGTGAAAAATGGGTTAATTATGCAGGGAGATGGAATATTTGGAGGCGGTCATGCAGGGAGAGAATGACTGCAAATGCGGACCGGGATGCACATGCAGTAGCTGCCCATGTCACAAGTGATGAACAAATGAATGAAGGCGTCCTTTATTAATAAATAAATGTTTGTGATAGCTACTACAGGGTCTACCGTAAGAGGCTATCGATATGATTTAGCAAGTAACTACACATACTCCGTTTAAATTAGCTCTTTATATTAGCTACGAGCGTGTATTTCTCAACGAAATATCAAGTTTATTAAAATTAACTCCTTGTCCTTGTTTTTGTGTCTGCAAATTCGTTCTAAAAGCGTAAAATTTGTGTACGATCTTCTTCTCTAATGTTGGATTTCTCCACTACTATTCTCACTTTTTATATATTATATTATATTATATTATATTATGTTATGGGTACAAAGTTTTACAGTATCTCTGCTTGCACTCTTAATCTATAAAATAGGCAGTTGGTTACCTAGTTGTTGATATAATATATCTATTACAACGTTAAATCTGCCTGCCGTGCTTAACGGATATCACTTTCACAAAAATGATATTATTTTTTATCATTTAAATAATAATTAAAATAAAATACAATATTTTAATTAAATTTAGAAAACCAAAGTTAATTTATAATACCAAGAACTAAATAAATCTCTGTATCATGGAATTGACACTCCTCACACACTGTCCGCATGGTACATAGAAGCTTAAGCTAACGGGTATTATGGAGGGGTTTGCTCCTTTGTATCGTTGAACTAGATCCGTTTTACACAATCCTCTCACTCGGACCATTTCGCCCACACTTGTTGCAGTTGCCGTCTCCCTCCACATGTTCAGTGTTATTAATTTATATTATTAAACATTGAAAATAAATAAACAGGAAGTTTTCCATTGAAATTTTTGCATTTTAAATATTTTTTTTATGAAAATATAATTTAAATATAAGGTGCCATTATCCAAAGTGATGAAAAGGTCAAAAGATAAAGTTTGGTATTTGATTCAGGTGCTAGCAAGAATATAAATGGGGATAAAGCATGTTTTAATTTATTTCAATCCAAAGAACATGGGAAACCATAACCATTGTCAATGATAAATATATTATGCCAAAGGTGTGAGATATATTTCTCTCAATTTTCTTGGAGGTAGTTGCATAATCCAAAATGTGTTATACGTATCTAGAATTAAAAATAATTTGTTTAGTATTATAAGTTATGGATCTAAATGTGACGGTGAAGTTTCACATTATTAATGGCAACAAGAAGTTTTCATCAAGAGAAATAATAAAATTATGGTAACTGATTTCTACAAGAATGGTTTATTTGCACACAATTTCATATCATATATTATTGTTGCACTATCAACTACAATGATAGATTCAACCACCTTATCGAATAGAAGATATGGAAATTTGAGTTCAAGATACTTATTACAATTGAGTAAGCATCAGCATCAAATGGTGTAAAGTTCACCTAGACTTTCACCAATATTAACCATATGCATAGATTATTTGGTAGCGAAGAAACACTAAGTACCTTTTAATTTGAGCATTTACAAAGCAAAAGACAATTGGATATGATTCAATTTGATTTATATGAAAGTAGGACTACTAATTTTTGTGGATATAAGTACTTTTAGTTATTTGTGGATAACTACTCAAGGAAGATGTATGTGTGTCATTGAAGTTAGACATGCTTAAGTAGTTTGAACACTTTAAGAAGTATGTAGAGATGGAAATTGAGCATTTTATTCAAATTCTCTATCAAATCGAGGGGCATATACATCCAATAACTTTTTGTAATTTCTTATGCAACATGGGATCAAGAGACAACTTGCTACAATATACACTCCACAATAGAATGGGTTACTAAAAGGAGGAACCACTCTATCATGGAAATGGTTTACTTCATTCTCATAATAGCAAATATAGAGCATTAGTGTTGGGCTAAAGTTGTTTTCATTATTGTGTATCTTCTATGAAAATGACCCATAAAGGCACTACAAGTAGTTACACTTGAAGAAGCTTTGGTTTAGGAGGAATCCTTCAATTGTGTATCTTAGAGTCTTTGGAAGCAAGGCATACATGGATGTGCTAAAATGGCAAAGAACCAAGTTGGATGATAAGATCCTTCTATACATATTTCTAGGGTATGATGATGAGTCAAAATTTTATCAACTAATAGATCTAGTAACCTAAAATTTGAATATAAGTATAGATATGGTGTTTGATGAACCTTGTGACATGGTCAAATACTATAGATTCTAAGGATTCTGAAGATGCCACATCTCTAGTAATGATGATATTCAGTTAGATGAGGAATTTCATGAAGAAGTCTAAGAAGTTGTTAATGAACCTATAGTAGTTGATGAATAGGAATATGTTGTACCTAGAAGTCCATCATAATGGAGAAATACTCCAAAATGGCTCACTAGTGCCATCAAAGATGCAAAAATTGATGCAACTCATGACATCACTTCCATATGATCACATACTCACAGTAGTAAACATCAAGAAGTAAATATGGGCTTGATGACTTCAGTATTAGAGAATTTAAAACTAAAATCAATCAAGGAAGCACTTAGCTCACTATAGTGGAAGTGGGCTATGGATATAGAGCATGGAGATGTAATAAAGAATAAAACATGGAAACTTGTCGATCTACCAAAAGGAAAGAATCCCATAGGCTATAAGTGGATATTTAAAATTATATATGAATTAGATGGATCTATCAACAAGTATAAGACATAACTTATTTTAAAGGGTTAAGCACAAAAATAAGGAATATGTTATGAAGAGACGTTCACACCCATATTAAATATTAATATCACCCATGTAATTTGTGCACTGGTGGCATACTCAGTTGGAAACATCAATAGATGGATGTCAAGAGTGCCTTCTACAGTGGTGATGTAAAATAAATGTATATGACAGAACCTAAAGTTTTTTTTGTCAATGGGTAACATCAAAAGGTTTGCATATGTGTCAAATCACTATATGGATTGAAGTAGGTTCTCAAGCCTAGAAAACAAAAATTAATGATCATCTATTACAACATGGTTTCGTCAGAAGTCCCTCTAACACAAATCTCTTTATTAAGAAAGTTGGCTTTGAGATAATGATACTTGTATTGTATATTAATTATATGATCATCATTTATAAGTTTGATGATTTTGTGAATAGTATGAAGAATGAGTTGGAAAAATTATTTGGTGCAAAAAATCTAGGACTTCTACACTATTGCCTTGGTTTGGCGGTTCACATTGTAGTCTCATTGATGAAGTATACCAAGACATTGCTTGAACATTTATCAGATGATATACTGTGAGTCAAGGGCAACACTAATGGAGTAATGTTTACAACTTTCTCAATATGATGATTCACCACAAGTATTTGGAACTCTTTATTATCAATTGATTGTGTAGACATCAAATTTTGGTCATTTACACTCAAATTTCTACAAGTTTGCCAAAATACCTAAATTGTCACAAAATCATTATCGTTTGCCCAAATTCACTCAGATTCTTCTAAATTGCCAATTTCCTATCTAATGCATCTAAATTTCTTCAAATTCTTCTATTTTTCTTCAATTTTTAGTTTCATCATATTCTTCTCGATTCCCCTAATCTCTAGAAATTTCTCCTAATTCTCTTTCAATTCCTTCTAATTCCTCCCAAATCCTTCTAATATACCTTTTTTTCCCTCTAGCTGGCTCAATTTCCCTCTAACTCCTCATAGTTTCCCTAAATTCTTCTAAATTCCCTCTAAGATTCTCTAATTTTATCTTAATTTCATCTATTTCTTTTAATTCTTCTAAGGTCTCTCTAAGTCTTATATTTACTCTAATTTTCCTTTTCCTTCTAGTTTCTTAAATTCTTCTAAATTACTCTAATATTCTATTAATTCTTCTAATTCCCCCAATTCTTCTTAAATTCTTCTAATCCCCTCTTGATTATTCTAATCCTCCCCATTCTCCAAGAATTCCTCTTTTGTCCCCCTAATTCCCCTTCAAATTTTCTATAACATTCCCTTACCACCTAACCCTTAATTAAGTCCTCCATTAGGCCCTAATCACCATTCTAATCCATGACTAAATCCCAAGGGAAATGCACAAAATAATTTTAAAATACCAATCAAATCCCCAAAACCCAAGGCAACCCTCATCCAAATCCCTAGGAGATATGCACTCTAATTTAAAAATCTCATTCAAATCCCTAGGTCTACCCAAATCCCCACCAAAATCCCCTTGGGATTCCCCTCATTTAATCCACTTTGTTCCCCATCCTCTTTCCCTCTAAAATGGATGAATTAAAAATTGCACAAAAAGCCCAAGTCAAAATGAATTTAACATGCATAATTAATAGCTTGATCCTTTACATCCTCTATGGAAATTGTTATAAATTTTAAATTATGACCACATCTTCCAAGGCACACATGTCCCTATGCACATCTCCCATGTGCCTTTTTTGGAATTTAAAATTGTCTCACATCTCTCTAGGCTCCCTTTACCCCATGCAAATTTAGGATGCACAACCTTCTAAGAGGAATGCCCTAGATTTCCATGGTTTCATCCACATACCACATCATTGCCACTTCATACCCAATCACCTCCATGTTAACCCCCTCCTCTTATCAAATTCTATAAATAATCCTTCTCCCCTATCATTTGAGGGAGACACATTGACACATACCAAAATGTTTCCCAATTGTTGCTAGACTTGAGTATGCACATTTACATTTCAATTTTTTTTTTTTTTGGTTTGTTTAATATACTTCACATAGTTTTTACTAACAATTTCATGTTTGCATGTGTGTAGGACTCAAAGGGATCAAGACTCAATTCAAATCGATGGTCACAACAAACCCATCATGCACTTGCTTATGGCATGAGAAATGAAAATACCATAGTCATTTTGTAAAAAGGGCCATCCCCTTTTGGAAATATTTCTTTTGTAAAAATACCCTATAAATGGGTTTCATTGTATCAAGTATGACTTCTTTTAATAATATTTATTTATTTATTTTCAATGCAATGGTGTATTTTTCATGTCTACAAATTGGGAGTCTCATATACATAATAAACACATGATTGATATCAGATTTCTTGTGAGTTATCATTTAAGGTTCATGTAGAAACCTAAGGATATTCATCAAAAGGAAACAAAGAGAATTTTGCATTATTCTCATTGGATAGTGGAGTATGACCTAGAGTATAAGAATTGATATTTTTTTCTTATAAGGATACGTAGACTTAGACTATGTTGGATCTATAGATGTTAGGAGATCAAAATTTGCATATGTATTTCATCTAGGATCTAAACCTATCTTGTGGTACAACAAGAAATAGAATACACTGATATTATCATCCATAGAGGTTGACTATTATGTTAGATGAGGAACTATGTGTAAATAAATATGGTTACATCACTTATTTTCAGATATGGGTGTTCCTAAAAATAAACTGGTAGTATTGAATTGTGATAATGAATATTTTCTAAAGTTGGTCAAGAATCCATTTTTTTTTAAGAAATAATGAAGCACAGTGAAGTTCAGTGTAATTTTATTCAAGAACAAGTTTTAGAGTAACTAGATTTAGCTCTAGTGCATTCCCTTCAAAGAATAATTTATGGATATTTTTACATAGGCACTTGCATATGTAAAATTTGATTTTTTTGTAGTTCTCTTTTATACACCAAATAATGTAATATGGGGGATGTTAGAAATTTATTATCTTAATTTTCTTATTTAAAATTGTTGTAGCCTACTAGAATATTATTTAGGAGGTTAGACTTGTTAGGAGTTATTACATCATAGACCATGTGAAGTGGTAAGTTGTATAATTATTGATCTAAAATATTCCTAAGAAGATGATATGCACCCTTAACTTTGGATGAGATTGGATGACTAGGATTTTTTCTAAGATCAACCTCCAAAGAAGGTTGACTCCTTGTAAAACTAATTAAATGAAATGGGTTTAATACTAAATTGATAGATGCAAGGGTTAAGGATTTGAACTAAATTTGGATGGGATTCAACTAACAATAATAGAATATACTACATAAATACTTTCACATTCAATCTAAAACTAGGCCTATCAGACTAGCTAATGAATAAAGCATCATAGAATGTAACTTCATTTAGATTATTTTAAATATTCTAGGTACTTAATAAAAAGCAATCCAAACAAATATCCAAATAAGTACAATTAGCTTAATAGAATTCACCATTCATAAAGCATAAACATAAATGCATCAAAAATCATAACTCATGGTCCCATAAATTCTATAATATTTCTCTGATAGAGGCCAAACAACACTTAATTGTATTGTTTATGTGACAACAACTACACATCATATACAAGTAGACATTGAAGAGTTGACCCTCTTTTAGAGGTAAGTGAGCTATTTATAAGATTACATTCCTTATCTATTAGCTCTAATCACTATATAAAAAATATCTATATATTTGACAAGGGTGAGTTCTATGTATGGGCATCACTTTTGAGCTCAACCCATCTCAGCTATTTGGGTTCTATTATGTTGATGTGGCCAATACTAATTTCTTCCTCAAGATTAGCATCCATGTGCCTCTAGCAACTTTGTATTACCTTCTAATAGGTTCAATTTTATCTACTTTACTTGGTGATTGGGCTAGATGTCCAAAAAATAGGTGTGTGATGGAGGAGTGCTTGAGATGTTTGGATCTCTGACGGGTGATTCTGGTTGAAAGAGATAGGTCCAAAATATTCTAAGGACTATAGAGCACTTGATAGGTTGTAATATTATTATTCAAGGAAAAACTATGGTAGCTATGGAATCATTCAAAGGACTAAACAAGTAAATAGAATTGCTACATATTACATTCAAAATATACATCCAATTTATTATATCAAAGAAGTTATGATAAAAGGAGAACTTGCAAATAATACAAAACTTGATCACTATGAAATAAATGAAAAGTAAAAGAAGGTAAATCAATAGAATAAGCCTTACACAACCTTATTTTCATCATGCAAGGCAAAAATTAAATGAAAAGTAAAAGAAGGTAAATCAATAGAATAAGCCTTACACAATATTCTTTCCATCACATGCAAGGCAAAAATTAATGACCAATCAAGTTAATAATTAACATTGTATACATGGTAGCACATACTTCACTTGAAGAGATTGAAGGAAATATATAATTCTAACATTTAATTATAAAATAAAGTATTGAATGAGTATTTATAATAAGTTTATTTTTGGAGTGTGTGATCAATGAAACCTAACACTCCTAAGTATCTTAGTAGAAAATCTACCCTGATGGGGTAAATTTCTCCCTCAAATCTATATATTCTAACATCACCCTAGAAATTATTTTTTATCATAAGCTAGAAATAGAGCTATGACTATGATGTAATAAGGGTGGTGTTGTGGCTAATCCACAACGTACCCCAAAATTGGGGACCCACATTTTTTGCATGTGTTCCAAGAAGACTGAAGTGGCCCATAGGCTAAAGATCAAGAAAAAAAGCAAAATACCACAAGGAAAAGTGTCACGATATCACGACATGTTGCAGTTTTACGGCCAAAGGAGAAAAGGTGTCGTGATATCACGACATGTTGCACCGTCGCGGCCAAAAGAGAAAAAGTGTCGCGATATCGTGACATGTTGCGTTGTCGTGGCCAAACAGGAAAAAGTGTTGCGATATCGCGACATGTTGCACTGTCGCGGCCAAAAAATAAAATGTGTCGCAATATCACGACATGTTACACCATCGCGGCCAAGAAGGAAAAAGCGTCGCGATATCGCGACATGTTGCACCATCGTGGCCCAAAAGGAAAAAGTGTCGTGATATCGTGACATGTTGCACCATCGCGGCCAAAAAATAAAAAGTGTCGCGATATCGCGACATGTTGCACCATCGCGGCCCAAAAATAAAAAGTGTCACGATATCGTGACATGTTGCACCATCGCGGCCCAAAAAGAAAAAGATCCGCGATATCGCGACATGTTGCACCATCGCGGCCCAAAAAGAAAAAGATTCGCGATATCGCGACATGTTGCACCCTCGCGGCCAAGACGAAAAAAGCGTCGCGATATCGCGACATGTTGCACCCTCGCGGCCAAAAAAGAAAAAGAGTCGCGATATCGTGACATGTTGCACTGTCACGGCCAAGAAAGAAAAGTGTCGTGATATCACGACATGTTGCACTGTCGCGGCCAAGAAAGAAAAGTGTCGTGATATCGCGACATGTTGCACTGTCACGGCCAAGATAGAAAAAGTGTCGCGATATTGCGACATGTTGCATTTTCACAACCAAACGAGAAAAGAAAGAAGAAGAAATAAAAGTGTCGTGATATCACGACATGTTGCATTTTCGTGAGAAAACGAGGAAAGAAAGAACAAGAAAGAAAAGTGTCGCGATATCGCATCATGTTGCATTTTCGCGACCAAAGACAAAAAGTGTCGCGATATCGCGACATGTTGCATTTTCACGATTCAAAGCAACAAAATATGGAAGGGGCCAAAAGTGTCACGATATCGCGACATGTTACATTTTCGCGGCTAAAAGCAACAAAAGACGAAAGGGGCCAAAAGTGTCGCGATATCGCGACATGTTCCATTTTCACCAAGGTAACGGACCTGCATAGTGATGTGGACATAAGGACAAAATCCAATGAAGAAGACAAAGCATTACATAAGGAATATTTAATGATTTGAAATCATTTAAGATAGTCATTACACACGGAGGGAAACGGACGCAAGCCCATATGGATAAAACGCAGCAAAGGGCCACAAAATGGAAAGCAAAGCACACGCATACAAGGGAAGGTGAAATGAACAGTCAGGGAAGGTGAAGCGAACAGCCATCGACAAATGAAACGAACCGTCAGGGAAGGAGAAATAATGTTTTCACAAGTTTAAATACGCCATTCAAAGAGGCCAGAAGGGTTCGGAAATTACTGTCAACAAAATTGCAGATTTGAAGGCGAGAAGACCATTCTGGACCTGTTTAAGTTGTTTTTCTTCCACAGACTAGTTTGGGAAAACCAGAGATTCTGCTATTGTAAAATGACATATTTTTAATGCAGAAGTTTTCAGAAATTTGCATCTTGTGTGCAAGAAAGAAGGAGATTTTCTTTGCATGCTATGGATTTAATGTTTATTCTTTCATTTTTTAGATTTCAAATAAATAGCTAATGTTAATGCCATTTTTTTGGGTTACATTAGGTGAATATTTGAAATCTGAATTTTATTTCGTACCCTAGAAACCAGCACTTAGTCTATGGGGATTGTTCTTGTTTTGCAAGTCCAATAGGTTAGGTTGCATGCATGGAGACCTCACATATTCGGTTTTTTTTAAACAGGATAGCATCATACTGAGTGCATTTCATTTTTAGTTTTCTGCATTTCATTTTCATTTTTTTGCATTTTATTTTTTCCCAGAAATTTTAACTTATTTTCAGGCATAAAAAAATAAACATTTAAAAAAAATCAAAATCCAAAAAAACAATGAACAATCACTACAGTTTCATGATGAAATAAACCAATATTGCCCCTTGTTTACAGTTACTTGCAATCACTAAGGTGTTCCAAGCATTTAAATTGGTTATCTTTATTACTAATACACAGTTGCAAATGCTAATACAGCGGAGACCTTGGAGAAGTTGTTTGTTTGACTTATTTGCAAGAGGGGATTTGGAACCCAAATCCTAAAGGAGAGTGTACTTTCACAAATGGGTGAAAACACCACTCAACAGATTGGCGCTAGAAGGAGGGCCTGAATTGTTTTATTTCGGAGTGATTTAAATGCTATAGGGATTTAAATTTTGAATATTTCATGCCCTATTGATTATTATCTTTAGCCCTCTTTTAACAATACAACCTTGTAGTGTTAAAATGAGGACATGAATTGCTATGCATTGTTCTAACGCTTTTTGATTGTTCATACAGGAATAAAGTGTCTTGATTTGATTTTTTTTTTTTTTTTAAATTGACTAACGAGGTTGTCTCCATGCAATTACTTTCATTTGATTTTAATGGATACATCTCTTAGTTGATGCTAATTTGTAAGGAATTATTTTGTCTAAAAATGTTTTTGTTGTCGGTATTATGCTCTTCACCTGCGCGTAATGCGATCTTGTGAATCAGAAAGCCTACAACACTAGGATTATGCTCTTCACTTGCGCATATGCGATCTGGTGAATCAGAAACTTACATTTTTAGAATACTGCTTTGTCAAGGTTCCTTCTTTCATGACTAACAAATTTTGAGGTTATTCTTTGAATTTAATTAATTGCAGGATTTTCTGTGTGTCGCAGATTTCCTTTGAGGTACTAAGAGTTTTGTCAGGTTCTTGTAGGTTATCATCATCGATTTTGAATCATATGGCCCAACCTCCACCATCTCATTGGTACAAAGTCAATAACATTCCTTTGAATATTGCAGGGGATATTCACGAGATCCCTAGGAATATAGAGATATTTTTGCCCAAATACAAATCGGATGGCCCAAGGACCGCAGAAGAACATATTCAGGCCTATAGGGATGTTTTGATAAGATTGCAAGTTCAACATGAAGATGTGGCTTGTAGACTCTTCCCCATGAGCCTAGACCAAGTGGCTTACGAATGGTATATTTGCTTACCTACTAGTTCCATTACGTCATGGACGCAAATGGAGAATGCTTTTGTCAACCAATTTAGGTCACCATTAGATCCCACAATCATCTATAATCAGTTCATTACATGCAAAAGAGGCCAGGGTGAGCCAATCTAAACTTTTAATCAGAGATTTCAGAAGTGCTATAATAGAGCAATTTGGCATTTTGCCATTGATCCCGCGGTAGCTTTGCAAATATATTTTGGGGCATTGGATCCTATGACGACAATGTTTGCAAGGCAAAATCCTCAAGTTACCACGCTTGCTCTAGCCTACAATGAAGCTATGACCATTGAGCAACAAATGACACCACAGGGTTATGGGTTTTCCCAAATGCCTATGGTAGGACAATATGGTCCATATGGTCAAGCTCCTATGATGAATTAGATCATGGCACCACAAATATCAGGCATAAATGCTTTGCCTTATCAATAACCATATTCATCAACACCCGCTTACGCACCCAATCCAATTCCGATTTAAAGTGTGAATCCCTACGCAAATCAAGTGGCTCAAAATCCAACTCAAATGTTAAGTCAATATCTCACCAGTTACACAAATCCTACTGGAACTAGCAATAACATAGCTCAACCAAAAGAGATTTATTCAGAGGTGGAAGAACTCAAAAGGATGGTTCACAAATTGAGTAATTATTTGGTTCAAAAATAAAAGTATGAATCCCACGCCCCTCACCCAAATCAAAACTTCAACGATAAAGGGAGACAGTGGAATACGGAGCCAAACAATGGGAGTGTGCCTTCCCCTATTGCTAATCAGATAGATACTTCTATAGGACCAAGTCACTCTAGTTCTATTCTTAATATTTTTGATTTTGCATGGGAAAAGGGGTGTAGATTGCATAATACAAAGGTGCATAATGAAAGGAATTATCCCAAAATTACTATGTATACCCATTGTCTTCAAGATCAAGTGGATGATTTGGAACTTGTGCCAAATAAGGGTCCACCCCAACATCAGCAAGGAGTGGACAACATTTTGGCGGTGGAAACTCTATATCATCAAGAAAGTGATGACCAAGAGGATCCACACCTTCCAAATTGTGATAAAATTGAATCATGGGTTACAAATTTGGATTATGATAGCTTTACCAATTTGAATTCAATAAATAACCCACTTTTGGAAATAACTGGACCATCTATGGAGGGTGAAGATGAATTGGATGAGAAACATGTTGATGAATCAGAAGATGAATAAGAAGTGCTTGAGCATCATGACTTGAACTTGGAAGATGATTACTATGATTCATGGAAGAAATGGGAAGAATATTGTAGACACCAAAACAGCACCAATCCGATTATGTGACTGCAAACACTGATCACATTGGCACACACAGCCCCCAGGGCAGCCCCCAGAGGTTAAACAGTGGTCCTAACCACTCTCATAGCAGTTTTGGAAGGTCAAAAATCATTTTGGCACCTTCGGGCACTTTGCTCAATATCCGTTCCACCCAGGGACGAATTCAAATTGGGATTCGCTCCTCCCTGGGATGAATTCATAATTCGCTCCGGGGTGGGGCGAATTGCAGGTTTGACGGGCAAAAAGTCAAATCTTGACAAATGGCAGCTCGGATCCGCCACTTAACGCCTCCTTCATTTCATGGGAGCATGGGTGAGCATTTTTGAGCATTAGAGGTTGTTACAAGGGCAGTCATGAAGCCCCTAATCAGGGAGGAATCTTCCCTCCCCTGGAAGGGCATGGCTGCCAAGTGGCGCCCCTGCATGCTCATCCCAAGAGACCTCCAGGTCTATAAATTGGTGGGTTTTCTCACCCCAAAAGAGGAGAGTAAGAGCAATTTTGAGCAACGAAGTGCTGCCATTTTATTTCCCCATACACCCTTGTGCGATTTGTGCCCTTCACATCCTTGATCTCTTTTAGAGAGGAGGTCATTGGGTGACTATTGGAAGGACGAATCTTGAGCCCAAAACCTGAAATTTGACCACAGTATACCACCCAATTTTCTGAAAACCCCTTGTAAGATATTTTGGACCCATCCCAAGTGGATTGGTGCCAAAATCAGGCCCCAAACGGTGGGCGGCCCGCCCGGCGCCCCGCACTACTATAGGCCTAATCGTCCCTTTTAGGAGCGATTGGGAATCTGTAGCAGATTTTGCTTTCTATCATTTTCATTTTTTGCATTCAATTCTATGATGCTTAGATAGGTTGTCATTTAAATCTCGTCTCGTTTTGAACAATTTTGATCATGTTTCTATATTCGTTCGCTCTTACTAACTTGCAGGTAGCATCATCAGATTCCCATTGACGGAGGTCAAATTGGGAAAATCCGACCATCTGGGTCTTCCCAAAATGCCCCCAATTAGCTAACCCCAAATTTTTAGATCTTTTGGAGCTTCCTAGGCAGGACATTTGGGACAGTACCTTTTCGGCATTTTGTTGCAGGTGAATTCGTCCCTCCCCGGAGCGAATTCAAATCGGTGAGGAATTTCCCGACTATTATTTTTGTAGTGCCCTCCTGGTGATGTCCTGATGCCCCTATCAAATTTTTAGAGCATTTGGATTCATTTTAGTCACAGTTTAATTCATTTTTCTCATTCATTTATCGTAGGCTTGGGGATTGCATGCTTTGTTTTATCCGTAGGTGCTATTGACTATCTTTTGTTTCTTTGAACGTAGGACCGGGATATCGGAGGAGCATCCAAGAATCAACATTCATAGACACAAGTGGTGGTGACATTTTGGTCCGCCCATCTTACATGTGGGCACGCGGAAGAAGGAAGGCGATCCATGGATGTAACCAAGAGATGAATTTAACGCTCCTCGCCCTGAAAAGGGAGGATGCGAATTGTAACCGAATTGTGAAATACATCAATAAAAGAGAAGGGCTGTTATTTCATTTGGGTTTCAATTCATGCTTTCTCCATTTCATGCATTTTTAATTCGTAGGATTTAGCGTTGAGTTTAATTTCATTTTTTGCATCGTGCTTGGAGTTTTTCCTTTTTTTTTTTCCGTATCCTCGTGCTTTCAGTGGCGATCACGGTGGGACTCTGTCCTCTACTTTTTGGATCAGAAATCTGATCAAAATTTGCCTTGCTTGCAGGTATCTTTTTTTTTGGAACGCGGGACTGTTGTTCGTTCTAGTCTGTGGTGAACATAGAACTGTAATTCGTCTCATCCAGGGATGAATGGGAATGCGCCCCACCCTGTGACGAATCAAGTTCTATTATTCATCTGACCCAGGGATGAATAGCTCTCTACACATTTTCAGGACAGAGACTCAGGATCAGAAGGTCTAGGCAGAGAAGAGGTAAGGATTCTGCACTTTCTCTATCATTTGCTATTTTTAGTGTTTCTATTTTTGGATTATTTGTTTGCTTAGGGAAAGTTTTCCTTTTGTCGTTTGCTTGTTTCCTTTTGCAAAATAAAAAGAACCCCACACACCACGTGGCAAATTAAAAACCAAGGCGCTGGTCGTAAAACCCCAGCCCTTGATCAAGACCAACGGTGGATTTCATCACCACCTTGGCTTGATTTTTGCATCCATTACCCCGATCGCAACTGTTGCTAGACGTAAATCCTGACGAAAGTTGACCGAGTGTAGTTGGGGTGATTCCCAGTGCATGAGGATAAGTCTTCTATGGTAGGTGTCATAAACAGGGTGATTCCCCTTCCGTACCGCCTACGTTCCACGTACCATCTGCTCTCACGTACCTATAGTTTCCCTCACGTAAGGGCGGGTATATAGAGAGGTTGGTATATCGGCCTGGCAATGGTATATCGAAGGGGCGACCATTTCTTGGGAGTCATAAGAGCCATCATTTTGCATTTAAACGTTCTTTAAAACCTTCAAAACCAAAAACAAAACAAAACAAAAATCAAAACACACTAAACCAGGTCTAGGACACACGTTCAATCTTTAAACGAGATAATCACTGCTTGTGTGTGTGTATGATCTTTTTTGTTTAGTGTAGCATAAAAAATCATAAAAGAGATAAAAACCTACATAGCTTGTAGAGAGTTACCACCATGGTGTGCACCCGTAGCCAAGCCCAATCACGGGCGGACGCTGCGAAGAGTGTACAAGGGGGCACAAGTCGCCTCCGCTACAGCACCAAGGACTTGGTCATACCGCCTTGGCGGCCTGACCCATGAGAGAGTCCGCATCGTCCCATTTCAGAATGGGACTATAGAGGCACCCCTTTGAGGGACACGCCCATTCATCATAGCCCCTTTCAGGAGGATTCCTTACACGTGGCGCTCAACATAGATAAGAAGGCTCCCTTAGAAGCTCGATATGAGTGGCCACCACGCAATGAAGCGCTAGAGCGGCATAGTGTCCATGAGGAGAGGCCACATGATTATGGCATCCCTCCTTTGCCCCCCATCACTGTTAGAACCAATAGACAAAATCCAGAGCGCAAGGCTCTTCAAACCGGGCGAGCTAACTCTGCCCGCCCCTTTCACACATATGAAAGGGAGCACGAGGAAGATGATTACATTCCTCAAGAGCAATATACAGAGCGGGGGCCATGCGCCTCCGCACCAGCTAGATACCATGATCACCCACTGAGGCAGAGCCTCGGGTAAATGCCGCCAACCTCGACAGAGGGAAGCGACCTATTGAGATCTCGGATCATCACGACCGAGGTAAGTGCATAGGAGAGGCATCTAGGCCTCCTAGGCTCAAGATGGTGGAACAAATCGACCTGGAAGTCGCCAGACATGCCGCCCACCAAGCGCAGATCACGCGGCTTGAGCAAGACCAACAGCAGCTAGAGCATTTATATCGCCTTAGCAAAGAGCGCATTAGGTGCCAAACAGATGAGCTGCTACATAACCCGGTGCCTGAGAGGGTTCCAACCCCGCGCACCCAAAGAGCGGAACCATATGAGAGGCACAATCCCTTGGTGCGAGATAGGTCCCCGTGACCTTACCAAGCACTGCCTCCGAGACCTCCTAGACCTGAACGGGAGGCCACTCCCCGGAACAATGATGGGTACCCTCTGTGGGGACCCACCTTGGGTCATAGGTCTCACCCAGAGACTCCTCAGGCAGCTTACGAGGAGTATGAGCAAGAAGATGAGTGGGTCGAAATGCCCTACCTAGGCGGAGGAGTTGCCATCCGGCCACCCCTTCAGAGGCCTCAAGTCTCCCACAACCCACAACGGGAGCAAACCAAAGAGGAGGAGATTAAATCCTTAGATGCATATAAAGCGCTGCTAGAGCGTCTGGAGTCTGTGGAAACCAAAACTTTTGGGCCCCAAAAGCCCACTTTACGCCAGCTATGTAGTCATCCTGTGCATCCGTCAGTGCCAGCACCTCCTTACCCTGAGCACTTTAAGCTGCCTCAGTTGGCAACCTTTAGAGGTGAGGAAGATGCCCAAGAGCATGTGACGAGATTCCTGAGCCAATGCTTTGGCATTCAGGACAATGATGCTTTGTTATTAAGAACATTCATAACCACATTCGTAGGCCCTACCTCGGACTGGTTTACCCAATTACCAAAGCACAACATCAAAAACTTAGATCAGTTAGTGGATGCGTTCCTCGAATGCTTCACCTTCAATACCAAGAAGAAGGCATCACTAAGTGACTTAGCCAACCTCAAGCAGTATGAGGAAGAGACCATGGCGGCCTACGGGAATCGGTGGAGGACTTTGCTTTTGAAGCTGCCCTACCTCCCTCCTATGTCCGACCTCACTCAGATGTTCTCAAAAAGTTGTTTGAGATCGATCTCTATGCTATTGCAGCTGCAGCAATATGCCACCTTAGAAGAAGCTCTGGCGCAAGCCAGGATTATTGAAGAGATCAAAATACAGGATGGCGAGATAGCCAAACCTAAGAAAAAAGAGTGGACTAAAAACACTAAAATCGGGACCACGCAACAAAAACCCGCTGCGGTTAACCAAGTTGCAATCAACGTCCCTAAGCCTGTGCAAGCAACTCAGCCTCAAAAGGCTAATTATCAGGTAGTGCCTCCCAACAACTATGACAGAGAAAATCAGAGGCAAGAGCAGAATCAGCAGCGTCGCCCTAGGCGACAATACACACCCTACACAGAGTCCAGGGACTCCTTGTTTGACCGCTTGTTAGCGGCAAACCTGATCAACCTACCAGAGATTCAGACTATAGATCCCAATGCACCCAAGCCTAAGGGGTATAGAGAGGACTTGTACTGTAGGTTCCATAGGCGGCAGGGACATGACCTAAATGCCTGTTGGAAATTTAAGGGCTTGGTGCAAGACTTGATTGATAACAAGACACTAGCGGTGGATAATCCCGTCGCACCAAGCAATCAACAAATGGAGGTCTTCAAAGACCCCTTGCCTGCTCATGCTCCGTAGGCAAAGACCCTACAAGTTAACGAGGTCACACAGAACTGCCCCATGCAGGGGTATGTAGGGATGATAAGTATAGTGACTCAGAATAGGAGGTATCCGAGCATGAATACTCCTACGATAGCTGCAGGAGAGGTGCCAACAACGTCCCAACCACAACAGCACCTTGCACAACCTCCTCCGCCTAGACCAGTGGCCACACTTCGGACCAAACTCACTCAGAGTTTGAGGACCACATCGGCTAGGCTCTCCATATACGAGCTTATACAACAATCTACACCCCATCGAGAAGCTCTAATGGAGATTTTGAAAGCCATCGAGTTGCAGCCCCATGAGACAAATTCTTTCAACAACTTCGTGGGGCATGTCAAGCGATGCACTGAGCCGGTCATCACATTTCGAGAAGATGAATTGAGATCAGTGACTGATGACATGGCGGATCCACCCCTGCACGTTATCGCGCGGGTCAATGGGATCCCATACAAGAGGGTGTTGATAGACACTGGCTCGTCCAGTAATATCATCACAACTATGGCCCTAAAGCATCTGAAGTTGCCCGCATCTCACATCACAGCTTCCACCTACACTCTACGAGCATTCAATGATGCAATCTGCTCGATAGTTGGCAAAATAGTCCTGCCAATCCAAGTGGGACAAAAGACCATACCTACATTGTGCCACATATTGGAGGGTGAGATGGCCTACACCATCTTGTTGGGCCGGCCATGGATCAGGGGACATGAAGTGTGTCCCTTCGATAGCTCACCAATGTTTAAAGTATACATTTGAAGGGGAGGTGCATGTAGTCCCGACGGACTTAGAACCCTTCAAGTATTGTAATGCGGTGCAGCTGATGCCGCAATCGACCCTGCCATCGACGCATTTGGATTTCTAGTTAAATCCATCTAAACAGGGTCCGATTCTGCAGGCATCCCCGTTAGCAAGTTCTTCAAAACCCCAGCTGGGTTCATCTTCATCGTCTGGTCCTCCACCAACGACACCATCTATGGGGACCAAACAGAAGGACAAAGGGAAGAAACCCCTGGAAGAGGCAAAACCTTTGGAAGAGACACTACCATCGGTATCAACTATCTCTACGGAGGAAATGCCTAGCCAAATGGAAGTCGAGGCTCCTAGTCCACCCGACATGGAGTGGACTCAAGGAGAACTTCCATTCCCTCCCCCTCAACCGCCAACGATCAACGTTGAAATGGCCAATACGGGCTTGGGGGAGTATCTGGTGTGGAATATTGTAGCAACACCCGCACTAGAGTCCATGCAGGACATGGGGAGACCTCGCCTTCCCATTGGCACTATTGTTCCCCTAGGCTACCCATCGAACCAGAAAAATTTTGTGTATGGGGGCCTTGATCATGGCGTTGCACCATGCACGCAAGAGGACGAGGATGAAGAGCCTTTTGCTAAAAATGTCAATTATTTGTCTAACCCAGACTTTGCTCTGAGATACCTTGGCCAATGCAATTGGCACGGATATGGGTTAGGCAGATATGAGCAGGGGATACGTGTTCTTTGCCAACCAAGATACCAAATGCCGTATGACAAGTCAGGAGTAGGGTTCAACCACCCCCTGCCCTTGGACATCTTGGTAGAGAACATGCAAGGCCTAGGGATAGGCAACAAGGGGGGATTGGCATCAGATCCATATGCCAACCCTAATACCACATATACATTGAGGGATTATCTCCCATTAACGACAATCAACCTTGTTGGCCATAGCAATCCCTTCCCTTTCGAGAGAGGAGAGAGCTCGAGAGCTCATTTTTAGGGAGAGTCTAGACAATGGCAAGAAGGGTCCTCAGAGGATGAATCGGAATATGAGGTAGCACCATGGGACCCCTTCGAATCAGATAGCAATCACTCACAGGTGATCCCCATGGATGATTATCAAGAAAACCTCTTGACAATGTTCCCTTTAGATGCTCCAATCGAGCAAGCGCCACTCCAAGGAAATCAAGTCCCCCCGTAGAGAGCGGAACAACCCCAATGGGGCCAGATCAATTTGCTTGAGCAAGGCGAGCCTTTAATGCCGCAAGCAGTCGGAGCCAACGAAGGCCTTTGGATCTCCGATAGTGATTATGAAGATGAAACTGAGATGGCATATCTTAATCACATGCGGCAAATGCGATGACCATACCCCTTGGAGATTAACGACATGTTCGAACAATTAAACATAAGGCTTGGGCATGAGTGGTACGTAGACCCAGCACGGTGGGACCAAGTGTTGGATCCGCTACTCTGGGCATACGAAGCATACCTTCCGCCCAGAGACCCTATAGTGCCATCAGTGTCGAGGGCAGACCCTGTCTTCTTATCCGCACATAGGGCCGATCCATTCGTGCCCATCCCTCTAGAGCCAGATCCAGAGCATAGAGAGCATCCAGGATGTCCGAGCACCCACACCCATGGTAATGGAGACCAAAATCATTCCATCAACATGATCTCCATTGACTTAACCACCCCCATCCACAATCCGATCGATCCAACACAGTCATTGTCTCTAGACATAGATGCCATAGACTGGGATCGCGTCAATTCCCCTCCATCCCCATCCGAGTATTGGCCTTTCGATGAAATGCTTCATTTTACCCCTGGGCCAACTCAGGATATCTTCCATGCTTGAAGAAGGAGCCCGAGGTTCCTAACGATGATCTAAACTCAGCAAATGATATCCACTTGATCCCAACTCCACATCGGTTGGAGGATGGATCCCACATGTCAATCGAGGAGACGACTGACGTAGACATCGGCTTAGACCCAATGAATCCACAGATTATCAAGGCTGGGGGTAAGTCTATCCCCCGAAGAGCGAGCCGACTACATTGCCCTTCTCAAAGAGAAGAAGGAGGTTTTTGCATGGTCATACAAAGACATGTCGGGACTAGACCCGTAGCTAGTCACGCATAATCTAACGCTTGATCCGATAGTCAAGCCAGTTAAGCAAAAACTATGCAAGATGCACCCAACAGTGGCCTTAATGGTCAAAGATGAATTGCAAAAGCTGTTGGATGCACAGTTTGTCATCTGCGTGGATTATCCACCATGGCTGTCCAACATGGTGCCCATCAAGAAGCCCGATGGGAGGATTCACATATGCACTGATTTTTGAGATCTAAACAAAGCGAGTCCTAAGGATGATTTTCCCTTGTCGAGCATCGACGCATTGGTAGACGCTACAGCGGGTCATGAAATGCTTTCCCTCATGGATGGTTTCTCGGGATACAATCATATTTGTATCAATCCCGAGGACCAGCTAAAAATGGCGTTCACAACGCCTTGGGGAACATTTTGTTATAAGGTCATGCCTTTTGGCCTTAAAAATGTTGGCGCCACCTACCAACGTGCCATGACATACATCTTCCATGACTACATGCACAAGACTTTGGAAGATTACATGGATGATTTGTTGGCCAAATCTCTTTTGCGCCCAGATCATCTCGGTGACTTAAGCAAGATCCTCGATCGCCTCATGGAGCATAGAGTCAGACTGAATCCCAAGAAGTGCATTTTTGGCATCACATCTAGAAAACTCTTGGGTTTCATAGTCTCAAAATGAGGCATCGAGGTGGACCCAAACAAAGTCAAGGCAATCCTTGAAATGCTTCCCCCAACTACCATCAAGCAGCTCAGAAGCCTGCAGGGAAAGGTCACGTCGATCAAGCGCTTCATAGCGTAGCTATCTGACAAGTGTCGACCAATGAACAAGTTGTTGCACAAGGGGGTAGCATTTCACTGGGATGACGAGTGCCAGTCAGCCTTTGATGACATTAAACAATACTTGGCTTCGCCGCCAGTATTGGCACCACCTAGACCAGGAGTGTCATTCTACTTATACATCTCAGCTACTGAGGTGGCACTGGGAGCCATGTTAGCCTAGAAGAATGAACTTCATAGAGAACAGAGCTACTTACTATCTTAGCCGCACCCGGTCAGCTATGAACTTAACTATGCATACGTTGAAAAACTCTGCTTGGCAGTGGTGTTTGCTACCAAAAAGCTATGCCATTACATGCTGAGCAACAAGACGTATGTTGTGTCTAAGGAGAATCCATTGTGGTACATGATGAGTCGTACTTATCATAGTAGCCGCACGGTGAAATGGATCATGTTGTTGATGGAATTTGACATAGAGTTTATCGGACAAAAATCCATAAAAGGTCAGGTCATAGCCGATCAACTAGCAGAGGCTCCTCTCAAAGACGATCAGCCTCTGACTATAGAACTACCCGATGATGGGGTCTTCCATGTCTCAGAATCACCAGATTCTGACGAGCCTGAGTCACAAGCCGACATAACCCTATTTTTTGATGGTTCTAAATGTGAGCAAGGTGGTGGCACGGGAATAGTATTCTTCACACCGTAGGGCGCTCCAATGCCCCTATCATTTAAATTAAATTTCCCATGCACCAACAACAATGCAGAGTATGAAGCCTTGCTCATAGGTCTTTAGACAACAATCACCATGAACATTAAATGATTGAACATCTTTGGTGATTCGTTGTTAATCGTCAACCAAGTCAAAGGGGTATTCCAATGCAAATGCCCAGTTTTGTAGGCCTACAAAGCCCTAGTGGACAAATTCCTGGCAAAGCTTGAATGGTACGACATCGAGGCACTCCCTCGATCATCGAATCATTTTGCGGACACTATGGCCTCCTTGGGGTCCTTAATCCCGCAAGACATTTCTGGTGAAATGACAACCATTCAAGTCAAAACATTATCGCAATCAGCGATGGAGCGAGCAAGCTCTGATTTAATGCCAGGAATCCACTTGATCCAGATTGAGCCATCCATGGACAGGTTCTCTCGAATCCGTGATCATTTGAATCACGCCAACTGGGGGTCCTTGTTCTCCCCTACTCCCATTAATAGCAATACAATGCTATTCTTGCAAGTTCTTTCCCGCTCAGCTTTTTCTAGGGATAAACTTCAAGAGGGATTGGCCATTCAGACTGTCGAGGTTTTCGATCAGCAGGATTGGTATACACCCATCAGGGACTACCTCAAGTTAGGTAACCTCCCACTTGGATTGACACATGCCGCACAATGATCATTCAAACAGAAAGTGGCAAAGCATGTCTTGTTAGGAGACATTTTGTACCATCGGAGCTACGAAGGGATTCTCCTCCGTTGCTTGGACCAGCAGGAGTCCGCTTGGGCAATCACCCAAGCACACGATGGTACATGCGGTGGCCACTTCAGCGGTATGGCCATCGCAAAGTGCATTCTTCGCATGGGCTATTATTGGCCATATTTAGAGTGAGATTGTTGTGCATATGTCAGGAAGTGCATGAAGTGTCAACATCATGCCAATTTGACACATGTACCTTCCCAGGCCTTGCAGCCGATCCAGTCGGCTTGGCCATTTTCATAGTGGGGCTTAGATCTCATCGAAAAGATCTCCCCTGCATCGTTCGACCATCACACGTTTATCATAACGGCCATAGAGTACTTCACCAAGTGGGTGGAAGCGGTTTCGCTAACCTCTACGACTGGACCCCGCATTGTGGAGTTCATTTTGCATAACATCATATGTCATTTTGGTATTCCATCCAAGATAATCTCGGATAATGGGACGTCATTCAAGAACAAAGATGTGCATGCTTTGACCACAAAGTACAAAATTCAGCATAATTTTTTGACACCCTATTATCCGTAGGCAAATGGGCAAGCAGAGGCGTCAAACAAAATGCTAGTCGCCATCCTCAAAAAGACAGTCATAGATAATCATAAGGATTGGCACATTCAGATCCCACTTGCCCTGTGGGCCTATCGCACTAGCATTCGGACACCCACTGGGGCAACTCCGTTTTCGTTGGTGTAGGGCTCCGAGGCAGTCATGCCTCTCGAGTTGGAAATTCCTTCCCTACGCATATCAATGCACGAGTTCATCGATGATGACACTGCGTGGCAAGCCCGGTTAGACCAGCTTACATTGCTTGATGAACGACGCGTTAATGCTCTCGAGCATTTACGTATCTATCAAGAGCGACTTAAGAAAGCATACAACATGAAAGTTCACTTGAGGGACTTTCAGGTTGGTGACTTGGTCTTGAAAGAGAACCAACAGAACTCTAATTTGCCACCCCATTTAAGGGACAAGTTCACGGCAAACTGGTTAGGTCCTTATGTCATTGATAGTAAAATAGGACCTGGAACATACCGGCTAGCCTCTCTTGATGGAATCAAGGAACTAGAACCCTTGAACATCAGTCATTTGTGGCCCTTCCATATTTAAAAGAGCCATAGCCCAACCCCAAAGCTCCAAGGATTCCCATAATCGCTTGGTCAATCCCAAAAGCTCCAAGGATTTCCATAATCGCTTGGTCAATCCCAAAAGCTCCAAGGATTTCCATAATCGCTTGGTCAACCCAAAAGCTCCAAGGATTTCCATAATCGCTTGGTCAACCCAAAAGCTCCAAGGATTCCCATAATCGCTTGGTCAATCCCAAAAAGCTCCAAGGATTTCCATAATCACTTGGTCAATCCCAAAAGCTCCAAGGATTCCCATAATCGCTTGGTCAAACCAAAGGCTCCAAGGATTCCTTAATCGCTTGGTCAAAAATAGGAAAATTCAAAAACAATAAAATCATCAAAAATAACAAAAATTTGCATCTCATTTCCATGCATACGCAAAATCATCATAACAACATAGAGCTCTTTTTGCATCTCACCTTCATATTCACAAAAATCAATCCCTCAAAAATACAAAAATATATAGCTGCATTCAACATCAAACCCATACATTGCATATTTGTGGTCATAAAGGTCAAAGCACCATAGACTATCATTACTTGGCAAAACCATCATTTTTACATTTTTCCACTTTATCAATAGCTCATCGCCTATAACCGCCATTCACGATATTCTCCCACATCATAGTCAATTATTTTCTAATGTATCAAGAATTTTTCGTCATTCAGTCATCATTAGCTTTCTAGCCACATACTGTACCAAGTCAGACAGATTTTACGCAGGTAGAATTCTACTTGGATCACACCTTGTTACGTAGCATCCCAACACAAGTTAAAACATATAACAAAATTCCCAAGTTGTGTGAACGAAAGATGAAACCTGCAAAGCAATCCAGGTCACCATAAGCGAAACGGTTATCTTGCTCATCCCCCTGTGCGAATGACCCCAAGAATGCTGAGAGTTGGCAAAAGGACAAGCATCCTCCCTACCCAATTCCCCAAGAATCCCAAGTTCTCAAAAAGTTGCAAACATCATAAAAATTTGCAAAAGTCAAAACTCCAAAATTTGACATCACAACCACAGTGCATACATCAAAAAGCACATACAATAGTGATTATCATCACTCACTATTCAAAATCCCTTGCTCAAAAAAAAAAAAAATAAAAATATATACAAAAATAAATAGTGATTTTTATCACTACAAAAGAGCAAGTATCCCAATACAATTGAAGAAAAGAAGGGAGTCAAACTTGAATCCTTGGAACTCTCAAGCATTCCGACAGGTCATGAGGCAAACCTCGTATCGGTTTGGTTGATAGCCTATCGGTCACTGGTGGTAAACCTCCCGCATGACGATATATCTATCACATTAACTTGTGTGCAGATCAATGTTTGCATGTGGATGAGCTAGCTTATGGTATCCTACGATAGCACCGTAGATTAATCTGACTAAACACAACAAAGGAGTTAGTGGAGCTAATCAGGTGATCCTCAGTACAGGTTTGGTTGATAGCCTATCTGGCACTGGCGGTATCCTGACCTAACACCACATAAATGAACCCAATTGCACACACAGGGATGTGAAATAACTTGGTCCAAAACAAGTCCGATTCATACCTTGTTCAAAAGTCTTGTGAGATAAAGTACAATCATGGCTAGATAGTTAAAACATCTGAGTCTTGAAAAACCTTACATACATTCTAAACCAACTTGCCATATTTCATTCTCACAATACCAAAAAAAAAAAACATGTATACATACAAAGCTATTCACCGCAGCAATCGCCTAGGACAAAAAGCCATAAAGTTCTAAACAGTCTATGGTCCGACCACCAAAAATCACAAATTCAATTCATCCATTCCATTTGCATATCATATAAATTAAAAACATTCACATTTTAGCACAACATATGCATTCATCACTATAACTTAACATGCATACATCCATATTCATCAATCATCATGCATAAAATCAAATCATCACATGCACATAAACAAAATAAAGTCCCACCCCAGGACGAATCCAGAGCAAATATTTCACAAAACAACAAAAATGCACAAAAATGCACCAACAAACAACAATAAACTTGCCCGATGAGAGTGCTTTTGCACTTGACATTTCGGGCATGCAAAATAGATGTCGAGGTCACAAATCCTCACTATCCTACTCCCTAAGAAGGCTACCATAGCCAGACCGCTCCACGGGAAGACGGATCTTCGAGAATTTCATCCCCAAACGACATCGCCAAAAGGGTCAAAACCCAACCAAAAATAGCAATAACATTGCCGAACGAAGGCGCCTTCATGCCTGACATTCTTGGCATCCAAAATAGACGTTGGGGTTATAAATTGTCACCATCCTACTCCCTAAGAAGGCCACCATGGCCGGACCGCTCCACGGGAAGATGGATTTTTGACAATTTTAGCTCCAAAAAGGCATCACCAAAAGGGTTAACACCCACCAAAAATAGGTCTAAATGTCAGAAAACTGCACACACATTCAAAGATAAATATCTGAAGGCACCCTTACCTAAGTCATCTTGGGTCAAGTGACTCATCACTTTTCTCATGTTGGTCATTCCCTCATCGATTCGTCGCTTGAGGGGGTAGTCACACTTAGTCACCAATCAACAAATACACACCCAATCATGGAAATGGCATGCATTCGAAGAATCATTGACAAAGACAATCACGCTCCTGCTTGGGGCAATAAACAAGCAATAATCACAAGCTGATCAATCACTTGGCATTCATGAATCATGAACTCAAGGTTCTCATAGACAAAAGGTTGCGCCCTTTGCCTATTCATGATCGATCAATGTCCAAGTTCAAGTCACACCTCACCGAAAAAGGTTAACACTTGAATTGAGTTCCTTCACTCGTCAGAAGCAAGGATTCAAGAATGCATGCCCTCTTCATACTTGGGGCATCAAAATTTGGTTAGGTTACCAAGAAACCCTAATCATTAGTGCTTTGGTTATCTATTTTTGCTCGACGTTGTGCCTTGCACAGCGCATCCCAAAAAGGGGCATCTGTAGACACCAAAACAGCACCAATCCGATTATGTGACTGCAAACACCGATCACATTGGCACACACATCCCCAAGGGCAGCCCCCAGAGGTTAAACAAGTGGTCCTAACCACTCTCACAGTAGTTTTGGAAGGTCAAAAATCATTTTGGCACCTTCAGGCACTTTGCTCAATATCCGTTCCACCCAGGGACGAATTCAAATTGGGATTCGCTCCTCCCAGGGATGAATTCATAATTCGCTCTAGGGTGGGGCGAATTGCAGGTTTGATGGGAAAAAAGTCAAATCTTGACAAATGGCAGCTCGGATCCGCCACTTAACGCCTCCTTCATTTCATGGGAGCATGGGTGAGCATTTTCGAGCGTTAGAGGCTATTACAAGGGCAGTCATGAAGCCCCTAATCAGGGAGGAATCTTCCCTCCCCTAGAAGGGCATGGCTGCCAAGTGGCGCCCCTGCATGCTCATCCCAAGAGACCTCCGGGTCTATAAATTGGTGGGTTTTCTCACCCCAAAAGAGGAGAGTAAGAGCAATTTTGAGCAACGAAGTGCTGCCGTTTTATTTCCCCATACACCCTTGTGCGATTTGTGCCCTTCACATCCTTGATCTCTTTTAGAGAGGAGGTCATTGGGTGACTATTGGAAGGACGAATCTTGAGCCCAAAACCCAACATTTGACCATAGTATACCACCCAATTTTTCGACAACACCTTGTAAGAGATTTTGGACCCATCCCAAGTGGATTGGTGCCGAAATCAGGCCCCAAACGGTGGGCGGCCCGCCCGGCGCCCCCGCATTGCTGCAGGCCTAATCGTCCCTTTTAGGAGCGATTGGGAATCTATAGCAGATTTTTCTTTCTATCATTTTCATTTTTTGCATTCAATTCTATGATGCTTAGATAGGTTGTCATTTAAATCTCGTCTCGTTTTGAACAATTTTGATCATGTTTCTATATTCGTTCGCTTTTACTAACTTGCAGGTAGCATCATCAGATTCCCATTGATGGAGGTCAAATTGGGAAAATCCGACCATCTGGGTCTTCCCAAAATGCCCCCAATTAGCTAACCCCAAATTTGTAGATCTTTTGGAGCTTCCTAGGTAGGACATTTGGGACAACACCTTTTCGGTGTTTTGTTGCAGGTGAATTCGTCCCTCCCGGAGCGAATTCAAATCGGTGAGGAATTTCCTGACTGTTCTTTTTGTAGTGCCCTCCTGGTGATGTCCTGATGCCCCTGTCAAATTTTTAGAGCATTTGGATTCATTTTAGTCATAGTTTAATTCATTTTTCTCATTCATTTATCGTAGGCTTGGGGATTGCATGTTTTGTTTTATCCGCAGGTGCTATTGACTATCTTTTGTTTCTTTGAACGCAGGACCGAGACATCGGAGGAGCATCCAAGAATCAACATTCGTAGACACAAGCGGCGGTGACATTTTGGTCCGCCCATCTTACATGTGGGCACGCGAAAGAAGGAAGGCGATCCATGGATGTAACCAAGAGATGAATTTAACGCTCCTCGCCCTTGAAAAGGGAGGATGCGAATTGTAACCGAGTTGTGAAATACATCAATAAAAGAGAAGGGCTGTTATTTCATTTGGGTTTCAATTCATGCTTTCTCCATTTCATGCATTTTTAATTCGTAGGATTTAGCGTTGAGTTTAATTCTGTTTTTGCATCGTGCTTGGAGTTCTTTCCTTTTTGTTTTCGTATCCTCGTGCTTTCAAATATTATCAATATGAATCTTCTAAAAAACTTTTTGCGTCAAATAATATGCAAGATAACTCAATTGCTTCCTCGCATGAGGATACTATAAATCCTGTACAATTTGAGAAAGTTTTGGAAGAGGAATTTGAATCTCATCAAATTTTGGAGCATGATAAGGATTCTACAACCATGAACCAAGAAAGGGAGTCACTTGCTTTAGATCCCTTTGAAGGAAAAGAAATTGAAAAGCTTGATCCACGTACTTGCGCTACAATGACTATGCCATCTCAAAATGAGAAAATTACAAAACCTGAATCATTTGGGTTTGATATTATTGATGATCCAATTGAAAATCTCACATTACCCAAAACAACCCAAGTGATTGATCACGAAAATGTGTTAGTCAACCCGCCCCTAGATAGACAAGACTTATGGTTTGAAAGGGATGGGCATATTTTCAATTGGGTACCTAAGTTTGGTGCCTTTGATAAACGAATCATGGAGAAAGAACAAGTGCTACAGGATGATGAATGTCATGAGAGAAAAGAGGAATTTTCAAATCCTCTTCAAGTAAGGTCAAATGAAAACATGCCAAAGGTAAAATCTCATATTTTTGGTTTCACCATGCAAAATTCGAATGAATATTTGCCTAATGAATGGTTTGATTCAAATATTATTAATGTTATGGCTTTATTGAATTGCGGAATGAACATCTTAAAGAATAGACATAAAGGAATTGAATATCAATCATTGTCTAATCAATTTGAAAATTTGAAACTCCACCATAGGATTATTAATGAAACCAAATTAAATTGGTATGGTGAGAGGGGCAAGTGGAAGTTTGTTTCTTTGTTTGGGTTGATCTTGTTTTTGTTGGATTCCTGCAAAACTTGGTATGCGTACCACGTCATATGTCTTTTAAAGAATTCTAATCAGGTTTGGGATCCGAGAAAATGATAATCCAATTTTTTTTTTTTTTATACATTTGTATATACTTTTGGTTTTCGTGTTTTAGTTTTGGATTAGATCTCATTTTGGTTTTAAGTTTTGTGTGTTGGTCCTTTGGACGCTTTTGGTTTGTTAACTTAGGTCCTTATGAATGTTAACTAAGACTAGGAGAATATGAAACATCGAAATTGTATTGTAGAAAGCTCCACGAATATCGCAAACACAATAAGGAATATCGTTTGGAACTTGTGATGCATGAAGTTTTCAGTTTTATAAATTATGGCAAAGTAGGTGGTATACTCCATCCGTATTTCAAAAGGAGCAATGCATTCATATCTCATGTTACATTCCACAGTGCACATACATTTCATCTTAGTTGCATCTTCATTTCATATACAATCATTGAAAAGGTGTCGAGTCCTCTTAGGGTTATTACATAACATATATTAAAAGGATCCTAATGTTGGGAAATGATGCCCGAACTATCTTGAACCAAGCACATTCTACGCATATTAAAAAGGATCTTGAGCAAAATGGTCAAAATCGTACTTGGAATAAAATGTGAGGTGAAAGGAGTATTTCGTGTCTGTCCTATCATGCAACATAATCCTTAAAATAGTGGTTTTTACCACTCCCATAGTGCTTAAAGCCCAAAATCAGAGTAGTAAGGATAGGGTTAAATCCTCATCGAACTTAGGTTGAGGATCCAATTCCCCAAAGCTCTAATTTGACCTTCATGGAGTAGTAAGGATAGGGTCTAATTCTCATCTCGCTTAGGTTGAGAATTTGATTCCCCAAAGCTTCTATTTTGCCCACTCAAGAACTTGAAATTCAAAATAAAATATTGTTCATTTCTTTATTAATATTGGATTGGAAGGATCGTACTACATATCCCTTGCAAGGATGGGTAGTCATCCCCAAGGTCCAAGAAATCAAAGTAGAGCCAAATCATGGATTATGGGGTTAATCTCCACCGAGGCTATAGACGTCTGGCGGGCAAGTGGAGTATGCTCATGCATGGCAACATGTCTTATCTAAAATCAAGACCATCGATTGCTCAAATGGACAGGCTAGCCTGATAGTTTCATCCATAACAGGTTAAATCATTTTGTTCAAGATGAGGTAATGAATTCCGAATCAGAGTAGTAAGGATAGGATTAAATTCCCATCTCGCTTAGGTTGGAAATACTATTCCCCAAAGCTCTGATTTCACTTACACCTGCACATGGGTTCAAGATGGTGGTGACACATAACCAACTTTGGGGATCTAGTAAATTAATTTAGTATACATATGTTTGGTCCTCAGAGGGTTTGACAATTTTAATATGTTTGTTCATGATGCTAGAAAGTCTGAGCCTTTGCAAAGCAGGTTGTTATATCTTTAACATAGTGGTCATACATCAAATCCTGCACAAATCATTCATAGCCTTGCATACGAATCATAAGTGAAACTGACAATGGAATGTTGATCAATTTCAAATGATAGAGAATGAAACACATTACACACACCGAGCTGATGCTTAATAATTCTAATGTTTCATGTATTTCTCGTCTAGTTTCATTCTTGTGATATTTGCTAATGCTTGTATTTGAGTCTGTGTGTTTTTTAGGTTGAGTTCTCACCGAAATGCTCAAGAGCATTTCCCAGCAAATTCACCATTTGTTGTGGCTAATCCACAACGTACCCCAAAATTGGGGACCCACCTTTTTTGTATGTGTTCCAAGAAGACCGAAGTGGCCCATAGGCTAAAGATCAAGAAAAAAAGCAAAATACCACAAGGAGTAAAAGTGTCGCGATATCGT
Organism: Wollemia nobilis; assembly: GCA_028583015.1. Taxonomy (NCBI): domain Eukaryota; kingdom Viridiplantae; phylum Streptophyta; class Pinopsida; order Araucariales; family Araucariaceae; genus Wollemia; species Wollemia nobilis. The sequence goes on from JAQPPZ010016856.1 coordinate 6,679,445, forward strand.
GACATGTTGCAGTTTCATGGCCAAAGGAGAAAAGGTGTCGCGATATCACGACATGTTGCACCGTCGCGGCCAAAAGAGAAAAAATGTCACGATATCGCGACATGTTGTGTTGTCGCGGCCAAACAGAAAAAGTGTCGCGATATCGCGACATGTTGCACTGTCGCGGCCAAAAAAGAAAATGTGTCGCGATATTGCGACATGTTGCACCATCGCGGCCAAGAAGGAAAAAGCGTCGCGATATCGCGACATGCTGCACCATCGTGGCCCAAAAGGAAAAAGTGTTGCGATATCGCGACATGTTGCACTGTCATGGCCAAAAAAGAAAATGTGTCGCGATATCACGACATGTTACACCATCGCGGCCAAGAAGGAAAAAGTGTCGCGATATTGCGACATGTTGCACCATCGCGGCCCAAAAGGAAAAAGTGTCGTGCTATCGCGACATGTTGCACCATCGTGGCCAAGAAGGAAAAAGTGTCGCGATATCATGACATGTTGCACCCTCACGGCCAAAAAATAAAAAGTGTCGCGATATCGCGACATGTTGCACCATCACGGAAAAAAGAGAAAAAGCGTCACGATATCGCGACATGTTGCACTATCGCGGCCAAGAAAGAAAAGTGTCGCGATATCGCGACATGTTGCATTGTCGCGGCCAAGAGAGAAAAAGTGTCGCGATATCGCGACATGTTGCATTTTCACGACCAAACGAGAAAATAAATAAGAAGAAATAAAAGTGTCGCGATATCGCGACATGTTGCATTTTCATGACCAAACGAGGAAAGAAAGAACAAGAAAGAAAAGTGTCGCGATATCGCGACATGTTGCGTTTTCGCGGCCAAAGACAAAAAGTGTCGCGATATCGCGACATGTTGCATTTTCACGATTCAAAGCAACAAAAGACGGAAGGGGCCAAAAGTGTCGCGATATCGCGACATGTTACATTTTTGCGGCTAAAAGCAACAAAAGATGGAAGGGGCCAAAAGTGTCACGATATCGCGACATGTTCCATTTTTGCCAAGGTAACGGACCTGCATAGTGACGTGGACATAAGGACAAAATCCAATGAAGAAGACAAAGCGTTACATAAGGAATATTTAATGATTTGAAATCATTTAAGATGGTCGTTACACATGGAGGGAAACGGATGCAAGCCCATATGGAGAAAACGTAGCGAAGGGCCACAAAATGGAAAGCAAAGCACACGCATACAAGGGAAGGTGAAATGAACAGTCAGGGAAGGTGAAGCGAACAACCATCGACAAATGAAATGAACCGTCATAGAAGGAGAAACAATGTTTTCACAAGTTTAAATACGCCATTCAAAGAGGCCAGAAGGGGTTAGAAATTGTTGCAAATAGAGTTGCATATTTGAAGGCGAGAAGGCCATTCTGGACCTGTTTAAGTTGTTTTTTCTTCCACAGACTGGTTTGGGAAAACCAGAGATTCTGCTATTGTAAAATGACATATTTTTAATGCAGAAGTTTTCAAAAATTTGCATCTTGTGGGCAAGAAAGAAGGAGATTTTCTTTGCATGCTATGGATTTAATGTTTATTCTTTCATTTTTTAGATTTCGAATAAATAGATAATGTTAATGCCATTTTTTTGGGTTACATTAGGCGAATATTTGAAATCTGAATTTTATTTCGTACCCTAGGAACCAGCACTTAGTCTATGGGGATTGTGCTTGTTTTGCAAGTCCAATAGGTTAGGTTGCATGCATGGAGACCTCACATCTTCGGTTTTGTCAGAACATGATAGCATCATACTGAGTGCATTTCATTTTTAGTTTTCTGCATTTCATTTTCATTTTTTTGCATTTTATTTTTTCCCAAAAATTTTAACTTATTTTCAGGCATAAAAAAATAAACATTTAAAAAAATTCAAAATCCAAAAAAACAATGAACAATCACTATAGTTTCATGATGAAATAAACCAACATTGCCCCTTGTTTACAGTTACTTGCAATCACTAAGGTGTTCCAAGCATTTAAATTGGTTATCTTTATTACTAATACACAGTTGCAAATGCTAATACAGTGGAGACCTTGGAGAAGTTGTTTGTTTGACTTCTTTGCAAGAGGGGATTTGGAACCCAAATCCTAAAGGAGAGTGTACTTTCACAAATGGGTGAAAACACCACTCAACAGGTGGGTATGTTAGGAGTTATTACATGATAGCCCATGTGAAATGGCAAGTGTTATAGCCACCCCGCGCAAGGTATATGCATGTAGTATAGGATACATGTAGTTGCAATTTTTCTTAAGAGATTGTTATGCTTGAAATAAGAATTATAAATTTTTAAATACTTATCACTTCATATTGCAAAGCATAAAATCATTGAGTTCTAACAAGACTATTAGTTATAACCAATATCTATGGTTCTAATCAATAACTTATATTTAAATATGGTTGTAACTAAGTTTGTATGGTTATAACCTAATTGATTTATTCAAATGTCAATGCTAGATTAATAAAAAATATTTTTAATTTTTACCACCATGTTGTAACTAATATCCCATGATAGTTATATGAGGAAGAGGTATATAATTAGCTATGGAAAGAGCGCTTTGTGGATGTAATAAAATATCAAGGAAAAGATGGTTACTTTTATCTATTTGCTAGTATATATATTCATTCCTTTTAGTTATGAGTTATAACATTTTAATTGGGTGGAACATCAAGTAGAGTTGGTGATAATGCCAAGCGTGTGAACAAATGCTATACTACATGAATTAAAAAAAAATCAAGTTTATCAAATAAGAAATAGACATTCTATCATGCAAGATTCATTTTTCTAGAAACAATCTAGAGTGGGTGTCCTTAATTATAATTGTAATAAAGAAGAATAGAAAGTTGAGAATATGTGTTAATTAAAAAAACAAACAAGCTACAAAGAAGGATCACTACCTGCTCATTTTCTCAAATACAAACTTAGACAAAGTTGCTAGGCAGAAGTGCTATAGGTTTCTAAATGGCCATAATGGCTATAATTAAGTCTACATCATAAAAATGGACTAATTGAATACAACCTTCACAACTTTGTAGGGAACCCTTTCCTATTGAATGATATTGTTCAAATTGTGCTATGTACCTATGACATTTTAGTGATCAATGAATAAGGTAACTAAACCCTATATTAAGAGTATTGTTAGAGTTTTTCTAGATGAATTTTATGTTTATGGGAAAAAATGTATTATCTATCTTCTCTTAAAAAATATTTCAATGTTTGGATGAGGAAAATTCTTCACTCAACATTGCAAAGTGTATCTTTAGATGTTCCAAAGGTGGCTTATTGGGGTATATATTTTGTCAACAATGTATTATAAAAAATGCTTAGAAAATTGTCAAGGTCAAGGAATTGTCATTTCCCATCAACAAGAGCAATTTTCAATTGTACTTGGACCATGCAATACACAATAGACAATTCATAAATAATTTCTCAAAGATTATGTAACCATTGACACAATTATTTATAGAAGGATATTCCTTATAAACCCAATAAATTTGGTAAGGTTGTATTTTAAAAATTGAAGTAGGTCCTAATCATTGCTCTAGTTTTGAAGAATTTATATTGGAGTAAGGAATTTAATGTTTACATAGATGCATCTAAAACAACACTTGGAAGCACATTGATTTAACAAGATAAAAATGGATATGATCATCTAATATTTTTTGGTAGCAAGCAACTTAGTAATGTCAACCCAAATTATTTAGTCATAAAAAAGAAGCATTATCCATCACCTTTTCCATTAAGAAAGTTTGAAACATATGCTTTGGAGAAAGGTTATGCATAGCGGCTATTTATCGCCAAATTGGCTAAAATTAGGACTTTCAAAATTTGGAATTGGCTAATATTTGGGACCTTTGACCAGGGCCCATTAGCCAAACATTTTGGGTGCAAATTTTTTTGGGTCGATTCGCCCCAATTTTATAATAATTTGACCATTTTAAGTTTAAATTTCCAATATTACCCCTAATAATAGTGAACCTTCTACATGTGTTTAGACACTATTCACCTGGATTTTGAAACCGATTCGCCAAATTATTATAAATACATTTTGGACTGACCCCTTATGCATAATCCTACTTTGGAGTAAAATTTCACCTATGTTATGGACCATGTTGTCCTCGGGTATTATTTTAGTAAGCCTAATACATTGGAAAGAATTGTTAGATGGATACTACTTTTTCAAGAATATGATCTTGATATTTTTGATTGATTGAGGAAAAAACATATTAGTGTAAATGTTCATTTGAGAGTATACGAGGGAGTTTGTTATGAATGTGAAGACAATGAGTTTCCTAATGTGGCATTGCAAGCAGTATAAGTTATCCTAGAGGAGTATGTAGACATCTTACAATATCTAAATGAAGTAATTTTTATAGATGGTATAATATTGAAGATGAAGATTGTTCATGCTAGTTGTCCATCCTCAATAGTATATGGTGTTTTGTAACAAATAGGATTAGATAGAAAGTGTCAACAAGAGGTTGGCCAAAATTAAAATAAGAGATTGATTATAGAGTTTTATAATGGCATGTGCAAAGAGAACTTCTTTGAGAAACTCATAAAATTAAATAAAATTAAATGCAAGATATTATTGGACAACAATCTTCAAGCATTGTATGTCATATTGCACAAAATTGTAATGTATACCAATCTTCTAGGAATCATTGCTCATCATGTATACCTTTGTCCTATCTTTTCTTCAATCCTCTTAAAAAGTATCCCATTAATATTGTCGACTCTTAGTCTTATGACAACTTGAATAAGAATGCTCATAATTATTATAATAGATTATTTCAATAAAAAACTTAAGCTTGATCTATTGCTTCTTATAATATTACCATTAAATTTTAAAAATATAATCTCATATTAATATATTATTAATGTTAATTTATTATAATGGAAAATTACTTAATTGTCCATATCATTAAAAAGTAAAACTTAAAATATATTTTAATATCTACACAACCAATAATCCTCCTAAAAGATATTTTTCACCCTTAAATAATGTTTTTGTTACATAGTGTATTACCATGCCATGTAAAATTGAAGCCTCTTCTTTAGACTTCCAAAGTGCACCGTCAACAAACCCAATTGTATGTTATAACCGAAAGGCATATTGCTTAAACGACACTATGCCAGGTAATTTGCTTGCATGTCTACCACCAATAACTTGAAAATATTGACCTGGATGATAGCATGTAAAAGGTTATAATGTAAATGGAAGCATATGAACGTCTTGCCACAAATTACAAATACGCACCGTTAGAAGGATTAAAGCTGAAAAAGAACAAAAAGAATGTATCGACCAAAAAAGCAAAGGCCAAATGACGTCTTGTTAAACTAACGTACAGCTCTTTTGGAATAAATCGACTCTGTGGTCTATTCCAATTCAATAATTGCAGTCTCCTGTGCATGGATTATATGTTAATTATGCCCACCAAATTCTATTTTCGTAAATTGATTTATAACTAGGCGTCACATCAATCTAAGCATTATTGTTTCCCACTACATACATAATGATATGGGTCACACCTTAAGAGGTAAAGTTAGATCAGTGATCACGGCCTCTCTGGTTAACGTACAAGATTCCCATGAAATTGGCTATCTATCTACTTTTTTTTATTTGATAGGGTTTCTCGAGTACCACTGGGAATTTCACTACAAACGGGAAACTGAGCCAGTGGTTTCTGTGGTTTTATTAGTAACTATTCATCGTCTCGTCGTCATGTATTATGATTAAAGATTAAATCGAATCATTATCCAAGTGAACACTGTTAACCACAACCAATAAGTCTACCTCGAAGGACATCTGCTTTTTTTTTGTAAAACATATTTCGAGTCAGTGCAACAATAAGGAAAAGTCGTCCTGTGTCCACTTCACTGGCGAAATAAATTAATGTTTTGATTCCCAACGAAAGCTGAGGGTATTGGTTGTCTCACATTTTCAGTGGCCCACTGGGTAAGAAAATTGCCTATAAATGGAGACTCCATAGTCCCAAGCATTTCATCTGTTTTTTTTTAGCAAAGACGCATACCCACTCTTTTTTTCTTTCTCTGTTCGCTGCAATTAGCTTGTCTTGCAAAGATGTCTTCTGACTGTGGCAACTGCGACTGTGCCGACAAAAGCCAGTGCACGTATGTGTAACCTCTCCTTCTCCATCTCCTTCCATCTATCTCAATTATTTTGCTAATATCGCCATAAGTAGTTTGGTGTTTCCTTTGAATTAATAAGCTGTTGTTGATGTTGATGGCCTCACAGTAAGAAACGCAACACCTTCCTGGTGGAAGGAGTCGTGGAAACCAGCTATGGCATGAGGTGGGTTTCATATTGTTAAAGGGTTTTTGCAAACGTTTGTGTTAAACTAAAACCATAAACTGAGTGTGAAAAATGGGTTAATTATGCAGGGAGATGGAATATTCGGAGGCGGTCATGCAGGGAGAGAATGACTGCAAATGCGGACCGGGATGCACATGCAGTAGCTGTCCATGTCACAAGTGATGAACAAATGAATGAAGGATTCCTTTATTAATAAATAAATAAAATATCTGTGATAGCTACTGCAGGGTCTATCGTAAGAGGCTATCGCTATGATTTAGCGAGTCACTACACATACTCCGTTTATATTACCTATGAGCGTGTATTTCTCAACGAAATAGCAAGTTTATTAAATTAACTCGTTGTCCTTGTTTTTGTGTCTGGAAATTCGTTCTAAAATCGCATCATGCGTGTGATCTTTGTATCAGTAAAATTTGTGTAGAATCTTCTCCCTAATGGTGGATTTCTCCACTATTATTCTCACTTTATATATTTATATAAATGGGGTACAAAGCCTTGCAGTATCTCTGCTTGCATCCTTAATCTATAAAATAGGCAGTCGGCAGTTCGTTACCTGGTTGTTGATATAATATATCGATTACAACGTTAAATCTGCCTGCCTTGCTTAACAATAAGACAAAATGTCAGGTATTTAAATAATAATTAAAATAAAATATTTTTTTATAAGATAAAAAAGAGTTTTGAAAGTATCGATCTAATTTTATAAGACAAACCCAACGAACCACAAAACAACAGACCCAACACGAAGAGAAGCCCGGAAATCACAAAAGAAACGAGAAACCATGAACCAGAACAAAACAGTTAATTCTTGGTTCTGTTGGGCCCCGCGTCATTCTCCTCCTTATGCTCGGTCTTTTCCCAAGAATCCCAACCCATGAAGGCAAGAATTTCCTCCGCGCAGGGAATCGAAAATACAATATTTTTAATTACGAGTAGAAAACCAAAATAGTTTATAAGACCAAGAACTAAATAAATCTCTGTATCACGGAATTGACACTTCTCACATACTGTCCGCATGGTACATAGAAACTTAAGACAATTGGTATTATGGAGGGATTTGCTCCTTTGTATCGTTGAACTAGATCCGTTTTACACAATCCCCTCACTCCGACCATTTCGCCCACACTTGTTGCAGTTGCCCTCCCTCAACGTGTTGCCCTCCCTCACCGTGTTGTGTGTTATTAATTTATATTATTATAACATTGAAAATAAATAAACAGAGGTTTTTAATTGAAATTTTTACATTTTAAATATTTTTGATGCATAGAAAATCTGTAACTACCTTTCTTTTTTAATAATTGGTCATAGTATCAAGTAGCATTGTCTTTGATCATAGCATCAAATTATAGTGCTACCATTATAACCCCTCTCTCGCCTTGATAAACATAATCCGGAGTGAGGGCCCTACCTCCACGTGTTCCATGTTCTTAATTTATATTATTAAAACATTGAAAATAAATAAAGAGAGGTTTTCAATTGAAATTTTTGCATTTTAAATATTTTTTATACATAGAAAATTTGTAACTACCTTTATTTTTTAATAATTGGTTACATGATCAAGTAGCATTGTCTTTGATCATAGTGTCAAATTATAGTGCTATCACTATAACCCCTATTTGACCTTGGTAAACATGACCCAAAGTGAGGGAGACTCTTTTTGGCTTGGGGTTGGTGGTAAACATGACCTAGAGTGAGGGAGACTCTTGCTGGCTTAGGGTTGGTGGTAAACACAACCCGGAGTGAGGGAGACACTTTGTGGCTTGGGGTTGGTATCGTCCTCATCAAGCTAATGCACACTCAATAGACTCATGTCAGACTACTACCTTTATCCATATTGGGTATGCCTCCGAGGTTTGAACCTAGGTCTCCTCTTGGTAAGTTCCCAACATCTAACCAATCCACCTAGCCCTTGTGGACAAAAGGGCTTATGGTAGCCATTGTGATTTGAACAAGAGTTGAATGGACCCATGGTACGGATCATAGACCTTAGCTAGTTGCCTCACGCCAACTTGACTACTCACTCACCTTTATTTATTTATTTTTTCATTTTATTGAAATATAATTTAAATATAAATTTTTATAATTTAATGGATGGGAAGGACTAAGTCAATATTTTAATCATCTAAGTCAATATCTTTATCTTATAGAGTTACAAAGATATTTAAAAGTAGGGGTGAAACTTATGGTAATGCATGTGTATACAAGTAATTATGGTCAACATTTACCTATATTATTATGTTATTGTTCCAATCTCATTTTCATGTTCTCAATCAACTTTGTCCCAATAATATTATATTTTAGTTAGTAATTGAGAGAGAAAATTCTTTTGGCAATAGTTTGTAAAGAAGGGGTCTCATGGACCATTTAGGTGTGCTTAGTCTGAAAAGGAGTTGAAAAATTTTATCTTCTTTATCTTCTTTTTCAACATCTTCTTGTTTTCATCATTGGATTTATTGTTGGTATAAAATTCGTCTAGTCTATGGATAGGCAATGCGCCCTAGATTTTCACCAATGGTTTGACTAGATAAAATGAGATTTCTCTTGATTTCAACCTCTAAAAAAGGTTGATTCCTTCGAATGTTTCTGAAATGAAACAAGGGTTTAAGCTTAAGGGTAAAGCGATAGAAGGGGTAGGAGAAGATAAGGGTTTAGAGAAATAGAATAAAGGTGGAGGGGATATAGTGTAACAACATTGGACATTACTATATAACAACTGGTAGCAATCAATTTACATGATACTTAATAGACCAACCATTATTAGATGTAATTATAGATTTGTTAAACTTTAATTATCTGCTCTAATCATTCCAAAGAATTAAATAAATAACAATTCAACAGTGATCCAAATGGCAAAATTTGCTTTAACAGAATAGACAAAACATATAAGTGTGACAAAAATAACTTAAAGCAAAGATGAATTCATAAAAAACTGTAATTACATAGCAATAGAGTTAGAAAAATATCACTTGTCTTTAACTATTAGCAATATTACACAATAAATATCCCAACAAACACTAAAAAGTTGACCTCTCAACTAGAGGTGTGATGTCTTATTTATAAGCTATATTTTTAATCTTGCAACAAAAGATTTACCATTAGTTACAAGACTGTTATGAAAATATCCTGGTAGAGAAGATGAAGATGTTGAGGTTGCTACTTCAAATCTTATTTTGTGTTTGAATTTGAATTTTTGTATAATTTGCTCCATTGATCGACAACCACCCTCTACAAGTGGTTGAACTATTGCAACTGATTCACTAGAACTATCACTTTTGTGCCTCCACATCATAAACTGTAATAGTTGGAAGGCACTAGGGTGGTCGTAGATCTAAAAAATATGTTTCATGAGCATCTAATTTGAAATTAGGCTCTCCATTTTGCTTGCAGAGATTCCTAGAACAAAATTGTGTCTTGTGATTGCTTTGTTCATGCCACTTCAATATGGACTTCAACTTTGTTCATTCCAATTTTATGCATTAAAAATCCTTGTGTGATCTCATGTTTTTTCATGGAGACAATGATGCCATTGTCAAAGGTGTTAGGTATCCAAGATAGATACTTAAGATCTAATAATTTAATATTGTATTGTATAATGGTATGAGTCATAAATTATTTATTAAGGAAAGCCACATGTCAAATTAGAAATAGGTATGTCATAGAATCATATATGTAACTGTTGGAGAATATTGTCATATGTAACCGCAAGGAATATTGTCATATCATTATGCACTTTGTAACTCATGGAAGGTGAACCATCGCACTCTTGTATAAAGAGAGATGTACCCCCATTGTAAAAATAATCTATGATGTATTCTTGGAGAATTTTTGGCTTGTGGAGCTAGAGATCTTATGGAGTGGCTTACTTCAAAAAGGAACATTGTATGGTATTGCCCTACCTCAAGGGTATAATCAATATCTATTTTATTGTGAGCAATTTATTGTGCAATTAATTTATTTGTGGATGCATGTTGAATATTTATGCAAATTGTTGAATGATTTATGGAATGAGAAGAGAGGTTCACAATATTTGGTATCAGAGTAGCAATTTTAGCAAAGTGTGTTTGTTTTTACAGAGTTAGGGCATGTTTTTTTTTCAAAAAACATCACTTTATTTTTATTATGTGGATGAAGGGGTTTTGAAATGGACCCCAAACCTTTACAAAATAGATCTAGCAAACCTAACTAGACAAAGGGGCATGCAAGCCACCGAGAAAACCTGGGATCCTAAAAACAACAAACTTCAAACTAAAAACAAAGGGATAAAAATGAACACAACTACAATTACAACCTAAGAAAGCAAAAGACACCAACAACCCTCACAAGGGAGAACAACCAAACTACCCACTCAATTAAGGCATATTATCTTCTTCCTCATTCATTATCTAATTGAGTTAATCCCTCCAAAAATTTATCTGACCAAATTAACAGGTTGTCTTGAAATAATCCAAAATTAGCCAGGAAGTTTGCAGACCTATTACCTTTGTTAAACACATGATTGAATTGGACAACTTCCATAGTTTGAGTAATCCTTTAAACTTCTATAAAATTTAAAATATTCTAGGTTGGAATATGATTCCCTTTGACCATATTAATAATATTAACAGAATCTCCTTTCATAATAATCTTCCTACAATCCAAAGAACTATACTACAAAATATCTTGGAAAATTGCTCTAGCTTGAGCTATGTGGCTAGTCTAGATTCCAATATTCTCAACAAAAGCTAGAAAACTTTGACCATTGGAGTCCCTAAAATCTCCCCGTACTCTCGTTGAACCTGAATTTCCTTTGGATACTCTCCATAAAAGTTCAGTTTCACCCAACCGGGTGGGAAGGTACCCAAATTGTATCTACCCTAGAATACTAGTGAGTCCTAGGAGACACTAGTAAATAAGACTTAAATCCTAGAGTATTTTAAAGCTCTAATTCCTTACTGAGAGAGCCCTTGTCCAAAGAAAAGAGGTCAATATTATCAACAGTAGCAACTAGAGCCCTCAAAAACACTGACTTCATAGTGTGGGAATTGTTATTTGAAGAACATGAGCTTATACTGAGAGGGGGATGAACAGTATAAGATAAAACTTTTATCTTTCAATCCATATGATAACATCAACAATATTAAAGTAGTAAGCATTACACAAAGCATCACACACATGAGAGACATGATTTAACGTGGTTCACCCAATGTGGGCTACTCCACGGAGAAAATATTCCTTATAAATTTTCTCAATAAATTCTCTTGGGAATCCTTCCCTATTACAATATTTATGGACCTCTATCCAAAGGAGACACCAATCCCCTAATCAAGTTCATGGATCTCTATCCATAGGAGAACTCCTTCTCCTATGCTCTGGCTAGTGATCTTCTAGAAGACTACTACCTCCACTGCACTAGCTTGTGGATCTCTCTCCATAGAAGACCTCTGTCCTCACTCAGAAGACCTCTGTCCTCACTACCCTGGCTAATGGATCTCTATCCACTGGAGACTATTGTCCTCTACTCTATCACCTCCAAATCTTACTCTCAACTCTGCTCAATCTCTGTCTCAAATCTGCACTAAACACTATCCTCTGGTCTAGCACAAATCTGCTCACAAATCTATCTCTGCTCTAGCACAAATCTGCTCTCAAATCTACACCAAACTCTATCCTCAAATTTGTCTCTACTCTAGCACAAATCTGCTCTCAAATCTACACCAAACTCTATCCTCAAATCTATCTCTACTCTGGCACAAATCTGCACCAAACTTTGTCCTCAAATCTGTCCTCAAGCCTTAACATAAAGCTTGATCAAATCACAAATCAACTCTGCTCAGATTTACCCCAAACCTTAACACAAGGCTTGAAAAAATCAATCAATCAACTCTGCTCTCAAGTCTTCACAAAGACTTACCTCAAATCTATCCTTAAACTTTCACAAAAACTCACTCAACAATTTCAGAACTTGCATACAAAACACAACTTAATTCTCTTTCAGAAAACCTCTTCAACACACAAACAAGTTTCACTCAGAATATTGTTTAACCACAGAAACATATAGAGAATGATTAAGACTCAATATGTTTCACTCACAAAACACTCAATCACTTTCAAACTCTCTTTAAAATCAATTTAAAATAAAGTATAATTTGTTTCACAAAACTTGAACTATCACTCCAATACTTTCAATCAATAATGCTCAACCAACTTCACTCAAACATTCACTTCAAACCTTGACTCAAATAATTTCCAATCTCACATAACAATGATACTCATGATCTTTCAACATCCACAAATCATGCACATGAAAACTCACTCAAACATTTCCAACAATACTTATCAAACAATCCTTTTCACTCCACCTTTGCATTTCACAACATTCAATCCAACAATATTTCACTCATAAGGAAGATGTGCCCATACCTTTTGTTTTGATGGAGATATGTCTTCAAAACTTGTCTTAATCACAATCAAATCCTCTTTGCCAATTTCAAGGTTAGATAACAACAACCTATCTCAAAATCTCCACACAAATATTCTCCTCAATAATTATTTCACCATACAAAAATATCAAGTCTCAAGTACACCTTATAATCTCCAAACTTCTCAAAATAATATTAAAAAACACAAAACCAACAACTCAATACATAAAAAATCAAATTCCTTTATTAACACCTTATAAACTCCAAAATTCACAAAATAACATTCAACAAATAAAATTAAATTCCTTTGTTAACACCTTATAACTCCAATTACTTTATTTATAATTCTAATCAAAAATAAAATATTTTTAATCAACCTTATGACTCCCTATTCCTTCACCTTTGCAAAAATAATCATGTGGCCTCTATGTAATTTTTGCCTTCCAAAACCTTAGGAGAAAATTAAAATCAAAGCACTTACCTTATAAATGTTGGCCCATGTCTTCAACAAAAATATTTCACCCTTTATGACTGTACCCAAACTCGAACCCGCAACCTGCCACCATCGCAATGCCTTAGCCCAAGGCTAAGCTACCATTGGGCTACACGCCCACACAAAACTCAAAGTGCATGAGTCACCCTTTATGCCTTGCCTTCAACAAATTTTTGGATTAATCAAAAACCTTACTATGTGTCAAAACGAAGGGGATGGGAATTGAATCCATGACTTGCTCTACGCAAATGTCTTAACCAACCTCTAACCGCCGTCTGTGCTATCCAACGCTTTTGAAATGATTTGGCACTCCACATAGATTTAATGCAAATTCTGCCTCCTTAAACTTTAAAACATGTGAATCCTCTTCTTCCTTCTTAATGCAGCGCACGATTATTCTTTTCTCTTTGGGCATACAAAAATTGCATGGATGATTTAAATGAAAATCATTGCCCCCTTTTATACCTTGTTCTTTGCACTCCAACACGTCGGCTTAGCAAATTTCAATTTTAATTCAAATTTAAATTTAAACCTTTGGCGCCTTATTATTTATTTAAATTAAAATTTTAACCATAGGTTAAAATATTTTAATTTAAATAAATTAAATAATAACCTTTAAAATCTGCTCAATGGGTCTTTTCAAGGATTTATTTTTTAATGATTCCTTGGACCTCATTTTTCTTCACCTCAACCTTTTGCCCGAAATATTATAATATTATTATTTCTTTTTAAACCTGCTTCTCCTTCCTTGGGTCTTCAATATTTTAGGCCTCTTTAGGCATATAATATTTAAAATAAATATTATATCCTTTTTCCTTTAACCACTTCCTTGCCTTTTGGAAAAACAACCTTATGACATTAATGATGACGAAACTGGACATCAAACCTCTTGACATCAATGACAACAAAACTTGCTCAAATTTCCAACAATCTCCCCCTTTGTCATTGATGGCAACCCTTTTTCCTTTAACCATTTCTTTTACCTTTTTTAGTTCTGCTCCCCTTGAGAAACTGCTCCCCCTGACTGAATGCTCTCCCCCTAACTCAAATATCTCTCCCCTTTGACATCAATGGCAAAGGGCCACCTTTGGGGCTAAAGATAAGACTCTTAGCTCAGCCCCCTCCCCACCTCCTCTCCTTGAGGTGGTTAATTTTGGGGTGGGAGTAGAACTACTCCCAATTTTCTTCTAAGATACTCAAAGGTCTCTTTCGGAAGTGGCTTAGTGAAAATATCTGCAATCTGCTCCTTTGTAGTAACATATTCCAACCTGACTTGCTTATCTATCACCTGCTCTCTCAAAAAATGATATTTGATCGGAATGTGCTTGGTCCTGGAGTGCATCACCGGATTCTTTGAGATATTTATAGCACTTGTATTATCACACAATATGGGAATAGGGTGATCATGCTTTATCTTGAAGTCCTCTAAAGTTCGCTTCATCCATAATACCTGTGTACAACAAGCAACTACTGCAATATACTCTACCTCTACTATGGATAAGGATACTGATGCCTATTTCTTGCTTAGCCAAGAGACTAAACAGTCTCCAAGAAAGAATGCTCCTCCACTTGTGCTTTTTCTGTCATCAATGTTGCCAGCCCAATCTGCATCTGTATATGCTGTGAGAGTGAAATTATCACTTTTGGGGTACCAGAGCCCAAAATCCATAGTCCCTTTTAAATACCTAAGAATCCTCTTTACTGCTACTACATGTGTCTCCTTGGGTGCTACTTGAAACCTTACCACTAGTCCCACTACCTGCATTATATCTGGTCTTGTAGCTGTGACATACAGTAAGTTGCCAATCATAGATCTGTACAATTTTTTATTTGCCTCAGGAGATTCATCATCTTTACTTAACTTGCATCCTGTAACCATGGGGGTACTCACTGGTTTGCAATATTCTAACTTGAATTTCTTTAGCATCTCTTTTATATACTTGGTTTGTGAAAGAAATACACCTTTCTCTGATTGTGAAATCTGAAGTCCAAGAAAGAAGGACAACTCACCAAGCATTGACATCTCAAATTCATTCTGCATGCTCTTTGCAAATTTTTGACACATCTTATCATTGTTACCTCCAAAAATGATATCATCCACGTAAACAACCACAATTAGTAAGTCATTCCCTTCATTTTTGATGTATAAGTTACTATCCACTATTCCTTTCCTAAAACCTTGTTCCTGAAGGTACTTATCCAATCTTGAGTACCAAGCTCTAGGAGCTTGTTTTAGTCCATAAAGTGCCTTCTTCAATCTGCATACATAGTCTGGTTTATCAGTTAAGTTGAATCCCTCTAGTTGCTCAATATAAACCTCTTCTTCCAGGACACCATTTAGAAAGGCTGATTTAACATCCATCTGATATACTTTGAAGTTTTTGAAACTTGAGAAGGCTAAGAACATTCTTATAGCTTCAAGTCATGCAACTGGAGCAAATGTCTCATCAAAATCAATTCCCTCAACTTGTGCATAACCTTTGCATACTAATATTGCTTTGTTTCTGACTACCTGACCATCTTCATTTAACTTGTTTTTGAATACCCATTTAGTGCCAATCACATTCTTACCTTTTGGTCATGGGACAAGTTCCCAAGTCTTACTTTTCTCTATCTGATCTAGTTCCTCATTCATTGCCTTAATCCAAAACTCATCTTCACTTGCCTCATTGAAGTATTTTGGCTCAATCTTAGATAACAAAGAGAAATTTGCTTGTTGATTTGATGCTATTACCCTTCTCCTTGTCTGTCTCTCATCTGGATTCCCAATGATTAGATCTCTTGGATGATTTTTCTGTACATACCTGGATGGAGTCTTAGGAAAAAGTCTTTGTGTTTCTTCTTCTTCTTCTTCTTTTGATTCTTCATGTAACTCTTCTTGACAACTTTCATCTTCCTGATACACAATTTCTTGAACTGGTTCTCTTGACCCTATCTTCTCATCAACTATTACATTTATACTTTCTATAATAGTATGTGTCCTTTTGTTATAGCATCTATAGGCTTTGCTCTTAGTGGAATAGCCAAGAAAAATACCCTCATCACATCTTGAGTCAAACTTGCCCAAGTTTTTCTCTTCCCGTCTTATGTAACATTTGCTTCCAAAAATTCTAAAATATTTTATAGTGGTTGGTCTTCCTTTCCAAAGCTCATATGGATTTTTGTGATGATTTACTCTTATTTGAGCCCTATTGATGATATACACTGTTGTATTAACTGCATCCCTCCAAAAACCATCTAAAACCTTGGATTCATTTAACATAGCTCTGGCCATATTTTCGATAGTCCTATTCTTCCTTTCAACTACTCCATTTTGTTGAGGAGTTCTTGCAGCTGAGTATTCTCTTTTGATCCCATGTTGTTCACAAAAGTCTATGAATTCATTTGAGGTAAATTCTCCTCCTCTGTCTGATCTCAAACACTTAATCCTCTTACCTATTTTATTTTCTACTAATTCTTTAAATACCTTGAACTTATCAAGTGCTTCTGACTTTTCTTTCAAGAAAGCTACCCAAATCATTCTGGAGTAATCATCTATAAACAATATGAAGTAACTTTCACCTAGAATACTCTTTGTCCTAGTAGGACCACATAGATCAGTATGTATTAGTTTCAATGGCTCAGATGACATAAATCCTTTTGATTTGAAACTTGTTCTAGTTTGCTTTCCATGCTGACATTGTGCACAAATTGTGTTTTGTGGCCTTTTTAGCTTGGGTAAATCTTTGACAGCCTATTTTTTGCTTATATTCACTATGTTGTCAAAATTCAAATGACCCATTCTTCTATGCCACAACCAACTCTCATCTTCTTGTGATAGAAAACACTTTTCTCCTTTAATCTCACTTAGCATGTAGAGGTTGTTTGTAGTTCTATTTGCATTTGCAATGAGTTTTCTAGTTTTAGACTTTCTGATCTCACATCTATTTGGATGAAATGTAACCATGTGCCCTTGATCACAAAGTTGGCTCACACTTAGTAGATTGTGCCTCAACCCCTTGACATACAATACATTCTCTATTTTTGTTTTCCCATTATCTAAACTCAGAGTTCCTTTTCCACAAATTTTTTTGATCCATTATCACCAAATCTTACTGATCCTCCATCAGTTTCTTTGAGTACAAGAAATTTACTTTTGTCTCCTGTCATATGACTAGAACATCCACTATCAAGAAACCATTGTTTTCCCTTATCTTGAACATGAAGAGTTGTTTGTACTAACATTGATCTAACTTTCTCATGTCCTTTTCTCTCTTTCCTAATTGTTGAAGTTGTATTCTTTTTACTTGACTCAGGAAATACCATTTTGCACCATCTAGCCTTGTGCCCAAAATTATTGCATTTATAACATATGACATCATCATTCATAAGAGGTGCAAAAGAATTGAAATTTCTATTAACATCATTTTTCACATAACCAGTGCAATGTGCAGCTCTATGACCATATTTGTTACATGAAAAACAATAGCCATGGAAGAGATTATGTAACCTGTTTGGGTGCCTTGGAAAATATGGTCGAGTGCTTCTCCTTTTGTTGTTCTTGTGATTAACTCTCATCCATGGTTCTTCTTTGCCCTCTTCTTTCCTGATGTATTTTCCTTCCAGAGTATTAGTATGAGTCATGAGCTTATCTTTGTTTGATGTCTCTATTTCTTGAGAGCTTGACTCCTCTTTCTATTTCCCTAACTTTATATCTTGTCGTAACTTGGTCTTTTCAACTTCATTCCTTAGAGAGATAATTTTTGCTTCCAATATTTCACACTTTGTTTCCCTTGCTCTTAATAGATCTGTCATATCCTATTCAATTTTCTTTCCTTCTTCTACCTTTATCTTGAGTTCTGTGAGACTCTATAGAAGTTCCATCTTTGCTTCTTCATCCTCTTGAATTTGATCCTTCAAACTTGAGTTCTTCTTTCTAACCTTTTCCAAGTTCTTGAGAGCAGCAAAGAATTCCTCTTTTATGTCGATCATGGTCTCTTCTTCATTCTCTGAAGTCATGTGTGTTCCTGATGGATCTTCCTCCAAGTTGTTAGTCTTTTCACGGAGAGACCCACTCTGATACCAATTGAAGAACATGAGCTTATACTGAGAGGGGGTGAACAGTATAAGATAAAACTTTTTGCCTTTCAATCCATATGATAACATCAATAATATTAAAGTAGTAAGCATTACACAAAGCATCACACACATGAGAGACATGATTTAACGTGGTTCACCCAATGTGGGCTACTCCATGGAGAAAATATTCCTTATAAATTTTCTCAATAAATTCTCTTGGGAATCCTTCCCTATTACAATGTTTATGGACCTCTATCCAAAGGAGACACCAATCCCCTAATCAAGTTCATGGATCTCTATCCATAGGAGAACTCCTTCTCCTATGCTCTGGCTGGTGATCTTCTAGAAGACTACTGCCTCCACTACACTAGCTTGTGGATCTCTCTCCATAGAAGACCTTTATCCTCACTCAAGACCTATCCCTCACCCTGGCTAATGGATCTCTATCCACTAGAGACTACTATCCTCTACTCTATCACCTCCAAAGCTTACTCTCACTCTACTCAATCTCTATCTCAAATCTACACTAAACACTATCCTCGGTCTAGCACAAATCTGCTCACAAATTTATCTCTACTCTAGCACAAATATACTCTCAAATCTACACCAAAATCTATCCTCAAATATATCTCTACTCTAGCATAAATCTACTCTCAAATCTACACCAAAATCTATCCTCAAATATTCTCAAATCTATCCTCAAATCTATCCTCAAGCCTTAACATAAAGCTTGATCAAATCACAAATCAAATCTTCTCATATTTACCCCAAACCTTAACACAAGGCTTGAACAAATCAATCAATCAACTCTACTCTCAAGTCTTCACAAAGACTTACCTCAAATCTATCCTTAAACTTTCACAAAAACTCATTCAACAATTTCAAAACTTGCATACAAAACACAACTTAATTATCTTTCAGAAAACCTCTTCAACACACAGACAAGTTTCACTCAGAATCTTGTTTAACCACAGAAACATATAGAGAATGATCAAAGACTCAATATGTTTCACACTCACAAAACACTCAATCACTTTCAAACTCTCTTTCAAATCAATTCAAAAATAAAGTATAATTTGTTTCACAAAACTTGAACTATCACTCCAATGCTTTCAATCAATAATGCTCAACCAACTTCACTCAAACATTCACTTCAAACCTTGACTCAAATAATTTCCAATCTCACATAAAAATGATACTTATGTTCTTTCAAACATCCACAAATCATGCACATGAAAACTCACTCAAACATTTCCAACAATGCTTATCAAACAATCCTTTTCACTCCAACTTTGCATTTCACAACATTCAATCCAACAATATTTCACTCATAAGGAAGATGTGCCCATACATTTTGTTTTGATGGAGATATGTCTTCAAAACCTGTCTTAATCACAATCAAATCCTCTTTACCAATTTCAAGGTTAGATAGCAACAACCTATCTCAAAATCTCCACACAAATATTTTCCAATAATTATTTCATCATACAAAAATATCAAGTCTCAAGTACACCTTATAATCTCCAAACTTCTCAAAATAATATAAAAAAAAAAAAATCAAATTCCTTTGAAACACTTATAAACCCAAACTTAATATTCAATACATAAAAATCAAATTCCTTTGTTAACACCTTATAACTCCAATCTTCACAAAATAACATTCAACAAATAAAAATTAAATTCCTTTGTTAACACCTTATAACTCCAATTCCTTATTTCTAATAAAAAATAAAATATTTTAATCAACCTTATGACTCCCACCTTTGCAAAAATAATCACGTGGCCTCTAGCGCCTTCCAAAACCTTGGCAGAAAATTAAAATCAAAGCGCTTACCTTATAAATGTTGGCCCACGTCTTCAACAAAAATATTTTACCCTTTATGACTGCACCCAAACTTGAACTCGTTTTGGGATTAATCAAAAACCTTACTATGTGTCAAAATGAAGGGGATGAGAATCGAACCCTTGACTTGCTCTACGTGAACGTCTTAACCAGCCTCGACCACCGTCTGCGCTACCTAGCACTTTGGGATTGATTTGGCACTCCACACGAATTTAATGCAAAGTTTGCCTCCTTAAACTTTAAAACATGTGAATCCTCTTCTTCCCTCTCAATGCAATGCATGATTAATTTTTTCTCTTTGGCATACGAAAATTGCATTGGATGATTTAAATGAAAATCATTGCCCCCTTTTATACATTGTTCTTTGCACTCCAACACGTCGGCTTAGTGAATTCAAATTTAAATTTAAACCTTTTGGCGCCTTATGATTTATTTAAATTAAAATTTTAACCATAGGTTAAAATATTTTAATTTAAATAAATTAAATAATAACCTTTAAAATCTGCTCAATGGGTCTTTTCAAGGATTTATTTTTTAATGATTCCTTGGACCTCATTTTTCTTCACCTCAACCTTTTGCCCAAAATATTATAATATTAAATATTATAATATTATTATTTCTTTTTAAACCTGCTTCTCCTTCCTTGGGTCTTCAATATTTTAGGCCTCTTTAGGCATATAATATTTAAAATAAATATTATATCCTTTTTTTTTTAACCACTTCCTTGCCTTTTGGAAAAACAACCTTATGACATTAATGATGACGAAACTAGACATCAAACCTCTTGACATCAATGACAACAAAACTTGCTCAAATTTCCAACATTCTTGAAGGCCCTAGAGTTTCTTTCTTTGTATATGCACTACCAAAAATATGGTAGAGCAAAGGACCAAAAGGATTAGAGGTGAGGTGATAGGAAAGGGTAATTCCACTGATCCACACAAGTGGTTAACTCTCTAGGGAAGACCTAATCGATACCCACATAGCTCAGCAACATGCTTAGCACCTCCCATGAAAAAGTGCATGTGGAGAAGAGGTGCTTAGGAGTTTATTCTGCCATACCACACAAAAAGCACCTATTAGGTACAAGTAAACCTCTTTTCTGAAGATTGTCCAAGGTCAAGCACTTTTCTTGAACCACTAGACAAAAGAAAATATTAACATTTGGCATAATGTCTTTCTTCCACACATATCAAATAGGAAACCAAGGCTCATCATGAGCATCTAACAAGGCATAAGTTGATTTAATAGAGAAATAACCATCATTCTCAAAATCCCAAATCAACTTATCCTGCTTATTATCGAAAGGTAAAATGATCCACTTCAAAATATTGTGAAGGTCTTTACAGATAACATCTTCCTCCAACAACAAACTAGGGAACTCAAGGGGCTTCCAACACTTTTTACCATCCACCACCTCAATAAAATCATTGAACTTTGACCCAAAGACCTGTCTCAAAATAGGCTGTCTCAAAATAGGCTCAACCTGCATGAAATTTGGATAGCAATTTAGGGGCCTATCAGCTGCCCATTTATCATTCCAAAAATTAATATTTTGGTTATTTCCTAGAAGCCAATGCCCCCAACACAATATCCATATGACTTTTGACAATGCTTCTCCAAAATGCAGAGCCCTGTGATGGATTGTGATCAGATAGGATGAAATCCTCGTTGTTTAAATATTTGGCTTTCAGAAGTTGAACCCAATTCACATTTTCATTTTGCACTAATCTCCATCCCTATTTGGCAAGAAGTGCTTGATTCATAATTTTCATTCTTCTTAGCCCTAAACCTCCCTGCTCTTTCTTGCTGCAAACTTGGTCCCAAGTGACCAGAGAGAATTTCTTCTTATCTTGTGATCCAAACCAGAGAAATGAACATTGAATTTGCTCAAGTTTCTGAAGAATTTTCCTTGGCAGCCTAAAGAGGGAAAGGAAATAGACCGACATGCTTTGAAGAATGGATTTTACTTGCATAGCTTTACCAGCTTGGCTCAAGAGCAATGTTTTTCTGTAAGTAAAAAAAAATGTCATATTTTACGAAGGCCATATTTTTTTTTAGCAATCATTTTTAAAAGATGGTTGTACCATTGTATAGATATTTTTTAATACTACAAAAATGAGTGCTCATTTGTTAAACTCTATTGAGTATTGAGAAATTTATGATTATTTGAAGTTGGGTTATTTATGTTGTTTTTTGGCAGTACGAATGTTTTTTCAAAAACAAAAAAATTGTATTAAATTTTTTAACAATCATTTTTAGAATATTTTTGCACCAAAATATAGATTATTCTCATTACTATAAAAAAAAACATTCTCACCCTATTAAAATAGTTACAACTGTTTTGAAGTTGAGTTGTTGAGGCTGTTGTTTTGGGCTGGGCGAATTTTTTTAGAGACTCCATAGTCCCAAGCATTTCATCTGTTTTGTTGAGCAAAGACGCATACCCACTCTTTTCTTCTTTCTCTGTTCGCTGCAATTAGCTTGTCTTGCAAAGATGTCTTCTGACTGTGGCAACTGCGATTGTGCCGACAAAAGCCACTGCACGTACGTATATCTCTTCTTTTCCATCTCCTTCCATTTATCTCAATTATTTTGCTAATATCGCCATAGGTAGTTTGGTGTTTTCTTTGAATTAATAAGCTGTTGTTGATGTTTTGTGATAGCCTCACAGTAAGAAACGACCTTCCTGGTGGAAGGAGTCGTGGAAACCAGCTATGGAATGAGGTGGGTTTGTTAAAGGGTTTTTGTAAGCTTTTGTGTTAAACTAAAACTATAAACTGAGTGTGAAAAATGAGTTAATTGTGCAGGGAGATGGAATATTCGGAGGCGACAATGAAGGGAGAGAATGACTGCAAATGCGGACCAGGATGCACATGCAGTAGCTGCCCCTGTCACAAGTGATGAACAAATGAATGAAGGCTTCCTTTATTAATAAATAAATAAAATATCTGTGATAGCTACTGCAGGGTCTATCGTAAGAGGCTATCGCTATGATTTAGCGAGTCACTACACATACTCCGTTTATATTAGCTACGAGCGTGTATTTCTCAATGAAATAGCAAGTTTATTAAATTAACTCGTTGTCCTTGTTTTTGTGTCTGTAAATTCGTTCTAAAATCGCATCATGCGTGTGATCTTTGTATCAGTAAAATTTGTGTAGAATCTTCTCCCTAATGGTGGATTTCTCCACTATTATTCTCACTTTATATATTTATATAAATGGGGTACAAAGCTTTGCAGTATCTCTGCTTGCATCCTTAATCTATAAAATAGGCAGTCGGCAGTTCGTTACCTGGTTGTGGATATAATATATCGATTACAACGTTAAATCTCCCTGCCGTGCTTAACGATAAGACAAAATGTCAGCGATATCACTTTAATAAAAATGTTATTTTTTTATTATTTAAATAATAATTAAAATAAAATAATTTTTTTTAGTAAATAAAAAGTTTTGGAAGGATCCAAATCTTGATATATAAGAAAATGCCAGGAAAATGACAATATACATCAACAAAAAAGCAAACCATACAGCCTCAGGCATCCTTCTGTAAACAACACGGAACAAAGGAGTAAACAGAACTGCAGACTTAACAAAATCAAACACATAAGACAGACCCAAAGAGCAAGACAAACCAATGAACCACAAAACAAGAGGCCCAACACGAAGAGAAGCCCCGAAATCACAAAAGAAACGAGAAACCATGAACCAGAACAATACAGTTAATTCTTGGTTCTGTTGGGCCCCGCGTCATTCTCCTCCTTATGCTCGGTCTTTTCCCAAAAATCCAAACCCATGAAGGCAAGAATTTCCTGCGCGCAGGAAATCGAAAATACCATATTTTCAATTAGGTTTAGAAAACCACCCAGGTGTTGTAGGTGAGTTGGAGAGGAGAGGGCAATCCTCCAAGGAAGGTCCCAGGTTCGAATCTCCACCCTACCAAAAAGCTGAATTGGGTACCCAAAATCTAATTGATAATGTTGGTGCGGGCAGGGCTGGGTGCAATCCCCTGTTCGTGGTTTCTTAGACCAAGGCGGCCCTGCAAGGGGTTTTTTGCTTAAAAAAAAAAAAAAAAAGGGTCTTATGGATCTTTTAGGTGTGCTCAGTGTGAAAAGGAGTTGAAAAAATCATATATTCTTTATCTTCTATTTCAACATCTTTTTGTTTTCATCATTGAACTTATTGTTGGTCTAAATTCAATCTAGTCTATGGATAGACAATGTGCCCTAGATTTTTGCCAACAGTTTGATTGGATGAAATGATATTTCTCTCGATTTCAACCTTCAAATAATGTCGGTTTCTTAAAATATTTGTGAAATGAAAAACGGGTTAAAGCTTAAAGGTAAAGGGATAGAAGGAGTAGGACAAGATAAAGGTTTAGAGAAATATAATAAAGATGGACGAGATATAGTGTAACAATATTGGACATTATTATATAACAATTGGTAATAATTAATTTATATGATACTTAACAGACTAGCCATTATCAGATGTAATTACAGATTTATTAAATTTTAATCATCTGCTCTAATCATTCCAAAGACTTAAATGAATAGCAATCCAACAATGATCCAAATAGAAAAATTTGCTTTAACAGAATAGAGAAAACATCTAAGTGTAACATAAATTTTTAGCTTTTGAGGATGTATATTGAACGAAATGCAACCACAAGATGTGAAATAAGTAAGCTATGATAACTATATGATAATGACACTATAATATGCAGGAAAATAGTCAAATAAACTTTTGCAATAACTCTGTAATATGTCTTTAATGAAAGCTCACAAAAATAGTACAATGCAATATAATGGAGAACTTTAACACTCCATAATTTTTAATGAAGAACTACATTGTACTTACTCACTACTATAAACTAACTCTTTATAGTAGCATTGTCTCTCTCACTCACTCTATCTATTTTACTCTCTAGTTCACTTGCTCTCATACTTGCAAGGCCTATATATAGGAATATATGTTCCTTGGCATTTACCCATGACTCTTTATCTACCTATCTTATGACTCATGTACATGTGGACTTCATGCATATTTACATCATTGCACATTCTAACACTTGAGCATTTATTACTTGCCAGAAGTAACTACTCAACCCTTACTCTAAAGTAAATTTATACTCTAGTTATGTACCCAAAGTGGTACATTGACATGTACCAAATAATGTAATATACTCGAACACCCCCTGTATTACATTATTTAGGTATTGAAGACTTTAGTATTCAATATGGATCTTCATCTTTCTGATGTTCTCCATCTTGATCTAGTCCTTTGTATTATCTTTAGTTTATATTGCATTGTATCCCTCCTTGATCTAGTTCATTTACTTCTTCTTCTTATTCTTTATTGTTGTCTTTGGATCCAGTTTCTACACTTTCATAAGTGGGCGTACTATCATGTGATTCTTGCAAAAGTATTTCTTCTTTTCTTTTGTCTTTCTTAATACTATTCTTCTTGTGTACAAAGGCTTATGAATAAACACTTAAGGCGTCATGATAAGATCTTGAGTTAGTAGAATTTGAAGTATCAATACTACATGAGGATTAAAATACCTTTTCTAAGAGGGATTCATCCATTATTGTTTTCTCTTTAAGTAATTCAATCAATTATTTTTGTTCTACATTCTCATCTTTGTAGAATTTGAATGTAAGTAATGCCATGTATAATATGCTACCAATGTCTAAAGTAATTTGAATATCACTAT
Source organism: Wollemia nobilis (assembly GCA_028583015.1). Taxonomy (NCBI): domain Eukaryota; kingdom Viridiplantae; phylum Streptophyta; class Pinopsida; order Araucariales; family Araucariaceae; genus Wollemia; species Wollemia nobilis. The sequence continues at coordinate 6,705,304 of JAQPPZ010016856.1, forward strand.
TTTCATTATCAATTGCTTTAGTGAGTTGAGCATGGAAATAATATTCCAGGGTTTCAAAGTTTTCTTCTACAGTTTCACTATGAATCACTTTCGAAGTAACATCTAATTTTCCTTCAAACTTTATAAGTAAATTTTGTATTCCAATTTTTATAGCACTTACCATTTCCCTTCTAATGGTGTTGTTCATATCATTGTTCCCTGTATTCTTTGAAGTTGACATCTTTCTTCCTCCTTAGTTTTAATAGACTATTGTCACTTGAAGACCTTATATCTCTCTATCTGAATTCTGGGTTGAATCAAATCTTGTAGTGTATGATTAATCAATAGAATTATTTTCTCTTGAGAATATTTTTGATAGAACCTTTGAAGTAGTCTACCTTATGTCTCCCTAGTTTAGAGTGTATGCTCAACCTTGCTAAGAACTTTTCAATTTTACAAGTTTTGTAAAATGTCTTCTATCTAGCAAGTGTTTAATTATATTATGAACCTTGATAGTATGCTTAGCTTTCCTAATTTGAGTTGAATTCTTTTTGTCTCCCTAATGTTCAACTTCACTTTCTTGCCTTATGTCTCCCTAATAACTGGTAAGTAGAAAGCTAAATATAAATGGTGATGCACCTTCAAGTTTTACTAAGGTTCTTTTCCTTCAAGACCTTTTAGTTGGATTAACGTAAAATATAATTTCCAACTTTCAAGCAATTATAGTTTTGCTTCTTTAATCCTTCAATTTTCCATGGTTCAATTTTCTAAATTCCAAGTAACTAAAGTATGGTGTAGTATTCCTTATAACTCCCTAATTTGGAATTTTAGAAAGTAATAATATTTGCAAACTAGTATTTCAATCTTTCCAATGTTGAAAACCTTATATCTCCTTAATTAATTATTTTCAAACATTTTAATGTTTGAATCTCATGCAATTTGATAATCATTTTTAAGATATACTCCCTTTGTTAAAATTGCCTTTTAACTCTCTAAGGTTGATATTTTAATGCATTAATAAATAATTTTCAACCTTCTATTAAGCACCTTATAACTCCCTAAACTTAAGGAAAGCAAATATTAAATAATATAAGTCTTTTACCTTCCTTGCAATGTGGAATATACGTGTTGATTGGTCTATGGTGTGACTCTTCAATCCAAGCGTTGTATTTCCTGGTCTTCTATGTATGGCAGAGATCATTTAATGCTCATGGGTACCTTCTTCTCCATCTTAATTGCACTTTGAATTTACACTTAATGTTTGGTTGTGTGCTTCCAAAATATTTATGCTTCTCTTCAACTTGGGCACTTTAATAGGACCTTTGTCCCTTTGATGCTTTGTCCATGTGGTGCATATGTTACTCAGGTGGAAAGTGGTGGTTATGGTCTTGATGAGTGTTAGTTTAGGTGCCTTCAATGCTCATGTCTTCCTTGAATTATGTGCAATGATTAATATGCCTTCCAACCTTTGAAATATACCTTCAACATTTCAAGATAAGTGTTAATTCTATTATGGGTACTTTAGAAAGAATGTGAGACGCCTTCTTTTGTTGTGCCAAGTGGCACAAGATGCCTTGGATCGAGTTTGCAAGTGGCACTCCTTTATCTTGCATGTAAGGATACCTTCAACATATTTTATTCCCTGTATACTTCTTGCCAATGAATGCACTATGGGTCTTGTCTTCAATACTTTCTCTTAGGTGAATGGTGATGCTATTCTCCCATGAAGTTGGCTCCAGCTATGGTGGTTCTATGGCACTCCAATACTGCCCTATTTGATGATAATTATTCTTAGTTGGTGGTTCATCTATTGCTTGGGTAATACACCTTTGTTTTTTGTTAGAGCTTGCAATGTGTTATCCTTATTGCTTTACATAGATTTGCATTGGATGTAATGTTGCCTTACATAGGTTCTTTATGTTGCAAGTTATACTATTGTAGGTACTGGATTTTGGTATCTTTAGACACCTTGAAACTCGACTATTTGATCCCTTCAGTGGCTCTCTTCCTTCACTAGAAGTTTGCTCTACAAACTTGGTGATATGGCCACTTTGTAGATATAGAATGCTTGTTGTTTTAGTATCTTTGAGACACTCTATATTTTATCCTCTTTTGTTACGTAGGACAAGAGAGATATGGTGCAATAATGTAATGCAAATAGTTAGAATAAAATACCCTAACTTGCATCAAATTTTTGAAGTCTTTAAATCTCCTTTGAGAGCAAATAATGATATAATGTTGCCCTCCTTACTAGATAAATCTCTCCAATAATTTCTTTGCTTGGTTAACTTTGTAATAATGAATCCAAGCCTTTAATCATGCAACTAATATGCCTTTTGAAAGGTTTAACTTTGTACTAATTTTCACCTTAACTTGAATACTTAATGCACCTTAAATAACTAGTATGATGCAATAGTAATCTCTCCTTATTGCTCCTTTAAATGAACTCTTAATCTATGCAACCTTCACTTAAGAGTAATGTCTTCTTTATTTTTAGTAAAATATAGGATGTTGATATTTTTTCTCTCTTGAAATATATATAAATCTTATTTTTGATGTGCAGGTTTTAACCTTATAAGAAACTATATTGTACACTCCCTTGAAGACTTAAATATGCAACCTTCCCCTTGCAACTTTTAAACTCTACTATGGTGCTTAACAAAACTTAATAATGAACTGAATAAGTAATGTTCAACTAATGAACCTTTTTGCACCAAATTTGCTTACCTTAATGACCTCTGAAGATGATGAATATCTTGGTGATTTGAATCACCTAATTACTACCTTGTAATGGATGAAATTATAGCTCTTCCTTGCTGTCCAAAACAAATCTTTAACTCACCTATTTGTAGCTTTAAAACTCCTCTAACTTGTTTCCTGACAGTGTAATTTGGTGGATTTAATTATCCTTCACAATGCTCTCTTGAATTTGAAACTTATAAAATATTAATGCTACCCAAATTGATACTTTTTTCCTATCTTAAAATTTGAATTTTTTAGATTGCAAAGCAGTTAATTTCTCCTCTGATGTGTTGACCTTCACTCTCACAAATTTGATAGAAAACTCCTCCAAATCAAAGCTGATTCCTTCAAGAAACCTTTACTTTTTTGTTGTAAAACCAAAAATATCCTTCAATGGCAATCTCCAAATATATCAAATTTACTAGATTCTTCTAACTTCTTTCTCCTCTTATCAAGAATAATAATGTCTTGAGGTCTTCACTATTCAACTCCAAAATTTGGCCAACTCCTTGCCAAATATTTCTTCTCCTGGGCTTGTTGTTGGATGGCGATAAGTGTCCCCAAAAATTCCTTTATCAAGAAATTCTTCTTGCTAGTAAATTTCTCCAATGAGTTCTCTTGAACTCTTCTCCAATGGCATTCTTTGAATCTCCTTCAATGGCCTTCACTTTTCTCTCCTCCACTTGAGATCTCTTATCTAAGGTCTTAGACTTTGCAGCTTCTTAATTCTTCTTAATGAGATATTTTATTCAATATTCAACTATGGAAGTTTTGTAATGAGATCTCCTCACGGATCTATGAAATCTGCTGCTTCTGAAATCTAGAATAGGACCTTTGCTAGTCCTTCTCTATCGTTAATATTCCAAAATTGGAAGTTCTTAAATGGGACCTCTTGTGGGTCTCTTCATCTTCTTGAGCTACTTTCTTCTTCTCCTTCAATCTACAATATATAGTCTTCAATCTTCAATCGAGATCACCAACCTCCACTCTTCTCCTGGACTCTTTTCTAGAGTCTCTTCTTCCTTCAATATGCAATAAGGCTCCTTTGGCATTTTTTTCTCTCTTCTACAATCTACAAGTCTGCAACTCTTGCAATGGGAAATTTTCCATAAGGCCTCCAAATCTTCAATCTCCAACTTGTTGCTTCAGGTACTAGATTGATTCCAAAGAAGATATTCTTCCTAGCTCTTTGTAGGAAGCTTTCCAACTTTCTTTGAATCTCCTTTTTCTACAAAAAAGTATTAGAAACTAGAATGCTAAATATTTAACTCTAGAGATTAATGAATATTCACTAGGTGATTTTTCAAACTAGTGGAATCAATGTTGAGTCCTAGTCTTCATGAGTTTTTCTGCAACTCTATGGAAAGAATCTAGCCAAATGTATTTTGATAAATTATGAAAATGATATTTTTGATATCCTCTCAATATCACTTGTGGCTCTCCCTATTTCCTATAGATCTATCATGTGCTTTAATACCATTGTTAGCTTTTGAGGATGTATACTGAAGGAAATGCAACCACAAGACGTGAAATAAATAAACTATGATAACCATATGATAATGACACTATAATATGCAATAAAATAATGAGATAAACTTTTACAATAACTTAGCAATATACCATTAGTGAAAGCTCATGAAAATAGTACAATACAATATAATAGAGGACTTGAACACTCTATAATTTTTAATGAAGAACTACATTGTACCTAATCACTACTATAAACTAATTCTCTATAGTAATATTTTCTCTCACTCACTCTATCTATTTTACTCTCTAGTTCACTTGCTCTCATACTCGTGTTGGCAATCGAACCGACCAGGAAAAGTATAGAAACATAGAAAAAGTATAGAGAAGATAGGAAACCATGCAATGCATTGCATACAGTTTTTTAGAAGAGACATTTTGTGGAAGCGTGATAATATAACAAAACTTTAACCATTTTTATGGGACAAAGAGAAGTTTTACAATGAATGATTCCAAACTGTATACAAATTATAAAATAGTAACTATGTGATAAAATTGGCAACAACTCTCAAGGCCTATATATAGGAAGATATGTTCCTTGACCTTTACTCTACCCATGACTCTTCATCTACCTATCCTATGACTCATGTACATGTGTATTTCATGCACATTTACATCATTGCACATTCTATCACTTGTGCATTTATTACTTGCTTGAAGTAACTACTCAAACCTTACTCTAAAGTAAACTCCTACTCTAGTTATGTATCCAAGGTGGTACATTGGCATGTACCAAATAATGTAATATACTCTACCATAAATGACTTAAAGCAAAGATGAAGTCATAAAAACCTATAATTACATAGCAATAGAGACCAAATAACTATTACTTTTTATTGATTGTTAGCAATATTACACAACAAATATCTAGTCAACTACAAAGCCGACCCCTCAAATAGAGGTGTGATGGCTTATTTATAAACTATATTTTGAAGCTTGCAATAAAATATTTACATTTAGTTACAATATTATTATAGTAACATCCTGACAAAGAAGATTAAGATGCTAAGGTGGTTGCTTTAAATCTTATTTTGTGTTTGAATTTGAATTTTTGTATAATATGCTCCATTTATCTCCAACCACCCTTTGAAAGTGGTTGAACTATTACAAATGATTCACTAGAGCTATCACTTTTGTGCCTCGACATCGTTAAATAGAATAGTTGGAAAGCACTATGGTGGTCATAGGTCTAAAAAAGATGTTTTGTGAGATTCTACCTTGAAATTAGGCTCTTCATTTTGCTCATAGAGCTTCCTATAACAAAACTATAGCTTGTGATTTCTTTATTGACATCACTTCAAGATGGACTTCAACTTTGTTCATTCCAATTTTGTGCATTGAATTTCCTTGTGTGATATCATGTCTTTGCTTGGAGATACTGACATCATCATTAAAGGGCTCCCAAGTTTGTGCACTCCGTCCTCTTACATCCTAGCTTTGTGCAAGGGCCACTTCAATTTTATGCATCTTATTCCTTTTTGCTTGATCTCAAGATTTTATGTGGAGATACTTACACAAACACCAAGAGAGGTCTACCCTTGTTCCTTCCTATTTCATTCATCATGGCTTTGTGCAGTTGACCTTCGACACCTTTAATTGCATAACTTTGAGATCCTTTTATTTCCACTAACGTCACTTGCAAAGATGACCCGACTTTATTCATCCTAGTTTTATTCATCTTTCCCTCTTGCACAATCCTAGGATTTGGTTTAGGTATTTTGACATCATTGCTAAAGAACGCTTGGATTTTTTTATTATGTACCTTTGCATGCTCTAGCTTTGAGCATCCTAGTTTTGTTCATTATGCACATTTTTGGGCTATTGCAATGTCATCCTAACATCTTAGGTAAAGGGGGCCTAGTTTTATTCATCATGGTTTTACATAACCTTTCAAATATTTAAAGCACTTAGTCAATATTTTAAATAAAAAAGGGCTTGACTCCTTACTTTGCAAATGAGGTCATAAATTTTATCTACACCCTTGGTGCCTTCTAGGGAATTTTTACCCATAGAAATTAAGAACTCAAAATGCCTGATTCCATTGGGTACAGATTCAAAGGAATTGTGAAATGAAATGTGAATGGAATTAGTATGATAGAAAGTTATTTTATAAATGAGATATGTTATGAGTGGATGATTTATGATGAATTGTAAATATTACATTGAATCTTGCAATGTAATATTTACAATTAGTTACAAAAAACTGTTACAAAGATAGCTTGGCAAAAAATTCTAGAAGTCGATGTGGTCATCTTAGATCTCATTTTGCATATGAATTTGAATTCTTATAGAATTTTCTCCATTAATTTATAACTATTTCTTTCAAGTGGCTTAAACCATTTCAACAATTTTTTATGGTTGTCGTTGTAATGCTTATGTGGGACTTGATCTTCCAGCAAGGAAGCACTAAAGAAGTTATTGAGTCTTCTTATGGCTACTATGGATTTGTGCAATGCTATTATGGATTTATGCACCTTGCACAAAGTCAGGATTGGAGGTTGAGGTGCTGACATCATGAATTAGGAATTTTTTGTCTTATCTATTCTGATTTCATGCAATGAATTAAAATATTTTGCTTGCACATTCTTGGATTCCTCATGTTAGTGCTTACATCATTGTTGAGGTAATTATAGCTTTGTGTAGCTTGGTTTCATGCATCATGGCTTCATGTAGTCAGCCTTCCATGCATCTTTTTATCTTTTTCTGATGTCAACAATCATAGTTGTATGCATTGATTCTTACACATTCTTGAGGTAGCGTGATGTCATGCTAATGTTATTGCCAGAAGGGACCTAATTTTGTGCAAGCATTACCTTAGACTTTAACTTTGAAGATCTCATTTCCATGCATTAATTTTGCATAGAACCAAAGATTTGGTATGACTATATTTATTTCACCACAAAAAATAGTTTTATTTCATGCTTCGAGGCTTTATGCTTCATGGTTTCATGCAACCTTGAATCCATATAAGCACTCAACCAATTTTACAAAAAAATAAAGAGCTCTATTTATTAACTTCAAATGAGGTTATGATTTTGACCTAAATTCTTGGTGCCTCTTATGATTTTTTGCTTGTAGAAAAACACAAACCTAGATAGCCTTATTTTGTGATTACAAACTTGCAAATAAAAGGAGTTGAAGGAGCAAGAAGATAAGTTGACAAAAATTGAAAAGGAAAAAATGGTATTATGGGTGGTATTTATTGCAAGAAGCAAGAAAGGTAGAGATATTTGAAGTGGAAGGACTAGAGATGATGAAGAGATATATGGGTATATGGAAGGAGTGGCACAGAGGAGTATTAATTGAAGAAAATAAATAGTGACACTATTATATGTGGTATTTACTACAAGAGGAAAGAAAGACAAGGATCATAGAAATTGGGAAATCTAGAGTTGATGGTGCAATATACATGTGGACAGGAGGAGGAAAATTCATTGTGATTCATAGAATACCCTTCTTATATAGACGCAAAAATGTATCATGGGTTTTGCCTTATTGGTCAAGCTAAGGTGATCCTCTTTTTCTATGCCTATCTTGCTACTTTCTTCCAAAAAAAAGACTTCTAAACACCATTGTTGCTTTATTGATTGTTCCTCTACTGTAGCCATGAAGTCTACTTTCCAACATCTTATTATGTGTGTCATTGTGCTACTTTATTGACTATTTACCTTACTTGTAAAAGTTATATTCAATTTTTTTATTTACTTGTCAACTATTTACAAAAACATGTGGCATGTTTTCCCACACCTGGTAGAAGTACCTTCTTGTAATTTATCCTAGGAATCTACAATGTCCTGACCATATGGTACCAAATTTGATATTCTTTTCTTGATATATTCTTAGAAACTCGCAAATGTCATCTGGTATTTATGGATGCAAATACTTAGATAATTCTTCTAAACAAATCCAATAGCTAGGATCCATGTTTCTAATCATTGGTCCTCTAAATATCACTTGTATATCAACAATGATTTATTCCATAAAATATTTATACCAAACAATGAAGGTATATCAACAATCACTATATCTTGTACCACCATAATATCTAGGCATCCATATATCATCATTAAAAAAAAATACAGCTACTTTTATGGATTTCCCTCTGAATTGAAACCACTTGGGATCCATTTGATTGAAGGTTAACCCCATGCTCTCACAAAATTCTTGAGGCATAATTATAATTTTGGATTCTAAATTAACCATACAATTATGTAGTATGTATACCTCCAAGTAAAGAGATAAATAAAAAGGGATAGGCTAGCCATTTTCCATACCTAATAATGATCTCTTTCTCTTTGAGCTCCATGAATTGTCAATTTTTTTTTTTTTTTAAGAGATAATTATACTAAATCCACTCCTTCATTTTCCAATAAATATCTCCTCATGTATCTGATAGACTTTGTAGTATCAACATCCATTTCTCCTATAATATCTTGTGTTGGAATCGATGCTTTGAATAAGCCTTGAAACTAGCTTATGGTTTCAATCCTCTATGTAGCTAGGAAATAAAACCTTTTATAGAGGTTGATCCTTTGTTGACTTGAGGTTATGCATTTGAGTCTGATGTTTGAGAATTTGACTGTGTATCTCTCCCTCCACTTTATACAACCAAATTCCAAGTATGATCAGGACTATATACCACTTCTTGTTGGTTCTTAGTAGGATCCATTCCCTCTGAACATGTTCATTCTAGACTTATTGTAAAATCCACCACATTTTCCATAATTATAAATTCTTGTAGATGTACATGACACATACATATTCTATCAGCACAAACCTCACTAAAAAGTTAAATTTTGCATGTAATCGGGATTCTGGTTTTCTCTTTCTTACTATCATTAAAATAGTGCTATATCTCATATTTTACATAACACACATATTGAGACCTTATCTTGGGTTGTGAGATTCACTCATCCATCCTTTTGATGTCTTCAATTAACTTCTGAATTAATACCTTCAATTCTTGTTATTCTTGGAGCTAATCTACCAATATAGTTGGAATGCAATTTTCTATGGGAGGATGGTATGGGTATGACCTAGACTCTTCATGATGATATGATACATTACATGAATTTATGGATGAATCATATAGGTATGGTGCTTCTAGGAAGAATTTCCCCTACTATGATGAGCATATTTTTTGCTAGTATGGCTTCTTGGAAAACTTGAGGGAACCTTTTCTCCTTAGACTATTGAATTAGAATATTTAGATTGGGATGGAAGGTATGAATGTAATAAATATATGCCTAGGCATGGGAGGGTTGAAAGGATTGAGGAATCCTCTTCCAAGTCCTTTTAAATCGAACATTAAAATTAGAAATGTTTCCATAGGGTATCCATTGGATAAAGGGAAAATGGGTAAGCAACAAGAATGGATCTTGAGGATTATCAAATATAGAAATAAATATCTAGCTAATTTAGAATAGGTACTAATGCTCTTATCATATAAGGAACTATACCATAACAATGTTTTTCCCTTGAAATATTGGACGAGTAGTCTAATATTTACATCTTCAAGGATAATATCATATATAGTAGCTAAAGAAGCTACATCTTGATAGTGCTCATAAGCATTTTTTAAGGAATTTTAGGACAATGTTTAGTATTTAATTAAATATTGAGATGTTAAGGGGATCGATATCATACTAGGTTGGGTAAAATTGATCATGATAATAGGGCCCAACCTATCTCTAGAAAATTCTAGGTCTAATCTTCAAGGGAGTCACTAGATGAATATACATTCTTTGCAAATGAGATCAAGACTAATCCTCAAATATTGAAATGTCAAGGAAAGTGGGATGAAATAATAAGATTCATCTCACAAAGCATTCTAAAAACTACTATACTATTGGACTAAAGGTTTAACTTTTTACTAATTTTCACCTTAACCTGAATACTTAATGCACCTTAAATAACTAGTATGATGCAATAGTAATCTCTCCTTATTGCTCCTTTAAATGAACTCTTAATCTATGCAACCTTCACTTAAGAGTAATGTCTTCTTTATTTTTAGTAAAATATAGGATGTTGATATTTTTTTTCTCTTGAAATATATCTAACTCTTATTTTTGATGTGCAGGTTTTAACCTTATAAGAAACTATCTTCTACACTCCCTTGAAGACTTAAATATGCAACCTTCTCCTTGCAACTTTTAAACTTTACTATGGTGCTTAAAAAAACCTAATAATGAACTGAATAATTAATGTTCACCTAATGAACCCTTTTGCACCAAAGTTGCTTACCTTAACGACCTATGAAGATGATGAATATCTTGGTGATTTGAATCACCTAATTACTACCTAGTAATGGATGAAATCGTAGCTCTTCCTTACTATCCAAAACAACTCTTTAACTCACGTATTTGCAGCTTTTAAACTCCTCTAACTTGTTGCCTAAAAGTGTAGTTTGGTGGCTTTAATTCCCCTTCACAATTATCTCTTGAAATTTGAAACTTCGCAACTAGTAATGCTACCCAAATTGATACTTTTTTCCTATCTTCAAATTGGAATTTTTTAGATTGCAAAGAAGTTAATTTCTCCTCTGAAGTGTTGACCTTCACTCTCACAAATTTGGTAGAAAACTCCTCCAAATAGGAGTTGATTCCTTTAATAAACCTTCACTTTTATATTGTAAAACCAACAATCTTCTTTCTACAAAATAGCCTTCAATGGCAATCTCCAAATATATCAAATTTACTAGCTTCTTCTAACTCCTTTCTCCTTCTTTCTCATTTTCGAATTCTAACTTCAAACTTGGCCTATCTAGTGGTATTCTTATCAAGAATATGAATGTCTTGAGGTCTTCACTATTCAACTCCAAAATTTGGCCAACTCCTTGCAAAATCTTTCTTCTCTTGGTCTTGTTGTCAGATGGCGTTAATTGTCCCCAAAAACTCCTTTATCAAGAACTTCTCCTTGCTAGTAAATTTCTCCAATGAGTTCTCTTGAACTCTTCTCCAATGGCCTTCTTTGAATCTCCTTCAATGGCCTTCACTTTCTTTCTCCTCCACTTGAGACCTCTTCTCTAAGGTCTTAGACTTTGCAACTTCTTAAGTCTTCTCAATGAGACATTTTATTCAATGTTCAACTATGGAAGTTTTGTAATGAGATCTCCACACGGATCTATGAAATCTGTTGCTTCTGAAATCGAGAATAGGACCTTTTCTAGTTCTTATCTATCTTTAATATTCCAAAACTTGAAGTTCTTCAATAGGACTTCTTGTGGGTCTCTTCAGCTTCTTGATCTACTTTCTTCTTCTCCTTCAATCTACAATCTATAGTCTTCAATCTTCAATTGAGATCACCAACCTCCAATCTTCTCTTGGACTCTTTTCTAGAGTCTCTTCTTCCTTCAATCTGCAATAAGGCTCCTTTGGCATTTTTCTCTCTTCTACAATCTACAAGTCTGTAACTCTTGCAATGGAACCATTTCCTTAAGGCCTCCAAATATTCAATCTCCAACTTGTTGCTTTAGGTACTGGATTGATTCCAAAGAAGATATTCTTCCTAGCTCTTTGTAGGAAGTTTTCCAACTTTCTTTGAATCTCCTTTTTCTACAACAAAGTATTAGAAACTGGAATGCTAAATATTTAACTCTAGATATTAATGAATATTCACTAGTTGATTTTTCAAACTAGTGGAATCAATGTTGAGTCCTAGTCTTCACGAGTTTTTCTGCAACTTTGTGGAAATACTCTAGCTAAATGTATTTTGATAAATTATGAAAATGAGATTTTTGATATCCTCTCAATATCACTTGTGGCTCTCCCTATTTCCTATAGATCTATCATGTGCTTTAATACCATTGTTAGATTTTGAGGATGTATATTGAAGTAAATGCAACAACAAGATGTGAAATAAATAAACTATGATAACTATATGATAATGGCACTATAATATGCAAGAAAATAATGAGATAAAATTTTGCAATAACTTAGCAATATACCATTAGTGAAAGCTCATGAAAATAGTACAATACAATATAATAGAGGACTTGAACACTCTAGAATTTTTAATGAAGAACTATATTGTACCTAATCACTAATATAAACTAACTCTCTATAGTAACATTTTCTCTCTCACTCACTCTATCTATTTTACGCTCTAGTTCACTTGCTCTCATACTCTCAAGGCCTATATATAGGAATATATGTTCCGTGATATCGCATGTACGAAGGTGGTGAGAGCGGCAATCCAAGATAGCTTCTGGTTCGACTAGAAGTACTCCATCATCAAAAAATTCAAGGAGAGTGGTTTGTGTCGTGATATGGGCTCCAACTGTGAGCTTAAGGCAAGATACATGAAATACGGGGTGAAGTTTGGAAGAGGGAGGAAGCTCAAGTTTGTAAGCAATGGTCCCAATACGTTGGAGAACTTTATACGGCCCGTAAAATTTGGGTGCTAAATTCTGAGAACATTTTTATTTAAGAGAGGATTGATGGTAATGTTGGAGACGTAAGAAAACCACATCACCCTCATGGAAACTACGTTCACTTCTATGTTGATCGGCTTGCTCCTTCATGCGATGTTGGGCAGTGTGTAGGTTCTCTTTTAGGATCCATAGTATGTCATCTCGAGTAGCGAGTTCCATTTCCACCGCATGGACTTTTGTAGTCCTTGGAATATAGGAAGTGAGGGATGGTGGTGTTTGGCCATATAATGCTTCATAAGGAGTCATTTTGATGGACGTATGGTATGAAGTGTTATACCACCATTCCACTAGTGAAAGCCACTTTACCCAATGGAGTGGTTGAGTAGAAACAAAAAATTGAAGGTATGTTTCCAAGCATTTATTTACAACTTTTGTTTGGCCATCGGTTTGAGGATGGTAAGCGGAGCTCATACGAAGTTGAGTACCTTGTAATTTGAAAAATTCCTTCCAAAAAGTGCTAGTGAAAGTTGGGTTGTGTTCACTAACAATTGTGGAGGGCATACCATGTAATTTAAAGATGTTATCTAGGAAGATGTGGGCTATAGTGCTAGCGGTATAAGGATGAGCCACGGGACAAAAATGGGCATATTTAGATAAGCGATCAACGACTACGAAAATGGTTGTTTTTCCTCCTGATTTTGGTAATCCTTCAATAAAGTCCATAGAAATATCTACCCATGTTTTTGTGGGTATAGGAAGAGGTTGAAGTAATCCTGGAATAGCAAGGGTCTCCCCCTTTTGTCTTTGGCAAACTTCACATTCTTTTACAAAAATTTTGATGTAATTTTTCATTCCTACCCAATAGAAGGAGGTAGTGGCTCTTTTATAGGTTTTTAAGAAACCAGAGTGGCCTGCAGTGGGTGAGGTATGTAACTCATGAAAAAGTTTTTCACGATAAGTTGAATTGGGGGTGAGGACCATCCTTCCTTTGTATCTTAATATATTGTCCTTCCAAGTGTATGGAGGTTTGCTACTAGGATTATGTTGAAGTTGTTGAATTAAGGCATGGATAGTAGGATCATTTATCCATTCTTCATGCACCTCATCTACCCATTTAGGAATAAGGGAGGAAAGAGCATGGACTTGAGGCATATCTTCAAATTTTCTAGAAAGTGCATCGACTGCCATGTTGTCCTTTCCCTTTTTATATGTAATTTCATAATCATAGCCAAGAAGTTTAGTAACCCACTTTTTTTGTTCCGGGGTATTAGTCCTTTGTTCCAAAAAATACTTCAAGCTATGATGGTCAGTGCGTATAATGAAATGTTGGCCAATAAGGTAAGGCCTCCAATGTTGAATAGCATGGACAATCGCCAACATCTCTTTTTCATACGTAGAGCGAGCTAGATTCTTAGGAGAAAATGCTTTTCTTATAAAAGCTAGAGGCCTTTCATCCCGCATGAGTACGGCTCCCATTCCTATTCCCAAAGCATCACTTTCAATGACGAATGGTTTAGAAAATTTGGGCATGGCTAGAACAAGGGTGGTACACATTGCAATTTTCAAGGTGATAAAGGCCTCATCCGCTTTAGATGACCATTTGAAAGCATTTTTCTTAAGTAATGTTGTTAGAGGGGCAATGATTTTACCATAATTTTGGACAAATTTTCTATAATATCCCGTTAGTCCAAGAAACCCACGTAGACCTTTTAAGGTTTTTGGAATAGGCCAATTTTTCACCTCCTCAATTTTGCAAGGATCTACCATAACTCCTTCCTTTGAGACAATATGCCCTAAGTATTCAATTTCTTGTTTTCCAAAGGAACACTTTGATCTTTTTGCATAAAGTTGATTTTCCTTCAAGATTTGTAATGCTTGTCTAACATGGTCCAAATGTTCTTCCCATGTTTTGCTATAAATCAAAATGTCATCAAAGAAAACTAATATAAATTTACGAAGGAAAGGGTGAAATACCTTATTCATTAGACTTTGAAAGGTAGAAGGAGCGTTGGTAAGGCCAAATGGCATCACCAAGAATTCGTAGTGCCCTTCGTGAGTGCGAAAGGCCATCTTAGGAATATCCTTTTCGTTGACTCGTATTTGGTGGTAGCCCGACCGTAAGTCTAACTTGGAAAAATAAGTTGCCCCATGGAGTTCATCTAATAGCTCGTCTATGACCGGAATAGGAAATTTATCCTTGATGGTCATTTTATTAAGCGCTCAAAAATCGACACATAAATGCCACGATCCATCCTTCTTTCTAACTAAAATAATTGGAGAGGAGTAAGGGCTTTTGCTAGGTCTAATGACTCCTGCCTTAAGAAGCTCTTGTACTAATTTCTCTATTTCGGTATTTTGGAGGTATGGATAATGATAAGGTCTAATATTAGGAGGTTGATGCCCTGGAAGTAGTGGAATAGTGTGATCGTGACTTCGTTGTGGAGGTAGTCCTTTTGGTTCATTGAATACCGCCTTATGGTGGTCTAAAATCTTTTGTAACTTTGGTGTCTCTTCTTCTTTGTGACTAGGTTGAATTGAAAATAATTGGGTGACCATTCCTTTGTTTCCTTTTTAGATAATTTTCTCCATTCTATGTGAGCTTACGATTTGGGAAGGTCCTGATTTTAGGCCTTTGATAATATAGGTTTGGTTCTTTGCTGTGAACTTCATCCATAGTTCATCAAATTCCCATTGGACTACGCCCAAGGTTCGTAACCATTGTACGCCTAGTACAATGTCGCAACCACCTAGGGGTAGGACGTACATGTCACCTTTCATGTTATAAACCCCCATAGTTAGTTTTATATTTCTGCATTTTCCTTTGCATGCAATTTTTCCATCGTTTCCAATCATCACTTCGAAGTTATTGCAAGGGTATATAAAACAATTTGCTTGCTTAGCCACCTTTGGATCGATAAAATTGTGCGTGCTACCAGAATCTAGGAGCACAGTAAGGTTTTGTTTCTTAAAATACCCTTTAACTCGCATTGTTTGAGGGGCAAAAAATCCGGCAAGGGCATTGAAGGAAACCTTTGGTGCATTTTCTTCATCACTTTCAAGTGTGTTGGATAATACCTCTACTTCGAGTTCAGGTTCCTCTTCGGTAGAATTCCCCCCATCTATGGCATCTAGAATATATAATTTTCATGAGGCACATTTATGATTTCTATCAAATTTCTCATCGCAATGGTAGCAAAGACCCTTAGCTTGTCTTTCCTTCATTTCCTCGAAACTCAGACGCTTAATTGGTAGAGCGGGGTTAATTTTGGGGGTTGTGTAGGAGTTTTGGGTTCTTCCATTTTGCATTGGTTTGGGGTTGGTATAAGTGTTTGATGGTTTCCCCAAGGTTGGTTTTGTGAACCGATTTTGTGCCTTGATTTTGTCTTTCGCTAATTTCGCCAAGCCGATGGTCTCTAACATGTTTGTAGGGTTATACATTTGCACCTCAATTCAAATTTCTTCTTTTAATCCATTGACAAAACATTCTTGAAAGAAGGCAGCATCTAATCCGGATGTTTGATTAGCTAGCCTTTCAAATTCTGCTTGGTATTCGCTTACCGAAGTGGTTTGGCATAATTTAGTGAGGGCCCCTGTAAAGCTTTGAAACTTGCTAGGGCCGAATCGCACTAATAGATTCTATGTAAAGGTTGACCACATTGGAGTGCCGTTAGTTTTCTCGAACCATTGGTACCATTGGATGGCATCGTTTTCCAAGTGGAAGGAGGCGATATGCACTTTTTGCATTTTTGGAATTTGATTTAGTGAGAAATATTGCTCTGCTTGGTAGATCCAGTTTGTAGGGTCTCCGCCTTCAAATTTTGGGAAGTCTAATTTGGTCATCCGTGGTAAAATGGAAGTTTGTGGACCTCCTAACATTGCTCGGTTTGATGACCCATTGTTGGTTGAATTTGAATGTGTTGTTGCCTGATTTTGACTGATAGCATCAAGTTTAACATCCATTGCAAATATTTTCTCGAAGAGTTCTCTTGTGTTATGGGCATTCTCCTCTCTTTCCTGTTTAACTTCTTCAGTGAGCCTTTCGTGTTTCTCATGAATGGAATCCAATGATCAGCAATTGCGGTTGGTGTAGATAACAATCAATATAACTTGGTACAAGGTGAGCAAGTGTAAAATTTGTTTAACAACTTTACAAGTTGTTTTAGCAACTTTTACAAAATTTGTCTATGCAAATTTTTCCAAAATATTAAAATTGGCAACTTTGTTTTCCAAGGTTTAGCAAGAATTAAAAAAAAAATGTTGCCTCCTTTTACCAAAATTTGGTGGGCAATGCCCTATCAAATTTTAAATTTGGTGCTCTCTATTAATTAACAGTAGCTTTTATAGATTAATATTGAACCGACATAGAATACGGAGCATGACATGGTAGAGGCATCAGGGTCGAGAGCGCACGGTAGGCGGGTAATGGCAGAAGCATCAGGATCGAGAGCACATAGCGATCGACAGGGCGGCAAGTGGGAAACACAAGGAGCAGGTAGACAAGGGTGATAGGTGGGGAGGTGGACTGATAGAGCATGACAGAGGTGCAGGGGCAGTAGGTGGGGAGGTAGACTGACAGAGCACGATAGAGGCGCAGGGGTGGCAGGCGGGAAACACGAGGAGCAGGTGGACAAGGGCGACAGGCGGGGAGGTAAATTCGGTATGAAAAGCAAGGGGAAGCAAGGTGCATTTGGCAGTGGTCCAGCCTGGGTGCCACGTGCTAGCATGGTGCCTAGGAAGCTCAACACTTTCAAAGGTGCCTAGCGGGGGTTAAAAACCCCACTTGCTCCTTCACAGGAGCAATGTGGGATAATTCCCTTACCTTAAAACTTGACGTCGCTGCCCGGTTCTTTGCGAGAGACTTTTTTGATGCCAAAAAATTAAACAACCTTAGCCCAAGTTTTAATTTATTAATTTTGGCTCATCGAAAATTTAAACAAGACGTCGAAAACACTACAGGTGAATATTTTAAGGTCGATTCTCACATTCTTTCTTTCTCAAAGCTAATTTTGATCATTGTGCTACGTCTTATGGGTGGTGGGAGGTGGTCGTTTGTTGCAATGGAGTGGTGGGTGAGAAATGGCTCTGATCCAGATGGTAAGATACCAAGTGGAAGACTCTGACTTAAATAGAATCACAAGAAATATTAGGAATCGCAGTTGGAAAACATAAGGTAAACTCCTTATATATTAATAATGTATATTCTTCGATGTCTTAAAAATAAAAAGTGATTGGGTTAATATACCCAACCAAGGAGTGTGTGCTTGTGAAAGGGTGTGACCCCTTGTAAGTTAATATATTAAGATAATGATAATTGTATTATGTTAGGAGGGTCCTAACATCACTGCTAAAGAATGCTTGGATTTGTTCATTATGTACCTTTGCATTCTCTAGATTTGAGCATCCTGGTTTTGTTCATTGTGCACATTTTTGGGCTATCACAATGTTATGCTAACATCTTAGGTAAAGGGGGCCTAGTTTTATTCATCATGGTTTTGCACAACCTTTCAAATATTCAAAGCACTTGGCCAATATTTTGAATAAAAAGGTCTTGGCTCCTTATTTGCAAATGAGGTCATAAATTTGATCTGCATTCTTGGTGCCTCCTACGGAATTTTTACCCATAGGAATTAAGAACTCAAAAGGCCTGATTCCATTGGGTACAAATTCAAAGGGATTGTGAAATGAAATATGAATGGAATTAGTATGATAGAAAGTTATTTTATAAATGGGATATGTTATGAGTGGATGATTTATGATGAATTGTAAATCTTACATTGAATCTTGCAATGTAATATTTACAATTAGTTACAAAAAACTGTTACAAAGATAGCTTGGAAAAAAATTCTAGAAGCCAACGTGGTCATCTCAGATATCATTTTGCATATGAATTTGAATTCTTATAGAATTTGCTCCATTAATTTGTAACTATTTCTTGCAAGTGGCTTGAACCATTGCAACATTTTTTTAGGGTTTTCATTGTCATGCTTATGTGGTACTTGATCTACCAGATAGGAAGCACTAAGGAAGTTATTGAGTATTCTTATGGCTACTATATATTTGTGCAATGCTATTATGAATTTATGCACCTTGCAAAAATTTTGGATTGGAGGTTGAGGTGTTGACATCATGACTGAGGAATGTTTGGTCTTATGTATCCTGATTTCATGCAATAAATTAAAATATTTTTCTTACACATTCTTGGATTCCTCCTGTTAGTGCTTACATCATTGTTGAGGTAATAATAGCTTTATGTAGCTTGGTTTCATGCATCATGGCTTCATGCAGTCAGTCTTCCATGCATACTTTTATATTTTGTTGATGTCAGCAATCCCAGTTGTATGCATTGAGTCTTACACATTCTTGAGGCAGTGTGATGTCATGCTGATGTTATTGTTAGAAGGGACCTAATTTTGTGCAAGCATTGCCTTAGCCTTTAACTTTGAAGATCTCATTTTCATGAATAAATTTTGCATAGAAACAAATATTTTGTATGACTATATTGATGTCACCTCATAAAATATTTTTATTTCATTCTTCGAGGCTTTATGCTTCATGGTTTCATGCAACCTTGAATCCATAGAAGCACCCAACCAATTTTGCAAAAAAAATAAAGAGCTCTATTTTGAAAATTCAAATGAGGTTATGATTTTGACCTACATTCGTGGTGCCTCTTAGGATTTTTTGCTTGTATAAAAACACAAACCTAGATGATGGGGAGCCAATTTTAACAACAAAGAAAAGACTCAATTTTATTCAGAAGCATGGAAAGATTTACAATTTCGAACCATGGAGATTTACAAAGTACAAAAAAATGCAAAAGAAGCCGCAGTCTTCATCTTTCCCGCCTCCTGAATCCTTCGATCAACATCTTCTTATAATGATAGATTCTTGCTGTAACCGCCATTCGTAACCGTCCCTGTAACCACTGCAACGACCCCTCTGGACTAACTGTAACGACTTACGTAAACTGTCAAATGTCGTTCTGTAACGGTCCATGAAAAGTAACATGTCGCGATATCACGACATCTTGTATGTCGCGATATCGCGACACTTTCGTTTGCTCTCCCCTGCGTTCAAAGTTCATCGTGATATCACGACATCTTTTATGTCACGATATCATGACACTTGCATTTAGCTCTTGCCTTTGTTCTGAGTTCGTCGTGATATCGCGACAACTTTTATGTCGTGATATCGTGACACTTGCATTTTGCTCTCGCCTTTGTTCTGAGTTTGTCGCGATATCGCGACAACTTTTATGTCGTGATATCGCGACACTTGCATTTTGCTCTCGGCTTTGTTCTGAGTTTGTCGCGATATCGTGACAACTTTTATGTCATGATATCGTGACACTTGCATTTGCTTGCGCCTTGGTTCAAAATGTGTCGTGATATCGCGACAACTTTTATGTCACGATATCGCGACACTTGCGTTTGCTTGCGCCTTGGTTCAAAATGCGTCGTGATATCGTGACAACTTTTATGTCGCGATATCGCGACACATTTCAACACTTAGAGTATTTTGTGTTTTGTTTCACTCTTTTATTTCTTTTGTTGCAAGATTGTTCTGCTACCACTGGATGCTCCTGCATCAGACACCCGGGGTAGATTGAGAAGTGATCCTCACTTCTGGATGGTCAGAGGAAAACCCAGGCGATCAACCTCTGATTTGGACAACCAAGTTGCATCCTCGACAGGTCGGCCCTTCCACTTGACCAAATACTCCGAATATTGTCTATTTTGGGTACTTCTGCCTTCGTGAGTGTCGAGTATGTCTTCGATTTCCTCTTTTTCTAGAGTGGATTCTAGAATTTTCCACATATCCGGACTGGGTGGCTCGTTGCAACTTCCTTCATGATATTCGACCAAGTCTAAAATATTGAAAATAGGTGAAATATTCAGCTCACTTGGTAGATCTACTTCATAGGCATTTCCTGAATCTCGTTTACCTATGATTCGGCATGGTCCAAACCTCTTCATCTTTAGCTTATTGTAGGTTTTTCTAGGAAAACGTTCCTTGCGCAAGTGAACCATGACTTCATCTCCTATCTGGAATTCCTTGAAACGTCGCTTCTGATCTGCTCTGGCTTTGTACATAGCATTCATTTTACTGATATGTTGTTGGACCTCTTCATGTAAATTCTTCATGTGTGTTGCAAAGTCTTCAGCTTCAGCATTGCGCTTTTCTCCTTTATCCATCGGCCTCAACTCAGAAGCGTTTCTCGGGTTGTTCCCATACACTATCTGGAATGGGGATTTACCAGTACTTCGATTGATAGAATTATTGTAAGCAAACTCTGCCTGTGGTAAAATCAGATCCCATCCCTTGGGTTTATCGCCTACCAGACATCGTAGAAGATTACCCAAACTTTTGTTGACTACTTCTATCTATCCATCAGTCTACGGGTGGTACGCAGAACTGAACTTCAATTCTATTTTCAGCTTCTTCCACAGAGTTCTCCAGAAATAACCCACAAATTTGGTATCTCTGTCCGAGACAATGCTTTGGGGTAGACCATGAAGGCGTACTACCTCCTTGAAAAACAAGCCTACAATATGAACAACATCACTTGTCTTCTGACATGGAATAAAATGGGCCATCTTTGAAAACCTATCAACGACAACAAAAATGGCATCATTTTCACGTTGTGTCCTTGGCAGACCAAGAACAAAATCCATACTGATGTCCTCCCATGGTCTCTCGAGTACAGGCAATGGCTAATACATTCTCGTATTACGGCTTACTCCTTTCGCCATACGGCACACTCTACAACCACTGCACAAATTTTGTCACATCCGAGCTGCAACTGTGGCCAATGGTAATTCTCACTAACTAGAGCAATGGTCTTATCTCGACCAAAATGTCCTGCTAGTCCTCCGCTATGTTTCTCTTTGATCAGATTTTCCCTCATGGAACTTCTAGGAATGCACAACTGGTTCTTTCAAAATAGCATCCCATCTTGGATCATAAAATCCAACCACTTAGTGCGATCCACAGTAGTAGGAGACAAACATGCCATCCATGCCTCTACGAAATCTGGATCCGCTGGGTATAAACTCTTGAGTTCATCAAACCCAACAACTTGCACTCTCATTTCTATCAACAAATTATGCCTTCTACTCAAGGCATCTGCAACTCTATTAGATTTGCCACTTCTATGCTTCAGGACAAAGGTATAACTCTATAGGAATTCAACCCACTTCAAATGTCATTGGTTAAGTTTACCTTGACTATTTATATACTGTAAAGCTTGATGGTCAGTATATAAAACAAATTCCTTGGCTAGCAAATAATGTCTCCATTTCTTAAGAGCCTGAATTATAGCATAGAATTCTTGATCATAAATAGAGTATTTCTTTCGAGCATCATTTAATTTTTCACTAAAGTATGCAACAGGTTTACCTTCTTGGCTCAATACAGCTCCAATGGCACTTGCCACTGGCATCACAGTCAACCTGAAACACTTTATTAAAATCTGGAAGTGCCAGAATGGGTTGTTCTATCACTTTCTTCTTCAATATGTCCATATTGGTACCTGCCTTGGCAGTCCACTTAAATTCTTTCTTATCCCCTCTCATAGTTTCTGTTAGGGGTGCACAAATACTGCTAAAGTCTCTAATAAAATTTCTATAGAAACTTGCAAGACCATGAAATGATCTTACCTCTGTTACATTCCTTGGGGTAGGCCATTCAATGATAGCCTTCACCTTCTCAGGATCCATTTTTAGACCCTCCTCTGAGATGACAAATCCCAGGTATATCAACTCTTTCTGTACAAAACTGCACTTCTGTAAATTTATCAATAACTGCTCCTCTCGTAGTTTTTCAAAAACTGTCCGAACATGCATCAAATGCTCGTCCAATGTTTTACTAAAAATTAAAATATCATCTAGATAAACTATCACGAACTTTTCCAGGAAGTCACGCAATACCTCATTCATCAGCCTCATGAACGTACTGGGTGCATTAGTCAATCCAAATGGCATAACTAACCACTCATACAAACCCTCTTTGGTTTTAAAGGTTGTCTTCCATTCGTCACCCTCTCTGACGCGTATTTGGTGATATCCACTCTTTAAATCAATCTTAGTGAAGTATTTAGCTCCACTCAAACAATCCATTATATCGTCCATTCTAGGTAATGGAAAGCGATATTTAATGGTAATTTTATTAATGGCTCGGGAATCAGTGCACATTCGCCATTCGCCATTCTTCTTTGGTGCGAGTACTGTCGATACTGCACAAGGGCTCAAACTTGCTCGAATCAAACCCTTCCTCAACAATTCATGAACCTGGCGGTTCAACTCTTCATTTTCTACAGGAGACATTCTATGGGCGGCCTTATTGGGTAAGCTAGATCCTGGCATTAAGTCAATCTGATGACTAATCTTCCTCATTGGCGGCAAACCCTCAGGCACATTGTCTGATATAATATCAGGAAATTCTGCTAATAGATGTTCAACTTCTGCTGGAATGTCTACGTAGTTTCTTCTCTCTTTACAGTAGGAATTAATGCATAACACATTGAATCCCTCTTTAGACCATCCAAAAATTTTTGCCATCTACTAAACAAATTCTAGCATTATTGCATACCTTTTCCTCAACCTCCTTCAATGGCTTCGGTTTGTGGCGCACTCCATATTTTGTCAGGGAATAGGTATTTGCATGCCCATCATGCGTCGCACGTCTATCAAATTGCCATGGTCTTCCCAGCAACAAATGGCAAGCATCCATCGGCAAAATATCACACAGGACCTCATCCTGGTATCTTCCAATTTGAAACTTGACCAAGCATTGTTCACTGACCAATGCTCTATGGTCCTTCTGCAACCACGCAATCCGGTATGGATGCGGGTGCTGCCTTCTTTCTAGCTTTAACTTAGTCACCATATCCTCGAGAGACCAAATTATCTGTACTACCATTATCAATAATAATATTACAGATTTTACATGAACATTTGCACCTCGTGCGAAACAGGATTTTTGTTGGTCTGGTTCCCTCTCTTCGTTCAACAAGGTTCTCCTTGTGACCATCACTTCTCCTCGCTCTGCTTCTTCAGAGTGCTCAGATTCAACACCATCATCAACAACCGCAACTCGAGCATTTGCTTCAGGCCTTCTATTCGATGCCTCTTGGTGTTGGGGACACTCATATGATCGATGCCCCTCTTCCACGCAATTGAAGCAGGTTCCACGAAATCTTCCTCTTCCATATCCGCGTCCACCTCTACCTCTTCCCCTTTGATAATCATTGTTTTGATTACGGGGCTGGTATGCATTCTCCTCCTTCTGTTCCTGGTGATTGCTTGTTTCACCAGTCTTCTTCGGGTCGTCATATTTACCTCCACTGGTTCTACCACCAGTTCTTCCACCATGACCTCTTCCTCTCTGTTTACTGTCAAATCTTCGGTTCAGTTTCTCTTCCACCTTCAGAGCAAAGTGGTAAGCATCTTCAATGGTGCTCATTCGAACCAAACTCAATTCTTCTTGTACGCTGGTTCTCAACCCATTAATGTAACGGGCTACTCTCTCTTTATTTGCCTCTGTATGGCCGGTTCTGATGGAAATTTTAAAAAATTCCTCTGTATATTCTTTAACAGACTTGCTGGACTATCGCAAACTCTGCATTTTCCTTAGCAGATCTAATTCATAATCTGTTGGGATAAACTGCCATTTCAGCTTTTCAACCATTCGATCCCACCTGGTGATCTTTTCTTTTCCTCTTCGATTTCGTTCCAGCTGCACTCCTTTCCACCATATGCCGGCATGGCCTTTCAACTTTGTTCTTGCAAATTTTATCCGATTTGGATCTTCAACCTCCTCATATTCGAAATACTCCTCCATATCGTTGATCCAGTCAATCAACTCTTTCGGATTTAAATTTCTAGAATATGTGGATACGTCTATCTTCGGCCTTTTCCCAATTTGAGAAATGGCTTTAATCATTCGAGCTTCCGCAGAACTCATCGCTTCTTCTTCTTCTTCGACGGGTCATCAACTCCGCAAGCTTCATCATCGCTCTGGTCTTCTCCTCTTGGCTCTACTCCTCTTCGCAATTCTTCCTGTAGGGCCTGCACTTGCCTCTGCAATGCTCGGAAGTCTCCTTCAGGAACCACGTTCCTTCCAGCACCACGATTTCTTCATGGTGGCATTCTTCTTCACTTCTTCTCAGAACCCTTAACCCCAGATCCTGGTGCAAGCTGCCTCACGTTTGGCGCTCTGCTTACACACTCAGAATCTTCTCGCTCTGATACCACTTGATGGGGAGCCAATTTTAACAACAAAGAAAAGACTCAATTTTATTTAGAAGCATGGAAAGATTTACAATTTTGAACCATGGAAGATTTACAAAGTACAAAAAATGCAAAAGAAGCCGTAGTCTTCGTCTTTCCTACCTCCTGAATCCTTCGATCAACATCTTCTTATAATGATAGATTCTTGTTGTAACCATCGTTCGTAACCGTCCCTATAACCGCTGCAACGACCCCCTAGAACTGCTGTAACGACTTTTGGTAACTGTCAAATGTCGTTCTATAACGGTCTGTGAAAAAGTAACATGTCGCGATATCGTGACATCTTGTATGTCGCGATATCGTGACACTTTCGTTTGCTCTCCCCTGCGTTCAAAGTTTGTCGCGATATCGTGACATCTTTTATGTCGCGATATCGCGACACTTGCATTTAGCTCTTGCCTTTGTTCTAAGTTCGTCGCGATATCGCGACAACTTTTATGTCGCGATATCGCGACACTTGCATTTTGCTCTCGCCTTTGTTCTGAGTTCGTCACGATATCGCGACAACTTTTATGTCGCGATATCGTGACACTTGCATTTTGCTCTCGGCTTTGTTCTGAGTTTGTCGCGATATCGCGACAACTTTTATGTCACGATATCGTGACACTTGCGTTTGCTTGCGCCTTGGTTCAAAATGTGTCGCGATATCATGACACTTGCGTTTGCTTGCGCCTTGGTTCAAAATGCGTCACGATATCGTGACAACTTTTATGTCACGATATCGCGACACTTGCGTTTGCTTGCGCCTTGGTTCAAAATGCGTCGCGATATCACGACAACTTTTATGTCGCGATATCGTGACACATTTCAACACTTAGAGTATTTTGTGTTTTGTTTCACTCTTTTATTTCTTTTGTTGCAAGATTGTGCTGCTACCACTGGATGCTCCTGCATCACTAGATAGCCTTATTTTTGGATTACAAACTTGCAAATAAGAGGAGTTGAAGGAGCTACAAGATAAGTTGACAAAAATTGAAAAGGAAAAAATGGTATTATGGATGGTATTTATTGCAAGAAGCAAGAAAGGTATAGATATTTGAAGTGGAAGGACTAGAGATGATGAACAGATATGTGGGTAGATGGAAGGAGTGGCACATAGGAGGATTAATTGAATAAAATAAAGAGTGACAATGTTATATGTGGTATTTACTACAAGAGGAAAGAAATACAAGGATCATAGAAAGTGGGAAAGCTAGAGTTGATGGAGCTGTAGCACCCTAAAATTGGCGCAGTGAAATTCTAGTAATTACATTCACTCCAGTAAATAATTTAAATTCAAATTTTAACCTCCCAAACCGCCCGTTAACCGTCGGGTAATCCGTTTCCCCCTTTTTCGTGCCATTTTTAGAGGTTGTTTTGACCGTTTGACGATATCGTCGCCGATCAGACGATATCGCCCTAGATCTGACGATTTCGTCTAGGCTAGGACGTCCAGACGATCTTGTCGCAAAACTAATTTTGCACAATTAGCTTATGTTCCAACGGGTCTCTAATCCGGGCAGAAGCGTGTCTGCGCCGTTAGGGACCCTCCCCCGTTGGAGATCTCCCAAATAGGGATGATCTCCAACCTCCTAACTACTCCCCTAAGCCTATTTAATCCTTAGGACCTTCCCTTCCCAACCCCTGGCTGAATTTCTCTGTAACTTGATTTTGCGTGCATTAGAATACCTAGAGTATCATTTTGCCTTTGTTATTTTGAAGTTTTCTTGCAGGGACCTCATTGATTTTCAGCCGGAGCAAGCTCAGATCGTCGCAGACGATCTCGTTCAAATCTCGGACGATCCTGTCGCAATTCGAGATGATTTCATTACTTCCAGATGATTTTGACTGCAATCTGCATTGGGGGCAATCAGTGCCCAGAGTTTGCGCTTTCTCTTATACCTTTTGTTGTTTTATTCTACATTTTAGTTAGTTTTATCCTTATTTCTTACTATTTTGCATTTGGAGTTCACCCATTTAGCTTAGATTGCATGATAAGATCATAATTTCTCATTAGAATATCATAATTTGTTTGAATTTCTATTCATAACTATTGTTTAGTATTCATATTGTCATTTTGTGTTGTTTCCCTCTGTCATCATAGTGGTATTCTTTGTATTTGGCATCTGTTTTTCTGTTTGCAGGTCTTGACGAATTCGTCGACGAATTCGTCAGATCTCAGACGATCTTGTCAGATCTCAGACGATTCTGTCGAATTCCAGATGATCTGATTGCTTCAAACATCGAGAATCTCCATCAGACATCCGGATCAGGTATTCTTCCTTAATTTCTCTATTTTTTTGTCTTAAATTTGTTCTCTGTATTCATTAAATCTGCACTTTCATATAGATTAATTTAGATTCATTTGGCCAAACCTAGGATATGAATGCTTAAGGCTAAAAACGAACACATGAAAACACATTCCAAACCTAGGCGTGGAAACTGCCATTAAATGTTTCCTGGTGAACCCACCATCCGTCGAAAAATCATCAAAATACACCTCCCTTGAGAGGCGGGACCTTCGCAAGTCCTCTCAGTCCGAGGTACCGCGACATCCTTTTCCCATCCCCCTTTCGGGCACGGATCCTATAGCCTGAAGGTAAGGGTGCGAAAAATTTGGAGCGATACATTTTGGTGAACCCGACGTGAATGCATCATAACCTTTTGAAAACAAAAACAAAAGAAAACAAAAACAAAAAAAAAATAGAACAACTAAAACATAGATGCATTTTAAAATCATTTAAGTTTAATATCATGTTTAGATGGTAGCTCCTAAGAAAATATTAGCAGTTACTATAAATGTAGAAAACCAATTGGCAGCCATAGAAGTCAATTATGTACTTAGTGTGCACTGAAGCAGATAGAAATCAATTCTTGTGGAACGAACTTGATAGGAGACTTAGTGTCATCTCATCTAGGTCAACACAACTTAAGCAAATGAAGAGGCTAGTCCTAGATAGAATCCTGGATCCTCATCAACTTGTCTTTTATCATGAACTTGGAGAGCACTGCCATAGATGGTTAGCTTATAGGAGAGCTCTTGTATCTTCAGAATTGTTCACCTTCGAGGAATACCTCGAGAACGCAGCCATTGTACACCAGTTCCTAGGTCTTGTAGAAGACCAAGAGGTTGTTCTTACAGATAGGGAAATATGGAATAGAGTTCCTCGAGCTGTGTTATATCGAGAGTATTGCCACGAGCTTTACTTTTATCAACCAGCATCTGAGACAGATAATATCACTATAGCTCTTTTCATTAAATTTTTAAAAGAAAACTTTCAATTTGAAGAAGAACACTTCATGACTCCTGAAGAATTAGAGCCCATTAATGATATTTATAAATTGTTTATAGAAAACTAGATTATTATTTTCAGTCTTATTTCTTGCATTTATTGTATTGTTTGTCATTTTTACAACATTATTTCAAAAACAAAAAAACTAAAAAACATAGCAAAAACTTAAACATTTCATTTCAAATATTGTAGTAGGTATATAGTAAATATATACCTCTTAAACTTGTTGCATATATATATATATATATATATATATATATATATATATATATATATATATATATATATATATATATTTGCTGAAATCAAAATTATAGCACCATGCCTAAACTTAGGAATGGTAAAGAAACTTTAGGAGAAGAAGAAGATTGGTTACAAGATACAACTAGAGACCCAAATGTCCTTCCTGGAGATCCAATTCCGGAAGGAAAAACTCTAGATCAATCAGAACATGACCTAGGTGAAGACAATGAACAAGAAGGAAGTGTTAAAGAGGATGGATCCTCATCCCCTAGAGTAGCTCCGAATGGAACTATTGCTTTTGACAACATAGATCATTTCAAGAAATTTCTTGATGATAACATTGACGCCCTTAATGTGGCAGTTCGTATGGATAAAGGGCAAATTAGTAACACTCAAGCAGCCATGGAATATATGTATGATGTGCGCACTAATCCCTTGTCTTTCATTGACCAAGAAAGTGACAAGGCTGGGCCATCCAATACAGACATGGTCACTATGATTCAAAACATGTCAAAGCAACAGGTTATCCAACCTCCTAAGGAACCTATTATTCAACCTAAAATCATTCCCACACAAAAGAAACCTTCCTTCACTACTTTATTCCGCCAAACTATTGAGCAATATGCTTCAAGTAAACAAAAACCTAAAACGAAGCCAAATACCAATTTTCAACAATCTGGAATACATCATAATACAACTTCAAAATTCCTTCATAACACTTTTCCTACCAATAATTTACACAATAGTAACATGGCATCTAATCTTCATGTCCCTCCATCATATGCTCACAAAACCCATGTCAATGCCCTACCAAACCAATATGGGGGGCAAACTAGTAATCTGGAAGCCATGGTGAAACAGTTAGCTTCACGTATGGACCAGATAGATCCCTACCGTCCCTCATACAATTATCGAGAGATCTGTAGTCAACCTTTGGATCCCATAGTTGTAGCTCAACCGTACCCTAAGCATTTTCCCATGCCCATCTTGCCTATATATAAAGGAACCGAAGATCCCATAGAGCATCTTCGCATGTTTAGGATAGCATGTCATGATATATCACATGATGACTTGCTATTACTAAAAATGTTTCCGAAAAGTTTAGGTGGAATGGCATTAGAGTGGTACTATCAATTGCCCACTCATTCCTTGAGAAACTTTGAAGAAATAGCTGAATCATTTGTCCATCAATTTAGTGCCTACATCGAGAGGCATGTAACCATTAAAGATTTATACAACTTAAAACAAGACAAGGATGAATGTTTTGCCGATTTCTTAGCTAGATGGAGGCAATTGATAGGAAAACTGCACTTTGTGCTACCTTATAGGGAAATGTTGGACATTTTTATCAATAATTTACAAGAACAAATATCTTATGAGCTATCAATTGCTACTTTAACTACCTTCGATCAAGCTATAGATTTAGCTCGAAGAGTAGAAGATGCCCTCATTAGGAGAGGCCAACTTAGGAAGAAGGATGATGAGAAAACATCCAGAAATCAATATAAAAACAAACAAGTTGTCGGTGATGGAGTCACTGACAGCAGAAATGTTGCTAATATCAATGCAACGAAGACAACAGAAAAATTTATATTGAAACCTCCTGATAAGCCTCCTCGAGAATTTACTAGATTAAACCAACCCTTATCAACTATTTTACCTCAATTACTCGAAAGAGGTTTGATCCAATTACCAACTATCCGGGAACACTGATCCAACTATACCCGGATACGGAGCTGACTTACACTTGTGATTTCCATAGAGGACACGGACACTCTACCAATGCTTGTAAAAGGTTGAAACATAAAATACAAGATTTGATTGATAATAATGAAATGGAAGTGCAAGCCTTCCAACCTAAACAAAACCCTCCTAATAATACTCAAAAGACCGTTCCCCAAAATCAAAATCAAAATGCTAATCAAACATTAGACATATTTCAACACCCTTTACCAAGACATGGTAAAGAGGTAGCCAATCAAATCGAACATCATAATGTTCCCCCTCCTACCCGATATGTAGGAACCATTAGCGGACAATTACCTATTCAGGATCCTCAAATATTTGACACGACCTTATCCCTGGTTACGACCAGGCCCTTACATAATTTTCAAACTTCTGATTCTAGTGATGTAGAATCAGATAGTGAAAGTGAACTAGACATTACTTCAAACCAATCGAATAGTTCTGAAAATGAATCAGATCCTATTCAACCCATCACGGATGCTATGGTTCCAGAAGAACCATTTCCTAGAAGAGTTACTACTCGACCCTCTTCTAATCAATTCCTCTCAAATGAACAAGCCATAAATGCTAGACCGAGACATGTTCAACGTCTTCAATATAACATTGTAGGTACCATTGGAGTCGTTACCCGACAACAAGCTCAAAATTCCCAACAAGAATCAAATCAGAACGATGGATCGGCTCCATTCGTTTTGAAAAATCCCAATAAAGGGAATCATGCTCCTAATGTTCAACCTAAACCCCCTTACAATATTAATGAGCAATTGTCCAATACTACGGCCAGAATTTCCCTTTTGGATTTATTAAGATCTTCTCCCACCCATAGGGATGAGTTGATGCTTACATTAAGCCAAATGATGGTACCTCAAAACATCCAACTTGAAGCTATGGCCAATACTATCATCACTCGAGAGGTTGATTGTATTGACTTTCGGGATAAAGATATCCCACAACACAGTTTACATAAGGACAATCCCTTATACATTACTTGTCTAATTGGAGATGTAGCTGTCAAACGAGTCTTGATTGATAATGGCTCATCTCTAAACATTTGCACTTTTGACTTCTACCAACGATTTGGCTTTAGAAGTGATGAAATGAAGAAAAGTGATATGATTATCAAAGCTTTCAATGACGAAACACAAGAAACGTGTGGAGTTATTACCCTCCCATTGCAAGTTGGTCCTAGAACCCTAGAAACAACCGTGTTTATTGTACATTGCCCGACATCGTACAATATACTTTTGGGTCGCCCTTGGATCAACGCAATGCAGGCTGTCCCATCAACTTTACACCAATGTGTTAAGTTTGAATTTAAAAATCAGTTGGTCACTATCCATGGTGACCCTAGACCCTTTGATATGTGTGCTTTGGCAGAACCTGTTGGAGTGCAATTTTGCCCCGCTCTGTCATCCACACATCCTAGTTCTTATTTTTCATCTAAACATGTGAAACACACACCCATAACTTCACCTACTTCCCCTCCATTAATTTCATCCTCCTATATAGATCAACAATTTTCTAAACAAATCACTTTAGAACCTCAAAAAGATCTTAAATCTACAACCAATCCTTCATGTTCTCTTCCTTTAATTTCAAAACCTATAAACACATCAATCATACCTTCCACATCTCAAGATATAGGAAATGATCCTTCTACATCTTATGCCCTTTTTGATGAACTTTTACCAGATTTATCCACAACATTAATATCAGAAAAAACAAATGCTTTCATGCAAGATTCAATTCTTTTAAATAACTTACCGCCATCTCCTCGTACTTTGGGCCTCCCACAACCTATGGGAAGCACTTACCAAGTCGGGAGTTGTGCCTTCATTTATAAAGGATATGATTGGGGAAGAATCCCTCGGAATATCAAAACTCATCATGAGGGATACGCTCGGTGTTATTTTACCAATGAATATATTAAAGCTAAACCCATGATGCTTAAAATGGGATATAAAGGGAAAGGCTTGGGACCTTTCCAAAATGGCATGAAAGAACCTTTCGAGGTAGAACCGTGGCCTACTCGCTTGTGGTGTGGGCCTATTTCCTAGTAAGGGTCAACCCTTTCCTTTTGAAGATGATGATCATCTCATATGTTATCAAGATTATTTGGATAGGTGTGATGATTTGCCTCTTAAAAATCAGTCGTTTTCATGTAACATGCTATCCATAGCTTATCCTGAAATGATTGCTGACTCCGATGAAGAGTTGGAAGGAGATATCTTCCATGATGTCTCTGTTGAAGAGATGTTACACAATGGATTTTATTTTGATGGTTCTATACCAACTATAGCCCAACTTGAGGCCACTAATCCTCAAGATGAATTATCCAAATTAACCTTACAAGAATTACAAGAATTGGGCGTTTCACCCGCCCCACCTAACTTTGAAAGAGACCTACACATGGAGGTAGAAAACGTCATTAAAATTAATATTGGAGCTGAGGATAATCCTCACATAATCAATATTGGATCAGAATTAAGTCAAGAAAAACAAGAACAATACATTGCATTCCTTAAAGAGTATGAAGATGTTTTCGCTTGGACATATGAAGATATGCCAGGTCTAGACCCTTATGTAGTCATGCATCATCTAGTGGTCCATCCGGATGCTAAACCTGTTAAACAAAAACTTAGAAAAATGCATCCCAAAGTGGCTCTGCTAGTCAAAGGGGAGTTAGAAAAACTCTTGAATGTTGTCTTTATACAAGCTATTGATTATCCTTGAATGGATCTCAAACGTAGTTCCAGTCACCAAGAAAGAAGCTACCAAAGTTAGGGTTTGCACAGATTTTAGAGATATTAACGTTGCATGCCCTAAAGATGACTTTCCTCTTCCAAACATGGATCAAATCATTGACTTTACTGCCGAAAGTGGGATGATGTCCTTAATGGATGGATTCTCCGGTTATAATCAGATCAGGATAGCTCCTGAAGATCCAGGCTAAAACAGCCTTTATTACCCCCTGGGGTACCTTTTCTTGGAAAGTGATGCCATTTGGCTTAAAGAACGCAGGTGCAACTTATCAACGAGCTATGACCTATATTTTTCATGATATGATGCATGATATCCTACATGATTATGTAGATGATATTATAGCTCGCTCTATTATTGAAGATAATCATTTAGATGATTTGAGAAAAGTTTTTAATCGATTACGAGAATATCTTATTCGATTAAATCCAACAAAATGCATATTCGGAGTTAAGTCCGACAAACTATTAGGGGTTTTAGTTTCTTTTCGTGGTATTGAAATCGACCCTCTCAAGATTGCGGCCATCAACGATATGCCCGCACCTACTAATATATCTGAATTACGAAGTTTACAAGGTAAGCTTCAAGCTATCCGTCGCTTCATCGATAAGCTGGCGGACAAAACCGGTCCCTTTCTTAAACTCCTTAAGAAGGATGTCCCTTTTAATTGGGACACCGAATGTAGAGAAGCTTTTGAACTTCTCAAACAATACCTCCTTAATCCACCTGTGCTTTCACCGCCTAAACCTGATCGCCCATTCCTCCTATATATTTCAGCTTCAGATTCTGCCTTAGGAGCTATGTTAGCTCAACTTGACGATGAAAAGAGAGAACGTGCTAATTATTATATTAGCCGAACCTTCATCAGTTATGAAACCCGCTATACAACATTAGAAAAACTATGTCTAGCAGTCGTTTTTGCTACGCAAAAATTACGACATTATATGCTTAGTCAAAAAACTTATGTCATTGCCAAATACGACCCCTTAAGGTATCTCATGAGTCGACCTTATTTATCGGGTCGCACAGCCAAGTGGGTTCTTGCTCTAAGCGAGTTTGATCTCACATTCATAGGACAGAAGTGTGTTAAGGGTCAAATCATAGCAGATCAATTAGCTGCTGCACCCTTAGAGTCTACCCATCCCCTCATCATCGAGTTTTTGGATGAATGCCTTCAATTAGAGGCAGACCATATTGAACAATGGTCCTTATACTTTGATGGAGCCCGATGCATGAGTGGGGCTGGTGCGGGAATTATTTTAATATCCCCACAAAAACATCTTATTCCTCTGTCCTTCAAATTGACATTTGCTTGCACCAACAATACTGCTTGAGTATGAAGCTCTAATCCTTGGATTACGAGCTGCCTTAGCACTAAAAATTAAACACCTTTTAGTTTTTGGTGATTCTCAACTGGTTATAAACCAAATTAATGAAGTTTATCAGACCAGAGATGATAAACTGCGTCCATATAAGGCCTATGTTTTACAATTAATGTCTCTATTTGATCAAGTTACCTTGGAAGCTATTCCTCGAACTAGCAACCGTGCGGTGATGCTATGGCCGCGATTGCATCTCTCCTGCCCTTGGAGTTAGATGACGAATATGCCACTATCATTATTCGTCGACTCCAGGAACCCGCTTCAAATAAGTCATGCTTAGAACCTTTGGATGTGTTTCTAATCAATGAAACTACTCCTGAACCTTGGTATACGGACATATTTGATTTTCTCCAAAATGGGACTTTCCTTGCCAATTCTACTAGCAACCAGCGTCGGTTATTACGTAGACGAGCAAGTCGATTTGTAATAATTGGCAATACTTTATATAGGAGATCTTTTGAAGGTATCCTATTAAGATGTTTAAACTTAGAAGAGTCTAAATTAGCCTTGAGTGAAGCCCACGATGGATCTTGTGGAGGACACTTTAGTGGTAGCGTCATTGCTAAAAAGCTCCTTCGGATAGGATACTTTTGGCCTACCATGGAAACGGATGCACATGAGTATGTGCGCCATTGCGACAAGTGCCAGAAACATGCTGACCTTGTCCATGCGCCTGCACAAGAACTGCAGGCTATTTCATCTCCTTGGCCCTTTTCCAAATGGGGTTTAGACATTATTGGCAAAATCAATCCTGTGTCATCTGATGGACACAAGTTCATCATAACCGCCACTGAGTATTTCATGAAATGGGTTGAAGCTATGCCTTTAGCTTCCTGCACTGGCACACAAGTCTCTAAATTTATTTTTAATCAAATCATTTGTAGGTTTGGAATTCCTGCAAATCTCATTTTTACAATGGAACTTGTTTCAAAAATAAAGATGTTAAAAAATTATGCCAAAAATATAAGATTCAACATCGTTGGTCCACTCCCTATTATCCTCAGGGTAATGGTCAAGCAGAAGCATCTAACAAAACCTTAATCAAAATTCTCAAAATATTGGTCAATAAAACTGGCCGTGACTGGCACATTCAATTATATCCAGCCTTGTGGGCCTATCGAACTAGTGTTCGAACCCCCACTGGAACTTCACCATTTGTTTTGGTTTACGGTGCTGAAGCAGTTTTTCCCTTTGAATTAGAAGTTCCTTCTTTGGCTCTGCTACTTCAAGATACTGAAGTAGGAGATGAATATCGTCTCTGGCAGACTTAGTCGATTGGAACTCCTAGATGAAAAATGCATCAATGCTTTGGAGCATCTCCGTGCCTACCAAAACAAGCTTAAAAGATCATATGCCAAAAAAGTTCGCCATCGATCCTTTGAGATCGGCGACCTTGTTTTAAAAGAAAACCAAAAAAATACAAATGCAACTAAGGACATTAAAGGTAAATTTGAGCCCAACTGGCTTGGACCATACATTATTACTGCTAAATTTGAATCGGGGAGCATACAAATTGTCTACCTTAGATGGTAAAGAACTTAAAGAACCCATGAATATTTTGCATCTTAAACGTTACTATGCATAAATTTGGTCATTTCATCCTTGTATATATCACTATCTTGTATTTCTTTCAAATTTATCAATTCAAAAACATCAAAAACATTCATAATCATCAAAAATCTTCAAAACTATTTGTTGCATTTATTTATGGCACTTGTTAAATTTTTTGTTCAAAAACAAAAAAAAAAAAAAACAAAATAATGATAAAAATATAAAAACAGCAATATGCTTGACTCTTTCGAAACCAAAACAATATACAGAAGAAAGAAAGAGTCAGTATTCTCAAAACTTCTCAAAAAGTATTTATATATATTTTCTTACAAATGTTGCAGTTATATGTTTCAAATTATTTTTGATAAATTAGCATTTATTTGGAATCCCTCACTTGCACACTCACAAAAATAAATATCTTGATTTTATACGGCATGATTACTAATCTCTCTTATATCAAAGTTCACAAAATTCAATTAAATAAAGTTTGAGCATAGAGAATTGATCTTGTTATTTACTTAAACCAAGCACATCTTTTCACAATAAAATGATTATATTTGTAATTTCCATGTTTTGCTACATAGTAGAAGTGATTTCTTGAGCGAAAAGTTTCCCCTGCTATCCTATCATGCACATGGTCTAGAATCTTTGAGAATTGGCAAAAGGACAAGCTCACCCCTACCCAGAATAAAAATCCCTTGCTCTACAACTAATCCGAGCAAGTATCCCTAGCAAAGAAAAAGAAAAGAAAAGTTCAAGAAAAAAAGAAAAGAAAAATGTTATTTTATATCATTACAGCAATATTTCAAGCACTATCTCAAAAATCAAGCAAAAGTACAAAAAAGAAAAAAGAAAAAGAAAAGAAAAGAAAAGAAAAGCAAAAGAAAGCAGAAAGCAAGAAAGCAATAAAATCCCTTTCCCTACCCTTTGAAAAGAAAAGAAGGGTTGATGAGCTTGAATCCCTGGAATTCTCAATTATTCGAAAGCTGTGAGGTAAGCCCCATAGCAGGTGGTTTGTGCCCAACACTGCTTGGCCTTGGGTAACCCCTAGCGTGGTGATATGTCTGTCACATTAGCGACCTTCTTTTGTACGGACCTATGTCTGCTTATGGATTAGCTAGCTCTTGATAATCCGACCTACATAGTAGTCTAGTATGGTTATATGCATCTACATCATGGTTAATGAACACTTATTTGGTTTCTTCAAATCACTTGTATCATATTATCTTGCTCAAAGCTGGTAAATGCACAAAGCAATTGCACACACATTTGTATTTGAGAGATTTTGTGTATCATTATGATAAATCAAGATCGGAAATGAATTCACATATGCACATGGGATTCCTTATAAATCTAACTTTTGTCTTCAAAATACTTTGAAATATTCTTTTTGCAACTTGTTTGGAATAATTCAAGTACAGTTGTTTAGCATAAAGATAACTATATAATAGAAAAATCAAAATTTTCTTTCAAAAATATACAATCAAAACATATATATCTGGTTGACTTTCGCGACGATGGTATAATTCCAAAACCAAAAGTGGAATTTTATGCCTAGCGCAAGTCCTCATCTTCATATTTTCTGTTTATTAAAAGTCAATCATGCAATAAAACTATCTATTTTTTATTTTCGCGATGATGGTATAAGTCTATACCTACATATTCTATGCTTAGCGCAAATCATTGCAACAATGTTATTCCCCATTTATTTAAAAATCATGAAAACCATATGACTTAAATCATTATGTTACACAAATTATGCTTTTAAAAAGCAAACACATTTTCATTATTTCATGTCATTATGTTAACCTTCAAATTTTGCAAAGATGGTATAATTCCTAAGGAATTATCCAAAAATTATCACACTTAGGAATTTATGCCTAGCAAAAATCATTATTTCATGCATACTATTTTTATGAAAAATCTGAAAGCAAACCATCATCATCATCATTTGCACCATTGCACCAAAGTCTTAAGACAGTCTCTTAAGCACTCTTTTACTTTTAACAATATTTCTATAATTGGGATTAGCTTGACGACCGAGTGAGCAGCGACTCCATGAAATGGTCTATAATAGCGACAATGTCCTTTGAAATTATTGTTAGAAGTCTCTTTTTATTTCTTTTACCACATCACATTACAAACAATCCATTTGTTACATTAGATTATTTCATTTAAAATATTACCGCATGACATCAAAATTATAAATTTTCAAAACGACATAATTTCATGAATCCTCAATCCAATTATCAAATCAAATCAATCAAACATAAAAGCATCATAAACATACACATAACACAAGTCATATGATCAAAACTATATCATCTCATATATATATCAACCGCATATATACATCATCAAAGCTGGATCGGTATGCCACAATGCGTACCTTGGCATACTCAATCCTCTATCAAAAATAATAAACCTACATATCAATATGTACGAGTGTAATGCAGTCCTCTAGCCTCGAGAGCCCCTCGAGCTCTCAGCCTCATCTCCTCCCCCGCCCTGAGGTGGACGAGGTGGCCCCATCGCAGTCTGTGTAGTACTATGAGTCCTAGTCCTCGATCGGGACGAAGTCCTAGACGACCCAATCTTGATCGGCTCTGCGATGTTGGCTGGTAGGGGTAGTCTATCCTCCTCTGGCACCAGATGATAGTACAAAGTCTGGTAGAAAGTAATTTGGGCAATAGCCCGTGTCAGCTCCCTAGTGCTCGCCCCTCCGCCCCGTGCCCTGAGGCGTGCAATCTCGTCTCTGAGCTGTGTAGCCTCAGCTCGGTGGCGTGCAGCCTCATCCTGTAGAGCTTGCACCTATGCCTGGAGATGGATATTCTCCGTCTAGAGAGTAGCCATCTCGCTACTCTCTCCTGTGTCAACACCCTTGCCCTTATCGGGCGATGGTGGCCTCTCTCTCTATGGAGAAGGGGGTCTCGCCTCCCTCCTCTCCCTCTGCCGTGGCCTCTCCTGTGCCTGTGGCCTCCTCAGCTCTCTCCCGCCGTGACCCTGGGCCGCCTCCATAGCCGCCTGGTGCCGCCTCCCTATCCGACGCACGACTGCGTGTATCGGACCCTGAGCCCTCGTCATTCGAGGAGGGCGGATGCCTGCATACCAGGCATCGTAGCCATCTGCGACCCCTGCGTCGTCCCCATCCACTGGCTGAATGGGGGCATCATCTGTGTCCTGACTCCAGAAGCGCTGCATGTCTGGAGCCCCGCTCACTGTGGTGTTATCCCGGACAGTCCGAGAAAACTCATAATCCCTGAGAGATGGGATCCCCTGC
The DNA here is from genome assembly GCA_028583015.1 of Wollemia nobilis. NCBI lineage: Eukaryota > Viridiplantae > Streptophyta > Pinopsida > Araucariales > Araucariaceae > Wollemia > Wollemia nobilis. The sequence goes on from JAQPPZ010016856.1 coordinate 6,744,447, forward strand.
TACGGACCGAACTATCACAAAACTTGGTCATAGCGGTGGAGCTCCACCTCTCCCCTCTCCATCCATAGCCAGCACACTCGCCTAATGCGAGCCAACTCCTGTCCATCCTCGGCCCACCCTGGATGCTCCCTCCATGGCCTCCAGGTAATCTGGTCTGGGACTAGGTCATCTAGCAGTCTTCGGGACATAGGAAGGTCGATCCGCCGTTGTGACCCTCTCCGGAGCCACCAGTAGAAAACTCGGGGCCTCTCCCCATCAATCCCTATCAGAGGAAGCCCTATCGGCCTTCGCACTGCAATGTGCTCCCAGCACCAAACCTGTAGGAGCGATGTCATCACCAGACATCGGCCGCCCTTGTACACGACCCCATGTAGGATCCTGTACAATCGGCATAGTACAAAGCTGCCCCAAGAGAATCTGTACCCATGGTCCCGCATATCGTAGATCACATCTGCCAGCATCCATGGTACCCTGCATCCGCTCTGGTGGCACAGCAGAAGTCCACCAACTACTCCAGCTAGAACCCGTGTGAGTCTAGATGCCCCAGGCATCTGACGCAGTGCCTCGATGTTAACTCCGCCCTTCTCCGGGGCGAAGCTCGGGTCACCACACAATCGTCCCATAGCATGGCCCTGATTGGCCGTAGGAGTAATCAATCGTCCTTGTATGGGGATTCTCAGAATCCTCCATACATCCTCTAAAGTGGGAGTCATCTCCCCTATCGGTAGTCGAAAACATGAAGAACTCGGATACCATCTCTCTGCTAGGGCCGTCGGTAGCCCCATATGCGTGAGACACCTGTGGCATCTACGCCACATCTGTAAGCCGGCACTGTGCCGGTGATCCCGCTTCTGCTGTGTAAGAGCGGCCAAGTCATCTCTCAAACCTCCATACTTCCATTCCTTGCTTTTTAGTAAACCTCTCTGCAACATAAACAACAAAACAACAAACAATCATTAATAAACAATTCAAGTATTTAAAAATGCAAGTAAAATAAGTTCAATTTAATCAAATGATGATATCGTCCACTATTGGACGATATCGTCCCAAATTTGAGCATAATCGTCTTCGATTTCGCAAGCCGAAATCGTCCCTAATTTGACGAAATCGTCCCCCTTTCGCCGATTTCGCCCTCGGACGAAATTGGCGAAATTGAGACGATTTCGTCGAAATCGGGACGATTTCGTCCCGACAACGTCGACGGCCCAAAAACGGCCGCGATGCTCAAAATTCATCTAAAATTTACCTAAAAAGCATGTAAAATCAAATTAAAGCATTCTAAACTAAGTTTAGACTCTTACCCGTAGACCGCGTCGGACCTCTGTTGATTTGTGCGTCGTCTCCACCATTTTTGCTTCCAGAGCTCTAAAACCAGTAAAAATGAACAGTAAAAATGAATTAGGGTTTTACCCTATTTTTCTTAATTTTATTCAAAAATAATTTTGCTTTTCCGCGTTTTTACCTCAAACGTTCGATTTGGGTAAAAACACGGAGGGGGCACCATAGTAGATGTACGATTCGACCAAGAATCGTCGCCTAAAAATGGGAATAATTTTTTTGCTTTCTCGTAGATCGAGAAGAACTCATCTTTAACGCATTTTCTTCGAAAAATTCGCTAAAGAGGGGGCAAAATGTAGCACCCTAAAATTGGCGCAGTGAAATTCTAGTAATTACATTCACTCCTAGTAAATAATTTAAATTCAAATTTTAACCTCCCAAACCGCCTGTTAACCGTCGGGTAATCCGTTTCCCCCTTTTTCGTGCCATTTTTAGAGGTTGTTTTGACCGTTTGACGATATCGTCGCCGATCAGACGATATCGCCCCAGATCTGACGATTTCGTCTGGGCTGGGACGTCCGGACGATCTTGTCGCAAAACTAATTTTGCACAATTAGCTTCTGTTCCAACGGGTCTCTAATCCGGGCGAGAAGCGTGTCCGCGCCGTTAGGGACCCTCCCCCATTGGAGATCTCCCAAATAGGGATGATCTCCAACCTCCTAACTACTCCCCTAAGCCTATTTAATCCTTAGGACCTTCCCTTCCCAACCCCTGGCTGAATTTCTCTGTAACTTGATTTTGCGTGCATTAGAATACCTAGAGTATCATTTTGCCTTTGTTATTTTGAAGTTTTCTTGCAGGGACCTCATTGATTTTCAGTCGGAGCAAGCTCAGATCGTCGCAGACGATCTCGTTCAAATCTCGGACGATCCTGTCGCAATTCGAGATGATTTCATTACTTCCAGACGATTTTGACTGCAATCTGCATTGGGGGCAATCAGTGCCCAGAGTTTGCGCTTTCTCTTATACCTTTTGTTGTTTTATTCTACATTTTAGTTAGTTTTATCCTTATTTCTTACTATCTTGCATTTGGAGTTCACCCATTTAGCTTAGATTGCATGATAAGATCATAATTTCTCATTAGAATATCATAATTTGTTTGAATTTCTATTCATAACTATTGTTTAGTATTCATATTGTCATTTTGTGTTGTTTCCCTCTGTCATCATAGTGGTATTCTTTGTATTTGGCATCTGTTTTTCTGTTTGCAGGTCTCTGACGAATTCGTCGATCAATTCGTCAGATCTCAGATGATCTTGTCGGATCTCAGACGATTCTGTCGAATTCCAGACGATCTTGACTGCTTCAAACATCAGAATCTCCATCAGACATCCGGATCAGGTATTCTTCCTTAATTTCTCTATTTTTCTGTCTTAAATTTGTTCTTTGTATTCATTAAATCTGCACTTTCATATAGATTAATTTAGATTCATTTGGCCAAACCTAGGATATGAATGCTTAAGGCTAAAAACGAACACATGAAAACACATTCCAAACCTAGGCGTGGAAACTGCCATTAAATGTTTCCTGGTGAACCCACCATCCATCGAAAAATCATCAAAATACACCTCCCTTGAGAGGCGGGACCTTCGCAAGTCCTCTCAGTCCGAGGTACCACGACATCCTTTTCCCATCCCCCTTCCGGGCATGGATCCTATAGCCTGAAGGTAAGGGTGCGAAAAATTTGGAGCGATACAGGAGCAATATACAAGTTGACAGGATGAGGATAAGTCATTGTGATTCATATAATACCCTTCTTATATAGATGCAAAAATGTATCATGGATTTTTCCTTATTTTCCAAGCTAAGGCGGTCCTCTTTTTCTATGCCTATTTTGCTACTTTCTTCCAAAAAAAAGACTTCTAAACACCAATGTTGCTTGCTTGAATGATCCTCTAATGTAGCCATGAAGTCTGCTTTCCAACACCTTATTATGTGTGTCATTATGCTACTTTATTGACTATTTACATTACTTGTCAAATTTATATTCAACTTTTTTTTTACTTGTCAACTATTTACAAAAATATGTAGCATGTTTTCCCACACCTGGTAGAAGTACCTTCTTGTAATTTATCCTTGGAATCTGTAATGTCCTGATCATATGGTACCAAATTTGAGATTCTCTTCTTTATAGATTCTTAGGAACTCACAATTGTCATCGGGTATTTATGGATGCAAATACTTAGATAATTCTTCTAAACAAAGCCAATAGCTAGGATCCATGTTTCTAATCATTGGTCATCTAAATATCACTTGTAGATATTCCAAAAGCATATTCATCATCAACTCATGTTCTATTTGGTTTGATATTTTTGACACATGTAATCTTTTCATTGAATCTCTTTGATTCAATGGCCACAATAATTGAATCTCATGACTATTTATACTTTGAGAATAAATATGGATGATTGTTGATTCTAACTGTTCTTCTAAAATAATTTTGGGATGGTGATTATTCTACCATGTATTTTTCCATGTTAAGTCTAATTATTTTGGCTAATAATTTATTTCTACATGTGCATACCAAACACATTTTCTTGTAAGATCTATTTTTAGTCCTCCATATTTATTAATACGAAAGAGATGCAAACCTTGATTAGATATTTTAACTATCTTTTCAACACAATGAACGAACATGTGACTTTGGTCCAAGCTCAATTTTCCTTTGATTTATTCCATAAAATATTTATACCAAACAAAGAAGGTATATCAACAATCACTATATCTTGTACCACCATAAGATCTAGGTATCCATGTATCATCATTGGAAAAAAATTTAAATACAACTACTTTTATGGATTTCCCTCTGAATTGAAACCACTTGGGATCCATTTGATTGAAGGTTAACCCCATGCTCTCACAAAATTCTTGAAGAATAATTATAATTTTATATTCTAAATATACCATACAGTTATGTAGTATGTATACCTCCAAGGAAAGAGATAAATAAAAAGGGATAGGCTAGCCATTTTTAATACCTAATAATGATCTCTTTCTCTTTTAGCTCCATGAATTGTCACTTTTCTTCAAATTTTTAAGAGACAATTATACTAAATCCACTCCTTCAGTTTCCAATAAATATCTCCTCATGTATCTGATAGACTTTGTAGGATCAACATCCATTTCTCCTAAAATATCTTGTGTTGGGATCGGTGCTTTGAATAAGCCTTGAAACTAGCTTATGGTTTCAATCCTCTATTTTTGAGTTGTAGTTAGGAAATAAAACATTTTGTATAGGTTGATCCTTTGTTGACTTGAGGTTGTGCATTTGAGTTTGATTTTTGAGCATTTGACTGTGTATCTCTCCCTCCACTTTATACAACCAAATTCCAAGTATGATCAAGACTATATACCACTTCTTGTTGGTTCTTAGTAGGATCCATTCCCTCTAAACATGTTCATTCTGTATTTATTGTAAAATCCACCACATTTTCCATAATTAGAAATTCTTGTAGATGTACATGACACATAAATCTTCTATCAGCACAAACCTCACTAAATAGTGAAAGGTTACATTTAATCGGGATTCTGGTTTTCTCTTTCTTATTATCATTAAAATAGTGCTATGTCTCATATTTTACATAACACACATATTGAGACTTTATCTTGGGTTGTGAGAGTCACTCCTCCATCATTTTGATGTCTTCAATTAACTTCTAAATTAATGCCTTCAATTCTTGTTATGCTTGGAGCTAATCTACCTATATAGTTGGAATGAAATTTTCTATGAGAGGATGGAATGGGTATGACCTAGACTCTTCATGATGATGTGATACATTACATAAATTTATGGATGAATCATATAGGTCTATGGTACTTCTAGGAAGAATTTTCCCTACTATGATGAGCATATTTTTTGCTAGTGTGACTTCTTGGAAAACTTAAGGGAACTTTTTCTCCTTAGACTATTGAATTAGAAGATTTAGATTGGGATAGAAGGCATAAATGTAATAAATATATGCCTAGGCATGGGAGGATTGAAAGTATTGGGGAATCCTCTTCCAAGTCCTTTTAAATCGAACATTAAAATTAGAAATGTTTCCATAGGGTATTCATTGGATAAAGGGAAAATGGGTAAGCAACAAGAATGGATCTTGAGAATTGTCAAACATAGAAATAAAGCTTTAGCTAATTTAGACTAGGTACTAATGCTCTTATCATATAAGGAACTATACCATAACAATGCTTTTCCCTTGAAATATTGGACGAGTAGTCTAAAATTTACATCTTCAAAGATAATATCATATATAGTAGCTAAAGAAGCTACATATTGATAGTGCTCATAAGCATTTCTTAAGGAATTTTAGGATAATGTTTAGTATTTAATGAAATATTAGATGTTAATGGGATCGATATCATACTAGGTTGGGTAAAATTGTTCGATCATGAGAATAGGACCCAACCTATCTGTAGTAAATTCTAGGTCTAATCTTCAAGGGAGTCACTAGATGAATATACATTCTTTGTAAATAAGATCAAGACTATTCCTCAAATATTGAACTCTCTAGGAAAGTGGGATGAAACAATAATATTCATCTCACCAAGCATGCTAAAAACTACTATACTATTGGACTAAAATATACCATACCTATGGATAGGTGATGCACTCTAGACTCTAGCCAAAGTATAGAATTGGATGAAATGAGAAGTGGTATGAAACAACAAGATTCATCCCACCGAGCATGCCAAAAATTGCTATATTTTTGGATTAAAATATATCATACCTATGGATAGGCGATGCACCCTAGACTCTAGCCAAAGTATAGAATTATATGAAAAAAAAATTCTCTTTGTTTCAAACTTTGATGAAGGTTGATTCCTTTAAATGCTTATATTTTAAGAGAAAAGAGGTTAGAAAGGGATATTATATAGTGGATGGGATATAGTGTAAAAACATTGGATCTCACTAACTAACATGCTAACTAAATCAAATTACTTTATACTTAAGAAACCAACCATTATTCAATCTAATTATAGATTCATTCAAATTAAAACAAATGCTTGAATCATTCTAAGGACTTGAACAATTAGTAATCCAAAATTAATCCAAAAAACAAAATTTACTTTAATAGAATAGACTAAGTGTTAAGTGTAATAGAAATGACTTAAAACAAATAATACATGCATAAAAACTTGTAATTGGATAATAATGGAGATCAAACAACTATCACTTCATTGATCAATAGAAATATTACATAGTAATACCAGGAAATGGCTATAGAACGAACCCCTATAATTGAGGCCTCATGTATTATTTATAGATTGCATTTTAAATTTTGTAGTGTAATATTTATAAATAGTAACAAAAACCTGTTACAAAGACAACTTGGCAAAAAGTTCTAAAAGTCATTGTGGTCATATCAAATCTCGTGCTACATTTGAATTTGAATTATTATGAAATCTACTTCATCGATCTAAAAATACTTCTTGCAAGTGGCTTGAATCATTACAATAAATTTGTTAGGGTTGTGGCTTTCATGCTTGGGTGGTGCTTGGTTTACCAGCTAGGAAGCTATAAGGTAGTTATAATCTTCTCATGGTTGCTTTGACTTTATGCAATGTTATTCTAACTTTATGCACCTTGCATAAAGATATACTTGGAGGTTGATGTGTTGATGTCATGACCGAGGAATTCTCGGTCTTGTGTATCCTAGTTTTGTGCATTAAATTGAAACACTTTTATTATATGTTATCGAATTCCTCTTCTTAGAACTTACATCATTGTTGAGGTAATCATGGCTTTGTACAACCTATTTTCATGTATCATAACTTCATGTAGTTAACCATCCATGCATCACTTTTACTTTTGCTAACATCATCACTACACAATCCTGATTTTGTGCAATCATGATTTTGTGCATTGAGTCTTGCACATTATTAGGGTGACATGATGTCATACTGATGGTATTACTAGAAGGGGCCTAATTTGGTGTGACTATGTTGATCTCACATCAAAAAATAGTTTGGTTTCATGCATTACAACTTTACGCATCACAGTTTCATGCAGCCTTGAAGCCATAGAAGCACTCAACCAATTTTACAAAAAAAAAATCCTGGCTTTTGAACTTCAAATGAGATCATGATATTGACCTACAAGGCTCCAAACTAACTTTCTGCATGACCATATGACACTACTACATACCTTTTGAACTTTAAATGTAATTGTTCTCCTACATAGCTAAGTGTGGTCTTATTCAACAAGTTTTTGTGAGAGCATATAGGGAGTAGGTTAGACTTGGTCTATGTTTGGAGTAAGCTAAGCACAACATATTTGATTTATGTAAATAATGGTGCTCCAAAAATGTTGAGACCATATTAGTTTTCAGAGTGGTTATAAGTTGTAATCATGTGTAAGCATTTTATATAGTGAATGAGTTGATTATCTCATTGTGGTATCAGAGCATAGGAGAAGTGAAAGAAAAATCTGCCCATCACAAATTTTGTGAGTTCAAATCTATTGTGAGGTTTGCTAAAAGCATTGGAATTTTTGGCCATTGGAGAGTGCTCTGTGATGTGTGTCCCTATCAGGCTGAGAAAATTATGAACATGTATAGAAAACTGCTGTGTGAATCACCACGAAGGATGTCTACACTAAGAGAAGGCTCACTTTTTGCTAGAAGGAAGCATCACAATGGTAGAAGGTTTGGTGATTATCGTTGGTGGAGTTTTTGCAGTTCGTGATCGGAGAGCACCTTGGTGGAGTGTCATGTGATTCTTTCGAGATCATACGAACACGTAATAAAAAAATAGTAATTTTACCTGTGCCTAGCATTCATCCACATGAAAAATATGTGGTGAAACTATTGACTATGAGCATCCATGAAGTTTGATAATGTGAAGCCAGTGTAAATTTAAATTGATGTGAAGACGTATTGAGTGTGCTTAAGGAACGAATCATGGTATGTATAGATCATCTATGTTTTTTATATAGATAACTTGGGCTACACACGTATTGGCTGCTGGAATATATAATAAAAAAAATGCCCACGCAATTGGTAAGATTGTGGACACGTCCAAAGAAGGCCTTGGACATGACGTTTTGAGTAAAAAAAAATTAAAGACCATCGTATTTTAAAAAAAAAAATTCCTATGATTCGAAAAGACATGTTTCTGTTGCAGTTCCTAAGAAGCATCTAACTGAGTTGAGTGAGATTTGAATCGCTATGATTCGCTATATTTGAACAGAAAGCATTGTTTGGAACTGTTTTCTTGGCACAAATCGCTCATGTAAAGGTCGTGATTGCTTTGTTGATAGAATATTGTGTTGTTCTGAGGAGAGCTATAGAGTCAATTGTGTTGTTTGGATCACCATTAGAGAGCTGGCGATAATACATATATAGCAAAGGACATGGATAATTTGCAAGCAGTAGGCTACGTGTTTACTGGTAGTAGGCTACGCATTTTCCAAATTATATGCGATCTTATTACTTTGTAGTCAATGAAGCTAAACTGTTGAGGAGGATGACTCAACATACCATAATTCCAGCACCATTATTCTAGTGGACGCAATGAGTGTTGTAGGTTATGTGAACGTGAGCTGAAGTGGATGTAAAGTATATTGTTACTCAAGCATTATGAAATAGAATATGGTCTAGGCTATTGGAGAAGTTGATGTTTGATGTCAGTAAGATAGAATAGTGACATCAACATGGCAAGGAGAGCCATTGTTTGGTGAGTCATTTTTGTCTTCCTATTTTTTTCTTCTACTGTTGTATTGCTACTGATTGTTGAAAACAGAGACGGATGTATTATTTTTGCATCAAATTTTTCCAAAAGTCTTGTTGATTAATTAGTGCATAATGGATGCCAATAACAACCTGCTCATTCCTAAATTTAATGGGCTATATTATGAGTATTGTTCTATCAATATGAAGACCTTACTCGTTGGCAAAGGGTTATGGGATATTTTATAAGAACGCTAAAATGAACCTACATATTGTACCACCTTGAGTGCAGCTAATAAAACTAGTAATAAGGATGCCCAAAATAAGAATTATTTTGCTCTCTACCATCTCCAAGCAACTTTGGAGAAAAGCATCTTTCCAAGGATTGCTTCTTGTTTAACAGCCCTAGAATCATGGAAAGCTTTGCAAGATAGCTATCAGGGGAGCAATCAAGTTAATCAAGTGAGACTTTAAACTTTGAAGAGATATTTTGAAAATCTCAAAATGCAATATGATGAAATAGTAGGTGATTATTGTGTGAGAGTGAAAGCAATTTTTAATAAAATGCAGACCCTTGGAGAAGACATAAAAACTGAAGTGGTTGTGAAGAAAGTATTGAGAACGCTTCTTCATAAGTGGAATCACAATGCTATTATTATTGAATAATATAAAGATATTTATACTCTAAAATATTATGCACTAATTGGTTCTTTGATGTCCCATGAAGAGAGACTCCAAGGTTCTACATCATCAAGATTTGGAGGTGATGACAAAGCATTCTCATCCAAGGAAGGTGAGACTCATGGCAATTTACAAGGAAGATGACAAGGAAGAGGATAAGGTAGAGAGAGTAAGAGGAAGAGGTAGATCAATAGGTGGCTATGTACGTACGCAGATGAGGTGACAATAGTTTGCAAAAATTAATAGGAAGATGAGGTGACAAATCAAACAATTCTTGTTTTCATTGTGGCAAGCTTGGTCACTTTGCTAGAGATTGTAGACTCAAGACTTCTCAAGAAGGGAGAAGTAATAATTATGGAAACTATGGAGAGGAGGAAGGAACTTATTCAAATTTATTCCTAACATATGGAAAATTATATCAAAATTGTAATGAAACTTAGATTTTGGATACTGGTTGCTCAAATCATATGAGTGGCAAAGAAGAGTTATTTGCTACAATGGATTCCACATACAAGTACAAGATAAAATTGGGATATGACAAGGCACTACAATTTGAAGGCATAGGATCCATGGAGGTTCCAAAAAAAAGGCACAAAGAAGGTGAACAATATCTATTACACTCCTAAACTCCAACATAATTCGCTTAATGTTGGATAAATCATGGAAAAAAACTATAAACTTGTTTTTGAAGATGGAAAATGTGTAATTTTTGACAAAAAAAATTGTAATAGAGTTTTCACAAATGTACCTATGACAAATAATAGGTTATTTCCTCTTAAGTTTGGGGAACAAGGTTCTACTCAACTTGCTAGTGTGGCCATAGAAAATCCAAGTTTGCTTTGGCACTTGAGATATGGTCATCTTAATTTTTTTAACTTGAATTTGTTGACTTCACAAGCTATGGTGTGTGGATTACCAAAATTTGAAGATCACAAGGAGGTGTGTGAAAGATGTACTTTGGGAAAGCACTCAAGAGCAAAGTTTTCAAAAGGTCAAGCATGGAGAGCAAGCCATCCACTACGATTGGTACATTCAGAGATTTGTGGTCCAATGCATACCAAAAGCTTGGGTAACAATTCTTACTTTCTCACTTTCATTGATGATTTCTCTAGAATGTGTTGGATTTATTTTTTGAAAACTAAAGATGAATCTTTTGAATGTTTCAAGGATTTTAAAAATATTGTAGAGAATCAAAATGACTATGTTGTAAAAATATTAAGGACCGATAGAGGAGGGGAGTTTTTCTTAAATGCATTTCTCAAATTTTGTAAATATTTTTGGATCAAAAGGCAATTCACTACTTCCTAAACCCCACCACAAAATGTGTGGTTAAAAGGAAGAACCGAACTATTATAGAAATGGCTATATCAATGCTTCAAATAAAGAAACTCAGTAACATGTATTGGGCTGATGTTTTTAGGACAAGTGTTTACCATATTGTATTGTGACAATATGAGTGCCATTCAATTTGCACATGATCCTATCCACCACAACAGGTCAAAGCACTTTGACATGAAGTATCACTTCATTAGAGACATGGTGGAGAAAAAGGTGGTTGAGCTACAAAATTGTAGCACTTTGGACAATATAGTGGACATATTCACCAAAGGAGTTGCTAAAGTTGAGTATATAAATCTGAGAGACTATCTAGTCAGTCCTCTCAACTTTAAGGGGGAGAATGTTGAACTTTGAATGTAATTGTTCTCCTACGTAGCTAAGTGTGGTCTTATTCTAGAAGTTGTTGTGAGAGCATATAGGGAGTAGGTTAGACTTGGTCTATGTTTGGAGTAAGCTAAGCATAGCAGATTTGAATTATGTAAATAATGGTGCTCCAATAATTTTAAGCCCAGATTAGTTTTCAGAATGGTTATAAATTGTAATCGTGTGTAAGAATTTTATATAGTGAATGATTCGATTGTCTCAATACCTACTCTTATATCAAACTAAAATTCATAGCTATTTTAAAAATAATTAGAAGCAATCCATCCACTCAAATATTATACAAAAAGTATAAAAGGATGAAAGACAAATATACATAATGGTAACTCGTATGCACCATAAATAGTCACTATGTCATCCATAGATATGAATCACAACACTTCAATATAATGGATGGAATGGTGTCAAGTATTTATACCAATACCAAAATCCTAATTACATTAATATGTTTAACCTAAACCAATATAACAAGAGGGATTAAGGTTAATTACAAGTTATTGTTAGCTTTTGATGGTGTATGCCAAGGGATAATGTAATCATGGGATATAAAATGTGTAGAAATGTAAGATGTTGAAATATGCTATTAATGGAAAGTGACGAAAATGATACAATGTAATATGGAGGAAATAAATAATCCATAACATATACTAAATAAATGCATTATACCCCATAACCAATCTATATGGTGATCTACACAGTATACCTCTACTACCTACAGTAATATATAATCACTCACTATAAAGCCCTTTATATAGAAAGATGGATTGCTTGGCCAACACTCTACCTAGTTATATAAGGGGACACCTTGCACATTTACAACTTGAACATAGGCACTTGTGCATTTATTAAATTACTTGAAGTAACTAGCTAACTATCCCCTAAAGTAATATACTACTCTAGTTATGTACCAAGGGTGGTACATTTACATGATCCAAATGATGTAATATACTCTAACATCCCCCCTGTATTACATTATTTGGATATTGAAGACTTTACTCTTCAATATGGATCTTCTTATCTATTTTTTGTATCATGTTCAAGCAAGTAGTTAGTATCTTCAAATAATATTACCCTTACTATAATATCTTTGACTTCTTGATCATTTGTCTTATCTTCCAGTTCTTCAATTTCTTCAATCCTATGAGCTAGATGTCCTTTTTTATTCCCATTTTGATAATCCAATTGTGGATAATAGTTATGATGCTGATATTATTGCTATCAAGAATTATTTTGATATGGCTTTGGCTGGAATGCCCTATTTTATTGGCTTTCATAGTTCATATTATTTCCTTGATTCTGATTTCTTGGATTGAATCTACAGTAGCTGGTGTTATGTCCTTTTCTCCTACGTATCTAACAATATCTATTATTCCATGGTCTTCAACCTTTTGATGATGAAGCAATGTTTCCCTATGGATTTTCTTTTAGGACCAATGCATTATTAGTCATTTCATCTTTCACTGTATTTTCTATCTCATATTCTTGAAGAATGTTGATTAGCTCATCAAACTCTGTATCTTTGCTTAGATGTAACCAGATGCTTATAGCTACTGGAAATGCTCTCAAAGTTATTTGAACAAGGAATTTATCTTCAACCTTTTCTTCTAATGTTATTAATTTACCTTTGATATCTGCTATCTTTTTTAAGAATAGTTCTATGCTTTCACCACTATTTTTAGGGAATGTAATTGAGTTTGAATATTTAATATAGTGGCTTTATTTTTCCCTTCAAATATTTTCTCTAATATTTTCCAAGCATCTGTAGATGTTCCTGCTGAGATAATGTAAGCTTGTATTTCATCTATGATGGCAAAGGTAATTATCATTGATGCATTAGCACCACTTTCTTCAAAATTTTGAGTCTATGTTTCTCCCTAAGATGGTTTAGTTCTTGCTCCTTTGACAATATCCCAATTTTTTTCAAATATCAGAATAACTCCCACTTTGTTTTTACATGAGAAGTAATTTAGGCCCTTAAGTAGTTGAGATTCCATTAGGATAAATTTATTTGTGGTCATGATGACTCTATAGGTATAAAACCTTTATTGGTTTTAGATTTTGTAGAATTCCTACTATCTCTCTAGTTAAGAAATGTGAACTAATTTGATAAAACCTTTTAGAATTAGGTTTTGTATGCTTCCTTATATCTCCCTAATAATTAGAATATGCTTAGTTCACATTCTAAGTTGATTTTGTAATATTTTTAGAATAATAAACTTTCTAATTTTACCTTATATTTTCTAATAATGTATGCTTTAATGGTTGGATTTCTTTTTGTCTCCTTAGAACGAGTATGAGATTATTTGTACCAATTAATTCCAACTATATATGTAGGCAATTGATTTGCTTCTCTTTCCAATAGATTAATTTTCTAAATTCCAATTATATGTATATAGTTTAAATTAGTATGCATTATATCTCCCTACTTTTTGTAATATTAGAAAACAATAATATTTGCAATTATAGAGTTTTAATTTTCGAATTGGAAATCAATATATCTCCTATGTTATAAATTACAAATATTAACCTATTCAGGTATATATATTTTGCTTTCAAATGTGGTTGATCTTTCTATGGTTTAAACCTTATATCATACCCCTTATAACTCCTTAATGAAAGAAAATTCAATTAAGGTAAATCCTTACCTTTATAATGCTACAAATGGGCACTGTATTCTCCAGTCTATGGGCGTTGTATTCTCCAATGTATGGGTGATGTATTCTTCAATGTATGGGCATTGTTTTCTTCAATGAATGGTGTTGTATTCTTCAATGTATGGAGTTGTATTCTCCAATGTATGGCATTGTATTCTCTAATGTTAGATCATGATGATAGCTTTTAATGATTCTCTTAAATTAGTGGGTATTGTGACTATTGTAGATAATTGTGGTAGGCTTTGACTACAATTCTTGGATAGCAGGTGCCTCAATCCTTACTTCTTTCACTCTCCTTGAAAAAATATTTTAATGTTCTTATCTTCTCCTAGAAACTATGATATTTTGCTTTCTATGAACACGGTGCTCTCCTTGAGTTTTGGTGCCTTAAATAGGATGGATGCCACTTGATGTTGGATAAATATCCTGGGAGTTTCAATGAAGATAGGAATTGATATTCCTTTAACGTCCATTTCTTTGAGCAATGAGGACTAAAGTACGTAACCTCCTTTATGATTTTGTAACTCCTCAAAGTAGATTTTGGATTATTCTTTGAGTTTTGAGGAATGATATGGCGCTTAGAATATTTGTATCAAGTGGAACTCGGGGTCATTGCATGTAAACCTTTTCTTTAATATTCCAAAGATGAATGTTATAACCTTCCTTCCTTCGAGTTATTTGTTGGTTTGATTTATTCTTAGACAACAAGCAATATTTCTTTTGCATGATGTTTTGATCAAGATTATGGGTGGCTCTAGTTGTGATACTTTGAGGTTCAATGGAGCTCTGAATGGCGATCTTATGGCTTATTTGAGTGCTTCTTCTAAGTGGATGTTCTCTCTAAGCTATAGCCTTGGGTATAACGCCTTTTGCATTGTTATCTTAAGCTTTCAATGTGTTGATTGAGCGTTACTTTTGTGATGTAGATAATTCCTTTGTGATGGCTCCTTGTACTCAGCTTAATAATGTTGTCTTGTCCATGTATATTTTGATGTTGTTTTATGTAGATAAGCACCTTCTAATGTAGATCTTAATGTTGTCCTTTCTCCATGTAGATATCAATCAATAATAGCCTTAATATATTGGCTTTAATATTATAGGTGAATGCTTTCTTCTGGGTGCTCGATTTGATGTGGAGCAATGGTGTCTTTAGGTACCTTGAATCTTGAGTAAAATGAGCTCTTCGGTGGCTCTTTTCTCTTTCTCAAATTCTACCCTTATACCTGCTAATATGAAAATCGTGCTTCTTCTTGTAATATGTGATCTTTTTTCCTTATTTAAGGAACAAAAATGGTAACTATAATAGTTAGATTTTTGCACCAATATGACTGGTCAAATGCCTCCCTTTTTGAAATGCTCTTTGGCTTTTTGATGAGGTAGTTCCTTGAGAAAAGTATTGATGCCTTCACTAATTCTTATTAGACAACTAATGTATAATTTTTTCACTTGCATAATTTAGTAATAATAAATGCAAGCTAATGCACATAATATACCTCTTTTTTAAAGTAGAAATTTTTGTACTTACTCTTTTAATGAAATATCTAGTGCACCTCAAATCTAAGATTCACCAAGTCTCAATTTGTAGCTTCTATCACTGATTTAATGGCTACCTTCTTCTTCTCCACTCCTTGGAGGAATTTCAATATGATTGGTGGCTTCTATAGGCCATAATACCTTATAGGTACTAAGCTTTGAATAATGTATTTATACACTTTGATATTTGCAGATTTTTGTGTCCTTGATCTTAACAATCAATATACAAAATAACTCTTTAAGAGTAACTAGTTAATGAAAAACTAGTATAGTGCAATGAATCAATAATACCTTCAAATTAATGCACTTTAAAGGTAACAATAATCTCACCTTATTGCTCCTATAAATAATCTATCAAAGTAGTTGTTGGACATTTTGAGTCCCTACGTCAAAGTTGTCATTGATGTCAGCAAATGAAGTCATAATTAATGTCAAGGACTTCGTCAAGAAATAAGGTTTTCAAGGTTGCTATTTGATATCCAAGAAGAAGGCCAAAGGTCAAGAGAATCAGTGCAAAATTTAAAGGTAAAAGGGCTCCATAATATCTTAATAGTATATGGAAGCTTAGTTTAAAAGGTGTTTCATAAAAATCCCAAGGAGGCTTGTGCAAAGTTAAAAAGGAGATATAATATTTATTTTATAAATTATTTAGATTCAATGAGAATTTAAATTTTATAAATAAATATAATTCACACCATGGTGTGCAATGAGAAGGAAGCAATAAACTCAAAAGGATATAATATTATAATATTTGTTATTATAATATTAAGTGATATGGTTAAAAGCCCAAAGTAAAATATTTATAATATTCATTATAATATTTTACAATACCCAAAGATGGGTTTGGAGTTAAAAATATTCAAAGCACCTTTATTAAGGTCCTAACCTTCGTTGATGTTACATGGTGGTGAAAGCATTCGAAGCCCCGACGTTTTACAAGCATGGAGGAAATTTATATATACCTATGCCCAAAGGGCATTAAACTTTATCCTTGCTCAATTGCTTAATATTGCATGTGAATTGGAAATAAGAGCTTGTGAGAAAGTTTATGAATTTTGTGTGTCAATGAACAACATAAATTAGAAGGTATTGATTGTTCGAAATCCAACTGGGTAGCTTGGCCTAGTGGCAATTGGGCAGTGGCCAGATCGCTTGTAGGCAAGGAGGCCAGCGTTCAAAACACGGTGGCTATGCTTGGCAGTCATGTTGGTTGAAGACGCACATTTTGAAAGGTGCAAAGTGAGAGATACAATTTGAAGCATGTGGTGCTTCTTAAGTTTCAAACAAGCGCGTAGCTCATTCGGTGTTTGGAACCATGGCTAAGGTTTTTGTCATGGGCATTGTTGAGGGTTCGAATCCCTTCGAAAGTAAGGTAAATATTTTTATATTAAATTTAATTATTGCCTAAGTTGGGAGATAAAAGGGGTGTTAGTCGGATTTGCTTAGAAGGGTTGTTATTTGGATAGTGGCGGTTATTGAAAAGTGTCAATTAATATTAATAAGGAATTTTGAATTTAGTTGTTAATAAAGTCTTAATTATCATATTGGCATATTGGAGAATTAAGACTTTTGAGTGTTGTTTTAATTTTAATAAGGGGTTTTTGTGTTAAAGAATATTATTGTGAAGGTTTTGAATATTATTTAATTTGGAGTGATAAGGTGTAATTTTGATATCATTTTGTATTGTATTTTGTTGAGGAAAATATTATCTTCTAACCCTTATTGAGATTGAAAAGAAGTGAGTGTGAGTGTGGCATATTTGTGAGAGCAACTCCTTGTCAAGAAAAAAGGCATGGGCACATTCTTCCTTGGTTGAGTTGATTGATTGGCTTTCTAGAAAATGAATTTGAAGTTAAAAGGATTTGATTAGGGTTTCTTTTTTGAAGAGTGTTTGAGTTAATGCTTCAAGGTTTTCTGGATTTAAGTGTCGTGATTAAAACCTTGTTTTAAAAGCATTGTTGTTGAAGCCATTGGTTGTGTGAAGAACTTGAGTTAGGCTTTTAAAAATAACATGAGTATCATTGTTATATGAAGATTGATTTATAAGCATTGTTGTAGAAGTGAGTTGTTGTACAAATAACTTAAGCTAGGGTTTGAAAAGAACTTGAGTATCATTGTTATGTGAAGATTGATTTATAATAATTGTTATTGAAGGGAGTTGTTGTGCAAAGAACTTGAACTAGGGTTTGAATAGAACATGAGTATCATTGTTATGTGAGATTTGTTGTTGAGCATTGTTGGAAAAATTTTGAATTGGTGTTTGCATGCTTGTACTAGGGTTTGAGAGCAAGGGTTATTTCTTGTGTAATTGGTTGTGAAAGCATGAGGATACGGAAACAAAAAGGAATATGCCACAAGAAATGACAAGAAATAACATATACAAATTGACACAAGATAAAAGCAATATGAAATATGGTAATCTCTTTCTTGATATGCTTTTCAAAGTGTGTTACAATACGTCTCCTTCTTTTTTATGGGATAGGAGCGTCAAATGTGTTTCTTGTCACAACATCCATGGATCACAATCCTTCTTTCGCGTGCCCACATGTAATATGGGCGGACCAAAATGTCGTCGCCGCTTGCGTATGTGATTCTTTGCTCTTTCCTACTCCTCTACTGTCAAAAACCTGCATTCAAAGAAACAAAAAATATTAGTAGCACCTGCTGACAGAATAAAGCATGTATTTCCCAAGGCCTACTGTCAGTAAATGCATGAAAATATTAAAATGATTATCAAATGACCTCTGATCGACCTAAAAATTTTATAGTAGCATAAATATTTCAACATAAGACCATTGCAAAAATAACAGTTTGTAAATTCCTCACAGATTTGTATTCGCTCCAGGGTGGGACGAATTCACCTGCAATAACTAATCAGAAAGCACCCTCTTCAATGTCCTGCTTAGGAAGCTCCAAAAGACCTGAAAAGTTGAGTTTAGCTATTTGGGGGTGTTTTGGTAAGACCCAGATGGTCAGATTTCTCCAATTTTTCCTCTAGGATCCAGATTTTTCTAGTTCCATCTGCAAGTTAGTAAAGACGGGAAATGACAAAAACCTGGTCAATATTGCTCAGAATGAAATGAAATTTGAACTGTAACCTATTTAACCTATCTAGAATCAAATGCAGAAGAAAAACTAGAGAAATATATCACATATTTCTATTCATCCCAGGGTGGGGCGAATTTTACTGTAACAGATTGGGGAGCGCCCGGGGGCAGGACGCCCATCGTTTGAGGCATTGTTTCGGCACCAATCCACTTGGGATGGGTCCAAAACTGGTTATGGGGTGTTATCGACAATTTTGGGAATTGTTGTGGCCAAAAATCAGGTTTTAGGTCTGGATTTGCGCTTCCAATAGTCGCCCAATAACCTCCCTTTCGAATGAGATATTAAGAATGTAAAAGCACAAATCGCAAGTAGGTATGTAAATTGGCAGCACTTCGTTGCTCAAATGCTCCTTATCTGTCTCTCTTTTGGGTGGGAAAACCCCCCAATTTATAGACCTTAGGGTCTCCTTGTTTAAATTGCGCATGCAAGGGCGCCACTTGAGTTAACTGTCCTATTTTCAGAGAAAAGCTAGTTCCCTGATTTAGAACCTCCTCGCATGAGGTCTCTAAAATAAAGACATGCATGACTGAAGTCTCTCTCCTTGAATAAAAGCTATTCCTCACAATTGCATGACCTGAAGCCTCAGTTAACTGGCAGAGTTACCGAGGTTTGACTTTTTGCCAGTCAAACTTGCTATTTGCCTCACCCTGGGGTGAATGCTGATATTCGTCCCTGGGTGAGACGAATTCCAGTTTGTATTCATCCCAGGGTGGGACGAACAGAGAGCAAAGTGCCAAAAAGGTGCCAAATTGACCTCTGACCTCTAAAATTGTTTTTGGAAGTGGTTAGGACCACTGTTTAACCTCTGGGGGCTGCCTTAGGGGTTGTGTGTGTCAATGCGATCAGCGCTTGTTGTCACATAATCGGATTGGTGTTGTTTTGGTGTCTATAGGTTGAGTAGAGTTGAATGATCCTAGTCAAGTGGATGTGTGAAGTGATTGTTCAAGTTCCATAAAAAAAACTATTCTATATTCTTATTTGAGTTGAGAAAGTGATTGAGCATTGAGTGTAGAACATATTGAGTCTCTAACAATTCTCTTTATGGTTCTATGATATTGGACAAGTTCTGTGTGGACTTGTTAAGCAGATTTGAGGTAAGTCTTTGAGAAGACTTGTGGACTGATTTTGTGTGAGCTTTTGTGAAATCTTACAATATAGATTTGGTTAAGTTCTGTGTGAACTTATTAAGAATATTTGAATAAGTTATGTTTGGACTTATTGAGCAAAATTGAGCAAGTTCTGAGTGAGCTTGTTGAGTAGATTTGGACAAGTTCTGAGTGAGCTTGTTGAGCAGATTTCGACATGTTCTGAGTGAGCTTGTTGAGAATATTTGAGAAAGTTCCAAGTGGACCTGTTGAGAATACTTGAGAATGTTTTGAGTGGACCTATTGAGAAGATTTAAGTAGGTTCTAAGTGGACCTGTTGAGCATATTTGAGCAAGTTCTAAGTGGACCTGTTGGGAAGATTTGAGCAAAACTGAGTGGACCTGTTGAGCAGATTTGAGAAGGTTCTGAGTGGACCTATTGGTAAAATTTGAGCATGTTTTTAGTGGACCTATTGAGCATATTTGAGCAGGTTCTGATTTGACATATTGAGTAGATTTAAGCAAGTTATGTGTGGACTTTTTGAGCAAATTTGAACAAGTTCTGTGTCGACTTGTTGAGCAGATTTGTGCTAGACCGAAGTACTATTTTTAGTATAAATTTGAGACAAATATTTGGAGGTGACAAATTAGAGAGGACAATAGTCTCTAATGGATAGAGATCCATTGGCCAAATTAGTGAGGATAGGTCTTCTGAGTGGGGACAAGAGTCTTCAATGGAGAGATATCCACAAGCCAATGCAGTGGAGGTCGTAGTCTTCTAGAGGATCACCAGCTAGAGCAGAGGAGAAGGAGTTCTCTTGTGGATAGAGATCCATGAACTTGATTTAGGGGATTGGTGTCTCCTTTGTACAGAGGTCCATAAATATTGTAATTGGGAAGGATTCCCAAGAGATTGATTGAGAAAATTTTAGTGAAATATTTTCTTTGTGGATGTAACCCACATTGGGTGAACCACGTTAAATTGGTGTCTCTATTTTGCGTGATTATTTTTTCATTGATTTGGTTATTTATATTGATATTGCCATTGATTATATTGCATAATATTGATTTAGAATGAATAGTAAAAAGTGGTCTTATATTGCTCACCCCTCCCTCTCAGTATAAGCTTGTGTTCTTCAATTGGTATCATAGTTGGTTCCTTCAAAAAAGGTTTAACAACTTAAAGGAAGATATTACAAGAACACAAATAGAAAAGAAAGGCAAAAGTAGAACCATGAGATACAAGAAGAAAAGAACACACATGGTCATGAAAGAAAATGAGGATGAATTCAATATTGTTGTTTTGGAAGGAAGAATGGAAATAGATTCAAGAGATGAATCAAGCAATGGAGAAATAACCAAGTTGATAAATTTTTGTACCAGATGTAGGAATACAGGTCACCATGCAGCTTATTGTCCATAATAAGGTGAATAATGTTTTTTTTATGGTCAAATTGTTCATGATGTAGGTTATTGCAATGGATTTAGTAGCGGTGAAGATGAAGATGATATTTTTGGAAATGAAATCCTAGAGGTTGGTTCAAGAAATGATAACAAAGACAATCAAAATAGGTATGAAGAAGAAACTCTACTTTCAATAATAGAATAAAAATGAGATGCTCCTATAGAAGATCAAAGAAAGAAAGAAGAGAAATATTCATAAAAATAAAAGGAGGAAGCTGCTCTTAAGGAACTTGTTGAATTGAAAAGAGAGAATTTAGAATTGAAGGCTCAAATACAAGAAGATGAGAAATATAATATAAATATTCTACAAGATCTTTTTGACTTGAGAGATAAGGTTGAAAATACAAGAAGAATTGAAGAAGGTATGATTGAAAAGTCAAAGGTAAAAAGGATAGAATGTGAAAGACTTATGGTTACTCTTGAAGAATTAAAAATGGAGAACTCGGGATTAAGATTTCAAACTCAAGAAGATGAGAAAGTAAAAGCAAAGTTTCTACAAGAACTCACCAACTTCAAAACTAAGGTTGAAGAGGCAAGAAGGATTGAAAAAGGTATGGCTAAAAAATTAAAGGTAAAAGATCTAGAGTGTGAAAGATTAAAACATGAGATAGTTTCACTAAGGATGGAATTAAAAGGTTCTAAGGACAAGCTACACAAATTTGAGAAAAATTCAAAGACTTTAGATAGGATTATCAATGCACAAAGGTCATTAGTCACCATAACAGGACTTAGTTCCAAAGAAAAACAAGGGAAACAGGAAGAAAGAAAAGGAAAGTCAAGCTCAAACACCATAAAAGAAGAAGTTTCAAAATAAGTAAGTAAAATAGAGAGTGAGACTTCTAAGTATAAGTTGGACAATAGAAATTTCAACAAGGAAAGGAACAATTCACAAGTAAGAAAAAGATGGAACGGGAAACAGGTAGAAGAGACTAAGAGACCAATGGGGTCTAGGCAAGTTTTCTTTAGTGGAAGATGTTTTTCATGTCACAAGTTTGGGGACATTGCTTCATAATTTAGGACACATGAAAGACAGGAATATGGGAACAAACAACTTTTCCATGGGTATTGCTACTCATGTAATCAGTTTGGTCATAAGGCAATCAATTTTTGGGTTCATAACATAAGAGGTTATGGCTTCACTAGGAGAAATACTAAGACATTTGCACCTCCAAGGAATAATAAAATTAAGTATTATAAGTGCAATAATGATGGTCACACAGCAAAGTGGTGTAGAGAAGAAATTCCAAAAAAATGTATGATCTGGAACAGGAACAAGAACACAGATTTGAATAGGAACATGAACAAGAACATGAACAAGAACATGAACATGAACATGAACATGGATATGAATAGGAACAGGAACAGGAATAGTGATAGGAATATGGACATGGATAGGAATATGGATATGGAATATAATCAAAGAAATTAGAAGAATCAGATAAGAAGGAAAGAGGATAAAGGCAAATAACAATACCTTCTAGGAGTATAAATACTCCCACCCCAAAATTAACCACCTCAAAAGGATGTGGGGGAGGGGCTAAGCTAAGAACCTCATTCTTAGCCCCGAGCCCCAAAGGTGACCCTTTGCAATTGATGTTAAATGGGGATAGATTTGAGTAAGGGGGAGAGACTTGATACTTGAAAATAGCATTGAGCCAAGGGGAGAAATGTCCCAAGGGGAGCAGGACAAAAATCAAGTCAAGTTTTGGTAAAAGAGTTTGGGTTGCCATCAATGACAAAGGGGGATATTGTTGGATATTTTAAGTCCCTAAGTCAAATTTATCATTGATGTCACCAAATGAAGTCATCATTAATGTCAAAGACTTTGTCAAGAAACAAGGTTGTCAAGGTTGTTATTTGATATCCAGGAAGAAGGCCAAAGGTCAAGAGAATCAGTGTAGAAGTTAAAGGCAAAAGGGCTCCATAATATCTTAATAGTATATTGAAGCTTAGTTTAAAAGTGTTTCATAAAAATCCCAAGGAGGCTTGTGCAAAGTTAAAAAGGAGATATAATATTTATTTTATAAATTATTTAAATTCAATGAGAATTTAAATTTTATAAATAAATTTTATTTACACCATGGTATGCAATGAGAAGGAAGCAATAAACTCAAAAAGATATAATATTATAATATTTTTTATTATAATATTAAGTGATATGGTTAAAAGCCCAAAGTAAAATATTTATAATATTCATTATAATATTTTACAATACCCAAAGATGGGTTTTGAGTTAAAAACATTCAAAGCACCTTTATTAAGCTCCTAACCTTCGCCGATGTTACATGGTGGTGAAAGCATTCGAATCTCTGATGTTTTAAAAGCATGGAGGAAATTAATATATATACCTATGCCCAAAGGGCATTAAACTTTATCCTTGCTCGATTTATTAATATTGCATGTGAATTGGAAAGAAGAGCTCATGAGAAAGTTTATGAATTTTGTGTGCCGACGAACAACATAAAGCAGAAGGCATCGATCGTTCGAAAGCCAACTAGGCATATTGACCTAGTGGCAAGTGGGATGTGGCCAGAGTGCTTGTAGGCAAGAAGGCTAGCGTTCAAAATGCGGTGGCTGTGCTTGGCAGTCGTGTTGGTTGAATGAGCCAAAGGCACATGTTTTACAAGGTGCAAGATGGGAGATATGATTTGAAGTACGTGGTGCTTCTTAAGTTTCAAATAAGTGCGTAGCTCGTGCGGTGGTTGGAGCCACGGGTAAGGTGTTTGTCATGGACATTGTTGAGGGTTTGAATCCCTCCGAAGGCAAGGTAAATATTTTTGCATTAAATTTAATTATTGCCTAAGTTGGGAGATAAAAGGGGTGTTAGTCGAATTTGCTTAGAAGGGTTGCTAGTTGGATAGTGGTGGTTATTGAAAAGTGTCAATTAGGAGTAATAAGGAATTTTGAATTTAGTTTTTAATAAAGTCTTAATTATCATATTGGCATATTGGAGAATTAAGACTTTTGAGTATTGTTTTAATTTTAATAAAGGGTTTTTGTGTTAAAGAAGATTATTGTGAAGGTGTTGAATATTATTTAAGTTGGAGTGATAAGGTGTAATTTTGATATCATTTTGTATTGTGTTTTGTTGAGGAAATTATTATATTCTAACCCTTATTGAGATTGAAAAGAAGTGAGTGTGAGTGTGGCATATTTGTGAGAGCAACTCCTTGTCAAGCAAAAAGGTATGGGCACATTCTTCCTTGGTTGAGTTGATTGATTGGCTTTTTAGAAAATGAAGTTTGGACTGAAAAGGATTTCATTAGGGTTTCCTTTTTGAAGAGTTTTTGATTTAATGCTTCGAGGTTTTCTGGAATTAAGTGTTGTGATTAAAACCTTGTTTTAAAAGCATTATTGTTGAAGCCATTGGTTGTGTGAAGAATTTGAGTTAGAGTTTTGAAAAGAACATGAGTATCATTGTTATGTGAATATTTATTTATAAGCATTGTTGTTGAAGTGAGTTGTTGTGCAAAGAACTTGAGCTAGGGTTTGAAAAGAACATGAGTATCATTGTTATGTGAATATTGATTTATAAGCATTGTTGTTGAAGTGAGTTGTTGTGCAAAGAACTTGAACTAGGGTTTGAAGAGAACATGAGTATCATTGTTATGTGAGATTTGTTGTTGAGCATTGTTGGAAACATTTTGAGTTGGTATTTACATGCTTGGACTAGGGTTTGTGAGCAAGGGTTTTTTCTTGAGTAATTGGTTGATTAAAGTTGAATGAGCCTAGTCAAGTGGATGTGTGAAGTGATTTTTCAAGTTCCATAAAATAAACTATTCTATATTCTAATTTGAGTTGAGAAAGTGATTGAGCATTGAGTGTAGAACATATTGAGTCTCTAACAATTCTCTTTATGCTTCTATGAGATTGGACAAGTTCTGTGTAGACTTGTTAAGCAGATTTGAGGTAAGTCTTTGAGAAGACTTGTGGACTGATTTTGTGTGAGCTTTTTTGAAAGCTTACAATACAGATTTGGTTAAGTTCTATGTGAACTTATTAAGCATATTTGAATAAGTTTTATGTGGAATTATTGAGTAGAATTGAGCAAGTTCTGAGTGAGCTTGTTGAGCAGATTTAGATAAGTTCTTAGTGAGCTTGTTGAGCAGATTTAGATAAGTTCTTAGTGAGCTTGTTGAGCAGATTTAGACAAGTTCTGAGTGATCTTGTTGAGCAGATTTGATCAAGTTCTGAGTGCACCTGTTGAGAATATTTGAGTAGGTTCTGAGTGGACCTATTAAGTATATTTGAGTAGGTTCTGAGTGGACTTGTTGAGCATATTTGAGCAATTTTTGAGTGGACTTGTTGGGCATATTTGAGCAGGTTCTGAGTGGACCTGTTGAGCATATTTGAGTAGGTTCTGAGTGGACCTATTGAGAAAATTTGATCAGGTTCTGAGTGGACCTATTGAGCATATTTGAGAAGGTTCTGAGTGGGCTTGTTGAGCAAATTTAAGCAAGTTTTATGTGGACTTTTTGAGCAAATTTGAACAAGTTATGTGTGGACTTGTTGTGCAGATTTGTGCTAGACCAAAGGACTATGTTTAGTGCAAATTTGAGACAGAGATTTGGAGGTGATAGAGTAGAGAGAATAGTAGTCTCCATTGGATAGAGATCCTTCATCTAGGATAGTGAGGATAGGTCTTCTGAGTGGGGACAAGAGTCTTCAGTGGAGAGAGATCCACAAGCCAATGCAATGGGGGCAGTAGTCTTCTAGAGGATCACCAGCTAGAGCAGAGGAGAAGGAGTTCTCTTATGGATAGAGATACATGAACTTGATTTAGGGGATTGGTGTCTCCTTTGGACAAAGGTCCATAAACATTGTAATTGGGAAGGATTCCCAAGAGATTGATTGAGAAAATTTTAGTGAAATATTTTCTCTGTGGATGTAACCCACATTGGGTGAACCACATTAAATTGGTGTCTCTATTTTGTGTGATGATTTGTGCATTGCTTTGGTTATTGCTATTGATATTGCCATTGATTATATTGTATAATATTGATTTGGAAATAATAGTAAAAAGTGGTTTTATAGTGTTCACCCCTCCCTCTTAGTATAAGCTTGTGTTATTCAGTAGTTTCAAATGCACTTAATGGTCACTATAAATTTCTTAATGTAGTCCTTTTCTCAATAATTAGATAATAGTAATAATATATCTAACTTCTATTAATGTGTAGGTAATGAACCTTAATAAAAACTATCTTTTGCACTTTTTGAGGACTTAAAGTGCAACCTTCTAATTTGTAACTTTCCAAATTCTAATAAGGTGCTTAATGAAGTTAAGTAGTAATCTGAATTAAACTTTCAAGTAATGAACCTGTTTCACCTAAGCTACTTACCTTTCATAATGAATATCTTGATGAGTTGATTCACCAAATCTCTTGTCTGGAATGGTGGTTTCTCGCAGCTGTGAATGCTTCTAGTCTGTTGCTATGAAATTATAGTAGATGATTTCAACTTCTCTTTCAGGATCTGGCTTGGAAATCAAAATTCTTACAACTAGTAATTATATCTTGATTTTTGTTCTTTAGTAGTCAATCTATTCATTGAAATGTTATCCTTGTAGAACCCTTTCAGTATTTTGTTGTGAATCCAACAAATATTTTTCTTTGAAATGTTCCTTCTTTAGCTATGAAGGACAATATCCAAATATTCTTGGATTTTTTAGGTTTATTCTACCTGAGTTCTTATTCAAATAGGGATTTCTTCTCAAGAATTTTAAGGTCTTAAGGTCTTCACAAATCTTCTCTCTAAATTTTGAAAAACTATTTTCCAAATATTTCTCTTTTGGGCTTGTTATCGGATGACGATAATTGTCCCAATTCTTTCACTATATTTGTAGTGAATTTCTCCAATGCGTTCTCGTAGGAACTTCTCTGATGGCTTCTCCAATTTCTAGAATGATTCTATCCAAGCCTTTTTCTTGAGACCTCTCCAAGGTCTCTAGTCTTGTAGCTTCTCTGGTCTTCTTTATGAGACCTTTCCTTCAACCTTCAACGACGAAAGTGTTAGCAATGAGATCTTCACAAAACTCTAAAACATGACTTTTGATAGTCCTTCTCTATCTCTTCTAAGGATAGAAGTTCTTCATGAGACCTTTTATGGGTCTCTTCAGCTTCTTCTAGGGGAAGTCTTCAAGCAGCAAAGGATATCACCAATCTCTTATCTTTCACGGACTCTCTGGAGTCTTCTTCTGGTTCACTAAATCTTCTTTGGAGTCTTCTTCAAGTTGAAGGCTTCTATGGCCTTTTCTTTTGGATAAAGGATTTTGTGGTATTTTCTTCTTCAATAAGGCTTTTGTGGCCTTTTCTTCTACAATAAGGCTTTTGTAGCCTTTTCTTCTGCTATATGGCTTTTGTGGCCTTTTCTTCTACAATAAGATTTTTATGGCATTTTCTGTTGGCAATTTTGGGTACCTTGGGTACATTGCCCTTGCTCAAGTGTTGATGTTGTCATTGATGTCAAAGAGCGGAAGGGTTTTTGTGAAAACCAAGGCAGACTAAATTTAAACTGCTGCTGGTTTTATAATCTAATTGTTTTAGAAGTTTTTAAAGAACACACTGATTCACCCCCCCTCTCAGTGTCATTGTGATTACAACATTTTCTTCTGCAATAAGGTTTTTGTGGTCTTTTCTTCTGCAATGTGCAGGTCTGTAATAGGGATTCCTTTAATTTCATTTTTTTTCAACAAGATATTAGTAATATGATTATAAATATTATTAATGACGAATCTTCACTAGTTGATTTGTCAATCTAGTGGAACAAATGTTGAGTTTAGTCTTCACGAGTTTTCTTGCAACTCTGTGGAAACTCTCTAGACAAATGCGATTTCAAAAATTCTAAAACTAAGATTTGCATCTCCTCTCAATCTCTCTTATAACTTTCCTATTCAGCAATTCCTTGCAGTGGTGTTTGCATACAGTAATGCACAATGGTAGATCCGGTTTGTAGAGATGCTCTAGAGTTTAGACCTATTTTGATAATGGTGGTCTCTTGTGGCTCTCCCTATTCCTATCTAGATATACCATGGCTTTGATACCACTGTTAACTTTTGATGGTGTATACCAAGCGAGAATGTAATCACAAGATATAAATATGTATAAATGTAAGATGCTAAAATATGCTATTAATAGAAAGTGATGAAAATGATATAATGCAATATGGAGGAAATGAACACTCCAGAATAGATATTAAAGAACTACATTACCCCATCACCAATATATACGGTGATCTACAAAGTATACCTACTACTACCTACAATAATATATAATCACTCATTATGATGCCCTTTATATAGAAAGACGGATTCCATGGTCAACACTCTACCTAGTTGTACAAGGGGACACCTTGCATATAGACGCTTGTGCATTTGTTATATTACTTGAAGTAACTAGCTAACTATCCCCTAAAGTAATCTATTACTCTAATTATGTACCACAGGTGGTACATTTACATGACCCAAATGATGTAATATACTCTAACAATTGTAAGATGGATTCAAAATTAACAAAATTAATTGCAAATCCATGGAGATTACATAATCAAATATTATAATAAACTAAATATGAATGTTCAATGCCTCCATATAGTCCTATTGCAAGATTCCATCATACAATGTCGACCTTGGCCATATGTTAGATTACACTTTCAAGATTTGGTACATTTATAGTGATAATTTATCACTTATGATTTATTGTAGGCACAAACACACTCACACACACATATGACCATCTAGGCCTAATTGGGAGAGGTTACAAGGTAAGAACAATAATCAAAGAAAATATTTTCAATAAGATATTGTGGATTTTTTGGGGGGAATTTTCATCAAAATAGTAAAACACTAGAACTATTAGTAGACTAAATAATATCCAAGAAAAATTCCTCCTAACCATTTCTAGACTCCTTTCAATTAAACGATTTTCTTAGGTCCTCTTCTTCTCAGGTTGTTATTTCTCAAATACTTGTTATCAATTTTTTTGATAGAAATAACTTTTGTATTTTCCTTTTTAAATTTGAACTTATCTAAAGATAAAAACCATAATTGACTAATTTTTTTGTTATTATATGTTTTTTATTATTTATATAGAATTAAAAGATGTCCCACTCATATTACATCATGACCACATAATAATATTACAACTTAGCAATTATGGGTGCATCTTTTGGCTATATTCAAACCTAGGTCTTCTTCTTGAATGATGAGGAATTTGAACACATGCCATTTTATATTTGGTATTTGTATTTTTCACTATAAATATGTTGATATTTCTATAACATTGCCTCCATCAATAATTGACTAATATAAAAAGTAATGTTAATTTTTATAGCATTAATAGTAATGTGGATTCCATTTTATTAAAATATCTTCATTTTTTTTATAGCAATATAGATATTTTAAGGATTTTTCTAGTTTCTACATAATTGTTTTTTAATGTTCTATATAGTTTTTTTTGTTCATTATCCTAAAAAAAAATAAAAAGCTTGCTTTTACAAGTTTCTTTTAAAAACAGTGTCAATTAAGTTTGATGAACCAACTTTAATATACTTTCATTTTATCTTCAATTGTTGTAAATACTCTATGCTAATTGTAGATCATCTTGATATGGATATTTAAATATTATAATCAAGATTTCAACACATCTTTTTCACACTTGACAAATCCTATAATAAATAATGTACCCACAAACATTTCATGAGATAAACAAAATATACATAAACGCTTGAATTTGATTTCAAGATTTATTTTTAAATAATTTATTATCCCTCTCAAAAAAAATATTTAAACAAAAAAGTAACAATTTATTCCTCCACAAAATGTATATTATTATTATTTTTCAAATTTCCCATTAAACATTTCATGGTCTCTTCTACTACCATGAAATGTGAAAAAGGTAATCCAATATATTCTTATTGTTTTAAGAAAAAAAAATGCTTCGAAAGAAACACCAAAAATAGGGCGATACTACTAATATATATATAATTAAAGGTGAGGGTTTTGATAGGCTCTCACAACCCAAAACGAAAACTCCCTTAGGAAATCAAAAATACAAAGGCCCACTTGGGCTACAACAAGAGCAAAACAACACTAAGGAGGTGCAAAACCACCCCAGGAACAAACCTTACAGCTACCCTACTAAAGTAGGGTCCCAAAACAAAAGCTACAAATTGGATTTATCAGGGAATTTCGTGCGCAAGGCAACCACGTCCAATAACCCAATCAATTGATTATTTACATCCTTCAAAAATTCAATAGCCATTTTGAGAGTGCCCAACACTGTAACCTACTTGTCTACTATTGTCTTTATCTGCTGGGTCAAGGTGGGTTCCACCTTCACGCTGTCAGCAACATTCTTCCCAGTGGACCAACTCAACCAGCACTCTTCTTGGAAAATCTTCGTCGAAGACAATGGGGCCTTACTACTCGAAACATCCTTTACACTTTTCTCTGAAAGTCTAGTAGAACGATGCTTCTTTTTGCCCCTAATCTCTTTTGAAGTGACAAACATACTGGTAGAGTGTCAGCTCCCATCCATAGAGTCGGTAGTCCCAGGCTCCAAGGGCCAGATAAGTCCCCTCCACGCACTCCTAGGGGAGACACTAATAATTCTCTGACTTGCCACTTAACCCGAGGCCCAAAATTCGGATAAAACATTGAACCACTCAAGAACTCGTGCGCAGAGAGAGGTTTTGAGGGTGGGTATCTCCAAAGGAACCAAAGGATTATTTTCCACAAATTTAATAATTTATGCCATATCAATTCCATTTTCTGCTGCCATGAATACCATAGTTAAAAGTATTAAACCTTGATGCAAGGGGTAGAATCCCTTACCATTCCACACATCCGAGAGCATTTTCTTTAGCAAGTGGTACATAAATGGAGGCACATTCATTCGTTCGCCTCTCCTAAGCTAGTTGAGGAACATGATGTGGTAGCTTTTGATAACTTCGTAGGATGGATCCAGTGAGAAATAATCCATGATCACCTAAATCACCTGATCCCATGGTGGGAGGAGCGTCTTAACTCTGAATCCACCCTTCTATTTTGGGAGGAATTCCCCATCGTCAAGGAAGAAGACAAGCTCCATAAGTAGAGAGTGCCCATCTCGATTATGGGAATTCCCATCCGCTAGCAGACCAGTCACCTTTGCCATCAACTCTTCATTTATCGGACTGAGATATCCTTTCAAAATATGCCACCCATTTTAATAGCAGAAGGTTGTGATCGTGAAAATTTGTTGATGCAATCTAGAATCCCTCCTATGCTCAGGATACCAAGAAATTCCATATCTGCAACCAGGGTCGCAAGTTTCAATCTTAACTTTAGGAATACAGACTTTTGTTTCAACGATTTAGCTTTCCCCATGATTCTAAACAAGATGGTAAGAATCTAAATCAATACTACGCCTGATTGCTACACACAATATGTATAAAAAACCAAGGGAATTTTCCCAATGGATGCTTGCACGGAATCTAGAATTGACTAAAATATCCAAGCACCAGAACAGGAGGCAAAACACCTCGATTGTCAATATAAAAATGGACCCACAAACATTATTTGAGCCAATATTGAAGTCCCACCGGGAACCATAGAATCTAGAGAGGAGCACCATCTCAGAGCGAACAACAGGAGCCATGGTCTGAACATTAAGTCCTTTGTCCACTGAGCACTGAACCAACTAGACCATAAGCCAGTTTTCCAACTGGACAAAGCAACTTAGAAATTTATCTACGGGAGGCCATTCAACCACACTAGGGCCCACCTTTTCCAGGTCATGAGTGATCATCAATCACCACTATTGAACTCCTACCATTAGGCTTGCAATCCTTTTAATCTGCATCACTTCATTGAAAACTCGCCAGTTAAGGTCCTTGTCCAAATTTAACAGGTTTATGAGGCTCAAAGAGTCTCCTTCTACAATAACTTTATTGAACCCTAAAATATGAGCCAGGGAAACTCCAAGGAAGGCTACCTTAGTTTCCACATAAAAGGATGACTAGATGGATAGGTGTTCTACAAAGGTGATGATAGCTCTACCACTCTAGTCTCTGATGACTCCACCTACCCTCGCTAACCCAGGGTTCCCTCTTGATGCTCCATCAAAGTTGAGCTTCACCCAATCCCTAGATGGTGGTCTCCACTTACAAAATATTCTCGAGTTCGAGGTTGGGTCCACAGGTCTATCACAGGTAAATCCAAGTTCCCATTCAAAAGCAATCTCCATTGGTAGGTGTCTTTGAGACCTATCCCCTTTGCCAGTGTTGAGGATACAAACATTCTCCTTCGCATTCCACAATGCTCTAACTGCCACCTGATAGGCCGATTTTTTGAGACTTTTGAATGCCCGAGCATTATGCTCCTTCCAAAGGCTCCAAAGAGATTGGGGAGCAAAAAATTCCACAAACATTTTAATCTAGGGAAGTGAAATGGAGAAGTCCATTGGGCGAGAATCTCCAACATCAACTCCGACGAAACCCAATTAACCGATAACAGATTCAAAATCTCCTCACAAGAAAGCTTGAAGAAATAGTAGCTATTGAAAATGCGGTTAGTAGATTCTTCGTCCCCTTCGCAGATAGCACCTATTGGTGATAAACATACCACACTTTCTAAGGTTTTCAACAAATAAGATTTTATCTTGTGCAGCCAACCAAAGGAAAACGTTCACCTTAGGCAGAATATTTTGTATCCAAATTTGGTTGTTCGGCACAGTGTTTCGAAACTCGCAACTCGCGATAAACTCGGGAGCATAGTTTTCGCGAGTTCTCGACAACTAGGTGAAAACTTGCGAAAAACTCGGTGAAAATTCTTCGTTCGAATCTTCACTCTACAAAAAGTACATTGGATACATAAAATTTAATTGATTATACTGGCTGGTGCGATCATGGTTGGAAGCAACTTCTGGTGATTATATAACCCCTAATTATGGTCTCTCGACCCAAGAAGGCTTC
Source organism: Wollemia nobilis (assembly GCA_028583015.1). Classification (NCBI taxonomy): domain Eukaryota; kingdom Viridiplantae; phylum Streptophyta; class Pinopsida; order Araucariales; family Araucariaceae; genus Wollemia; species Wollemia nobilis. The sequence goes on from JAQPPZ010016856.1 coordinate 6,777,641, forward strand.
CAAAAAGTTTTTCGTTAAATAAAAAAACAAAAAAATAAAAAATAAAAATAAATAAACAAACAAATAATTTTTTAATCTAAGGTCTAGGCTCTATCGTGTCGATTCTGTGTCCTTCGCATTGGAAGGAGACACATAAGATCACTGTCTATCCATCTTGCTGAACATTTGGAAATAGATATAAGGAAATAAATCGCCGGGAACGCCCATTGGCATGCCGGACGGCAGCAGCCTCGATAGAAATTAGCATTTACGCATAATGTCGCACCTTTCTAATCTCAGCCCCTCATACCCCGCCTCGGCCCTTCGAATCCTTTGACTTAGAAAACGGATTCGTCTTCCCATCCCAATGCATTAAATCGTAAAGGAAGGCCCGGGGCATTTGACACGTTATATATAACATTAACGAACGAGGCCGGCATAAGTAGAGGCGGAGATAAGCACCGCGTATGAGTCGCTGCATAGCACGCAAAGGCGTGTCCAATTGGAGTGGGTAATGTATCTTGAAGCAGTGCGAGGTCCAATCAATTATGGCTTTAATGAAGTTTCCGTTTCTGGGTGTGGAGAAATTTTCTGTGGTGATTTTGAATGAATCGTGTATAAATCGTGTACACTCTTACAGAAATGAGAACCAGAGCTTTGGAGGCGGATCAGCAAATAAATTCTCAAAATGGTATTTCGCTTTAAGAATCTTAACCCACTCCACAGCCACGTTTACAACCAATTTCCAGGCTTGCTTTACAACCAATGCTCCTATTCATCCTGCGCACATCTTTTAGTTCTAAACCTCCTCTATTCTTGATACTACTAAAATAATTTTAAGAGATGGAAGGAGTGGTTATTAAACATACGTGCACTGGCTTTCGTCGGCGCAGTCGCAGTTTCCAGTCAGAAGACATATTTGCAACATAAGCAAACAAAGAAAAAAGAAGAAGAGTGGGCATGTGTCCTCGCTCCGGAAACAGATGGAGTGTCTAGACTATGGGGTCCCGATTTATAGGCAATTTTCTCACCCAGCAGGCCACTGTTAATATGATACTGCTAATGCCATCAATTTTCGTTGGGAATCAGAACATTCATTTATTTCACAAGTGTAGTGGATACAGGACGACTTCGATGTTCTTCGAGTAACCGGGGGAATCCGAACAACAAAAGAAAAATAAGATTGTTTACTCTAAAAAAAAAAAAACCACCACCGATATTGACATGAACCCGCCTACTTTCGCTGACTGTAGGAAATTCCCTGTCAAACTTGAGAAACCCCAACCAAAAAGAGAGGTAAACACTAAATTTCTTGGGAATCTTGTACGTTGACTTGTCATTCAGTGATCACTGATCTAACTAAATCTCCAAAGAGGGACCCATAACAATAATCTCCATGTAGTGCATAGACAATAATGCTCAAAGTTATGTGATGCCTGGCTAAGGAATCCCTATAATGTGGGGTTGCCCTCTAAAAAAATCTAGAAATTCTAGATTGACCGTAACTAAGAGGACAGGCTCAGAGAGACTATTCTTTAAAATAATTTAAATAAGGAGAGTGGAAGTTGGTGGGGATATTTAATCAATAATTGAGCTCGGTCTTTTGCTTTCAAGCAAAGTTGCCTAGGCAAAGGTTGAATCGACAATGGTAAGCCTGGTCTTCCCGAAGAAACCAAAGAGTCTCATTATTCCAATGGAGCTGTACGTCAGTTTGACAAGCCATTACTTTGGGTATGCTTTCTGATCGACGCACTCTCTTTGTTCTCTTCCACTTTTAATCTTTTTTAAGGGTGGCAAGACGTTCATCTGCTTCCATTTACATTAATCTTTTACATTCTTATCAAGGAAGAGATGGGATGAACATTTGTTACATAAGTTGTGTCAATTTTTTTGTTGGGATTTTATTATTATTTTTCAATAATTTAAGATAAAGAGACCTGTTACATTAAAAACTCTCTCTTAATAAATATAATAATTATTTTTATTAATAAAATTTATAAAAAATATTTACAAGTCTTTTATTAAATAGGTTTTATTTCTTTATTTATTTAATTTAATCTTTAATAAAATATAGGAAAATAATAAAAGAATTAGCTACAAATAAGTCCTTTGACATTATATAAATTGGATGCTTTTGACCTTTTTCATAAGGTTATTTATGGAGAAATTTGATAAAAAATTTATTTCATTATTTTTTCTTATACAAAAATGATGGAACAGGTATGTTGATGTTAGCCCAACTTAAAGCTGATCAACTATAAAAGAAATTTTATAAGAGGTCAATAATACAAACCTCTATTTATAGGCTTTCACTCTTTATCAAATATTATAAAAGGAAGGTGTCATTCAAACATGAATCATCAATAATATTAAAATTACAAATGACTATGTTAAATAATAGAAATAATACTTTGTAAAAGAGTTTGGATTCACTAGCTATTTTTACTAGTAGATTAACCAAGAATTTTTACATAGATAATAGAAGTATCCGAGTGAAATACTTATTTAAGGATAAAGGATGCAATGGTGGCCAAAGTATTTATTCCATTTGTTGAAGATATGTATGATAAGATATTTGGAATCTTAATAAAGAAGAGCATTTAGTCATATTTGACCCTAATTTATGAAGATAGTGCTCACATGTAAGAAATACCATGTTGGCCAATGGTATATATATTATTTCTTGCTCGTATTGTAGAACCTACATTGGAAAATTATTCAAGATAACTATATAATTGTTGTATAATTAAGTTATTTTTTTAGCTTGCATAAGTTATTGGAGTGAATTTTTTTCTAGAGGATGCCAAGGTCATTGTACACCAATATCATTCTTTAAAGTAAGATGAGAGAAGCAATTGAGATTGAGAAACATGCAAACAATATCAATAAGGATAATGGTATATGATATGTCAACTTTTAAATATTGATCCTTAATTGAATTAATGTTGGAAGTGTCATATGACCTATGGTCAAGGCTAACATTGTATGATGTAATTTTGTATAGGCCAATGGGCAATCATTATACAATTGTATTTAATTTGTTATAATATTTTACTATGTAGGTCATATGGGTCACGGTTAACCTTGTTATAGTTAAACCCTCCTTATAACTTGTAATTAACCTTAATCCCTATTGTTATTTTGGGTTACGATAAATGTGTCTTTGTAATTAGGTTTTTGGCATTGGTATAAATATCCTTCATCATTCCATCCATTGTGCCAGAGTGTTTTAATTCTTATCTATATAATATAGCAATTATTTATGGTGTCTATGGGTGTCTAATATATATTTTCTCTTTCATCATTTTTTATGATTTTTGTATAAGATTTCAGTGGAAGTGCTTTTATTTATTTCTAGAAATAGGTGCAAATTCTAACATGGTCTTAGAGTGGATATGGAGCTTCATTAGTTGGTCATGTAAAAATTTCATTTAGAGTCTATGATATTTAATTTGAATTCTAGGATGAATTACTTATCAAAGCTTCATAATCACTTTTGGTAAGAGAAGCAAAGAGAATATCTAAATATTTTTCTTTCTCAAATTATTAATTTTTTTTTTGCGGGTGGAGAATTTATGCCTACTCTAGAATATGTTTTCCTTGTAGAAAAATTAAAAGGAATTCTAATAAAAAAATCACATTTTTTAAAAATGTCACTCTAAGGCTATTTTAGAGGGCAAACTTCTAGATGAAGAACACAAACTTATATTGAGAGGGGGGTGAATAGTATAAGATACAACTTTTTATTTTTCTTTCCAAAGCAGTATTATCCAATATTATCAATTGCAATAAATAAACAATACACGAATCATAACACACATAAGAGACACAAATTTAATGTGGTTCACCCAATGTGGGTTATGTCCATGGAGAAAATATTTCTGATAAATTTTCTCAATAAATCTCTTGGAAACTAATTTCCTATTACAATGTTTATGGGCACCAACCCAAAGGAGACACCAATGCCCTGTGCTCAAGTTCATGGACCACTATCCATAGGAGACACTAATCTCCTTTGCTTTGGTTTGTGGACCTCTATTCATAGGAGACACCAATCCCATTTGCTATGGTTTGTGGACCTCTATCCATAGGAGACACTAATCCCCTTTGCTCTAGTTTGTGGACCTCTATCCATAGGAGACCTCAATTCCCTCTTCTCTAATTTGCTCCAACTCTTTACACAAGGCTTTCTTAGTCTAGCTCACAAAACCTTCTCAAATCATTACTCAAACCTACTCAAATCTTCTCTGAGCCTGCTCACAAGGCTTACTCAAATCATTGCTTAAACCTGCTCCAATCTACTCTAAGCCTACTCATAAGGTTTTCTCAAATCTACTTCACCAAATCTACTCAAATAACTTCTCAAACCTACTCATAAAACCTGCTCAATCCAGCTCACAAAGCCTGCTCAAATCTGCTCTAAGCCTACTCACAAGGCTTGCTCAAATCGGCTCACAAAACCTGCTCAAATCTACTCCAAACCTTCTCACAAGGTTTTCTCAAATCTGCTCACAAAAATTGCTTAAATATTCCCAATTCTTGCATACAAACAATTTCATATATATTTCTAAAGTGCTTTCTTTGACTGAAGTAATTCAGACATATTCTACCCATAATTCTTTTTCTTCATGAACATATAGAGAATGATATGCATTAACATCAATCAATATGTTCTTCTCACATTCATTAAGTCTATCACTTACACATGTCTCACATTCATTTGCATTCACAAGATAGCTCTAGTCTATGTACTTCCAAAGCCAACCAAGCCAATGCATAAATTTTCTTTACAAAAAAATTGTTCTATAACCCTTTTAAAATTTAATTTCAATAACAATCACAATAATGCACTAAATTTGCTTCACAAAACTAGTCTATAACTCTTGCAAGTATACTTCTAATATCAATCACTATAATGCACAAAATTGCTTCACAAAACTTCGCACATATATTTCTAATTTCATTCAACGATGATTGTACACTTTATTCTCAAACTCTAGCACATATGTTTCCAATATCATTCAACAATGATGCACACTTTGTTCTCAAACTCTAGCTCATATATTTCCAATATTAATCAAAGCAATGCACAAATACTCTCAACTTCAATCAATCACTAATGCTCATCAAATCAATCCTTATACCTCCACCATATGATATCACAAATATTTCCTTCAAATAAACATCAACCTTTAGAAAGTAATCAAAAACACCACACCTCTAAAACTGCCTTGATGATGATGTGTCCTCAACACTTGTATTAACAAAAATAATATTCTTTTTCGCACTTCAAAATAGGTTAGAAAATCCCTTTTTCTCTTCTTGATTAGGTATCAAAATATTCTCATAAAAACATTTTGTCAAAATGTATTCAATCAAGGATTACAATAATAACACAAATCCTTTTATTCCCTTCAATGATATACCAATATTACAAATATCAATAATCATAAGTACACCTTATTTCTCCTTTCTAAGATATGTAAAAATACAAATAACAATAAATCTCATATACACCTTATTACTTCTTTCTAGAAATTCAAAGCAATACAAATAATAATAAATCTCATATACACCTTATTACTCCTTTCTAGAAATTCAAAGCAATGAAACCCAAAACCCTTATTATTCCTCAACTTGCAAAATAAAATTTTAAATAAATACATGCACCTCATATATTTCTCAACCTTAATAAAAACAATTTTCATCAAAAATTTAAGTACCTCTATCACTACTATGAATCGAACCTCCAACCTCAAAACAACCAACACTCTCCCAAGTGCCTTGACCAGCTATGCTACCGCGATGGTTGAGACCAAAATGGGACAACATATCTCTTAAACCATGTTCTACGCACTATCCAACACGAAAATCATAAAATTAGTGATGACGGGAATCGACACAGTGATCTCCTGCCAAGCAACACTAAGTGCACAACCTTCCACCGATTGAGCTACCCCTGGCGAATGACACCTTGGGTGTATGCAATGAAAAACATTATGTTATTCTCCCTTCTCAATGGTGAATCAAAAATCAACGTCAATGGGGTTCGACCCCTTGACCTTCTGCCCAACAAACCTCAAGCATGCAAGATAAATGATGAATGTTCCTGCCTCAATTTTTGTTGTCAAATATTCTAATATTTTTATCGTTCGCAATCATAGGGTAAACAATATTTTCAATATTATTGCCTATCATCTATTGTTAAAAATTAAAGGTAATTAATCACCAATTTATATGCTCTCGAAATATTTACAAAGATGTCACGTCGGCTCAAAAACTTAACTCAAATGTCTTCCATAACGTTGGCACCAAAACCTTTGGGTTATAATATTTGAATTAAATATTATAACTTTAACCCATATGGCTCTGTAATAATTAAATATTTTGATTTAATATTGCACAATTATGTCCCAACCTTGGTCCTTGTCTTTTATAGACCTTTGTCCTCATGACATTAAACCTTTATTTAAATATTTTATCCCAAGACTTGAACCTTTATAATATTTTTAAAACTTTGTCCAAGCATCCTTAAACCTTCTTTTTCACCCTTAAACCTTTTAAACCTTTATCCTTACTTTTAAAACTTTCATCCAAGCATCCTTAAACCTTTTCCTTTATAATATTTAAATATGAAATTTAAATATTATAAACCTTTATTTAATATATTTTTCCTTGCCTTGTTCCACTTGAATAATTTTCCAATATTTTTAACTTCACAACCTTGAGGAAAATTTATGCCCTGAGTATTATGAACCTTTGACATCAATGACCATGCACCTTTGAAATCAATGAAAACTCAATATGCTCAATATTTACAACACTAGAGACCAGAAATTTTCCATATAAAAACATTTGAACTCGTTGTTTTTTTAAATCATAATATTTTTTGAGCTCTTTTCATTGGTTGCATTTGTTCAATGACATCCTATAAGTGGAGGGTTGTATTATTGTATGATTGGCTTCAAAACATATTGTCATATTTCAAAAGTATAAATTTACTATACATGATGCAATCAAAATATTTGCTCTCCAGTTACAGGAGATACAGTTGGATTTCCAATAGTTGTAGTAAATTTTGAGTCTTTTTAAGGCATATAGAAAAATGATCCATAATATGCTTTACTCAATCCATATTCGTCCTTTAGGCTATTGATTGTTCTTATTCATAAATATCTAATCTTTCATGATCTCTTGTTTCTTTTGTTCTTTTCCCAAGTGCTCTTTGGATTTTGTAATGTATCATTTCCTAAATAGGTGTATGCAAAGCCACTTTCAGTAAGGGAAATTAGTTGGCCTAAGGAAACATTGAAGTTTCCATGCAAAGTGATGTATGTTGTAAAAGGGTAAAATATGCTTCAAAGTCTTACTTTTTATGAATATAGAAGATTGAAGCAAATTTTCCTTAGAAGGGGTACTCTTGACTTCTATTCCTCATATGGAAAATTAGCAAAAGTATATTTTTTATATTTGCCAAAGTATAAAATAGTGACAATCATAAGTACCATTTATCCTTATGAGATTCTTGTGCAAAGGTATTTTTACATCAACAAATTTCTAGATGATGAGGGGGATTCAAATGAGTCTTCCTCGAGTGAGAGGACCCTTAGAGAATCTATTATGGGAGGAATATATTATTGTTACTAATGTCTTCTCTCTTTGACCACTTAGTTCACATTATGAGGAGATGTTGATTGTGTAATCTGAATTATAGCCAATAATAATATTGTATGATGTAATCTTATATAGGCCTATAACCAATCATTGTGCAATTGTATTTAATTTATCATAATATTTTATTATGTAAGTCCTATGAGTGGTGGTTAAGGTTGTTATAGATATAACTACCTTATAATTTGTAATTAACCTTAAGCCCTCTTGTTACAATCAAGGTTTTGGTATTGATATAAATACCTCCACCACTCTCCATTGCATCAGAGAGTTGTGATTCCTACTTATGAATAATATAGTGTTTTATGGTGCCTACGAGTACCCACTATAATTTTCTATTTCATTGCTTTTCATGCTTTTGTATAAGTTTTGAGTAGATGGATTACTTCTATTTATTTATGGAAGCATATGTCAATTCCAACAATTAAAAATCAATATCAAAACTATTTTTTAATTAGTTTAGTTTAAATTTAAATTGTAATATATGAAAATTAATAAATTCTACTTTAAATTTAAATATATATTGTTATAAAAAATGTTAAGGCCCTTTAGAGATGATTGTAATGTAATCCTTAATTTTTGTATCTTGGTCAGGAATCATAAATGGTAATCTAAAATGTTGATTACTTACATTTATGTTACACATATTGTTCTACAAATATCTTGTAAAATCGTCTATAATTTTAAATTATACATTTTAGTTATGGTTTTTGTTTTGATATTGATTTCTAATTTGTATTGGGGACACATTTATTCTTTAAAATGTATTCTATATTTTAATTTTTTTTCTAACATTAGATGATATTGCTTTGATCATCTACAAATATTGATAAAATGCATTTCATTTCTTTTAATGCACTTACTTAGTACTAATTCACATTAAAAAAATAACTTAAATATATGGATCTGTAACTTAGTGGTATGGAACTAATGTGTTATATAGAGATATTGGGTTTGCATTTTAGTTGGTTCATGCTTTTGAATATATATGGATAGATAGATAGATAAATTTTATATATATATAAAAGAAACTCAACCATTTCATTTATTTTAAATATTAAAATCATATAGAGTGTTTCTAATTTATTTCAAGATATTATCAGTCAATGTCCATCATAGAATGAATAATCAATAATCTAGGTAGGTTTAAATATCTCTAACTAGTATAGATCCAATAAACATGTCTGAGCAATGTTTCTCATGAAGATAAGCAAGTTTAAAAAATTCATATATATATTGTTAGACTCTATTAATAAATATTTCTTCCATATGAAAATTGAATAGTTACACCTCTCATGACAATATGAGGGGATGGACAGATATGTTGAACATGAAACACCAAAGGTCTCTTTAATAAAAAGATGCATATTGATGCATTAAATATGCATGTTGCAAGCAAGATCAAGCTAACAAATATTAGAAGATTTATGTGAGAAATTATTGTTGGAATAATGTGATAATATTGTGAAATATATTGTCCAAAATATTGATGTGTTTGTCTGTCTTCATTTCCAACATCTAGTATTAGAGGTAACACTAGAGATTTTATGAGGTTTATGAGAAGGGACAATCATCACCATATGATAACATGCACTTATGGATTATTTTGTATAGGTCTCAATTGAAGAAATGAATAGGTTTTATGTGAATTTGAACCTAGCCTAAGATGTCACTAGTAGAATTTACCAAAGGTAAACATTTGACAAGAATAATGTATGATAAGAAAGTATACATAACAAAATTGCCAAAAGAACATAAGGGAATGTTAGTGAGAAATTTAAGATGCATTCAATGAAAACTAAGGGTACTTGAGTTTTTGTCTTGAGAAATATCATAGGTGCTTGAAGTATCATTTTCTTCCTACTTAAAACTTTGCATTTCTCATAGGAAAAATATTTTATCTATATTTCTATTTTAGGTGCAGCCATTTTTTTTTTTTCTAAGCATTAGGTAACAAAAATGTATGTAATTCTCATAAAAAGTAAACATTTTTCATTTTCAATGTTCCATTTATCACTAAAAATTTGATGTGATCCTTATGCTACACACACATACTTTTTACTTTGGCGATAGAATAGGAATTGGTATGCTTAGACATGCCATTTGAGGTAGAAGCAGACTTGTATGCATTAAGGTTAAAAAAATACTTTCATAAGAGGATGATGTTACACAAAATAATTAAAATAAATTATAGAAAAACATAATTTTGAGAATAAATCGTTTGTAGTGGGAATGTGGTCAATACGTGGAGGATAAGTGGTCAATACGTGATCATATGGGTTGATTTTTTATTGTCTTGCAGCTGAGTACAAGGAAAGAATCAACATGGATCAATATAAAAAGTTAAAGCTCCTAATTGGTTTAGAAGAGATGGTTTAATGGGCTTCTTTTCAAACAACTAAAGATCACTTGGTGGGTATTTTTGAATTGGATGTAGAGCACCCAAATATGAGGTTCAATATCATTTTTTTTTTTTAAATAAGCTATGTGTGGCTTCTATTGGGGGCCACTCCCGTTATAAAAATAAAACATTACACTGTTCTCATTACAATTCTAATAAGTTAATTAAAGCATACCCATCTTTGTATTTCTATCAAATATATTCTCCATCTTCCTCAAACTACTAAGTTTCCATAATCAACTTTTTTTAAATAACTAACAACAAGAACAACCCTTACATGACACATAACTCCAATAGATAGAAGGAAAACAAACATAACAATCATCCATCAAAGAGAAAATTAGTTTTATTTTTTTCTTCTATAGCATAGGTTCTTCCTTCTTTAGAGTGGTAAGATCTAAGAATGTATTTTTGCACTTCAAGCTCCTATGGTAATATCTAGTCATAACATATTTTATAGGATCTTCATTTTCAAAAAACTTATCATCATCGATTATTTCATAATTAGCTTCAAGAATACCATCTGAGGTGCTAATATTTTCCATGGAACCATCTAGATGGTTTTTAGTAACCATTTGGCTTTTATCAATGATCTAATTCAAATTCTCCTTTTGGGGTTGAGTCTTCTGTTGCTTGCATGAATCCTGCTAAACAAATGGTGCATTTGGAGGATGAGCTTCTTTGTTTTGAACTAAGATATTTGAAGGTTTAAAATCATTTGCATGGAGGGTCTTCTCATCCACCAAGGAGGAATCGGAGCATGATCGAATGACCAAACATCTCTTCTTTAGGTGGTTATATTTTTGACAACCATAACATATTAGGAAGAAGTTTTCATATTCAATATTTTGGATCCATTCCCCTTTGCTTGAGGATATAGTAATGGATTGAGGTCTAGGAATTGAAACATCCATCCAAACAACCAATATTTCTTTACTCATATTAATTTTACTACACCAATTTTTCTTTTTTTGAGCATTCATATATTGGAATGCACCAATGGCATTACTAATTTTGGTGAAAATATTTTCTCCCCAAAACTCTAGAGGGAGAGCATAAAGATTCACCTAGACTAGGAAGCCATTAACTTCGTTTGTAAAGGAGTTGAAACTAGGATTCCAAGGTATTATATAAACACCTCTTTGTCTAAAAAACCAATTATATCTATAATCCATTACCCTGTCTCTATTTTTTAAATTAGAAAAGGAAACAGAAAATAAATTTTTGGGTGGGAGAGTTACTTGAAATTTTGATTTCTTTTGACTGAAAAGGCTTTCTCATAGATTGAAAATATGGTCTATAAACAACCCGCTTCCTTCAATGCTTAGCTGCACCTAGGTTTTGTATCCCTTTCATAAATACTATAGAAAAATTTATCACTTTGTTTCACCACTTGATTGCACCTAGGGTTTACACCCCTTTCACAAATATTGTAGCTATGAGGTTCAATATCCTTTAAAAATATTTGTTTTTTTAATTTATTGTCATAAATTGTATAGCAGAAATATTGGTCATTACAAGCAAGTTTAAAATTTTATAACTAAAGGGTCTAGAGTTCAAATATCTTTAGGGAACAATTTTGTAAAAGAAAAAGAAATGAAAGTTAATGTTTTACGAGAAAATTTTAAAAAGAGAGTTGAATTTCTTTTTTGGGAAGAGATAAGTGAAAAATAAATAAAGTGATTTTTTAAAGTTGAAAGTAAATATTTTTGCAAGGAAAGTAATACCTTTTTGTAGAAAGGTACATCTTTGGCTATGACTGTCACCTTAATTTTTATCAAACAAATATTGTATCAAAAATATTTTGTACACAAACATTAAACATTTGCTTTACACAATCATAGCATTTGATATAAACGATGCCCTTGAATTGCATTTATAAGTAATATTATCAGGTTAAGTTACTTTGTCTCATGCCTAATATAGTTGCGTTGATGACATAAAGGTATTGACCCTATAAATCATTAGGGAGGAATAAGAATGCATTTTTTTGATATTGTGTTTCACTCTATTTTTACACCATTCATTACTATCATTAGACATAAATCCTAAAATTGAGAAATTCTAAGTATATAGGGAAGTTACATACACATATAAGGATTTATATTTAAGCAAGTGTCATTGAGAAAACAAATCCTTTTTAGTAATACCTTGGCTCCATGTATCAATATAAAAAGATTCTAAAAAGAACTGATTATTGTAATGATTTACAAGGAATAAGTAAGCAATCCCCCAAATTGCAATAGAAGTATAGTTTGAGGTGTCATAACAAACTAACTTTAGCTGATTGAAGCTTCTTATTTAGTCACATGATTTAAGAAACTTATATGCTAATTATCATAATAATATTTATGTCTAATCCCTACTCTAATCCTTATCACTCCTCTCTGTAGGAATAGAAAATTAATCCACCCAAATGAGTTATTTTTCCTTGGGTTCCTTTGAGATGTTCTGAAACTTGCTAAGAGCAAGTTTAGCCCCTTGTCCTCTTGTTTTGCCTTGTTTTTCTTGACCTTGAAAAATTCATGCCTCATAAATTCTTGGGTGTGGATTCGATAAATTTTGGATTTTTTCTTTTGGGGCATCAGCCTAATCAAGGTTAAGTTTCATTTTTCTCGTCTTTTAGCTCTCCAAACCCTTTACAAATAAATGGATTGGATACCCTTTCTCTCCCCATTTCCTTCCACAATAAAGCTATTTATTTTGTCTTCTAGTGCTCTTGGTGCTTTGGTGTTCTACTATTGGTGTGTTCCTTGTGATTTAATATGTTTAGAAAGCTGTCTTCTTAAGGAAGGAGAGGTCTTCCACCTTTGCTCTTGCTTCTTCCACGAGATCATCAGGTTTTTGCTTTGCATTCATTAGTTCATACATTCATTCTAGTTTATGTTCTATTGCATTTTGATCTTTGTATTAGGGTTTTAAATCCTCTTGTGTGAATTCATGTCTAGTCTTCTACAAGGCACTAATTCGGTGAAAGCCTTGCTTTTGCTTATTGGGCATTCTACATCCCTTTCGGCTTTGTTATCGAATTCATGCTTGATATCCTACAAGGCACAAATTCGGTCTACTTAGGTTTTTGGGTGACTATTCATATCAAAATCCTAGGGTTTAATTTTGTGTACCCTCTGCATTCTATTTCATCTCTATTTTGTATTTTTTTTTTACTATTATCATCCTGCTTCACCTATATTTTATAATAGATTAGCTTGGGGTAATTATATATCTTCAAACCCTAGTTTTTAAATTGTATTTCTATTCAATTTTTGTATCCATTATGTTTGCATTTCATTCATTGTTCTATGTTATCATATTTTGTTGTGTTTGTTCGAAGGTTAAAGCTTATTTTTATTATGAACGGTCAACTAAAAGGACCTAGGAGGCTTGAATGTTGCATGGTAGGGTACCTAGGAATAGATATATGGGGATATATTATTATATTGTATAAGGGTTGGCATGGGCCACACATAACCCAAGGTTGATTGTATTATAATATTATATTATATTTTAATATAATATAATATTAGTAGTAGGCTCTCCAAAGTAGAATAAGAATATAGATATATAAAGAAGAGATATTTACCATTGTAAGGATATTCATATCATTGAAGAAGAATCTTATGTAATCGTCGTGCCCACGAAGTGGCCTCTCATCTTGGGAGATCTTGTGGAGTTATTCCTTCCTTAAGGATTATTATTGGTGTTGCCCTACCTTAAGGGTATTATCTATCTCTGTCTCATTTGTGGATTGTTATTGTGGATAATATATTATGGATGAATGATTTGATATTTCTACATATTGGTGAATGGTTCGTGTTTAATAATAAAAGTTATGCAACAAGTGGTATCAGAGCAACGATTTTGGTAAAGTGGGGATTTTTGTGTGAAACCCTAGAATTAGGGCAATTTTTTTTGGAAAAACATCTCATCTTTTAGGAGCCATATCTCTGAGCAAGTTTATCCGATTCAAGCAATTCTTGGATCAGATTGTGCATAATTTGAAGAGCTTTAAAATGAGTGGTCATATGATGGAATCCGAGCAGTATTGATGGAGATACGACCTTTTGAATTTAGTATCCAGAACAAGGATAGTGACGAATTTCGCTGATTTTTTTTGGAAAAATGTCTCATCTTTCAGAAGCCATATCTTTGCGACAGCTAATCCGATTGAGGCGATTCTTGGATCAAATTGTGCGGAATTTGAAGAGCTTTAAAATGAGTGGTCATATGAAGGAATCCAATCAATATTGAGGGAGATACGACCTTTTGAATTCAGCCATCTAGAACAAGGAAAGTGACGAATTTTCAAGTCGCAAATTTTTCAAAAGACAATTTGTTTAGTTTGGGCAAGCAAATCAGTTGCACTTTATTTTGTTTGGAAAAAAATTTGCAGATGTAGTTGTCTTTGGGATTTTTAGCTTCAACTTGGTGGGAAGATATTTTTATTTCCATAAAACCCTAGTTTGCATTAGGGCATGATATATATTTTCATGAAACCCTAGATTTGCATTATCTGGAGGTGAACTTATGGAGCTAGAAATATTTTCTAGAGAAGATGATATTGATGTTAGGGAATGGTGGAAAACATTTAGGTCTCCATATCATAATATTTCTTTTAAGAAATCCTTCCTGGATATTTGTTTTAAAGGGAAAGCTTTGTCTTGGTGGATAAACTTTTGTAAAGAAAGGAATAATGAATATACTTGGGATGAAATAGAGCATGAATTCTTGAGTATATGGGATCCATATTATATAGATTACCTAATGGATATCATCGAAGATGATGAAAAGAAACTACAGGAAACTCAAAATGAGCAAAATGCAATAAAAGGAGAATGTGAAGTTTTAAAGAAACAGAATGAAGACTATGAAAAGAAATAAAATTACTCAAGAAGAAAGAGGAAAAGGTCAGGGAAGATAAAAAAGATGTCAGTATGCAGACAGAAGAAACCATACCTTTGGTAGAAGATAAATTAGAAAATGGACAAAGGAATTTGTTTGAATCTAAAAAGTCTATTATGCAGGTTCATGGAAGCATTCAAAAGGAACAGTTATTATTTCCTTTGACCCTGGTAGTAGATATAATTTTATTAATATTGCTTTGGCTAAGAAGTTGCAAGTTCAAGCAACAAAAATCAAGGACATACAGCTAGAGGGTGAGAATCTTCAGATTTTTGAAGATTTAAAGATCACCATGGATAAATATGTTTTACATTCAGATTTCTATGCTATTGAGATGGATGATAAGGATATTTTTCTTGGTTATCCTTGGTTAGATTCTTTGGAGTACTGTTAACATTAATGTGCAAAAGAAGTTTATGAAGTTATGGTACATGAAAAAGAAGATAACATTACAGGATATTTCTCGGCTTAAGGAGCAGG
Source organism: Wollemia nobilis (assembly GCA_028583015.1). NCBI lineage: Eukaryota > Viridiplantae > Streptophyta > Pinopsida > Araucariales > Araucariaceae > Wollemia > Wollemia nobilis. Next base: position 6,793,071 of record JAQPPZ010016856.1, read on the forward strand.
GATCCAAGGAAAATCAAGAAGCAGTTGTAGAGAAACAAATTGAAGAACCTGAAACAAAATCCAAGAAGGTCGTAGCAGCAAAAGTCCATGGAAGAAGTAGTAGAAACTGATTCAATGGAAATAACGATAATAGAGTCCAAGGAAGCTTTGATAGAAGAGCACAAGGACACACCAAACAAAGAGAACATGAAAGAACAATGTGTAGAGGAATTTAAAATAATGGAGCCAAATGTTGAGAAGTCAAAGAAGGTAGAACATCAAGTAAAGGTTGCACCATATCACCATCCACACCACCATGAGCGAAAACAATATTGGAGACATGGTTCAAGGCAACAATATTATGGTTCTACATGTAATCATAAGGGCACCAACTATAGCAATTTTTGGCAAAGAAAGCATAGTGATCCTGGTTTTCAGCATGGTTCATCAGCATCAAGGAACAAGTGGACCCATAATTCAAGTTATCAAAATACAGCAGTAGGAGCGTGGAGCCAACGAAGCAGATTTGGATACTCAAGTAACAAAATGGCGTACCAGCATCATCGGGTCTCACTTGGATGGATGGATGAGCGAGATTGGTACCAATTGCTAACATTGTTTAACAAATCATACTATCAGGTTTCTTCATATGTTTCGAGGATGAAACATTTGTAAGGGGGGTGGCATGGTAGGGTACCTAGGAATAGATATATGGGGATATATTATTATATTTTATAAGGGTTGGCATGGGCCACACATAACCCAAGGTTGATTGTATTATAATATTATATTATATTTTAATATAATATAATATTAGTAGTAGGCTCTCCAAAGTAGAATAAGAATATAGATATATAAAGAAGAAATATTTGTCATTGTAAGGATATTCATATCATTGAAGAAGAATCTTATGTAATCGTCGTGCCCACGAAGTGGCCTCTCATCTTGGGAGATCTTGTGGAGTTATTCCTTCCTTAAGGATTATTATTGGTGTTGCCCTACCTTAAGGGTATTATCTATCTCTGTCTCATTTGTGGATTGTTATTGTGGATAATATATTGTGGATGAATGATTTGATATTTTTGCATATTGGTGAATGGTTCGTGTTTAATAATAAAATTTATGCAACATTGCACCTCCAAGCTCAGTCTTATAGTGACATAAGTAGGCTCCCAAATGCTGATAATTCTTTCTAGAGTTTTTATGAATCTATTTTGCAAATTTGAGGCTATTGGATGTTCTAGATGCAAGATAAAGCTTGGATCAAACACCAAATCAAAGTGCTCTAAGTAAAATAAATTGTTAGGTTGTGTGTTACTTGCTTTTATCATTTCTATTCACAACCTAGGTTATAAATAAAAAGGAAAAATATTTTATTGATTTCTAAGTATTTAAAAGAAAGAAAAGACATGTCGTTTTACATCTAGGGTTTTTGTCTTGTTTGTGCATTTTACTTGTGCCCTTGCTTAAATAAAAAATATTTCATTTCTTGTAACCTAGGGTTAGAGATAATTGATCAAAGAATCATATTAGGGTTAGTCATTATCCTCTTGCATATTGTATGTTTTTGAATTGTTATTTCATTTCTATAGTTTAGTTTAGAAATGCCAAATATAGGTGATTGCTTAAGTAACACATTAAAAATTTCCACCATAGACTTGGAGCAAGTCCTAAAACCATTCCTAGTGAACTTGTTCCTTTGTATCCTCGAGTGTAAAGAATATAACACATCCCTATAGTCACCTTGGATCCTAGTAGATCTAGTCGAGAATGATACATGATAGGGAAGTTTTCTCCCTCTACATATTTGGTGAACTTGATGTGAATACACGTTTTAGTGGCCAAGATAGGAAACCTCTTCCTTTGTTTTTTCTTGAAAATTTTAAATAAGACCACTAATTTTTTTTACCTAGAAATAGAAAAATATTTTAAAATACCTTAAGAATATTCTTGTGTGTATTTCCATAGTTTTTCCCTCTATCCTTTCATTTCTCCTGATGGATCCATTCCTTAAGAGCAAGTAAATACATCTAAAATTTGATCAAATTCCTTAATAAGATGATCAAGTTGATAGAGAGAATCCTAATCTTTATGTAAAATAATAAGAACATGTTGAAATTGATACTAATTATGATCCCTATGAGGGGCCTGATGGTGGATTCACTTTTACATCGTTTGATCATGTTTAGGGTTTCATGAAATGCCATAGGATGGCTTTGCTCGAAGCTATGTAATATCCTAGAAATGTTCATGATAATACCTTATTTGAATCTTTACATCATGGTAATCCATTACATAAAGCAACACATGCTAGTACTATGATTGTAAGCAAATAAGAAGACACCTTTGCAAATAAAATAGTGAAAAACAAGAAATTATAGAATAAATAAATATTATATTGAATTTTGTCTAGAGTGTTAGTCTCCTTTTTACCAATGATTTACCTCGAGTGTGCAATAATATGATTACAATAATAAAATGCTTCCTTTAAAATAATACAATGGATGCAAAGGGGGAAAAATCCCTTTGGCTAATCAAACGAATGTTGTTGTCATTTGAGTCTTCTCTGCTACAACCAAGTGGTGAGTGGGATTTCGTATCCTTGGTGGACCACTCTTGCTTCAATAGCCTTCAAGAGCTTGTAACCTGCACATACATAAATGCAAACATAAAAGGGTCAGTAGCACCTATTGATGTAGATAAAAGAAGCTACAACAAACCCTAACACTAATGTTTGTATGATCTTGAAATAATACACACGAAGTAGAAATGATAAAATATAAAAAATATGCCTTACTAATTTTACCTCGACCTTTATCTATCGTTGATTGAATAAATCCTCAGTAAACATGAGCATGTGTTTGGTATTGGCTAAACATGGGCTAGTGTTCAGTAAAAATGGATGCGTGTTTGGATATTGTGTAAACGCCCACTAATGTTTGAGGTTGAATGGTCAAACAACTAGGGTTTTTCTCTGGGGTCTCTATGAAGCGATATCGAAGACTATCGAGGGTCTCCTATGGCAATTCCAGAAGCATAACATTGGAATTTTTTAGCCTCTCTTTTGTGATGAAGTGATGTTGCTTTTATAGATAGGTGGAAACTTAGGGCTGCCAAGTGGTAGGGGCTAGGCAACCACCAATCCTGAGTAGTTGCAGTGAGTCACCTGGGGTGTTCCACTTAGGTGGAGTGGTGGTATGTGGGTAGGTGCAAGTGGAGTGAGGTGTGAGATGTGGCAATGGGAGGGGTAGTGGTGGCTAGGATACATGTCCAATAGGGAGATAAGGTATCCTAGGGAGATTTTCTAGATTTAATAAAATATTAAAAATAGGATAATGTGCAGGATTAATATACCTAAATAAAAACTTAGGCATATTATTATACAGGATTTTAGGGTGGATGGGGGCTATGTGAAGGACTAGGTTTTGGTTTTTACAAATACCCATTTTTAACCACATTGCATAGAACACAATGTGATGCAAAATTAAGAGACACCTGGCATTATTGGATGAAGCAATGAACTCAGGTTATCTCGATACAAAGAATGAATGAGTTTTGAACATTTTGATTTTGTCTTAACCCCTCAAGTGACGAATGGGCAAAATATGAAATAAATGAGACCCATGAATCACTTGACTTATTTGTATGATGGAGTGGTATTGTGTGATGGATGCAAATGTAAATGATGAATATCGATTTTGTTATCACAAGTTTGGATGAGGCTACATTTATGAAACTTTGCTTTTGGTATAAATGGTTGTAGTATTTGTGTGGTTGATGGACCAGTTAATATGGGTGTGTGCATACTGCTATTTTTTAGGTTATTTTACCTCAATTGTAATCAACGCATTCAAACCCTTAACGTGATTCATACTAATTTGAGAAATTTTTGCTTTTATAACCCCACGAAGAGGATTTTATGATAGCTTTGGAAAATTTCCTTCGACACAGTCGCATTCTATGATTAGATTACCAAATTGATCTGATTTGGAATGAGATGATGTGGAATAATGTCTTAGATGCATTTATGGATTGATTTGATGAATTATTTGAATTGGATTGTTGTTTGTTTATGGGGATCTTTAAAATAATTATTGGATGCAACTATTGTTACTATCTATACCTTAAATGTTAGGGTTAAGGGAAAACGAGGCTTCATCGATACTAGGACATTAGACAGCACGACCTCTTCAAGGGGTAGTTTGTTTCCATAAGGTCACCTTGAGACAATATCCATAGGAAGCCATTTTTTTGTTGTTTGGGTTGCACTCCTCGACAAGGGGGTGAGGCTTAAACTACCTTAGTAGATTTTTATTTTTTTTACCCTTAGTCATCTAGGAATAGGAGTTTCAACATCAAAATACACAAAAACTTGAAAAAAATTTAAAAACGTCAAAAACATATTAAAAAACAAACTTCAAAAAAAAGAAAATAAAAAACTTCAAAAACTTCAAAAAGATCAAAACTTCAAAAAACCTCAAAAAAAAAGCAAAACAAAACTTGCAAAAACCTAGAAAAATGTGTTTGTTTGTTTGCTTTGTGTGTTGTTCATTTGTATTTTGCCACATTTCACACATGCACCTTCACATTCACCACTCGATTCTACCCCATTTCACCCCTAGCTTATGGTAATGACCCAAAGTCAAGATAAAGCTTTAGCCAAAGTCCAATATCAACCATCATCATCAATGGCACATTTTTCTCAATCATTCCAATCTCTTGGTGCTTCTGTGGTGGAGCAAGTCAGTGTGGCCTGCACTGTATATCCATACTTATTTGTGGGGTCATCTAATCATGCCCTCATGTTGAACATAGATGTGATGTAGAGGGCTACCCATGCCACCATCCCATAGACTCCTAGGAGTGAGCCACTCATGCCATTTGAATCGTGCATGAAGTATTTTGATATTGATGCTATTAGTACTTACTTGATTGCAACAAGATTGGTCTTTCCATCATTACCTCCTGTTACCATTACACCCCGCACCTTTCCTACATTGCATCAAGAAACCACCTACTCTCATCGGTAGCAAATTCATCAGTTCATTACTAACCCACTCTATGAATCAACCGCTGCAACCATAACCCACATCCATCCATAATCATATCATCAGTAGATCTCCATTTCATCACATCAATACATCATATGTTTTAACCCCCTCTACAAAGCACAAGTCAATTTTACTTCGTAAATACCTGCATCCATCCCATCCACATCATCAGTTGATCCCATCCAACATGAAATTCCTCATTTAGTCATAGTACCCTTTACTACCTACCCTCCACCCACATCCACTCACATGGTTGTCACACATCCAACCCAATGTTTTGCCTCCCATGTGATCGTGCCATCTATATCTGTGATTGCTATACAACAAGCTTTTTTGTATTTATAGCAATTATTTGCAGATGAGGCCAACCAAAGCACTCATCCTAATACATAACATCAATCATAGGTTCTATATCCTAACCATCCATCCACATCACAACAAAACACCTTTTTCCACCCAAGATCCATCATGGGTGTTGCAACCACCCACCATAACCATACCCAACCATCCACTTCATCACATGCATGCTAATTCATTAGCACAACACACCATCATACCCCCATAATCGCACCATTAAAAAATCCATCCACAACATTCATTCCATAATCCATTCAACCATAATATCTATCATCATAAAATTTAAACTAACAACCCACATCACTTCCATAAACAACAAACAAATCAGGGTTTTCAATTATCATTAGAAGAACATGTGACTAGGAGATCATAGTTTGATTAATCAAATGATAAATTGCATTAACAATATAGTTTAGGAACTATAGTTTAAATAGGATACAAAATAGCATATAAAATAATAATGCTAAAATCACGCTAACCAACGCATCATAGGAGGTAGATCGTTTGGTTTAGGATTCTTAACCTAGGATATTTAGGAATTACCATTAGATATTTAAGACAGTAAATATCTACATGGTAGAAAGTAGAAAAGTAAATGTAATAATCTACCTATGTAGTATAATGCAATATACTACCTATTTTACCTAGTGGAGTAAAAGGGTAAATATCCCAAAGAATGGAATATTACTAACATCCCCCCTTATTACATTATTTGGGTAATACATATACATCCTTCTATACAACAATATTTGGGTAAAGTATATAATTTTCCCAATACAGTGAAAAATATGTTTGATCTGCTAAGCAAAAAATGGGTCATTCCTCACTTTGTCTTCACATCAATGAATGTCCTTATTGTAATATTATCATCCAACCGAATTGCATGGGTAACCAGCCACTACAATCGCTAGGTGTAGTAGAATAGATCACTTCATACAAGGTTCATTCAAGTACAATATCAGTTTGCAAAAGATAATGTAGCTAAGGTGTTGGTCGTTGCCGAAAATGCACCCTTATAAGTTCCCCCTTCTTTTTGCAAAATATGTTGTAATTAATTTCTGAAATAAGTATGACTAAAGTGTCGGTCGCTGCCAAAAATTCACCCTTATAAGTCTTCTTCTCTTTTTAAAAAAAATTGTGAAGAAAAATAAATTTATATCCCCTCTAAATAGCAAAAATATGTGCAACTCAATATTTTTGTGAAGGATTTTTACAAAGATTGCCTCCTAGGAAATTTTACACCAGAAAAATCCCTTCTTTTATTACAAGAACTTCAAACAATGATATTTTGCTATTTTATGAAGCCTAAAAGAGGTACAAACACACCTTTATTACAAGCTCTTCAAACAAAAACTTATGCTATTTATGAAGCCTAAAAAAGAGAAAGAGGAAATGGTGTTTTGCTCAAGGTGACAAATGTGTTTTCCTTCTACAATATTGTTTTAGCAATAAGCACTCTGTGTGCTTTTTTTGAACCAGAATCAGAATAGAAACTAGACACTTCACTAGCAATATTGCCTTTGTTTTGCTTTTGTGTTGTGTCTTTGTCTTTCTTTTTTTGCTTGTTTTTAAACCAACATCGATTGGTGTCATGGTTGTCCTTTTTACAATGCGAGAAAAACCTATTTTGAGATTGCTTTCCCTTACCCTTTGAGGATGATCCTCCCTTTTGAAATTTTCCTTTCTTCTTATCACCCTTATTGTTTGAATAAAGTGCATTGTTTGACACTTCATCATTTTGGAGTTGATTTGCTTCCTTAGTTTGAAGCAAATTGACTAACTCCACAAAGGTGACAACTCTTTGTGAAACATGAAGGGATGTAATCAACATTTTGTAAGTTTCAGTAAGAGCTCTCAAAATTACTGAATTCAAAATGGTGTCTTCAACTTTGGCCCCTAAAGCATTAAGTTTAGACTTCAAATCTGCCACTCTGTAGAGGAATAGTTCTACTGATTCACCTGACTTCATATGGAGTGTATGAAGTTGTGGTTGAAGGTTTTAGAATAGTTGATTGATTTTTACCTTCAAAAATGGTACTAAAAGCATCCCATGCCTCTTTACCAGTTTTAGCTTCACTTATGTGAGGTTGGATCTCATCAGTAGTTGCCAGGAGTATTAACATGAGAAGACGATTGTTATTTTTGTCCCATGCTTTTTGATCTACTCCTGCTGTTGCAGGTCTTGATTTAGTTCCATAAACTAAATCCCACATGTCCTCTACAGTCAATATGGCTTTCATCTTAGTTTTCCATGCTGAATAGTTATGACCTTTTAGCAATTGTGTATCACTTAAGTATTTATTGATAATTGCCATGATGAAGGTCCTACAATTTGTACTAAGATGATATTTCTTTTAGTATACCCTCAAAAGAGTATATGGAAGAATTTAATTTTCTCGTAAAGATATTTAATGGCACCTGCCTTAACACCCTTAACAAGGGATAAAAATTTTGAGGAATTTTAAGCCAAACAAATAGAGTAAATTAAAGGGGTAGGTTTTTAAAAACTTTTGATTTTGCTCTCTAGGATATTTAATGGCACTTGCCTTAACACCCTTCAAGAAGGATGGAAATTTTGAGGAAATTAAGCCAAACAAAGAGAGTGAATCAAGGATTTTGAATTTTGACCTTTGATGGGGAGTAAAAATTGACTTGTTTAACTTGTGCAAAGTGTAGCACGATTTAGTGAAGTTTAGGTTTTTGAAATGCTCTTCAACGTTTATGATTGTTTAATTGCAAAAACATAATGGTTAGTGAAATAATAAAAAAGAGAGCAACCCAAATTTTTATCACTATAGGTGTCGGATGCAACCAAAAATGCACCTAGTATAGTCAATTTTTAAGAAAAGGTGTTGAGTATAATCAAGAATGCACCTATCTTGTTTTGAAATATCCCCCCTTTCTCTTTACAATTTTGCAAAAAATAGAATCACAAGATATGACTTATATCCCCCGTTAATTTTTACAAAATTGAAAAATGCGAGCCCTCATTTCAAGACAAGTTGACACATGACCTGCATTTGAAAGGCTTCCAAACCAGTCGACACACAACTTGGATTTTGTTTTCAACACTCGAAAATAGGTGGTGCATTAGGATAAAAAGGTTCACGAATCATCATGGGACAATAGCTAATGTCCAACCCCTTCCATGGATCAGTATAGATAATTGAGTAAGGAATGGTTCTATGATTTTCATGAAGCATACGATAAAAATGAGATCGTGTTGTTTGCCTTTGTAATTCATTTCTCTTTCTTATGATTCTTTGTCGACGAAGAGCTTTCCTTACCCAAGACTTGATCTTCATGAAAACTTGAAGAGTTAGGAGCAATAAAGGAAATTTTGATGAAATTTTGATAATTAGAGCAACAAAATGTCTTCTATACTTTTTCTTTTTATCCCCACATTTGGAGAAAACTAAAGAAATACAATTGCTTAGTTGCATAAAAAAAATTGGCACTTCTATTTTCAATTTGAATGCTAAAAAAAATAAGTTTTTAAAGTTTTTTAAATAGAAAATAACATAATTTTTGTAATAAAAAGATCAATTTAATAGTTTAAAAAAAATTGATACAATTTATTTTGCAAAAAAAATGAAAAAATTCTAAAAAAAAACTAAAACAAATAATTTTAATTAAGCATAAAAATTAAAAATTAAACTTTAGTTTGCCAAAATTTAAAAAAAAAATCCATACAAAATTATTTCCCTTTGTAAATCGGCAAGTGGGGAAGTTGAACCTACAACCCGATCTGGCCTAAGGCATCCGCCTTGGCTAACCAACCAAGCGCCGAGCTTGGTTCTTATGCCTTTTCACCTGAGTGTTGAAGAAGCCTTCGCGCTTCTTTGAGGACTCTATGGGAATTGTCCCACATGCATCTGAAAATCAGATGCAAAAGCCTTTAAAGGCCTTGACGAGCTTATCGCTCGTGATTGCCCTCAGGCAATCGAGTTCAGACCCTCCTTTTGTCGACGTCCACGTGGCACAGCAAGGGGGTCCAATTTAAGTCCCATCAGTCCAATGGTTGTCCACCACATCAGGTCTACGTCATCCAATGGTTGTCCGCCACATCAAGTCTACGTCATCAAGTGGGTCCAACCAGTGACCAGGTGGCACGTGGCCAGAGTGCCACATGTTGCCTAGGTAGCAGGTTATGTCAGTGCACCTCAGGGTGTGTGCAAGTCGGTAGTGACAGGTCAACACCTCCTTAGGGTGCATGCAGGCCTATCAAGGTCTGGTCAGCACCACCTTGGGATGCATACTGTGGGAAACGTGAGGGTGCTCCTACCCTCTAGGCATTCCCACTGGTATTCTTGGTATGCAGGCCCAGCAGGGGATCCAATAAAGCTCTCCCTGTACCACGAAGAGTGTGAGGTCCGCCTACCCTTAGACGCTCCCATGGGTGATCTACGGGCCCATAGAGAGGATTGTCGATGGGGAGTAAAATCCTCGATGGTCGCGATCCGTGACAGGGGAAAAGAACCCTGTAGGTGGCGATCATCATTGGGGGTCAAATGATCCTGGTATCGGGTCTCCAGCCGAGGTGGGGTGATAATTAGGATGTACAAGGTAATCAAAAAATAGGGAGAAATAAAAATATTAGGAGCATAAAATGGAAATTAATTAGAGGTCACCCATGGTGCCAAAATTCCAATGCTTCTTGCTAAACTCCCTTGCTCTAGCTCTGATACCAATGTGACCAGGAGATCATAGTTTGATTAGTCAAATGATAAATTGCATTAACCATATAGTTTATGAACTATAGTTTAAATAGAATACAAAATAGCATATAAAACAATAATGCTGAATTCACGCTAACCAACGCGTCATAGGAGGTAGAGCATTTGGTTTAGGATTCTTAACCTAGGATATTTAGGAATTACCATTAGATATTTAAGACAGTAAATATCTACATGGTATAAATTATAAAAGTAAATGTAATAATCTACCTATGTAGTATAATGCAATATACTACCTATTTTACGTAGTGGAGTAAAAGGGTAAATATCCCAAAGAATGGAATATTACTCTAACAGAACATAAGTGTTAGTTCTTGCAAAATTAGAATGATAGTTTAGCCATGAAAACACCTAGGATATTGTACCAAAAACAAACCCTAAGGCAGCTAATCAATCACCCAATTCATTCTTTAGCATCATCACCACCTTATTCGATATATTTCACATTATCAAAGTTTGATAAGTTCAAGGGAGATGAGGATCCTCAAGAGCACATGAGCAATTTCATCAATGCATGTTTCAAGATACAATAGAATAACCCTCTCATGCTCCAAATATTTCCTCAAATATTTGGAGGAGGTGCCCTAGATTGATACAATCATCTATTGCATCAAAGTATTTATACTTTTGAGCAACTAGCAAACTAATTCTTAAAGTGTTTCTCTCTTAATGTTAGAAAGAAAACAATATTAACTGACTTGTTTAACCTATGCCAATTTAAAGATGATTCAGTTTATAATTTTGGAAACCACTGGAGGGTAGTCATCACAAAATTGCCATTCTCCCTCCCCATAAAAATTGATATTAATATTTACAAGGATTTGTTCCAAATCAATCTCCTTGTTACTACAATTACAACAATATAGAACATTTGAAAAAGCTCTTGCCCAAGCCTGAGTAATTGAAGAAATTAAAATCCAAGAGGGCAAGATAAAGCTAAGAAAGAAAGAATGGTAAAACAAGATTCAAAGAAGGAACAACTAGGGCTAGTCAAGATTGGTCAGATTTAATCAAGTAGTCTTGAGCCAACCGCCATAGTAAACCTGACAAGCTCAAACCCATGCACAAAAATCTCCACAACAACAAAAACTACCACCACCATAGACTTATCAGGTAGTTCCATCCCCACAATAACTGCAAAATCAAGAATAACCTATAGATAATCGCCAACATCATTCTAATTGACAACCCTACAATTACACCCCATTTCCCAAACCATATTTATCGCTTTTTCAAAATTTGTATGATGCACGAGCTATTACCTTACCGAAAATGAAACCTGAAGATCCAAACAAACCATGTGGCAAGAACTATAAGGAGCATTTGTATAGTTTTTTTCATTGACAGATAGGTCATAACATTAACAATTGTTATGCATTCAAAAACATCATGCAATATCTTCTTAAAAGAGGATATATCAAGATTGATAACCCTTTGGCCCAATAAAACCAGAACCTTGGTATATATCAAACACCACTACCTCATCACAAGGCAACTCAAAAAATAATTTGGGCATCAACTTCTACAGTTCTCCCAACCAATTCAATCATGTATCTCAAGTGTACCAAGGTTTTGTAGGGGTTATTCACGTAGTCACCCATAGGAAAAGAAGCACAAGTCACACACAAAAAGCAAATGGACCAACTCAAGAAGTATTGTTTCCTATATCATATCAAACAAATATGACCATACGATCAAACCTCACTATTCCATCTCCACCCATCCATATTCCAATTCATCCACCAAGGCCCATCATCACATTGAGGAGTCGACTAACATAGAGCTTAGTAATAGCTTCATCCAAGTTATCCATATATGAGCTTTTACAACAATCTCCCCCACATTGTGAGGCATTGATGGAGATATTAAAATCCATCAAAATTTAGACAGAGGATTCCAACATCTTCAACACTTTTGTGGGGATTGTTCATACAAGTATGGAACCTTCAATTTTATTTTATTGTTTTAAAGTAAAATATATATCATCGGAGTTACCAAATCCTCCATTGCATATTGTAACTCACATTGATTAAAAACCCTTCAAATGGTTGCTCATTGATATTGGCTTCTCTATCAACATCATCACTACCAAAGCTATCCAACATCTCAAATTGTCAACAACTCATATTACATCATCCACCTTCACCTTGTGAACGTTCAATGATGCTTTATGTTCCATGGTAGGAAATATAGTGCTACCTGTGACATTGGAGGTGAAAACAATATATACACTCTTTCATATCTTAGAGGAGGCCATGCAATACAACATACTTCTTGGTCATCCATGGATTAGGGAAATAAAGTGTGTTCCCTCAATGTTGTATCAATGCTTGAAATTTTGCATGAGGGAAAGATTCATTGCATTTCAGTTGACACTAAGCCATTCAAATACTGCAACTTAATTTCAAATTCAAATGAGCCACCCCTCCCATCCACTCATCTATCCATCCAACCACTCATCATCATATCCACTCCAAATCACAACACCTCATCCAAAGCACCCATACCAGAAGCTCCTCCAATCACCCATCCAAATCATGCCTCCATCTCAACCACATTCCACTTCCTAATAACACCTCATCATATCGCAAATCAACCATCACCTTCATCAAACCACATCTCATCACATCAACCAAACAATCATACCTCACCACACACATATCTAATTCAATAAGTCACCTTGTATAAACCATTAGCCAACAACCACCTCATTCAACAAGATCCACCCTTGCAACCATCTACTATCTTGTAGATAGGGCCAGCTATCCGGGAGGAACCCTTGCAACCTATGCCATCTCTTCCACCTGAGCCATCAATCACTATTGAAGCTTCCACATCCACACTTGAGTCATCCACATCTACCACCACTCAAGTTGCAGTTCATCTTGCCAATTCAAGTATTAGTGAGTACACAGTTGATAATGTTACAATAACACCACCTATCCATACTATTAGAGATTATGGTCACCCACATGACCCACCTTTAGCCATAGGTACAATGTATAATATAGTTTTAGAACCAAACAAGACAAATTTTTTATATGGGGGGTAGATTCTTCGGTCGATCCACCTCCTCCTAATGATTAAACCATGCAAAAATTTTATTCCAACTTAGAATATCTATCCAATCCAAACTTTCCTATAAGATATTTTAATCGAGTTAACTAGCAGGGATATGGTCTTGGATGACATGAGCAGGGTCCATGCGATATTTTCAAACCTCACTATCAAGAGACACATGATCACTCTAGCTTAGGGTATAGGCCAATATCTTCTACCACCTCTTTTGAACATGCATTTCAGCAACTCACCCTTGTTTCCAATGAGGAAGATAACAAATATAGTGATGATAGTGAGGATGAATACATAGACCCTAACTTTGTGCCTCATTTACATGAGGCCTTTCTAGAAATGTGATTGCACGTCGACATGATTAATTACATTTTTTATTATGACTATGAGGAATCCTTCGAAGAGGAATTTTATGCTCTATCTATCACCTCCAATGATTCTAAAGAAGATGCAGCCCCCATAGTGCCCATAGATGAAATAAATGAGTACTACATTAGAATGTTTTCCATCCATTTATCTGTCTTCCACTTGTATCTTCCACAAGAGTGACTTGATTCATATACACCACCACCACCTTGGTTGTCTGCATAGCAACACCATTATCCATCCTTCATAGACTAGTTGCTCCCTAGAGAGTGTGCGAGAGAGCTCACCTTTCGAATCATAGCCACCTCACTTCCACCAAGTTAATATGATTTTTTTTGACTTGTTTGTCCCACTCTGTAATCCATATGATTTGGTGAAACTTATTTTTATTGATGCTAGCCTTATCAACATGGATAGGATTTCATCCCCATCATCCGTAGCTAAGTTCAACATATTCAAAGAATTTTAAAGAGCTTCTAACGCTTATATACCTCAACAATCATCATCTTCATCTACTTCTATTTTTCAAATTGATGTAGAAGAAACCTCGCCCGAGTAATTTAGTAATGTGGAGGATGATATTTATCTCATTCCTACTCCACAATAGTTAGAATAATATTCACACATGCTAACTAAAAATCTATTGATGTGAACCTAAGTGAAGATGCAAAAAATTAACAAATTGTGAAAATGGGAAAAGATTTGTTTACATAAGGAAAAGAAAGACTCCTAGATGTATTAAAAAGGAAGAAAGGTATTTTTGCATGGTCGTACAGAGACATGCCTAGCCTTGACCCCAACTTGGTGGTCCTTAACCTCACCTTAGCTCCCAAAGAAAAACCATTCAAGCAAAAATTAATGAAACTTCATCCTACCATAGCCCTCATGGTCAAAGAAGAGCTACAAAAATTGTTAGATGTGGGTTTCATACAACCCATTGATTATCTTGAATGACTCTCAAACATGGTACCCATTCACAAACTGAATGTGAGGATTTGCGTATGCATATATTTTCATGATTTAAATAAAGTGTGTCCCAAAGATAATTTAACATTACCAAACATCGATCAACTAGTAGACTCTTACATCGTACATGAAATGCTATCTTTAATGGATGATTTTTCAGGATACAACCAGATTCGAATCAATCCTGATGACCAACACAAAATAGTATTCACCACACCTTGGGGGACTTTTTGTTACAAGGTGATACCTTTCAGCCTCAAAAATGTAGGAGCTACTTACCAACGAGCTATGACGTATATCTTCCATGACTATATGCATAAAATCATTGAAGCTTATATGGATGATTTAATAGCCAAATCCAAAACATGTCTTGAGCATATCGATGTACTAGAAAAAAATTTTGATCAGTTATTAGAACACAAGGTGAGGTTAAATCCTAAGAAGTGTGTATTTGGAGTCACATCAAAAAAAAATCTAGGTTTCATGGTCTCCAAGTGAGGTGTTGAAGTAGATCTTGATAATATCAAGGCCATTATTGAAATGCTGCCCCCAAAAAACGTTAAAGAGTTGCATAGTTTAAAAGAAAAATTTAATCGATTCATCGATTTATCGCACAACTCTAAGATGAATGCAAGTCATTCAATCGCTTGCTACATAAGGGGATCACCTTTTCCTATACAAAAGAATGTCAATATACCTTTGATGACATAAAGCAATATTTTACCTCATAGCCAGTGCTAACATCACCTCGTTTAGGAGTTCCTTTTCATCTTTATATATATACCACATATTTTGCGTTAGGGACAATGCTTGAAAAAAAGAATTAAAAACAAAGAGATCAAAAATCTATTACATTAGTCAAACATTGGTGAGTTATGAAACCGGATATGCTTATGTGGAAAATTTATGCTTAGTAGTGGTTTTTGCCACTAAGAAACTCAGATATTATATGCTAAGTAATACAACTTATGTCATAGCTAGAGAAAATCCTCTATGTTATATGATGACTCGCACATACAACAACACTCATACCGTGAAATGGATAACGCTCTTAATAGAATTTGAACTTGAGTTCATTAGCCAAAAAATCCATTAAGAGTCAGGTGATAGTCGATCAGCTCGTGGAGGCTCTGCTTCCAAATTATCAACCCCTTTTTATCAAGCTGCTAGATGATTTGGTTTTCTCAATCATTGAACAAAAATAACTTGTCCCTCCTGAGGATGATGTCGATATCACCATGTTCTTTTATGGATCAAAGTACAAAAAAGGACAAGGTTTTGGAGTTGTTGATGAGCACCATAAATGCTCATTTTACATACACTTTTTAAGGGCATCATTATTGGTTTAATTAGCATTTGAAATGTATTTTTATATAGCTTTTGCATATAATTGATAGAAAATGAAGTATTATGCTTGACTAGTGTTTTTAGTGGAAAATATGTGTAAATGCAAGTTTTTGCTACTAATATGGTGTTTTTGAGTCTACATACCATTTGGGCTTGGAAATGCATGAAGACATATTGAAAATAACAACAGTAAATGGTGAAGACAGGTTCCTGACTCCTGACTATTAGCGGTTCCCAACTCCCAACTATTGGCGGCGCCTGATTCTTGATTATTGGTGGCACCCAACTCCTGACTATTGGTGGCGCATGCTTCCTGATTGTTGGTGGCACCTGCTTCCTGATTGTTGGTGGCGTCTGCTTCCCAACTGTTGGTGGCACCTGCTTCCTAACTATTTGTGGCGTCTGCTTCCGAACGATTGGTGACATCTATCTCCCGACTACAAGTTGTGGTTGACCAAGTCAATGTTGACCGATTGACCAATTCAACATTGATTGGTTGACCAATTGACCATGCACTTTTGAAGGAGGTTGTTGCACAAAATATAAAGGAGAAATATTCATATTCTTATGCATATTAGATTTTTATGATTATAATAGAATAAAGCATCTTTATTCTAATTATTAAAAGTTGATCAGTTGACCGGTTGACAATGTAAGCTTTTAAAGTATTATTTTTAAGATTAGATTGTTATGTACATCTAAGGATTACTATATTTATCCTTTTGGTGAATAAACATGTTTTTAAATAGGAGAATAATAGTTTTGTGTAAACATATTGTAATAAATCACGTTATGTGATTGAAAATAGACCATTTAATTATTGTAATAGGATCTATTTGCATTCTATATAAGAACACAAGCTAGACGAAAGGACTATCAAAGATCATTTTACACAGGAAATGGAGTAATTATATTTTCTTTTATTCTACAAAGTTGCAAATACTCTTATTTTTTTAAAGTAATTTTTATGTAATTAACAGGGCGGACTACCTATGGGAGTCTAGGCCCACTCCCTATAGTAGTCCTCCCCATTTTAATTTTTGTTATTTATTTTTAATAGATTAGTTTCCTGTTTTATTTCTTGCTTTATTTTAATTTAGTTGTGTGTTTATTTTCTTGCACATTTATTTCTTGTAATTTTATTTTTTCATTTTAATTTTAGCTTTAGTTTTAGTTGATTTATTTATTTTTCTGCACTATTTTATTTGGCTTGGCTGAAATAAAAATGCACAAACACCCCCCACCAAACTAAATAGGTACATAAGGATTTATTCCCCACACTCCAAGCATATACTGTGCATGACACTCATAATTTTATGAGCTATCCCTGGTTGACAATTAAATTGTGGCAATGAATTAAACCGTAAAAAATTAACCAATGTTTTACCCAACATTTTGGCATCATTGCTAGGGAGTGTCAAAACCATAGTGTATGATCCACAGGTCAGTCAGTTTGAAAATTACATTCAGATTACCTTACCTGTAGATCCTCTACCTAAGAAGCATGAGTCCACCATGGGCCTTTTTATAAGGCCAAAATAGTTTTTGGCATAACTAGAGTCGAATCCCATAGGCAACAATTTAAATTTACCAACTTATCAGGTAAATCTAGGAATGAACTCGATATACCATATTAAGTGTAGAAGTAGAAATAAATCATGTTGAAAAATTAGAAAAATTAGGCAATGAAGGATTTCCATTGTATTATCAATGGGTTTAAGAAATTAGTGCAAAAGTGCCTTCTTCCCACCTGGAGGAAGGTACCAATAAGTGGTGCCAATATTTCACCAGGAAGAGCAGTGCCCAATTAGTGAAAAATAATTATTAGTGTCCATTCTCAGCCAGCCAAAATTTTCTATTGAGAAGGCTCCAAGTTGAAGTACAAATCAGAAATGGAGCTTTATTTTCAGCTACTTGTTGGTAGAGAGTATCTTCTTTCCCTAGGATCAGCTTGGTCTAGAGGGGGAATGAGAAATCTCCAACCAGTAGCCAAATAAAGCAAGAGAGGAGCATGGAGTAGCTTGGTCTGCTTTCAAATTTCAGTTGTTTCCATACAGTCAAATCTAGTAAAAATCAATACTACATTTTTTAGAGAAAAACCATGAGAATTTAGGGGTTATGAGAGCTGCTCAATCCTGTTGGAAGACAGGTTTTCATTGAACCTCTTGTTGGCTAATAAAATTACAAATGATATGAGCATTTGCTAAAAACAATAGTACATACTCTCAACGATGTGTCTTGTGAAGACGTCACACCTGAACACCCGATACATGCCACAGATGATGATGATGGTTAGATTTATTTTTTACCCTCACTCCAAGAAACAGGCTAAAGAATCGTAGTGTAGATGGGATCCAAATTTATTTTTGATTTGTAGAAGAATTTCCATTAAATTTAACAAGGAATCATGCTGATGAGGAAACATGCAGATATTTTCTTGTTAAAATTTACACGTGTGGTTTGCAATAGTAAAATACAATTGGTTCAATTATTTTTGCTTTAAAGAAAATAATTTGAAGTGGGAGATAATTTTGATTCAGGCACATGTGTATCAAGACTGTATAAATTTTGATCAATTAAAGAAAGTGACATGTTCAAAAACACATGGTGAGAAAATAATGATGCACAAATATGTTGTTAATTCCAGTGATCCCTGCAATTCATTCAGAGATTTTAGTGCTCTTTGGGGATAGTGCACTCACAAATAGCACTGATAAAATCACCTGTAATAAGCTATTGTGGGATCACTTCGTAATAAGCGAGATCAAAATATTTCCATGTGTTATTGATGATGTGCTTGGTGTTTCAAAGTTTGGAGCTATTGGCTACCATAAATCCTCCAATAGTGGTATATGAAACACAAATCTTTTGAACACTGAATTGTGCAATTACCTGGTTGGAGAAAAAAAATCCTCATAATTTTATACATAGGGTATGATTTGACTATTTGGCTGTAGTGATGGCATAAAGGAATGATCATTAAAATTGTTGGTTTTGTGTAGTGCATGGATAAAACAACATGGATGCAGTGATAGTTTTGTTCAAAATATTTTTGAATCGACTGTTACATACAACAATCTGAAGAAGCTTTGGCAGAGATGTGGCCCGTACAAGTCAACTTGAATATCCTACCATGCTGGTTGTTCACATCCTGGTTTCAATGGAATTTCTATTCTGGTCATCCTTCCTCCCATGGAACAGATGATGGGATGAGAAAAGAAAAAAAAGTGAGAGAGAGAGAGAGAGAGAGAGAGAGAGAGAGAGAGAGAGAACACTATCTCCAAGATGCACCAATGTCACAACAATCTCATTTTTTTGGTACACCATGATTACAGACAGCATGAAGACATTTCACACCATCAACATTGTTGGTAACTTGAGTTATTTTATGTTGTCATTGATGTCACATGGATCATTTATGTCACATGGATCACATTGAGTTTTGGTGGCCAAATGATATTTTGGAAAGCATGGATAAATATAGGATTTTTATGAAAACCAAGAAAGGTAAAATAAAAGGTTTTATTTAAAACCATGGATGGCATATTTGAACTGGGTTTTTCTTAAAACCCAAGTTGGCCTTTTGTTTCATCAAAAACGGTACCCCGATGATGGAGATATTTAATTTTTAATATTTAGTTTAAATTTTAATTAGCTAAAATTTAAATTTAAATTTAGAATTAAATATGCAAGATTTTCGCCGACGTCATCGAAAATAATAAGGAGGCTATATAAAGGGGGTACCTAAGGTTCATAAACTAATCCTTGTTCGTGGTTAATAATCGTTGGCTAAGCATCCAAATTAAGCTCATGCGAAAATATTTTAGAAAGCAGAAGCAGCGAATAAATGAAGGTTGGTTGAAGTCCAAAGTCATTGTGGGCAGAGTGGCGCATTGGCAGTTGACTTTTGGCTAAGGTGTATGGCAGCACAAACGTCAAGGTTTCGAATCTCCTTAACTGCGTTCGAAATGCGTTGGAAGAAAATCTCTCGAAGTGTTTTTTATTTGTGGAAATGGAGGAAAGGTTTTAAGGCACATTGTGCCTTTCCCTCTCGAACGAGCGTCTAGCTCATGTGGCAACCCTCACTACGGCTAAGGCGCTCGCGATGTGGGCAAGTCATGGGTTTGAATCCCCTTGAGGAGGTAAATACATTTTTGCTCTAATTAATTTTGTTAAGACCTAAGTTGGAGTTATAAGGTGGTTAAGAAATAATTAAATTTTTTAATTAAACTTTGTTTTTATAAGGGCTGTGATTATTATTTCAAAGGTGGATGAATTTTTTATTTAATTTTATGTTCATGAAATTGAGAATTAAGATTTAGGAGAAATAAGGAGTTTTTATAAAATAATTTCTAAGAGGTTTATTGATTATTATTTTGATAAGGGTTTTTATTAAAAAAAGGACTTTGGTGGATGTGTTTATTAATTTGGAGTAAAAAGGTGTAAATTGAGTTATGCTTTATCTTGTGATTATTATTTGAAGTCCACTAACCCTTATTGATATTGGAAAGGAAATTTGTGTTTAGTGTGGCAGATTTTGTGGACAACTTCTTGGCATCAAAATATATGGGCACATTCTCCTATTGATTGTCTATGGTGGTTGATAGATGAAATATCATTGGAGTGAAAAGGATTGATTGTGGTTTCCTTTTCAAAAGTGGTTGGTTGAATGCTTCAAGGTTTTCTGGTTTGAGAGTTGTGTTTAAACCTTATTTTATAAGCATAGTCATTGAAGCCCATTGGTTATGTAAAGAACTTGAAAATAACATGAGTATCATTGTAATGTGAGATTTGTGGTTGAGCATTGTTGGAAAAATTTAAGTTGGTTGATACATGCTTGGACTAGGGTTTTGTGAGAAAGAGTTGTTCCTTGTGGTGATTGGTTGAGTTGAGTTGATTGAGCCTAGTCAAGTGATTGTGTGAGGTGATTTTTCAAGTCCCATGAAACAAACTATTCTATAATTCTAATTTGAGTTGAGATTGAGCTTAGAACATATTGAGTCTCTAACAATTCTCTTTATGCTTCTATGAGTTGACTTGAGTTGAGACTGATTTGAGTTGAGTTGAGTTGAGATCATTGTGGATCATTGTTGTCATCCATTGTAGAGTGCATTGCCATTTATTGTTGAGTTCATCTTTGAGCCTTGCCTTCATAGATTTGTGGATGAGATTTAAGTACTACTTGAGCATGATTGATTAAGCCTTTGAGAAGGCCTTTGGGATAGATTTCTGGACAGATTTGTGGCAGTTTGTGTATGATTTATTGAGCCTTTGAGAAGGCTTTGTGGATAGTTTTTGGGACAACTTTGTGGACAATTTTAGATAGATTTGTGGACAGATTTGGGACAGATTTTGATGAGGTTCTGAGTGAGCCTATTGAGCAGAGTTGAGCAAGTTCTTGGTGAGCTTGCTAGAGCAGTTTTGGACAAGTTCTTTGTGAGATTGTTGGAGCAGATTTGAGAAAGTTCTTGGTGAGATTGCTAGAGCAAATTTGGACAAGTTCTTAGTGAGATTTTTGGAGCAGATTTGAGCAAGTTCTGTGTGAGCTTTTTGAGCAATTTTGGACAAGTTCTTAGTGAGCTTGTTGGAGCATATTTGAGCAAGTTTTGTGTGAACTTGTTGCGTAGATTTGGATAAGTTCTATGTGAGCTTGTTGAGTAGATTTAGACAAAACTGTGTCAGCTTGTTAAGCAATTTTGGACAAGTTTTGTGTGAGCTTGTTATGCATATTTGGACAAGTTCTGTGTGAGCTTGTTATTGTCTAGCTTTGAGCAAATCAAATAAATCATTGTATTGGATAAGGATCCTTATTTTCATGTGAAATATTATAAGGATATTATCTTGTGGAGTACCCCACATTGGGGGAACCACGTTAAATATTTTGACTCAATTGTGTATGGTGACTTGTGCTCTTGCTTACTATTATTATCTAAATTATTAATGCACACTCCTTGATGCAGGAGCATCCGACGATAAAAGAACAACCTCAGAAAGGTTTTGAAAAACAGGGGAGAAGCTTAAGTTCAGCAAAATTAGTTTTTTTTCCTAAGGCAAAAGTTGGGGATTTCGCGACATGGCGACCCCAAGAGCTGCAGTGTAGCGAGGAGAGTTTTCATCATGATATCGCGACGTCGTGATATCGTGACATCATTGGGAACGCAGAGTGGAGCGGCTGTGTTGTCGCGATATCGCGACGTCATTGGGAATGCAGAGTGGAGTGGCTGTGTTGTCGTGATATCGCGACGTTGCAATATCGTGACGTCACGATATCGCGATGGCTTTTCAGAGCAAAGTGTAGGGGGAAGTCCTGTCTCGATATCGCGGCAGGTCACGATATCACGATCGATGAAAAGATGCCACGTGGCGTGATCTCGAAATAGCTAAAGCAGAGCAAAGTTCGGCAAAGGCAAAGGCAGAGGGGGAGCCGCAAAATCATGACATGTCATGATTTCGTGACATGTCACGAAATCATGGCTCCCAAAGGCAAGGTAAGGCAAAGGGCGAGGGGGAGCCACGAAATAGTGACATGTTACGTTTTCACATGTCACGAAATCGCGGCTCCCAAAAGAAAAGCTAAGGCGGGGCAGTTTGGGTTGCGATATCGTGACATGTCACGATATCGCGACATGTCACGATATCATGGCTTTTTGCGAACCAGGGCGCAGGAGTGCAGTTGGGGTCACGATATCATGACATGTCACAATATCGCGACGTGTCACGGTATCGCGGCCAATAAGAAGACAATGCAAATTTTGTTAAGCGAACGACCGGGCAAGGCCAATATTGGCACGTGGACTGCCACGTGTATCGTGATAGTTGTGAAGGGCACGTGTACCAAATATATTGCGACAAGGAGAAGGCATGGCCAGATTTACACGCGGTCGGCTACGTGTAAGAAAACAAAGATGGGGGATCACGTAGGTTGATAAGGGAGGTGTCGGCCACGCATTCTTTTATTGTTATTACTTCTGGCAACACAGCCATTACAGGTGATGGCTTAATGGAGGAGACAACAGTGCAGAGAACAGTCAGAACAAAGCGGTTGGTGCAGGGAGGCCATCAATGCTAGCATCATGGTGGATCGGGAAGTTGCCCATTTATGGCAAAAATTTGAAAAAACTCGGTCGAAGGGAAAGTCGAATTTGAATTTTGTTAGGCAGGGGCATTAATTGCCTAGAGGACCGGGACCTCGTTAAAAACTAGAAATTTTGTAATAGTAGGTGGGTGGACTGGAAGAAGGAGGAGTGTCCTGCATACCAGAGAAGCTCTGGCCATTGTAAAGCCTGCGGGCTATTTTATTTAGATGCATGTAAATATTTTTAGCAGATTTTAATGGAAAATTTGAATTGGTGAAAGTGTTGATCTTCCGGTCCCCGTCACTCCTATGTTTGGTTATTGCAATTAAGTACATTAATTGATATTGGTTTGGAAATAAAGTAAAAATTGGGCGCTATATTGTTCACCCCCCTCTCAGTATAAGCTTGTGTTCTTCAATTGGTATCGAGCAAGTTACTTTGGAAATGTTAATAGCTTGAGGGCAGATTCTACAAGAACACAAATGGCTTCACAAAATGGATCATCTACAAATAAGGCTTCATTATTTGATGGTAACAATTATGCTTTCTAGAGCATGAGTATGAAGAACTACTTGATATCACAAGGATATGAGGTATGGCAAATGGTTGAAAAATAGTATAGGGTTGAAGGTGATCCCAAGGCGAGATAAGACTATCAAGAAATTGGTTGAGATCAATGCAAGAGCAATGAATTGTATTTTGAGTGGGCTACGAGAGATAGATTTTGCAAAGGTTATGGTATGTAATTCAGCTAATGAGATGTGGACCAAGTTGCGGAATACTTATGAAGGAGATTCCAAGGTAAAGTTGGAAAAACTATAAACTCATAGAAAAAGATTTGAGGAATTGAAAATGGAATATTCTAAAGATATTGCAAGGTTTTTACTTTGAGTTGATGAGATTACTAAAACCATGAGAGGTCTAGGATTTGATATGAAAGAATCAAAAAGTTACTCAAAATGTTTTGGGATCACTTCCCTTGAAATATGATGCTAAGGTTTCAACAATAGAAGAAACAATGGATATCAACAAGCTAACAATGGAATAATTGCAAGGAACTCTCATAGCTTATGATATGAGGGTAAGTAAGCATCGGGTTCCAATAAAAGAGATTGTATTCAAGGCTTCAAAAAAATAGAAAGGGAAATTTCTAGAAACAGATAGATTTATAGATAATGATGAGGAAGCTAACTTCATCAAAAGTAATAAGGACTCAAGGAATTTCAAGGATATAAGGAAGTCAGATGCTACAAGTGTGGTGATCTTGGTCACTATGCATACAAGTATCCACATGAAGATAACAGTGATGATGAAAAACAAGGTCACAGAAGAAAAGAAGATGGAAATCATAAGCATGACAAAGATGACAGATACAAGCAAAACAGGTATGTGAAGAAGAAATTTTTTTGTACAAAAAAGAAATATTACTAACTGGATCTGCTAAGAAAAATGCAGATTTTAAGACAGATGAATAAAACTGACCAAGAATATATGGAAGAATTTTACAAAATCTCCATCAAAACTGGCCATTTAGAAGCAAGCAAGGAAAAGGTGGCCCGTTATATTAATGGGTTGAGACCCAGTGTCCAGGAAGAGTTGAGCTTGGTTCGGGTGAGCACCATTGAAGATGCTTACCAGTTTGCTCTGAAGGTTGAAGAAAAACTGAACAGAAGGTTTGAAAGCAAGCAAAGAGTAAAAGGACCTGGAGGAAAGAACGGTGGAAGAAAAGAGGAAGAAAAGGAAGAGAAGAAAGAAGAGGTTAGCAGCAGTTGGAATCAGAAAGAAGATGAAGAACCCAAACCGCAAGTTCAGAACAATGGATACCCAAGAGGAAGAGGTAGATCTGAATGCGGGTATGGAAGAGGAGTGTTCCGAGGAACATGTTTCCACTACGGAGAAGAGGGACATCGGGCATATGAGTGCCCCTAGCACCCCGAGAGAGTGAACAAGAAATAAGTGGGTCCTGCCAGAGCTGTTGTGGCAGTTGAAGATGCTGACTCAGAACATTCTGAAGAAGCTGAGAAAGGAGAAGCAATGATAGTAAGGAGGACCAAGTTGATTGAGGAAGACAAACCAGAGCAGAGGAGAAGCCTGTTCCGCACATGGTGCAAAAGTGTAGGCAAAGTCTGTAATGTCATTATAGACAATGGAAGTACAAACAACTTAGTTTCCAAGGAGATGGTTGCTAAGTTACAGCTGGAGAGAAGACACCCGCATCCATACCGGATTGCGTGGTTGCGGAAGGACCATAGAGCATGGGTCCGTGAATAGTGCTTAGTCACGTTCAATATTAGGAAGTACCAGGATGAGGTCCTGTGTGATGTTTTCCCCATGGATGCTTGCCATTTGTTGTTAGGGAGGCCATGGCAGTTTGATTAGAATGCAGTGCATGATGGTCGTGCAAATACGTACTCCTTGATGAAAGATGGAGTGCGGCACAAGTTGAAGCCATTGCAGACAGTGGATGAGAAGGTGTGCAGCAATGCCAGAATTTGTCTGGTAGAGGGCAGAAATTTTTCTTTCCAGGAAACAGGATTGGGACAGGTTGTGAAGGTTGATAAGTGTTTGGAGATATTACAAGGGACGCGGACCGAACAACACAGAAGTGAAGGTCACTTCTCCATTTACCCCGGATGTCTGATGCAGGAGCATCCGGTGGTAAAAGAACAACCTCATAAAGGTTTTGAAAAACAGGGGAGAAGTTTAAGTTCAGCAAAATTAGTTTTTTTTCCTAAGGTAAAAGTTGGGGAGGGGGTCGCAAAATCGCGACCCCAAGAGCTGCAGTGTAGCGAGGAGATTTTTCGTCATGATATCGCGACGTCGCGATATCACGACGTCACGATATCATGACATCATTGGGAATGCAGAGTGGAGCGGCTATGTTGTCGTGATATCGCGACGTCACGATATCACGACATCATTGGGAATGCAGAGTGGAGCGACTGTGTTGTCGTGATATTGCGATGTCGGGATATCACGACGTCACGATATCACGATGTCGCGATATCACGACGTCACGATATCACGACGTCGCGATATCGCGACGTCGCGATATCGCGACGTCACGATATCGCGATGGCTTTTCAGAGCAAAGTGTAGGGGGGAGTCCTGTCGCAATATCATGACATGTCACGATTTCATGACATGTCGCAAAATTATGGCTCCCAAAGGCAAGGCAAGGCAAAGGGTGAGGGGGAGCCACGAAATTGCGACATGTCACGATTTCACGACATGTCGCAAAATCGTGGCTCCCAAAAGAAAAGCTAAGGCGAGGCAGTTTGGGTCGCGATATCACGACATGTCACGGTATCGTGGCTTTTTGCGGACTAAGGTGTAGGAGTGCATTTGGGGTCGCGATATCGCGACATGTCGCGGTATCATGGCCAATAAGAAGACAGTGCAAATTTTGTTAAGCGGACGGCCGGGCAAGGCCAATATTGGCACGTGGACTACCACGTGTATCGTGACAGTTGTGAAGGGCACGTGTACCAAATATATTGCAACAAGGAGAAGGCATGGCCAGATTTATATGCGATCGGCTACGTGTAAGAAAACAAATATGGGGGATCATGTAGGTTGATAAGGGAGGTGTCGGCCATGCATTCTTTTATTGTTATTACTTTTGGCAACACAGCCATTACAGGTGATGGCTTAATGGAGGAGACAACAGTGCAGAGGACAGTCAGAACAAAGCGGCCGATGCAGGGAGGCCATCAATGCTAGCGTCATGGTGGATCGGGCAGTTGCCCATTTATGGCAAAATTTTGAAAAACTCGATCGGAGGGAAAGTCGAATTTGAATTTTGTTAGGCGGGGGCATTAATTGCCTAGAGGACCAGGACCTCGTTAAAAACTAGAAATTTTGTAATAGTAGGTGGGTGGACTGGAAGAAGGAGGAGTGTCCTGCATACCAGAGAAGCTCCGGCCATTGTAAAGCTCGCGGGCTATTTTACTTAGATGCATGTAAATATTTTCAAAGATTTTAATGAAAAGTTTGAATTGGTGAAAGTGTTGATCTTCCGGTCCCCGTCACTCCTATGTTTGGTTATTGCAATTAAGTACATTAATTGATATTGGTTTGGAAATAAAGTAAAAATTGGGCGCTATATTGTTCACCCCCCTCTCAGTATAAGCTTGTGTTCTTCAATTGGTATCAGAGCAAGTTACTTTGGAAATGTTAATAGCTTGAGGGCAGATTCTACAAGAACACAAATGGCTTCACAAAATGGATCATCTACAAATAAGGCTTCATTATTTGATGGTAACAATTATGCTTTCTAGAGCATGAGTATGAAGAACTACTTGATATCACAAAGATATGAGGTATGGCAAATGGTTGAAAAATAGTATAGGGTTGAAGGTGATCCCAAGGCAGATAAGACTATCAAGAAATTGGTTGAGATCAATGCAAGAGCAATGAATTGTATTTTGAGTGGGCTACGAGAGATAGATTTTGCAAAGGTTATGGTATGTAATTCAGCTAATGAGATGTGGACCAAGTTGCGGAATACTTATGAAGGAGATTCCAAGGTAAAGTTGGAAAAACTATAAACTCATAGAAAAAGATTTGAGGAATTGAAAATGGAATATTCTAAAGATATTGCAAGGTTTTTACTTTGAGTTGATGAGATTACTAAAACCATGAGAGGTCTAGGATTTGATATGAAAGAATCAAAAAGTTACTCAAAATGTTTTGGGATCACTTCCCTTGAAATATGATGCTAAGGTTTCAACAATAGAAGAAACAATGGATATCAACAAGCTAACAATGGAATAATTGCAAGGAACTCTCATAGCTTATGATATGAGGGTAAGTAAGCATCAGGTTCCAATAAAAGAGATTGTATTCAAGGCTTCAAAAAAAGAGAAAGGGAAATTTCTAGAAACAGATAGATTTATAGATAATGATGAGGAAGCTAACTTCATCAAAAGTAATAAGGACTCAAGGAATTTCAAGGATATAAGGAAGTCAGATGCTACAAGTGTGGTGATCTTGGTCACTATGCATACAAGTATCCACATGAAGATAACAGTGATGATGAAAAACAAGGTCACAGAAGAAAAGAAGATGGAAATCATAAGCATGACAAAGATGACAGATACAAGCAAAACAGGTATGTGAAGAAGAAATTTTTTTGTACAAAAAAGAAATATTACTACATTGTAGATGCAAGCGATAGCTCAGATCATAGTGATAGAAACTGGTCATATGAATAAGAATGTACATTCTTTGGAATAAGTGAAGAAAGGCAAGAACACCTATTAGTTATTGAAGTTAAAGAAGAGGATATATTTATTGAAGAAAGGCATGAAGATCTTTCCATAGCCATTGATCAAGCAAATAGGTACAAGAAGGGTCTAAGGATACTAAAATGCTTCATATGCAGAGATTTTGGGCATATAGATGATGATTGCACATACTACAACAATTGCAACAAGGAAAGTTTATTTGTTGAAAAAGAAAGAAGCAGTTCCAGTAATAGTTCTAGCAGCAGTTCTAGTGACAATTCCAGCAGCAGTGATGATGAAGAAGAGGATTCCACAAAAAAGGAAAATAAAATAAAGAGGCTTGAAAATAAGGTTCATAAAAATGAAAAGGTCAATATGATGCTTAATCAACACATTCAAGATTTGGAAAAATAGCTTCAAGAAACAAAATATCTTGGCATCACTATTTCTGAGAAATTGAAGGAGAGAAAAGAAAGATGTAATCAGTTATAAGAAGAAGATCAGAAAAGTTTGGGGACCTACATAAATGAGTTAGCACGATTTCAAAGGAATTCAAAAACTCTGGATAATTTTTTGGATTTACAATGAGATCCATTTATAAAGACATGGCTTGGTTATGAAGAAGGGAAATAAAAAATAAGTACACAAGGACCTATATTTGTATCAGGAGGCTTTGTTTCAAAAATCTATAAGGAATAACCAGTTCCTAAATAAAAATAAGCAGCATAAATGGATACGTTCATTTCATAGGCTATAGATATGTGTGCCAATTTGCTACTTGACACAAATAAAGAGAAAGAAGAGGAAGATTCCAAAGCACCAAAAGTCTCATTTTTCAGGTTTGGGGAATCACACTCAAAAGGAAAGGAAGTCCTAAAATATGAAAGCAAGAAAGCACCTAAGATTTGTGAGGAAAGTTCCAAAGTTCCTATGGCTCCAAATATTCAATTTGGTTCTTGTTTTGAGATAGGTGAATCAAGTTCAAAAGAAAAATAAATACTTGAAGAGAAAAGCAAGGAAGAAAATAAGAGGATTTAGATAATACAAATAAGGTTCAAGGATGCAATGCACAAGTTGAAAATGATCATAAGGATAATGGTCAAGAAAGGTATGAGGAACCAAGGCATGAACAAAGGGCTTTTAAAGGACATTGTTTTTCTTGTAATGGATTTGGACACAGGGCTATAGACTATAGGGTCTATGGATCAAAGAAGTTTGATTTTGCTAGAAGGAACATCAAAGGAAGAAGGTATGGTTTTCAAGGATATTGCTTCTCATGTAACAGGATTGGTCATAGAG
Source organism: Wollemia nobilis (assembly GCA_028583015.1). Classification (NCBI taxonomy): domain Eukaryota; kingdom Viridiplantae; phylum Streptophyta; class Pinopsida; order Araucariales; family Araucariaceae; genus Wollemia; species Wollemia nobilis. The sequence goes on from JAQPPZ010016856.1 coordinate 6,822,548, forward strand.
CTTCTCAGTGCAAAGGAAATGAGCAGTATGGTTTTGGTTTTAGAGCTACACAATTTAGAAGTCATGGTCATAATGGTCATGAAAATAGAACTTCACAATATAGGGTTCAGGAAAGGAATGGATATGGAAATTATTTTAAGAAATATTTTAGGATATGGGCACCATCCAAAGGCTACAATATCAATTGTTTTAACTGCAATAACTTTGGACATATTGCAAAATGGTGTAGGACTCAATTCCAAACAAGTTCAAGGCAAGAACGTCAAACAGGTTCAAGGCAAGAAGGTCAAATAGGTTCAAGGCAAGAAGATCAAAAGAAATATATCAGAAAAACATGGAAGGAAGATTATAGAGGAAAGAAACAATGTAATATGGGATTAAAAGTACTCCCACCCCAAAGTTAATCACCTCAAGAGAGAAGGTGGTGAGGGGGCTATGCTTAAGAGTCATATATTTTAGCCCCATAGGTATCCCTTTTGACATTGATGTCAAAGGGGGAGAGATTTGAGTAAGGGGGAGAGCATTGAGTTAGGGGGATAAGCCTCCAAAGAGAGCATTGACTTAGGGGAAGTAGCCTCCATAGAGAGTATTGAGTCAGGGGGAGCAACTTTGATTCTCAGAGATGGTTTTTGCAGTAATTATAGTTTTTACATTAGAGGTGTTGTCATCAATGATAAAGGGGGATATTTTTGGAAATTTGAGTTATTTTATATTGTCATTTATGTCACATGGATCACATTGAGTTTTGGTGGCCAAATGATATTTTGGAAAGCATGGATAAATACAAGGTTTTTGTGAAAACCAATGCAGGTAAAATAAAAGGTTTTATTTAAAACCATGGATGGCATATTTGAACTGGATTTTTCTTAAAACCCAATTTGGCCTTTCGTTTCGTCAAAAAAGGTGCCCCGGTGATGGAGATATTTAATTTTTAATATTTAGTTTAAATTTTAATTATTTAAAATTTAAATTTAAAATTTAAATTAAAAATGCAAGATTTCTGCCGACGTCATCGAAAATAATAAGGAGGCTATATAAAGGAGATACCTAAGGTTGATAAACTGATCCTTGGTTAATAATCATTGGCTAAGCATCTGAATTGAGCTCGTGCAAAAATCTTTTAGAAAGTAGATCAGCGAATAAATGAAGGTTGGTTGAAGTCCAAAGTCATCATGGGCAGAGTGGAGTATTGGAAGTTGGATTTTGGCTAAGGTTTGTGGCAACACAAATGTCAAGGTTTTGAATCCCCTTGACTACGATCGGAAGGCGTTGGAAGAAAAGCGCTCGAAGCACTTTTGATTTATGGAAATAGAGGAAAGGTTTTAAGGCACGTTGTGCCTTTCCCTTTCGAACAAGCAGCTAGCTCGTGTGGAAACCTTAGCTACGGATAAGGTGCTTGCGGTGTGGCAAGTCGGGGATTTGAATCCCCTTGAGGAGGTAAATACATTTTTTCTCTAATTAATTTTGTTAAGCCCTAAGTTGGAGTTATAAGGTGGTTAAGGAATAATTGAAGTTTTTAATTAAACTTTGTTTTTATAAGGGTTGTGATTATTATTTCAAAGTTTGATGAGTTGTTGATTTAATTTGATGTTCATAAAATTAAGAATTAGGATTTAGGAGAAATAAGGAGTTGTTATAAAATAATTTTTTAGAGGTTTATTGATTATTATTTTGATAAGGGTTTTTATTAAAAAAAAGGACTTTGGTGGATGTGTTTATTAATTTGGAGTAAAAAGGTGTAAATTGAGTTATGCTTTATCTTGTGATTATTATTTGAAGTCCACTAACCCTTATTGAGATTGGAAAGGAAAGTTGTGTTTAGTGTGGCAGATTTTGTGGACAACTTCTTGGCATCAAAAAGGTATGGGCACATTCTCCTTTTGATTGTTTATGGTGGTTGATTTCTGAAATATCATTGGAGTGAAAACGATTGATTATGATTTCCTTTTCGAAAGTGGTTGGTTGAATGCTTCAAGGTTTTCTGTTTTGAGAGTTGTGTTTAAACCTTATTTTATAAGCATAGTCATGGAAGCCCATTGGTTATGTAAAGAACTTGAAAAGAACATGAGTATCATTGTAATGTGAGATTTGTGGTTGAGCATTGTTGGAAACATTTGAGTTGGTTGATACATGCTTGGACTAGGGTTTTTTGAGAAAGAGTTGTCCCTTGTGGTGATTGGTTGAGTTGAGTTGATTGAGCCTATTCAAGTGATTGTGTGAGGTGATTGTTCAAGTCCCATGGAAAAAACTATTCTATAATTTTGATTTGAGTTGAGATTGAGCTTAGAACATATTGAGTCTCTAACAATTCTCTTTATGCTTCTATGAGTTGACTTGAGTTGAGATTGAGCTTAGAACATATTGAGTCTCTAACAATTCTCTTTATGCTTCTATGAGTTGACTTGAGTTGAGATTGATTTGATTTGAGTTGAGTTGAGATCATTGTGGATAATTGTTGTCATCCATTGTAGAGTGCATTGTCATTCATTGTTGAGTTCATCTTTGAGCCTTGCCTTCATATATTTATGGATGATATTTGAGTACTACTTGAGCATGATTGATTGAGCCTTTGAGAAGGCCTTTGGGATAGATTTCTGGATATATTTGTGGCAGTTTGTGTATGATTTATTGAGCCTTTGAGAAGGCTTTGTGGACAATTTTTGGGACAGCTTTGTGGACAGTTTTAGACAGATTTGTGGACAGATTTGGGACATATTTTGATGAGGTTTTGAGTGAGCCTATTGAGCAGAGTTGAGCAAGTTCTTGGTGAGATTGCTAGAGCATTTTTGGACAAGTTCTTGGTGAGCTTATTGGAGCAGATTTGAGAAATTTCTTGGTGAGCTTGCTAGAGAATATTTGGACAAGTTCTTAGTGAGCTTGTTGAGCACATTTGAGCAAGTTCTTAGTGAGCTTGTTGGATCAGATTTGAGCAAGTTCTGTGTGATCTTGTTGAGCATTTTTGGACAAGTTCTTAGTGAGCTTGTTGGAGCATATTTGAGCAAGTTTTGTGTGAACTTGTTGAGCATATTTGGACAAGTTCTGTGTGAGCTTGTTGAGCAGATTTGGACAAGTTTTGTGTGGGCTTGTTGAGTAGTTTTGGACATGTTATGTGTGAGCTTGTTATGTAGATTTGGACAAGTTCTGTGTGAGCTTGTTATTACCTAGCTTTGAGCAGATCAAAGAAATCATTGTATTGGATAAGTATCCTTATTTTTGTGTGAAATATTATAAGGATATTATCTTGTGGAGTACCCCACAGTGGGGTAACCACGTTAAATTTTTTGTCTCAATTGTGTATGGTGACTTGTGCTCTTGCTTACTATTGCTATATGAATTATTAATGCACACTGCTATGTTTGGTTATTGCAATTAGGGACATTAATTGATATTGGTTTGGAAAGAAAGTAAAAAGTGGGCGTTATACTGTTCACCCTCCCCTCTCAGTATAAGTGTGTGTTATTCAAACATCATACACATCATGTTCTACGAAATTCACCTAGGTATGTATTGATTTTTCTGTTAATGATGTGCATAGTTATTTTTAAAATCATTTCTATGTTAATACCAGTAGATGAGCCCATATTTCTCTTTATTAATTCTCCCATTAGAATTCAACCATATGGCATACCTCATACATGAGAATAATTTTATTATCCCAAGAACACTTTCAAAGTCAAAAAATAAATATGTGTGGGGAGGCGTCTGACTCCCATATACAGGCACATGATTCCCATATACAGGTGCCTAACTCCCATATAAAGGCACCTATCTCCCATCCCCCAAAAAAAAATCTATATCGGGGGTTGTGACATGAGGGCATGTCAAATCTTCGACATGGGAGAATGATGAGCACCAGAAATGCCCATTTTACATACACCTTTTAAGGGCATCATTATTGGTTTAATTAGCATTTGAAATGTATTTTTATATAGTTTTTACATATAGTTGATAAAAAATGAAGTATTATGCTTGACTAGTATTTTTAGTAGAAAATATGTGTAAATGTAGGTTTTTGCTACTAATCTGGTGTTTTTGAGTCTACATCCCATTTTGGACTTGGTAATGCATGAAGAAATCATGAAAATAACAACAGTAAATGGTGAAGAAAAGCACCTGACTCATGATTATTGGTGGCACCTGACTCCCAACTATTGGTGGCATCCAAATCTTGACTATTGGTGGTTCCTGACTCCTGACTATTGGTGGTACCTGCTTCTCGAATGTTGGTGATGTCTGCCTCTAGATTTTTGGTGGTGCCTACTTCCTGACTGTTGGTGGTGCTTGCTTCCCGACTACTAGTGGTGCCTACTTCCTGACTATTGGTGGTGTTTGCTTCCTAACTATTGGTGGTTCTTGCCTCCCAACTACAAGTTGTGGTTGACCAAGTCAATTTTGAGCGGTTAACTAATTCAACGTTGACCGGTTGACCAATTGATTGTTAGAGCATATGACATATTGTATTTCATTATTTTAAAATATTGCTCATAGGCAATCTCCAAGTTAGGTTGATTAACCAACTCATCGGTTAATCAACTGCTTCAACTGTTTGTAAATCTTTATATTGCCATCAATGAGAATGTATCTATTACTTCGCGAAATTCTTCATGGCATCAGAGCTACGGACAGACCTGCCTGGCGGACGGACCTGACATAGACAAGACAAAGCCTGGCGGACGGAAGCGAACGACGGACCGGACAGAAGCGGGCGACAGACAAAGCCTGGCGGACCGAATGGAAGCGGATGACAGACAAAGCTGACAGGACACAGGGCCGAGGGCCTGGCACGGGAGACCGGACTGAAGCGAACGACAGACAACGCAAATAGAATGCAAACCGAGACGGGACAATGCAACAGAACGCAAATCAAGAACGCAAACCGAGACGGGACGACGCAAACCAAGGCGGGGAGACTCTACGACGGTTCGGGGAGACGGCTGAGGCAAAAGGGCGGACTAGACTGGGGTGGTTGCCCGAAGGCAACCGAAAGGCTATGGTGCCTTCCGTTCTTTTCAAGCCTCCCACAATGGCCGCATAGGCCATGTGGGATAAAAAAAAAATTTGCCTATCTCCGGCCCCGAGGATCTAAATAGATCCTGTCTTCGGAGTAATTTCGTCGGGTCGTCTGGCTCCCGTGGTCAGGGTGCTGCATGGTGGACAGTAGGTTTCGGTTTCGACTCCCTTCGGGGATGATTTTTTGATGCCCAGCGCAGTTGACGCCCAGCGCAGTTTTTTTTTACGCCCTGAGCGACTGTTGACGCCCTGAGCGACTGTTTGACGGTCGAACAGCACCATTGACGCCCAGCGCAATTTTTTTGACGCCCTGAGCGGATTTTTGATGCCCGAACAGCACCATTGATGCCTGTGACGCCTAGCCAGCACAAATTTTGAAAGTTTCTCTAGGTATTTTTTTCCAAATTCTTGTCTATTTTGCAATTTGAAGGGGGGAGTTCACCAATTTCACTTTTTTTTCACTTGCAAAATTGTCAGACAAAGGGGGGAAAACTGTAATAGGAGCTATAATTTGCGGGCATTTATGATTTTTATTTGCATTTAAATACTCTTTTTTCTTGCATTATCAATCATAAATTAAAAAAATATATAAGACCCCAAATTTATACCCTATTTGTGCAATTTATTGCACAGCAGCGTTCGGTATTTGAGATACCTCTGGTCCACACTTACAGGTAATGTTGTCGTGCTTTGGACTATTGTATTCGCCGCCTAATATAGCTGCAACAACGACGTCTGAGCTTGTTCTCTATAAATCGTCGGGGAGAAATAAGGCAAACCAGTTTTTTGTTTTTTCCCATTTCATACCCACATCGTGATTGTTGTTAGGCGTAAATCCTGACGAAAGCTCTTTTTTCCAAAGTGTTTAGGGGAAGTTACGCCCCACGCATGCGGAATAAAACTTTCTATGGTAGGTGTCATTAACAACACGATGCTCTTTCAATATCGCCTATGTTCAATATATTGTGCTTCTCATATGTACTTATAGTCTCCCTCTCGTAAGGGCGAGTACATATTGAGTGGTATATTGTTCCTATATACCTATAGTTTCCCTCACGTAAGGGCGGGTGTATATTGAATGGTTACAATATAACGATCTGCGGGTATAAAGAAAGGGAGACCAATTGGTGATATAAGGAACTTTCATAATGGCCACAATTCATAAGTATCTCTCAGATTCTCAATTGCTGAAGGGTCCTAACTTTGTTCCATGGAAGACAAAGATGAAAGCCATACTTCAGTTGGAAGATTTATGGGATGTAGTTTCTAGCACCGAAAAACGTCCTCAAACAACGAGGAACAGGATCAAGATGATTGGGATAAGAAAGACAAGAAGAGTCTTGTATTTATCTTACTTGCTACCGCGAGATGAGGTGCGACCTCATATTTGTGATGCCACAACTAGTAAGATAGCACTGGGATGCTTTGCTCACAGTATATGAAGGGAAGAATCAATCCACTATTCTTCATCTTCAAACTCAACTACATAATCTCGGTATGAGTTACGGAGAAACAGATTGACATATTCCTATGCGAGTGGCAGATTTGAAAGCAAAATTGAATGCTATGGGAAAACCTGTGGATGATGATGTCTTGAATTCCGTTATCTTGAGAGCATTACCAAGTTCCTACAAGATGTTGATCACCTCTCTCAATGTTTTTGGCAGACAAGTCTCATTTGTGGAACTGGTAAACTTGCTTCAGACTGAGGAGGCAACTCGAGTCCGGAAAGATGACATGCCAGATAATGCTCTCTCCACTCGAGCAAAGTGGTAAACAGCAAGGCCAGTTTCAAAAAGGAGGTGCTTCTTCCAAAGGAAAAGGGAAGCAATCTCAGCAAAAAGATACAAAATATTGCAAAATTTGTGACATGAATAACCATGACACCAACAAGTGTTGGTTCAAAAACAAGCAACCAAATGAGAGAGGTTCCCACAAGAAGGGCAAGCATAAGAAAAAATACAATAAGCATAAACAATCTAAAGGCCATGTAGCTTATGCTGAATCCAACTCAGAATCACCTTCTCCTGATTCTGATTCTGATTCTGACTCTGAAAGAGCACACAAGGTGCTCATGACTCATACTTCGTCTTCTCAGATAGATGATGTATGGTATATTGACTCAGGAGCTAGCAAACACATGACTGGGGATAAATCATGGTTTGATACTTTTGTGGAGAAAGAGGGTAAGCCAGTCACAATTGCTGATAATCAGGTATATCAAGTAAAAGGAGAAGGGGATATTTCTGTGTCTCTTCCTGATGGTAATTGTCAAATTGAAAAAGTTCTCTATGTGCCAGGCTTAGCAAATAATCTACTTTCAGTCACTCAAATGTTGGATAGAAACATGGAAGTCGTGTTTCGAGTTGTCAATGGCAAGAAGAGATGCTTTATCACACATTGTGGTAAACATGTTGCCACCGGATCTTACCAACATGGCTTGTTTATTCTCGATGCTATTTCCACTCCCCATGTTGCTTTGGCTGCAACTACAAAGGAGGCCACCTCTCTCTGGCATCGGCGGTATGGGCATCTCAGTTCTGGATATCTGCTTGAATTACACAAATATGAGATGGTTAAAGGTCTTCCACCTCTCTCATCTACCTTACCAGTGTGCTCGGATTGCTTAGGAGGGAAGCAACATCGAGTGCCTTTTGAAACAAGCTCCTCTCGAGCTACAAAACCTTTAGAGCTGGTACATACCGATCTGTGTGGTCCTATGTCAACTAGCTATGGTGGGAAAAGGTATTTTCAACTATTCGTTGATGATTACTCATGAAAGATGTGGGTTTTCTTTCTTCAGTTGAAATCAGAAGCACTTCTCTACTTTCAACAGTTCAAGAAACTTGTTGAGAAGGAGTCGGGATATTTTATCAAGACCCTCCGCTCAGATCGAGGGGGGGAATACACCTCTGGAGAGTTTTCAGAGTTTCTTAAGAAACATGGAATCAAAAGGCAAGCGACTACGGCCTATACACCTCGGCAGAATGGAGTTGCGAGAGAGAAGAAATCGTTCCATTATGGAAATGGTTCGATGTATGCTAAAAGGAGCACATCTTGAGGATCAATATTGGGCGAAGCGATAAACACAGCATCATACCTTCTAAATAGAGCACCCACTAGAGCTCTACAAGGGAAGACTCCACAAGAAGCATGGAGTGATAAGAAACCTTCCATTGCTCATCTGAAGGTGTTTGGATGTAAAGCATTCATGCACATTCCAAAACAGAAAAGGAGGAAGTTGGATGAGAAAACCCTGCAGTGTATCTTTCTTGGCTATGATGAGTACTCAAAAGGTTATCGATTGATTGATCCTAAGACCAAGAAGACACATGTAAGTAGAGATGTTATATTTGATGAAACTCTCACATCAAAAGACACATCTACAATTGTATACCTAGATGAAGAAGAGCCTAAGAAGGAGGTTCAACTTCCACAGCAAAAACAAAAAATTCCAAAATGGTATACTAGCACTTTGAGAGATGCTAAGTTGAAATCTCTTCCAGATCTATCTCTTGATAGGCCATGTACTCGTAGTATGACTCAAAATATGAGAGCGAGAAGAATCTACTTCGAGAGGTTGACGAACTTTGTCAACACTTTGATGATTTGTCGGTGGAGTGCGAGAAAATGATAGAGAGGAAGAAAAGGATGGAGAAAAAATTTATATGTCTACATTGAATATAAACGAACCCACAACGGTTCAATCTGCACTTGATGAACCACAGTGGAAAGAGGCCATGGATGTAGAACATCAATCTCTCCTTAGAAATAATACTTGGAAATTAGTCGATCTGCCAAAAGGGAAGAAACCCATAGGCTGCAAATGGGTGTTCAAAGTGAAATATAAGGCAGATGGGTCTATTGATAAGCATAAAGCCCGGCTTGTTGCCAAGGGGTATGCTCAGAAAGAAGGCATAGATTATGAAGAGACTTTTGCCCCTACTGCAAAAATGACTACCATTCATGTACTTTGTGCCATGGCAGCTCAGTTTGGGTGGCAATTACATCAGATGGATGTTAAAAGTGCTTTCTTGAATGGTGACTTACAAGAAGAAGTCTACATGACTCAACCAGAAGGATTTGTGATCAAGGGGAAAGAACAAAAAGTATGCAAATTGATTAAATCCTTGTATGGGCTAAAACAAGCTCCTCGAGCTTGGTACATCAAGATAGACAGTCACCTTGTGCAGCATGGATTTGAAAGAAGTCCTTCAGATGCAAATCTCTATATCAAGAAAAATGGGTCTGATATAGTGATTCTTGTACTTTACGTAGATGATCTGATCATTACAGGAAGCTCAGAAAGTATGATTAGCTTAGTAAAAAAAGACTTGAAGCAATCATTTGAAATGACAGATCTAGGACTTCTGCACTATTGTCTTGGTTTAGAATTTACTCAAGAACAATTTCATATACGAGTAACACAAAAAAAATATGCCAAGACTTTAGTAGAAAAATATCGGATGACTAATTGTAAGCCCAAAGCAACTCCAATGGAGCAAGGACTTAAGTTATCTCGATATGATGAGTCACCTCAGGTAGATGGAACTCTCTATCGTCAGTTGATTGGGAGTCTCCTATATCTGACAAATACCGAGCCAGATCTCAGTTTTGTTGTGGGATATCTTTCAAGATTCATGCAAGAGCCTAAGATGAGTCACTGGAAAGCAGCAAAAAGAGTTCTTCACTATGTTCATGGTAGTACAAATTATGGCCTGGAATATAGAAAGAATAATAAATTTTTCTTACTTGGATACACAGACTCAGATTATCCTTGGATCTCTTGATGATCGTAAATCCACTTCGGATATGTTTTTCATCTCGGGTCCGGACCAATCTCATGGCACAGTAAGAAACAACATGTGGTTGCTCTATCTTCAACAGAAGCAGAATATCGTGCAGCCAGTGAAGCAGTGTGCGAGATAATGTGGTTAAGTCGCATTTTTACAAACATGGGCCTTCCAAAGAATCTTCCACTTCATTTGTTTTGCGACAATCAAGGTGTTTTGAATCTTGTAAAAAATCCAATTTTTCATGAACGTACCAAACATGTTGATACCAGATGTCATTTTATTCGGGATGAAGTTCCAAAGCACCATATACAACTCCAATACATTCCTACTGATGAGCAAGTTGCCGATATCTTTACCAAAGCACTTGGCCGTATCAAATATGAGAAATTTCGAGCAACTATTGGAATTTGCCAATAATGAAATAAGGGGGGATGTTAGAGCATATGACATATTGTATTTCATTATTTTAAAATATTGCTCGTAGGCAATCTCCAAGTTAGGTTGATTAACCAACTCATCGGTTAATCAACTGCTTCAACTGTTTGTAAATCTTTATATTGCCATCAATGAGAATGTATCTACTACTTCGCGAAATTCTTCATTGACCATGCACTTTTGAAGGAGTCTGTTGCACAAAATATAAATGAGAAATAGTATTCTTATGCATATTAGATTTTTATGATTATAATAGAATAAAGCACTTTTATTCTAATTATTAAAAGTTGACAGGTTGACCAGTTGACCATGTAAGCTTTTAAAGCATTATTTTTAGGATTATATTATTATGTACACCTAAGGATTACTATATTTATCCTTTTGGTGAACGAACATGTTTTTAAATAGGAGAATAATATCTGTGTGTAAATGTATTGTAACAAATCACATTATGTGATTAAAAATAGACCAATTTATTATTGTAATAGGATCTAGTTATATTCTATATAAGAATACAATCTAGACGAAAGGACTATCAGAGGATCATTTTACACAGTCAATGGAATAATTCTATTTTCTTTTATCCTACAGAGTTGCAAATACTTTTATTTTTTGAAAATCATCTTAATGAAATTAACTGGATGGACTAACTGCGGAAGCCTAGGCCCACTCCCTACAGTAGTCCTCCCCGTTTTAATTTATGTTATTTGTTTTTAATATATTAGTTTCCTGTTTTATTTCCTACTTTATTTAAATTTAGTTTTGCATTTATTTTCTTGCACATTTATTTCTTGTACTTTTATTTCTGCATTTTAATTTTAGCTTTCGTTTTAGTTTATTTATTTATTTTTCTATACTTTATTTTATTTGGTTTGGTTGAAATAAAAATGCACAAACATGCCCCACCAAACTAAATAGGTACATAAGGATTCGTTCCCCACACTCCAGACATATATTGTGCATGACAATCACAAGTTTGCAAGTTATCCTGGGTTGAAAATTAAATGAAGGTAATAAATTAAATTTTAGAAAAATAACCAATGTTTTACCCAACAGTTGTGTTGTACACACCAGAAGGAATACCAATTCCTTTATCATTCAAACTTGAATTTCCATGTATGAACAACAATGCAGAGTATGAAGCCCTAATATTGGGACTTCAAGTTGTGCTAGCTATAGACATAAAGTAAATAAGCATCTTTGGTGATTCTAAACTTATCATTTGTCAAGTAAAATAAACTTACTAATGTAGAGAACTGGTCTTGAAACAATACAACGCATTAGCAATGAAATTGCTAGCAAAATATGACTGGTATGAAATTAAAAACTTCTCTTGTTCAACTAAATGATTTGTAGATGTGATGGCCTCTCTAGGATAATTGATACCAAAGAACACAAATGAAGAGATCTAATTGCTAATCATTACAACAATGTCCAAATCCATAATCTTACGAGCAAAGTATGAAGGTGAAAAGAGTGTTTGTTTCACTCATGTAGAGCCATACGAGCCTTGGCTTAGTTAGATAAAGGACTTTCTCACATTTTGAACCCTCCCAACATAATTGTCACGAACTACCAAATGAACGTTCAAACAAAAGGTAGCTCGTTATACTCTCTTGGGGGATGTTTTATACAGACGTGGCTATGATGGAATCCTACTTTGATGTTTGGACCTCGTAGAGGCACAAAGAGTTATATATGAAGCCCATGATGGTACTTGTGTTGGCCACTTCAGTGGGATGACCATTACAAAATGCATTTTACGCATGGGTTATTATTGGCCCATGATGTAAAATGATTATTGCAAGTACATAAAGAAATGTCAAAAGTGTCACCACCATACCAACTTGACCCATGTACTATCACAAGCATTACAACCCATTCAAAGTCTTTAGCCCTTTTCACAATGGGGCCTATATTTGATTGGCAAAGTTTCACCTACCTCATCGATACAACATAAGTTCATCATAACTACCATAGAGTACTTTATAAAATGGTTCGAGTTAAGTCCTATGACCACTACGATTGGACTTCGAATTACGAAGTTCATACTCTAGCATATTATTTGTCATTTTCGTATTCCCTCGAAGATCGTTTCTAATAATAGAAAATCCTTCAAGAACGAGGATGTTTGCGCATTGTGCAACAAATACAAAATCCAACATAATTTCTCAACTCCTTATTACCCATAGGTAAATGGACAAGCTAAGGCAACCAATAAGACATTGATAGCCATTCTCAAGAACCTTGCCAAAGAAAATTATAAATATTGGCATATGTAAATCCTCTTGGTATAATGGGCTTATCAAACAAGCATCTGAATGCCAATGGGGACAACACCCTTTTCATTGGTCTATGGATTTGAAGCAATCATGCCTCTTGAGCTCAATATTCCCTCGCTACAAATCACATTACAAGAATTCATGGACAAAAACACTGCTAGACAAGCACGTATTGACCAACTCACACTCCTTGATGAAAGGTGAATCAATGCCTTAGAACATCTATGATTGTATCAAGATCACATCAAGCGTTCTTACAATGCACAAATATATCTTTGTGAATTCCAAGTAGGAGATCTCATTCTCAAAGAGAATCAATAGAATACCAATACATTACCGCACTTGCATAAAAAATTCACGACTAATTGGTTAGGTCCATATATTGTCAAGCAGAAGTTGGATCCTGAAATGTATAGGCTTACATATTTAGAGGGAAAATATATCTTGAACTATTGAATATCATTCACCTAAGATCATTATATGCCTAATGTGAATTTTATATATATATATATATATATATATATATATATGGCTTTCAAAAAAACAAAACACAAAAAATTTTGCATTAACAAAATTTCATGCATTATCTACATTGCATACATACATTCATATCATTTACATCCATTCATGTAGCCTGCAATATTAATTATCAATAGGTTAGTTTGGATAATTGATAGTTCACTTGGTCTTTTTGCCTTAATCAGGGGTATCTTTAGTCTAATATTAGTCACCAATACATCAGTCACAATAATTTACAATTTTCCTTGTGGTCTTTTAATCATTAAGAGGTCTGTATAAGATAGGATAGATATCGTATAACCATAATAAATTATGATTATACAATCATTGACTATTTTATGCACACCCTTTAGTTTTTAAAAGCTCACAAGGGAAGTACAACTACATCTCGCATAATGCCATGTTTGTCGAATAAAACCTAGGTGTTTTCGGTCACTCAGCCACTCCTATTTTTAAGTAACCTCAATTCAATGTCAAAAAATCTTGAGGTGCCATAGGTTACCCTAGTCAAATCAAGTTTCCTCTTAGACCACGCACATCAAAACATATTAAAACATTGTGAAGACTAGGAAGGACGAAGTCATCGGGGCCTGTTTTTATAACACGAATGGTTTCCTCTACTCATCCAATTATGTGCATGGTCTAGAAAATTGAGCATTGGAAAAAGGACAAACGCATGCTTCTCCTCCACCAAAATGAGCAAGTATCCCAAAAAGCAAAATAAAATCACCTTGTTCTCCTAAAAAATGGGCAAGACCAGAAAAACAAATCCCCTTGTTCTTCTTCAAAATGAGCAAGTCCCAAAAGAAAAATAATTCCCTTTTTTCCTCTACAAAAAATAAGCAAAAATCCTAAATAAAATCCCAAATCCAAAAATCCAAATGCAATAAAATATGGGGAAAAATCTTGAATCCCTAGAATTCTTATTATTTTGAAAATTGTGGGGTGATCCCCATTACAACAATGGGTTCCAAGAGCTAGCCTAGAAATGGGGTATACTCACATGTGGTGATATGTTTGTCACATTAGCGACCTTCATTTGTACATACCTATATCACTCTCGAATGAGCTCGCTTATTGGCATAAGTTACAATTGATTAGTCTACCCAAGCTCATGATTGGAAATGAACATTCACTGCACACACAATTGGTCATTGGAAATTTGACTATACTAAGAATACCATTGGCATATTATGAATTTGGGAGATTAATAGATGAGTTTTTTTTAGATCACTAGGAGGTTTGAGTCTTCGCAAATCTACAATCATCATTCCTAAGGCAAACAAATTTAAAAAAAAACTTCCATTCCATGTCATTACATACCATAATACATGTTACACATCAGAGTTAGATATTTGTGTCTCTGATTAAGCAATAAAGATAAGTTCAATCAAGCAAGATTCAAAACCATCATTACGACATAATACCATTACCTCATTTGCATACATCATCATAATAAGTTAGGTATCTCATTCATAAACATTCATACACATGCATCCATCCATCATAAATAGAAACGCAACATAAAATAAAAGCCGTGTATATATATATGAATCGCATATACAAAAATTTTCCTAAAGGTTGTACACATTAGAGCACTAAGGCTCGTATAAAATAGAAAACTATAAAAAGAGGTAATAAGTGCTACTAGATAGCACCACCCTGATCTCTAGGAGGACCATGAGCAGATCCTTGTGATCCTAATGAATCATAAAAAGTAGGAACCCTTGAGCGAGAACTGCTAGACCTAGACTTAGTTTTCCTGCTAGACCTAAACATAGAGGTAGAAGGTCACATAGGTAATGGAATATAATATTGAGAAAGTAGATCATCAAGAACCTGAATGTACCTATTCGATAGTTATGAATGAGATAGATATATCTCTGATACAACTCCCATAGTGCAATCTTAGTATGAAGAGTAAAAATTTGAGCACTATCACCACCCTCACCTGGTACCACCCATAGCCCCTCCATATTACTCTACAATTGGGCTATCTCGACATCTCGATCTGCTAGTACACCCTGTAGCCTCACAATCTCTACATCCTAGGCTACTTCATCCTATAATAGGTGATCTCGCTCCTCACCCAAGTTGTTTCACTCCACCTAGAGGACACTTCAATCCTCCTCAATCTACACCTAAGGTCATTAAAACCTCATCCATGTTATTCGCACCCCCATCCCCATCACCATCACCACCTCCACCCCCATATCTATCACTCCCAACCTCAGCACTCGAAGGTAGATCAGCATTAGCCCTCGCCCACCTCTTACCACTACTACCTCAGTGATGCCTCTATCATCAAGGATTTTCCTCCATGACATCCTGATCATCTCTACTACCCCATCATCCATAGCCTGATTGGGTGCCCAAGGAGACTGTGAAGCAAACCATGCATCATACTTAGTCATAGTCCCAACATTATCCATATTTGGGGTCTCCAAAATATCATCATCCTAGTCATCAGTATCCCAATCATGACAAGGATAAGAGAGGCTAAGCTCATCACCCTGATACCTATATATGACTGAGGTATCAGGAATTCCCTACACCATCCCAAACTATCATAGGACATAAAATAATTGGATCCACTCCCTCTCTATACCATGCCACCCAACCATACATTCGACCTGCCTCATTCACCATAGTTGTACACTATTCTCAATATAGGAAACCCCCATCCATGGTCACCAAATAACATCTACACTAGTCAATCCTGCCCACATCTCCTGATACTCCTGGCTACTATGGTTAGGATTACTTAGTGGAAGCTCCTTGCTATCCCACCAATGAAGAGCACAAGGGTGTAAGCTATCGCACTCGAAGAGTAAACCATAAAGTTGAGCCACTCTAAAGTGCTCCCATCCCCAAATATGGATAAGCAAGGTGTAACCCAAACCCTTCCACTCTCACCTCTTCACCTCATAAATCTCCACATACATTTGGTAGAGCAAGGAAGGTGCCCAAGCATACACACGAGGCTCATCAATCATATCCAATACTAGCTTGATCCGGTTCCATAGAAACATGGCTCTAGTTTTACTTGGCAACAATGTAGTGGATAAAATATGCATCACAAGTGTAGGTAGTGGTTGTAACTCTCCCTTTTGGAACATCTCCAAATATTTAATCTTACCCCTACTCACATCCACATCCCTTCATCCATCACCAAATAGAGGCCTAAGCTCATGCTCCTTGTCATGGCCAAATCAAACTGGTAGCCCCTCAACATCCTCCTAGGTAATAGTAATCTCCCTAGTTGGGAGCTGAAATTATCCCCTATTAGGGTCTCATATCTCTATTAAGACCGATAAGTACTCCTCTTCTGCCCTCTTCCACTCAACCCTACCACAAACATTCAAACCCACTATCTTCAACCACTTCTAGTGGTAGTCAGTCAATTCCTTCCTCACACAAAAAAATGATAGGAGAAAAATGGTGGCAAGCCTCCCGAAATTTCACCTGCAGTACAAAAACATCAAATAAAAAACATTTCAATTTTTTCATCATCATTATGTTCATTTCAAAACAATAAAAAAAACAAAAACATTTCCATTTTATTCATCATCATTTTATCACTTCAAAAAAAAACATTTCCATTTTTCATTACAAAAAAAAATCAAATAAAAAACATTTCAATTTTTTCATCATCATTTTGTTCATTTCAAAACAATACAAAATATATATATATATCCATTTTCTTCATCATCATTTTATCACTTCAAAAAAAAAAAAAGTTCGCCCACACCTTTACTGTTTGCAAAAATAAAAATAAATAAATAAATAAAAACATGCAATAAAACAATAAGAAAGGATTTAGAGACCTACCTCAGCCATCCGAGCAGTATTTCTAGGCCACACCACTAGCCTCGACCGTACCACCTGCTCCACTCACCTCTCTCCCCATCTCACTCATCGTTGCAGCCACTATTGCTCCACAAACCTCACAAATGCTCACTCAATATCAACTACAACAATGAAATAAAATGGACCCCCCAAAGCTATTTATAGCTAACTTTTGCACCTCCAAACACAGAGCCGCATTTATCGAGTGCGTCTAAACATGGATCCACATTTGGAAGGTGCATGTAAATATGAATGCACGTGTGACTAGCCTCAAACCCCAGTCCACATTTGAGCTTGGTCAAACATAAGCTAACGTTTGCCAAAAAGGTCAACGGGATTCTGTACAAGAGAGTATTGGTGGACACTAGCTCATCCAGTAATATTATTACAACAGCAGCCTTGAAGCACCTAAAGTTGCCCGCATCTCACATAGTGGCCTCCACCTATACACTGCGAGCATTCAATGATGCAAATGCTCGACAGTTGGCACAATTGTCCTACCCATCCAAGTGGGACAAAATACTATACCTACATTGTGCCACATATTGGAGGGTGAGATGGCCTATAACATCTTACTGGGTCGGCCATGGATCAGGGACATGAAGTGTGTCCCCTCGATAGCTCATCAGTGCTTAAAGTATACATTCGAAGGGTAGGAGCATGTAGTCCCAGTGGACTTTGAACCCTTCAAGTATTGCAATATGATGCATCTAATGCCGCAATCGACCCTCCCATCAACGCATTTGGATTTTTAGTTGAATCCATCCAAACAGGGTTCGATTTCATAGGCATCCCCGTTGACAAGTCCATCAAATCCCCATCTGGGTCCATCTTCATCGTCTAGTCCTTCACTAACGACACCACCTATGGTGGCCACACAAAAGGAAAAATGGAAGAAACCTCTAGAAGAGGCACCGCCATAAGTCTCAACCATATCTACTAAAGAGATGCCTAGCAGAATGGAAGTCAAGGCTCCTAGTTCACCCGACATGGAGTGGACTCAGGTTCCCTCCCCCTCAACCGCCAACAATCACTATTGATATGGCCAATACGGGCCTGGGGTAGTACCTGGTGTAGAACATTGTAGCAACGCCCGCACTGGAGTCCATGCAGGACATGGGGAGACCTCGCCTCCCCATCAGTACCATTGTTCCTCTAGGCTACCCGCCCAGATTTTGCTTTGATATATCTTGGCCAATGCAATTGGCATGGATATGGGTTAGGCACATATGAGCAAGGAGTGTGAGTTCTTTGCTAACCAAGATATCAGATGCCATATGACAAGTCAGGAGTAGGGTTCAACCACCCCCTACCCCTGGACATCTTGGTAGAGAACATGCAAGGCCTAGGGATAGGCAACAAGGATGGGTTGGCATTAGATCCATATGCCAATCCTAACACAACATATACATTGGGGGATTATCTCCCATTGTCGGCAACCAACCTTGTTGACCTTCACAAACCCTTCCCTTTGATCGAGAAAGGAGAAAGTTCAAAACTCACCTACATATACATTGGGGGATTACTTTATTGGATAACCAGTTGAACTTAAAAGATCTCGAGGTAGGCCTTTAGAATTTAGAGGTTGTAAACCTCCTTAAAGTTAAATTAAAGGCTTATTACTTAGTTGTTGTCAAGAAAAGAGACTTTGTGGTTTAGACCAAAATTGAATATGGTGAATTTAGTGTGAAGACAATCTATGATCTTTTGGATCCTACTATAGATAATGGTTTCCCTTTGAATAGAATTTGGGGTAAGAGAGTTATTTATAAACTGGGGTTTTTTCTTTTGGAAGTAGTCCAGAATAAAATCCTAACGATGGATAATATTAAGAAGAGAGGTTTTTAGTTACCTAATAGATCCAGTTTATGTGAAAAGGTAGAAGAATTAGTGGAAGACATCTTCTTGGAATGTCCCTATGCTCTAAATATTTTCTAGCTCCTCATCAATAGGATGAGCATCTCTTGGGTGATGTCTTCTAATATGATTTTATGGTTACAACAGTGGGAGAACCCCTTTTTCAGTCGTCATATTAATTGAATTTAGAACCTAATTATGTTTCATTTTGTGTGGGGAGTATTATTAGAGAGGAATAGGAGAATTTTTAGAGGAAAAAAATATCAACAATGGGACGTTTTAGAAGTATCACCCATTTTTTAGAGGAGAATGTTAAATCTATCAAGTACCCTATCAAGCTAGAGAATACTTAAGAGACTATGATAGCTAAGGCATGGAATTTGGAACCCATTAGTGGTGGAGAGGAAAATGCTTAGGTTAGAACTGATGTAAAATGGAAACCACCCCAAGATAAATGGTTGAAGTTAAATTTTTATGGGGCATCCGAAGGTAACCCAGGTAAGGTCGAAGCAAGAGCAATTTTGAAGGACAATTAGGGCAAATTGGTGGGAGCAATCTACAAGATTTTGGTAATTACTACTAATAATAAATTTGAAGTTAATACTTTACATGCTTAAGGATATAGGTGCTAAAAACATTATCTTTGAAGGAGACTCTATGAATATTATCAATATTTTGAAAAAGGAGGGAGAATCTAATTGACAAATTGACTACATTGTGCAAGATATTAGAGATATTGTAAAATATTTTGAATAAGTTGACTGTGTTCATGTCTTTAGAGAAGGTAACATACCAGCAGACTAGCTAGTAAACTTTGGTGCCATTAAATAAGAGGATAGGATATGGATCCCCCTAGGGGGGTCCATGAGGACTTAGAAAAGTTCATGAGGGAGAATTGTAGCTAATTGGGATCCAAGATGAATACTATTTGTCGTGAGTCCAAGAGATTTTTGGCTACTTGTCCTTGGCAGCTATGCAGTTGATGGACTGACTTGATGTTTTAAAACGGTTTGGGCCCTTTCAAAATATCGTTTTTACTCTAATAAAAATAATTAACAAATTTTTACTAATTAAAATACAAATAATTTTAAAAAATCATATATTTGTAAAAAAAACCATCTTATATAATTATATATTATATATATATAGATAGATATTGTTGTTTGTATTATGTATGATGGATCGAGAACAATTTAATTTACAAGACCTAAAATACTATAATTATATATATTATATCTTTTACTAATAACTTTCTTTTTAACAAAAATAAGTAAATAAATAAAAATATAAATTGTACTTTCTATAAATATCGTTTACATCTAATATGATTAATACATTTTTAAACTTATTATTATTATTATTATTTAAAAAAATATCTTTATTCAATTAAATCCAAAAAATATTACAATTCTTGCCATACCAGGCACAAAAACTTATGGCCCAGATTTTGACATCTGATATAAGAAATGACTTTCTCAACTCTACTTTGCTACAGAAGCAATAAATCATGAAAACCAAAACAAACCCAAAGGACCTAGATACTTCCACTATTACTATCATCTAAGGAAAGAATGGAAAATATGTCTTCCTTGAGATTTGAAGGCCACCAAATTGGAGGCTAGCCATAACAAAGAACATTAGCTCTATCCAAATCCCAGTTTGCAAAAGCATCAACCACCTTGTTGAGATGTCAAGGAACATGTCTAAACTTGACAAGGTCAAATTTTTGCTTAAGGAGTTGTATTTTTTTCAAAACCCTCACTATTCGCCAATCTATGAAAATTGTATGATTTTGCTCTATCAAATGTTGAATCCAAATTCTAGAATTAGACTCTAATTGGATCTTCCTCCAACCTAGTTTCCATGCCTCCTAAAGACCCCTCAAAATTGTAGATCCTTCAACTTGATTATTAGTTGTTATTCCTAACCTTTCTAAAAAAAGGAAGGTTGTAGAACCATCTAAAAATTTGCCAATACCACCCATATAGGTAGGACCTGGATTTCCCCTAGAGGCACCATCTATATTGATATTTCCTATACCCTCATGGGAGGGACACCAATGATCATTACAATTCTATCTTCTAGATTGCATATTTAAGGAATGAAAAGAAGGCAAGGACATATTTAATCTTTGTAAAATTTGATCCCACCTTTGAGAAGGAACAGGGGGATGTTTCAACAAGTATTTAATAGATTCTCTTAAATTATTTAGTCCTTTACCATATATAATATCTATCTCTATAATTTTGATTGAAAACCTTATTATTTCTTTCTTTCTAGATATTCCAAAGCAAAAGAGATACCCTTGCCCAAAGAATTTGATGAGAATATTTATCAAACTAAAAAATATGAGTCCACTCTCTAAAGGATTGCTCCAAAGAAGTGATTCCCAACCACTGAATACCAAGAAGAGTAACCAAATTCTGCCATAGTTTGGTCACTATAGGACAAGTTAAGAAAATATGAGAAATTGATTCTTCCTACTCCCAACAAAGCTCACATCTAAAGGGCCCATTAAAACCTCTTTTCATCAATTGTTCCCTTGTAAGAACTTTCCTATGAAGCAATAACCAAATAAAAAACTTGACTTTAGGCCATAAATTTTGATTCCAAATCTGCTTAAAAATATCTTTAAGAGGACTAGGCATTGGCTGGAAAAAATAAAGATAACCTCTAGCCATTGTATACTCTCCCTGTTGTTGTCCTCCCCAAGCAAAGGTATCCACTTCATTTGAACAGGATAAGGATCTCTTCTGAAGGATGTGACTCAACTAAATTTTTTGGTCTTCATGCATTAGAGCAGGCCATTCCTCAGGAGGAATCCATTGATGACCCACCTCCCAAGCCCTAGAATGAGGCCTACAGTAGTTAGCCACCTTTATCCAGTGAACCCTATGAAGCTCCTCCATCAAATTTTGGAAATTAGAAAATTGCTCAATTAAAGGAGGAAACCCATCCCAAGAATCCGTCCAAAAATTTGCTCTTTGGCCATTATTAATCACCCAAAAAAATATTTTCTTAATAACTTATCCTATTTTTAGGACTGCTAAAATAGGAGATCCTCGTGAAGGAAGAGGAAATCTAACAATCTGATCAAGATCTTTATTCTTTGCATATTTTGCTCTCAACACCTTAGCCCATAACTACATAGGGGTGTGTAAGAGTCTCCAATAAAGCTTTGTTACCAAGGCTCTACCATTCTTCATAGTTGAGTGAAACCCTAAACCTCCATCATATCTATGAAGGCATAATGTTTCCCATTTGACCAAAGCCCACTTCTTTTCATTTCTAACACCTCTCCATAAGAATCTATGGTTGATTTGATCTAGCTCCTTCAAAATAGCTCTAGGAATATTTAGAATAGAAGAGGAGTAGATTGGAAGGGTTTGAAGAACCCCATGAATCAAAGTGACTCTACCCCCCATGGAAATCCAACTATGGGTCCACTTTCCAAGATTTTGTTTCACCTTATCAACTAACCAATCCCAATCCTTTAATATACATATTTTTAAAGGGATGCCCAAATAGGATAAAGGAAGGACAACCTTTTTAAAATGCAACTTATCTAAAACCATGGTTTCTTGTCTTTGTGAACAATGAAAAAAAATTATCTTAGATTTATCCTCATTAATTAACTATCTTGTAGCTCTAGTAAACTACTACAGTCTCTTACTGAATCTTTATGCCTCTTGAAATGATTATTTCCCCGTCAAATTGTTGTCATCTACAAACTGTAGGTGAGTAATTGGACCCGCACCTTGAGCTATAGTTATACCTTCAATTAATGACAATACTGAATTTTAATTTCCTCATATATCAAATCATAGTCGTAGTCTTTGATTAATGACAGTAAAAATATGTAAACACTAATGATGTAAATTTTTCGATCATCAATAGTACTATGATCAACCACATTTGTAATGGTTGAATGACCTTGTTAATAATGGATGTCCACACCACTTTCAAAGGGAAGGTCCTCTAAACCATGAAGAATGAGAAGGTACCAATATTTGTAAAAAGAGGACTAACAACTTACTTTGTAGATGGTGGTAGGTCTTGTCCTCTTATATATGAGATAAGGTTGGATCAACTTTGGTAGTCTTTGAGTAGAACTAGAGTGAGACATGTTGAATAGTGGTTTTGGTTCTCTTTTTTCACCTCTTTATTATTTTTTTTGCAATCTTTCTTGACACTTTTGCTTGCTAACTTTTCTAAAATTTTAAAATAAGGATAGAGTTGTGATTAAAATATTTTGACATGCATCCTCCAAAGCATGCATCTTAAAAATCGCCTAGACCACTACTTTAAGTGGTCATTATGGTCTTCTGATTAATTTTAGGATTTTAATGCACTGTAGCAATTCAAATGTTTTTATATGTAGGGTTTGAATAGTTTATCATTTGGATTAATGATTATGATTTTATGATCATAAAAGGAAGAAAATTAGTCATTTACTCTATAGTGAAATTTATTTAATTTCTCTGCTATAAATAATTATTTCACACTCAAACTATTACCAACATATTACCAAACATCTACAAAATATCTATCTTGTAAGTATAGTCAAAGCCATCAATCATTGGGTCATTGTCTTAAATAAATGAGGATGGGATGCTTTACTACAATTTATAGATAAATTCCATTGGCTATCATTTGAGGACCAAATTCCAATGCAAGTCAAACCTCTCCAAACATCCCAAGTGTGATCTCTCCTTATTTACTATATAGTGATATTACAAGTTGGAATATGAGTGAGAATTTTATCATGCATGTTATGAGATATTTTGGTCCTTAATGACCTAGGTGTTAAGTGGTTATTTTTACTACATTAGGATTAGACCTAGCATTTTTCTCTTTTATGGATAATCTTAGTGTAGTTTTCCCTTGAATGTTTTATTTTATTCATTCTTAGATTAAGATATTTTTTTAGCTTTAACTCTTAATTTACTATTACACTATCTTACTTTAAGCACTTTGGTTTATCTTGTATTAATTCAAGTAATTGTTTGAGATATCTCCTTTTTCTCACAAATATTTTGATGAACCTGACGTGAAACTACCTTTCAAGGGTTTTTATTTCTATTTTTAGCCCCTATGGTTTAGTATGATTACTATTGTAGGTTTTGTGTTAGCTACTACATTTTGTTGTGTGATGATAAATTGTCGTAGTTTTCCTCTTTGTCTTAGGGCTATCCCATAAATCTATTTTTATTTGCTATGGGGGGTTTTGGTAGTTTGATTGATTAAGGGTAGAAATTTTGGTAAAAACCTAGTTGAGTAGGTTTTCTACTTGTCCTCATGGCTCCTCTAATTTCTTTGAAAGGAATTGGAATGAATACTAGGTCTAAGAAGAAGTATACTCTAGAATATAAAAAATAGAAAAAGATCTTCCATTATCCATTTCCTATCAAAAGTACATAATTCATTCGTTTTCATTTAATCATGATAATGAACTTCAAAATAAGGATTCGATGAATCAAGATTTAGATAATGAAGAAGCAAAAGACCCCAATATGAACTTTGAAAAATATTATAGGTCTATCATTGGGTATTAAAAAGAATTAGGATATTTTGTGTTAGGTAGCGAAGATGAGCAACATGGTGAACTAGGGTCACCTCTAAATGAGGCACTTGTGGAAAGGCTATGATCATTATAAAATGTGGTAGTCAGCGTAAAATAGACGTGTGTGAACAACACATGTCAATCACCCTTCACAAATTCCAATGATCATTTTGAACCTCATGATAAAAATTAGTTGTATAACTTGATGATAAAAAAATAGTTGTGTAAATGATGACCCTTAGAGAATCTTTAGCTTACTAGCTAGATATTCATGGGCATGTGTGAGGAGTTCCACAAAAATCCTAACAGATTTGCAAGGGCTAAAATCCCTATGGGTTGTCCTTACCTCAATAGGTGTGTTTGGGTTTTGAGGGGTTCACCAGGAATGTTTTAAGGATTCACTCAAAATCCTTTTTTTTTATGTGTATTTTAGGAAAACACCTAAGTTTTAGTTCTGATGACTAAGTGCTAAGATTATGAGATAGACTAAAATTAAATATGCATAAGTCAAATAATGTAAAATACAAAAGCTAACCTAGAATGATTTATTTCTTTTGAATGAAGACTAAACCTAAAGTACAAGAAAGTAAACTTTTTTTAAAGCAAGGTTCTAAGAGAATGTGCAAACAACTAGCCTATATGCAAACTACATGCAAGAGAGATTTCAAATACCTAAAGAGTAAGAGGAGATAAACCAATCAAAATTAACTCTATGTTCTTTGATTATACTTTTATTTTGTGAACTATAATCTAAAATAAAATGAGAAAAAGGGGTTCTTTCTATTCCTTTGCCTTTTTTGGTGAGAATGAAAGCAAAAAATAATAGTAGGCAATATTTTCATAGAAATGCTATAAAAATATTCAAAGTGAATTACCTCAATCGGTAACTAAAATAATATCAAGCTTTGTAAAACCCAACTACAAAATCAATCTCGTGATCTATAGAAGCCAATTGTGATTTTGCAAAATCTATAAAAAGAGAAGACTTGAAAGAAGGAGGTCAAAGTTTGGGGGTCAAATAATAGTTTACTATTAAAAGTAGGGTGAGGAAGCTAGAGAGAGGGTTGCCAATATTTCTAAGAGGTTCAGTTGAGAAAAATCCTACCCAAGAGAGATGGACCATGATATCACTCTCCTAGAGCTTCTTATAAGAATAGAAGGATAAACAAGGGTTTCCTAACATTAATCTAAGGGTAACAAACCAAGAAAAGAGCAAGGACAAGGTTGAGGAGTAGAAGGCTGAGACAATGCGGGTATTTTTCCCAACCTTGAGTAGAACAAAATTATGGTCAGTAAATACAAATCATGATATTACCCTATGTAAAGGGTCGAGGTCAATTCTTACCAAAACAAGGGTCTTGGGCAACTCCAAGGATAAAAAAAAGGGGTAATCTAAGCTTGGTCTATAGTTGCACAACAACTAGAAAGGAAGATTAGAGCAAGAAAACCAAGATTAGATTTTAAAAGAGAATAAATTCAACTAGAAAATACTAATCTAAAATGAAATCTACAAGGAGAAGAACAAAATAAAAGGATACAACTAAAAGAGAATTTGTTCCTCTTGATTTGGCCAAGAAGATCTCCTCCAAGAGCCTCCCCAAGCAAAGTGTACTTGTTAGCTAGAACTTTGAGTAACAAAATTGCTAGAATTTCTTTACCATAAGAGAGTTTGAGTCACCAAATTTATAGAAATTTTGGCATGAAGGAGGGGAGGGAAATCCATTAATGGTAAGGAGAGTGAGTTGGATAAAATTGAAATTCATTGCACCAAAAGGAGAAGCACCTAGGGATTCAACAACAGGGTAAATATGCCCAAGGGTGATGCCATAAATGGCCCAAAATCCCAAGGAGGAAAAAAAATTCAAGCTTTGGAGTCCTTGCCTTGAAAAAGCAATATCACGATTGGTCTTAGATGACCACGATATCATTAACATGATCGTTTGGGGTCACATTGGATGATGCCAGGTAGTTTTTGAAATCTTGGTGGGAAAACATGATATCATAATCCACCTTGGAGGAGCGTGATATCACTAAGAGAAAAACTTTAGGAGCTAAGGATTCAAGGAGGCAAAGTTTCATTTTAGAAATTTTAAGGGTTTACTTAGGCATCTAAGGTAAAATTGATCCATTTGGCTAGGTAAATTTGTGGTGTCTACATTTTATCCCCTCTTTGATGTATTTATGGCATACTAGATGCATTAAAAAAAAATTGTAGATACCTTTGGGGTTTTTAAAAAGGATTGTAAAAGGAGTAGAAGGTTCAAAGGGAGGGATGGTGCAAAAATAGTGTGACTTTGAGCACTCTGAATATTTTTCATGCTTTACGAGGTATTGATGATATTGATGTCCCAAGATGGGGTGCCACCTTGAGTTTCAGAGGGAATATGACACAAAAATAAGGTTCATGGGGATGAAATGGAAGAGAAATAAAATAAAAGGGAGGGGTAAAAAGGAAGGCCTAGGTAAAAACAAAATCATTTTAATTATGCGAGGAGAGGAGAAAGGATCTCTAGAGAGGATATGGTGCATCCACGACACTGTGTAGTGATTGTGAGAAGAAAGGTTGAAGGGTCAAAGGAGAGGGTTCAAGTAGACATCAAATTCTTCTTGTAAGGCTAGGATTAGGGCTAGACTTTAGGTTTAATTTAAGAGTTATTTAAGTTTTGATGAATTTTTTGGTAGAAATTATCACAACAACAATGTGATATCATAGGGATTCCCACAATAGCACTGTTGTGATATTGTTAGGGGGACTCACAATATCATTGTGTTCAATGATGAGCAAATTTATGGTCCCTAAAAATAGGACGTGATTTTGCGATTTTGCACCTGTTAAATACAGAGCTTAATATTGTAGAAGAAAAGAGAAAAGAAGGGAAAAGAGAGAAAAGAAGAGGAAAAAAAGGGGAAGAAAAATAATGAGAATAGTGGTGATGGAGTAAGAGAGAAATGAAGAACAATATTGTGTTATGATGTGAGTTGGATGAATTTTATGTTTATTATTTTTGGATTTGGTTAATATATATGACTGATGAAAAATTAGTCTTTAATTTTATAGTTATATGTATTGGATTCTCGAGAGTGGTGGTCGAGGATGATAGAGGACCACCACCAGCTAGAGGAGTGGGTGAGTCTAGCTCATGGGCATAGGGAGAGGAGGTATGATATACCAGTTTTGATTGTGGCATTCTTCCTATGAAGAGGATGGAGAGGATGACCAAGTGTATCAATTTTTCGATTAAGGCATATTGGCATCGAATAGAATGTATAACATTGAGATGGTTATGATATCTAATGTTGTTTTATTATAATTACAAATTTGTGTTAATTGTTTTATGAGTTGGTTTGTCATTATTTATTATATGTTATGGATTTTAATTATTATTATGTTCTTCTTAGATGTGTTAGAATATATTCTAATGTGCACTATGCCTAACTACTTTTTGACACTTGTCATATAGGCTTATGCCTATATATTGTAACCTTCTCATGTATAATAGCATCTCATCTTGTTCATTCCTAACATTTGGTATCAGAGCTCCAGGTTTTCTCTAGCCTTGTGAGCTTGAGGTGTGGAAATCCCCCCTCATCCTTTCCCCCCATTTTTCATTTTTTCATTTTCCCCCATTTTCAAAACAGGGAGTATGCTCTCCATTGTTTATGATGGATCAGAAACTAGACTTTTGAAAGAATCATGGCTCCCAATTTTTTCTTTAGAATGATTTATTTTCCCCCTTTGTATCTGTCCATAGAAGTAATTTCTCCATGGAGAAATGAAAAACGGGATACAATGCTTTGCTACCATTTTAGATGGGTTTGGTATAGGCCCTTGAATGGGGTTCCAAGAGGCAGCACTATTTTTTGAATTTTTTTTTTAAATTTAACTATATTTCGAGTTTTTTGGAGCAATCTACCTATTTTTTTCAGGTTTCATATATGACAACAATCTGCCTGTTGTTTTCTGTAGGGGGAGGTCATTTTTTTATGGCTCTTTCATTGAAAAAAATTAAAAAAATTAGGGTGCAACCACCGGGACTTCCTGGGTGGTCACCCATCTGGGTGCTACTCTGCCATGGAATGCTTAACTATAGATTTTTGCTGGTATTCAAAACCAAGAGACCACCATATGTCTCTGATGAACAATGGAGGCATGAATGCTCTATATCAAGGGCTATGGTGCAGGGATTACCCTGTGATGTGATCTTCTCCACCAACGGAGATGAAGAAAGATTCAGCAAGCCACAGTGAAGTGTATTCATCTACAGCATGTATCTTCATGCCTTAGTTTTTTCCATATGGACCTATTTCTTGGCCTCTTGCACTAGTCGCGACATGTGATGGAGTCCGGTGATATGTGCATTGATCGAATGATTTTCTACTGTACTAAAGATCCCGGTTCATGGAAGAAAAAAAATGAATGAGTACAGCCTGGCGTGGAACTCATTATGGTGAGAATGGGTGGCCTATTATTCGACGTATTATTGGTAGTGAGTGACAGATCTGATCTGGAGCCACGAAGCTGGATCGAAATGCATCCGCTGATTTAAAAAATTTGGGAATACGACCATTTCGCCCTCCATTTGCCTTTATAAAATCTGTGCAGAAAGTGGAACGTATTGGGCCATTTTTTATTTTGGGGCGTTGTTCTTTCTTCCTCGATGCCAAGCTCAATGGTGCCCATCCCCGCTCGCATCTATGTACCAAAGTTCAATTGTGCATAGAAATTCTGCGCATGGAGGAGGTGTGGAATATAATGTTTGTGATGCTACAAATATTTTTTGGCTACATCACTATGAAAATCGTCACCAGGATCTAGTCAAATATGTGATTGATAGTGGTCGTGATGGTGGGTATTGTAAACCTGAGGCCAAGTCAACAACCATTCACATTCAATTCCAATGGGTTACTACAGATGAAAATGACATGTAGATGAAGTAGAATTAATATGCATCAATATAAATATCAAACGATAGACTGGAGTGATGATGTTGTGAAGTGTTTCATTTGGCATGAATTTGTTTGTAGTGTTACAGGCAGATCAGGAGGATTAAAGATGTTGTTCAAGGATTGGGCAACCGACGTTTATGGTTTCGTGGCATTACATTTTTTTGAGTTGTGCCAAAGGAGACTTCATTGCAGCGATTTCCACCGCCCACGTGGGTCCTACCTTCTGCGGTGGTGCCTTTTCTAAAACTAAAGATATGCTTTGATTTTTTTATGCAAAAGTGTGTTGTTAATATTGTGTGCGGGTTGCACGTGATGGTGACATGTAATTGGGATCAACGTTTTCCATTACAGATGTGGCGTCCATGACAGTGTGATGTGGCGCCCTATCCCTCCAATCACAATATGTTGCATCACATGGAAATCATCGTCGACTCGAATTTTTTGATGCAGGGTGTTTATTCTTTATGATCATTCAATTAGCCTTTCAGTTTTAGCCTTCCATTTCATCATATGGGGGTATTTTTAAAATGATGGGGTATTTTAAATTGTAAGGGAATATTATGTGAAGTGGAGGGAATTTTAATTTTTGAGGCAAATGGTGAGACAATGATGGCCGACAAGGCATTTAATTAAAATTTCATATGTTAGACTTATTGAAAGGGCGGGCAATCTATTTTAATTAAAGTGGAGAAATGTCACTTTACTTTTAAACATGTATGGAGAGTCTTATTGGCCGACAAGCCCACATGGCCAAATTTTTCAAACATTGTAATTTTCCCTGGAGGGAAATTTTTTTTTTAATCATGTTGGAGAATTTGTATTGGCCGACAATATGGCCTTATTGGTTAATTTTTAATCCTTTTCCACATGGAGAGTGGAAGTGGGAGCTGAAGGCCCAAGATGGCCCATGTAATTCCCCTACGTGGGAAAATTGAAAACTGTCTATTTTTATTCCGCCTCAGTGCGATGATTATTTGTTGCCTTAGATAGGCATGATGGTTTTTCCACATGATGAAGGCCCCTTTGATGGTGGAATATAGGGGTATTTATAGTCGTTGGAAACATTTTTCCATGATAGACACATTGGTAGTGTCCATTTGTAATTTTGAGGTTGTTTCATTTGATTTTTTAGCCTCAAAGTTTTCTACCTTAGAGTGCACTTTCGGTTTAACCCGACACTCCCAAGGTAATTTGTAAGTGAATCTAGGATCTAGTATTCTCTTCTATCTACTTGGCAGATGCAGAGGCTTCTTAACCATGCATTTCGGTAATACGACGTGATTACCATAAGGACACTTATTCTAGGGACTACAAACATAGACACCCTAGACTCTATCTGATTTTTTTTAATCTACTTTTGAAGACTACAGATAAAGACACTTCAGAAGATTCTCTTCTATCCCTCTCTCTTGTTCTCCTCCACATTTGGTTTCTATGGCTCATTTTATTGTATTAAGTTTATTTTTGGTAGATACTGACACTCTTATATGGCTCGTTTTTACTTTTGTATTAAGGTGCATTTTTGGCAGAGACCGACACCTTCTAGATTGAGTTTCACCATGAGGAGGATGATATTCATGGTGAACCTAGTTAGTGACCTACGAGAGGCAAAATCCTCTGAGGATGCCCTACAAAGGCAACAGATCTAGGAGTGGCTGACCCTAAGACACCCATGATGACCCTATGGCACTTAGACGGTTGACCTTGTGGCAACAGATCGATATGTATACATCGTTGATATAGCATTATTCACAGTTGGAGAGCCAAGCGTAAAGAGCACGAGCCTAGACCAAATCATGTAATAAAGGAGGATGATAGGTTTCTTTTAGTGAAGTCAACATTAAGGGGGAATGTTACCTAATGTTGACTTGTTTATTTTTTATAGTTATGATAGTGCACATTAAGGGGGAATGTTAGAATATATTCTAATGTGCACTATGCCTAACTACTTTTTGACACTTGTCATCATCATTGACACTTGTCATATAGGCTTATGCCTATATATTGTAACCTTCTCATGTATAATATCATCTCATCTTGTTCATTCCTAACAAGATGAATGAGAAGGATTTTAGAGATAAAAGAATGAGGAATAAAGGGAGAATGACAAAAAAAATAAGTAAGAAGAGGTTGTAAAATATGTCTAGGAGATGAAGAGTTTCCTAGTTAATGAGACCATGATCAACGTATATCGCTATGAGATCATTGTGATCGTGATCGATGTAGGCCTAAGCAAAAATATGGGAGGTCAAACTATGACTTGATATATATAGACACACACACAAACACACACATACATTTTTTAGTGGTCATAAGGCCTATGTATAACTATGTACAATGTCCATGTCTAGTTAAGGCCTAAGATGTTAAGTAGCTAGTGAAGGCCTATATGACCAGCGACTAGTTAAGGTCTAAAAATGAGCTATGATTATTGAAGTTCTATGTGCATATATATGTATATAATATAGTAGCTTTGTACAATGGACAACAAATAATTAAGGTCTAATATGAAGGCCTATATGAGCAACGACTAGTTAAGGTCTAAAAATGAGCAACAAGTAGTGAAGGTCTATGTGCATGTGTATGTATACAAAGTAGTGGTTATGTACAATGGAAAATAACTAGTTAATGTCTAATATGGTTAGCGACCAATGAAGGCCTATATGGAGAGTGACCAGTTAAGGTATATATGCATGTGTTATGAATAGAGATATATACAAGATAAATATGGCTAGAAGAGTTGAAATGAATAAATATGAGTAGATGCAATAAAATATGATGCTAGTAGGGGTCCAACAATAAGAAGCCACCAAATTTACAAGATAGGTATACCTATGAATGTAAACAAATCATGGGAGGTAGCAGGTTTCAACCTTCTAGAACTTCATGAGATAAAATAAATCATGCAAAGATAAAATAAGAGATGATGGTAGGATAACCAATATAGTTATGCAAATGATATGTAGAAAAGATGAAAGAAATTTTATGACATGTAAATCTTGATATAATTGGGAAATACAGGCATTTGGAAAGTAGGTGTTCACTCGTTTTTGCTATCATAGTGTGTTTTGTTTTATTGATTAGGTTAGCAAGTAGGATGCTTAATCAATAAAAGATTAGTGATCTATAATAGCTTTTTAAGGATGATCAAGGATAATAGGAAAATGACTAAAACAACCTCAATATGAGGGAATGTATAGGAAGAGGAAAAGAAGGTATGGTAGATATTCTTAAGCCTTGTGAGAAGAAGAAAATGGTGGTGAGTCACAACCACCTCGTAGATAACCAAGAAGGGATGCCATATAATGTTCCAAGATAAGCACAAACTTGGGGGTATTGTGTTGATTGATAAATATTATATGAGTGGGTGTTGTTCAATAGGAAGAAGAATATAAGTGTATATCCCTTGAATTTGTGAAATTTAGAGATGTATATACACCTTCAAGGTCAAGGGATATACAAAAGAGGTAAAAAGAAGAAAAATAAGTATAATATTGCATGAATAATTGAGTGATGAATCATGGCATCATTATCCCACGACAAATATAAATGTGACAAATGAGCATATATTTAAGCCAAATAACAACCAACCATGATCCATCCCACGATACTACAAGAAAGCAAAAGATGTGAGAGGAAATGAGAGTGCAGTTGAAGAAGTATATATAATATCAAAGACACAACTTGGATCCACTAGCCATCAAAAATCTAGTGTTACAGGGATGAAAGATACATATCTTAACAAGGATCATCATTTGACATCATTGCAGAATCCAAGGTTCTAAGTGATCACATATAAGAGGAAGAAAGTATGGAGTAAGAAGAAGTAAGGGTGGCACATCTAGTGGAACCCTACAAACATAAAACAAAACAATAATTCTAAAGGGGGTGATTGGAAGAGAAGAATTATTGCATGTTATAGTATGAGGGAGCCAAGAGATGTAGTAGAAGAAAAAGGGAGTGAAGAGAATCAAAAGCCATTGTGTTAACTGATGCAATCACAATCAAATGCATGAATTCAAAGAAATAAATCCCACTAGTGTAATTTTACCCTTATATGTGTATAGAAAGGGTAATCATAACATCTCAATGGCTTTACCCTTAAGAATACTTGGTCTCCCACTGAGTATTCCCTCGACGTTCTTTTGAGATCTGCGTAGCTCTTCTGGTGATCTACGATCTCTTTCAGCTTCTACTGAATTCTTTTCAATTGCTCTTCCATTTCTTTTATCATTTTTAGGTCGATCACTACCCGATCCTCTAGATTATTCCAAGATAAGGGAATTATGCACCTTCTCCCATACAAGGCCTCGAAAGGTGCCATACCTAGTGAAGCATGGTAACTATTGTTATATACAAATTCTACTAGATATAAGTAGTCTTCCCACTTAGTGTGTTGATCCATGCAGTACATTCCTAGCATATCCTCAAGAACTTGGTTCACCCTCTTAGTCTGGCCATATGTTTATGGGTGATAGGTGATACTGATATTCAGTTTGGTCCCTAATGCTCGATGTAAAGCTTACCAAAACTCAGAAGTGAAACGAGAATCTCTATCAGAGATTATAATTTTTGGAAAGCCATAGAGTCTTACCACTTCCCTGGAAAACTTACTTGCTACAACAGTTGCATCATCTTGCACATTACTTGGTATAAAATGTGCGACTTTAGTTAATTTATCCATAATTACTAGAATTGCATCATGCATGAACCTTGTTTTAGGCAACCCCACTATAAAATCCATTGACACTACTTGCCATTTATGTGTGGGTATCTCTTGTGGATATAGTTTTCCAGCTGGATGCAGGTGTTCTGCTTTCACCTTTTGACATTCCAAACATTTGGCCACATAGTTGGTAATATCCTTTTTCATACCAGGCCAAAAATATGCTTTCTTTAGATTCTCTCACATCTTTGCACCTCTTAGGTGCGTAGAGTAGGGAGTGTTATGTGCCTCCCTAAGAATTTTTTCCCTCAATCCTCCTAAGTTGGGTACCACCAACCTATTCCTGAAATAAAGTAGATCATCCTTGAAAACATAATTTGTATCCTTGGCTACTTTCTGTCCATCCGGACCTAAACACGATTGACAAAAATCATCTTTTTCTTGCCATGTTTTAATTTGATCTATTAGATCATATTGACATTTTGTCATTGTGGTTATACACCCTCTTCTGCTTAAAGCATCAGTGACCTTATTCTCCTTACCCTTAATGTACTCAATACCAAAATCATACTCAGCTAGGAACTCTAGCCAACATTGTTGTCTAGCATTTAATAAGGGTTGAGTAAATATATACTTCAAACTTTGATGGTCTGTCTTTAACTCAAATGGTTTTCCCATAAGATAATATCACCAAAATTTTAGGGCATGTACTACCACTGCCAATTCTAAATCATGAGTGGCATAATTGACTTCATGCCTCTTGAGTTTCCTGGACTCATAAGCAATTACTACATCTCCTTGGGTCAAAATTCCACCTAACCCTTCAATCGATGCATCTGTACAAACTATAAATTGCTTATTAGGATTGGGTAATTATAGGATTGGTGCAGTTGTCAACCTTTCTTTCAAAACTTGAAAAGCTTCCTCACATTGCTCTGTCCACTTGAAGCCTTTCCCTTTTCTCTGAAGGTTTGTAATAGGTTGGGCAATTCTTGAAAACCCTTTGATGAAGTGCCTATAATATCCCGCAAGTCCCATAAAACTTTGCACCTCTGTGACATTAGTAGGTGTCGACCAATCCATGATTACCTCAATTTTCTTGGGGTCTACTACAATTCCTTTAGTAGAGACAATGTGTCCAAGATATTGCACTTGTGGAGTATAAAACTCACATTTTGACAATTTTCCAAATAATTGATTCTTTCTAATAATTCCAAGCACTATTCTCAGGTGTTGATCATGCTCTTCTTTATTTTTGGAATAAACCAAAATATCATCCAAAAATATGAGTACAAACTTATCCAGTTGTTCTCTGAAAATGTTGTTCATGAGGTTCATGAATGTGGTTGGGGCATTGGTTAATCCAAAAGGTAAGACGGTAAACTCAAAATGCCCATATCTTGTTCTAAATGTTGTTTTAGAAGTATCTTCCTCCCAAATTCTTAACTGATGATATCCAGATCTCAAATCTATTTTAGAAAATATGGTTGCTCCTCTTAGTTGATCAAATAAATCATCAATCCTAGGTAATGAATACCTATTTTTGATAGTAACCTTATTCAACATTCTATAATCTATGCACATTCTTAAGGTACCATCTTTATTTTTAACAAAAATAATAGGAGCTCCCCAGGGTGACACACTAGGTTTGATTAACCCATTTTCAAGTAAATCTTGTAGTTGTGTTTTTAGCTCTTGTAGCTCTATAGGAGTCATCCTGTAAGGTGACCTTGTGATTGGTGTTGCACTTGGTAACAACTCAATTGAAAAATCAAATTCCCTCTAAGGAGGTAACCCCAAAAGTTCCTCAGGGAATACATCCTTGAATGCACCTATCATCGGATGCATTTGGAAGAGGTCAGACTCCTTCTCAGACTCTTCTTTCCTATTCATATTTACTATGAAGACCATACCCTTCTTCTTAATAATATTTTTAAGTTGCATTGCGGACAATAGATGGGGTTTTACTTCTCTTCACCCACAATTAATTCTAATATTTTGAGTAGATTCATCCACAAATTCCACCCATATTTCTTCAAAGTTCAA
The DNA here is from genome assembly GCA_028583015.1 of Wollemia nobilis. Taxonomy (NCBI): domain Eukaryota; kingdom Viridiplantae; phylum Streptophyta; class Pinopsida; order Araucariales; family Araucariaceae; genus Wollemia; species Wollemia nobilis. Next base: position 6,858,518 of record JAQPPZ010016856.1, read on the forward strand.
AAGAGCCTTGTGCACTTTTAACCAATCAACTCCCAAGATGATATCAAATGCATGCAAAGGTGCCACATACAAGTGCCAGTTGATCTTTCCTTATGGTAAGGAAATGTGGGATTCAAAGAGACACTGATTAACATGGTGAGTTTACCCTGATCCATACTCTACCTTCCAACCTTTTTCCAAGAATCCTAGGAAAATCCCTCATTAATCTAGTTGAAATAAAACTATCAGTTGACCCACTATCAATCAAAATTTGTACATTTTTACCAAAAATTTTACCATTTAATAAGAAAGGAGTGATTTATCTAGTATGTTTAGAACTACCTATGGTCGCATAAATACTATGACAAATTTCTTCTATAGCCTTCAGTGGTAGATCAGATCTATGAGGGCATTTGTTGGCAAAGTGATCTCCTTTACACACCCAAAATCCACTTGGTGGAGCTCTATTGCCTCTATTGTTGTTATCATTTCTATTCATAGATGTAGTTTCCCTATCCTTTCCTTGACCCACTGGTTTCTGGTCCTATCTTTTGGGAAACTCTTTAACATCTTTCCTGAATTTTCCACCTTGGTAACTGGATTTATTTTTGCCACCTTGTTTGATCTGATCTCCCCCTTTGGGTTTCTTATTCTGTTCCTTTTCCCATTTCATAAAACCAACACTTTTTCATTTTCTGAGCTCATCTTTCTCCTTTTCAGATAACTTTTGATAGTTGAAAAATGTCTTTCTTGTTTCCTGGTTAGCTTCCTCCTTCCTTGCTAAATCAAAAGCAGTTGGTAAATTGATGGGATTATGCATATTTACCACCATCATGATTCTAGGATGTAATCCCAGAATAAATTTTTGAGTTTTCATTTCCTCATTGCTTTCATATTGGGATGCATACTTTAATAGTTGTATGAATTTTTGGTGATATTCTCGAACTGACATGTTTTCTTGCCTCAAATTTGAGAATTCCCCAAACTTCTCCACATAATATTGTCTTGTCAGAAATCTATCTCTGAATTCCTTGATGAACTCCTCCCATTTGAGGTTAGCAGCCTCAACCTCATGCCCTTTCTTGTATGATTTCCACCAGTCCAGGGCTATTTCAGTCATATTCATAACTGCCAAAGTAGTTTTGGACTCAAAAGATAGAACCACCAGAGAGAAGTAGGACTCTAGTTCACTTAACCAATTTTTAGTCGACTCTCCATCATATTTTCCATTAAACTTGGATATTACAACCTTTTTGAGATTTCTATCCAATTCCTTGCTCACTCTTGCCCTTCCAGCACTGGATCCCTCAGGTTCCCCTAGTGCTTCCACTATCCTATCTAATCCAGTTTCTCTTTCTCTAGCTAAGTCTTCTATGACTCGTTGTTGTTGGACAATAAGTTCCTGTTGTTGGGCCATGTGAGTTTTCTGTTGGGCCATCTCTTCCCTTTGTTTTTCCATTTGCACTTGCAATAATTTAACCATATTTACAAGGTTCCCTCCTTCCCCATTAGTTTCATTTGAAGGAATATCATGAACCCTTTTCTACCTTCTTTCACATTGAGGACCTTCTTTTCTTAAATTTGTTCATGGTCCTCTTACAGGTCTATCGGTGATTTCCTCCTCCCTACCTCCCGTAGGATTTCTCGAGGATCCACCTTGCAACATTCGTGCCATTGGTCCTGTAAGTGAAAGAGGTAGTATATTAGTTATCGTTATCTATTCTAGCTCACACATAGAGTTCTACAACTTTAGAATCAATTCTGCTCTGATACCATATGTAACAACCCACTCACCTGGTTGCCTGATAAAAGAACAGTTAGAAACCAAATTATTTTTTTAACAAGGTTTTACTGCTCTACCTAGAAATGTTTTTCTACCAAAACAAGTTTGATCTTATATTTTCACATCAAAATTCATCCCTTAATTTTTTCCACATTATCATTAATATAGCATAGGCACAATATACCACTTTTGGGTTCAAGACTACTGTAGACAATCACCCAAGTGGACGAGATTAGCTAATTCTCATAAACTTACCATTTAGTGGTGATGGCTTTCTCATTTATCATCCACTTTTCCTAGCATGAGGACCGTACCATGATGAGGGTTATCCTCTAGGGCCCATAACACCTAGAGGGGAATGCTTATATTCCCTTACCTTAGCACACAGTACCTTCGACATTCTAGTCGACCCGTCTATACTCAGTGTGAAGGTGACTAGCATAATCATGCCTCCGTGACTGACTAGAGTTTCCCTATATCCCGAAAGTAGTTAGCGCCATGTCAATACCCTGACCTTGGACTTCATCACACTATACCATCGCAACTCATAGGGATTTATCCCATACCAAACCCTGTGGTCATACTTGACAAAGTTTGATGATAAAGGTATTTATCACAGTGCAACCTTGGGTGCAACCTGGAAATAGTGTCCCATACCACCTTTCCATTCTAACCTGACCCAGTCATTCAATGACCAATTCTGTCAGTCGACAGTTGCCCCAATTTAATTGTGTGCCTACCCACACCCCAATAATCCTGGATGAAATTCTGTATCAATTTTTGGGTTGAGTTCCTAAGAATCTTAATGTTTCATTTATCATTTTTTTCCAACAAGCATTTAGGATATCCTAGGTTGGTACTTCTTCCTCCAGAAGCATTTTTGTTTTAGAAAGAATATGGAGAACAACATTCATACAAAGGTTTGCTATTTTTTCCATTTGCATGTACTTTAAATAAGGAACTATTATTTTCTCTAAAGTTTGGAGTTACCCATATCCACAAAACAAATATAATAATTTTAGACCCTATGGCCACACTTGTTCCACATGGGCGACAAACTTTACTTTTTAATCACCTAAAGAGCAGACCTCTAACACAAGTCTAATCTCTTTCTTAATTGATGAAATCGTTTATTTACCATATATTATATTATTTTTTTAAAACTCAAAAGCTTCTCCTAATATCTAAGAACGAGCAATGAAACTACAAGCGAACACCTACTCTCGACATCGAAAAACTAGCCTAAGAAAGTCAAGCTAGACAACTCCCTTGACGTCTATAGCCTATTGGGCTTTAATGTTTAAATTTAAATAATATAAACAAATGTTTACAAAGCTTTCTCATTCAAATACATGAATACTTTCAAAGACATGCATAATAAATAATAAACAACTTTATAAAGTAACAATTGGAAAATATTCGGAGAACAGAATGCATCAAAGCCAAATCATAAATACATCTCCATTCATTGATATAAATTAACAACCTTGCCGTAGTACAATGTTTCAATTCTCAGAAGGTGTTTTATACTCTGAAATACAAATGGGCTCTACCCTTATATTTTTTTTTACATGCTAAGGAAAAGATGTTCATAATTAACATTGGTGCTCATCTACATCTAGCTCTACTCATTAAGAAATGTGCTATAGCTGTAGCGCACTTGGCCAAGTATGCAAACCCTACCAGATTGGACCTTCATCCAAGATTAATTTGTGATTGCTATTTCAGAGAAGAGTTCTGTTATCACATCATGATTTGGTGCATCCACAACATAGGTTCAACTGGTATCCCATGTTCAAAATGATCTCACAATACCCACTGCACTCCTATAGTCTTATTCTTCACATTGGAACCCAACAGAGTCACCAGGGATCAGATACGGCTCATGACATGCTCATGCAGCTAACATGCACACAATCTTATCTATTTTTCATAAAATACATTGGAGCTTCACTAATCCCCTACTCGAGATCCACACAGAAGTTCTAATTTTTTTAAAAATAAACAACAATATTCATTTTTGGTTTAAGCTAGGAAAAAGGTTTCATTTTTCACTACAATGTCATGGTAGAATCAACAACATTCTACACATACATAAATAGTTACACCACAACAATCCAGCTTCTCCCAGATTTCTATTGCACCTAGTATAAAACACACAGACCATAGCAAATTATTTGAATTCAACAAAGCCTTCAGGTAAGTAAAACAAATTTCTTTTGCCTTTGTTTTACAGCGAACAGGATAATATTTTTCCAAACAATTCTTATGTCACTCAAACAGACTATCACATATAACATCCATATATCATTGCATAGTTTTTCAAGCATTTACACACTCACAAACCAACGACTACGTTTTCACACGCTAGCGAACTCGTCAACACACATAAAGCATAAATTAAAAACTTTTCATTGTTAACGAGGTTCAATATAGCCAACCTGTTTGTTCGCTCTCTCTGAATGGCAGCAACCACTATCCTTGAATCTCCTTCACTCTCCTCTGTGACGTCTCGGTTCGAGCTCTTCTAATTTTCTCTCCTTCTTCCCGTCTCCCTGTTTCTTTTCTTCCTCTCCCCTATGCCATATTTTTCCCATCTCCCTTTCAACAAAATGTTAATAATGATCTATTATGGTTTCCCCTCATTCTCGGCTTACCACCACCACCACTAACAACAGGGAGATAGATTCCACTCGCATCCAAGGTAAACATCCAAAGGATTTTCCAATAATACTATATATTTTTATATATATCTTTAATCAAAACAACAAGCTTAATTATTATGCACCTTCAACAAATACAGTGAGGTTGAGAAAAGCACGCCACCCACCAACAAACTATGCATGGAGACTTGTTTACACTTTAACATTTAATTATTATGAATTCTTTAAATACAAAATGCAAAACACCCCAAATACATTTTCATAACATTTTTCTAAAAGCAAGATATAAAATAATTATCTTTCTCTAAATTATGAAAATATAAAGGTAGGCATTTTTCAAAGCTTTAATCAAAGCATTCAAAGGTGACTCTAAATATTATTATATCTTCTCTACCACCCTTAACCACACAAACCAATAATGGAACATTTCAAAACAATAGGTATACACACACTCATGTCTCAACAAGAAACAACCACATGCCTAATCAAACTTGTGGCTCCCATCATCATCGCCACCATCAAACATTTCTCATTCATTGCCAACATGCAATATTCAAACCAATTTAACTCACGTAGAGATGCAATTTATAATGCACCTAAATGATATGCAAACGCGAGTTTCCATGTGCTCACGAGCCGAATCATCACTTCCCCATTTTTGCTGACTTGCGTCCTCTCATTGTCATCTGGTAACTGACCTGCACTCGCAAAGGCCATCAGTAGTACCTTGTTTCACAAGAAAAGGTAAATATATACATATTTTATTTGTTTCCCTTTAACCGTGCAAGGAGGGTCATTACACCAGCAACAAAGGTCATACCTACCAGCCTGTAAAGGCATCAATTTTTGAAATAAATTAAAAATTGTACTTGATGATTATTGTTATTGCAAAATATTACAGACATCTACAAAAATAGAGGTGGTGTCAGTGGCGTCGATGTATGGGTCGGACCTAATGCAATTTTTAATGGAACTAAATAAAATATAGGTGAAAAATGAATTTCATCAGTTGTGGCACCATAGACGCCAGTGAGGGTAAATATTGATTTGTAAAAATCAAGTAGGCCATAGACACTCATAGTAAAATTTTATTATCATTAACTTAGCTATATTATGTCTAATATTTCTATGGGTATACATATTTCATGGCTTCCATTGAATTTCTTAGTTAATATGTTTAATTTTTGTAACTACTCACTTTCCTTGCACTTCACCTACACACAACCTAGATAAAATCATTATATGCTTAACTTTATTTTTTTCCTACTTTCAAAAATTAAACTTCTCATTGTATAAATTTTTTTAGTAATGAAGTCTTCAAAGGTATTATTAGACTACCTACAATGATCCATTCTACAGAACAAAGGTATTATTATATTACCTACAATGATCCATTCTATAGAACATCTAGAGTTCATTTAAAAGATTTAAGGTGAATTAGTGCTAGGAAATAAAATGCAAGCAATTTACATACTGAGCTCCCACCAAAGAAACAAAGATGTTGAATCCTAAAACAAATGATGCAAGTACTGCATGCATAACAACAAAGCGTGCAAGAAGAATTATGAAACCAATTTTTTTACATCAATTTTATCTCAAAAAATAAATAAACAATACTTATAATGACAATATTGTGAATAAAAGGATCGTGCAAAGGCCCACCTTCACAAAAATTATAGTTCAATCATTTAGAAGATTGAGTGTAACTATAGGTCAATCATTTAGAAGATTGAGTGTAACTATAGGTCAATCATTTAGAAGATTGAGTGTAACTATATGTTGAGTTTCATTACCATTTGCAAGATATCATATCTAAACAAAACGAACATAGAACATAGTAATTATGAGAAAGGCACAAGCTAATTCTCTACCAAAATTATGTAGTTTCTTTATTGAAGCTCCAATTCAATCTCTTAGGGTAAAACACAACACCAACAAAAAAAAGGTAATATCTCCCAGCTAGTGAAAGCATCAGTTTTTTAAATAAATTAAAATTACACTTGATGATTATTATTATTGCAAAAGATTGCAGACATCTACAAAAATAGATAAGGTGTTAGTGATGTCGATGTATGGACGTGACCTAATGCAATTTCCAATGGAACTAAATAAAATATAGGTGAAAAATGAATTTTGGCAGTTGACACCATTGAGGGCAAATATTGATTTGTAAAAATCAAATAGGCCATAGACCCTCATAGTAAAAAAAATTATTATCATTATCTCTGCTATACTATGTCCAATGTTTCCATGGGTACACGTATTCCATGGCTTCCATTAAATTCCTTATGTTAATATGCTTAAATTTCTTAACTACTCACTTTCCTTGAATTTCACCTACACACAACCCAAATATAATCATTATACACTAAATTTTGTGTCTTTTCCTAATTTCTATAATTAAGCTTCTCATTGTATAAAATTTCTTAGTTACAAATCCATTCAGAGGCATTATTAGATTACTTGCAATGATCCATTCTGCAAAACATCTAAAGATATTTTAAAAGCTTTAAGGTGAATCAGTGCTGAGAAATAAAATGCAAGCAATGTAAAGATTGAGATCCCCACCAAAGAAACAAAAATTTGAAATCTAGCAACAAATGATGCAATTACTGCATGCATAACAACAAAACCTGCAAGAAGAATTTTGAAACCAGTTGTTTTACATCAATTTCATCTCAAGCATTAAATAAACAAGTATGCATAATGACAATATATGTGAATAAAGGATCGAACAAAGGCCCACCTTCACAAAAATTATAGGTCAATCATTTAGAATATTGAGTGTAACTATATCTTGAGTTTCATTGCATTTGCAAGATATCCTATCTAAACAAAGGATCGAACAAAGGCCCACCTTCACAAAAATTATAGGTCAATCATTTAGAAGATTGAGTGTAACTATATCTTGAGTTTCATTGCATTTGCAAGATATCCTATCTAAACAAAACCAATAGAGAACATAGTAATGATGAGAAAGGCACAAGCCAAGACTCTGCCAAAATTTTGTAGTTCCCTTATTGAAGCTTCAAGTGAATCTCTCACGGTAAAACACAACACTAGCAACAAAAGGTAATACGTATCAGCCTGTGAAGGCATAAGTTTTCAAAATGATTTAAAATTACTCTTGATGATTATTTTTATTGCAAAATATTGCAGACAGCTGCAAAAATAGAGAAGGTGTCGATGATGTTTATGTATGGACACGACCTAATGCAATTTCCAGTGGAACTAAATAAAATATAGGTGAAAAATGAATTTCGGCAGTTGATATCATTGAGGGTAAATATTGATTTGTAAAAATAAAATAGGCCATAGACCCTCATAGTAAAAAAACAAATTATCATTACCTCTGCTATATTATGTCTAATATTTCCATGGGTACACGTATTCATGTTAATATGCTTAAATTTCTTAACTACTCACTTTCCTTGCATTTCACCTGCACACAACCCAAATATAATTATTAAAAAAAATTATTATCATTACCTCTGCTATATTATGTCCAATGTTTTCATGGGTACACGTATTCATGTTAATATGCTTAAATTTCTTAACTACTCATTTTCCTTGCATTTTACCTGCACACAACCTAGATATAATTATTATACACTCCAATTTATTTATTTTCCTAATTTCAAAAACTAATCTTCTTACTGTATAAAATATCTTAGTTACGAAGCCATTTGAAGGTATTTTTAGATTACCTGCAATTATCCATTCTATAGAACATCTAGATAACTTTTAATATCCTTAAGGTGAATCAGTGGTGGGAAATAAAATGCAAGCAATCTATAGACTGAGCTCCCCACCAAAGAAACAAAGATGTTGAATCCAACATCAAAGGTTGCAAGTACTGCATGCATAACAACAAAGCCTGCAAGAAGAATTTTGAAACCAGGTTTTTTGCATAAATTTCATCTCAAACATTAAATAAACACAGGATGGTTTTAACAGAGGATGGTTCAGTTTATACGATGAAAAATGCCATTGTTTCTGTCAGCAACACCTTTACAAGAATGGATGATAAATAAGTAGCTTACAGTCCCCCTCCCCCCATGAAGGGTCACTTGGGGATAAAATGGAGACACCCAGTTAGGGTCATCCTAGGTTGAAATAGGGCCATGCAGAGACAGCCCTAGGTTGAATCAATGTTATGAAGGGACATACCCAGTTTGAAACATGGTCTTTTCTAGGGGTACCAAGTGTCACATAAGAAGAGGGAAATGCCAAATATATTTTTTGATGAAAAAGAAAATTTATATTAATTTAAGATAACAGCCTTTACAATAAAAAAATAAAGTGGGTTAACACACCCCATGGGGAATCAAACTAACCCTCATTGACAAGGGTTAGTAAACAAAGCCGCCAAAAAAACACAAGTTTGCCAATCATGATGATTGATGATCATTACATCAAAGAAAGCATATCATATGGAGTAATGTGTCTTGATGTGTTGTCCTGCATAAATTGTTAGTGATTATGGGATGGGAATCCACCCCTCTACATCACGATTAAGGCCTTCAGTACCCACATTGCTCCAACCAACAACTGGCCCAGGATAAACTAGTTGAACATCATCCCACCCCCCATCTTGGAGAGACGAACAAGCAATGTCAATATTAGGATGCTTCCTGACTAGTGAGGACTGGGACCAATTCCTATCTGCAAGAGCACTTCTTGCATATGACAGAGGCTAGTGATGAGAGTGGGATTGAAAATACTCCTAAGAAGAACGCTATATAGGGATCTGGTTGACTGTACATGGAGCATTGGCCTAGTGCACCAAAAAAACATGCAGATGATCCAAATCCATAGAAAATTTGTTGACTTGAGTATATATTTGTAGCCACATGTCATTAAAAACTTCTAATTTGTCAACATGAGTAAATGTGATAGAAGGTGTACATTGTTTAAAAATAATTATATTACGGGCCTTCCAAATATGAAAGAGTAGACTAATCCTGAAAACCTGCCACACTTCAAAAAGTGGGAGAGACAAAGTAAAAGAGTCTCCAAGAAGAGCTTGGGGTCAAAAACTCTTGCAGTTGTAAATGGGAAAAAAAATAAATAACCCATTCCCAAGATTGCATATATCTTTTGCAATTCCAAAAGAGGTGAATATAAGACTCAGGAACACCACAAAAAGGACATTTAGGATCAGGAATTCCAAGGTTCTTCAAACGTTCCCCCAAGGAAAGGCCTTGACATTTTAAGCTCCACGTAAAAAAAGATTGCTTGGGCTCAACATAAGTAGCCCAAACATTTTGAAATCTATAATTCCATCTAGTCCTTGTAGAAAATAAGTCCCAATGTTGATTGAGCTTAGGCACCAAAGTAAGATGAGGAGATAATAGTTTATACCCCAAACGAGCCTTATAATTAAGAAAATGAGTGTCAACATGCCATCTCTAGTCTAACCACCAAGGACGATGTGAGCGCATACCAATATTATGCAATATAGAAAAAGTGGTAAGAGCAATAATAGCATCATATGTATCTTTGTCTGCACCATTTATCCTAAAGGTGCATTTGAACTCATTCCATGGGATCCAATCCCTGGTCTGGCAAGAAAAGAAATCAACTATTGTAACAATACCCTTTTTGAAAAATCCTTGAGCATGAATCCATTGCACCTAAGCTAAGGGAGAACCTTGATGAAGAAACATGGGGAACCACCAAATATTCATAGAATTTATGGATAAGCCTTTACAAAATCCATCTCCTCTCCAATAGATCCAAGGAGTGAGTTGCTACCAGGCTTTCCATATACTTTTAATAACAATGGAGTTGATGAGCACTAGAAATGCTCATTTTATATACATTCTTAAGGGGCATCATTATTGGTTTAATTAGCATTAGAAATGTATTTTTATTTAACTTATGCATATAATTGATAGAAAATTTGGTATTATGTTTGACTAGTGTTTTTAGTGGAAACTATGTATAAATGCAGATTTTGTTACTAATCTGGTATTTTGTAGTCTACATCCCACTTGGACCTGGCATGCTCCTACTTCAATGAGTCTAAGGCATATTGATCAGGCACCTTACTCAAGCAGGCACCTTACTCTTTAGGTAGGCACCTTACTCAAGCAAGCGCCTTACTCTGACCAATTCAACAAGCGCCTTACTCTGTTGCCTTACTCTGGCGCCTTACTCTAGTGCCTTACTCAAGTAGGCACCAAGCAGGTGCCTTACTCAAGTAGGCACCAAGCAGGCTCCTTACTGCCATACATTGGAGGTGCCTTACTCTGACCAAGCCAGCTTTGGTCGGTTGACCAGTGAGCTAAGGAGATCATTGCACGTGAAGACAAAGGAGAATATTTTAATTATACCATATTATTAAAATAGAATAAAGCATCTATTATTAAGTGATTGGATGGTTAACTTTGTAAGGCAAGGATTATTTTCTCATGAATAGAACTGAGCGATGATTATCTGATGATCGATGTGTGTAAACAAACAAAGCGATTATTCGACGATCGATGTGCGTAAATAGACAATGTGATGAATCAGGATAATAATATATTTTCCATTGGCAACTAAGATGGACAAACACACAAATGGATTTATTACTGATTATAATATCAGACATGTTCAGATAAAAATAGAACATGCCTAATTTATCCTACGAGTAAAATTAGTGCATGATTGTTATTACTAGTGCATGACTGTTAAGATTGTCTGGTTGGAATGTTTACGGTATATTTGTAACTGTAAGTCTGAAATAGGCTTGTCTAAAATTGTAACAGAGGAAGGTTGTGCATTATATAAATGCACAAGTCTTCCCTGAAAAATAGACGATTAATTTTATACAACAATTATTTTATATTATTCTTCTATATAATTTATTAAGAGTGCAATTCCTCTTACTTGCTTAAAGCAAGCTCCATGTGATTAGTCGGGCAAACTATCTGCGGGAGCTTGGGCCCACTCCCTGTAGTAGTCCTCCCCTATTTTATTTTTGTATTTGTTTTTATGTAGATTAGTTTAATGTTTCATTTACCGCTTTATTTTAATTCAGTTGTGTATTTTTTTTTTGCACATTTAATTCCCCATACATTTACTTTCGACACTTTAATTTTAGTTCGTAATTTATTTATTTAATTTTTCATTCTTAGTTTATTTGGTTTGGCTAAAATTCAAAATGCACAAACATCCCCCACCAAACTAAATAAGGTACAGACGAATTCATTCCCCCGCACTACAAGCATATGTTGTGTGTGACACTCATAATTTTAGGGACTTACTAGATTGATAATTTATGGAAGATAAAAAATTGTTTTTAGAGACATAATTTATGCTTACCATTTTGACACGAGGAGTGTCAAAATTGTAGTGTTATGATTTACAGGTCAAATAAAAAGCCCATTTAAAATTACCTATAGATCTTCTACCTAAGAAGCGTGAGTCCACCAAGGACCTTTTTATAAGGTCAAAAATATTTTCCAGCATAGTCAGAGCCAAATCCCATAGGTAACAGTTTAAATTTACCAGCTTCTTAGGTAAATATGGGAATGAACCTGATGTACCATAATTAAGTGTAAAAGTAGGAATAAAATGTGTTTTTGAAAAATTAGAAAATCAGGTGATGAAGGATTTCCATCATATTCTGAATGGTTTCAAGAAATCAAAGAAATAGCACAACCCATGTCTGATATAATTAAAAAAAATTAGGGATGTGTTTTTATACAGAAACCATTGGGGAATTATGCCTCCAAAAACTTAGTTTTAATGATTGAAAAAAATTTACAGGCTTAACGCTTTGCAACATATTGGCAATTTCTTTTAATGATGCAGGAAAAATGATAGAGTTGAATTTAAAAGAACACCTTGTTATGGATTATGCTATTCACTTGCACTTAAGGTAACCTGGTGAATAAAAAACTAGCATGTGTTTTAACACTACTATGCCATGTGTTCTCCAAAATGCCAGCCCATAGATAGTCATTTGCTAGCCTACACATTTTTCCATTACGTTGAAAGAGTTTGGTTGTGAGGCCATGAAGGAAAATACTATTCTCATGCTATAGCATATCAAACTAGTTTATAAAGAATGAGATGATTTTTAGAAGGCTAGTTTAGATGTAGCCATGGGGGAGACCCCACCTTCATTAATGCCACCAACAGCACAATGAACGATGGTTGTAGTGTTCAAGGAAAAAATAAATCATGTGTTGAAAAGGCTCCAAGATTAAAAATAATTCAAAAATAGAGTTTTATTTTTGCTACTTTTTGGAAGAGAGTATCCTCTTTCCCGAGGACCAGCTTGGTCTAGAAGGAAAATGAGAAATCTCCAAACGATAGCTAAATAAAGCAGGGGAGGAGCCTGGAAGTAATCGAATATCAAATATCTACAAGAGGTCGCATGGTGCCTGAGCACGATAAAAAAAATATGAATGGATCTCATAGTGGCCATAAAAAAAATAGTACATAAATCTCAACAATGCATCTCATGAAAACATCACACTTGAACACCCGACACATGTCGTATACAATGGTGAATGGATTTATCCTCACTCCAGGAAGTAGAGGATCGCAGTGTTGATCTAATTCTACCTGCAAAAGAAATAATTCAAAGTGGGAGATCGGTTTGATTCAGATGCATGTGTGTCAGGGCTACCCAATTTAAAAAAATGATGGCATGTTCAAGAGCACACAGTGAGAAAATGCACAAAGCTATTGTTAATTACAGTAATCCATACAATGCATCCAAAGAGTTAGTGCTCTTGAGATATATCAAAAGCTGGATTAAAATATTTTTGTGTTATTGATGAAGAGCTGGGTGTTTCAAATATTCAGAGTTGTTGGCTGTCACAAATCCTCTAATAGTGGTACATGGAATGTAATTTCTGCACACCAGACTATGTAGTTGTTTGGCTCAATTACAGCCTACACAACCTCCACTTTTTAATGCATAGTGCCAATGTTACAGGTTTTTTACAGCAGCATTTCCTTCTGTGGAAAATAAAATGTGTTCTAGTACACAGCACATTCAACCAAATTCCCAAGGCGGATCAGTGACAGTTCTCCAGCTTGGCCACCTAATTTTAAAATCCCTAGATCACATTGTTGCAGTTAATATTTTGTTCTCTGATGCAGATGATGAAAGAAGAGCCAAGATCTGTTCTGGTAAAAATAGATGAAAAAAATAGTTAGAATTTTATTTTAACGCCTTTAGTTTAGTTTTTTTTATGTTTTTCAGGACAGCGTGAAGTGCGATATAGACAAATAAGGAAATGTCAGTGAAGTGAGATCGATATGGGGGAGACCTCATACCCATATTTTTCAAAAGTGCCTTAATCTTCAGGAAGGCGCCTTACTCCAGAGTCAGGTGCCTTACTCAAAAAAAAAAAATTGGGAGGCATCGTACTCCCATAGTAAGGCGCCTTACTCCGAAAATTTTGGGAGGTGCCTTAGTCCAAAATTTTTGGGAGGCGCATTACTCCCATAGTAAGGTGCCACAAAAAAAAAATCGAGACGCGCCTTACTCCCATAGTAAGGCACCTTACTCCAAAAATTTTGGGACCCAAAAAAAAACCGTAAGAACTTGTCTTATTTAGCATAAAATTTCTTTTGCTTTGTAGGAAATCATGAACTGCATGCAAGCTACAGGTATCCTGAGAGCCAGGGCCTAACAGGCATGGATTTCATAATTCATGTTTTCCTTGATTTCATGTGTTGCATGTGAAATGGCCTGATTGTACGAAAAATAGACATCTTGGGAGACAAGGCCTAAATCGGCTCAACATCCATGAACCTACATGTTTTTTTAGGAGGTAGAAACTTGACTACTTCCATCCGGAGAAAATAGTCCCCATCTGGGCATAGACGTGGGTGTTAATTTCCTACAAAGGAAAGAGGTACCCACCTCAATGCTTGGACGAAGCAGACGCTGATACAGCACGAGAAAATTTTTGGAGAGCCTGATCAACTTTGCAACAGTAGACACATCAACGACTGTTGACTTCTCAACAGTAAGAAGGCACCTCGATGCATAAGAAAGTGCCTTGATCTCATGGGTTTTTGGGCACCTTGATGCTCAAGGAGGTGCCCTAATCTCATGTATTTTTGGGTGCCTGGATGCTCACCGATAGAGATGCTTAACTTTTGTGAGAAGTTATTAAAAAAATAGTCGTGTGGAGAATATGATGAAAGAAAATAGTGTTGCAGAAGAAAAGTTGCAGGCCTCCTTTATACCCAGAAGCACTCAAACTTCTCCCTAGGATGGGGATGTTGGTTGATCAGTGTGGGACCTGATGTTCAAAGGGTTGTAGACCTGTTGCACAGAGGGACCTGTTACTAGCGATGAGGGCATCACCAATTTAAGTGGGGGAGGATATGGGTGAACCTGAATCTCCTACAAATAAAATAGGGGAAGAGCATGAGCTAGTGTCCATATTTTATGATAGCATGCTCACTCTCAAATGGAGAACTGCCACTGCACAACAAAGAACATTATTTGAAAAAAAAATCCCTTGCTTTCTAGAAAAGGTGGTGCATAAACCACACATAATAACTGGGCCCCGTAATTATTTGCTTGAGGAGAACACCACAGAAAGTATGTCATGATTTATTTACCGTTCTCTACTAGCAATACATATGGGTACAAAATTTTATATTTACCTTTTGGAAGCCACGTAGAAAAGACCCATCGTTGGAAATTCAAAGACTGCATCATTTTCCAGATTTTCACGATCACGGGAAATGACATCTTCATTGATTGTTGAAGGTCGTTGAATGGAAATTAGCTCAGTCTACATAATTTGTTCTGAGTAGTGAAGTTATGAAGAGCAAATTGGTAGTAGTGGTGGGGACCCCGTGGTTGTAGTATGAATTCAAATGGACCACAAACACCATTGCACAACACTACCATCGCAGTTTTCAATCAACGCTCAAAGGAAGAACAACGGAGATGTTTAGCGGTGTGGATGATGAAGGTAGTCAAAGAAAAAATAAAATAAAATAAAATTCTCCAGAGGCATCAATGTCACAACAATTCTGGAGCACCATGATTACAGGCAGCGTGAAGATGTTTTCACACCACCAGCATCATACAGATCGGAATCTACAAAAATCACCCAAGTATGTACTGAGTTTTTTGTTAATTATGTGTACAGTTATTTTAAAAATAATTTATATGCTAAACTCAATAGATGCCCTCTTAAATTCTCTCTGTCAAAATATCCCATCAGCGTTCAATCACATGACATACCTCAAATATGAAAAAAATCATTACCTCAGGAACAATTGAAAAAAAAGAGCTATGGCATTCACGTGAATAAATTTGGCATTGTTGCATCATGACAATGGTGGCTAGCTTGTACGAAGAACTATAGATGATGTTATGTCATACCACAAAGGCAGTTCTAGAGAAGGATCAAATGCATTTCATATGTGGTAAAACTTAGCGGCAGGCGACCACACTTATTTTAAAAATTTGGTCTCACCAAATTTGACCAATATGCAAAACTGGAAAATGCGGCCCTATGATAGCTACATGAAGGCTTGAATGGACAATTACACGATAGCATTTATCAAAATTAGTGTAGTGTGCTTTTGCTGGTGTCGTAGTGCTTAATGAAGAAAAATACAGTGTAGTGGTAATTTGGTCTGAACAGTGTGGTCATGATTTACCCGTTTAACTGTAGTGATCAATCATGACATGTTTCTGACTTTCGTTGGTGTCGTAGTGCTTAATAAAGAAAAATAGAGATGTTGAAGATAGCTATATATATATATATATATTTCGGGGGTTGTTGTCACGAGGACGTGACAATATTTAGGCATGGGGGGATGATGAGAACCAAAAATGCTCATTTTATATACATTCTTAAGGGGTATCATTACTGGTTTAATTAGCATTAGAAATGTATTTTTATTTAACTTGTGCATATAATTGATAGAAAATTCGATATTATGCTTGACTGGTGTTTCTAGTGGAAACTGTGTATAAATGCAGGTTTTGCTACTGATCTAGTGTTTTCCAGTCTGCATCCCACTTAGACCTAGCATGCTCCTACTTCAATGAGTCTAAGGTATATTAAGTAGCCACCTTACTCAAGCAGGCGCCTTACTTAAGCAAGTGCCTTACTTTGACCAAGTCAACAAGTGCCTTACTTCGGTGCCTTACTTTGGCGCCTTACTCTGGCGCCTTACTCAGTTAGGTGTCAAGCAGGCACCTTACTTAAGTAGGCATCAAACAGGAACCTTACTCTGACCAAGCCAAATTTGACCAGTTGACCAGTAAGCTAAGGAGATCATTACACATGAAGACAAAGGAGAATATTTTAATTATTCCATATTATTAAAATAGAATAAAGCATCTATTATTAAGTGATTGGCAGGTTAACTTTATAAGGCAAGAATTATTTTCTTACGAACAAAACAAAGCGATGATTATTTAACGATCGATGTGCATAAACTGATAATGTGATTATCCGACGATCGATGTGCATAAATAGACAATGTGACAAATCAAAAAAATAATCTATTTTACATTAGCGACTAAGATGGACAAACACGTGAATGGATTTATTACTGATTATAATATCAAACATGTTTTGATAAAAACAGAACACGCCTGATTTATCCTACGGGTAAAATTAGTGCATGACTATTATTATTAATGCATGATTGTTAGGATTTTCTGGTTGGAATGTTTACGACATATCTACTGTAACTACAAGTCTAAAATAGGCTTGTTTAAAATTGTAACAGAGAAAGGTTGTGCATTGTATAAATGCACAGGTCTTCCTTGAAACAAGGATGACTAATTTTACACAACAATTATTTTATATTATTCTTCTGTATAATTTATTAAGAGTGTAATTCCTCTTACTTGCTTAAAGCAAGCTCCATGTGATTATTCGGGCGGACTATCTGCGGGAGCTTGGGCCCAGTCCCTGTAGTAGTCCTCCCATATTTTATGTATGTAGATTAGTTTATTTCTTTATTTACCATTTTATTTTAATTTAGTTGTGTGTTTTTTTTTTTGCATATTTAATTCCCTGTACATTTACTTTCGATATTTTAATTTTAGTTCGTAATATATTTATTTAAGTTTCCATACTTAGTTTATTTGGTTTGGCTGAAATTTAAAATGCACAAACATCCCCCACAAAACTAAATAAGGTACAGATAGATTCATTCCCCCGCACTGCAGACATATACTGTTTGTGACACTCATAAGTTTACAGACTTACCGGATTGATCATTTATGGAAGAAAAATGATTATTTTTCGAGACATAATTTTTGCTCACCAAGAGCCAAAAATCTTAACAAATATCGGAGCAACAATGAGAGAAGAAAAATCCAACCCTCTCCATGCTCTACGGTTTAAGGGAAGACCAGAGGAAATGAAATGTTGAACCAGAACTTTCCAAGCTTCAGCTCCCCTCGGAGCCCTGATCACCCACTTAGCACACAGAGCAATACCCTATCGTCTACAATCCAGCAGACCCATTCCGTCAGATTCTCTGGGAAGTTAGCAAATATCCCAGGAAACTCTATGAAATCCCTTTGTTTAAAAATAATTATTCCAAAGAAAATCTCGAAGGATTTTCTCAAGCTTCTTATAGCAAGCCTGTGAAGGAACCTAGCAAGAGGAATAATAAACATGAGTTGTAACTAAAAATTTAGAGCAAATCTAAAATTTACTTGCTAATGACAGTTTCTTAGTAAGCCAGAAATCAAGTTTCTTTTCAACTCTTTGAAGCACATAATTAAAAAGCTAAGCAGGGGAGCCTTGAAAGGCAAAATGAATACCAAGAAACTTAAAAACTTCTCCATGAGGGATCCAATTCCAATCATACTCTTGAAGCCAAGGTGGCTTAGGCAAGGGAGACTGTTTAAAGCAGGAGGTCTTCCTCCATTGTATGCTAGAACCAAAGGATGTACAAAATGTGTTTAGACAACATTAGAAATAGATTGCTCCTCTTCCCTTATAGTAATAAAGGAGTCATTAGTAAAGTGACCATTAATAAGTTGTCCCTGATCATTCAAAAGAGAAATTCCTTTAATAAGACCTGTAGAATCTTGAGTAGCTAAAATATAGTCGAAGGCTTCAACAGCAAGCACATATAAATAAGTATCAATAGGGCACCCTTACCGAACAGACCTAAACAGACCCACTGCTTCAACCTATGAATTGTTCAAATTAAGAATAGTCGAAGCATCTTTGAATAGCATAGCAATAGTCTGAATGAAAATTGGCTCGAATCCTAAATCTTTGAGCATAGCAAGAATTAATCTCCATTCAATGCGGTCATAATATTTCTCATAATCAATCTTAATAAAAAAACATGTTTTGGTTTGACATCCAGGCCCATTCCATGCCCTCCCAGATAGCCATAATATTGTCGAGGATGTACCTTCCTTGATAAAGCCATTTTGCTCTAATCTGACTATCAAAGGAAGAAGAGGCCTAAGGCAAAGAGCCAAAGCTTTGGCAATGATCTTGTAACTAAAATTCAAAAAAGTAATAGGCCTCCAATTAGTAATCAACTCTGGATCCCCTTGCTTTGGTATGAATTTGATACTACCCCTATTAATAATTGCTCCTAAAGAGCCTACTCGAAGAACCTCCAGATAAACTTTATGCATATTAGGACTAAGTAAGTCCCAAAGACCCTTGTAGAACTCATAGAGAAAGCCATCCATACCTGGTGCTTTGTCATTTTCCATTTGATATAATGCATCCTCTAGATCTATAAGGGAGAGTAGTTTATCACACCCTACTCTTTGAGACTTTGAAATCTTAACTAGTACAGCTGCCAATGCTTGCTCTCGCTCGGGGGAATAAGCTTGAGTGGCAAAAACATTAGTATAGTGCTTGAAAAAAGCATTAATCATCTCAGGAAGAGAGGTAAGTCTTATTCCATTGTCTTGAATGGCCTTGAATTGAGTAGCTTGCCTAGGAGGGCGGAGCCTTTGAAAACATTATTTGGTGATCCTATCACCAACTTTAAGTCAATGAAGACGGGCTTTAATTCGAGCTCCTCGCGCCTCATAAATTTCAACAAGTTTAATTTCATGCCTCAGTTGGGCAACATGAGACTGAATTTTAGGATTAAACGGATAAGCCTTAAGCATGATAGAAGCTTTGGTAAGCTCATCATGAAGGATAGCATTGGAATGTCTTTTGAATTACGTCATCTTTTTCTCCAAAGTACAGAGCAAGACAGTTGAATTACGTCATCATTCCATCATTCTATCCAACCCAACTCTCCAATAGGTATAGGAACTAGATTCCAGACTCTACGGATATGACAAACATGGAAGGGTGTTGAATAAAGGAAGTATTGCAAAACAATTATGACTTGTAGTATCTTTGAGGCAGGGATTTCATCAACACATTAAACATGATGGGTGAATGGTCGAAAGTAGTAGTACCAGGAATGGTTTCCACAAACAAAGCTGAAGCATTTCTCCTATGAAAGAAAAATTACACATGATTTGAAAGCATGGCTCTGTCCAGCCTTCTCAAAATTCTTGCATGGCCAACCTAGAAATTGGACCACGTATACCACAAATTTTTAGGAAAATCCTGAGGAGAAAAACAAGAATTAGGGTTTGACAAACCTAATTTATTTTTCATGAAGTACCAGTCCTCTCTTTCCCCAGTAACCCACCGCATGGGAACTTATCTTATTTTGTCTACAAGCTTTTCATTCATATTAAAATCTCCACACACTACCCAAACAATAGGTGGCAAAGAAAAAGCACACCACCGCCAGAGGCTACAGTGCTCCTGAGCATCATTGGAGGCATAGACATTAATAATGCCAAAAGACATCCCACCAACCTCAAGTAAAACCCAAAATGCATGATTGGAAGGGTCCACACCCCACGAGACAAAATTATATTTCCACCTAGCTGCCAAAAGAATGACAACTCTCCCTTTACCAGGGGAATTATTGGTGGCATAAAAAAAGCAACTTGGCCAAAGAAAAGGGTAAGTATATTGCAGAATAAAGTCAAAAATCTTAATCTTTTGAAGACAAAGAAATTCAATATTACCATAAAATCTAGTGCATGAAGTTGTTTCATCTTGGACCAAGTATTTGTGGACTGGTTTTGTTAGCCCTCTAACATTCCATGATAAAAAAATCATGAAGATTGATCAAGACTCATATGTCCAGCTACATCTTCAGCATCTATGAGGTTTGAAAGAGAATCATAAATATTACTGATAAAATGCTCTTGACTTGCTTTCCAAAACTTTATTTGATGCATTTTGTCCTGGTGAACCAAGGATTCTCCCGTGGTGGGCTATGGGATCTTCGGCCATTGACAAAAACCCATTCAGATTCCATGAAGCTTGATGAATATTACCCATTGATATGCAAAAATGGAGAATCTGAAGACTGAGTAGGAGTAGAAGAAGTAATAATTTTGGCAAAAGAAGCACTAGTCGGTGGTACATTAGCAATCATCTATGAAGCCCTAGCACTGGGTGCTGCTAGTTGCATGGTATGCTACTTCGTCACCACACCATGCCCAGTTGTCATAGAAGATACAAGGGGTTGAGGTGAGTTGCTAGGAGCAGTCGTAGGGTTTACATTTTTCCTATTCTTACCCTTCTTCTGGACTACATTCCATTCATCTTGCCCACCTTTGGAAGTAGGGACATAGCTAGTAGTAATAGGAGCCACAGTCGTCTTCTTAACTTTAATCTTGTCTTCCATTAAAGGATAATATTTTATCTTATGGGTAATTAATTGGCAATGGTAACATGTGTTAGGAAGGTTTATGTAGACAACATGTTTCTTGAACCTATAATCACCAACTTGGACATCAAAAGTCTCCCTGAGGTCTTTAAAAAGATCAACTTTGATACAAATTCTTCTAAGGGCGTGAGGCATAAAATTGATTCATTTCACAACAGACAAATTCACCAATGGGGACCACAAGGTTTTGATAATAAGGCCCAAGTGACAGAGGAAGGCCAGGGAATTCAACCCAAACCAGAACCCGCAAGGAAACATCATTAGTGACCAAAAAATCCTTGGTCCATGGCTGAAAAATCAACAGGGAGCTACAAACAGACCAAGGCCCACGACTAAGGACCGCTTTGGCCTGAGCAGGGTCAGCGAAATGAAACAAAAAACCCTTTAGTGAGGTTCTAGATACCATCAACCTTGATGCCATGTCAAGCTTGTTGGACCTAGTTTCGAAGGAGGGTCTCGCCAGGGCTACGACCTAGAAAATACCCTACCAGCGCATGGCTTTCCAACCAAGAACAAGTAGTATTAAACTCACTCAACAGGATAACAACATCCATAGGAGAAATATTACCTTGTGATAAACTTTAGGAATAAACTTCTATGGTTGCTTGTTTACCTTTAGCGCCATTGCTCCCTTTTGCAGCTTCAATAGAAGTTGAAGTTGTTGACTGAGCTTTATCCATAAAAAAGAGGTTCAATTCACCAAACGACGGAGTAAAGTTGGTGAAAGCAATAAAAAATGCCCTAAGAGACATCCCGCACACACTCCAGAGTGGAGAGGCGGTATGGCACCAAGAAATCGAAACCCTAATGCATGCAGCTTCTTCCTCTGGGCTTGGTCAAAAAATATTTGAATAAATGTCAAATATTTTCTCACTCATCCTTTCCAAAAGAAGACATTACAAATACAATTTTCCCGTGCATCCTTTAATTGTTTTTAAGTGAGACGGGCTAAAAGGGTGATTTAAAATCGCCTTCTTATATCATCTTAAGAAGGTGGTTTTAAATTGCCCTCTTAATGCTAAGAAGGTGGTTTAAAACCATCTTCTTAGGATGACCTAAGAGGGTGGTTTTAAACCGCCCTCTTAGGGTGACCCTAAGAGGGTGGTTACCCTAAGAGGGTGGTTTTAAACCACCCTCTTAGGATCTATTAGGACGGTTTTTTACCACTGTAAAAATCATCATTTGTTAGTCATCCTTAAAAACCTTTTTAGTATAGTGCACAATACACTTTTCAGGCCATAGTACACTTACATGAAGTTTTGGAGGGTCATGCCTCATCAAAACCTTGGCATGTTTATACTTGATGGAAAGGTCTTTTCGATCTATTTTGAACACTATGCCTATTGTGAAATTTGATGGTTGTTTGATAAATGTTTTATAATCATCAAACTTGGAATCATTTTCTAACCCAAATTTGGGTGCAAAAGAGTCAATTTTGCTTGATTTGTAATTGATATCTAGGAAACATGCAAATTTGGATGTTTATAATAATAATAATAATAGGTTTGCTTTGATTGAGCTTCTTATTAAATGATTTACACATTAAATAAAGGTCAATTAAATAACTAAATAACAATTTAAAAGAAGCTTATTAGCAATCCATGCTTAACTATATTTTAGTTTAGGTTCTCTTGGTTCACCCATAGGATTTTTAGTATGACCCTTTAAGATTAATATGCTATAATCTTAATGTCCCCAGCAAAGTGCCAACTTCCACCGCCTTAGACGTAAGTGAATGCTATTACAGTAAATCACTATATAAAATATAGAAAAGCAATTATAATGTTTCAAACTTTAACAGAGAATTAACAAAATAAGACAAACACACAGAAGAAGAGACAACGATTTTAACGTGGTTCACCCAATGTGGGTTACATCCACCGAGAATTTTCAGTCCTTCCTTTCTCAATCCAAGCAATAGAGGGTTACAACCTACAGCCAACATCTGCTGTAATTTCCTCTCTATATTTTCAAGGAATCAACACAATAATTTTCATTGTTTACTCTGTTTTTCCTCACAACTATATATAAGAAAAAAACAGAAAAACAAACTGCTTTTCTTAATACATTCCAAGATTAACATTGAGTTCCCAACATCTAATTTTGGGATAAAAACAAAAAAAACTTTCCCTGACTGTCCTGTTGTAAATCCGGAAACTTTCTTTGGTAGACTAACAGACTGTAAATCTGGAAACTTTCCCTGCCCGTCCTGCAGTAAATCCAAAAACTTTCTCTGTTTAGCCTCCTCATAATTAAGCTCCATTCCTAACAAATGCATCTTCAAATTTGGTCCAATTTTTTTCAAAAATTTAGGCCTATAATATCCTCGTGATCTCAACTTTCAAGTTCCATGTATCTACACAATATTACATTTAAAATAATAATAAGTAATAATTATTATTTTCGTGGAGGCCCTACGACCCCTACCTGTTGGCACCTAAAGATAAATCCCTGTGTTGAAAAATGCCACTTGTGTGCACCTAGAGATAAATCCGTGTGTTGAAAAATGCCACTTGCGTCTGCTTTAACGGTGGAGCAGGGCATGAAATGCCAAGTACGAGATTCCCAAGATATTTATAGTTTAGCAATTATGGGGTTTCGTCTGCAACGACCACTGGGAATCCAAAACACTGGCTGTCACCTCAGACTTTCCTGGACCTACAATCCGACTTTCATAATTGAGATTCCCCATGTTACCCCCAAAACATAAAATAATGCTTCCACTTGTCCTCTGTCTCATCTCTTTTACGTAATATATTTATATTTGATTCCTTATGGAACTAGAAGACATTGACGCTTTGATGTTAACTGTGTCCACTGGGTAAAAAAAATCGCCTATAAATTCATAATCCAGAGGCCAAACACTCCATGTGTTTTGAGAGCTCAAAAACTTTTCGCTCACTTAACATACCCTCTTCTCTTGTTTATTTGTTTGCTGGGCTTGGAAAGATGTCTTCTGACTGTGGAAACTGCGACTGCGCTGACAAAAGCCAGTGCACGTATGAATAATAACCCCTTCTTCCTCTTCTCCTTCAATTTATCTCAATTAATATCTCTAGTTTGATGTTTCTTTTGAGTTTTTATGCTGTTGATGTTGATGTTGAAGTTATGTGATCACCTTGCAGGAAGAAGCGCAACACCTTCCAGGTAGGAGGGATGATGGAGAGCGGCTACAATATCAGGTGGGTATTTAATGGGATTATGAAATGGAGTGACTGCTCTGATGATGATATCGTAGATCTGCGTGTTGAGATTTGAACTGGTGAGATAGTGCGAAAAACATCATGATGTTGTTGTTGTTCTTCTTGTATGTGCAGTTACGATTGTGAGACAGTGCAAGGAGGAGAGAACGACTGCAAATGCGGACCCGGGTGCACATGCAGCACCTGCCCCTGCCACAAGTGATTCTACTCAATCTATATCATAAATAAGTATAGATATGTAATGCTTGAAAGCAGAGAAATATTTGTGATAATGACGCCCTGCAGAAGGGGAAAATAAAATCGTAAGCATGAGGATTATGAGCATCAGATAATGCTCACTTAATGTTATCTATTAGCAGCTTTACTCTATAAAATCTATTATGTTTGTCTGCCGCTGAATTAGCCGCTTACTGTCTGAAGTTGTTTCATTTAGTTGCAATTCTACTAGTTAAAGTTCAATTTGAAGTAATCTTTGGTTTCTAAGAATTCTTTGTATACAGACACATGTAAACACATCATGCCGGTGGAGAAGCAAATAGGCGATAGCAAAATAATAATAATAAGAACAACAAAATTGAATAACTAATTGAAGGTTGTGTGAAGGTGAAATTCGAATCATATCCAATTCTTTCTTTCATGGTAAAACATAATAATCTCATTGCTCTAAAACAAAATAAAATTATTGAAGCTGGTAATGTGTTATATCATATACTTTAGACAATAATGAACTTTAACCTTCTCATTTATGAGAAAAACCACATAAACACGAATGACCTAAAATTTTGGATCATCACCAGTACTATAATCAACCACATTATTTGTAACATTTGAATGAACTCGTCAATTATGGGTGCCACACCACTTTCAAAGGAAAGGACCTATAAACCATGGAGAAGGACCTATAAAACTTCTTATGGTGCTTCTTGTAATTCGGTGTTAGCATTTTAGTTGATAAAATGCTATTTTAAGCAATGCGTGTAGCCTTTTCTTTCTAACCCGAGGGCTTTTTAAAAACTATTAAACAACGGTGAAAATAAGTATTACAACAATAGAACGGTCTAAAGTTTAAGAATATATCACTGCCATATCAGGGGACCCACAGAATACCAGCATCCAACATCAAGACTCAGTCAAACAAAACAGGGCTCATGTAGCACCATTTTCTTAAAGTTCTCCCTCAATCGAATCGGTACCATAGCTGGATTCAGATTTTATCTTCTTCACGATATCAGAGACAGCACCCTTAACATGTTAAACGTTCTTAAGAGCACCTTCACAGACCTGCCCTTGGTTGACTGATGTCTGTTGTAGCGTCAAAGTCCTGTAACAAACTTCCAAACCTGCTCCTTCACATTTTTTTTTTTTTAATTAAGGAAAAAGGGTTTTGAAAGGGCCCCAAAACCATGTACAACCAAAAGAATATAGCAAACCAAATCTGTGCACTTAGCACTTAAACAGAAAACAGTAACTGCATAAACTGGCACCAAAAATCCAAAGAGTCGGGAGCTCCGAGAAGACCTATGAGATAGCCGAGGTAGTTCTACAACACAGCATCCAACTCCAATATAATCTCACTGGACATTTTAGCCGCATGCAACGGTCCCAGCAGATAACCACTTCCTAAGGTATACAAATGAACAATTCTCGCTCTTCATTTTCGAAATAATTCTCGCTTCTCATATTCCCGCTCCTTTCTTTTTAAATTAATTGGATATTTAAAATACCTCATTAATGACTTTTATTAAGGAATTAAATGGGATATTAAAAATACCTTCATTAAGGACCAATAATTAATAAATGGATTGGGTATTTAAAATACCTTTATTAATTAATTAATTGGGGTATTTAAAAATACCTTCATTAATGAATTAAATGGGTATTTAAAATACCTTCATTAATGACCCATAATTAATAAATTGATTGAGTATTTAAAAATACTTTCATTAATGAATTAAATGGGGTATTTAAAAATATCTTCATTCATGACAATTGATTAATAAATTGATTGGGTATTTAAAAATACCTTGATAAATGAATAAACTTGGTATTTAAAATACCGTTCCGTCCAAGAATACAAGGAAAAGACAAGCCACATATCTAGCAAAGAAATACAATTGTCCCACCTCTTTAAAAGCTGCACCAAATATTCTAACCAAGCGAACTACCACCACCCGATATCAATTAACCAACATCAAAATGAACACAGTTGATGAGGTCCTGTGGAAAGTCCCCTTGCCATATCCTATATCCATGAAGATTCACTCCAATATTCACCATCACGTCAGCAGCAACATTTCCCTCCCTGAGCGTGTGATAAATTTGAACATCTTCCAACTCCCAATACAACTTTACTCCTTCATCAATTAGATTGGCGACCTTCCAACTAACATGGCACGCTCCAATAAGCATATTAATAATGTTGCGGGAATCGCCCTCAATAACAGCTTTCTTAAAATTGAATTCGTTAAGCAAGGCAATCCCGAGGTAAGCCGCCCTCGCCTCCGCCACCTGCAAAGAATTCACACCCAAAGAATCAACATACGCCAGCAAAATATTTCCATAATGGTCCCGGATAACGCCACCCGAGCCTGCCTTCCCTGTTCTTCCCTTTGCTACCCCATCAAAATTTAATTTCACCCACCCGACAGGGGCACACCATTTAATAGAATTTCTTATGTTAGGCGTCGGAGGTGGTCAATCCGTATTTTCAAAGCCCAAAAATTGTTCCAACCTAATTTCGCACTGCTTCGATGCCTCTAGGAAGTCCATAGACACCGCGGCGCTTTCCACATTCTCCACCATTTTACCAATAATCTGATTATTCAATAAGATTGTAGCCACCATCTTCTCCCTAAAGATATTTGCATTTCTTGCTTTTCAAACTTCCCACATCGCGTGGGAGAGCAAGTACCGCCAAAAGCACCTGAGGCGAGAGGAATGAAAGGGCGGAGACCGCTGAAAGATATAATCATAAACTATTTCTGGGAAGACCCACTCCACACCCAAATGTCTAAGAATAGAAAGAATTATCTCCTTAAAATACAACAATTGAGTAACAGATAAGAGGTCGACTCCCAATCAGATTTGCAAAGATAACATCGATTGACCATATTCCAGCTTCTTTTAAGAAGTTTCTCTACAATTAAAATTTGGTTTTGAGCAACCAACCAAAAAAATATATTTACCCTAGAAAAAAATGCTTAACCCAAAACAACTTAAATAAAAAATAGGAATAAAATTAAAATAATTTAATAATTATATATAATATCTATTCCTAAATTTTGAGTATTATATATAATATCTATTTCTAAGTTTTGATATGTAATTCAATAAATATAATACAATGAACTACAATTACAAAATACATATATATATATATCTGATAAATATAATACCAAGGTTTTTAAAAGTCTATCAACTCGATTTCAAATATAGTTAATAAATTTTAATTATAATTATATTATATTTATCACTTAAAACTAATAAAACATAATATTATTTTTTTAATTTTATTTTATTAATAATTAATTAATGTGATAGTTATTTAATTTAAATATTTAAATTTTTTAATATTTAAAGAGAAGATGTAGATTCAAATCTCGTTAAAAAATGCATAAATAATATCTAAATTTTCTTGCAATACTATTATATAATAATATAATACACTTAACATTATTTCAATTTTATATAACTTAATGATGGTTATCCATTAATAATTACTTACAATTTTAATTAACATGGTGGTTGCTATTGGAAAGGACAACAACTTCATAGAATTTATAAGAATTCAAATGTCGAGGCTTTTGTACATGTTTTTGCATTGATTTTGTTTGACCATCGCTCCATCCAATTTATTGTAGAGATCTTTTCGACACAAGCTTTCATATATCCAATTATATTTGAACTCTTCTAGTGTAGATCATGAAGGGACCTTATAAACTAATTCATCCTTACTTGGCTCTTAAACTTGTAAAAGAGACAAGCTAGATTGAGCCATAGTGTCTAGTGTATATATAAAACAAGTAGCTTCTACTCTCTAAGTTTCTAGATAGAGTATTCAGTGAGAAATCTTGAATGTTATCATTTGATACTTCAAATTTTGAGTTATAGAATATTAAATAATAAATTTTAATAAATTAGAATAATAAAATATAAGTAAAATAACATAATTATTTTATTGTTTAAAAGTATAGTATAATACAAGCAATCTTTAAGAATATACGTGGGTTATAATATTCCATTCATTACTTATGTTTTACAATTAGAGGTGCATATTTTTTTATATAATATTTTTGGTGTGTTGAAAATCTATATTATTTAATACGAAAGGTCATCCACATGGGAATGTCGTGGTTCACTTTCTATAAACTTAAAAATTAGCCATATGGAAATGTGGTGACTCACCTTCTATGAATTCAAAAATTAGTCATATGGAAATGTGGTGACTTACCTTGTATGAATTCAAAAATTAGTCATATGGAAATGTGGTGGCTCACCTTCTATGAATTCAAAAATTAGTCATATGGAAATGTGGGGGCTCACCTTCAATGAGTTACAAAATGTATATTAAACTTGTCTTTTTGTGTTGTATCTTCTATTGATGTGTCAACATGGTTAAAGATGCTTTTTGGCTACGAAAATCTAGAAATAAGAAATTACTATTTTTAACAACTAATAGTTTTGCATCTTTTAAAGCAATTTTTGGTATAGTTGTTGGTAACCTTATCTACAAGAGAGTTACCTACTAAAATTATTGTTCTCCTTCTAAGCTCTCTAATATTTCTTCCAAATCAAAACAAAGTCCCTATCATAAAGTCATGCCCTAACTAAGTATTTTATATCAAAAAAAGAGGTGGGGGGCATTTTTTGACATAGATCCATCCTCTAAAAAGGTCATACACATGGATCATTCATTCCTCTTAAAAGGTGTAGGTCCCCGTTGCATCAACTTTTAACATCAGGTGTGGAAATTATTTATTTTTCGTGTTTTTGTACATCTTTATACATCTAAATGGACTACCTTCTAGTGGCCTTAGTCCACGTATCAAAAATTTGATCCCCTTCCAATCGTGCTAAAATATTTATATTAAGTTCTTCAATGTCCAACTATTCTTCTACTTCAAAAGTGTCCAACTGAGGTGGATAATAGGGCCTAAGAAGTTCAACATGTAAGTTTAGATGCAAACCAAAATAAGATGGAATATTCAATTCAAAAGCATTCTCTCCTACCTTCTCATTGATAGTGTATGGTCCATAGTGAAGAGGTAAGGTTTTCCTATGGGGTCTTGCAAGTATATCTTTTTAAAGATATAATCATACCTTATCTCCAACCTTGAATTAATGGAACACAATGGCATTCATGGTGTTGCTTATATCTTTAATTTATATTCTCCAACGGTTTGTGGACCTATTATTGAATATGTTGAATATATTCCACAAATCGTGTTGTCTTTTCTACTTATTTCCATCCATGAGGTGAGTACTCCATGGGTTACAAAGAGATAGCTACATCAATGCGTTCCAAGGGTTGGAACCCAAAGCAACATGAAATAGATTATGTTTGGTAGAGTTATACAAATTTGGATAGTTACGATGTTGAACGTAGGAGAAGCTCTTATCTCATATGCATTAATGCTTTAAATTATACATTGAAAGATGCATAATTAATCAATTCATAAATTTTGTTTTGTCATTAACCTCAGGATGGAAGGTTGTGGACATGGTCATCTTGGTATCCATCATGCTCCATAGGATGGACCAGAAAATAGTCAAAATTTTGTTATTCTTATTAGAGACAATGGACTTTGGCAAGCCATAGTTGAGCCACACATAACTAAAATAGAAATCAATAGTCTTCTTAGCTAAAAGGGATTTCTTACAATAAATCATGATAACTATTTTTTAAAGGTGATCAACTTCTACAA
This sequence comes from Wollemia nobilis, assembly GCA_028583015.1. Classification (NCBI taxonomy): domain Eukaryota; kingdom Viridiplantae; phylum Streptophyta; class Pinopsida; order Araucariales; family Araucariaceae; genus Wollemia; species Wollemia nobilis. The sequence goes on from JAQPPZ010016856.1 coordinate 6,888,804, forward strand.
AAATAAAATTGTTGACATGCTTAGATGTAGGTAAAATTAAGGGGAAATTTATGTAGATGGATTCCCAAGGTTTAGATGGCATTGATAATGATATATAGTCCTTGCTTCTTATTGGATGGTTTAGCAACATAGGGGGCACATGACTTGATGTTCATCTTGATGTCATTCCTCATTTTGGGCTAGTATGAGTACTTTTGAAGAACTACAAATATTTTATCCACCCTAAAGTGGCTTATTTTTTAGGTTGCATAGAGAAACCTCTATAAGCCCTAGATAATTGGGTAAAGATAAATTCAAGGGGACCATTGATCATCTAGGGAATAAAATGAGGGTAGCCCATTGGCAAGCACTCAACCATTACCAACTAGCCTATCCCTTTTGGATACCCTAAAGTGACTTGTAACTTTGATAGAGTGAGCTTCTCAAATCACCTTTTAGCACTCACTAGCAGATACACAAATATGTTCCATGTGATAGAGGAGGTTATCTTATAAATAAAAAATAGGAACATGCTTATTGATATGAAGAGATAATATGTATTTGCAAGAGTAAAATCTTATTCATACAAGGTCGATTGGAAGTTTCATGCCCAAAAGAATAAAGAATGGTGGAGAGTGTTATGACTAGAGGTTGGCTTAAATAATTTGTTGATGCATTATCATTTCCTTTCTTATGGTTGATGATCAAATGAAATTATTATTATTATTATTATTATATATGTTCCACCTTTGATTTCTTTCATTTCTTGGCTTACTTTGAATGAATTCCAAAGGCTTATGATGTGTATGGATGATAATTTACTTATCTAATATGTAGTGCTTTCATTGTTTACATGCTTGGACAATGACATAAATTTCTTTGTCATATGTGGAGCATTTTAAACCACTTCATTAAATATTTCATTATGATAGATAATTGGATACCTATGTTGTTTGAAGGCAATTCCTAATGCATACTCTATTGTATTAGTTATTACCTTAAAAAGCTATTACAAATTAGGTAATAAAAGTCTAATAACTAAATACAATTGGTCCTTTAACTTTTGAAATGCTCTCTATTGTGTATCTTCACAATGGAACTTAGATTCGAAACCTTCTTTGATCACTTGTTGCAAATTCTAAATATTGCATGATAACCCTAATATAAATATTTGATATAAATTGGTAAGACCTAAAAAGTTATGAAGCTAAACCAAAACCATTGGGGTAGACCAATCTCTAATTACTTGAATCTTCTAAAGATTGACATTGTAACGACCCTCCTCGTACGACTAATGAAAGAAAGTATATATATATATATATATATATATATATATATATATATATATATATATATATATATATATATATATATATATATATCCTTTTCTTGTGAAACATGGTACTGTTGATAGTCTTTGTGAGTGCAAGACAGTTGCATGATGACAGTGAAAGGAAGCAAGTCAGTGGAAAAAAGGTAAGAAAGGGAAGTGATGATTTGACTCGTGAGCACATGGAAACTCGCGCTTGCATATCATTTAGGTGCATTGCAAATTGCATCTTTGTGTGAGTTAAATTGGTTTGAATATTGCTTGTTGGCAAGGAATGAGAAATGTTGTTTTTAGGTGGCAATGATGATGGGAGCCACTAGCTTGGAAAGGCATGTGTGTGTTTGCTTGTTTAGGCATATGTGAGTTTAATATTTGGAATGTTCTTTTTTTTAAAGGGGTTTACCATGTATGGAAGCCTATATTATTATAATTTTTTTTTTTTTTAAGATAAAAACCCCTTGCGGAGCCGCCTTGGTCTGAGAGACCACGAACAAGGGGTTCTACACCATCAAAGTCACCTGGGAGTCGCACCCGACCCTGCCCACACCAACATTATCAATTGGATTTTGGATACCCAATTCAGCTTTTTGGTAGGGTGGAGATTTGAACCTGGGACCTCCCTTGGAGGATTGCCCTCTCCTCTCCAACTCACCTACAACACCTGGGTATTATTATTATTATTATTATTTTGCTTAAAATATAAGAAAGTAGTTTATATTATTAATAATCTTGTTTTGTTTAAATTATGTGTGAAATAGCTTATATTATTATTTTTGCTTTGCATATAATATTAGAGAAATAATTGAAAGTTGGCAAAATGCTAGTGGGACGCACTTCCAATGTTTGTTATTAGTTAAGGTAAAATATCGAGAATTGTTGGAGTGCCATGATAGCACGTTATACGCACAAGGTGAAGGAAAAAAGGCTTAGCAATCTAGCACTATGCATGAGAGTAAGGGAAAACAACTTGCCGATTTCCTCGCAGATCATTTTTGGAAGGGAAAACAAAAGAGAAAATGAAAGGAAAAAAGAGGGAGAACAAAGCATTCGGGATGAGACATCGGGAAAAAGGTATTCGGAGAATAGTGAACTATGTGGATTGAGAAGCGTGAGAAAATAGGTTGGTCACTCTGTTTGATTTTGTGTGAAGAATGCGTTCACTATGGTTTTTATGTGTGATAAAAATATTTTAGTTCGCTGGAAAAATACGGCTATGTTGTGTTATTTTGTGATATTGAAAGCAATGCAATGCTGGTAAAATACTGCTATGTTGTGTTATTTTATGATATTGAAAGCAATGTAAAGTCGGTAAAATACTGTTATGTTGTTGTGTTACTTTATGAAAATGAAAGCAATGTAATGCTGGTAAAATGCTATATTGTTTTAAAATAATGTGATGCTGAAAGCGCTACTGTGTTGTTGTGTGATTTTGTATTTGAAAGCAACGGTATGATGGGAAAGTGTTGTCATGTTGTTGTGCATAAATTGGTTTCATTTTTAAAAGTGAAAGAAAATAATTTATGAATTCATACTTCCTTTAGTACCTGGAAACAACTCTAGATGAGAAAGATAGGTTACGTGGAATTTTTACCTGAGAAAAGTAGGTAGTTTGAAAAACAAAAGAAACATGTTGAAATTCCTTGATTAAGTCTCGGGCAAGGAGATTAGTGAAATTTTTGAATATTTTTGTGAAAGAATAGATTGCATGTGTGCATAGTAAATTGCATGATCATATTCTATGAGATGTATCAGATCCCTAGCGACACTTCAAAGTTTCCTCTATGTGGATTTTTGACTGTTTAAAAGTAGCCAATGTTGAGGATAGTTTGTGAGCTAAGGTGTTGTACGAGAGTGCAAGAACTCGCAAATGAGGGATGTTAAACCAATGCTAAGCTATAGAAAAATTACCGAGATCTAAGACAATAAATTTTATAGTAAATTTTGACTGTTTTGGGTCTGGGTAACAAGATAGTTTCTCAGAAGATAAGAAATTGGTGTAATTGGGCAGACCAAACCTTAGATAGATAATAGTTTAAGCTCTTTGAGTAAAAGTAAGGATCTTCTTCATGTTAAAAAGGGTGAAGCCCACTTGTATTTCTATTCAAAATAAAATCTATTGTATATTTGGAAGCGGCGACATGAATTTATGGCAAAGCTAGATGAAGCAAATATATTTTATCTATATTGATAACTTCATTTTATAAAATATTTATATTTTTGAATTCTTCTATGGTTTGCTACGAATGGATATCACAGATATTCATTAATTAAAACAAACTTTAAATTTATCTCAAGGAATCTTGCGTGAACCTTGAGATTCATTAAGATTTGTTAAAGCATAGCAATTGCAGCTAATAAGCTATAAGACATCTAGTGAATGTAGTTTAAACCATATCTTGGTAGGTTGGATTGTGTTGTTGTGAATGAGAACCGGGATATTTCCATTTAAGAAGAAAGCCTGTAATTTAAACTTTTAGAACGCAAGTAGCATTATAGTAGAGGAACTGGTGGGGTGAATTACCAAACTTTTCATTTAGAGGAAATTAATTTATTAAAGACTTATGCATTTATGAGAATAAGAGATTTAAACCAAAAATTGAGCAATTGGTTTTTCAAAATTCACTTTTTGTGGAACAATAAACTGGTAATTCTCTAGGTAGCAAATCTATACCTTAGAATGGTTTTAATTCCATGGTAATAGTGTGATTTGATCTTGGTTAGAAAATTACCTTTATGTCTAATTATTCCTCTTCTTTTAATTGTTTTTTTTTTAAAATATTATCTACTTAAGGTAGATTTGTATGCTTATTTTAGAAAAAATAATGATAGTGAAATAAACACAAAGAGACCCTTAGGAGGCTTTGACCCAAAAATTAAACATGTGAACATCAAAGATGTTGAGGTGCAGGTATGCACACAACAAGCTTCAAGACAGTTGATTGACAAAATCGATCAATAAAAGACTCGATCAAGTCAAACCGAGAAGGTGGTATGGGACACCTTTTTTAGGTTGTACTCGAAGAGCACAGTGACAAAATCCATGCTCATTAAACTTAGTTGGATTAGCCACAGGTTTTGGTATAGTATGAACCACTGTGGGTTACAATGAGTATGTGTAATGAAGTCCAAGGTCATTGAATTGACATGGCATTAACTGACTCTAGAAAAAGGGATTCACCAGTTAGTCATGGAGGCATAAATACACTAACATGTTCCATATCGGCTTAAGAACAAGTCAACTAGTAGTTGAAGGTTTGGTATGAAGAGATAAGGGATAAAAGCATCCACCCTCTAGGTGTTATGGGACCTGGAGGATAACCCTTATTGTGGTTCGGTTCTCATGCTAGAAAATACAGATGATAAATGAAGATAATGATTTCCATTGAATGGCTTATTAACAGTATTTTGCCGATCTCATCCACTTGAGTGACTGGTTGCAGCAGTCTTGAACTCAAAAGTGGTATGTTGTGTCTGTGTTATAATATTTTTATATGTTGTGTATGTGCCTGTGTTAAGTCAGGAAGAAATAATTATTTGTGATATCTGCAATATATCAACAAGGTAATTAGTTAGCATTTGACTTGACTTCAGCAACTTAATGGACTTCAACGAGATAAAGTATGCTCTAAATTTTACTCCTCACTTGATCAACTGCACTTAAATGCTTTTGGTTGTATTTTACTTTGTTGACTATCATAAAGGCATCAACCTACTATAGAATTTTATCAATATTTTATCTACTTTTCTGAGTAGAACACTACTATATTTGCCCTACAATTATACCAAGTTCTAATATTGATTTCCTATTTCTGGGTAAGCTTTGATATTAATGGATATTAAGCTGCTCCATTATTGGGCCAAGCTCTAGAATGAGTCATATTATTTTGCCCTGATACTTGACCAAACATATTAAACTACATTGGCTCCCCCTATCGATGAGGACCAAGCTATGTATCAAGCCATATTAATCGGCCCTTTTATTGGGCCAAAAAATTGTATTGAGTATAATCTTTAACACTAGCCACTATGCTTTACTTCATATTAAGAAATATATATAAAAATATGCTTTACTATCTCTTTTAAGTGTCCCTATGATTATCATGACTAGTTCTATGGGCTCCATAACCCCTTGCCCATATTTGCCTATTCCTTTTTTTCATATCCCATTCTCTAGGATAGATTTGGGCCAATACCTCTGGTATGTCTTTCAAAGTACCCAAGTTCAGCATCACTATGAAAAATACTTGCATCATCATGACCTTCATCATGACCATCATCAACTATTGCATCATCACCATCCATAGTTATACATGCATTTTTAGTAACAACACCATAAAAATATTTAGTATTACCAGGTCCCATACATGTTGAGAAAATATTTTATGGCACAAGTTTTAGTATTTTCTACATACTTTGTCCTACATTGTACTGTTATGTGTCAAAGATTTGTCGTGACCCATATTGATATGCCCTACTTTTCATTTAAATTTTGTCTTATGCCATACTTATTTGCCGAATTGGTTGGAATCACAAATTAATAAACTTAAGACAAAGAACACAAATTCATGTCTATAAACATAGCTCAATTATGGTCTTTCTCCATTGCAATATTATTCACTTTATCAGTTAAGAGACTAACTATTGCTACTAAAGCGGACATTTTCTCTGTTAAAAAAAAATATTTGAGACCATGTGTAAGCCAATAGTACTATTACAAAAAGGCCTAATTGACACCTAAAGGGGTTACAAAAATTGTGTGTTTTTTACGTAAACAATTGCAAAAACAAAAATGTTTATCGTAACTTTACAATGCTTCTTGTATGGACAAAATTTAAAAGCACAAAAATATTTAATTAAGAAAAATTAAATATTTAAAATATTTCCCTTTTTTGCAGAAATAATTATCTCCTTTAAAAATATTGACCTCTTTCAAAAATAATGCAAATTTAATTAAATATCCCCTTAAAAAAATATTTTGGACTTTTTAAACGATAGTCAACTGGTTAGAAATCAGTCAAACATAAAATTCAAGAAGAGGTGTCCAGTGGAAGATGGCACAAGCAACCGAATCCAACCCCAAAATGCACCAGTTGTAAACATCACCAACCAACTCATGCTGGCTATTTACCTTGCTTGTTGAAGGACCTTTTAAATAGCAGAAATGCTTTCCTCCTTGTCGATGTGGGATAAACCAAAACTTTTAATCCCACTCAAATCTTTGAAATTGCCATGTGTCATGTTTACATTTATTAGTTATGGTCAAGAGATGCTTGTCACATGGCAATGCGATATACGCAATGAGAAAACATGTTTGATTGGTTGGGCAATTTTCTAGATCCACCAATGAGGGTTGCTACGGGATTTGTGTGATCCAAAATTTATGTGTCAATCAAGTTCGTCGTTCCTTCATAAAATTTTGTGTCATCATAGGGGGGTTCGTCTATGTCAGGATTACAACCTTGGGCTCTTTATTGCTTTTGACTTTGTGAGGTGGGTTGGTCCTGCTGATCACTTTAAGTCAAGCCAGCAACCTATCGTTTGTAGTAGGTAGGCGGGTCTCATGGTGGAAACTGATGATCTCCTATTTTTGGCTAACATCGATAATTTGTATAGGGCTACAAGTTGTCTCATGCGATGATCGCAACACCTCGATGATGCAGGCTATCCTACACTAGTGTTCGTGACACCAAAATAGCACAAGGGCTGAGCTACAACTCGTGTGACATTACCAGAAAGGTGACTTGTGATGTTGCCTTGGGCAACATGAATTTCACCGAGAGGCGACTCTACTTTGTCACCTTTGTAAGGCGACAATGCAGTCACCTTTACTACATTTTTTTCAATAAATAAAGCAAAGCTTTTGAAATACTTTTTTATTTTTGTATAAATGCACAAAAATTATGAAAAATACATCAAAAGGTTTTTTAATGGCTTGCAAGAAAACTTTTTAAGTAGGGAACAAAAATGAATTGCAAAAGTAACAAATTTTATTATTAGAGGGTAGCAAAGATCAAAATCCAAATGAAAAACACTAAGAAATTTATTTGTAAGGTAGCAAGCAGCAGTAAGATCTAGTCGATACACGACCAACAAATCCTAAAAAGTAGTATCAAGATCTAGTCGACACACGACCAGCAAATCCTAAGTCCATTCCAAGGGAATTGGAATTCAAAAATGCAATCTTCTAACTACAAATAAGAGTTTCAAGAATCAAGATCTTGTTGGTCGAAAGTTACCCAAAGCCAAACAAGCAGCAAAAGGTTAGAAGCAACCCAAAACCTCAGCAATTCCTATGCTCTGATACCACTGATGTGGAATCAAGAGAATTTGAGTTTTGCATTGAGGTGAAGGGCTTAAATAGGCCCATTTTACAACCATTTTCCTTTGGAATGAGCAACAAGTTTTCAATTTTAGAAGATAAGCTTCTTATCCAACTTCTCATTTTAGGGATTTTTTTTATCAATCCAACTTTCAATATCCCTCTAGAAGATATTGGGAAACTAAGTCTAAAATACTAAATCTAACATGAGAAATAATATCTCACGTTTTACAATTTTGCATAAAATTCTTATTATGTCAAAAATAAGACTAAGTCTTAATCTAAAAGACTAATCTTAAGCTAAAGTTTAATAAGCCTAGAAACATAAACCTATGCCTATCAAATGATGTCCTCATCAACATTTGTGCTTGATACTTTATAGGTGGAAGCTCTTGGGGTTGAATCTTGGTCTTCACCCTTTTTGTTGTTGTAGTTAGGGAGGGATCCTTCTTCAAGGACGGTCTCCTCTAGCTTCATTGTAAACAGTGGCAACTATTATGGTTTATGGGTGGGTGTTATGTCACTTGCTTAGTAGAGATCACAAGTTCAACCCTAGATCCCCTCCTCTTGGGTGGCCTAGTGTTAGGGCTTTTTGGATTTCCTCACCTCAAGGGGTGGGGGCTTCTTCCACTATCAAATGTGCAGGTGTGGATGCATGATTAGCCTTGATAGTCTTGGGTATTGAAAACCTTAGGGGCATAGGTTCGAGCCTTGCAAACCCATTTTGTTTCTTGTTGAGTGCATATTGGACTATGTTGTTAGCTAAGATGGCCACTAATGTGGAACCATAGAGGATGGAAAACCAAATTTCTCATATAAATAGAAGATATTGACCACCCAAGTCAAAGCTTGTTAAATTTGAGTGGCTGCAATCAGTGAATCGTGTTGCGCCAAATGGCATATTCAGTTGTATTTCACCATTCTAAGTTTGAGGGTATTAATTTTTTTTCATTTTTTTGAAGGCTAATTAGGAAAATCTTTTGAAGGTCATAACAATTGAATACAAAAGCTTTTTGAGCTTGTTTTCTCAGATCACATGATTTTTTGAGCTCTTCATAGTGGCAGTATTTTTTCAAGGGCTTATTATAGTGGGAGAGATGAATTTGAGTGTGATGGACTCCAAGGAATATGTTGTTTGCTTTAATGGATAAAATCATGTTATATGCTCAACTCAAATGATCCAATAGCTAAGAGCATAATTGAAAAAATCAAAATCAGTAAAAATTGGAAATCGATAAAAAATTGGGGAAAGAAGCGACAAAAAAAAACGAAAAAAATCAAATCAATTAACATTACAATGAATTAACATTATGCAAATCAAAAATTGTAATAAAATCAATAATTGATGGTAAAATTTCATTCAAGGCTCAAGCTTTAAGTACACACGAAAGTGACAAAACACATCTTGTATTGCTTATAATATGAAAAGGTACAAATTACATAATGTGTCAAAATGCCTCAATAGTTGCACTATCTAATGTCTTCCAATTCCTTTGCCATTTGCCCTAGCATAAGACCTAGTCTCTCTTTGTTTATGTATGCTTGTAGTTGTTGGTACTGCTTATTGTGCTAATGCCTCTTGTTGGTCCATAGTTGTTATCTCCTCCACTAGGTTCTCACAGTTTTATAAATATTCCATGGTGAATAGAGGCTCTTCTTATTCCTTTTGCTCCTTTTTTGCATCTGTGATCTATTTAGCTGATGGATCAATGTCACTTGGGTAAATGGACTCAATATTTGTTTTTCAAAAGTTCTTTGGTGAAGATGAAGGTTGTAATGCACAAACACAAGATCATTTAACTTTTCTTGTGTAAATATATTATGCTTCTTAGAGTGTATATGCTCAAACATACTCCAATTACGCTCACAACTTGAAGAGCTACATGGTTGAGATAATATTATAATGACCATGTGCTACAAATTGGGCTTAAAATCACCAAAGTCATCCCACCATAAATCTAGAAACAACAATATATATATAATATATATATATATATATATATATATATATATATATATATATATATATATATATATATATATATATATATATATATTCACATGTAATAGCTTAAAATTTAAAACAAAATAAAAAGACAAATAATAATTTTATGAGGGTTAGCTAGCCTCAATGTCTCAACAACATTCATGCATTACTCAGATGGGAAATGGTGGCCATGGCGTTCCTTATAATCTTGTATGTCTGCACGTATTTTGTCGCACAATTATTTACTAGTTGAGAATACACGGTTAATACAATATTGAAGGCCAACCTTCAACTCATATTCAGAACGAAATATAGCAAAATAAAATATTTTTGGATTTGCGATATCCATCGGTTATCAATGATAGTCCAAATGGCATCATATTTGGTGCGAGCATATCCATAAAATACAATAATTACCTCTTTTTTCTTGTCCATAGCCTCATATACAAATCCCATTGGAAATTGTTCTCTATCAACAAGATGAAGAACCTTCACCAAAGGCTCTGAGACCTAGAAAAAAATAATAATAATAATTTAAAGAAAAATATTTTACAATATAAATAAAATAAAATAAATTAATAAACGTAGTCTTTTACCTTGATGGCCTCGTCCATGGCCATCTATAAGTCCTCAAACAAATAAGTATAGACATTATGCCCCTCAAGTGACATTTCGTATCTTGCAGCTGCTTCAAAATTCCAATCATCACTCACAAACATTTGTTTCAGTGACTCTCCTGCATTATAAATGCTTTGAAATATCACAAAGTTTGTGGTAAAGCATGTAATGCCAGGACGCACTAGCTCTCCCTATTAGTAAATCACCTCATGATGCTAAGGACCCATGTATGGTTGTAAATAAATTTTGTGATGGCCTTAGCCTTCCTTACAACCTCTGCCACTCAAGGTAATTTCTCAATGTCCTCTATTAGAATAATATTCCATCATTTGGGATATTTCCTCATTTCCTACATTAGGTAGTTTTTAGTTACCACATGGTAAAAAGTAATTAATTACTTTTTACCACTAGGTAAATCTTCATTTACTATTCACCTAGGTTAAGTTATCTGTTCGACCGATATTATGGACGGCAAGTAGTAGGCAAATTGATTTAGGTTAATAGGTTAGTGGTTACCGTGAATATTTCCTAAAGCTATCTATAGTCTATAGCATTTGTATTTAAATATTATTCATTGAATACATTGTCTCGGTTGATTATCATTACATCATTGGTATCATTCACTGGGTTCTACCTGGTACCTATGACTCAGTTGTTTTTTTCCTGAGGCATTTGGACAAGATGGGTGTGACATCCCGTTCCATTTGCATGGATCCCGGGGTGGCCCGCAGGAGTTGGTTTAGGCACGGATCTCGAGGTGGATCGTAGGAGTTGGTCTAGGCATGGTTCTCGAAGTGTTGTCTGATTTGGCATGCTTCCCGATGCACTAGTGTTCACTCACCTGGCTAGCATAGGAGTTCAAGGGCCCATAGAGGCTCGAATCCCGAGGAGCAAGATCTATTGATGTCACGATCCACAGCTCGATATCCGAGCTCAAGTGACCCACAGGCGCATAGATCTCGAGGAGTACAATCTGCTGATGTGGCAGCCCATAGATCATGACCTGGAACCTCGAGCTGACCTAGAAATTTGTTGACGTGGCGACCAGTAGATTGTGACCTAGAACCCCGAGCTGACTTGGCACTCTGCTGACGTGACGACCCGCAGATCAGGATTTGTGACAAGATGACCTGGAAATCTGTTGACGTGGTGACTGCGTGACGATCTGACATGAGAATCAAGGCAGTCACCTAAGGTGGCAACTCCTGTTGACGTTGTCGGCATCGATCTCGATGCAAGTGCACATGTGGTAGCTGACGTGGCATTTAGAAATTTGTTCCCTGTTTGTACATGTGGCAATTCTTGATTGGTCCACGTGGCGGGAGGGCATTCGCTGGAGCGCGTGGCAAAAGACTTCATCTCTTTGCTGATTGCCTGTAGGCAATCAAACGATAAAGTGGGTAATATTGCTTTTATTTACCTCAAGATGCCTCGCGGCATCAATGTGGGACAAATTGTCCCAAAGCCTTGTGAAAGGCTTCATATTTTACTTCCCTCACGGTGTATACCGCTTTAAAAGGAAGGCGGGTCTTAATAGAACCCGTCGGGCTAGATAGCCTGACTGATAGTTCTACCCGCGAGTAAAACTCCCGACAGGAGGTCGGGAGTTCGACTCCTGTTGGGGTCAATCCTATATAAAATTTTGCTCCAAGGAACAAAAAAAAAAAAAAACAAAGGTAATATTTTTTATTTTTATTTTTTTTGGAATTTATTTAAAATTTTGTCTTTTTTTTCAATTATTTTTAATAATTTAATTTAATATTTGTTTTTTTTTTCACAAAATCAATTTAAATTTTATATTTTATTGATTTTTAAATTAAACAAAGTTATTTTATTATTAAAATTAAAATTGTTAAGTCAATCTTTTATTTTTTCAAATTTAAATTAAAATAGAAAATTAAAGACCTATTTTTTGCAACACAAACAAATGAGTGCTTTTGTTTTCTCATAAAACGGAATATAAGACATAGAAGAGCACCTTTTTATTGCAAAATTAGGGAACCTTAATTCTTCTCAAACCTTGTTAATTTAGCATACAATAAAGGTTCAAACTTGAATTCTTTTTTGCCAAATTGTAACACAAGGAGACACAATTTTTTTTTGTAAAATTCAAAGGCAAAGTGTGCATTTGTTTTCTCCAAGGGGGGATATAAGACATAAAATTGCACATTCTATTTTTTGCAAAATTGAGAAGAAATTGAAGACCTTGGGTCTACTAAAACCAAGTCATGTGTCGACTGGTTCTGGAAGTCTTTCAAACGCGGGTCGTGTGTCGACTTGTCTTGAAAGGAGTGCTCTAAATTCTACATTTTGTAAACATTAAGGGGGGATAGAATTCATTTTTTTTTATTCTATAGTTTGCAAAATTGTAACAAAAAAGAGGGGATATTTCAGAGTAAGAAAGGTGCATTTTCGATTTTACTCGACACCTTCTCTTAAAAATTGCTTGTACTAGGTGCATTTTCGGTTGCATCCGACACCTAGAGTGATACAAATTTGGGTTGCTCTCATGTTTTGATTATTGCACTAACACTCATGTTTTTGTGTGCAATTAAAAAGTCAAATACAACATTAAAATAAGCATCTCACAAAACCCAAACTTCACTTAAAAACCATGCTAAACTTTGCATAGGTTAAAACAAGTCATTTTTTTACTACTCCCCATCAAAAGGTCAAAAATCCAAATCACCTTGATTCACTCTCATTTTTTAGCTTAATATCCTCAAATTTTTCATCCTTCTTCAAGGGTGTTAAAAGCAAGTGTCATTAAATATCCTAGAGGGCAAAATCAAAAGTTTTACACAAACCTACCCCTGTTTCATTTGCTCTATTTTGTTTGGCTTAAAATTCCTCCAACTTTTCATCCTTTGGTAAGGGTGTTAAGGCAGGTGCCATTAAGTATCTTATAGAGGCAAATTGAAAACAACTTCAATATACTCTTTTGAGGGTATAGTGCCAGATACAACCATATTAGTCCTATCAAATTTGAAACCTAAACCATGGCCATGATACACAAGTATCTCACTAAGAGCCAACTGCTCAAAGGTTCAAATTATTCAGTTTGGAAGACTAATATGAAAGCTATCTTAACTGTAGAGGATTTGTGGTCAATAGTGGATGGAAGTGTCACTAGACCTCAATCACCTAGAGCAGATCAAAGAGACTTTGATAAAAAGGATTAAAAAACTCTCCTTAATGATCTTGCTAGCTATTACTGATGATATCCAACCTCATATAAGTGAAGCTAAAACTGAAAAGGAGGCATGGGGTGCCGTAACTACCATCTTTGAGGGAAAGAATCAATCCATGATTTTTAACCTTCAAACACAGCTTCATACACTTCACATGAAATCTGGAGAAACAGTAGAGCTCTTCCTCTGCAGAGTGGCCGATTTGAAAACAAAACTGCAAGCCCTAGGAGAAACTGTGGAAGACAAATTCATAATCTCAATTATTTTGAGAGCTCTTCCAGACTCCTATAGAATGTTGATTACATCCCTTCAAGTCTCTGGTAGGACAATGACTTTTGTAGATTTGGTGAACATGCTTCAAACTGAAGAAGCTAATCAATTCCAAAGAGATGATGCATCCAACAATGCACTTTTCTCACATTAAAAACAAGGAAAGAAAAAGTGGAATAAAAAATAAGGCTCTTCTTCTAAAAAAAATATATATATCAAGGCCAAGACACTAAGAAGAAGAAGCAGTATTGTAAAATTTGTGACAAAGACACTCATCAAACCAAGAGATGTTGGTTTAAGAACAAGCCTCCCAAAGAGAAAGGTCAAATGAAAAACCAAGGCAATGTTGCAAATGAGATGTCTAATACAGATTCTAATTCTGGTTCAGAGAAAGCACACAGAGTGCTAATTGCTAGAACAGTTTTGTAGAGGGAAAACACATGTGTCCCTTGGGCAAAAGCACCATTTTCTCTCTCTCCTTTTTTTTGGCTTCATAAATAGCATAAGTATTTTAGTTGAAGACCTTGCAAATAAGGGGTTCTTGTACCTCTTTTAGGCTTCATAAATAGCAAATTCTAGGTGTTTGAAGTACTTGTAACAAGAGGAGTGACTTTTTGTGATGTAAAATTGTCTAGGAGGCAATATTTGTAAAATCCTTCACAACACTCTTTAGTTGCACACTTTTTGCAATTGAGGGGGGACATAAATTTCTTTTCTTCACAATTTTTGTAAAAATGGAAGAAGGCTTATAAGGGTGCATTTTCGGCTTCGACCGACACCTTAGCTACACTTCCTTCAGAAATTACTTACACTATGTTTTGCAATGAGAAGGGGGAACTTATAAGGGTGCATTTTCGGTAGAGACCGACACCTTAGCTACCTTATCTTTTGCAAATTCGTATTGTAAATGAATGAACCTTGTATGAAGTGATCTATTCTACTACACCTAGCGATTGCAACGGCTGGTTACCCATGCAATTCGATTGGATGATGTGATTACCATAAGGACATTTGTTGGCGTGAAGACAAAGTGAGGAATGACCCACTTTTTGCTTAGGAGTAGCCAGAGTACTGTGACAGAGCAAATAACCAGCAGATCAACATCTTCTTCATTGTATTGGGGCAGTTATATTCTTTACCCAAATATTGTTGTATAGGAGGATATGTATGTATTACTCAAATAATGTAATAAGGGGGGATGTTAGAATAATATTCCATCATTTGGGATATTTTCCCATTTCCTACATTAGGTAGTTTTTAGTTACCACATGGTAAAAAGTAATTAATTACTTTTTACCACTAGGTAAATCTTCATTTACTATTCACCTAGGTTAAGTTATCTGTTCGACCGATATTATGGACGACAAGTAGTAGGCAAATTGATTTAGGTTAATAGGTTAGTGGTTACCGTGAATATTTCCTAAAGCTATCTATAGTCTATAGCATTTGTATTTAAATATTATTCATTGAATACATTGTCTCGGTTGATTATCATTACATCATCCTCTAGGAGCTAATCGAGAAAATGGGCTGCACATGGGGTTCAAAAAATAGTGGAGAATATCTCCTCCAAAATTATCTCCCCTACCTTATATGTTATTGCATTGTCTGTGATGATTTTGAAAACATTCTCCTCCCCAACCTCCAACACAACCTTCTCCAACAACCTTGCAAACATTTTGGTACTTTTTAACATGTGTTGATGCATCTACTTTTTAACATGTGTTGATGCATCTACTTTTTAACATGTGTTGATGCAACCAAAAAATTAATCAGGTTTCTTCTCCTCCCATCCGTCTAGCCATAAAACATTATAGTGCAACCCTTTTTCCTCCACACCATACGTTGGTTTTCAAGCACAACCTAAAGTATTAAAAAACAATTTAGTCATGCACATTGTATATTGATATTATCATATTAATTATATATATATATATATATATATATATATATATATATATATATATATATATAATTATTCATACCACATATATATATAGTCAATCACAATGCCACAACCTAAATATTATCCATATATTATCGAAGGAGAGGGCCCCTAAGGTCATCATAAATTGATGCCTTAAATACTGCACCACAACTTGCACTAGCATCTATCATGCATAACCAATATGGAGACCTTACCACATTGAAGTGAATTTTAGAATAATACCAAAAAGATACAATGGTTATCCTTATTGCATTGTACTTCTCTTGGTTCCACGTGATCATAACCACAAGCGTGGATTATACCCCTAGCACAAAATGGTCTACAAAATAGGACTCTCCCTACCCATTAGCTACTGGCTAAAGCTACTGCCGGTATGAGGAATTCGGGAGGGGGATAAGATGGCATCACTATGAGTTCTTTTGAAACTAGTTTTTTCCTCTGTCGCAACAATCATGGCCTCTACTTTATTTTTAATTTCTTTTGGAACCTTATGGCATATCTTGACATTATTGGTAGATATTTATTCCAAATGAAATTTGAGGCGATAAACACCTCCAATAAGATCTTTTTAACAGAAATTGCATCTAATATCTAATGGTTTTTTTTCTTTTCTTAAAGTTATTGTAACTTTTTTGTTACTTACTTGTTTCATTTAATAATTGCACCATTCACTAGGACATCTGCTCCTAGTAGTCACCCGATCCAAGGGTGATTGGTTCCTTATGCATCTTCATAATTTTGTATTTCAATGATACCAAAAGGTAAATTTTTGATAGCATAGAAACACCCCAAAACTTGAGGTAACTTACTTGATCTTGATTTCCAACACTTGCATCCATCACATTCACCACTTTTTCACCTTTCACATTCAGTCAATTGGCTCCTGGGTTTCATTCTCCACCCATTCACCACTTGAGGGGGTAATCCAACATCAAAATTTTCCAAAAATCATTCTCCTTGCATATTGAGTAAAGATTCCATTGCTCCATTCTAAGTTTTTCTTATTTTTTCACTGCATCGCACTTCACACAACGTGGTACAAAAAGGGGTATCTATAGATACCAAATTATAGACATTTATTATGTATATACTTATATATTTATATAAATAAATCCAAGCCATCCATAAAAGTTACATTTTATTGTGTCACATGGTAATCCTTGCCACTCTTTAATGTGATCCTTATTGCCGCAATCTCAACCATCCACAAATATTTAATCTTGATCTCTCGTTGCTATCATCGAAATCCCAACATTAAATAGAGCAATTATAAAATGTTATCCATTTTGGAAATACAGGACAAATATGAAAAATAAGAGAAGAGAATCATAACATAATCACATGATATGAAGACAAAGTGAGAGTGTATGCACGATAACACTTAAAACCCTTGCATGCATACCTATCCACAAGAGACACCAATCCCCTCAACTGGTTTGTGGATCTCTATCCACAGGAGAACTCCTTCTCCTCTGCTATGGTTGGTGATCCTCTAGAAGACTACTGCCTCCACTGCACTGGCTTGTGGATCTCTCTCCATAGAAGACCTCTGTCCTCACTTAGAAGACCTCTGTCCTCACTGCCCTGGCTAATGGATCTCTATCCACTAGAGACTACTATCCTCTGCTCTCTCACCTCCAAATCTTACTCTCAGGTCTGCTCAATATTTGTCTCAAATCTGCACTAAACATTTTCCTTTGGTCTAGCACAAATCTGCTCAATCTCTATCTCAAATCTGCACTAAACACTGTCCTTCGGTCTAGCACAAATCTGCTCAATCTCTATCTCAAATCTACACTAAACACTATCCTTCGATCTAGCACAAATCTTCTCAATATCTATCTCAAATCTGCACTAAACATTGTCCTTCGATCTAGGCATAAATCTATCCTCAATTTCTATCCTCAAATTTTACCTCAAGCCTTAACACAAAGCTTGATTCAATCACAAATCAACTCTGCTAGATCTTATCCCAAGCCTTAACTCAAATCTTGAACAAATCAATCAATCAACTCTACTCTCAAGTCTTCACAAAGACTTACCTCAAATCTATCCACAAGTCCTCTCAAGAACTTGCTCAATCTGCTCTCAAGTCTTCACTAAGACTTATCTCAAATCTATCAACAAGTCCTCTCAAGAACTTTCTCAATCTGCTCTCAAGTCTTCACTAAGACTTACCTCAAATCTGCTCAACAAGTCCTCACTAGAACTTGTCCAATATGCTCAACAAGTCTTCACCAAGACTTACCTCAAATATCAAATCTACTTGTAAGCTTCCACAAAAGCTCACACAAATCTATCCTTAAGCTTTCACAAAAGCTTACTCAATTATGTCCTTAAGTCCCCTCTAGGACTTAATCAAATCTGCTCACAAGATTTCACAAACTTCTTAATTTTCCTTAATCCCCTCTAACTTACTCAAATTTTTCCACTAGCTTTCACAAAAGCTTTATTCAAATCAATTGCAAAACTTGCATACAAAAACTCAACTTAATCTCTTTTAGAAAACCTCTTCAATCACACAAACAAGTTTCACTCAGAATCTTGTTTAACTTAGAAACATATAGAGAATGGTAAGAGACTCAATATGTTTCACACTCACAATACTCTCAATCACTTTCAAACTCTCTTTCAAATCAATTTAGAATAAAGAATAATTTGTTTCACAAATCTTGAACTATCACTCCAATGCTTTCAATCAATAATGCTCAACCAACTTCACTCAACCATTCACTCAATGAAACACAACTTGCTTACAAACCCTAACCAAGTGTTTCACTATACTTCCAACAACTCACACTATGAATCTCAACCCTTGACTCAAGATGATTCTAAATTCACATAACAATGATACTCATGATCTTTTCACAAACCCTAGTTCAAGATAGTTCTCAACTTCACATAACAATGATACTCATGATCTTTCACAAACCCTAATCATGCACATGAAAGCTTACTCAAATATTTCCAACAATGCTCTATTCAAACTCTCAATTTCACATAACAATGATACTCATGATCTTTCAACAAACCCTAACTCACATAACAATGATACTCATGATCTTTCACAAACCCTAATCATGCACATGAAGGCTCACTCAAACATTTCCAACAATGCTTATCAAACAATCCTTTTCACTCCAACTTTGCATTTCACAACACTCAATCCAACAATATTTCACTCATAAGGAAGATGTGCCCATACCTTTTGTTTTGATGGAGATATGTCTTCAAAACCTATCTTAATCACAATCAAAACCTCTTTGCCAATTTCAAGGTTAGGTAACAACAATCTATCTCAAAATCTCCACTCAAAATTCTCCTCAATATTTATTTCACCATACAAAAATAACAAGTCTCAAGTACACCTTATAATCTCCAAAATTTTCAAAATATAACTAGCAAAGGTTCAATTAACTCACTTTCACAATAATTCACTTCAGAATTTTAATGCATAAAATAATCAAAATAACTCCCTTATATCTCCCTACTCAAAAATGCATTATCAAATAATCAACACACCTTTCCAGAAATAATTCAATTCACTTTTAAACCAAAATTAAATCCTCCTCAATCTTCAACTAAGACAAAAATAAAATATATCTTAATCACCTTATAACTCCCAACTTAAAAATTGCATTTCAAAATAATTAACATCTCTTATCCATAAATAATGCAATTCACTTTTAAACCACAATTAAATCCTTCACAAACTTTAACTAAAATAAAATTTTCTTTAATCACCTTATATCTCCCAAGGTGCTCACAATACAACCTTAGACCACATGCACATTTACTAAAATTAAAGTACCTTTGCACACTCCACGGTGGGATTCGATCCCAGGTCAAATGTTTGCTTGTGCCCTAGCCATGGCCACACTACCGCGTGAGCTAGGCACTCACGTGGGAGGTAAAAGTGCTTTGAGCGCTTTGTTTCTTCCACTAGTGCCAAAGCCAAAAAAAAGGCTTTGTCCCTTCGCAACCATTGAGACTCGAACGCGGAACCTCCACGTACCTTGCACCTTACACACCAACAACTTGCCACTAGCCCAACCGATTGGTTGGTGACAAGGCTTTATGCCTTGGTCAATTTGTCCTTCACATTTTTTGGCTGCAATAAAAAATAATATCCTCTTGTCTTATTTGCTCATGAACTTTTGCATTCCACTTTCAATAATCACATGTGCATTAATATTCAGAGACTTGCATTTGTGAGGCAAGTCTTATGGTATTTATACCATATGCCACTTTCCTTCAAACGTCGATGGGGGAAGAAAAATTAAATCGAATTTGTGCCCAACCCTACTTTGGGTTTTAAATAATATTATTTTATAAATTAATTTATAATATAAATATTATAAATAATTTATAAATTACCTTAGGCTTTTAATTTTAACCTTTAATATTATAATAATAAATATTATAATATTATTTCCTTTGAGCCTAGGTATTTTTTTCTTTCACCCTTAGACCTTTTAGACCTCCTTTAATATTATAATAATAAATATTATAATATTATTTCCTTTAGGCCTTTTTCCTTCAGGGTATTTAACCATCCTTTTGACCAATCATGTGAAGCTCTTAAACCAAATCTCTTGGGCTTAAAATATAAATATTTTAACCCTTCTTTTGCCAAGTCCTGCACTGATCACTAACATTGACTCTTGACATCAATGACAACACAACTAACTCAAAATTTCCAACAATCTCCCCCTTTGTCATTGATGGCAACCCTTTTTATGTAACCATTCCTTTTTCCTTTTTTCAAAATTGCTCCCCTTGAGAAACTGCTCCCCCTGACTGAATGCTCTCCCCCTAACTCAAATCTCTCCCCCTTTGTCATCAATGGCAAAGGGCCACCTATGGGGCTTGGGGCTAAAGATAAGACTCTTAGCTCAGCCCCTCCCCCACCTCCTCTCTTGAGGTGGTTAATTTTGGGGTGGGAGTATCTCTACTCCCAACATACACTGATCTTTACCTTTGTCCACCTTCTTCCTCAATTGATCCTTCTGATTCCTCTGAATATTCTTGTTCCTGCTTGTCTCTGGAATTTTTTCTCTACACCACTTAGCCATATGCCCAACATTATTGCACTTATAACACTTAATGTTGTGATTCCTTGAAGGTGCAAATATCTTGTAGTTCCTCCTGGTGAAGCCATATCCATTCCTATCATGAACCCTGCAATTTACTGCCTTATGACCAAACTGATTACAAGAGTAGCAATACCCTTGAAAGAGATATCCATTTATAAAATTTCTATTGGTGAAACCATATCCCTGTATTTCATGTGTCCTGCACTATGTAGCCTTATGTCCAAACCTGTGACATGAGAAGCAACGTCCATTGAAGAAGCCTTGCCTTGACCCCATTGGTCTCTTAGTCTCTTCTTCCCTATGATGTTTCTTGTTCCATCTATTCCTCATTTGTGCATTGTTCCTTTCCTTGTTGAACTTTCTATTTTCCAACTTATCCTTAGAAGTCTCACTCTCTCTTACACTCTCTTCTTCTGAAGCTTCTTCTTCTTTGGAGCTTGAGATTGACTCCTCTCCTTGTTCTCTTTATTCCTATTCAAAACCAAGTCCTATCTTGTTTGATGAAGATCTTTGTACCTTGATAATCTTATCCAAGTTCTTTGAGCTTCTCCCAAACCTGTGTAGCTTATCTTTAGACTCTTTTACTTCCTTCCTTAGTGAAGCTACCTCATGCTCTAACCTTTCACATTCCAAGACCTTTGCCTCTAACCTCTCTTTAAATCTCCTTGTCTTAGCTATTGAGTTGGTTAGATCTTCTATAAGCTTTCCTTTCTCTTCATCACATTCTTGAAATTGAAGCTTGAGTTTTGAGTTCTGCTTTCTTACCTTTCTTAATGCATTAAGAGCAGAAATAAGCTCACCCTCAAGATCAACTTCTCCTTCACTTTCTGATTTATTTCCACTATAAGTACTTTCTTCTTCTTCTATTGCCATAAGAAGACTTTCTTCTTCTAGGTCTTCAAGAGCATCTTCATATTCATCTTCACTAAAACTGAACCCATTCCTTGTACAACTATCTTCAAGATGACCAAAGTTTCCACACCTAAAACACTTGAGAATTATTGGTGCCCTTTTTACCTTTTTCTTATCATCTTCTTTTTCTACTGTCAGAAATAGAATTTCTTCTTCTTCATTATCTGAGGACCTGTCATCACTATCACTTGAACTCTTGCCTACTTTATCTGCATAAAAACTTTTCTTATGCCTTTGGAAAAACTTCTTTTCATGCTTGTTTTGTCCATACCTATTTTTATTTTGGTACCTAAATTTTCCTGCTTCCCTGTTCTTATGATCCTATTTCTCATCACCACTGCTATTTCCAGCTTCTGGACAATCAGATGCATAGTGACCATATTTACCACATTTGAAACACTTAACTGATTTCGTACCTTTGTGCTTTCTTGTGTCCTTGTTCCTTCTACCATAGTTTGCTTCTTCATCATTGGATGACTCATTACTTGAATCCGACTTCTTACCCTTTGTCTTCTTTGTAACTTTGAAGGCTGCTTCTTTCTGGGGAATAAACTCCTCTTTTATTCTCATCTCAAAATCTATGAGAATTCCATGTAACTCATCCCTTGTCAAAAATTCAATATCTTTTGACTCTTCTATGGCTGAAATCTTTTCACTATACCTCTTAGGGAGTGACCTTAAAATCTTGTGACAAACATCTGTTTCTTCAACTTTAAACCCAAGTCCTTGCATGGAGTTAACAACCTCATCCACACGAAGTAAGTATGAAGCAATGTCTTCCTCATCCTTCATTTTTAGGTCTTCAAATATTTTCTTGTGATTTAGCAATTTTGTCATCTTGACCTTTTTGTCTCCCTCATATATACCTTTTAGCTTATCCCAAATCTCTTTTGTTGATGTGCAATGCATAACTTTTACAAACTCTATTTCACGTAAACCATTTAAAATTCCATTCATTGCCTTTGAATTATTCAGTTGTAGGAGCTTACCATATTTATCTGTAGGTGGAGTAGTTGGCGGTATGTACCCATCCTCAACTACTTGCCATATATCATTTCCTAGTGCCATTAGGAAAATATTCATTCTCACACTCCAAAATGCATAATTGTTCCCATCAAACAATGGTGCCTTATTCCCTGAAGATCCACTCTGAGAATCCATTTGTGTTCTTGTAATATTTTCCTTCAAGTTATTAAACTCTTTCGAAGGAACCCGCTTTGATACCAATTGAAGAACACAAGCTTATACTAAGAGGGGGGTGAACAGTATAAGACCACTTTTTACTTTTCTTTCCCAAACAATATTATGCAATATAATCAATGGCAATATCAATAATAGTAATCAAAGCAATGCACAAATCACCACACACAATAGAGACACCAATTTAACGTGGTTCACCCAATGTGGGCTACTCCATGGAGAAAATATTTCACTAAAATTTTCTCAACAAATCTCTTGGGAATCCTTCCCTATTACAATGTTTATGGACCTCTATCCAAAGGAGACACCAATCCCCTAATCAATTTCGTGGATACCTATCCATAGGAGACACCAATCCCCTCAACTAGTTTGTGGATCTCTATCCACAGGAGAACTCCTTCTCCTCTACTCTGGTTGGTGATCCTCTAGAAGACTACTGCCTCCACTACACTAGCTTGTGGATCTCTCTCCATAGAAGACTCTATCCTCACTTAGAAGACCTTTATCCTCACTACCCTAGCTAATGGATCTCTATCCACTAGAGACTACTATCCTCTACTCTATCACCTCCAAATCTTACTCTCAGCTCTACTCAATATCTATCTCAAATATACACTAAACACTATCCTTTGATCTAGCACAAATATGCTCAATATCTATCTCAAATATACACTAAACACTATCCTTAGATCTAGCACAAATATGCTCAATATCTATCTCAAATATACACTAAACACTATCCTTTAATCTAGCACAAATATGCTCAATATCTATCTCAAATATACACTAAACATTATCCTTCGATCTAGCACAAATATACTCAATATCTATCTCAAATATATCCTCAAGCCTTAACACAAAGCTTGACTCAATCACAAATCAACTCTACTAGATCTACTCCAAGCCTTAACTCAAATCTTGAACAAATCAATCAATCAACTCTACTCTCAAGTCTTCAAAGACTCTCAAATCTATCCACAAGTCTCTCTCAACTAATCTTCTCAACTTACCTCATTTAATTAAACTTCATCTACTCTCAAGTCTTCACTAAGACTTACCTCAAATCTTCTCAACAAGTCCTCACTAGAACTTGTCCAATATGCTCAACAAGTCTTCACCAAGACTTACCTCAAATCTTCTCAACAAGTCCTCACTAGAACTTATCCAATCTACTTGTAAGCTTCCACAAAAGCTCACACAAATCTATCCTTAAGCTTTCACAAAACTTCCTAATTTCCTTAAGTCCCTCAAGACTTACTCAATCTCCTTACTTTATCCTTAAGTCCCCTCTAGGACTTACTCAAATCTTCTCACAAGCTTTCACAAAAGCTTTATTCAAATCAATTGCAAAACTTGCATACAAAACTCAACTTAATCTCTTTTAGAAAACCTCTTCAATCACACAAACAAGTTTCACTCAGAATCTTGTTTAACCATAGAAACATATAGAGAATGGTAAGAGACTCAATATGTTTCACACTCACAATACACTCAATCACTTTCAAACTCTCTTTCAAATCAATTTAGAATAAAGAATAATTTGTTTCACAAAACTTGAACTATCACTCCAATACTTTCAATCAATAATGCTCAATCAACTTCACTCAACCATTCACTCAATGAAACACAACTTGCTTACAAACCCTAACCAAGTGTTTCACAATACTTCCAACAACTCACACTATGGAACTCAAACCTTTGACTCAAGATGATTCTAAATTCACATAACAATGATACTCATGATCTTTTCACAAACCCTAGTTCAAGATAGTTCTCAACTTCACATAACAATGATACTCATGATCTTTCACAAACCCTAATCATCATAAAAGCTTACTCAAATATTTCCAATTTATCAATCTCACATAACAATGATACTCATGATCTTTCACAAACCCTAATTCAAATATTTCTTATCAATCTCACATAACAATGATACTCATGATCTTTCACAAACCCTAATCATGCACATGAAGGCTCACTCAAACATTTCCAACAATGCTTATCAAACAATCCTTTTCACTCCAACTTTACTCAATCCAACAATATTTCACTCATAAGGAAGATGTGCCCATACCTTTTGTTTTGATGGAGATATATCTTCAAAACCTGTCTTAATCACAATCAAAACCTCTTTGCCAATTCCAAGGTTAGGTAGCAACAATCTATCTCAAAATATCCACTCAAAATTCTCCTCAATATTTATTTCACCATACAAAAATAACAAGTCTCAAGTACACCTTATAATCTCCAAAATTTTCAAAATATAACTAGCAAAGGTTCAATTAACTCACTTTCACAATAATTCACTTCAAAATTTTAATGCATAAAATAATCAAAATAACTCCCTTATATCTCCCTACTCAAAAATGCATTATCAAATAATCAACACACCTTTCCAAAAATAATTCAATTCACTTTTAAGCCAAAATTAAATCCTCCTCAATCTTCAACTAAGACAAAAATAAAATATATCTTAATCACCTTATAACTCCCAACTTAAAAATTGCATTTCAAAATAATTAACACCTCTTATCCAGAAATAATGCAATTCACTTTTAAACAACAATTAAATCCTTCACAAACTTTAACTAAAATAAAATTTCTTTAATCACCTTATATCTCCCAAGGTGCTCACAATACAACCTTAGACCACATGCACATTTACTAAAAATTAAAGTACCTTTGCACACTCCTCGGTGGGATTCGATCCCAGGTCAAGCTGTCGCCTGCACCCTAGCCATGGCCACACTATCGCATGAGCTAGGTGCTCACGTGGGAGGTAAAAGTGCTTTGAGCGCTTTGTTTCTTCGAAAAACACCAAAGCCAAAACAAAAGGCTTTGTCCCTTTGCAATCGTCGATACTCGAACACGAAACCTCCACATACCCTACACCTTACACACCAACAACTTGCCACTAGCCCAACCGATTGGTTGGTGACAAGGCTTTATGCCTTGGTCAATTTGACCTTCACGTTTTTTAGCTGCAATAAAAAATAATATCCTCTTGTCTTATGTGCTCACAAACTTTTGCATTCCACTTTCAATAATCGCATGTGCATTAATATTCGAAGACTTGCATTTGTGAGGCAAACCTTATGGTATTTATACCATATGCCACTTTCCTTCGAACGTCGATGGGGGAAGAAAAAATTAAATTGAATTTGTGCCCAACCCTACTTTGGGTTTTAAATAATATTATTTTATAAATTAATTTATAATATAAATATTATAAATAATTTATAAATTACCTTAGGCTTTAATTTTAACCTTTAATATTATAATAATAAATATTATAATATTATTTCCTTTGAGCCTAGGTATTTTTCTCTTTCACCCTTAGACCTTTTATGACCTCCTTTAATATTATAATAATAAATATTATAATATTATTTCCTTTAGGCCTTTCCTTTAGGGTATTTAACCATCCTTTTGACCAATCATGTGAAGCTCTTAAACCAAATCTCTTGGGCTTAAAATATAAATATTTTAACCCTTCTTTTACCAAGTCCTGCACTGATCACTGACACTGACTCTTGACATCAATGACAACACAACTAACTCAAAATTTCCAACAATCTCCCCCTTTGTCATTGATGGCAACCCTTTTTCTGTAACCATTCCTTTTTCCTTTTTTCAAAAATTACTCCCCTTGAGAAACTGCTCCCCCTGACTGAATGCTCTCCCCCTAACTCAAATCTCTCCCCCTTTGTCATCAATGGCAAAGGGCCACCTATGGGGCTTGGGGCTAAATATAAGACTCTTAGCTCAGCCCCTCCCCCACCTCCTCTCATTGAGGTGGTTAATTTTGGGGTGGGAGTATCTCTACTCCCAACATACATTGCTCTTTACCTTTGTCCACCTTCTTCCTCAATTGATCCTTTTGATTCCTCTAAATATTCATGTTCCTGCTTGTCTCTAGAAATTTTGCTCTACACCACTTAGCCATATGCCCAACATTATTGCACTTATAACACTTAATGTTGTGATTCCTTGAAGGTGCAAATATCTTGTAGTTCCTCCTGGTGAAGCCATATCCATTCCTATCATGAACCCTACAATTTATTGCCTTATGACCAAACTGATTACAAGAGTAGAAATACCCTTGAAAGAGATGCCCATTTCTAAAATTTCTATTGGTGAAACCATATCCCTGTCTTTCATGTGTCCTGCACTATGTAGCCTTGTGACCAAACCTATGACATGAGAAGCAACGTCCATTGAAGAAACCTTGCCTTGACCCCATTGGTCTCTTAGTCTCTTCTTCCCTGTGATGTTTCTTGTTCCATATGTTCCTTATTTATGCATTGTTCCTTTCCTTGTTGAACTTTCTATTTTCCAACTTATCCTTAGAAGTCTCACTTTCTCTTACACTCTCTTCTTATGAAGCTTATTCTTCTTTGGAGCTTGAGATTGACTCCTCTCCTTGTCCTCTATATTCTTATTCAAAACCAAGTCCTATCTTGTTTGATGAAGATCTTTGTACCTTGATAATCTTATCCAAGTTCTTTGAGCTTCTCCCAAACCTATGTAGCTTATCTCTAGACTCTTTTACTTCCTTCCTTAATGAAGCTACCTCATGCTCTAATCTTTCACATTCTAAAACCTTTACCTCTAACCTCTCTTTAAATCTCCTTGTCTTAGCTATTGAGTTGGTTAGATCTTCTATAAGCTTTCCTTTCTCTTCATCACATTCTTGAAATTGAAGCTTGAGTTTTGAGTTCTGCTTTCTTACCTTTCTTAATTCCTTAAGAGAAGAAATAAGCTCACCCTCAAGATCAACTTCTCCTTCCTCTAAATTTTTTATTCTTCCTCTATTCTTTTTTTTCAAGACCATCTTTATTCCTTTCTGATTTATTTCCACTAGAAGCACTTCCTTCTTCTTCTATTGCCATAAGAATACTTTCTTCTTCTAGACCTTCAAGAGCATCTTCATATTCATCTTCACTAAAACTGAACCCATTCCTTGTACAACTATCTTCAAGATGACCAAAGTTTCCACACCTAAAACACTTGAGAATTATTGGTGCCCTTTTTCCTTTTTCTATCATCTTCTTTTTCTACTGTCAGAAATAGAATTTCTTCTTCTTCATTATCTGAGGACCTATCATCACTATCACTTGAACTCTTGCTTGCTTTATCTGCATAAAAACTTTTCTTATGCCTTTGGAAAAACTTCTTTTCATGCTTGTTTTGTCCATACCTATTTTTCTTTTGGTACCTGAATTTTCCTGCTTCCCTGTTCTTATGATCATGTTTCTCATCACCATTGCTATTTCCAGCTTTTGGACAATCAGATGCATAGTGACCATATTTACCATATTTGAAACACTTAACTAATTTTGTACCTTTGTGCTTTCTTGTGTCCTTGTTCCTTCTGCCATAGTTTGCTTCTTCATCACTGGATGACTCATTACTTGAATCCGACTTCTTACCCTTTGTCTTCCTTGTAACTTTGAAGGTTGCTTCTTTCTGGGGAATAAACTCCTCTTTTATTCTCATCTCAAAAGCTGTGAGAGTTCCATGTAACTCATCCCTTGTCAAAGATTCAATATCTTTTGACTCTTCTATGGCTGAAATATTTTCACTATACCTCTTAGGGAGTGATCTTAAAATCTTTTGACAAACATCTAATTCTTCAACTTTAAACCCAAGTCCTTGCATGGAGTTAACAACCTCATCCACACGAAGTAAGTATGTAGCAATGTCTTCCTCATCCTTCATATTTAGGTCTTCAAATATTTTCTTGTGATTTTGCAATTTTGCCATCTTGACCTTTTTGTCTCCCTCATATATATTTTTCAGCTTATCCCAAATCTCTTTTGTTGATGTGCAATGCATAACTTTTACAAACTCTATTTCATGCAAACCATTTAAGATTCCATTCATTGCCTTTGAATTATTTAGTTGTAGGAGCTTACCATATTTATCTGTAGGTGGAGTAGTTGGCGGTATGTACCCATCCTCAACTGCTTGCCATATATCATTTCCTAGTGCCATTAGGAAAATCTTCATTCTCACACTCCAAAATGCATAATTGTTCCCATCGAACAATGGTGCCTTATTCCCTAAAGATCCACTCTGAGAATCCATTTGTGTTCCTGTAAGCTTTTCCTTCAAGCTATTAAACTCTTCCGAAGGAACCCACTCTGATACCAATTGAAGAACACAAGCTTATACTGAGAGGGGGGTGAATAGTATAAGACCACTTTTTACTTTTCTTTCCCAAACAATATTATCCAATATAATCAATGGCAATATCAACAATAGTAATCAAAGTAATGCACAAATCATCACACACAATAGAGACACCAATTTAACGTGGTTCACCCAATGTGGGCTACTCCATGGAGAAAATATTTCACTAAAATTTTCTCAACAAATCTCTTGGGAATCCTTCCCTATTACAATGTTTATGGACCTCTATCCAAAGGAGACACCAATCCCCTAATCAAGTTCATGGATCCCTATCCATAGGAGACACTAATCCCCTCTACTAGTTTGTGGATCTCTATCCACAGGAGAACTCCTTCTCCTCTGCTTTGGTTGGTGATCCTCTAGAAGACTACTGCCTCCACTGCACTGGCTTGTGGATCTCTCTCCACAGAAGACCTCTATCCTCACTTAGAAGACTTTTGTCCTCACTTCCCTGGCTAATGGATCTCTATCCACTAGAGACTACTATCCTCTGCTCTATCACCTCCAAAGCTTGCTCTCAGCTCTGCTCAATCTCTATCTCAAATATACACTAAACACTATCCTTCGGTCTAGCACAAATCTACTCAATCTCTATCTCAAATATGCACTAAACACTGTCCTTCGGTCTAGCACAAATCTGCTCAATATCTATCTCAAATATGCACTAAACACTATCCTTCAGTCTAGCACAAATATGCTCAATCTCTGTCTCAAATATGCACTAAACATTGTCCTTCGATCTAGCACAAATATTCTCAATATCTATCTCAAATTTGTCCTCAAGCCTTAACACAAAGCTTGACTCAATCACAAATCAACTCTGCTAGATCTGCTCCAAGCCTTAACTCAAAGCTTGAACAAATCAATCAATCAACTCTACTCTCAAGTCTTCTCAAAGACTTACCTCAAATCTGTCCACAAGTCCACTCAAGAACTTGCTCAATCTGCTCTCAAGTCTTCACTAAGACTTGCCTCAAATATATCCAACAAGTCCTCTCAAGAACTTGCTCAATATGCTCTCAAGTCTTCACTAAGACTTGCCTCAAATCTGCTCAACAAGTCCTCTCTAGAACTTGTCCAATTTGCTCAACAAGTCTTCACCAAGACTTACCTCAAATCTGCTCACAAGTCCTCTCAAGAACTTGCTCAATCTATTCTCAAGTCTTCTCTAAGACTTACCTCAAATCTGCTCAACAAGTCCTCACTAGAACTTATCCAATCTACTTGTAGGCTTCCACAAAATCTTATACAAATCTATTCTTAAGCTTTCACAAAATCTTCCTTAATTTTGTCCTTAAGTCCCTTCTAGAACTTACTCAAATCTGCTCACAAGCTTTCACAAATACTTGCTTAATTTTAAGGAGGAACACGACCTGCATTTGCGATAAGTTTTTGAGAAATACCAAGAGTTTGGGGTCTCCATCAACCCCAAGAAGTCAATATTTGTAGTAAATAAAGGAAAGTTACTTGGGCACCTTATCTCTAAAAAGGGGTTAATTGTTGATCTTGCCTTAGCTGAAGCCCTTCCCCGCCTTCCACTACTAGCAAATAAAAAAGCCCTATAGTCCTTTTTTGGACAAATAAACTTTGTCAAGAAGTTCATCGCCGACTTTACCCAAGTAGTAAAGTCGATGATCGAGCTCCTAAAGAAGGACACTAAATTCAAGTGGACCAACGAAAGAAGGCAGGATTTCCAATAAATTAAGGAGCGGATCACTCAAGCTCCAGTCCTCGTCAATCTCGACTATTCAAAATATTTTATCTTATACATCGTCGGAGAGCCAGAAAGCTATGCAGTTGTTCTGACATAGAAGGAGGAATATGGAGATGAGCGCTCAATAGTGTTCCTCAACCAAATCATCTAGTTGCACGATGCAAATTTCAATTTTATCGAACGACAAGTGCATATGATATTTCATCTCTCAAAGTAAGACGATAGTGTACGTGATACACCCTGACGTCCGAAATTTCATCATCCAAGGGGAGCTTGGCAATAGGAGAGTTGGATGGATCACTAAGATCCAAGAATTCAACATCGAAGTGCGCCCCACCAAGTTGGTCTAAGGCAGAGCGCTCTGTCAAGAATTGGCTAAAAATATCATAGCTAAAACTACAAACCCCAACTCGGATAACCTTGCACCTAAAAGCAACCTCGCCAACCTATCGGTTGATAGTCCAGATTGGACAAATGACCTGGTCAAATACTTCGACACGGGCAGATGTCCTTCTCACTTCAACGCTTCACAAAGAAGGAGATTTTGCTTGCAGGCTGGTAGGTATGTCCCAACGCCTAATGGACTGTCTATCAGAACATCAACGAAGTTCTCCTGAGATGTATCAAAGAGTCGCAAAAGGCAAAAATCTTGGAGGAATTTCACTCCAGGTTTTTTAGGTCATTTCACGAGCAGACCGATGGCGCTAAAAATTATCAAAGCGGGCTACTATTGGCCCACCCTTTTTGCCGACGCTTTCAAGGTCAGCCAACGCTGCAACAGTTGCCAGTGCTACTCGAGCAGGACTTAGAATGCATCGCTTCCTCTCCACCCCATCCAAGTAGAAGCTCCATTCCAGCAATGGGGCCTAGACTTCATCAGGATCATCAATCCCAACTCCTCTGTCGACCACAAGTATATTTTAATCATCATAGACTACTTCACTCGGTGGTTGAAAAATAAGCTAACCAAGATGTGGTTATCTCCTTCCTTGAACGATTGACCACTCACTTCGACATTCCTAAGGCCATCATGTCTGATAACAGTTCTCCTTTCACTGATGCAAGGATCTACGATTTTGTAGATAGGTATAGAATCTACTTGAAAACTTTGTCTAACTATTACCCATAGGGCAATGGATTGGCGGAGTCTACAAACAAGAACCTACTATGGATCTTGAAGAGGTCTCTACAGAAAAATAAGCGAAGCTGGCATCTACTCTTAGACCAGTCGCTTTGGGCCAACCGCATTTCCATCAAACGATCGATCAAGATGTTGCCCTATTCACTGGTGTATGGGAAAGACGCAGTCTTACCTACACACATTGAGTTGCCCGTGTTGTAGTTACTTAAGTGGCTCAATGGTGAAAAGGGTGAATTTGACTCGATGGATGCGAGGTTAGCCCAGTTGCTGCAGTTGGAGGAGGAAAGAGAGAAATCTTATGAAGCTTTTACGAAGCATGTTGAATCCACCAAGGGCTGGTTCGACAAAAGGACTTCCGACAGAACCTTCAATGTCGAAGACTTGGTCTTAAAGTGGAATGAGAACAAGTCCAAGCCGGGGAACCATGATAAGTTTGATGTCTTCTGGGAAGGCCCATTTCGAGTCTTCGACATTAACCAGATCAACTCCTTCATACTGCAATATATGGAGGGTTTCACTCTCCCAATTTCGATGAACGACTTTCTTTAGAAAGCTTATCACCCGCTGAAGATCATTGATCTGCCAAGTATTTCTCAAGTATATATGTTTCAAAAGGTGTATATAGTTTGTTGTCGCTCCAGCTTTGGAGTGAAGCTAAAAAAATAAAGTTGAGGAGAGGAGGCTCTCTGTTGCTCCACTTGTGGAGCGACAACTTCATCTCCAATATTGAATCTTCAAAAAAAAACTAAGTGAATAAGCAACTTTCGCTCCACTGGCAGAGCAAAAGACCTTGTTGCTCCACTAGTGGAACGAAATCCGCTTTCACTCCACCAGTGGAGCGAAAGTCCCAATCGCTCCACTTATGGAGTGAATGCCTCCCTCATTTTTTCTAAAAAAGAGTTGTTTTTTCTAAAACCTATCCAATCAAAAATGCACGCCAAGTGTCAAGCAAGAATTGAATTGGAGGGTGTTTTCTAACCCTAGCGCTATGCTATAAAGTGGGACCCCTCGACATCCATCCAATCAAAGCATTTTTTACCTCAAAGCATCTGAAACGTGCCCCCATGGCAGATTCGAGTGAGCGCTCCTCCCGAGAAGCGTGCACACCCCAAGGAAGCTTTCTTGTATGATGCCATTTTGTTTGTCATTTCCAAAGGTGAGCTACCTACACGTGAGCAAATCAGAGGCGCACGATTGCGCCCATGATATTCACCTACATTAACTTCTAACGTGCGCATTTAGGGTGGTAGATTTGAAGCTGGAGCTATAAGGTGAAGAGTTTACCGAGAGAATTTCCACCACTTAGTTGTGATTCTATTTTACTGCTGCCCTAGCAACCGATATTCTTCCCAAATGTCTATATGTTCAAGTTCGAATTGTATCAGTTTTTCTGGCAACGATGGGCAAGAAGAGTGGGGAGCCTAAGCAGAAGGCACCCAAGGAGAAGATGACGCCCTCGAAGGAGAGCGGCTCAAAGAAGTCATGAAAACACAAGAAAAAGTTGTTAAAATTGATACCTCCAAAAGATAATCTTTTTCAATCTTGGGATTGTATGATGACACACAAGGATATGGAGCAGTTGCGCTAGGACGTTGAGAAGGCGCATAGAGAAGACCCGACTGGGAACCCGCTCGCTGTTGTTTATCATTTGTACTTGTTATTTTACATGTGCACACCTGTACATCACTACTCAGAGTTTGTGCAGGCGGTGTCATGTTTCTATGATGCCTAGACAAGAATGGTGTAGAATACCAAGACATATATATTGTTCACCATCACGGTTGACGTTGTTCGAGAGGCCTTCACCTATGGAAACACGCCCTCACCTAATTTTATTCCTATAAAAACCAATAGTGATGAGTAGGGCGCTAGGTATCAACCGACGCCTGAGATGCACCAATTTATGAGAGGACATCTGGGAGGAGTGGCATCATCTGAAGAATTCCCCCAGCTACCCAAACTCCTGATAGAATTTACCCATTGTGATATTTATTCCATTCTAGCATGGGTGATGGGGCTTTCCATCGACGAGGTGGTCTACAACTGGCAAGTATCCATGGCGTAGTCCATCTTTGAGAACGAGATTTACTTCCCGTCCAAGATGAAGTCGGGTGCTATCCCAGTTTTCTTCGACTAGACGGAGTTCTTGGCGTGGCAGTTGCACGGATCATTGTCCTATTTGCAAAGTCGTAGAGACAACCAATTCAGGCTTTGCTCCCCCTTGGTGTGGTACTTCTTCTGGCACCTGCATGATAAGTTCCCCTACATCACGAAGAACCAGACGGATGAGGAGGGCAGAGCGTTACCGGTTTACCTCTGGACGCAGAGCTTGTCCAGAGATGAATCGTATTGTCTTTAACCAAGTTTTCTTGGGGCCAGCATTGGAGTTGATATACGACCACTACGAGCGAGTCCCTGTGGGGCTGAGAGACAAGGTGGTGGACGAGAAGCTAGGAGATATTTTTCTGCTCACCCAGGGCTTGGTTGTCAGGATTTATGGGTTTACAGAAAAAGCTTTTTTGTTTACCTTTTATGCCACACCCTATCTCTTTGCCCTAGAGGTCACCCGACAGCGCGACTACACTAATGAGTTGTACGAGAAGAGTCAAGGAAAGAAAATCATATGCCCTACGCCTTTCAAGTTTGAGGACATCAAAGTGACGTAGTGTGGTCAGAACGTTGTGCTTACCGTGACACTTTTTGACTATGGGTTGATCGAGCTCCCCCAACGTTGGAGGTACGACCCGCATGACATCATCCGGGATCACCTTGGAGTGAAGTCCTTTCACTGTTGCCCTCGTCCCGACATGGAAAAACAACAAAATAATCCAAAAGGGCTCGAGCTGGAGTGGCACATAGACGATATGGTGCCCTTGCCTCCCTGGCTTGATTTTTACACCATGGAGAGCGAGTACGACCCGATTGTCAACCCGGAGCACAAGCTACCCAGGGGTGTTTTCTACGAGAATGAAGGCCAAACTGCAGCATTGGTCAGATGATAAGATCAAATAGTGGTGGATCATGAGGGTCCACAATGACAAGACATCTTTGGACTACCCACTGGCGATCGATGACAAGTTCTCAAAAATGTATGATGAGAACATAGACACTTATCGGGCTCTCTTGTTTGCCGAGATTGTACCCCGAGGTGGGTGCAGCCCCAACAAGGTGGATGACCTGGCATATCCAAGGCACACGGTAGAAGGCAAGGGCAAGGTAGTCTTGTGTGATCCATTATTAGTTGAGGAGAGGAGGTCATTATTTCATCAAAAGAGGAGTGCTTCCCCAAAAAGGAAAGCTAAGTCGCCTCTCTTGCAACAGATGACAAAGATGTCGCGCACTAGTACCCAGAAGCCTGCCAAAGCAAGCTCTCAAGTGATGCCTGAAAACCCTCCATAGAGCTCCCCCAAAGTTCTTATGGCTACGCAGTCAAAAAAGCAAAAGATTGAGCATGTAGAGGTCGTTGACGTGGATGCACCAGAAGCGCAGGAGAAGGAGGAACCATAGATGCAGCGTCCATCTTCCCTAGCTCTCTTGATCACGGAGTCCAAAGGTACGCACCCATCTCCACCTCCTTCTACCCCATATGTAGCAATTGTTTGCTCGACGTATGAAATTCCCATCTCGATTTCTACTCCCTTGGTCTCTACTTCTTTTTCTATCCTGTTGTCCCGCTCCGTGGTTCCCAGCATTTCAATTTCCTCGATCCTTTCAATGCCATTATCAACAGCATTTGCAACTTTCGCTTGTAGCCCTAACGCCTTCAAAAATTTGGTGTCTATCAACTTACCATTTTTTGTCATAGAGGACCCTATTACAGATACATCTATCACTGCAAAAATAAATTTGTCCTTCATTTCTCCATCTTCCGCCACCATGGCACCGGCTGCTCCTGACGTGTCAATGCCTATGCCTACTATTTCAATGGTCCAAATCCAAGCTCCCTTGAGGCTTAGCACAATCGCTTCCCCTCTTGTTTACCGTGTGTTGTCTGAACTTGAGTCACATCTTCCCCTCCTTCCTTTCATGTCGATCCTTGGAGTGGGCGTTCAGGAGTCGTTGGAATCTAAATTAGAAATGACACACCAGCTCGTCGTCACATAGAGTATTCGTAAGGCACGCCAAGGTTTAATGCATTGGTTGAAGGACCACCGAAGGAAGGAGGCACAGGCTCTAGCGAAAATGGAGAAGAATTTCATCATCGACCTAGAAAAAATGGAGCTGCACACCGTGGAGAAAATACCGCTTGTCCAAAAGCCCTTGGCGGAGATGACTCTTGTTGATTATGCTTTCTGCCATACCATGGAAGATATCACCAAGATGGATACGACACGAAATATGGATGACATACAGGTTGACATGGGCTCCATCTATGCTCACGATGAATATTGCAAAGAGCGCTTCTTTAGGGAGCAGTCTAAGAACTTTGAGCTTGAGGAGGCCTTAGCAGCAGCTAAGAGGTAGATCGAAGCATTGGAATCTGAAGTCGTGTCATTGAAGCAGAAAATCCTTTCGCTAGAGGAAGAGAATGACAAGCTTTTCAAGGTGTACGATCACTATATGATGTCACGCATCGAGCTCAATCAGGAGATTCAAGTGCTTACCATTCAAAACCACAAATTGCAGGCTGAGTTAGCGGAGAAAACAATGAAGCCTGTCACATTCTCTAAGGAGTGCCTCAAGGAGATGCGCTTGCAGTTCCTAGAAGATTTCTCGGCAAGAGCTGCATGGGGAGTTACAATTTGGGCATTTTTCAAGGAGGCTCAGGAGGCAGTTGCAGCTGGCAACTCAACTTTGGAATCCGCCCAAGCAGACGTTAATCATTGGCTAGACTTAGCCATGCAACTCCAAAAAATCGAAGACGTGACCGTTCACCTTACTCCTATGAGCCCTCTAGCTCGATCCTGGGTGACAACAAAGATGACTCTACACTCCTTCGTGAAGGCGAAATTATCCAAGAAAGCTCGCTAACTCTCAGACGCCCTCAAGCAAGAAAGAGAGGTTTCAATGCGGTACTTCAATACCCTCGCTAAATTTGGCGTCCTCAACTTCGCAAACCCTGAAGGACCCATTTCGTTGCTTGAGGAGTTAGAGCCCATATGGTTGACATTTGTTTATAGCCCCTCAGACATTGACGCTTGGGAGGACCCGATTTCAGATGCTCAAGTCATTCTTTTCATGGCTAAGTACGTCTAAATCGAGTCTTGCTTGCAGGATTTCTGATAGGGATTAGGTGTTAGGTGTGGTATATCCTATGTAATAAATCGTTTTCATTTAA
This sequence comes from Wollemia nobilis, assembly GCA_028583015.1. Classification (NCBI taxonomy): domain Eukaryota; kingdom Viridiplantae; phylum Streptophyta; class Pinopsida; order Araucariales; family Araucariaceae; genus Wollemia; species Wollemia nobilis. The sequence continues at coordinate 6,925,985 of JAQPPZ010016856.1, forward strand.
CGGTCGTCTTTGGTTGTCTTTGTTTAATGATAGTTTTTGTAACGGATAAGGTGCACCGTAATCATTAAATGCGGCCTTATCCGTCACTTTTGATGTAATTGCCTATTTATAGGCCTTTGCTTAGTAATGTTAATCAGTTTTAGGTTTTTCAATCATTTGTCTTGTGCTTGTTATAGCTGATCCACATCATTTGGTATCAGAACGAAATTAAGGCAAATATCCTCTTCCCCTAGGCCAAGTTCGGTTCAGACGGGAACGAAATGCCTCCGTAGTCAGATCCATGTAAAAGCTCTCATTTTTACAGACACATTGTTTGTCGACTATACAGTTGGTTTCCAAATTGTACGCGGTTTCGTCCTGTATAGACCGTGCACTGTAGACAAGTCCAAAATCTTCGTTCGTTCCATTCGAGTTCGTACTTTTGCATTGCTAATTTTCGACTTATTTTGGAGTGTGATCCGTGTTTTTGAGGCGTTCATTTGCCTACGGTATTTGATTTGGATAGATCTGACATTTCTAGCTTTTGGGTTGTGCTTGTTCTTGTGTGGGTTTGTCAACAAAAAAAAAAAACATTGCCGTGAGCACCTGTTCAAGACACATCTGCTTGATCTTCACTATTCACACTTCCTGCCACCGTACGACGTCGCGCAGCGCGTTTCCCCTCCAACGCCGTTGATTTTTTTGGCACTCACTCCATCGCTGTTGTAATTCATTTTTCGATGCGCACATATTTCCTTCGGTGCCATTTCATTTTTGGTGGTTTGACCCACCCCTACGGTGCGCGATCAGAGCCTTCTGCTTTCCACCATCTCGTTTGATGTCCAAGAAAACTATTTCGGTGTTCGTGCCCTACGCTTTACAAAATCTGTGGTTGATCCACCGCTTACATATTTTCGATGATTTTCGTTCGATCTTTGGAGACTATCAATCTCTTTCGACGCGAGCTCTACACATTTTCGGCACTGCAGGCGCCCTGTTTGCACTTTTCGAGCATCGCGACCACATTCCGGTGACTTTCGATGAAAGAACAATTTCTGGCGCTCGCTGCTGTTTTTGTTGATCTTCCTACGATCTCTGATGATGACAACCAATTCTGGCTCAACTCCACCTTCCGACAACGTTTCTGTTCTGTTTTTAACGCATGTGCAGTTTTTCCAGCTACTGCTCCATTCTCCGTCGTGATATATTTTCCCTATCGTAAGGTTTCGCAGCCCATTAAAAAATTTCCAACCGCGTGCTTTATTTTTTTGATCGGCGGTATCCCCCTATTTCACCTTCGGCATCACGAGTTTATCCCACACGTCGCGTGTGGTGGTTTCCTTTGTGTCTTACAACCCCCGTCCCCCTCTCACCTGCTATCCAATGCATTATCTTCCCCACCACGCATTCCCCATTTCCCACTCCTGCCTCACCCCGTGGTCCCCTCGTCGTCACCAATCCACTGACGTCCTTTGACGTCCACCCCGTGTTGACCCGTCGCCTGTGTTCCGTCTTCGTCTCGGCCTTGCATGCCTTAAGCCGTCTGGAGTTGCCAGCATCAATATTGTTATTTTTTCACCCAATAATTAATGCCAAATATATTAAATGATGCCATTGCAATTAATTGTCGTTGGTGGAATTCTCTTCATACATGTGTACCATTGAATAGTCGATATTATCGTTGGACTTGCCATTTGAAACTTGTGCCTAGTCGTTGGGAGTAACCAAGCCCAAATTTTCTCCATTTGGAGAGACTGTTGCTATTTTGCTCTTACAATTCCATTCTGTGTCCAAACATAGACTTGCCAAATATATTAAATGATGCCATTGCAATTAATTGTCGTTGGTGGAATTCTCTTCATACATGCGTACCATTGAATAGTCGATATTATCGTTGGACTTGCCATTTGAAACTTGTGCCTAGTCGTTGGGAGTAACCAAGCCCAAATTTTCTCCATTTGGAGAGACTCTTGCTATTTCTGCTCTTACAAGGCCATTATTTGTCCGAGTATAGCCTTGCATATACTCGTTGGAAAGCTCATTTCGAGCTCTACGTTTTTGCCATAGTACTTTTTCCATTTGGATCTATTTTATCTTCCAAATTTTATCCCAAAGAAGTCCTTCTATTTTGGGCTTGCATTTTTGCATTCTGACTGCCTCTTCATCCATTTTTAGCTGTCTTCCTGGCTCAAACCAGACATATGGCCAACAACATGGCCTTAGCCAAAAAATTGGCTGAAATATCCCAAGTTTCTGCCCAAACGTCCACCACCTTGGCCGACATTACTACTAATTAGACCGCCACATTGGCCGTAGTCCAAGCCCAAGTCAATTTTTTGGCAGATAAACTTATGGATCTCAACATCAAAACCTCTGGCCCTTCTGCTTCCAATGCTAAATGTGAGGTCCGCATATATGAAGGTTCTCGAGATCCTAATGTTTTGAATACCTGGATCCTCGACATGGAAACTTGGTTTGACTATAGTCAAACCACAGAGGAAGACAAAGTTCCATTTGCTCGGCTGAAGCTATCTGGTATGGCTAAGGTTCTGATCATCGAACGCCATGGCACTCAAAACCCCATTCACACATGGGATGACTTGGTCACCACTTTGAAAGCAACATTTTATCCCTCTCATTATGATGCTGACTTGAAGGTTCATTGGCTTCGCATTCGACAGGGATAAAATCAATCTATTCAGGATTATGTGTTTCAATTTAACCGTTTGCATGTTTTGTTGCGTGTTACTGATCCTACAGATGATTTGATTCTTAAGTTTAAAAGTGGGCTCCATGCACACTTTTACCATGAGTTGAAATACACTCCATGTGCCACTCTTGATGAGGTGTTCAACCATGCTCAACTGGTGGAGGAGAAGTTCCTTGCACAAAGGCGAGGGTCTCGCTATTCTACTGGTGGTTCCAATCAAGCATCTCGTCCACCCCAACAAGGTCATCCTCAACAACAGGGTCATTCACAGCAATAGGGCCACCAACAGAACCAGGCACCATGATAGTCTTCTCATTTCACCCCTTCTTCTCATCCTCCCACTTCTAAGCAATCCCTTCATACTTCTTCTTCTTCTTCTTCTAATCGCCAGAATTTTCAAATCTGTCGATATTGTAAAAAGAAAGGGCATGACAAATTTAATTGTCCACAAAAGTCTAAGAAGAAGATATTGCTTGTACAGTCCAATGAGGGAACTTGTGATAACCCCATCAGGACTACTGGGGAGGCTCAAATTTATGAGGAACTCAAGGGGAAACTGAATAATGTCACATTGATGAATGGTCATTCCACGCCCGATGATCATGATAATTTGTTTGTCACACGTGCACATCTGTTGCATAATTTTGTTGTAGATTGTATTATTGACAATGGCTCGCAGAAAAATCTCATTGCGAAGTCCATTTTTGATAGGCTCAAACTGCCCACAACACCTCATCCTCACCCCTACTCTCTTGGGTGGAAGGATAGCAACACTACATCAAAAATCACTCACACGTGCACCATTGATTTCGCTTTTGGCTCTAAGTTTCAAGATACAGTCACATGTGATGTGACACCTATGGACTATTGTGGCTTATTGCTTGGCAAGCCATATCAGTATGACCGAAGAGCCACATATGATGCTTATCAGAATACTTACACATTGCAACACAACAATAAGCATTACTTAATTGAATCCACAAAGCATACAAATAATATTTTTCTTACTTGTCACCAAGCACGAAAAGCATCCAATCAAGCACAAGCTTTAGCACTCATCTTCATTCGTAAGCAACACCAACCTTCATCTATCGCACCATCTAAGTCACACAAGAATTCAGCCCTTGATAACATATTGCATAAATATGATTATGTTTTTTAGGAGCCCACTTCTTTACCTCCTGAACGAGCCATTAATCACAACATTGACATCATACCAGTTGCACCTTTGCCTAATGCACCCATGTATAGGCAATCTATTCTGCAATATGATGAGATTAAAAAATAGCTTCAAGATTTGTTAACCAAGGGATTCATCAAACCAAGCACTTCTCCTTGTGCCTCTCCTATTCTTCTTGTTTTGAAAAAGGATGGCACTTGGCGATTTTGTATTGATTTTAGGGCACTTAAAAAAATCACCATAAAAAATAGATATCCCTTGCCCCGCATTGATGACCTCTTAGATCAACTTCAAGGTGCTAAGTTTTTCAGTAAAATTGATCTTAAGAGTGGTTATCATCAAGTTCGGATCCAGGCTGAAGATACTTGGAAAACCACTTTCAAGACTAAGATGGGTTTGTATGAGTGGCTTGTCATGCCTTTTGGGCTCACTAATGCTCCTACCACTTTTATGAGGCTGATGAATGATGTTTTTCGTGAGTGCTTGGATAGATATGTCATTATCTATCTTGATGATATTTTGATATTTTCTACCACATGGCAAGAACATCTACAACACATTGAGCATGTTCTTTCCATCCTTCAGAAGAATCAATTGTATGCTAATTTGCCTAAGTGTTCTTTTGGGAAAACCTCCATCTCATACCTTGGCTTCATCATCAATGCCAATGGTATTCAGGTTGATCCTGTCAAAGTAGAAGTTCTCCTCACTTGGCCTTCTCCCAAAAACATCACTGAATTACGGAGTTTCCTTGGCCTTGCCAACTTCTACCGCAAATTCATTCCAGGATATTCAACCATTGTGGCTCCATTACATTCCTTGACTAAGGCCAAATCTATTTTTCATTGGACTCCTGATCATACCCATGCTTTTGCTACTCTCAAAGATAAGCTTTGTTCTGCTCCTATTTTGGCCATTCCTGACCTTAGACAACCTTTTGAAATTGAAATTGATGCCTCTCAATTTGCCCTTGGTGTTGTTCTCAAGCAAAATGGTCATCCCATAGCCTATCATTCTGAGTCCTTTTCCACAGCCAAGCAAAACTACTCCACGTATGATAAGGAACTTTATGCCTTAGTCCAAGCCATCAAATATTGGCGTCATTATCTCTTAGGGAAAGAAACCATTGTCCACACTGATCATTTGCCTTTGCAGTTTCTTCAATCCCAAACCAAGATCCAAGAAGCACGACACATGAAATGGGCTTCCTACCTTCAACAATTTCACCTTGTCATCAAGTACAAAAAGGGTAGTCAAAACTCTATTGTTGATTGTCTTAGTCATCCTCCTTCCGCTCATGTTTTAACCATTGTCACTACTTCTCACTTGGGTTTTTAGTCTTGGCCTTCTGAGTATCCTAATGACCCTGACTTTGCACAAGTTTATCAACGTTTACAACATCCTTCTTCCTCAAACTTGTCCCCTTTTTAGGACTACCACCTTAAGGAGGGTTTGCTTTACCATCTCGACAAACTTTGTGTCCCCCATGAGAATCGTCAATCCCTTTTGAAGGAGGCCCATTCTACCCTTTATGGTGGTCATTTTGGCAAACATAAGACTCTTCATCATTTGTAGAGATTCTTTTATTGGCCCCACATGCAGCGTGATGTTCTCAGGTACTTGAAACAATGTGTCCTTTGTAGTCGGTCTAAGCCAACTAACCGTAAGTTTGGTCTTAGTATGCCCTTGCCCATTGCCTCCCATCCTTGGGAAAGTATTTCTATGGATCTTGTCAGTGGTTTTCCTATGACTGTCCATCAGCATGATTGTGTCTTTGTCATAGTTGACCATTTTAGTAAAATGGCTAAGTTCATTCCTTGTCGTAAAACCAGTTTCGTTGCCGACTTAGCCCAAATGTTCTTTGATGTCGTCTGGTGTTCGTTTGGTCTTCCCACCAGTATTGTGTCTGATCATGATTCTCATTTTGTCGATCACTTTTGGCGTTCCTTGTGGAAATTATTAGGTGTGTCCCTTAATTTTTCCATAACCTTTCATCCATAGTCTGATGGTCAAACCGAAGTCGTCAATCGTACACTTGTCCAAAGTCTATGTGTCTTCCATCATTCGAGTCCGTCCAAGTGGGATTTGAGTCTAACTCATATCGAGCATGCGTATAATAGGGTTGTCTATTCATCCACAGGTCATTCCCCCTTTGAGGTGTGTCTAGGTTTTCAACCTCTTGCTCCATATGAGTTACCCTTGTCACTTCCATCTCCTATCATAGTCCACATGCACAAAGAACAAGATAGAGCTCACTCTTTCATTCAGCACTTGCAGTAGCTCCAGTCCAAGGTTGTTCACATTTTGCAGAAGACACAACAACAATAGAAGTAGGCCATGGATCATCATCATGTTCCACATCACTTCCAAGTTGGAGATAGAGTTTGGTTGTACCTTGATCATCGTAGGTTTCCAGAGAAGGCACATAGCAAGATCAAACCTCTTCGTTATGGGCCTTACACTATCATCCAACAGGTGTCCGAGAATGCTTTTCATCTTGATTTTCCAGCACACTTGGGCATCCACGATGTTGTCAATGTCGACTTACTCCGCATGTACCATGACTCTACTTTGGAGAGTGCACCAGTTATCAGTCATCCAACAGATGTTGTACCAGACTTCCAGCTTCCATTGGAGGAGGATCATCTTTTTGACACCAAGACCCATACCACACATCAAGGTTCTTCCACTTCCTATCTTGTTGGCCATCATGGACAACTTCCACATCAGGCTCATTGGATTCCTCATCATCAGATGGTTCGTGACTTTCCTTCCCTTTTGAACGCATTGGAGTCCAATGCTTCTACGATGGGGAGGAATGATAGGGATTAGGTGTTAGGTGTGGTATATCCTATGTAATAAACCATTATCATTTAACGATCGTCTTTGGTTGTCTTTGTTTAATGGTAGTTGTTGTAATGGATAAGGTGCACCGTAATCATTAAATGTGACCTTATCCGTAACTTGTGATGTAATTGCCTATTTATAGGCCTTTGGTTATCAATGTTAATCAGTTTTTGGCTTTGTCAATCATTCATCTTGTGCTTGTTATAGCTGATCCACATCAAGTTCAACCGAAGACTAGATTTTGCTGACATTGAGCGCATTGAGACCTACCGTTGCCTAATCCAAGAGCTCCAGAAGCAGCCAACTTTCTCCCTTGAACGCTGGATTGATGCTTCCGCAGTAGACAAGCATGTGTTTAAGAGCTCCTTGGACAGGTTCCTTCCCCACCCACGTGAGCAGGAGAAGAAAAAAGAGATGAAAAGCGAGCCAGATTCCAAGGTGCAGGAAACATAAGAGCAAGGAGAAGAGTTAGAGTAGGATGAAGAAGATGAAGAGAAGGACAGGCTTGAAGAGGAACCCAACAGCAGCGAAGAGCAGTCCGAAGAATAGTTCGAGGATTTTGAGAGTGAAGAGGACTTTGTAACCCAAGGATAAGTCTTGGGGTCTTTACATTGAGGCAGGCTCAATACCCCACGAGCCGCCAAATATGTTGCCAGTTTTACCACATTTTGTTAAATTTCATGTTGTATACAGTTTTTGAGACCAAATCATTGTAAAACTTCTCTTTCTCCATTTAAATGGTCAAGACGTTATTTTGTTGTGTTTTCACCAGCTATCTCTTTAGCTTAAGACTGTATTCTTTCACATTTTGTGGTTCCTTTACCTTTTCTGTACTTTTTCGATCGTATTGCATGTAAAATTGTAGATGTTTTAGCATGGGCGATGTTATGGATATGTTCTCTTTCTTACTGTTTTTCTGCAAAGTTTTTTTCATATCTGCACATATGGTAGTGATTTCCAGCACTTAGGCATTTTTTAGCATGTTTTTCTGTTAAAAGGTGTTGTCGCTCCACTAGTGGAGCGAAAGGCCAGAAAGGGTTTTAAAGAAACGAAAATGGCTAAGTGTGTCAAAGGAAGTCAAAGCAGGGTCAAGGCTGCAGTCGCTCCCTTACTGGAGCGAATCCCCCAGTCGCTCCACCTATGGAGCGACACTCCAAGCAAAAAACAGGTTAGAAGGGTTAAGTACAAAAAGTCAAAGTGGTCAAAGCTTCAGTCGCTCCACCAGTGGAGCGAAACTCCCTGTCGCTCCACCAGTGGAGCGACACTCCGAAATGTGCGCAGTGAAGCGTTTGGCGAAGGCAAGTCCCAAAAAGTCAAACTTTTGGGTCAAAGGACCTATCGCTCCACCAGTGGAGCGAAGGTCCCAAAAGGTACAAGCAAAAATGTTGGCAAAGAAAGGGTGCAAGGCAGGTCAGAGTTTGGTCAAAGTACCAAGCGCTCCACTAGTGGAGCGAAAACCAAGCAATGACATATTAAAGCAAGTGTTGAGGCTAAGTGCAAAGAGAAAAGTTAGACTGTCAGTCAAAGGCCTTGTCACTCCACTAGTGAAGCGACAAGCCCCATCGCTCCTTCAGTGGAGCGACAGGCCCCATCGCTCCTTCAGTGGAGCGAAGGGCCAAAAGGGCTTAGAGATAAGCGAATATAGCTAAAAATGCACAAAGGAAGTCAAAGGCGGTCAAAATTGCAAGTGCTCCACTAGTGGAGCGAATTCCTCGAGCGCTCCACCAATGGAGCGAAAATGAGACTAAGTGCAAGGAGAAGTCAACATCTTGGTCAAAGGGCCAAGCGCTCCACCAGTGGAGCGAAGGTCCCAGGCGCTCCACCAGTGGAGCGAAGGTCCCAGGCGCTCCACTAGTGGAGCGAAAGCTTCTATCGCTCCACCCAAGGAGTGACAAGCTTGACAGAAGAGTCAAGGCAGTCAAAGTATCTGTCACTCCACCAGTGGAGCGAACCCTCCAAGCGCTCCACCAGTGGAGCGAAAGACTCTGTCGCTCCACCCAGGGAGCGACACCCAAAGCAGAAACACTGAAAAGTTTCTAAGGCATGAAAAGACTTTGTCGCTCCAATTATGGAGCGAAGCTCCCGGCAGGCCCCAAACACAGCGCAAACTGCCCAAAACCGCCATGGAATGCCCGGAACTGTCAAGGACTGATTAAACCGACCCAAAGCTGCGCTCTAAGTCATCCGATCATGGTGGGTCGTCGGAACCTTCTACCTTCAATGTTGAGTTATCTGTAAGGATGAATTAAATGTTGTAAGTTGGTTCCGGATCAAATCTGCCTGTCACCACTGGGGAGTGGTTGGGCATTAAAGTTTTAGGAGGCAGAATTCCCTATAAAAGCTACTCTTTTCTCTATAACTAAGGATGGACAATCTTTGCTAGAGAAGCAGCTTTGTACTTTGAAATCTGCTTCCAAAATACAAACTTCTGGCTCCGACTTTGAAACTTCTATCTCTGTGTATGACTTCTATCATGTTATTTTTGTTAAATTAACCTCTTTACCATATAGCCTAATTATGTTATCTGGATTTAGCTTTCAGTAAAGGACGAATCCTTGGAATACCCCCGGAGTTCATACAATTCTGAAGGCTTAATATTGGTTTATGTTAAAAGGCTATTGTTTTGATTGTTGTTGGTTCAAGTATTTAGGTTGTTTATCGTGTTTCCTGTCCATCACCCCTTATTTCTAGCTTTTAGCCTTTTTCCATTCCTTTCAATCATTTCATCCCTTTCAATATCTTCCTAACCCTTATCTCAAAAAATCTCATTTTTACTTTCAAAACCAGCGCTACTGGAGATTGTCACGCAGGACATTCCTTTCCTTTGGACATTCAATGCTTGGCAGCGGGTCTAGGGCGCTGTAAACTTAAAAATCTACATCTATACCGATTCGATTGCTAACAATAACTACCGGTTTGGTACATATTAACTTTTTTAATCAGCCATTAAAACTGTAATCTAGTCAAAACTTAAACTATTCAACCCTAACAAAAGACTAGCTTTCAACATGCTGCTCAAGACTGAGTAGCCTTGGGTGATAAAAGAGGAAGGTACCGAGTGTAGTTGTATTCATATCTTTGCTTGGAGAAGACATCTACAACCAGCTGAGAATGATATCTTTAACTAATTTGGAGTCGAAACCCCAAGTAAATAAGGGTTTCTGCTAAAACCTTTCTCTTCCCTTGGATGGGCCACTGTCCTTCATCCTGTTTGAATTTATTGAAAGGAAATAAAGTTTTTCCCCTCATTATGCAATACTAAGGGATCTCTGAAATCCTTCAACCCTTTCTTGAGGTTGCATGGCTTTGTCAGACTCTATTTTATGTGCAGTTTTGCTTAATATCTTATCGGAGTTTACCAATTTCTGTAGCCTTCTATGTATGAAACGTCAATGCTTGGTGCTTAATAGTGATGACTTTTCACTGAGGGTAGTGTCTCTTGTTTGCAAGTTTTGCTCTTAAACGCTAAATTTTCTCCTCTTCAAGTCTTCCCATCCTTTTGTAACAAATCCAATTTGTTTCCTTTCTTGGTGTTTTCAACTTATCAGTGACATGAAATGTTGAGTTGGAAATAGTGTTCTAGTCCTTAGCTTGACTCCTTTTACAAATTTTACCCGACTCCTCCTTCCTTTTCTAAGTCTGCAGGGAATTCCTTCGAAGACCTTTTTTTCTGGGTTAAATTCTTAATTAATCCCATTGCTGTGCTTGAACTAAGGTTAAGATGGGTTGACGTGGACCCTTTTAAGTTTTTAGATAAACTCTCCTTATTTTTGGCTACTATATTATTTGTCTTTCTGTCCTGAGTTTATCTTAATTTCATATTGGCTAGGCTTCTTTTGTGGTTCCATGTTTGTTTACCATCATAGGAGGTGATGAGGAGTTTTAGTCATCTTAATTGGTCCCTTGTTTTGTTTGTCAGTCTCTATAGAGCCTTCACTATTGGTACACATGCTAGACACATCTTGTGGCCACTAGAGACAATGTTCTGCTGACCTCCAGAACTTGCCAAGAAACTGCTATTATGTGCCAAATTCGCGAGGTTTTCTGCCTCCCCATAAAATTTTCCTAAAAACTTGGTGCTGAGCTTTGGTGAGTAATTGTCAATAAACTCACCTGGAAACTTGCTGAACTTGCAAAAATATCATTAAAATTTGGCTGACTGATAATTTAACCCTGAAAAATCCAGTCTACCCTCTGTTAGTCGTGGATGCACAGATGCGAAGCTTATTCTGCTGTGAGAATATTTTTTTTAATTTAAATCTGTCCTTCCTATTGCTGTGCTTCTGTTGAGACGCGGGTTTTGAGCTCATTTAAAAAACTGTGAAGATAACCGGCAGCTGCTGCATGGAGATGCCAAAAATTGTTCAGAAGAGATACAGACATGCGTGGGATCTCCTAGAGGGATGAACATGTGAAGTGCGCATGGGAGAGTGTGAGAGCACGTACACCTCTTGAATGTCATTTATAAAATATATGTTACGTTTTTAAGGTTTTAATATTAAGCTTCCTAGAGCTTTTCAATAAAATATGTTTTCTTTTCTGTGTTATAGTTTATTCTAATTTCTTTTATCTTTTATTTTATTCAATTAAATCTTTTTATTATTTTTTATGATTATAATTTCATTTTAAATTACTTTATTAGTAATGCATATATGAAAGATATTAATAATTTTATTATACATATTTGTTTTTTATTATTACAGGAACTGGTCTTTGTGTTTGTGTGCAATGTTGCGATTGTTGGAGGTCTTGTTAGTTGATGATTTACTATCATGACTTTGAAAATCTTATATATATTGTACAAGATATTTGTTCTGCCAAGTCGTTGAGTCGGAGTTAAAAATGGTCTTGCCAATTGTTGAGTCCTAGTTTTCCAATTATGCTTTGCACCTTCTGCTGGTCTCCAACGATGGTGTTTTGCTAGCCTCCAAAGACGAAGTTTCTAGCACCCTTTTCTTAGTTTCAAAGACAGTATTTTTCAAGCCTCGAGAGATGATGGTCTGTCAGCCTCCAAAGGTGATGTTCTGTCGGTATCTAGAGTTTTGCATCCTCTGTTGGTATTCAGTGGCGATTTTCTGTCCGCCTCCAAAGCTTGGCACCCTCTGTTGGCCTCCATAGACAATGTTCTCCTAGTCTTTGAAGGCAGTGTTATGCCAGCCTCCAAAGGTTGTGATCTACTTAATGGACTGCCGGTCCTTCTACTTGTTTGTGTGTTGGATGCCAGGTTATAATTGATAGTGTTAGTAATTGTCTTATGCCCAAAATTGCTGGTCACTATGTTGGGAGTTAAGATGGTTCCAATGTCTTCGTTGGCATATTTTATCCAACTTCTTCATCTCTTTAATTTGTCTGCATGTGGGGCTGTATTCTTCTTGTTATCTATTTTGACCAAGTTGGAGGGTGGAATCATCTTGTTTTCCCTGGTTTGCCAATTAAGTAACCCTTGATTGGAATATAGACCTAGTTTTCCAATTAAGTAATTCTTGATCAAAATATAGACTATCCTTGAAACAGTTGTGCATGTGTAGTTATTGTTCCTCATCATATTCTAAGTCCCGCTCTTTGGAACTTGATTCCATGGATAGACCTATTTGTTCCTCCTCTTATTATCTAATTTTGTATAGCATCTATGGCCACCTTGGTATACCTCAACTTGATAGTGATGAAATCCTTTTTCCCAATCATGTAAAGCTTTGACTTGTTTCAGCCCTAGTACGAATCATACTGGGACAACTTATTGGATTTTACAAAACTTTACAGAAACATACTGAAACATACATTCACCACAATCATATGCAGAATAACAGCAAAGTGAAATAAAAAGAGCATATAGACAATATAAGACGATAAAGATAATCAACCCATGACCACATATCACAAAACTGACACAATGGATCAGTCATTGGGAAGTATTTATAGTGATATCTAATCCCCAGTTAAATGCTACTTCAAACTGACATAACCTGACATGAAGGTTAAATTATAGTATATTGAATGTATTAAACCCTTTAATCAAGGTTAACCATAAAGGTGGTTTAACCAATATCGTTAAGGGTGAATACTTAGAAGATGCCCTTAGGCTTACATTGCTTTTGCCCATAGGCTAGATTAAGAGCACCTGTAGGTACTTCATGACTATCGGCCTTGGCCTAATAAGGTCAGATTACAAATATTCCAACACAATTCTCCTTCCCTCTTCATAACTAGAAAATCTATGGATAGTGCCCTACTTGCCATTGTGACTTCTTGGGCAAGTAATAAACCTTTGGTGTATACATTAATTTGATTTCCCATTATTGATTGGAATAGGGTTTTTAATAATGTGGGTACACCCAATTGCTGCCACATGGCTAAATGTAGAACATTTAAACCTGAACATCCATCAATAATCATGTTTGACTATGTTAATCCTTGAATCTCAGCAGCAGCATTGGAACTCCATCCTTTTCTAGATTCTAAACTTTGTCGTCTGATTGAAGATGTGGTAGGTCATGTTCATAAGACTGGGAATAGATTTTTCATTTGACCAATATTTCAATGGGTACTGTCACATACATTCCAGTTGTAAGTGTCCATAGTTCTTGGTTTTACTCATTCTAATCTAGCTAATAACATCATTGTCTTCCTTTGTTCCTTGGCTTTGGTTTTGTTTCCTTAGTTGGGCTTGTATCAAACTTTCCTCAAGGCATTTCTACAGTTTTGTATCTTGTTGGGAGTTTGACTCTTTCATTCATATGTTGTACAGCCTCTACTGCTTCTTGCATAAACGGTTTCTCCTTTTGCATGTCAATTCTTTATGCTAAGTAGCCCTAGTAATTGCCAGAATTTCCTGGCCTTGTACCTCCACTAGATTAACTGATTTCAACTTCAGGCATTTGTCATCATCATGATTGTTGAACATGTTAGTAGTCAGCTTGATGTTGGGCTTATCCACATCATCTTTATCATCTAGTAGGTAATTTTGTTCTTCTGTGTTCTATATATGCACATGTGGATGTTGGTACATATTTCAGACCTTTCTTGAACTCTTTCTGCAATCCTTAAATGAAATACTGCTATCCAAATTCATTGGACAAGGGCTGTTGTAGCATTTGAGCCAGATTGAGCATCTGCCTATTGTAATCTTCAATGGTTTCTTCCTTATTTTGTTTTATATTTGCTAATTTGGTGATAATCTGTTTTTCAGTATGCAACGTCATAAATTCTAATTTGAAGAGATTTTAAGCTTGCTCTGTCTTTTTCTTGCTATCATCCAGTTTATCACACTATGCTATGGCATTTCATTGCACTGGAAAAAAGGTTTACCCATTGTCTGTCATCCATAATATCATTGACTTGTCAGTGATACTCGCAATTGAGACAATGTATAATGCATAGGAGAATGTCCCAGTTCCATTGTTTACTTCATAAATCACTGGTCGCTAATTAGGACTGCAGGTCTCTTTATCAGATAGTGCATTTCATACAAAGTAACTTCATTGTAGCTTTCTTATTCTGGTGCAGAGACAAAGCAGCGTCTGGAGATGGAGTGTGGACAACTTCGGAGCCTAGTTCAGGATCTTGAAAGTAAGCCATGCTTCTGGTTCCTTCTTGGAAATATTTTTCTTTCATCCTTGATATTAACAAGCGAACATTCTTTACTCTTTCATATATTTGTCCACTATATGAAATTGTGTATTTTATCCTCTTTTTTGAAGGATGCATTTTATTTTATATTGTAAATCAATAGAAGCATGCTTACAAAGACAACACTTAGCATTTAAGCAGCTACCCAGTGGCTCTGTCCCAGCTTATGCAAGCAGAATTTACGTGTTGTTTTGCATGTTTTTAAATACATCTATCATGGTGACAATATGGGCAGTTAAGTTTAAATAGAAAAAATTTACTTGCCTCTGGATAGAAATTTCAAGAATCTCTGTAAAATGTCATTTTCCATCTATGCCTCCAATGAAAGAAATACCACCAAGCTTGATGATGTTCCGAACAGCTGGAATCATCCAAGTGCCACACAAGAATATGCTATCCAATGAAGGTGTCGAACAGGGAGGCTAGCTTGCTTTGACCCAATATAGTTACAAAATATTTGTGAATGTACTTTGCTAGAATATATGATCACTGTTTACTATTTTCAGCAAATTACGCAATCACTGTTTATATGGAATTGGAATGGGCCCCAACCATATTACATCATGAAACCACGTAATGGTATTACAACTACCCTTTGGCAATTACGCATATATTGCTTGGCAGGTTTTGAACCCTGGGAAGTCAATGTATTTAATCAATTGAGTTCCTGCCATATGATAATTGCTCAAGCATCATTATTTTTTTTGGTTATATGGGATTGAAACGGGCCCCGCTTGTATTACATCACAACCACATAGCTGTATTACAACAGCTTGACTATTATGCATGTATTTCTTGGCAAGATTTGAACCTAGGTCTCTTCTTTGAAAGTCAATAAATTGAACTAGTTGAGCTAATGCCAATTGTATTAGTCAAGCATCATTTGTTAGACCAGGTCTTGTTATTTTTTCAGCTACCCATTAACAAAAGAAGGTAGTCATTTTTCACTCTAGCCAGCATGCTGATTTTTATTATGAGATCCCCTTATGGAAATAGGACAGCCTCGCACTTTAACTTTTAGATACATCTGTTTCAAATATGGACTTCTTGAGTTATGATGCTTTGACAAAGCTCGTGTTAAATCGAACCTTGCCAATCTGCATGCCATGGATTATGGATCACTGGCCAATTGCAGTTTGAATGCTAGTTAATGGTTCTAGATCTCCAACTTTGTTTAACCTGTAGGCATCATTTTTATAATCACACTATTATGTTTTATGGCTGATTAGCACTAAGTCTAACATTATTATTTATTTATTTATTAATATTTAGATACTTGCTCTCGTGTATGTGAAGAGGATGACCTTTTGTACATCAAATTTTGCATAAAATAAAAATCACAATTCAATGACCACACTGCAGTTCCTTTTTGGTGCATTATAGTTGGTTGTGTGGTTGAAAATTCAAATTCATCCGTTTAAGTTGGATTGTTCTTGGTTCCATTGGGTCAGACTTGGGAATTGATACTAGTTTCCATGTTAAGACCATTCCTTTGAAAATGGAACTAAGGACTATTGTTAGGTAATGGAGCCAAATTGATAACAAGAAATTGGCAGGGTTCCAAGGCCATTATTGTTGGTGGGGTTCCAAGAGGCAGCATTAAATATTTAATTACTATTAAATATTTAATTGCCAGTAAATATTTAAAACAAAACTATTGTAATAATTCTATATATTTGAGTATCTTGTTTATGGAAAATATATAGGATTATGTATCTCTTGTAGAGAGACAAAGGAAGCTTGGTGTAGAGCTTGATGCAAGGGAGTTTGCATGTTGAATTACTGTTAAAGTAATTGTGTGGAGATGTTGGTGTTTTGAAGAGGAATTTGCAGCTGGTTGTGTTGCAGGATTACTCCCTTCAGATATTGTATTGGTAATAATACAAGGATAGATTGTTTCTTTGTGGAGTAGGGTACACTGCCCGAACCACGTAAATCTAGTGTCTCATTTGTGTGATTGTTTTTTTTTTGCACTGCTTAACTAAAGTTTAAACTATTTTTTATTATCGTTGTTATAATTTGTTTTTCTCCATAGACTGTGTATTAGTTGTACATGGTGTGAATTCCTAACAACTGGTATCAGAGCGATCTTGTTGGGAAAGGGCACTCACAGGAGAGTTTTCTGTTCGAGTGGGAGAAATGGGAGAAAGTTCGAAGTTTAAACTGGAGAAGTTTATCGGACAAAATTTTGGTATGTGGAAAACCAAAGTGGAGGATTATCTGTATCAGAAGGATGATCTGTATTTGGCTTTAAAAGGGAAGACTGATGGTCAACCTGACTTGATGCATGATGAGGAATGGGATCTGATAGACAGGAGGGCACTGGGGGTGATCCGGTTGAGCCTGGATGATTCTGTTGCATACAATATCGGGAAGGAAAAGACCACCAAAGGAGCCATGGATACACTAGCTAAGTTGTATGAAAAACCCTCAGCTTCAAATAAAATTTTCTTGATTAGAAAGTTATTTACTATGAAGTTGCAAGAGGGTGGATCTATCCAAGAACACCTTAACGAGTTTTATGTTGTTATGGGTTCTTTAAAATCTGTAGGGCTTGATTTTGATGATGAGGTTATGGCTTTAGGGTTTCTTTGTTCACTACCAGACTCGTGGGGTAGCGTTGTAATGGCAATGAGTAATTTTGTGCCTGGATCTGGAAAGTTGGTGTTTGATGATGTGGTTAGCACAATCCTCAGTGAGGATATGAGGAGAAAAACCTCTAGGGAGGCTTCATCATCTGGAGTAGCACTATCTATAGAAAGCAGAGGCAGAAACAAAGAAAGAGGAAAAGGCCAAGCTAGATGGAAAAGCCAGAATAGAGGAAAATTGAAGGGTAGATCTAAAAGCAGAGACAAAAGCAAGATTAATTGTTGGCATTGTGGGAAGAGTGGACACTTCAAGAGGGAGTGCAAAGATAGAAAGAAGAATGAGGACAATAATGGGAATGATGCTCAAGAGGTAAATATTGTAGGTGCAATTTATCAGGATGCCCTGATTCTTGCAGCAAATTGCATGAGTGAGTATTGGGTTATGGACTCTGGAGCTTCTTATCATGTCACTTCTCATAGGGAGTACTTTGCTGATTATACTCCAGGTCATTATGGAGAGGTTTTGTTGGGCAATAACTGTCCATGTGATATTGTGGGTATTGGCACGATGAATGTAAAGTTGCCAAATGAAAATATTTGGGTGCTTAACAATGTTAGGCACATTCCTGATCTGAAGAGGAACCTGATTTCAGCCAGTGCACTTGATTTGGAGGGATGCAACACTACTTTCAAAAACCGGAAATGGAGAGTGACAAAGGGTTCAATGGTGATTGCAAAAGGTGAGTTGACTAGAACTTTGTATTTATTGCAGAACTCATCTTATTGTACATTGAACTATGTTGCTCAAGATGATGCGAAAGCATGGCATTTGCGGTTGGGTCATATGAGTGAGAAAGGGATGAAAATCCTTCACTCCAGAAAATTGTTGCCAAAACTCAAGGAGGTTGATTTGGGTTTCTGTGAAGGTTGTGTATACGAAAAACAAAAAAGGGTAAGATTTTTGAAGGTTGGTCCAGAAAGGAAGAAAGAGAAATTAGAGTTAGTACACTCGGATGTGTGGGGTCCCTCACCGGTACTTTCTCTTGAGGGATACTCTTATTATGTTACCTTCATTGACGATTTTAGTAGGAAGACATGGATCTACACAATCAAGCATAAGTCTTATGTTTTTGACACTTTTTAGAAGTGGAGAGCATTAGTGGAGGTTGAGGTAGGTAAGAAAGTAAAGTGCCTTAAATCTGACAATGGTGGTGAATATTGCAGCAAGGAGTTTGAGGACTATTGCACAAAGGAAGGAATTAGGAGAATCAAAACTACTCCTAGAACACCACAGGAGAATGGAGTCTCAGAGAGGATGAACATAACTATAATGGAGCGTGCCAGATCCATGAGATTGCATGCAGGGTTGCCATTGTTTTGTTGGGCTAGTGCAGTTGATACAACAGTTTATTTGATAAACAGAGGACCTTGTACTGCATTGGATGGAGGCATTCCAGAGGAGACTTGGAGAGGTAAACCTGTAAACTACTCTTTCCTTAGAGTATTTGGTTGTGAGGCTTTTGCCCATATAGATAAAGAAAATAGGAGTAAGCTTGATGCAAAGTCTAGAAAGTGCTATTTTCTTGGTTATGGTGTGGATGAGATGGGATATAGGCTATGGGATAACATTGGTCGAAAAGTTATCAGGAGTAGAGATGTGATTTTCAATGAGGATAGGTTGTACAAGGATAGGCACATACAGGTTGAAGTGGATGCACCTGAGTTTGTTGACTTAGATGCAATCCCAGAGCATGGTGTAAAAAGACAGCCTCTTGTTCAGATTGATGAACATGGTGCTCATGTTGAAGAGCATGGTGACCAAACAAATGAGCAAGTTGAGAATGAAACACCTCAAACACCCCCACCACTACTAATACCGAAAGGTTGGAGATCTACTCGGGTAAGAAGAGCACCAAATAAGTATTCTCCTTCTTTGCATTACATTCTATACACTGATGCAGGTGAGCCCGAATGTTTTCATGAGGCTTTGCAATTGGAAACTAGGAGCAAGTGGGAGCATGCTATGAAGGATGAGATGGACTCATTGACTCAAAACCAAACTTGGGATTTGGTTGAGCTTCCCAAGGGCAAAAGGGCATTGCATTGCAAATGGGTGTACAGAGTGAAGGACGAAGTTGATGGCAGCAAGAGATACAAAGCAAGACTTGTTGTGAAAGGATTTGCACAGAGAAAAGGTATTGACTATAATGACATTTTCTCACCTGTAGTAAAAATGACTTCAATTCGGACTATTTTGAGTATAGTTGCAGTAGAAGATCTTCATCTTGAATAGTTAGATGTGAAGACAACATTCCTTCATGGGGATTTGGAGGAGGAGATCTACATGCACCAACCGGAGGGGTTTGAGGTCAAAGGCAAGAAGAGCCTTGTGTGTAAACTAAAAAAGAGCTTGTACGGTTTGAAGCAAGCTCCAAGGCAATGGTATCTCAAGTTTGATAGTTTCATGATTGAGCATAATTTTACTAGGAGCCAAAGTGATCATTGTGTTTATTTTTGGGCTACAAGAAATGGTAACTTCCTTATTCTATTATTGTATGTTGATGATATGCTTGTGGCAGGATCCAATATGCAGGATATTAAGAAATTGAAAAGGGAGTTGGCAAGTAAATTTTCCATGAAGGATTTGGGGGAGGCCAAACAAATCCTTGGCATGAGAATCACTAGAGACAGGAAGGAGAAAACACTGAAGTTATCTCAGGAGGATTATGTGGAAAAGGTGCTTAAGAGGTTTAGTATGCATGATGCAAAACCGGTAGCCCAACCTCTTGCAAAGCACTTTAAGCTCTCAAAGAAGCTATGTCCCAAGACAAAGGAGGAGGAAGAGTACATGAAGAAGGTACCCTATGCTTCAGTAGTTGGGAGTTTGATGTATGCTATGGTGTGTACAAGACCGGACATTGCCCAAGCAAGTGGGAGTTGTGAGCCGGTATATGAGTAATCCAGGTAAATCTCATTGGCAAGCAATGAAATGGATACTCAGGTATTTGAAAGGGACTTCAAAATTCTGTTTGAATTTTGGAGGTTCCAAAATTGAGTTACAGGGCTATGTGGATTCAGATATGGCAGGTGATTTGGATGGTGGGAGGAGCACTACTGGGTATGTATTCACAGTTGGAGGTACAACAGTGAGTTGGATATCCAAGCTACAACGTGTTGTAGCTCTTTCTACTACGGAGGCTGAGTATGTAGCCATCACAGAAGGTGCCAAAGAGTTCATATGGCTTCAGAGATTGATTGAGGAGTTGGGTCAGGAGCAAGGAGATGGGACACTTTGGACTGGCAGCCAAAGTGCCATTCATTTAGCTAAGAACTCTGCTTTTCACTCACGGACAAAGCATATTCAGTTGAGGTATCACTTCATTCGATCAACAATGGAGGATGGTTTGGTGAAGTTGGGTAAGATTCACACTTCCCAAAATTTTGCTGATATGCTTACTAAAACTGTAACCGGGGAGAAGTTGAGCTTTTGCTCTACTTCGGTTGGCCTTAAGGAGTAAGGTCATGTTATGAGAAACTTTCAGTCCTAGGATGCAGGGATGTTGCATCAATCTTGTCTCCAAGTGGGAGATTGTTAGGTAATGGAGCCAAATTGATAACAAGAAATTGGCAGGGTTCCAAGGCCATTATTGTTGGTGGAGTTCCAAGGCCATTATTGTTGGTGGGGTTCCAAGAGGCAGCATTAAATATTTAATTAGCATTAAATATTTAATTACTAGTAAATATTTAAAACAAAACTATTGTAATAATTCTATATATTTGAGTATCTTGTTTATGGAAAATATATAGGATTATGTATCTCTTGTAGAGAGACAAAGGAAGCTTGGTGTAGAGCTTGATGCAAGGGAGTTTGCATGTTGAATTACTGTTAAAGTAATTGTGTGGAGATGTTGGTGTTTTGAAGAGGAATTTGCAGCTGGTTGTGTTGCAGGATTACTCCCTTCAGATATTGTATTGGTAATAATACAAGGATAGATTGTTTCTTTGTGGAGTAGGGTACACTGCCCAAACCACGTAAATCTAGTGTCTCATTTGTGTGATTGTTTTTTTTTGCACTGCTTAACTAAAGTTTAAACTATTTTTTATTACCGCTGTTATAATTTGTTTTTCTTCCATAGACTGTGTATTAGTTGTACATGGTGTGAATTCCTAACACCTTTCAGTACTTTGAAATATTAAGTATACCAGTTGCTTGGGAAATCATTTATACAAGTTTTATATAAATCTTCCACTGAGAGTGGTGTCACTGGAAAAATTGTTTATAGAATCTTTCATAAGTTAGATTGTTACAGTGTTGTGAGAATCCACAAAAATGTCATAGTGTTTGGCAGCCAGAGAATTTCAGCAACTGTGAAGGATCGACCATGATTGCTGTTCTTGCTTGGATAGAGGCAATTAATGTTCCATATAACCCCCAGCCTTTAGTTGTTTCTCTTGAAATAATGGCAGTTCTTCACCAAAACTATTTAATGTTAGAATAGTATCTCAACTGATTCTTATGAGCCACAGATTCAATATCATATGAATGCCTTACAAATGCCATCCATGGTGTATCTTTTCAATCTCTTGAGCTTTCCTGTAAAGAACCTGCGTAAGATGCAGAATAAAAACACACAAATGTAAGCCGCAACAAACTAATTTTTTTGTATTTTGTATTTATGAAAGAAACACAGTAATAACTAAAATGATAAAAGATTACAAATTTCAAATTTGCAAATGAACACAGAACCTTCATACAATTCCAGCCAGATGAGGGTTTTCGTCCTCAATGGCCTGCACTCGATACTTGGGGTTTCCGTCCACTAAATGCCTTGGAAAAGGGCTCAATGACTTGACATAACAAGAATGATTCCTCCCTTTCCTAGCAGCCCCTTTTATAACCTTCCTCTTCTTAATTAGGGCCAACTAATTGCTACTGCATCACTAACTGGCACCAGCTGGCAAATCTGCCTTATTAACAACTTCCTATTTTAAGATTTATTCCAACTAATTGCTATTGCATCACTAACTGGAACTAGCTGGCAAATCTGCCTTATTAACCACTTCATATTTTAAGATTTATTCTTCTGCTTGAGCTGAACTGCTGCCAACTGGAAAATCTGCCTTATTAGTTCACCTTCTATTACACTCTTTTCTGCCACAGCTGGGTAGAGTGGACCCCACAAATGGATATGTCAAGAAGAGGATATTACATTTCCATACAAGTTTCAAAATTATTTGGGACTTTTGGTGATCACCTATGACTATATATTACACTGGTTTTACTACTAGTCATAACAGTCTAGTCTTATCTCATGCCATGGCAACTTGATCTAGGGCTTGTATGGATGTTAAGGCTGATGTATGCAATATTCAGCCATCATTTTAGGTTGAGAGGATCATACAAATAACACAAGAATTTAAATATTTGATGTTCTTTTGAGTGCCTTCTGCTATACAATGTCCTCCCAGGAATTGTAGACAGATACAGCTTATCAATTTCCTGGCCTTTTCTATTGGTTCCACAGCCATGGATGCTAGAAGAGTTTTGAGGGGTCAAACTCCATGTCCTTCCAGGATTATCCAACCAGGCCCTCTTAGTCCTGGTCATTCTCCTGGGAGCATCATTAGATCCATTGTTAGCCCTTTTGGGATGGAGATGACTACAACTGTGTTAGCCCTTTTGGGAGAGAGATGATTAATGTTGGCGCTTGGATAGATATCCTTTATATCTCTGTTGTACCTGGACTTCTAGCTCTCTCTTCATCATTACTTTTAGCATAGTGTTAATCCATTTTTGGTAACCTTCGAGGCTGTAATTTCGTGTCACATGGCTGGTCCACTTCAGTCTATTTTACACTAGATTCTTTACTTTAGCATATTTATGTTACAGTTTATCCATTTTGGTTACTACAGTGCATTGTAACGGCTCAATGAGTCCCATTGGCCTACTTTGGTCATTTGTAGTTGTACACATTAATAGAAGTGTTAAGGCATAGCTTCAGCTAAACTGAATAAAATAATAATGTTTTTCAGTCTGAAATAATTTGTAAAACATTTAATTTATGCTGCCGATGAGAATTATAACAACAATTTTCTGGAAGATTTGGTTGGAGACTTCAATGTCCCAAATATTATAAATAATCTCCTACTGTAGTCCGTCAAATCTAGATCTCTCATAAGGTTGTCTTCCTTGTTTCTGTTGAGCTCAAGCCCGTTGTAATCCTTTCTCAAAATGCTTCTTTGCTCTTGTTAAGTTAGGTTAGATTGTTTTCATTGCAGGAATGAGAGGCAAAGCTGCTAGATTGAGAGATCCCATACTGCAAAGATGATTGATTAGCTATTGAAGACTTATTTTCATAACTTTCATGGGCTTTGGGTCCCTTATTTTGCCCTGTAGTCAAATATTAGTCACAAATCCTTTTCTAATTTATAACAACTGACCTTTTCTCTGATGCCTTATGTCATAACTAACTAGGGATGATCTTGCAAGATCAGAAAATGGTTTGCCAGCTTGCTGCCTTAGTAACTGAAGTACAACTAATACATGTTACCTGCAAGTTCTCACAATTGAACTGTGTTCTAACTGTGCTACTTTGTATTTCTGTGACTCATTTATTTATTTTTTTAAACGTCACTGGATACATGGATGTGCATGGCTACTATAAACTTCTAACTTTTTTTATTTTAAAAATTGGTTAAATGGGATTGAAACAGGCCCCACCCATATTATATCATGACCAGATAGTGGTATTACAAAAGTTTGACAATTATGCATGATATTGCTTGGCAAGATTTGAACCTGGGTCTCCTCTTTGAAAGTCAAGAAATATAACTGGTTAAACTAATGTCATTTGATATATAAACTTCTAACTTTCTAATCTTAGGAAAATCCTAATTAGTTGCATTTCGTTATAACTAACTGATGGTAACTCTTGAGCTGTGTAGGGCAATAGTCCTTTTTACTAAACTTGAGTAGAACGTGAACAATCCTATTTTTCTCAATCTCTTTAAAATCCTGCGTTCCTCTGGAAATCTTGTCTGATATTTAAAATCCCTTACATGCTTTATGTTTTTAATGTCACTAAGATGCTTTTCAATATAATGGCATGATGATACTTTCCCTCTCCTTCTGTCCTTTGAATACTGTTTATTGACGAGCTTTATGAGCAAACAGTTTCATCACATTAAATTACTTCATTTTTATTTTTGGAATACTGTTTGTTGAAGAGCTTTATGATCAAATAGTTTCATTATATTGAATTACTTCATTTTTTATTTTTGACATTCATTGTATTACGTTGCTGGAAGGAAGAGGAGTGAATGGACTGAAGAATGAAGGTAGTGAGGTGAGAGTTACACATAAAATTAGAGATTCATCTGTACTCAAGTTGTACTACATAGAAAGGGTTGGTCATGTAATCAGCAGTTCTTTCGTTAATTGTCTAAGATATGCATGATATCCAATTTGTGCCGAGGAAGTTAAATTTGACATCAGTTGGAGTTTCTAACTTGAACAGGATCCTGTAGCTGCTGTTGTTATTATGGCTTGCAACCGCCCTGATTATTTAAAAAAGCAATAAAGTCCATCCTAAAGTAAGCAATTATGATTTTTGTTTCTTTTATTAATAAACAAGCACACAGTTTTCTTGAAATAAATTCTAGGGTCATGTTTGTTATATTTCATTTTCTTTGTCATTGATGAAAGATAGTATGCTTCTGCAAACCCCTGAAATTAGGCTTTCATGTTTTCAAGTATCATGGACCTGTGGCTATAAAGTTTCCTCTTTTCGTATCACAGGTATCTACACTTCTTAAGTTAAGAGTATTGTGTTTATCTATTGTAGTCAGCTGTTTGTTTCCTGTGAATGGCATTAAATTCACTGCTAAGAAAATTACTTGGCAACCTCTTATTATTGATTTCAATTCAGGATGGTCCAGATCATGCAGTGAGAAGCAAAGCTATGAGTTTCATTGAGTTTAAATATATGCAGGTAGACCCTGGAGACTATCAAGTTTGACATTATATTTGGATAAATTTTCACTTTGGAAAGGAGATAATAAACATGCTATTATTAATCAATGTAAAAAGATCATTATAGTTGGTACTATCAACTCTCATTGTGAGATAAATGAAACTCACTCTGCTTTTATTATAAAGCATTTCATGCAAAGCATCAAAACTTATATTTTCTGTTCAGATTCTAGAGAAGCTATGGATCACTTTCCTCTATTAGTCAATAACTAGCTTTACATATCTACTCGTATGACAGTTTGTCCGCCAGATTCTCAAGGAGTAAAGCTATTTTTAACTGGAAACTAAGTGTGAAAGGTACACTCGTATGACAGTTTGCCCCCCAGATTCTCAAGGAGTAAAGCTATTTTTAACTGGAAACTAAGTGTGATAGGTATAGGCTTGAGCTTTTACATCATTTAAGTTCAATTTAGCATTGTGTGGTTAGCCTTCCCTAAGGTACAGAACAGAAGCTCTTTTTGCAGGCATATAGCTTAATTTTGTTGATATTGCTTTTTCTATGTATGCCCTTTATGAGCATCTTGAGGCCTACATTATTCTTAGACACGCCTTGATGGAAGAAGCGGAATGACTTGGGCACCTTGTGCTGCATAACTGAATTTGAAAATTACTTGGTATTCTAGGTTTGTTGAAGTGAACGCTATCTATCATGGAAAAAACATATCCTGTCTGATATAGATTTAGTGTTGCTTTGGGTGTGGAAACACCTGGACTGTGATAGGAAATAGGCATTCATTTTCCAAGGTGCTGTGCCAGTATTAGAAATCCCATTGATCTTGGGTCTTCAAATGAAATTTCTGGGAGTTTTTTTTTCTGCTGAGACCATAGTTGGTAATATGATATTCATATTCTTAAATTTATTGCTAATGAAAGCAATAACAATTGTCATATATGTATTGCGACTTTGCTGATTTAAGGAGTATTTTATATGCTTAATTAGTTAATTCTTTGTGGATAGTCCCTTTAATAAGACATGCAGAATATCATATCATGGATGAAACAAGTGTATAATAAAGTTCTGGAATAGTTTTCTGCTCTATCATTGGAGGTGAACAATGTGTCTTCTTTTTCTTACCTAATGTGAATCTCATCTTTGAAATCAGTGGAGCGTATTGACTATATGACACTTCGATTAGCCTTGCCATTTATAACTACGTGTTCTACATTATTCTTGTTTTAGCATGAGATAACAAACCCACAATAAGCAAATTAGTGACTAAACAGTTTTCATAAACACTTTATCTCCAAACCTCTGAGATTCCTTCCTTAAATTTTTGAACACCTTCAAAGCGTCGTTGTATCTTGTTATTATGTGCGAGCATCCGGAAGGGAACGATCTGCAACATCAAGCAACGGCAACCATTCTTCATTCACAAGGGAAAATATTTTACCACTTGTTGTACTACTATGTAATCATGATGTAATACAAGTGAGGTTGTTTCAATCTTATATAACCAATTAAAAAAAATAAAATCAAAGTAATTATCAAATAGTAGAAGCTTAACTGGTTAAATACATCAACTTTCAAGGTTGAGATCAGGGTTCAAATCTTACCGATTAATACATAAATAACTGTTAAATTGCTGTAATACCACTATGTGATCATGATATAATTTAGGTGAGGCCGTTTCACGAGTAAAAAATACCAAAATATATAAGGTAATAAATACCATTCTGTAATCACAAATTAGTAATAAACAATGACGCTCCTGATTTGCTGAATTGTCTGGAATCACAAATAAGTAAGCTTAAGACAGCGTAAATGCCTGTCTATAGACATTATTCAATGATGGCCTTTCTCCATGCTAAACCTCTGAGATTCCTTCCTTAGATTTTTGAACACCTTGCAAGCGTCGTTGTATCTTGTTATTATGTGCGAGCATCTGGAAGGGAACGATCTGCAACATCAAGCAACGGCAACCATTCTTCATTCACAAGGAAAAGATTTTAAAACTTGTTAAATTTTATGTGGTCATGATGTAATATTAGTGGGTTGTTTCAATTCTATATAACCAATTAAAAAAATTAAAATTAAAGTAATTATCAAATAGCAGAAGCTTAACTGGTTAAATACATCAACTTTCAAAGTTTAGATCAGGGTTCAAATCTTACCAAGCGATATATGGGTAATTGTCAAATTACTGTAATATCACTATGTGATCAATGATATAATTCGGATGAAGCCGTCTCAATCTCATATAACCAATTAAAATGTTTGACAATTAAAAATACCAAAATATATAAGATAATAAATACCATTCTGTAATCACAAATTAGTAATAAACAATGACGCTTCTGATTTGCTGAATTGGCTGGAATCACAAATAAGTAAGCTTAAGACAAAGAGTGTAAATGCCTGTCTATAGACATAGTTCAATGATGGTCTTTCTCCATGCTAAACCTCTGAGATTCCTTCCTTAAATTTTCAAAAGGGAACAATCTCCAACATTAAGCAACAGCAACCATGCTTCATTTTGGGCATGTTTATATTACTCTATTGAGACTATTATTATTCCTCAGCTTGTTAGGACCAATTCTGAGCTGCAGGGAAAACGTGACAGTTTCAGTGACAAATGTGACCTGACAAATACCAAAATATATAAGGTAATAAATACCATTCTGTAATCACAAATTAGTAATAAACAATGACGCTCCTGATTTGCTGAATTGGCTGGAATCACAAATAAGTAAGCTTAAGACAAAGAGTGTAAATGCCTGTCTATAGACATAGTTCAATGATGGTCTTTCTCCATGCTAAACCTCTGAGATTCCTTCCTTAAATTTTCAAACACCTTTTGCAAGCTGTTTGTATTTAGTTATTATGTTCCCCCATCCGAAAGGGAACATTCTGTAACATTAAACAACAGCAACCATGCTTCATTTTGGGCATGTTTATATTACTCTATTGAGACTATTATTATTCCTCAGCTTGTTAGGACCAATTCTGAGCTGCAGGGAAAACATGACAGTTACAGTGACAAATGTGACCTGACAAATAAAGGAATTGGGCTGGGCCGATCTTGTTTGACACATTCCTTAGACCCAAACCCTTGTCTTATTCCCTGAAGTTGGCAAATGTTCATTGTTCCTAGTAAGAGTTGATTTAGTTGGCAAATGTTCATTGTTCCTAGTAAGAGTTGATTTGGCTAGCTAATCTGCTATCAACATGTGCAACAAGAGTTGAATGTTAAATCCCCACCCCCAACCATCTTCAATTTAAAAAAAGAAGCAATGAAAAGGTTTTAGGCGTCAAGTAAAGCCCATTTAAGCCAATAGCACGGGATGTATGCTACACAGCTATATGTGTATCTTTGCATAGAGGGAGGAATTATAGAATTCAAATTATGCTCTTTAGCTTAGTGAATGCCATACGTTTTACTCCTTTTTTAACGGTAGTTTTGTAGATCCTAACCTAACCAGCGTACCTAATTGACATATTTTTGCTTTACCAAGATAAGTTTTAACTTTACCTAATAATGTTTTATTCAAATTTTATACCTCGTTTCAGTCATTTGACAAAGCTCATTAAATTAACCATTGCCAATCTGTCTAACCCTTAGCCACACATAAATAATGAAAAAGCTCCAGTACTGTTTCTACAAGCTCATTCTCCACAAAGGTGCAATAATGGCTCTCCACTAGACAGTATCGCGCTCACGCATTCTGTCAAAAGATTTCAGTGTACCATAAACACAGCCACCATGCAAATATGCTGTAATTATCACAAAACAGGAGACCACTATCTCACCAGAGGACCAACACTCTGGAACATTGAGTTCTACAAAGAAAGCTAGAAAGCTCTCCTTAAGGATGTTAACCATTCAACAAATATCCTAGAAGTTCTACACCAAACTAGTTCAAAAGATTTCAGCGTACCATAAACACAGCCACCATGCAAATATGCTGTAATTATCACAAAACAGGAGACCACTATCTCACCAGAGGACCAACACTCTGGAACATTGAGTTCTACAAAGAAAGCTAGAAAGCTCTCCTGAAGGATGTTAAACAATCAACAAATATCCTATAAGTTCTACACCAAACTAGTTCAAAGCAAGGTTGGCCTGGAGTTCGAACACTTGCACAACACTGCCATTAAAGCTCTCCTGAAGGATATTACACAATCAACAAATATCCTATAAGTTCTACACCAAACTAGTTCAAAGCAAGGTTGGCCTGAAGTTCGAACACTTGCACAACACTGCCATTAAATAAGATGGAAAAAAGTTGATTTAACAAAATTAAAGAAATTAATGAAATGGTACAAGTCCAACTAATTCAATCTAAGATTAAGGTTAATATTTTGCTAAACTGTTGTAATATTAATATATTGTAAATGTTGTTACTAAACATAATAGCAATAATTAATGAACACAATATCTAACTTGTTAAATACCAAAAAGTTTAACTAAACATCTTGATGGCAGCATTCATTCTAGGGAAACAAACATCAACTTAATTGCGGAGTACACAATAACATTTTGATGGCAGCCATTCAAATCTAATTCATTATAGGGAAACAAACATTAACTTAATTGCGGAGTACACAATACCAAAATATATAATAAATATTTTTTAGTTAAAAAAAATTATTTAAATAAGTAAGATTTTTTAGATTTAAAAAATAAAAATATAAAATTTAGATATTTTGTTTAAATGATATAGTTTAAAATAAGAATTGAATTTATTTATAAAGTTTTAAGCTAAATAAATAAAGTTGTGAGAAAACCAAAATCAATCATATATTCTCCAGAAAACAATACTGAGACTCTCTGTAAAAACATTTTAAACAAAGAATGTAATCAGCATCACTGTAAATAAGTAAACAACCATGGAGCCCAAAGAATGTAATCAGCATCGCTGTAAATAAGTAAATAACCATGGAGCCCAGATATGTCTCAAAGAATAAACAAATACGTACGACAATCATAATCCCCAGATTCAACTGAAGATTCACAATGTTATGCACAGAACAAAACTTATCCGAGCAAAGAAAATCATAGTGAAGCATTTGAATTTGAATAATCAAGTGATGTAGAAATGCTGATCCTAACAGGTCTATGAGGCTTTGGAGCATTAGGGTTCCCCTGCTCGTAGAAGCTTCTAAACAGATCAACCGCCTCGTCGGCCAATATTCCCCCCAAAGATGTGAACCCTCTCAACTCCTCATCATCATTAGCGCCGAAACCACAACCCCCACATCCGTGTGCGTGGACATCCATAACGGAGCCGCACCCCCCAAACCTATCGTTAGGGCAGCCGTAGTACACGCGTCTAATGCCGATCACGGACAGAGCGGCGGCACACATTATGCAGGGCTCGCAGGTCACGTAAAGCTCGCACTTGTCGAATTTCTCCGCAATCTCTTGCTGCGTCAGATTGGCGGCTTGCCAGCGGGCAAGGAGCTTGTCGATGGCCTCCATCTCGGCGTGCCGCGTTGCGTTTCTGGTGTGGTTGGTTCTGTTACTCCCGCGCGCTATAACCTCGCCGTTCTCAACGATGACGCAACCCACGGGAACTTCGAGCTGCGCCATGGCAAGCCTCGCCTCCTCCAAAGCTTTCTCCATGAAGGCATTAGCTTTAGCTTTTGCTTTGGCTGGATCGTCATGATCGCCTGCGTTATCCATTGCGTAAAACATAACCCTTGTCATACATACAGCTAGGGTTTACAGTCTTAACTCTGCCCAGGAAGAGGATTTCCTTCACAACCTCCGCTTCAGATAGAGTGAACTCCCTCCTGCGATTTGAACTGTGTGTCCATACTCAACTCCGGAGGAGTCTGCAGATTTCAGTAAAAATTAATATGGAGCATTACTGACGTTTGCGGTTTATGAACTAGTCCATGATCGTGAGTGGGATTTATTTAAACTGTGGAAGGGGAAATTATAAAAGAACGGCCTGTGCTTACCGTTATTGTTAACAATGCCTCCTAAGGCATAGGTTAAACGTGCTGTAAATTTTTTATTTATTTATTTTTAATATAAAAATTAGGTAAAAATAAAGTCAAGGGATTTAAATTAGAGTATTGTTTAAAGAATTAAATTAAGGCATCTTACCGTTAAGGAATCAAACTAAGACAGCCCCAACTATTTAAGGAATCAAATTAAGGCAAATCCGTTAAGGAATCAAACTAAAGCTGACCTTATAAAGAATCAAACTAGAACAGTTAATGGGCTCAACCTAGTTTGGGGCTAGTTTGGTAGCCCACCAACCATCTAAAAGATTAAAAAACAAGGTTTTTTTTTTAAGTTGGATCCTTTTGTATTGGTTTGAACTTAGGTTTTTTTTAATGAAAAGTCAAACAAAACAAACATAAACTTTGAATAATATTATTGAATAATAATAATACCTCTTGTTTGTTATTGAATAATAATAATATCTCCTGTTTGTAAAGGTAGTAGTCTGATGTGAATGAATGAAAGAAAGATTTTAATTAGGTCCGCGAGACCCAAATATGGTCTATGGGACCTCAAATATGGAAGTACAATTACTAAGATCATATCATATGAACTTTAATATCTTTGATAAGGTTGATTTGTGCTAGCAATTCCCCAACTTTTTTTATTTTATTGTCTTCAAATAAATCTGTCATCAACCCGTTCTCAAGTGTTTCTTTGTATTTGTCACGGATATCTGAAAAACTCGGGCATTTAGAGATAAAGTGTTCCTTTGTCTCTACTGTTGCATAGAGTACATATCCTTTCTTCCTATTGTTCTTTGGGTGTTGTCCAACTCCCTGTTTCAGATCTAAGCTTATGAGAGCTAGTCCTTATGTGAATTCTTTAAGTGTGCGTTAGATCGAACCACAGACCGAACCACGATGGATGGTCCTCTTGCGTTGGATCAACAATAACAAAGCTGAATAGGTTTGGTAGGAGCAGCCCCTGTGGTTTGAACCCTATGCTTGTCAGTTACTAAAAATGGTGTGATTGTGACCAACTCTCCTATCTAACCATAAAAGAATAATAATAATAACACTCGTAGTGTTTGTGTATGCTGAGGAGAGGCAGGGGTTATAGAGGCCACTTATTTGACCTATGTTGGAAAGTAGAAACCTCCGAGAAATTGTTTGTCCCAAGATTAAAAAATAAATAAATAAATTTTAAAAAAATACCATTGGCCTTTAGGTAAGTCAATTTTATTCATGAGATGGATTTTGTTTTTTTTTTTAGAGCAAAGGAGCGATGAGCGGGAAGGTAGCGGCGGGAGGGCACGGGAGCGGGAGCGCCAGCACTGTGAACCTGGGCACCGGCAAGTTGGAGGGCCGCAGCAAGGCGGAGGGAGGGCAGTCAGAGAATGGAGGCTCGACGGAGTTACCCGAAGATGGAGGCAGACGCGGGAAGGATCCGCCTGACAAAGGGAGAGACTGCCAACATAAATCGTATGCAGAGGCAACGGCTTCTGAAACCCCAAATGGTATTTTCACTAAGGACCTCTTTTCGTCCGGGGATGAACTGGACATCCCGGAGGAAATCCTATCAAGTTTCATCGAATTTGAAAAATTTACCCTAATCGGGAAGTTTATTGGAGGGCGTCCCGATATGGAGACCATCCGCAGGTGGGCGGCAGGAAAATGGCGGACCTCGGGTCATATGGAGCTGGCTGCCCTATCCCGAGGTTTTTTCGCAATTAGGCTGAATAATGCGGAGGATTACTGTAAAATTTTGGCTGGGGGCCCTTGGTTTCTGGGACGCAGGAGTCTCTTTCTCAGGAAGTGGGGGATGGATTTTAACCCCGAAACCCAGAGTATTAATATTGCCCCAATATGGGTTAGGTTGCCGAACCTTCCCCTTTTCTCGCTGGCATGAAAATGTTATCGTGGGTATCGCATGCTCCATTGGTGAGTTGGTCACCATTGACCCTCCCACTCGGGCCCGAACCAGATTTGTCCAAGCTCGCTTCTGTGTCCTGGCGGATTTGGAGGCGAACCTTCCATCCTCCATCACTCTTCGGTCTGGAGGCTCCGTTCTTCATAAGCAAGTCATTAACTACGAAAATAGATCGGCCTTTTGCCCCTGATGCAGTTCCCAGGGGCATCTTCAGTCAAATTGTCCTCTTCAAAAGCCGAGGATGAAGGGTGGGGCTTCTGGCAACCCCCCGGAGCAAGAAGGAAAACAACCGAAACACCCTGTAGCGACAATGCCTGAGTCTCCAGATCCTTCTGGGGTTCTCCCCGAGTCGGACGTCGTTCTGTGCAATGCAAGTTCCCAACCGTAACCTCAAGTGGAAAAGGATTAGTCTCCTTCCCGTATGTCTGCTCAGGCTGATTCCCCTATTTGTCAAAACCGAAACCTCCCGAGTCCCTCGCTGGAAGAGTATCTACTGGGCAAGAGGGACGAACAACATGGCAACATTAGTCCGTGAAACACTAGAAGCCGGAAGCAAGGGGTGGATTTCGGCTGTGAAAGAAAATAGGGGCGACCTCCTAACAAAGAAAGAAGGGATAAGGAAACGGCAGCAGACATTGCAAATGGATCCCAACGGTTGCTTTTTCAAGAAGATTTCGACTCCCTGGTGGGTGATTCGCTTGTCCCAAAACCTCCCATCCAGCAGGGAAAGGGAGGCAAGAAAGTCTTTAAAATGTCCAGATGAAAATCCTCTCATGGAATGTGAGAGGTCTTAACGGAGCGGCCAAACGTAGGGTGGTGGCCGATCTCCGAAAGAAGTCTAACCCATCCATCCTCATTTTGCAGGAGACTAAGTCTGATGCCTCTGCCTCTGTCAAGGTTGCCAGGGCCATTTGGGCCAAGGCCAAATTCCTTTCCAACCCTGCAATAGGTTTTGCAGGCGGTCTCATGGTGCTGTGGGACTCTGACAAGGTCGAGGGTAGTCTTCTATCGGCTTCCAGCAGGACTATCAATGTCCTGTTTCACTCCAAGGTTGATAATTTTTCATGGATTTTGACCAATGTTTACGCCTCGAACTCTGCTTCGGAGCGAGCCGAGTTGTGGAAAACCATCTCTCTGATGAGGGAAAGTTTTAGTGACTTCCCATGGGTTGTGGGAGGGGATTTCAATTGCCCTCTTCATCCCTCCGAAAAGAAGGGAGGCGCCGAGCCGGCCACCGTAGCATGGAGGATTTCAGAGATTTTGTTTCGTCCAATAATCTGCTAGACATCGAACTTAAGGGGGCGTCCTTCACCTGGAGCAACAGGAGGATTGGGAGCAATCTCATCCAGGTCAAGCTCGACCGGTTCCTCATTTCCCACGAAGCTATTCCCTTCCTCGACGCTGCAACTCTCTCGCTTTGCCAAGAATCGGGTCGGACCATAATCCCATTCTGTTAGAGGCCACTGGCGGGCCTAGGTTTAAGATCCCTTTCAGATTTGAGTCCATGTGGATTTCCCACAAGGATTTCAAACAGTTGGTTTCGGAATGGTGGCAGGTGATGGTGGTTGGTTCAGCGTCCAAAAGATTGGCCCTAAAACTTAAGATGATTAAAAAGAACTTAAAGGCATGGAATAAGGAGGTTTTTGGCAACATTTTTGAGTCTAAAAGGTCCATCTCTGAGCGCTTGAAGAGTTTAGAGGAAAATATGGAGGTCGAAGGGTATTCTGAAGGCCTCAGAGAGGAGGAACGGAGCCTCCTGGTGGACTATCATTCCATTCTTGCCATGAGGAAACGTTTTGGCGTCAGAAGTCCAGGGATCTCTCGGTCGAAGAGCGGTGATTCAAATTCAAAGTTTTTCCATGCGTCTACCATGAGACACAGGGGGGCCAACAAGATCAGACAGGTGTTGTGTAAGGATGGGCGCACTACCAGGGAGATTGAGGAAATTCGAAGCGAAGCAGTCGATTTCTTCCAAGATTTGCTGGGTGCTCCTCCTGATAGCGTCCTCCAAGTTCGGAAATCCTTGCTTGCTAATTTCCCTACCAAAGTCCCCCATGAGGCAAGTATTAAACTCCTGGAACCTTTTTCCCATTCTAAGATTAAGGATGCTCTTTTTTCCATGCAACCGGATAAGGCCCCGGGCCTGATGGGTTCCCCCCGATTCTTTCAAGTTATGTGGGATGTTGTGGGGCCTGATGTCTGCGAGGCTATCTTAGAAATCCAAGCATCAAGATCCATCCATCCGAAGCTCAACTCTACCTTCCTAGCTCTCATTCCTAAGTCGCCCGCCTGCAAAAGTTTTTCTTACTATCGTCCCATAAGCCTCTGCAATGTTTTCTACAAGATTCTTACCAAGACCATTGCCAATCGTCTGAGATCCCTCCTCCCCTCTTTGGTAGGTTCAGCTCAGGGGAGCACCGTTAAGGGTAGAAACATCCTTGACGACGTCATTACTATTCATGAAACCCTCCATACCACCCAATGTTCCAAGAATGCTGCGCTTTTCCTTAAACTAGACATGAATAAAGCTTTTGACAGAGTGGACAGGAGGTTCCTCTGTGCTGTCCTTTGCAAGTTGGGCTTCCATCATCACTGGATTGACCTTGTGAACAGTTGCATTTCCACTCCGTCCTTTTCTGTGCTGATCAACGGGTCCCCCGCTGGATTCTTCCGTAGTGCTCGCGGCCTCGCACAAGGTGATCCTCTCGTCTCCTATTTTATTCATTCTTTTGGCAGAGGTCCTTAGCTGGTCTTTGAATGAAGCCCTCCATCGAAGCAAGATTTTTGGCATTCTCGCCTACTTCCGTAGTTGATCCCGTCACTCACCAATAGCTTGTGGATGACACGCTCATATCCACCGGAGCGTCCGTCACTCAAAGCCAAATCTATCAAGCGCATTCTGTCCCGGTATGAGAAGGCTTCCGGCCAAAAAGTTAATTATTTGAAGAGCAAAATTTATTTTGTTAATACCCTCTCGCGTAGGCAAATTCGCATTGCCATAATCCTCGAATGCACTATTGATTCCCTGCCCGCAACTTATTTGGGGTTGCCGCTAGTTTGCAATGGGCGAGGCGGTGGGAACATCTGGAATTCGATTTTGGAACGGCTTCATAAGAAACTCAGCACTTGGAAAGGCAAATTGCTATCTCAAGCTGGGAAGGCAACCCTCACCAAAGCCTCGTCTTCAAGGAATTCCCACCTATTTCATGTCCGTTTTCATGCTTCCTGTGTTTATCCATTCCAAAATCGAGCAGATTCAAAGGAATTTTCTCTGGTCCGACAACGAAGAAAAATCCAGAATTCCTCTGGTGGCATGGGATAAGGTTTGCCTTCGAAAGGACCAAGGGGGCATGGGATTGAGAAGATCCAGGCTCATGAACACTGCCTTAATTGCCAAACATGCTTGGAGAATTCTTATTAATGCACCGACGAAATGGGTCAATATAGTTAAAAGAAAGTATCTTGGGGAAAATTCTCTCCTGGAAGCTGAGTCTCCTCATGAAGCTTCGGCTTTCTGGAAGACGGTGCTTCAGGGCCGTTCGGTGATTAACAGGGGTGCTCGTTGGATCTTGGGGGATGGATCCACGATCCTTTTTTGGAGAGACAGGTGGGCTACAGATGAAGCTCTCGCTGTAAATCAGAACTTGGCTGGCTTGAGGGCCCAGATTGATCCAAACAATCATCTCAAGGTTTCGGATTGCATTGACCGGAGTTCCCTTCCCCCTCGGTGGAAACTTTCGACGGTGGATGGGTTTGATAATGAGGTGAATTTCTTGTACAGTGTCCTCCAATCGGTGTTAATTCCTTCGGTCATAAGAGACGACAAAATTATTTGGAGCAACACGCAGGATGGGCGGTTTTCTGTTAAGTCCGCTTATGATCTTCTGTCGTGTGAGGCTGTTGTGGACCCCCGATGGAAAGCAATTTGGAGGAAAGGGATTATTCCTAAGATAAATTACTTTGCTTGGATTGCCTTTTATAACAAAGCCCTTACCATAGACAATCTCCACAAGAGAGGCCTTGCAATTCCCAACAGGTGCTATCTTTGCTTAGCTGACTGTGAAACATCCGATCACTTATTTTTGCATTGCCCCTTTTCCCATTCGGTCCTAAGCTCTGTGTTGTCTTCCTTCCAAGTACTCGGGTGCTCCCCTCGCTCCCTTAAAGACGCCTTCCTCCAATGGCCCAAGCCCTTTAAGAATTCTAAGCTCCGATTCCTTTGTGAGGCCGCCTTTCACCATTCCATCTGGCAAATTTGGCCAGAGCGTAATGCTAGAGTCTTCGGCAAGATCCCTAGAATGGCTCCCTCTGTTGCCCAACGGGCCTTATCCTTTGCTGTCGAGAATTCAAAAACTATTCCCAGCTCCCGCCCTCACAATCCTTGGGAGGCAATTATTTTCAAAAGACTGGACCTTGGCTCCTCTTCCGCAGTTGACTCAGTGAATGGCCGCAGGGAGGTCACTTGGACCAAACCTCCTTTGGGGTGGATCAAACTTAATTTTGACGGGCTGCTAAAGGCAACCCGGGGCCCGCCGGTTCCGGGGGCTTGTCAGGGACCATAATGGGAAGCTGATCTTGGCCTACCATGGAAAATCTGGGCCCTCAGACCAATCATTTTGCCGAAGCCCGTGGTGTGTTGAAAGGGTTGCAGGTCATATCGAATGATCCTAGGCCTTTAATTATTGAAGGCGATTCTCTAAACATTATCAACTACCTTCGTGGCTCCAAAGACCCGTCGTGGCGGGTCCTGAATATCATCCTCGAGGCTAGGATGCTCCTCTCTCGCGCGCGGTGGGAGGCGGGGCACATCTACAGAGAAGGTAACCGGGTGGCGGATCACTTGGCCAACAAAGGACTGATGACCACGTGCCCGGTTGTTTGGCGTTCTCGTTTCCCAACCGAGGTGGACAGTTTGGCCAAGGCAGATATTCCCTCATGATGAAGAATTTGTATCATAGGTCTTCTCCCAAAGTTTGTTGATATATTGTCTTCGGCTATTATTCTGTTTTAATGTATTTCAAGATCAAGATTTCCAGGACTGTCCGCGTCTTCTGGGGCCCTCGGGCATTTTGTATTTCCCTCGTCTTTTTTACGAACTGCTCTATTTACCCAGCCATCCGGCATGAAATATCTTTTAGCAAGGCTGATTTTGTACATAAGGTTTTGGGATCCTTTATAAAAACCCACAATTAATCTATTATTATAATTACCAAAAAAAATTATTCATGAGATTTTTTATTTGCCTTGTACCGTCATTCTCCGTAGAAATAGCTCCCTCAAGTGTCTAAAGTTTAAAGTTTATTATCTGCTAAGACCATTCAAACAATTTGAGATCAATTTTTAATATTCATATGGATTTTAGAAGAAATAGTTTGATGTGAGAAGATGTGCAATAGAAAGTACTTTGATAACTGCTTCAATATCCACATTAATCACTTGTTTGAAGCATGACTTATGATTGCTGAATAAATTATAATTTTACTAAGAAAAAATTTCCATAAACGGACTTATTTAGGCTCATAGATACACGTTAAAACTTAATATTGTTAAATAAAATATTCAAAGTGATTTATTATTTGTGTCATTACCTATATCCTTGGATTACTGGACATTGGGTAAAATATATTAGGCTTTAAAGTAGTTGCCATTATTCCAAATGTTTTGTCAAATTTGCTTTTGTAAGGAAAATAATATTGTCGTTGTTCAACGTATCATCAATGGAGGAGGGTAACCAAACACTAAAATATATATGCAGCCATTCAACGTATCGTCAATGGAGGAGGCTAACCAAACACTAAAATATACATGCAGCCATTAGGAACCACGTCTTCTTCGATCTTCTAAATAAGTCTTTCAATTGATCTTTTCATTTTTATTGATAAGATGTTTTTTTTTGTTTAACAGGGCATTGAAAACTTACGGGTAGTTAAAGTAATGTTTGATAAGAGGGCCACCTTCAATGTTGATTACAAAAAAGACACATCATGTGCAAACTTTGTTTAGATGAAACATATGAAGTAATTCTAAAAGCCAATCACTTTATGTTTCAAAAAAAAAGCCTGAAGTAATGGCATTACCATTCAACTATTGCAAGGGTGTAGTGTTTTATTATCAACGACATTATTGAAATGAAATGAAGTAATGGCATTACCATTCAACTATTGCAAGGGTGTAGTGTTTTATTATCAACGACATTATTGAAATGAAATGAAGTAATGGCATTACCATTCAACTATTGCAAGGGTGTAGTGTTTTATTATCAACGATATGAAATAAAAGATTTTAATTACGTCGGCGAGACTCAAATATGGTCTATGGGATCTCAAATATGGAAGTACAATTACTCAAATCATATCATATGATCTTTAATATCTTTGAGAAGATTGTTCCTTCTCTGCTGATTTGTGTTAGCAATTTCTCAATTTTTTTTATTTTACTGTCTTCAAATAAATATGCCATAAACTCGTTCCCAAGTGTTTCTTTGTATTTGTCACGGATATCTGAAAAACTCGAGCATTTATAGATGAAGTGTTCCTCTGTCTCTACTGCCCCTATGCTGCATAGGTGGCGTTTTTGAGGTTGCCTTCCTAGAACAAATTTTAGAGTAATTTCTTGTTAATAAATTATACATTTAAGAGCATCTGATGTCTTCTTAGCATTATTCTTGTTAATCTTTCTATAATACCAATGAACATATAAATCAAAAGATTTCATGAAAATTTAATCTTTTTGTTAAACTTATTTTTCCAATATTTTTTTTTTTTTTTGGTAAGTAGTGTTTGTATTTACAGCGGGTTTTAACAAGGATCCCAAAACCTGATTACATAAGCAATGGGCCTAGGGCATCAATCCCTTGAAACTGAACACCAAAACAGAAATTCCGCCCAACGGTAATAGTAAGCATGAAACAATCCTTCTCAGCGGGAAACAAACAAATAAGAAAGAAAGTAGTTTTGGAGATCCCGCCCAACGGGGAGTAGCCAAAAACCACCATCGAGAAGATCCCGCCCAGCAGGATGCAAAGAAAAACCGTTACAATAAAATCCTGCCTCGCGGGAAGCAGTCAAAACCACAACAAACAGTCCCGCCTAGCGGGAAGCAATAGGGAAATCTTGCCATCCGAGAAACCAGCAGAAAAGAAAGGATCCCGCCTCGCAGGAAAACTGACGGATTTGGCGGATCTCGCCCTATGGAGAAACCATCCCGCCCATCGGGAAAACATTCCGTTCAGCGAGAGCCATCCTGCAAGAAGCCGACAGCTAGCACAGAGAGGATCCAGCCCATTAGGAAGTGACCAGAGAGTTGCACCATAAGGAACCCGCCTCAGGAAAATAGAAGAGGATCCCAGCAGCAGGGACCAAGAATCCCGTCCAAGCACAGAGCTCGTTGAGGATTCACAAGAAAAAGGGGGAAGCTGTCCAAACCCTAAACCGTCACCTCCACCGCACCGAGAAACGCAGGGGACCAGATCCATGCGAATAACTCGCAAAAACCCCGTGTGGAAGCCTCGAGGGAAAAGGGAAGGGATCCCCAACCAAACAGGGATCCCTGGGAAGCACCAGCCCAAAAAAACAACCAAGGAAACCCTAGCCGACCGGGAGGGGCGCAGATAGTGGAGAAGGATCTCCCCCCAGGAGATCATCTGCAAACAACCACTCCCCGGGAGGGATGACCTGGGTTGAGCCAGGGACTGGGCAGGAACCAGGAGCCATGGGAGGGGGAGCAGGGGAGGGACCAGAGCCCTCCCCTCTCTACTTTCTTCCCTCTCCAATATTTTAAACTAAGCATAGGATGATCTTTTATTTATGGATTGTAAATAATAATACTTTTTAAAAATTATTTTTATAGAATTATTGTTATTAAGATGTCATTTAGTAATTAGGTTATAGTTTTATTTTTCAAATGACATATCAGTCTTAAAACGAAAAACTTGCAAGTGTTGAAAATCTTTGTAAATTTTGTTTTTATTATTCTTATGTTAATGTTCTTCATATCAAATTTTCCATTTGATTGAATAAAACTAACTATTTTTATCATTCATATTGTTTAAACATGGTGTTTTATCTAACATGGGAGGCATTCATGAGGTAAGATTTAATTATCTGTATTTTATATTATTGTGAACTAATATTTTATTTGGACTAAAGTTACTAATAATATTGATATGAAGAGCATTTAGAGGATGATACATTCAAGGCTTGTAAAGGACAAAATGGTCAAAATGTTTATTATTGTTTATATCCAACTTGACTTGGATTTCATAGGGCAACCACCTTCAAGTTCAATGAGCTTCAAGAAAACATTCATGGGCTACTACCAAACATAATGCCAGTAGGGCATAAGTGTGAACTAACTTTCAAGCCACGACCACAACACTTGATTTATCACACAAAACAAAATCA
Organism: Wollemia nobilis; assembly: GCA_028583015.1. Taxonomy (NCBI): domain Eukaryota; kingdom Viridiplantae; phylum Streptophyta; class Pinopsida; order Araucariales; family Araucariaceae; genus Wollemia; species Wollemia nobilis. The sequence goes on from JAQPPZ010016856.1 coordinate 6,967,178, forward strand.
TTTCTATAACATAAACCATGCCATAAACATAAAAGTACCTTCAATCAAACACAACACTTGATTTATCACACAAAACAAAATCATTTCTATAACATAGACCATGCCATAAACATAAAAATACCTTCAATCAAACAGTTATTATAAAGACAAAACTTAAGATAATATTTTTAGTTGTTTATAAAAAATAATATGAATGGTGTATATTATAAATTTAACATTACTAAGCAATGTATGCATTTCAGGATGTGCATTTAGCATGTGACCTCGAAGATGTGGCATGCTAAAATATCAATGATGTTTCGGATGAGTTTAACCAAAAGAAGAAACCTCATTTATGGGATGACCTCATGGGAAAAAAATTGAGAGAAAAGTTAATCAATAATGAAAATGGAATATAATAAAATTCATTTTAATGAGACTCTAGAGCAAACTCATGAAACAATTGAAGCACGCCATGCAATATTAGAGACAAATCATTCTATTAGCAAAGAATAATGCTATAAGAAGAAAATATTTTGTTTCTTATTCTTCTATGTTGTATATTAAATGATGTTTTTGTATTAATTTACTTTAAGAATGATATTATTTCTAAAAATATAGTTCTGGTCCAGTTAGGGAGGCCTTAGGCATCCCTTTGGAGAAGCGACGAAAAATGGATTTTTTTCGTGAAAACTATAATAGGTTTCTCACAAATACCTTTGAATCTTTGACAAATTTTGAGGACTCTGAGGTCCTCGAAGGAAATATGCTCCTCGATCGTGTTTTATGAAGTGCATGTCTTGGAATATCAGGGGTTTGATAGATCCTGTGCGTAAGTACATAGTGCGTCAGGGTATGGATGACTTCAAGATAAAAAAATGGTAATATTGATATTCTTTGCCTTTAGGAAGTCAAAGTCACTAACTTTATGTTGTCAAGTACTTGCTCCTTTCTTTGGCCTCGAGGCCACACCTTTCATACTATGCATGACATAGGTAAAGGAGGGGCAGTAATCTATCTTTCAGAACCTTATCATTCTAAACTGATCTCTTGGGGTTGTGACCCTTCTAATCATGTTGTCTGGGTTGTGATGGAGATTGATGGCCATCTTCTTGGTGTGCTCAACATCTATGCGCCTAACGATGCCAATGATCATTGTGTGCTATGGTGGTGGGCAACACTCTCTCTTCCCCCTGTTGTTTGGTTGCTCTACGGGGACTTCAATATGATCGAATTCCCGCATGACAAAGTGGGTCTTCTTCCCATGAGGTGGGCCACAAGGGAAAGAGAAGCATGGTTTTTCATGAAAGAAAAGTTGGGGCTCTCTGACCCCAATAGTTACTTTTTACCCTCTTCATTCCCAACTAGTGCCTGGTTCACATGGTCTAACAATCAACAAGGTGAGAGTCATGTTCTAAAAAGATTGGATAGAGCCATGCTCTCAAATTTTGATATTTTCTCCTTTGAGTGACCCTCATCTTCTTCTCCTTTTATCTTTGTCCACCTTGAGCTCTGCTTGTCTGACCATTCTCCCATTTCCTTTTCCATCTTGGTTTCTTCTACCCCCCTCCTCTTTCTCATTCACAATTTTATCTTAATACCTCTATTTTGCACCACCCCATGTTGAGGGCCTATGTTATCAGAATTTGGAACCTAGTCCCCAGACCGAAAGGGGCCTCAGGATGGATTGAATGGTGGAATGTTGCTATCCAACGCACTGCCAGCTTCCTACGCTCACTTGGGTGTAAGATTGCTAAGTTTCATCATCGCTCCAACGTTGCTCTTAAGCGGGAGTTGGAAGTGGCCTCTTCTCAACTTCAGTCCAATCCTTTCAATGAGGAGCTTTAGAGGCACCTCGCTATGGTTAAACACCAACTTCTGATGGTAGAGCACTATGATGCCAAAGGGGCACAAATCAAGGTGAGGTTGCACTGGCTCAAATTTGGAGATAGGGTTACCAAGGAGTTCTTTCAATGCTTGCATCCTCGCAATCAATTTTTGGGTATTAAAGCCCTTAACATTAATGGAGAGCGTGTTTCTAATCTTCCTAATATTCTCTCTACTTTTGAAGAGCATTACCAAACTATGTTTGCAGCTCAGGCCCGCTCCCCACAACGTGACTAGGCCCTTAAATCCTACCTTTTTGTTGTCCCAGAGTGGCTTTTGAGTCTCAAAGAGTTACCTATGAAAATGCCCTCTCTTTGAAGGATCTGGAGGAAGCTCTTTCTCAGATGGCCAATGATAAATCCCCTGGTCTCGATGGCTTCCCTTGTGAATTCTACAAATCCCTTTGGGACACTATTGGGCCTGATCTTCTCAAAGTCTATCAAGAGGCCTTCTCTAAGGGTTCTTTGGGCCCTAGTATTAATCAAGGGATTATTAAATTTATCCCCAAGGCTGGTGATCCTAAAATCATCACCAATTGGAGACCTATTACTCTCCTTAATATTTCTTATAAGATCATTGCCAAAGCCTTGGCTTTACGCATCCACCATCTCCTTCCTATTATCGTGCACCCAGAGCAAACTAGCTTCATTTGGGGTAGGTTCATCCTTGACAATATTATTGTTGTCTGGGAAGGCATGGAGTGGGCTCATAATTCCAACCAACAATCCTATGTTCATCAAAATTGACTTTGAGAAATCCTATGATAGGATTGATTGGTCGTTCATTCTAGCCATGCTTAAAGCTCTTGGTTTTGGGCCCTGCTTCATTAGTTCTGTGGAAATGTTGTTTGTTGAGGCTTCAACTATTTTATCCATTAACAGACACAAGTCCTCAACCATTGGTCTCTTTCGTTCCATTAGACAAGGCTACCCATTAGCACCATCCCTTTATGTCCTTGTTGCTGAAGGGTTTGGCTATTTACTAGCTCACCATGTTGCTCAGGGATCTATTCAAGGAATTTCTCTCCCTAGAGGTGAGACTCAGTTGATCAATGGTCATTTTGTTGATGACTCTTTCCTCACTCTTATTGAGGAAGAAGGTGTCATTCAACAAGCACTTGCTTGCCTGGACACTTTTTGTTTGGCTTCTGGATCCTCCATTCAATGGAGAAAGACCCAATGTTATAGGTAGTCTCTCGACCCAATGCCCCACTGGCTTAATCAATATCAATGGAAGATCATCCAAGAGGGGGAAATATTTCATTTTTTAGGTATTCCTTTTGCCTTTAACGGTTTGATGCCAGAGCTATGGAAGTATGTTGTTAACAGGGTGGAACATAAACTTACCTATTGGTCCACCAAGAAGCTCTCCCTTGCTGGTAAATTTCAAATTTGCACAAAAGTCCTTGCAACCACCCATGTTTATTATTCTTCCTGCTGGGTCCCATCCAAAAATTGCTATAAGAAGCTTGATAAGCTTCTGCGAGACTTTTTATGGTCCTCTTCCAATAATGCTTCGAGATTCCACCATGTTGCCTGGGAGTATTGTTGTCTTCCTAGAAGCCATGGTGGGCTTGGCATTCTCAATACCCAACGTCAAGGTTGGGCCCTTTGTGTTAAGTGGGTCATCAAAGCCCTCATGGGTAATGAGGCCTGGAAGATTCTCATTCGACACTATATTAGTGAAGGTTCCCCTTTTGGGCGTAAGAGTTGGAGGGGCATGGGGTTCCCTTCCCTCCTTGTTGCCCCTGTGTCTATCAAAGTGTCAGGATCCTTCGTCATTAGGAGCATTTGGAAAGCCTGGGAGAGTGTTAAGCCTTGGCTTAGATGGAATGGCCAGAGCTTTTGGCATGGCCTCTCCATCAACCAAATGAATGTTTGGTGGTCACCTGTTATCACCTACCAGGGTTCCCGCTTGCGCAAGTTCCTTGGGTTCATGCGCTTAGATTCTTTCGCAAAGGTGTGCGATGCATCACTAATTTCTTTTCTCGTCCTACCAGGGATTGGCTCCCTTGGGATGATTTTAGAGCTAAATTTGGGCTTAGTCACTCTAACAAGGATACTTTTGAGGTTGTCAAGGCTGCTCTCCTTGACTCCATGTTACACAAGATTTCTGTGCTTTCGCAATGACCTTGGTGGAAGGACTGGAAGTGGTATCCGAACACTCCACTACGAAATTATAAGGCCTGATTGGGGTATGGATGGCTCTCTCCTTGCCTCCCCATGATTGATAAGCTCAATCAACGGTGGAAGGTCTCCTCCCCTCGACCTGTTTGGATGCGTAGGTTCCAGACCGCTTGGGCTCCTTTCTTGGAGCCCAAACTTTCTTATTTTTCCTGGAGTCTTTTGCACCAAGGGCTTCCTATTGGGGAGCATCTCCAACATTTAGGCATCCCTAACCCTTATTGCCCTTTTTATCTTCAATCTAAAGACTTTGTCCATATTTTTTGGGTTTGTGCTCATGCTCATTCCCTTTGGGAGTGGTTTTTTTCCTTTTTTAGACCCTATTCCTTCACCATGTTTGAGTGGAAGCATATCATTTTGGGAGACCCCCCACCATTGCTGGCTATTTTTTTGAAGTGTGGCACTTGTTTCATATGGCGACCATGTTCAGCATATGGAGAGCTAGAAATGATTGTATCTTTGGTAAGTGTTCTTCCTCTTTGCACATCTCTGCTTTTGAGAAGTCTAATATTATTTCATCTGTGTATTTTTAGATTACAGTTCAGGCCAATAAGGTGGCCATGGAGCTCACTCATCTTTAGGAGCTTATTGATCAGTGGGGGAATGCATCGTGCACAATCAATCGGGTTCCTCTTGAGCAGGATACTCCTCGAAGTCGGTCCAGGTCCAGACAACAGTGTCGCTCACTCCCAAACTGCACTCCTATCCCAGCTCAAGGTCCTTACAGAGATGGTCGTGGCTACTTGACTATTCCTCTCTCCCCCAACTCCTCGACTTGATGCCTGGGTCAATTTAGGAGCTTCGTTGATTGTTGCCAGCCAAGAGCCATTTGTTTATGGTTGGGAGGATGTTCCCAACACTTCTGGATAGGGGAGGGACTCAATGCCAAAGTCTCTTGATGCTTTTGGTGGGTGGGAATCAGTCCCAAGGGTGGCTAAACCCATATAATGGAGCCTCATCATTTTGTAATCAATTTATTTTATTGTCCATCAGTTCTGTAAGGTGGTGTTGAATAACTGTAAATTGTTTGCTTGGGTTCCCGCTCTATTTTTATGGGGATGGTTTTTTGGTTGATGGCGTTAGCCACATGGCGTGTTTATCCACCTTTTTTTTGTTTGTAAAAATGTATTTTGTTAATTCTTTAATATAATGTCTTTTTACATAAAAAATATATATATATATATATATATATATATATATATATATATATATATATATCAATACTAAGAAAGCAATATTGGAAAAGCAAGTTGTCACCCAATTGATCCACCTATCCTTGAACCCAAACTTTTGTAGAACCTTAATAAAAAAACTCCAATCAACTCGATCATAGGCTTTGGACATATCTAATTTAATAAATATATTACCTTCCTTACTGAGTCTCATGGAGTGAGTAACTTCCTGTACCAATATAATTTGGTCCATGATTTGTCTCCCTTGCACAAATCCACCCTATTCCTTAGATATAATGGTTGGTAAAACCACCTTCAAATGCTCTACCAACACCTTAGAAATAATCTTATATATATAGTTACAGAGAGAAATAGGCCAAAAATCATCCAATGAGGAGGCCCCATCCTTTTTGGAGTAAGAGAAATAGAAGTACAGTTTATAGCGCTTAAGATAGATTTAGACCTTCTGGTCTAATCAACTACTTGTAGGATTTCCTCCCCCTCCTCCCACATAAATTGAAAGAATTCAATTGGAAAATCATTTGGTCCTAGAGTTTTACCTTTTTTATCTCAAATACTACCCTTTGCACTTCCTCCAAAGACACCTCTTTGGCTAGGAATAAATTTTGCTTGGCTAAAATATAGGTAGGAATTGACTCCAAGATCTCCCGTTGTGCCTCATCATCCACAAAACCTTCGAGAAAATATCTAAGAAGTACCTCCTTGCTCCCCCTACATGTCACACCAGGTGCTTATGACCTATCCCCTTCCATAGGTTAAAGACTTAATAAAATCAAACTCCCTTCTAGCCATTGTTGACCAGTGGAAATTTTTGTATTTCTATCCCCCTCCCTCAGCCAAGTGATTCTAGATTTTTGTTTCCAGAACACCTCCTCCTTTCGCTTCCATTCCTCCATCTTCATCATCACCTCCATATCTTGGGTTAAGAGCTCTTGAGAAAGACCTTCCAAATGAATCCTCTCAATCACCTACTCAAGAGCCCACACCACCTCTTAGGACTCTCACTCAATATTTCTAAAAACTAGATGGTTCCATTCTTTTAGCCTCTCTTTCACATACTACAGTCTTTTAAAAAATATAAACATCACAATTTCAAATCTTGGGCATCCCTCTGTCCACCATCTAAGGATCAAATCCTTAAAACCGTCATGGTCGATCCAGGTAAGTTGAAACTGAAAAGGGTTATTCCCTAGTTTAATCCAACTCAAGACATCAAGAGAGAGCCAATGATAAAACCCTACAAAATATAATATTTGAGCACAAAACTATTTCTCTAGTCGCCCAGGAGTCATCAACTAAAAACAATCCAATATTTCCTAGATATGGTCCAAGTTTAGTCTCCTATTACTCCAAGTGAACAAGCATCCTTTCAAAATCACATCTCTAAGACCTAACCTGTCCATTTGGTCAATAAACAAACAATTCCCCGCATCCAGGACTTCAGAGCCTCCCTGTTTTTCCTCCAACAAAGCAATAGTATTAAAATTCCCTCCAACTATTTGAAACATCTCCTTTCCTTTTTCTAAAATTACCTCCATTGCCCTCCACTACTCCACCTTTTCTTTTATATTAGCTAGAGCATAAAATTTAACTACCTAAAAGGGATCCACATTTGAAATTAGATACCCTTTTATCTCCAAAATTATTGTAGTTGCCACTACATCCATAATATCTATCTTCCTAGGATCCCACATACAAAAAAATCCTCTAGAATTACCCTTGGAAGAAATCGCTAAACTCAATGTAACAACCCAACTTCAACCAACCCCAAAGAGATTATTTTTTTTTACATGACAAATAATAACCACGAGCAAGGTTCATAAAGATATTCCCATTTCTTTTCATATTTTATAAGGCATCACCACATCTCGAGATCTTGTCATTGCAGACAACTCTCGAGTGGATGAGAGTGGCCAAACTACCATAATTCTAAGGTTCACCTTCATATACCTCCATGGTCTAAAGGATAATTTCCATGGTCCCCCGTTTTCCTTACATTCTCCTAGAATGCAAGACAATTTGACCATAGCGTAGAGATTAGCCCTTCTCACTATTTAGAGAATAGGGACACCAATTCCCTCACCATACATAAGTCAATCTATGTAGGTGTTTTCAAGCGTAATGTTTTAAATAATAGTTATTACACCTCCACTATGGGACTAACTAGTACTTCAATACTTAATTACCACACCTCTGTGGTGGGCTAATTAAGGCTATTATCACTCCATGTGAAAATTCACATGGCCACCCAATCCTTCCCGTACAAGGTGCCATCACTTACTATATTTGTGAATGGATTCCTAGCCTATGCAGTAGGAATTATGATCCAAACCTCATCTCTTAGGACCTTCTCCAAAAACTCTCCATTTTTGGGTACACCTAAGCCTCATCGCTCCATATGTAACCATCGCAACAGACCTAGGTGTTACCTCCTCGTAACTTCCCAAGTCCTAGAATAACTTGACTCTATGGTTCTAATAAAGCTCTAAGTTTCACCCAAGGAAACCCTCCTTTATATATCTAAGAATAATTAATAAAGAAACATTGATCTCTCTTATAACATATCATATAATATGCTTAACATGTTTAATTGAAAGCAAAAGGTAAGAAAGGATAGAACTTTTCTAGTTCATTCAACAATAATATTTCAGAATGAGAATAATCTTTACTTAAAACATTGCATATCTAAACGAGATTAAACTCACAATATTCCATCATAAACCTTTCAATTACTTTCATAAAACAATTATTGTATCTCTTACATTTCTACATAGCATATTCCATAGCATGCCACACATTGGACACTAACTTGTTTTTAATACAAGAATAATTACATAAGGATGATTTTTTTTATTTCCATTCCAAATACAACACTATTCATTATGGTTCTATCTCAACATCAATTATATAAAACAATAGTCCAATATTTGTTTTTCTTTTCAAGCTTCGCCTCTAGAAGATCAATCCATGTACTTGTCAAGGATAAAGGGATCAGGACAGCTTATGATATGCAAGTGCAAGTCTATATGATTATGCAAGAGCATCCTTTTTCACATATAAAATAAGCATCATACATTTATTCTTTTAAACAACAATGGAAGGATCACATGTTCCTCCCTGCAATAGATTCCTTATCTACATAAGCCTCAAGAACTATTACAATTTTCTAAAATATCCTTCATCAAATTAATTGACAACTCATTGGAATAATTCCATACTTCTCCCTACAAGTAATTCCATATCTATATAAGCCTCGGGAATCCTTATATAATATTTTAAGTTCTTCATACTCTCATCCATATTATAAATATTTACCTTTTGTTAACATATAAGAAGACTGCAGTATAGAAAGAAAAAATTTTAGCTTCTACATTTTTTTACTCAGCAAGTCATTATAATCTAAATAAATAACCTCTTACTAAAATATTCAACCAAGAAAGATAATAGTTTAACAATATAAGAATGAGTAGAAGACCACAACTAGGCATGCAATTTTACTCTTTTATTACTATAACATCTATACTAAGCAATGTAATCTCTTATCAATATTACCAATAAAATAAAAGGTATAATCTATGATCATTTCATATTAAGTAGAGTAAAATGTTTCATTACTCTAATGTTGCAATCAATTGCTAATTAAACTATCCAAACAAAAATATAACATTAGTCTTTTTAAAAGTAAGCACACAGATATAACTTTCAGCAACAAGCATTAATTCACTGTGTTATCTTAAACAATAAGATGCACTGGGATACAACTAGGCTCAGATTTTATCACTAAGATGTTAAGGTAGAGATTACCTACCCGACACAGTGCTACATTTTTAAGTCAAATTACACTGATAGGAGAACCTAATCCTCTCATGACCTCCTCATATGCTAAAAGACTTGAATGTCATCTACAATAGGGTTACTCCTTACCCAAACCACTTTACTATAGCATTTCCTATGGTTTCATAATGCTATATTTATCTGGTGAACTCCATTAAAAAGGAACTATTGAATCGGATGAGGTCAAGTTAGTGTCCTCAAAAACACTCAACCGCCATTATAAACCCAACCAGCTAATTAAATTCTAAAACAACCTTGAGGACCTTACATAAGCTTACATATAAATGCTTTAAGATAAAGAGTAAAACAGTAGTAGTTCGATAAAGTATTGCATGGTCCATTCTGAGGCTATCTTTCTTATACAAAATAAAAAGCATACACTCATTAAATAGAAAGGAAGCTCACAATGACGTCTAGCTACGGGATTTCACCCTACTCAGACTCACTCTTAGATAGAAAAGACTCCACACTGGACCCCTTTCTCTTTATCTCAACAATAGAAGTTTATATTCTGGAAATGTTCAAGTAGATTTCAAAAGAAAACAATATTATCTAAGCTTATGGAAAGAAATAAATGAACACCTTTTTAGAACTCCGAAGGCAAACGAAACATCTCTCTTCTCTCTTCATCCACCAATGCAGCTACATACTGGTTTATCTCTCTACAATCTCTAGAACTCTCAGTGCTCTCTTCTTTTTTTCCTCTATTTTCTCCTTTCTTTAGGCATTTTCAAGAAGAGACAGTCAACTGTTTTTCTTAACTTCTTACCATTTCAAAACCTCCTACGAGGGATTCCCAAAACTTGCATATTACTCAAGATTATAACTCGGTTTAGATATTCCTAAGGTTTCATTACTTTATATAAAGTTGGCTCATTATCATATTGCCTACTTTATTACCTAATGTTTATATCACACCTAACATTAGGATGATAAAGTGACTAAACTTTATAATTTTAATTAATAACTTTTAATTTCTTTCCCATGAAACCTTAATACATCATAATAATTGATTACACCACTTTTCCATTGATTTAATAAAAATTAATGATAATATCCATTGCTAACATTAATTTTTTTATCTAAGACATATTAATAGTTCCTCATTAGCTATTAATATCATTTTGATGAACCTATTTATCAAACTCTCCCTAGTATCCACATATGCAAAGATATGATAAACATTCATCCATTACTGAAAAATGAAAAGCTGATTCAAACAAACATTATATTACACCACCTTTTATCTTTGAGTATCAAGATCTATAATGACGTCCACGTCATCTTGAATACTAAATATGACTCAATTGCTCTAGCAACTTCCTATCCGGTGGTGTAAGTTATATTAAACATGTAGTTATGAAATGCACCTACATGATGGTACCAATTTACCCAGAGTTATTATAGACTATTTGTTTGACCATCATTTCCCTTTTATTTGGTCTCTCATTCCTGGTGGTTAAACTTCATCATTCCACCCATGAGAGTACTTGGTCCTGCAACCATACACATCATCAACAATACCATATTCTAGCATAGTATAATCAAAATATCAAATCATAAAAATTTGCAATCTAACTACTTATCTTGATAACATTAAACTAGATTAAGCATTGAACATCTAAAAATCAATACATAATCAATACCAATGATAAGTCCTGCTAAGGAGGGTCGTGACACTCAAAGATTCCTTCCAAATTCTCTTTCAAACTATTGGGCTTCCATCTAAAATCAATTTGGATTCTTGAACAACAGCAAATAAGGATGATACTGTCTAATCAAAGACTTCACAACGTTATGCTTGGGTTTCACCCCCAAGCCCCTCATATTCCAAGAAATGATCTTCTTTTGGAGAAATAATTGAAATTCAAATCAATAGTTCGCATAATCCTTGCTTCCACCAAATGCTCTCCTTCCTTATATTGCTTGTCCTTTTTTGATAATCTTCCAGTCGCATGTTATTTTCCTCCTTGATGCTTCCTTTGAGCACCTGATGTAATCCCTAAGGCATTACTTCTTGTTCCTCTCCTCCCATCCCCTTCAATCTCAACAACTCTCTCCTCCCTCTCAATATCATCATCCTCAACTGCATCCCCGACCTTCACTAGAATCGAATCCTCCAAGAGCCCAACCTCCTCATAAATTCTAAAGTTTTCCTAAGTGCACATCTCTATCAAGACCTCACCCTCGCTACAAGGGAATGATACCAAATCATCCTGAACAACCTGCTCGTGAGAGGGGAAATTCCCCCACAACATCCACATCCACCTCACTAGACCTAGAACCCATAAGATCAAATTGATTTTTGAAAAGAACTTCCAAACATTCCTTACCCTTTAGACCACCAACCTTCAATATTTTACTATTTATAACTTCACGAAAACCATCCTCTTCCTCCACTTCCACACCTTTCTCTTGATGGTTCTCCTCCTACTTCTACTTCATATTAGTATTATTGGGGCAATCCCTTGCCAAGTGACCATAAAGATGCCAATGTCTACACCTAAAGGGATCGCCTCATAGTCAATAGCCTGAACCCTTACCACATCCCCAATCTAGATGTCAATAGAATGTAGGAAAGGATTGGATATATCCAACTCCACACAAATCCTAGCATAATTAGTAAACTTCCTTCTCTTTTTAAGATCAAAGAACAAAATAAATGTACCTATGGCCTCATCAATATCTCTAAAAATCTCATCCTTCCAAATCTCCAAAGGCAAATAATGAAGTTTGGTCCACACTGAGACAACTGAAGGTAGTTCCTCTATTAGATTGAACCCTACGTGCCATAGTTTCATGTATAGCCCCACTTGCCCTATGAAATAAGGGTCACCCTTGAAAATTTTATTTTGATCCTCCTAAAATCACTCTAGATTGCATACATCACTCAATATCACTCTATATCATCCATCATCCATCCCCACACAAAAGCCGGCATGAAATCCATCAACATCCCTTGTTGTTTGACAAGTTGTTGATAAAGACGACCATTTTTGAAGGTGACCTAGTGAAAAACAAAAGAAGCACCTACACCATGTTAGATTTTGATGGGAGGTAGTATAACCACAAGATGTAAAATAACTAATATGAGATAACTATAAACTAATGGCACAATAATATGTAGGAAAATAATAAGATGAACATCTACAAATAACTCATAAATATGCCATTAATAAAAGTGATAAAAATAGTACAATGTTATATAATGGAGGACATGAACACTCCATGAACAGATATGAAAGGACTACATTGTACCATACTACTAAACTATAACACACTCTCTATATTCACTGCTCCTCTAAAACACTCACTATAAAACCTTTATATATGAAGATAGAGTCTTTGGCCCTTACTCTACCTAGGACTTATGTACATGTGGACTACATGCACATTTACATCTTGCACATTGACACTTGTGCATTTATTACAATACTTGAAATAACTTAACTAACTTTACTCTAAAGTAAACTCCTACTCTATATATGTATCAAAGATGGTACATTTACATAAGCTAAATGATGTAATATACTCTAACACACTAGAGGATACTTTCCATCAAAATCCATCGATTCTGGAGAAAACAGTCAAATTCACATAGCGGGGTGGGAATCTTGAGGCACAGTTGTATTTGCACATCGGTGTGCAAATACCATTTTTAGCAATCCAAAGGCTACAAAATCAGGTAAGTATGCTTCCTATGTTGGTTTTTCATCATTTAAAGCAATTTTAAACATGTTTTGAGGTCTTCTTGTCTTCAAATACGAGGGATCTGATCAAGACAACCCCCCAAACATTCTAACAAAATTTTGTAGGTCTTATAGGTCTTAAGGACGGGTATGGTCTACAGTGGCACACGAGCAATAAGCCCACTCACACTAAAGAATCATTCATTGAAAAGAGGGATTCCCTTGTGGAAGATCCTACCTTGTGGCCTTCAAAGGCATAATTTGTAAAAAGGATCACACTTGTAACCCCTTTTGAAAGTTAATTCAAAGAAAAAAATTTCTTGTACTTCATTCTGGCATGCCCAGTGGGACCCCCACCATATTTTATTTTCTTTTCTAGAAAACCCTCCATATCTCATCTACGTATTTTCGGATGTCACGCTTTCATGCACATATCGAAAGAGAAAAGGAAGAAGCTAGATGAGAAAAAACTGAGATGTATTTTTCTTGGTCAAAGGATCTATCAAACGATATCCTTTAGAGTGCTCATCATAACCAAGAAAAATACATCTCAGTGTTTTCTCATCTAGCTTCTTCCTTTTCTCTTTCGGTATGTGCATGAAAGCGTGACATCCAAAAATACGTAGATGAGATATGGAGGGTTTTTGACCACTCCATGCTTCCCGTGGAGTCATTCCTTTTAGGGCCTTTGTGGGTGCCCTATTCAATAGATATATCGCAGTGGTAGACAAGCTTTCGCCCAATATTGTTTCCCAAGAGTAGCTCCCTGTGAGCATACAACGAACCATTTCCATGATAGAACAGCTTCCTTCTCTCAGCAACTCCATTTTGTCGAGGAGTATAGGCGCTTGTTAACTCGTCTCTTGATTCCATGATTATCTAAGAATGCAAAAAATTCTTTAGAGGTAAACTCCCCCCATCGATCTCGAGCAGTAGGGTTTTAATAGAAGCTCCCGACTCCTTCTCAACGAATTTCTTGAACCGCTGGAAGAATGCAAAGCTTCGGATTTCGCTTGGAGAAAGAAAACCCACATCTTTCATGAGTAGTCATCTACGAATAATCGAAAGTACCTCTTCCCTCCACAACCGTTGGGTGTGAAAGGACCGCACGGATCGGTGTGAATTAACTCCGGAGGTTTTTGTGCTCTTGTTGAGCTCTTCTCAAATGGTACTCTATGTTGCTTTCCCGCTAGCGCTGTCGAGCACACTCGGCAATGTGGCGTAAATGGAAGGAAGACCCTTTACCATCTCATACTTACCGAGCTCAAGTAAGTAGCCGAACTAAGATGCCCATATCTCTTGTGCCATAGGGAATTTGCCTCCTTGGTAGAGACAACCATGGCAACATGTGGAGTAGAGATAGCATCTAGGGCAAATAAGCCGTGCTTATATGAAGTCGTTGTATCTGCTTACCCTTCCTGGTAATAGTACAACACTTCTTGCCATTCTCAACACGAAAGTTGACAACCATATTTCTATCCAGGATTTGTGTGACTGACAGCAAATTGTTAGCCAATCCTGGAACATAGAGGAATTTGTCGATCTGACACTTGCCATCGGGAAGAGTGACTCGAAACCGTACTCCTCTCCCCGAACCTTGTAGGTTTTATCATCAGCAATGGTGACGAGTTTGCCCTCTTTGGCCACGAATGATTCAAACCACGATCTCGTCGCCACTCATATGTTTGCTAGCTCCGGAATCGACATACCAAACAGGATCCCTCCGTGTGGAATCTGTGGTAGTCATGAGCACCTTGTGTGCCCATTCAAAACTCGAGTCGGATTCTTCAACAAGCAACATTCACCCGGGGTTGCTTGTTTTTATTTTGTGGTTTGTTTTGGCCTTCTCGCTTGTTCTTATGCCAACACCTCGTTGGTGTCATGGTTGTCTTTCTCACGGATCTTGCACCACCTCTTCTTCTCTTGAGGTTGTTTTCCTTTTCCTTTCATATCCTGTTGAGAATTTCCTCCTTTCCGAAAGTTGCCTCTTTTTTGCCCATTACCTTTCTTCCTAGAACCCCGCCTCGTTGGTGTATAGGGCCGTATTGGAAGAATCATCCTTGTGAAGTTGGCGTGCCTCCTGTTGTTGAAGCAGATTGACCAACTCGATGTAGGTAATTTGTCGTTGAGACACCTGGATGGAGGTGATCAACATATCAAATGAAGAAGGTAAAGCTCTCATCACAATTGAAACGAGAAGCTTTTCGTCCACAGGATCTCCCAAAGAATTCAATTTCTCTTTCAATTCAGACACTCTGCACAGAAAGAGTTCCACTGTTTCACCCTATCTCAAACTCAGGTTATGAAGTTGTTTTTGAAGATGAAGAATGGTGGAATCATTCTTTCACTCATAGATGGTTTTAAGGGCATCCCATGCCTCTTTACCACTTGCTTTGTCAGCTATATGAGGTTGCACTTCATCTGAAACAACAAACAAAATGAGCACCTTTGCTCGACTGTCTTTCTTGTCAAAAGCTATCTGATCAGCAGTAGGAGCTATGGATCCTGATTGTCGGTGAAGGCCTAGGTGTTACTCCAAGTAACAATATCCCATAAATCTTCCATTTGGAGAATTGCCTTCATCTTATGTTTCCATGGTGTATAATTTGGACCTTTCAATAACTGATGAGGATCAGTCATCAACTTTGCAACAGCTGCCATAGTGAAGGTTCCTTATAACACCAATTGGTCCCCCTTTTGATATACCTTTTGCTAGGCCGTTATACCGTACAAAATACCCGCCCTTACGTGAGGAAAACTATAGGTATTTAGAAAGATCAACAAAAATCACCCGCCCTTACGTGAGGGAGACTATAGGTGAGTTTTAGAGATCATACGATACGTGGAACATAAGCAGTACTGAAAGGGAATCGCCTTGTTGATGGCACCTACCATAGAATATTCTTCACATGCGTGGGACGTAACTTCCCCTAAACACTATGAAGAATACTTCGTCAGGATTTACGCCTAAACACAAGAGCGATTAAGGGTAGTGGATGGAGTAAAAAAATACAAAAATGGCAAACTTATCTCTCCCCGACGATTTATAGAGAACAAGCTTAGACATCGTTGTAGCAGCTATATTAGGCAACGGATACAGTAGCGCAATCACGACAACTTTACCTGTAAGTGTTGGCCAGAGGTATCACAAATACCGAACGCTGCAGTGCAATAAATTGCATGGATGAGTTTTAATTATTCCGGGGACTTAGGGAGTGTATTTGATTTTTTTTAACTTTTAATGAAGTAGTGCAAAAGTGAAATATGCAACATACAACATAAAAAGTGCCCACAAGAATTAACCCTCCAGGTGTCGGACACAGCCGAAAATGCACCTTTACAATAATGCCAAAAATTTGCTTTTTTTTTCAGAAAATTACTCACATTACCCCTTTGATTTTTTGAAAAAAATATCCCCCCTAAAAAGAATTCTTTTTAACAAAGCATTTTAATAATTATTATATATTTAAAGTTAAAATAAATAATCTTAATTTATATAGTTTTAAAAACTTATGAAAAAATAAATTAAAATTAAATTTTAATTTATAAAGTTTTAAAACTATAAAAAATAAATTAAAATTAAAAATTTTAACTAAAAAATAATAATTAAAAAAAACTTTGAAATTTTTTTTTACCTTCGAACCCTCGACCTGCAGGCTCCCAGAGCCTTACCGCACGGCTCACGACCACGTGAGCTAGCGGGCTGATCCGAAAGGATCAAGGGGCCCCCTCGTATTTGAGGACTGCTGCCCGAGTGCAGCTTCCTCCTCCGCAGCGGACTCCTCCGCAGCGGACTCCTCTGCAAATCGCGGCCTCGCTGCTGCTTGGTCGCGGCTACCGTCGCGCGCCTTTTTTTTTTTTTTTTTTTTTTAATTCCCCGTCAGTGGGGCCGCGTCCGCACGTTGCCCAAGGTTGCACGATTTGTGCGTCAGCCGAGGACGTTCCAGTGGGGGGGGAGCGCTGGACGCACTTGCACTGCGTTCCAGCGGGGGGGGGGCCTCCCCTCCCACAGTCGCGCGTCTGCGCGCGATTTTTTTTTTTTTTTTAATTTTGCTGCGAGATAGCGCACAACGCAGCTGCGCGGCAGGGAGAGGAGATAGCGCACGGGCGGGGAAAAATAATCACGCCCAAAAAAAAATCACGCTGTGCTCCTCGTCTTAATCACCTCGCCCAGAAATTCAGAATGGCTCTGATGCCATGTTAGAAAAACGAACAATATGTTTATTGAATTGTGCAGTTTAAATAAGACTGCAATAACAATATTGCCGGAGGTTGCCAAACCAACCAGCGTACAATAGCATATTGTTATAACAAAATAACAAATGCATAAATAGGACAAATAATGAAATAACTACGTTAACACTAACTATCTTTGTTGACTATTTTCTGTCTTTCAGGTGCTAGAAGAACCAGAACAGGAGCCACCAAA
This sequence comes from Wollemia nobilis, assembly GCA_028583015.1. NCBI lineage: Eukaryota > Viridiplantae > Streptophyta > Pinopsida > Araucariales > Araucariaceae > Wollemia > Wollemia nobilis. The sequence goes on from JAQPPZ010016856.1 coordinate 6,984,372, forward strand.
ACCTTGAAATACACCTCAGGTCTCAATTTTTTGCCTGCAACTCAGATTTGCATAGCAATTTACGAATTCCAAGGCACAGTCAGATTCACACACTAGTATGTGAATCCAGCTAGAACCACCTTCACTATTTTGGTCATAACTCCTTTATCCAAACTCATATTGACATGAAATTTTGAGGGTAGCTTCCTGACAACAAAAGGAAGGTTCTTATAATTTTTTAGCCCATTTGGAGTAGTGTAGATCATATTATCATGTCAATGTGAGAATCACAAAATTTTGCAAGATTTCGCAACACAGAGACCATAAAGGACCTCCTGCAGCATTTGGTAATAGGTATTCTTCTGTGAAACTAAACTTTTGACCTTTGAAATTTGATTTGCACGTTCTATAAAATTCCTCTTGCTTATTCCAATGCCATATTACACTTGCATTCTAACCACTTGCATACGACCTAAAGGGGGCCTCAAATCCCCTTGTTTGCTTAGAGCTGAGATAGATTTTTATCTATTCTTGTATACAAAGCTCTTATGCAACACCTAGTCATAATTGTAACTGGCATATCTTGACTAGTGTAGATAGGATTGCATCTAAGCAAGCCTTAGTATAACGTTTCACTGAAATCAAGTAACTTAGCATTTAATTAGATTTATCTCTTTCCAAAAGCATCTAATTAGCTTTCAATTTCTTTACAAAAGCACTTAATTAGGTTTCAATCCCTTTCAAAACACTTAATTAGGTTTCAATCCCTTTCAAAAGCACTTAATTAGGTTTTAATCCCTTTCAAAAGCACTTAATTAGGTTTCAATACCTTTCAAAAGCACTTAATTAGGTTTCAATCTCTTTCAAAAGCACTTAATTAGGTTTTTAATCCCTTTCAAAAACATTTAGTTAGGTTTCAATTCCTTTCAAAAGCATCTAATCTAGATTTATTTCAAAGTTCTAGCTTAGATTTCTATTTCAAAAGACACTTAGTATAGCTTTGCTTTACAAATCGCAAGCAGTTATCCATATTCTTTTTCGTTGCTTTCCTAAACTAGTTTCCTTTAAATGCATTAGATTCAATAAAATAAGCAACTCAACACCACACACACACACGTTTCATTCACATTGGCAAGATTGTATTTCATCACCAATCTCCAATCGAGATCGGTGATGTTGGATTTCATCTCCTTCCACTATCGCCCCCTAGTCGCCATAGTAGCCCCCACGAGCGATTTTTTGACCTTCATCACCAAAATATCCCCTACTCTTGAGAGACCCTTAGAGTAGGTTAGGATTAGATGCCCCTACTCATAGGGCTTTATAATTCATGAGTTGGTAACTATCATTCTTGACTAAGCCCATCCGAGCGTGAAGCGAAAGCCTGGGCAGGCCGGTAGCAAGTCTTAGAGAGTACCGCCTCTTTCTTAAGATATCCTTTAGAATTCCCCCTTTTGTTACCTTTTTTATTTTCCTTCCATTAGCTACCATTCACCCATTGTCGCATAGTTGTTCTTTGCATACCTTTGGGTGTTGTAAAGTCATGTGCTTCAGCATACCTCTTTAGCATCCATTTCCCCCTTCATTATTTGGTTTTAGATTGCATAACATCATCAAAACACACAAAAATAACAAAAATATTTGCTTACTGTTTATCGTTCACTTTTGTTGCACCTAAAACATTTTGGAGCACAAAATTTGTTACAAAACCATCAAAAACAATTTCAAAACACACTTGTTGGTTTTTAATAGTCTGTAACTATAAAAATCCATAGAGATTGCCTGTTCTATTTATATTCACATAGCACTATGCAAATCCTAAGGAATAGTTAGATTTGCACACCAGTGTGCGAATCTAATTTTTAACCCACAAAGAGGTCTAGAAACCCTTAAAAACACACAAGAAAGCAAAAACTTCACTCAAACTGCATTTCCACCTTTATTCCATCACTCTTCACTTGGAATCATAGTCCTTAACTGAGGCCAAATCACACACACATGTACATATCGCTATGGAGGCTTTCACTATGATCCCTTCTTCACCAACCAATTTATCAGGGCATTCAAAGGAAATCACCTTCGCCCATTCTCATACTTTGTCTACTTATTTACACAACTCATCCCTACCTCACACGTTGTGCGCTAGGATTTCATCCTATGCTCATGATCTAAGGCATCAAGTTAATTATCCTACTCCTCCCATGGGCCCCTATATGAAGACCACTTTCCCCTCTTCGCACCATCACACTCCCTACCATGCTTCTCCCTATCAAAGGCCGTGTCATCCACCTCTTCTTCTCTCACCTCGATTTCCATTTCAAATCACCCAGCCAGTTGGCATACAGCCACCTCCTTGTCCTTAATTTCCATATTTTGTGCCACATCCAAATGCTCATTTTTAGTTATATCAATCAACACCCACCACAACCGGTACCTATGCCAATCCCATATCCACACCACCATCTCCTCCTTCCATCAACATGCAACACATCTTAGCACATCTCAACAATATTGAGTTACGACTAAGCAATCATCAATGTCATACACCCACCTATAATCCAATCATGATAGGCCTCACAATGTGTCCACTTCAACAAACCTCTCAGTCTCAACGATGAAGTTATCCACAACCTAGGCAAGCATCCAATCCATCGCTACCTAGTCAACCTCCCACTCACTCACAATATCCTTTGAGTCCATCTCATAAACAGACTCTATCTGAATCTTTGTCTCATATATTTCAACAATTGTATGATGCCAGACACATAACTCTACCTGAGGTCAAACTAGTCGATCCAAGTCAATTGAAGGAAGAGGGTATAATGAGCATCAATTTTACATCTATCATCACCAACAAGGGTATGATATCAATACCTATCATCTTTTCAAATAATTCATCCATAATATGATGGATAAGAGAGAAATACAACGAAGCAATCTTGGTCCATCTTTTAATGAGAATTTGGACACATCTCCAAATCCATTCCTCCAACTAGTTCTACTGCGACCACAAGCTGGAACCTTGGCCTCTCCACATATACCTCGATAAGTTCATCATGTCAATGGTCACACTTCCTACCAAGATGTTAGTTGCACTAATCTTCTAATTAGCAATCTGTTATCTCTAAGGCAATATCCACCAACAATATAGCATTCCTTTTGCTTTATTACAATCATCATCCATTCTTTCCCTAAATATCTTCTAACTACTCCTTTCCCACTTCTTTAATTCTATTTTCTTCTTTATCTCTCGAAATATTTATGTCATTATTTTACGGTCATATTTTGAGCAGCTATGTACCTATGATTATGCCTTTTTCTTCTCTCCTTCCATCTCTTCTTTCTCCTCCTCCTTCTGTTCCACAACCTCCTCCTCCCCACCTCTTCCTTCTTTTCTTCATTCACATTATTTTCATCATTAATTCTCCATCTTATTTACCTCAATTTGAGTGACTGGGGGGGTTCTTCTCCTTCCAATATATTTCTCACATTTGAGGGAGTTCCTCTCCCACCAACCTATTTTTCATCATCTCCTTCCAATCCATCCTTTACAACTAAGGGAATTCATATCATTTCAACTAATTTCTTGTGACTGGAGTATTTTTCTCCCCCACTTCTAAATAATTTTGTGATTAGGGGATTGCATTCCCTTTTCAAACCACTTCTACAACTAGGAGGGGAGTCCACCCTCTTTCCAACCATATTTCTATTTGGTGGAGTTAGTCCTCCTTCCACATCAAATTCCACCACCTCTCATCTACTAATGATGGTGCCACCCAACATTACAATCACAAATAAATCACCATCAAGCCTCAAATTGCTAGGTTCTCAAAAGGTTGCATCATTTTATTAAAGGTTACACCCTTTGCCTTGCATTCACATCTCAATCAACAAATCCATCGCTAGGATCTCAAAAGGTTGTTTCCTTTTGTTAAAGGTTGCAAACTTTGCCTTGCATTCATATTTCACTCCACAACATCAACTATCAGATACTCAAAATGTTGCACCCTTTTGTCAAAGGTTGTGTCCTTTTCCTTGCATTCACTTCTCAATCTACCAATTAACAAGTACCAATACAACAACAAGTATTAATTCCAACAACAACAACTCATTCAACAACAATGAGTACTAGTGCAACAACAACAAGTACTAGTTCCACAACTCATTCAACAATAATGGGTACTAGTGCAACAACAACAAGTGTTGGTCCTGTAACAACTCATTCCACAATGATGAGTACCACTGCAATAACAAGTATTGTTCCCATAACAACTCATTCCATAATTATAGGTACCAGTGCAACAACAACAAGTATTGGTCCTGCAATAATGCATTCAACAATAGTAAGTACTAGTACAACAAGTATTGGTCCTGCAACAACACATTCAACAATAGTAAGTACTAGTACAACAACAAGTATTGGTCCTACAAACATCAACTTCTTTAACAACGGGTACTAGTGCAACAACAACAAGTGTTGGTCCCACAACAACAACTCATTCAACAACAACATATACCACTTCAAAAGGTTGTGTTATTTTGTCAAAGGTTGTGTCCTTTGTCTCGCCATCACAATCAATCGCCAGGTTTAAAAGGTTGCATCCTTTTTCAAAGGTTGCACCCTTTGCCTCACCATCACAATCAATCACCAAGTTCAAAAGGTTGCATCATTTTATCAAAGTTTGTGCCCTTTGTCGCGCCATCACAATCAATCACCAGGTTCAAAAGGTTTCATCCTTTTCCTCGCCATCACAATCAATCGCCAAGTTCAAAAGGTTGCATCCTTTTGTCAAAGGTTGTACTCTTTGCCTCACCTTCAACACAAAGGTTTTACCACAAAACTCAAAGCATTTGGTACTCACAAATCAATTGCTAGGTATAATATTGCACTCTTACCTTACCATCACGAATCAACCATAGTCTCATTTTAGACTTCACTTCCAAGTTTGTTTGATTCTACTCCATTACGTTCCAAAGTCCCAAAATCCATAAGATCCCACAATTCCAAAGGCACAATTCCATTCTGTAACATTTCACAATCTTGGTCTTTCTTAGCACAGGCACCATTCATTTGGTTAGGTTTCCCAAAAATAAATCATGTTAACAATATCTTAGAAAATGCACCATTCATTTGGTCAAATTTCCCATGCTCTTAGCTTAGACATTCATTTCCATGCTCGTAGCATAGTCTAGCATAAACATAGCATAACCTAGTCTAGCATAGGCATAGCATACACTAACGTAGATATAGCAATAAACATAGCCTAGTCTAGCATAGACATAGCATAGCCTAGCGTAGGTGTAGCAATAAACATAACCTAGTCTAGCATAGACACAACATAGCCTACTGTAGGCGTAGCAATAAACATAGCCTAGTCTAACATAGGCACAACATAGCCTAGCGTAGGTGCAGCAATAAACATAGCCTAGTCTAGCATAGAAACAACATAGCCTAGTGTGTAACAATAAACATAGCCCAGTCTAGCATAGACATAGCATAGCCTAGCGTAGGCATAGCAATAAACATAGCCTAGTCTAGTGTAGACATACCATAGCCTAGCGTAGGTGTAGCAATAAACATAGCCTAGTCTAGTGTAGACATACCATAGCCTAGCGTAGGTGTAGCAATAAACATAGCCTAGTCTAGCATAGACATAACATAGCCTAGCATAGGCATAGCAATAAACATAGCCTAGTCTAGCATAGACATAACATAGCCTAGCGTAGGCGTAGCAATACACATAGCCTAGTGTAGATACGAAAAATTGATCCACTTTTAGTGGGTAATCTTCCTTAAAACCCCTAAGAGGTCCCTAACCGTTGCCCTAGGCAAGGGTAAGCCTCTTTTCCCCCTACCTTGCTTTTCTTTAGCCTTTTAGCGAAATCACACTCGGTTACAATGGGGTGGGACTTTGTAGAAGCGATATCACACCTCGTTGGCACAGGACACGATTTTGCTATATTAGGGTCTTGTTGGTCACGAATCTGCCACAGGAAAGGATTTTTACAATTGCGCCCTAGACCCGGCCAACATTGAAAGGTCGGAAGCAAGAAATGGCTCCCAGACCAATCTCCAGAGTGGGCTGGTTCCCTTCACTACTCTAAAAATGGGTTTAAGATAGGGTTGTTGGAAAGAGATTTAAAAGGTTGCAGTAAAGAAATGGGAAATATGGCCACAGCCCGAAGTGATGGGATCAGAAAAACAACAAGCAGGAAACTACAAACGCAACAACAGCAAGTAACACAAGAAATCAGCTTCATCCTCGCACAATCACATGCCGCAAATCCCTCCAAACCCACATTCCAGGAATTGTACCCTGACCGCAGTATTTAAATCTAGTATGCAGAATTTAAATGTAATAGCAATGCAGAGTACGAATGCTATTAGAAATGCAGAAAACAGAAAGGATCTTCATCAAATCTTTTGATCAGTGCTCCCGCTAGATCGTCCCATGAGCTGATGCTTTGACATTTGAGCAATCTGTACCATTGCAATGCTCTTCCTTCCAAAGACTGAACCATAAGTCGGATCATAACATCCTCGTGTTCTATGACATGGATCATGGACAGAGTCGCAATATCTTCAACATGTGTCAGAGCCATGCCTTCGGTACCATCATATTTTGCCAGGTTCTTCAGGGCACCTTCGGGAATTTCATGCCGAACTTGCAGATTCAGAGGGCCAGGATCATCCCATCTAGAAAAAACCCTCGCCTTTGTGGCAGTGGTCTGCGGGATCACGGCTATCGCCATTAAGTCAGAGTCGCCAGATGAACATTCTTTGAATTTTTTTTTTTTAAAACAATAGGCGTCCACGAACAGATCTTCAACTCAGCAAAGTCGCCAGATGAACTTACAAATCTCCGCTGTGAGGCCAAGACAGCTCATCTAATCTTGAGACCTCCGGGTGTTAAAACGTGCCAAAATTGTTGGCACCGGTGGGGTTATCACTTTGGAAAATTATGCGTATCCCACCGATTATGAATTCTTGGAGACAGAAACAGTCTGTCCCACCGAGCGTGCCAAAAATTGTTGGTCACGAATCTGCCACAGGAAAGGATTTTTACAATTGCGCCCTAGACCCGGCCAACATTGAAAGGCTGGAAGCAAGAAATGGCTCCCGCACCAATCTCCGAGTGGGTCGGTTCCCTTCACTACTCTAAAAATGGGTTTAAGATAGGGTTGCTCGAAAGAGATTTAAAAGGTTGCAGTAAAGAAATGGGAAATATGGCCACAGGCCGGAGTTATGGGATCGGAAAAACAACAGCAGGAAACTACAAACGCAACAACAGCAAGTAACACAAGAAATCGCTTCATCCTCGCACAATCACATGCCGCAAATCCCTCCAAACCCACATTCCAGGAATTGTACCCTGACCGCAGTATTTAAATCTAGTATGCAAAATTTAAATGTAATAGCAATGCAGGAGTACGAATGCTATTAGAAATGCAGAAAACAGAAAGCAAATTCATCCATGCGACGCTTGAAAAATTAGAAGTCGATCCTTGTATTCCCGCAAATACAATTCCAGTTTCTAGCAGCAAGTTTTTCCAACCTTTGCAAATGAAAATTACATTGGTTTTTATAGAGGTCCGTCCTCTTTGCAGCATTAAATAATTAAAACCAACTTCCTCGTGATCTACAATCATGCGAAGGAAACGAGGAACATGATCCCCTTAATTGCATTCTCGAAGAAATAAAAATTAAATTCCATGAAACGCTTGTGGCCCTTCATTAAATTCGATTCTTTGAATATGTGCATGAAAAACCGTTGAATTAATCCACGAATGGCAACTTCGAACCAATAAACCCTTTAATTTTGGTGGCCTGGGCACTCTTCGACCTTAACCGCATCGGAAATCCGCAAATTATTTAATTCGGGTCAGCATTAAATCATCGGAAATCGGAAAAACCCTCTCGGCCGTTCATATTGCACTTGGCGGGAAAACTGCGCAGGTCGCGAAAATGCGACGTGTCGCGAAATCGCGACGTGTTTTTCTCGCCGTACGCTCACGCCGAAGACCCGCGAAAATGGAACATGTAGCGATTTCGCTACATGTTTCCGCCGTTGGCTCCTCCCTGCGCTCTGCCCCGCGATTTCGGAACATGTAGCGATTTCGCTACATGTTTTCGTCGCCGCATCAATCGCCATTTGCGGTCGCTATTCGCTGACATGTCAGCGACGTGCTGCAAGTTTGCACTTTTTGCCTTCGACGCTCCCCGGGTCGCGATTCGCTGACATGTCAGCGAATCGCTGCATGTTTTCAACTTAATGGTTTTTGCCCGCCGACCCGCGATTCCGGAACATGTCGCGATATCGCGACGGTTCCGCCAACCTGCCTGCGTTGACCGCGATTTTGAAACATGTCAGCGCATCGCTGCAGTTTTCAGACTTAGTCATTTTTTGCTCATTTTCCTCCTTTTTTTGCCCAAGCTGCATCAATCAAAGGTCAGATCCCCAACAATACATTAATGCATTAATCAATGAGAATCAATGTGGCAAAAATGCCAACAGGTTTTAATTTATTAAAACCTGGGTTTAACCTTTTTAGCATGCTTGGCATCGGCTTGTGTTTGTTTTCCCGCTTCTTTCACCTCAATTTTCATCTATAAAAGGAGGGGTTAATCTCACTCTTAGAGAGACATGTGATCGATCTTAGAAATAATTAAGCTCAAAATTCTTATGATTAATTAGTGCTCGCATTCTTACTTTCGCTCTGCTTCCTGTTTCTTCTACAAGCTAACCCCGAAGTGCGAATTTTGGATTTGATCTTCTACTGCATTGATTTGGATTGTTGTGTGGTTTGGTGGATTCGTGTTGTAGTTCGAAAGGAAAGAGAGTGCCCATTTGGATACCTCGATCTCTTCTACCTGCTTCTACGTCATCCATCAGGTTGTGCACACTTTGTTTCCTACATTTATTTATGCTCTACATTTATCTTTTATTTTTCGTGTCTCTGAAGTGAAATCGTGCCCTGTCCCGATGAGGCGCGACTTCGCTAACCCTAATTTAGGGTTTTCGCTCACAGAAGCGAGATCGTGCCCCATTCTGATGGAGCGTGACTTCGCCTGTAGCGTTATCATGCCCACCATCTACGAGGCATGATTTTTCCTAGGACTGAACTAGGGGTATCTATCAGATTTTGATTGCATGAGTATTTTCTAAATTGCATTTAGGGTATGGTAGCATAATCTATTTTCTGCTTCTCTATTGTTGCATTGTTGTTTTATGATTAATTATCCAAAGGTCAATTTTCACTTTTATTTTCAAAGGTCATCTAAAAGGACCTAGGGGGCTTGACTGCTGTACCTCCAAGCATTGTTGTACAATGGCCTAAGCAGTCCCCTAATGCTAATCCCATTTTCAAGTGTTTCATAAGTTATCTTGCAGAAATAGGTATTTTTGATATCATTGGACAAGAGGCAGAAAAAGCTAAGTCAACCACCGATCAAGATAAGTGCTCTAATTATTTTATTGGTTGAAGATCTGATCTGAGTATTGATTCTTAGGCATCTAAAAGTGAAAAGCATATAGTGTGCATCTAGGGTTAATATTGTGCATTTATCTTGTGTCCTTGCTTTAAATGTTTTCTAGATAAAACCCTAGGTTAGCAAGCATTCAAAGAAAGAATCATATTAGGTTAGCTCTTGTATTCTTGCATTCTAATTTTTACATTATCCTTTATCTTTCATAGCATAGATCTAGAAAGGCCAAACTTAGGTGATTGCTTGAAACTGAATACATCAAACTATCCCAAAATCTTGAGGACTTGGAGTGAGTCCTAAAACCATTCCTGGTGAACCCTTCCCCCTAGCACCGAGTGTAGAGAACAACATACCCCCACGGTTCACCCCATAAGGCTTTCTATCTTTACGGATCCAACCTTTTTGGGAATTGTACATGGTAGGGCAGTTTTCCCCCTCTACATATTTGGTGAACCCGACGTGAACACCTCCTTTTATTTTAAAAATAATAAGCAAGATCATTAATTTGTGTGCCAAATATTTAAAAATATAATCTCCTTGTGTAAGTGCGTAGGTCTCTTTGGTCTTAGTTCTTCTTCTTGTATTTTTCCTTTTTCTCAATGGCTTCTGACCTTGGGGAAGGATGAAGACTCCTTAGGTTTGATGAGATTTTTCATGAGAATGATCAAATTGATAGAGAAAATCATAACCTAGAAGAAGAGGTTGATAATCATCTTGATCCTATTCGAGATCCCAATGGGAATCTCATCTTTAAATATTTTGACCATGTATGGACTTTTTATAAATATCATAAACATGCATTGGATCTAGCCTTAGAGGAAGAAGCATTACTTGAAAAGGATATCCCACTTCAAGAAAATCCTTTGAGTGAACCTTTGAATCATGGTAATCAAACATGTCAACCTACTTATGCCACTACTATGACCACCAACATTGGATGGAATCCACCCGTTCCTCCAACTAGTAATGGCACCCAAAATTATTTTCAATTTCCTCCTTTATCTTCTAATGTCAACACTATTGCTTCTATTCCACCACAAGTTAATCTTCCATTCTCACAAGGCACCACATATAACAACAACCTTCTCATGTCCAACTTAAGTCAAGGGAATATTGGAAACACACATAATCCAAAAATGCAAAATTTGGCAAATATAGTGAATCAATTGGTTTCAAGGATGGATATGATTCAACCTTCAGGGTTTACATACAATTATAAGGAAATGTGTAGTCAGCCATTGGATCCTATTGTTGCTGCTAGACCTTATCCCAAGCATTTTCCTATGCCAATTTTACCAATCTATAAAGGGACAGAAGATCCAATAGAGCATCTAAGAGGATTCAGGATAGCTTACCATGATCTTGTTTATGATGATATGCTTCTATTGAAAATATTTCCAAAGAGTCTTGTTAGAGTTGCATTAGAATGGTATTATCGGTTGCCCAACTATTCTTTAAAGAGCTTTGAAAAGACTACAAAAATGTTTGTTCATCAATTTAGTGCTTATATTGAAAAGGAAGTGACAATGAGAGACCTATATGATTTAAAGCAAAGTAAAGAAGAAAGTTTTTCAGAATTCTTAGCTCATTGGAGAAGTTTAGTTGGTCGATTAAGACAACATATGTCTCAGAAAGATATGCTTGATATATTCATTAGTAATTTACAAGAACAGATATCGTATGCACTAGAAACTACTACTGTTACATCTCTTGATCAAGCAATTGAGTTAGCCAGAAAAGTGGAACAAGCTCTCATTAGAAGAGGTCAACTTAAGAATAAAGAAGAAAAGTCTACTAAGTCTCAACATAAGAATAAGCATACAGGAGGTAATAATGATAGTAGGCCTATTAATAATATCACCAATAGCCTACAAAATATTGTACTTCAGAAACCTCCTCAAAGGAATTTTACCAGACTTAATATACCTATGGAAGCAGTTTTGAAAGCAACTATTAGAAGCTAAGGCAATTGAATTACCTCCTATAAGACAACCAAATACTACAACTCATTGGTATAAGGTAGGTCAATATTGTACATATCATAGAGTAGAAGGACACTGGACAAATTCTTGTAAGAAGTTGAAACATGTGGTTCAAGATTTAATTGATGTTGGTCATATTGACACCAGTAGTTTTTAGTCTTCCAACAACCAACAAAATCAGGATAGAACTAGACAAACCAACCAAGTGTCCTATAAGAATGTGCCACATCAGTATGATAACAATATGGTTGGAATGATAACAGCTACTCCAGAGAAGTTAGTACAGAGTCAACAAATTCAATGATCTCAATAGGAGATGAGTATGTCAACAAATATTTCTCTCTTAGAACTTCTACAGAATTCTCAAGCCCATGAAGAAGCTATGGTAAATGTTTTGAAGCAATAGCTAGTACCTCCAGATATTTCTCCTAGTGATATAGCAAAGGTTGTAAGTTCTCTTGGGATGCTTCATCTCACATTTTTAGATAATGATATGTCTTTCTTAGAAATGCAAGAAGATTCATCTTTATATATCACTACTTTTATTGGGGATACTCTCATCAAAAGGGTTATGATTGATAATGGTTCTTCACTTAATATATGTACACATCATTTCTTTCAGAAGTTTGGATTGAAAGAGGAAGATTTAATTGTAACTAGTGACATCATTAAAACTTTCAGCAATGAGTCTCAAAAGGCTTGTGGTACTATATCACTCCCTCTTAGAGTTGGACCTAAAATTTTGAATACAATGTTTTACGTGGTGTCTTGTCCTACATATTTTAATCTTCTTCTTGGATGATCATGGATTCATGCGATGAAGGTCATCCCTTCTAATTTTCATCAATATGTGAAATTTGAATTTGAAAACCAAATCATTTCTATCATGGGTGATCCTCATCCATTTGAATTTTTCTCACCAAAGGATTTAGCCCAAATTCATTCCTCACAATCTTCCTCTAAGAAATTTTCTACAAATATTTCATCACAGGATCAAGATGACTCTTCTTGTTTAGATCTTCTCTTTGATGAATCTCATCAAGGTTTAGAGTGGAGTGTTGAGGATGAGGGTCCACCCTCTCCTATGGTCTTAACCCTAGAGTCACATGTTATAGATGAGGCTTTACCTCAGAATGATATCTGCTTTGATGGGTTTATCCCTTGCACAGTGCAGGTTGAGTCTTCTAGTTCTCAAGTGGACTTTGGTTCTATGTCTCCCGAGGACCTTGAGCAATTAGGAGTGATTCCTGCCCCACCTCCTCTTGAGGATAATTTATCCATCCTCATTGAGGAGACCATAGATGTGAACATAGGTTCTGAGGAAGCCCCTAGAATCCTTAAGTTAGGCAAAGCCCTGACCATGGATGAGCAGGAGCAATTGACCAATTTATTGAAAGAATATCAAGATATTTTTGCTTGGTCATATGTCGACATGCCAGGGCTTGATCCCTCCCTTGTCATGCATCATTTGGTAGTTAAGCCTAGTGCTAAGCCTGTTAAGTAGAAGCTTCAGAAGATGCATCCGAAGGTCACCCTCTCAATCAAGGAGGAGCTCCAAAAACTCCTTGATGTCGGTTTTATAAAAGCCATCGACTATTCTGATTGGATTTCTAATATCATTCCTATAGCTAAGAAAGAAGGAACAATCAGAGTATGTACCAAATTTTAAGACATTAACTTAGCATGTCCCAAGGATGATTTTCCCTTGCCCAACATAGACCAGATTGTAGATTTCACTACCAAATGTGGAATGCTTTCACTCATGGATGGTTTCTCAGGTTACAATCAGATTATGATTGCTCCTGAAGATCAGGCCAAGACAACATTCACTACTCCATGGGGTACCTTCTACTAGAAAGTCATGCCTTTTGGCTTGAAAAATGTGGGAGCTACCTATCAACGGGCCATGACTTATATTTTCCATGACATGATGCATGATATTCTCCAGGACTATGTGGATGACCTTTTGGATCATTCACTAGAATGAAAGGATCATGTCCATGATTTAAGATGAATCTTTGAAAGGCTTCGACAATATAAAGTTCATCTTAAACCTGCTAAGTGTGTGTTTGGAGTCACATCTGGCAAGTTGCTAGGCTTCATAGTGTCTAGGTGAGGCATTGAAGTGGACCCTGCTAAGATAGCAACTATCATTGATATACCTCCTCCTCGCACCCTGACTGAATTGTATAGTCTACAAGGTAAATTGTAGTCTATTCATCGGTTCATTACCTAGTTAGCCGATAAGTGTCAACCTTTCCTTCGACTCCTTAAGAAGGATGTAGTTTTTCGATGGGATTCGAGTGTCAGAAATCTTTTGATGACCTCAAAAGGTATCTCACCTCCTCACCTATTTTAGTTCCCCTTATGCCTAGTAGGTATTTGTTGCTTTACATAGCAGCCACAACTCATGCTTTGGGAGCCATGCTAGCTCAACATGATGATGAAAATAAAGAAAGAGCTATCTACTATATTAGTAGAACTTTGGTCAACTATGAAACCAGGTACACTCCCTTAGAGAAGCTCTATCTAGCCGTAGTGTTTGCTTCCCAGAAGTTAAGGCACTACATGCTCAGCCATAAGACATTAGTGGTTGCAAAGTTTGATCCTTTGTGCTATTTGATGTCTAAGCCCCACCTATCAGGTCGAGCTGCTAAATGGGTGTTGGCCCTTAGTGAGTTTGACCTAACTTTCATAGGTCAGAAGGCTATCAAGGGTCAGGTGATTGTTGATCAGTTAGCCTCTACTCCCCTAGAAGTTGCCTATCCTATAGTTGTTGAGTTTCTTGATGAGTGCTTCAATGTTGAAATTGAAGAGTCCGAGTCTTGGACTTTGTTTTTTGATGGAGCCCGATGCATGAAGGGTATTGGAGCTGGAGTCATTCTAGTTACACCATAAAAATAGCTCATCCCCTTGTCCTTCAAGCTTCATTTTTCTTGCATGAATAACACTATAGAATATGAAGCTTTGATCCTTGGTCTTAGAGCAGCCTTAGCTTTGTAGGTTAGGGTCCTTTCGGTCTTTGGTGACTCTCAACTTGTGGTTAATCAGATCAACGATGTTTATCAGACTCGAGATGATAAACTTAAACCATATAAGGAGATTGTTACCAAGTTGTTGTCTTCTTTTGAGCAGGTAACCATAGAGTCTATCCCTAGATCCTCAAACCACCATGTGGATGCCATGGCTACCTTGCATCTTTGTTCCCTTTGGAGTTGGAAGATGATCAAGCTTCGATTATCATTCGACAACTCTAAGAACCTACATCTTTGAGTTCTTGTTTGGATCCCCTAGAGTGTTTTACCATCGGATATTCCCCATCTGAACCATGGTATAATGACATATTTAATTTCCTTAAATATGGATCAATGCCTGATGGTTTAGATCATAATCAATATAAGCTATTGCGCAAAAGAGCATGTCAATTTGTTATAATTGGAAATACTTTGTATCGATATTCTTTTGAAGGTATCCTCTTATGATGTCTTAACTCCGATGAAGCTCGACTTGCTCTTAGTGATGCTCATGAAGGTTCATGTGGAGGCCATTTTAGTGGTAATGCTATTACAAAAATCTCCTTCAGATGGGGTATTATTGGCCTTCCATGGAGAAATATGCATGTGATTATGTTTGATATTATGACAAGTGTCAATGCCATGATCATCTTATTCATGCTCCTTCTCAAGACCTTCAAGTTATCTCTTCCCCTTGGCCATTCTCCATGTGGGGATTGGACATTATCAAGAAAGTTAACCTAGTGTCATATGATGGTCACAAGTTTATCATTACTATGATAGAGTACTTCACTAAATGGGTTGAAGCCATGCCCCTAGCTATGGTGATTGGAACTCAGGTTTCCAAGTTCATCTTCAACCAGATTCTTTGTAGGTTTGGGATTCCTTCGATGATTATTTCTGACAATGACACTCCTTTCAAGAACAAGGATATCCATAATATTTGTGCTAAGTACAATATTCAACATAGATGGTCAACTCCTTATTATCCTCAGGGTAATGGACAAGCCGAAGCATCCAACAAATCCTTGATCAAGATTTTGAAGAAGTTGGTTAGTAAGACCGGTCATGACTGGCATACCCAACTTTATCCTACCTTGTGGGCCTACCGTACTAGTGTGCGTACTCCCATAGGGGCCTCACCATATGTCTTGGTATATGGGTCTGAGGTGGTGTTTCCTTTTGAGCTTGAGGTTCCTTCTTTGTGCATCTTGTTGCAAGATGTTGAGGTCAATGATGAGTATCATGTAGACCATTTGCACCAATTGGAGCTGCTGGATGAGAAGTGCATTCATGCCTTAGAGAATTTGTGAGCCTATCAGGGTAGGCTCCAGTGATCTTACTCTAAGAAATTTTGCAACCATTCTTTTGAGGTTGGGGACCTTGTCCTCAAGGAAAACCAAAAGAACACTAATGCTCGTGTTGATCTTCGAGGTAAGTTTCAGCCCAACTGGTTGGGGCCCTTTGTCATAATAGCTAAGTTTGGCTCAGGTGCTTATAAGTTGGCTTCTATGGATGGTAAAGAGCTTAAAGAACCAATGAATATAATGCATTTAAAAATATATTATGCTTGATCCATTTTTTATATTGCATATGCATTTAGTTAGATCATACTGCATGTTTGCCTGACATATTATGCATGCTTGCCTATCATATTATGCATGATTGCTTGACATTATATTCTTGCATATTGCTTGTCATATTTGCATTGTTGCTTGCTCATAACTGCTTGTTCATATAGTTTCTAGGGATTCATGACAATGGCAGGTGATGATACCTAGTTAGGTTATAGCTCACATGCATTGCATTCTCACTAGGGCTCTGATGCCTAGCGAAACCCCAACCTAGGAACCCCATCCCTTTTCTTCTTTTCTTCTCGAATTCTCTTCTTGGTTTTCTCCTACATCTTTCTTCTTCTCTCCTCTTCTTGTCTTCCTTGAATTTGAAAATTTTTATAATGTTCATCATCTCTCATCAAAGTCAAGGAATACAATTCTCCTTTTGTATATTCTTATCTTTTGCATGATAATTATTTCTCTTTTGCTTTCTTTGATTCAGATGAGGATATACATTCTTCTCTTATTTATTTGATCACTTCCTCCCTCTTGAATTTTCACTTGCTAAAACTTCAAGAAGGGGCACACACGCACAATTCTTTGCTCCTCATTTTCTTCCTCTTATTTCTTCTAGCACATGCACACACTCATATTGTGTTATGCTCATATTGATTGGCTCATACATACATCCGCATACACCCTATCGGGTAGTACTAGCATATACATCATTCACATCAACATACATCATATATCACCCCTATCAGATTATGTCTCTCTTTGACTCAATGGGCTCAACACCCCATTACAGGATCAGCTCCTTGGCCATTTTAGTAGGCCTCGACATACATCCTAGTGGGTAATCACCCCACAATAGTCACTAGTGAGCAATCATCCATAGCGGGTTACACTCCATATTTTCCTCATTTATTCATCTTAGCGAGTACTACACCCATAGTGGGTTTCACTCCATACATGGACCATATTTTGAGCATAACACCCTCTAGTCAGGGTTCTGATTTAGCCTTCTTCTTGATTTTAGATGATTGACCTTTGGAGCTTATTTTTCTTCTTCTTCTCATTCTTATTTTCTTCCCTTCTTCTATATTTCCCTTTCTTCTATGCATTTCATGCTAGCTACATTAGATTCATGTTGTACCCAATAATATTTGCTTTATTGCTTGCTTATTTTGTTCTCTATGTTTCTATGTTCTACTTTTTCTTCCTTTACATTTTTGAGTTTCTTAAGGAGTGTTCATTCCTTTCGAAACTCGAGGGGGCACCCTAGCCATAGAGGCATTAGTGGTAGTAATGCCTCACCTAGTGTGCAAGAGTCCAGAGTATCCTTTCGTGATATCCCTCTTGCACCACCCCTTTGTCCAAACCTAGCCACTCCTTTTTTTTGTGTTTGTTGCCCTTTTTGCCCATAGGAGTCTACATATTTCTTTGATGCATTTACTTGGCCTTAAATGCATCAAAGAGGGGGAAAAATGTAGACATAAAAAATTGACCCACTTTTAGTGGGTAATCTTCCTTAGAGCCCCTAAGAGGTCCCTAACCCTTGCCCTAGGCAAGGGTAAGCCTCTTTTCCCCTACCTTGCCTTTCTTTAGCCTTTTAGCAAAATCACACCCAATTACGATGGGGCACGACTTTGCAGAAGCGATATCGCACCCCATCGACATGGGGCATGATTTCACTATTTTTAGGGTTTTAATTTATTAAAACCTAGGTTTAACCTTTTTAGCATGTTTGGCATCGACTTGTGTTTGTTTTCCCGCTTCTTTCACCTCAATTTTCATCTATAAAAGGAGGGGTTAATCTCACTCCTAGAGAACAGTGATCGATCTTAGAAATTAATTAAGCTCAAAATTCTTATGATTAATTAGTGCTCACATTCTTACTTTCGCTCTACTTCCTATTTCTTCTACAAGCTAACCCCAAAGTGCAAATTTTGGATTTGATCTTCTACTGCATTGATTTGGATTATTATGTGGTTTGGTGGATTCATGTTGTAGTTCGGAAGGAAAGAGAGTGCCCATTTGGATACCTCGATCTCTTATACCTACTTTTGCATCATCCATCAGGTTGTGCACACTTTATTTCCTACATTTATTTATGCTCTACATTTATATTTTATTTTTCATGTCTCTGAAGTGAAATCGTGCCCTATCCCAATGAGGCATGACTTCGCTAACCCTAATTTAGGGTTTTTGCTCACAGAAGTGAGATCATGCCCCATTCTGATGGAGCATGACTTTGCCTATAGCATTATCATACCCACCATCTATAAGATACAATTTTTCCTAAGACTAAACTAGGGGTATTTATCAAATTTTGATTGCATGAGTATTTTCTAAATTGCATTTAGGGCATGATAGCATAATCTATTTTCTATTTCTCTACTGTTGCATTGTTGTTTTATGATTAATTCTCCAAAGGTCAATTTTTGCTTTTGTTTCCAAAGGTCATCTAAAAGGACCTAGGGGGCTTGACTATTGCACCTCCAAGCATTGTTGTACAGTGGCCTAAGTAGGCCCCCTAATGCTAATCCCATTTTCAAGTGTTTCATAAGTTATCTTGCAGAAATAGGTATTTCTGATATCATTGGACAAGAGGTAGAAAAAGCTAAGTCAACCACCGATCAAGATAAGTGCTCTAATTATTTTATTGGTTGAAGATCTGATCTGAGTATTGATTCTTAGGCATCTGAAAGTGAAAAGCATATAGTGTGCATCTAGGGTTAATATTGTGCATTTATCTTGTGTCCTTGCTTTAAAGGTTTTCTGGATAAAACCCTAGGTTAGCAAGCATTCAAAGAAAGAATCATATTAGGTTAGCTCTTGTATTCTTGCATTCTGATTTCTGCATTGTCCTTTATCTTTCATAGCATAGATCTAGAAAGGCCAAACTTAGGTGATTGCTTGAAACTGAATACATCAAACTATCCCAAAATCCTGAGGACTTGGAGCGAGTCCTTAAACCATTCCTGGTGAACCCTTCCCCCTAGCACCGAGTGTAGAGAACAACACAACCCCCATGGTTCACCCCATAAGGCTTTCTATCTCTTGTGGATCCAACCTTTTTGGGAATTGTACGTGGTAGGGCAGTTTTCCCCCTCTACACCTAGTCTAGCATAGATATAGCATAGCCTAGTGTACGCGTGTTGTGGTTGATCCACAACACACCCAAAAATTGGGGACCCACCTTTTTTGCATGCTTTCAAAGAAAACTGTAGTAGCCCAGATGCTAAAAAAATCAAGGAAAAAACAAAAATTTCACTAAGGAGAAAAAGTGTCGCGATATCGTGACATGTCGCTCCGTCGCGACCGAAAATGAAAGTGTCGCGATATCGCGACATGTTGCTCCGTCACGGCCGAAAATGAAAAAGTGTCGCGATATCGCGACATGTTGCTCCGTCGCAGCCGAAAAATAAAAGTTGTCGCGATTTCGCGATATGTTGCTCCGTCGCGGCCAGAAATGAAAAAATGTCGCGATATCGCGACATGTCAAGCTTTCGTGGTCCAGAGAGAAGAGAGAAAGACAGAATGGAAAATTGTCGCGAAATCATGACATGTCACAAAATCGCGGTCAAACCAGTCAAATAGGGCAAGGCACTAAAAGCGTCGCGATTTCGTGACAGGAAGCGGCAAAGGGGCACGAAGCAGAAAAGCATCGCGATTTCGCGACAGGAAGCAGCAAAGGGGTACGAAGTAGAAAAACGTCGTGATTTCGCGACAGGTCGTGTTTTCGCGGCTCCAAGCAGCGAAGTGGTACGGAAGGAAAATATGTCGCGATTTCGTGACATGTCGCATTTTCGCGGCCAAATGCAGCAAGACAGCCCGAAACAGAAAAACGTTGCGATTTCACGACAGATTGCATCTGCATAGCCCGAAAGAGAAAAGCGTCACGATTTCACGATAGAAAGCAGCGAGACAGCTCGAAAGAGAAAAGCGTCGCGATTTCACGACAGAAAGCAGCGAGACAGCCCGAAAGAGAAAAGCGTCGCGATTTCGCGACAGGTTGCATCCACGCGGCCCGAAGCAAAAAAATGTCGCGATATCGCGACATGTATCATTTTCGCGATGCATGATGAGAAACAAAGCTGCTGACAGAAAAACGTCGCGATATCGCGACATGTCTCATTTTCGCTGTGCATGAAGGCGGACAAGGCTGTTGGCAGGAAAATGTCGTGATATCACGACATGTCGCGTTTTCGCGGTGAAAGTAAAGGAGCAAAGCTACATGCTATTTTTGTCACGATTTACATGGGGTCATTACAGAACATGCAGAAAAGTGCGGAACACGTGGCATACATGTGTAAGGGCTATAGAGGCGTTACAGTTCACAGAGAAGATCTCGAGCATGAAGTCAAAAGCAGTGGAAAAGCGAGGAAGGTGAAACGAAGCAATCTGGAAGACGAAACAAATCGATCGGGAAGATGAAACGAAGCGTCACAAGGCGAAGTAGAGAGCCGTAGCAGAAAGTTTAAAAGCAAAAGCATAGGACAGGTACAGAGGTCGAAAACCACTGCGAGCAGGGTTGTAGAGTTGAGGGTGATTAGCCATTCTGAGCCTGCTGTGAAGTGCTTTTCTTCCACTTTTGTTGGTTTTGGGAAAAAACAAGAGATTCTGCTATTGTAACAGGACATATTTTTAATGCATAATTGTTCAAAAATTTGCATTTTATGGGCAAAAAAGGATGAGAAATTTTCTGCATGCTTCATTTTAACTGTTCTATTTTTCTCCTTTCAGATTTCAGATTTATAAATGAAATTCATGCCATTGTTTTGGGTTATTCTGCAATCTAAAAATTATTTTAAACCCTAGGAGCTAGCACCTAGTTTACTTTGATTGTGTTTGTTTTGCAGGTCAAATAGGCTAGGTTGCATGTATGAAACTCTCGCATATTCGGTTTTGTCGGAATAGGATAGCATCAGACTGAACGTGTTCTAATTTTAATTTTTTGTATTTCTTTTTTGGTTCATTTTATTTAATTTTCCAAAAGGTTTAATGAACATTAAAAAAATTACAAAATCTAAAAAAAAGTAAAATAATGAACAATCGCTAAAGTTTTATGATAAAATAAACCCACATTGCCCCTTGTTTACAGTTACTTGTAATCACTAAGATGTTCCAAGCATTTAAATTGATTATCTTCATTTGAGATTACTAATACACAATTGCAAATGCTAGTACAGCGGAGACCTTGGAGAAGTTGGTTGTGTAACTTATTTGCAAGAGGGGATTTGGAGTCCAAATCCTAAAGGAGAGTATACTTTCACAAATGTGTGAAAATACCACTCAACAAGGCATAGCAATAAACATAGCCTAGTCTAGCATTAATATAGCATAGACTAGCATAGGCATAACAATAGATATAGCCTAGTCTAGCATCAACATAGCATAACAATTCGGCTTTCACATGCTCTTAGCATAAACATTTCATTTTCATGCCTAGCATAAATATTGCTTTAAATAGCAATTTTCCATTTTAACATTGCTCTAGATAGCATTTTTTACATTTTTGGTTTCCTAGCTTATCTTCACAGAGATCTTGCTCTAAAAGCGTAAATTCCACTTTCTCGTATCATTCTACCAATGCAAGTTCTCAAATTCTTCTAAATTCGACATCAAAAACAACAAAAATCCAAAAATAATAACAAGAATAATAAAAAGTAAAATACATCCAAAACCACCCAACAAGAATGTATTTTACACTCCATCTCTATTCCATTTTCTTCTTCCCCCCCTCCTTTCATTTTAGGTCATTGTTGTATGGTCAAGCTTTGAGTGACTACATACCTTTAATTTGGTCCTATCTGCTTCTCTTCCCTTCTTCCCTCTACTTTTTCTTCCTCATTAATGTTGTATGGTCACTCTTTGAGCGGCTACATACCTTTGATGAGTTACTTTCCCTCTTTTTGTTCTTCCTCTACAGTCCCTTCCTTTCCTTCATCTTTTCTACCATATTTCATCAATTTCACATGCACATTTCGATGTTCTTCCATCATAATCAACATCCATCAATCATGTTGATACCGCCAAACATTTACAATTTCACTTTGCATTCATCTCCACACATAGAGTTCTACACTTCTTTCAGTCACCCTTAGTCTTGTACATATCATCCTAGAGCAATATTGTATAGTGATTTTTAGCAATGACATGCTAAATCGCATTATTTTCTGCATAACTAGTTGCATTTCTACAATCATATCACCATCGTTGTTAGTACATTTCACATCTCATTTCATGTTACAAGTAGAGTGCATATGTCCACCATACTTACATACATGTAGACAGGTCTTGTTTCATGTCCACATGACAAGGAAATTGAAACTAAAATCACACTAAGTAATATTATTCACATGAGGGACTTTAAATAATACATTTAACAACCGTAATCTTCTAAAATAAGAAGATGTTTAACCAAAAGCTATAGTTAAGCTAAGATGCTAACTAATAGATCTTGCAAACTCTAACAAGAAGACTAATCTTACCCAAAGACTTATGCCATCCAAATGTGTCGACATTTACAAGTTGGAATAAGATATTATTCAATCACACCTAGACTTAGGACTTAATACTTAATTAAATAAGTAAATCTAACACCTAGTCTAGAACACATATTCTAACTTAGACTTAGGACTTTAGGCTTTAGTAAATAATAAAATAAACTAAGCCTAATAAATATTAGCCTAGATCTAATGATGTCCACATCATCCCTCTCCACCATAGAAGCATTGGACTCTAATGCTTTTACAATAGGGGTGAAGGGGTGAGATACAACACGCTGAAAACAAAGCTGACTAAGATGTTGAACAAGATCATGTGGGCCATGAGTCGTAGTCAATGCTGGAGTAGAATGTCGTGGTATATCTCGGTCACTAATCCATGTAGGATCTCAATGAGGAAAAGATGAAGCACCAATAGTCTACTGCGAAGCCAGTGAAGTCTGCTAAAAAATAGAAACCGGTTAAGATGGCAATGGAGATGGCCACTCTAAAATAGGTGGAAGAAGAGCTGGAACAACAGGAGGAGGTTTATATGAAGAACTTGCCTTCGTAGGATGAGGTAATGTAGCGGAGATGATGATGATGCCACCTTGGAAGGAGGTGATGCAGTAGAAGCAATTATGTCATGAGGCCTATTGAAGACTAGAGCTATCTTCTCTAGTAGATAACAATTAGGTATAAGTGTGGCTTGTGGCTAGGAATGAAGACAAAATTGCCTATGCTTATGATGCAAAGTGTAGGTCTGATACTATGCATCATAAATAGTCCTCTTATCAAATTGATAAGGATTTCCAAGAATAAGACCACAATAGTCCATGAGAGTCACATCACAAGTGACTCGATCTACATAATGAGGCCCAAAAGCAAATGATACAATGCAAGTCTTTGTGATGTAGGAGTTGGAATTTGTATCCTTCCATCCCAATGGATAAGGACAAGAATGTGGTTCCATAGACAATTTGAGCCTATCGACAACATATTGTGTAATCAGATTGGTTTGGGATCCATTGTCGATAATACAATCCACAAAGAAGTCATGAGTGAGGTGGGCTTTGGTGATAAACAAACAATCACGACCAAATTTTTGATGCAGCAGTGTAACATTGTTTAGTTTTCCTCTCAATTCATCATATGCTCTCCCTTCTTCCATAACCACGATGGGGGCCATTGGGGGCTCCTCCACTATAGGTTGTACAAGTACTTATGTTTCCTAAAACACTCAGATTCTAAGTATCCATGTCTCTTACAATGAATACAATATTTCTTTGCATTATAAGACTTTGGAGAATAAGAGGAAGAAGAAGAACTAGGAGAAGAATTGGAAGGCATATTGGCCTTCGAAGTCTGATGTTGATTTGAAGAGTGAGAAGCTTCATGGGCTTGAGTGGCGAACTTCTCTTCGGCCAATTGTGCATGGTTGAAGGCCACATCAATAGTTTCCAAGGGAGTATATTTGAGCTCCCTATACAAGTGCTCTTGAAGGCCACTTGTAAACTTGACAATCAATTCATCTCTAGGGTCTTTCATGCGAAGCAAAATGCGTAACCTGTTGAAAGAAGAGACATATTCCTGCATAGATATATTAGAAATTTGGTGTAATCTACATTATTTCACTCTCAATTCTCTAGCATAATTAGAAGGATAAAATGTATCCTTCAATGCTTGGACCAATTCTTCCCAAATGGTAATGGGATTTTGGTCTTTTTGTCTATCCATGATGACTAGTTTTGCTAACCCAGTCAATTTGAGTTTAGCAAAAGAAACTTGATCATTGACAGAAACTTTTGTGTATGCAAACTAGGTTTCCATGTCCATGATCCAATTATTCAATACATCGGGGTTTCGATACCCATCATATAATTGCACATCACATTTTGTGCGGGCCTTAGCATCTCTAATGGCTTTTTCTTCAGGAGCATAGCGGACTGAAATGTCATATACTTTGTTGACCAATTGCCCAATAGTTTCGGCCAAGGCACGCATTTGGTCAGCCAAATCAGATGCCATTTGTGATCTAGTGTAAGCCAAATCAATTACAAAATAATAGCCTCTCCTAGGCTATGACAAAAATTCTCAAAATTTTGCCTTTAAAAAGAGGGATTACAAAAATATAATTTGCCAAAAAGTGCAAAAAATAATCTTCCTCTTTTACAATGTTTGTGCCTATTTTCCCAAGCAAAAATAAGGATAATTACTTTTACAAAAAATTGGGAAATAAAACAAAATAGCATAAAATAAATAAATTAATAAAAAATAATTAATTTATTAGCAAAATAATAAATAGCATTAAAAAATGGTTTTGGCTTCTACCAATCAACGACAGGAAAGTCAAGTCAAAGTTTACCACAATGGGGAAGTCTGCTCGATCAACTTCATTCAAAACAAGTTTGTTCGGTCAATGCAGCGTGCTCGATCAACTTCATTCAAAACAAGTTTGTTCGGTCAATGCAGCGTGCAAGTTAGCAACACGCGCACATAAGGCGTTGGCTAGCCCTCAAGAGTTGGTTGTTTAGCCTTAAGCGCTTGGTGCCTTTTCAATCCTATAGGCATCTCAGACACCGTCAGTGTGGGACTAATCCAGCACAATGAAACAAGAGAAATGAATCAAAATTTTGGTTATCCTACCATGTTTAATGTCCACTACTAGCACGTCAATAGACAACAACCAATGGTATGTCGTCAAATCAGAACCACAATATACAACAATCCTTGTAGGACCGCGCCAGCCGAGAAGGCTGGATGATATATTATCTGCCATAAAAGCCTTGAATAAATGACAAAGATTATTATTCCCACAAATGTGGGATATATCAAAATGAAAATACAATATATCACTGTGTCGATGGTCTGAATCTACCAAAAAAAACCATGATATGAGTCGAAAAATACAGTGCACTATCGAAAAATTCAGTATATATCATCAAGGATTTGTGTTTATTGGTGGCTGCAAAAGAATGAGTGTCGACAGAAAATAAGTTTGAATTTTCATCGTAAATGGAGAGCTACGTTGCTGGAAAGAACAAGTTTGTCATAAGGGTCAAAATCACCGGATTGGAGCTATCGGAAGAAACTTCTCGTCATCGGAGAAAATGGTCACCGGCTAAAGCAGGCCACAGGTGTAGGATTTGTTGATAGCTCAAGCGAATGGAGATCGTCAGAATGCGTTTAAGATCACATCGTTGAGCGTTGCAGAGCAGCGATTTGTTAGCTGCTTTGAACAATGTTCTTACCACCGAAGGGTCGACAACGGATGAGTATATGCCTATGCTAGTCGTCGATGCCAATGTTTTGATTAGACGTCGTCGAGAAGAACCACGATCGAATTTTGATCGAAAGGATGTCGGAGGCACGGCGTTCGGTAAAATTAGTCGACGAAGGTGGCCGACGGCTGGTCGACAACTGGATGGTCGGCAAGGGGTGCCGAGAGATGGTAGAGGAAGCCTCTATCGGTAAGTAGTCGGCAGCGGTCAACAAAAATTAAAGTCGGCTGAATACGTGTTGCCTATTGGGCCAAATGCGTCCGCCTTACCCCCAAGTTGGATAAATGAAGATAATATAAATAAATAAAATAAAATAATATTAATCTTATATTAATATTAGTATTAGTTTACTTTTAGAAGCTTGTAGTTCTCTGAACTTGAGCAAAACTAAACCTCAAAGCCTCTCTAAATTGATGCATGGAGACAATTTCACTCCTCTAAATTGATAGAATATCAACAGTGAGACTGAAAATTGGAATTTTAGGGTGATTTTGCAAGGGTTTTTACGTTAAAGCAAGGGATTTAATCCTAGAATTTCCTATGCAAACTATAGCTTCCTAGACAACTAGAATCTAACTATCATAAGCCTGATCACAGGCTCTGATACGAGTGACGAGGAAAATGAAACTAAAATCACACTAAGTAATATTATTCACATGAGGGGCTTTAAATAATACATTTAACAACCGTAATCTTCTAAAATAAGAATATGCTTAACCAAAAGCTATAGTTAAGCTAAGATTTCTAACTAATAGATCTTGCAAACTCTAACAAGAAGACTAATCTTACCCAAAGACTTATGTCGTCCAAATGTGTCGATATTTACAAGTTGGAATAAGATATTATTCAATCACACCTAGACTTAGGACTTAATACTTAATTAAATAAGTAAAGCTAACACCTAGTCCATAACACACATTCTAACTTAGAATTAGGACTTTAGGCTTTAGTAAATAATAAAATAAACTAAGCCTAATAAATATTAGCCTAGATCTAATGATGTCCACATCACCACATGCATACATACCTACTTTGCAATGCAAAAATGAAGAGTTAAATACACACACGTTAGTGCAACTGTTGTGATGTCCAATCCTCTTTTTAGGAAACTAGGTAATGGAAATCTTTCTTTGACTCAACCATTTATAGTTCATTCAATCAACCTTCATCTAATGTTGTCAAGTTCTAAAGCACTTCAAAGCTTCCCCTTAGCTAACTTGAGTTCTTTCATGGCCAACAACACATTTCAAACATTAAGCAAATTTTGAGCATAGGAAAGGCAACACCTTGCATACACTGGCCACCTAGTGAAAGTCACCTCGCTCATCCTATTATTTGTGTGATCCAAACCTGAGGATTGACAAAAGGACAAGCTAAAAAAAAAAAGAGAAAAAGGAAAAAAACAAAATAAAATACCTACAAGAGCACTACAAAAAGAATAAAAAAGCAAAGAAAAGAGCATTATCAAAAAGCTTGAATCCCTGAGGCCCTCAGGTCCATAGATTATGGCGCTAATCTCCATCAAGGCTATAGATGTTTGTCTGGTAGTGGAGTGTACCTTACAAGTGGTGATATGTCTATCACATTAGCGACCTTTTGTATAGACCATTGTGCGCTTGTGGATGAGCTAGCTTAATAGGTTAAGTTTACAATTGGTTAGTCCAACCTCACTCAAAATGGATAAATGAACATCACTTTACACACACTGGTTCATGATTGACTTGAGATTTGTAAGGATAGTTGCGATTTCTATAGGATATTGATCGACTACTATATGGGTTTGATTGTTCAAACCATGGTGTTTGACCCCCTTGAAATTCTTCTCAATTCCAACATCCTTGGAACAACGAAATGAATAGCATCACAACTAGTTTCACCAAAATACAAGTGTACTATTCATTGGTGTTTCACATCGTCATCATTCAGTTGTTATAAGATTCACTTGCTAGGATCAATATGCATTGGCCTTCATTGCATTCATAACATCCACTGTATGTTTGCTTGTCTCATACTCATAGTACTTTATGCGACTACTCATCATTGCTTGATTCACATTTTGTAAGATTATATAATTCTTATTGTACATATTTTCATGCATGTCTACACATTCATCTGTATACATATACTTCAATCATTCTTACCATATATAATCATACATCTATATCATTTCATACATATACAAGGAAGCATATGTCATCAAGGTATACACATGTCTATATTACCTCCACACAACAACACAGTCACACAATGATTCACACATGTAAATAATGTTGCCTCATATATATGATATATCAAAAATACCCATAGGCTACAATACATTTCGTACCACACATATCGGTCTTGCTTCGCATACATGTACATACAATATATCAAAAATATAAAATTTTGGCATAATTTCCACCCTAAAAAATATATCAACCTTATTATTCACTGAGTCTTTCCACTCCTCTTGTGTAGGCTCCACTACTCAAGGTATCATCTCTTGGGCATACAAGACCTTCAGGTCATCTTACTATCATTGCAACCTCTATATATTGGCACCCTCTACCCTCAAATGCTCCATCTCTCTCAGCTCTCACTCCATCTCTCTCTAATACTAGAGAGGCTCTATCCACCATCCATACTAAGGTCCAACTCTTCCAATCCACCCTCTCATCCATCAATTCACCCTCTCTACTACCATTGTTGATTGCTCTACGGTCCAAGCAATCCCTCTAACCAACCTTGCCAACTTTCCCTTTCAAAAGGCTTGAACTTGCACATTCATCACTTCCGAAAGGAGAGTCATCTTTGAACTAACTTTTCACCCACTAAATATTTTCCAAATTTCTCACATTGGATCAGTCTTGAAAAGAACTTTCCAACGATATATGTTTTGTCCAATTCTAACATTATTTGGTCCCCCAAACTATAAAAACACTACACATGGGTCACACAACCAAATTCGCATAACACTATGCAAATCCTGAGGTACAGTTAGATTCACACACCACTATGCAAATCTGATTTTCCAGTGGTATTTGTCATCTTATACCTTCCTCTTGCCACGAAATCGTGACATAACTAAGCAAAGGGCGTTGACAATAAACTTTGTAGCGATATCGCGACAGAATAATGAACAAGGCACAAAAGGCGAAAGACGTCGCGAAATCGTGACGTGTTGCGTGGTCGCGGCAAGTGGAAACAGAAAGCATAAGGCATGAAAGGCGTCGCGATTTCGTGACATTTGTGGAGATGAAGTCCAGCAACATGGAAACGTCGTGATTTCGTGACATATTGGGGCGGAAGGACCAAGTGCAAAAAATTGTAGCGATTTCGCGACATGTCGCGTTTTCGCGAAGAGGAAGCGAAGAGGCAGCCAGATTGTACGGAATGTCACGATTTCGCGACATGACGAATTTTCGCGGTCAAAAGCAGTGAAGTCCAAGGAGATAGAACTTGTCACGATTTCGCGACATGATGGAGATTAAAGAACCACTTGAGGCAAGAGTGTCATGTTTTCGTGGGTTAGAAGCAGGACCGTACAGGGTGGATGAAAATTGTCGCGAAATCATGACATGTCGGATTTTCGTGACTTAGAAGAGAAGATTGAGCAGCGGAGAGATAGTGTAGCGATTTCGCGACTTGTTAGGAGACACAGCCCAAAGAAAGAAAGGTGTAGCGAAATCGTGCCTTGTCTTGTTTTCGTGCGTTTAAGCAGACAAAGGAAAGATGATAAAGATGTAGCGAAATCGTGCCTTGTCATAGTTTCATGGAAACAGAGCGGAGAAAGAGCAGAATGGTACGAACGTCACGATTTCGCGACGCGTCGCATTTTCACGAGCTAAGGTAGCGAAGGAGACAAAGGAGCCGAATACGTCATGATTTCGTGACATGGATGGTTTTCGCGGTTCCAAAGTGACAAAGTGTACGGAGCAGAAATACGTCACGATTTCATGACATGTCGCGTTTTCGTGACTTGTTACAGTTTCACGCCAGAAAGCAGTTCAAACGGCCCGATGAAGTTTTGTGATTTCCAATGATTAAAAGCACTCCAGAATTAAATGTTTTGCTACTTTCCAATGCGAGCAAGGTAGAAGAACGTGTCCAAGCCACCAGAATTAAATATTTCCATTATCCAAAGTTGTTGTTCATGATTTTTCTAATGGTTCAAGCATGTTTCAAGAACGACCATTTAATGAAGACGACCGACTCCTTGTTTCATTCAATTTTTGGTTTCTCCGAGGCTGGTTTAAGGGGATCATTTCCTTGTTTTCGTTGCATATTTTGTAGATCTCGAGGAAGTTCGTTGCAAATTTTTAATGTTGTAAAGAAGCAAGACTTCTATATAAATCAATGTAGATCTCAGAAAGAGGGATCGGGAGTTTGAGAGACAGGTTGCATGAAAGCTTTCAAGTTCTTTGCATGAATGAAAGATATTTGGCCTCTGATTTTGCAAACGTCTTTCTGTGTGATTTCCTTCTATTTCATGTATTTCTCAGTTATGCTCGTCTTTCTAATCTGCTATTAGATTTCAATTCTGCATCTGAGTTTGAATATCGCAAATGAGAAAGTGAGTTCTGGAATGCAATCCTGAAGGTTGTCTGCGCAAGGTCGTAAGTGGATTATGTTGTATTCTATTATTATATGTTGTTTATGCGCTTGAGGTTAGATTCTTGCTGAGTTTCTTTCCCTGATCATATAAGTTCGGCCTGTGGCCATATTTCCCATCTCTTTCATGTATTTCCCGTTTCTTTTTGCACATTTATAATTCCTTTCCAGTAACTTTAGTCTTAATCAAGCTTAGAAATAGTAAGGGAACCAGCCCTCTCTGGAGATTGGTCTGGGAGACATTTCTTTCTCCCAGCCTTTCAATGTTGGCCGGGTCTAGGGTGCATAGACATAGAAAATCCTTTCCTATGGCAGATTCGTGACCAACAATTTTTGGCACGCCCGGTGGGACAGACTATTTCTATCTCAGAAAGATCCCATAGTATTGAGGGTTTAATGTTCGCCTTCATGCCGTATAGTTAGAACATTTGGTGACTCTGCAGTACCCAAAAATCTTTGAACGTGGATGCAGTGAAAGTTGTACTTCATGATCACGAGATCAAAGTCCAAAAAAGTTGAAGATCTTGTTGAGTTTTTTGAACTTGACAGCACAAAAAGAGGTGAACACTCTAGGTTGGTTTCCCCATCGCTTGCATCATCTGCCATATCCACACAAATCCCTGGTATTGTTACTAGTTTTCCATCTTCTCAGTTACATACACTAGTCCCAATGGCCCAGTATCCTCCACCCAGGCAGTTTTCAGCATGGAACAGCTCAGGGGCCTTGAATTTGCAGGCTCAAAATCCAGTTCCCCAAGCTGCTTTGAAAGCCTTGCCAACCTATGATGGCACGGGAAAGACTGCATACGAACATATTCATGATGTAGCTTCTCTGGCAGCCATTCATGATATAACGGACAAAGATGTGATGGTGAAGTTATTAGTGTTATCCTTGAGAGGAAAATTGTTGTACTGGTATCGATCTCTGCAACCGGGCACTATTGCATCCTGGGATCAGCTAGGAGAATTGTTAGTGAAGAATTTTCATGAACAGGCTGACCCATTTTCATTGTTGCATCAGTTTAATGCAATCCAGAGGCACCCGTAGGAGGCAATAGCAGATTTCAATGTTCGTTTCACCAGAAGCTAGTAGCGAGTGCCTGAAGGACTTCGCCCTACCCCTGAGCAAGCTACGTTCTACTACCTCCGAGCGTTCAATACAGACATTGGCTTGGCGATCAGGCAGTCCAATGTGATGACCTTCCTAAAACTATTCGAGCAAGCACAAAAGGTGGAGGCAGACTTGATTGCAATCGATAGGCTTCCCCCAAAGGTAGCAATGCCCATTTTACCTGATATTCCACAACATTTATATCCTAGTTCTTTTTCGCAATCTATGTCTTCTATGTACCCTGTTCCATCATGGAATTCCAATGCACCTCAAATTGCACCTATCCCAGTTCCTCAACTCTCTACTTCAGCAAATCCCTAGTTGCCTGCACCCAACATTCTACCATTCCCTGCTTCCACTTCATTCCCAGCATTACCGGCACCACCAGCACCTTTGCCCTTACCAGCACCTCCTACGCCTGTAAATCTTGATCCTTATACGACACTCCTGCAAGAGGTAAAATCTGCCAATTCGGCAATAAGAGCAATGGGTAATAAGATCACGCTTATTGAAAGGAAGCAAGCTGAGTGAGATTTCTAGCCTAGGAGATTTCAACCCCCGTCGATTACTAGAGAACAAGCTGCTTCAACAAGCAAAGCACCCGAGAAAAACCTGACTATTTTGGCAAATGAAGATGTAGTCCCTGCGGAAAGAACATATTGGTGTTCGACATGCAATGATCCACATGGAGAAGACACTTGCATGGTTCATTTGAATTATGTGCAGACATTGGCTGCTAGTTCTTCGGGAGGGCAAGTCAATATGATCTCTGAGGCAGGCCATAGCTTAATGGTTCCATCGGAAGAGCAAGTTTCGGTTCTCACAAGGACTGGAAAGAAGCCTGTTACAGTAGATCCTGCTGAGTTAGAGCCATTAAAAGTGCCAGCTGATTTGAAAAAACTAGTGAAAACTCCTATGCAAGCATCAAAGCTAGATGCGCCTATTTTATCGAAAGATCCTGTTCCACACAGAACACAAGAAAAAGCCGCAACTGCACAAGCAAGATCAGAAGCAGAGGAGCAAGCTAGAGAAAAGTTGAAGTACCCTTCATTGACAAAGAGGTTGAGAGTAGAAGCCACCCAACAGTATCGGAGCAGATATGATCACCCCATTGAAAAGAAGGAATCTGCTACGGTTGCATACAACATTGTCGAAGAACTGAAGAAGACCCCAGCTAAGGTTAGTCTTTACGATGCATTGCAATTGCCTGGGTAGGTAGATTTATTGCAAGAATATTTGAAATCTATGAAGGATAGTGAAAAGGGTCCTACCCAGACAATTTATGCTCAAGCTTTAACCACTTCTATCACTGGTAAAAATAGACCACCCCCATTTTATCTATCATTACAAATAGAGGGTTGGATCGTGCATAACTGCATGATCGACTCTGGAGCCGCTACAACTGTCATGCCAAAGGCAGTTTGCAAAGTTATGGGTATGGAATATACATGAAGTAGCCCTAGAGTCTTGCAGTTAGATGGTACTCCTATGAAAATGGTGGGTGTAATCAAGGATGTCCCGATTGTTTTACACACTATGCCTCAGATTACAGTCATTCAAGAGATAGTTGTGGTGGATCTAGAACCGTATTTTAGTATGTGCTTATCCAGAGAGTTTACTGCAAAGTTGGGAGGTTACCTTGCACTGGATTATTCCCACTTGGAGATCCCTTTCAAAGGTAAAAGACTCCAGATTCATAATGAAAAACCTTCCTCTTTTCATATTGAAAGGTTGGATGAAGCAAGAAAGACCATGCAGTCTGTTAACATGCTAACCGAAGAGTTAGAGGGTTCTGATTTGATGAATGAGGTTTTAGATGAGCTTCAGTTGGAAGACGGGTTTTCCATGCTTGATTTCAATGCTATGCTGGAAACCGAAATCGGTTGTTATTCTATCACAAAGCCCGAGGATGGCACAATGCAGGTATTCCCTAACCAAGATGATCAGAGCTCTGTCACGGATCAACTATGGAAGTTATATTTTGATGGGGCAAGATGCAAAAATGGTGCAGGAGCAGGTATTGTTTTGATTTCTCCCTCTGGTTTACAAAGAACATATTCATACCGTCTTACTTGGAATTGTACTAACAATGCTGCCGAGTACGAAGCATTATGCCTAGGCTTGAAAAAGGCAAGAAAGTTGGGAATCGAACAGTTGCAGATTTTTGGTGATTCTGAGCTGATTGTAAACCAAGTAACAAACAGGTGTATTTCCAAGCAGCATTATCTCAAAGCATACCGCAACCAAGTTTGGGACCTGTTTGAGTCTTTCACAGCTCTGAATATTCAAGCTATTTCTCGAGAGCTGAATAAGCATGCAGATCTTCTAGCATCTCTTGGAGCAAATTTTTCTCCCATTGAGCAGGTAGTCAAGAAGCCAAAGACAGTAAGGATGGTGTACAGGCCTAGTGTCCCAGACAAAGATACTTTCTGGCAAGTCTTCGAGAGTGATGAGCAAATTGTTAACTTTTTGATTCAAGAAGTTGCCACCATCAAAGGAAGAACCTTGGAGCACGAAGAAACCGAAGGTCTGATTCAGTTGCGGAATAATCATATTTCGAAAGGTCTTATCACTCTAGAAAGTTTGTTTGATCAGCATGATCGGTCTAAGAAACATCGGATTGAGATCGATAAGAAAGAGTATATGGAGATGCAATTAGAACCCAATAAGGTCATTAAGATTGGGACTGATTCTACTCCTGATGAACTGCAAGAAATCAAGCAACTGTGTCAAGAATTTTTTGATATTGTGGCCTGGAGTTATGAGGATCCGAAGGGATATGATAAACAGATTGTTCAAGCATACTATTGAGTTGGAAGAAGGAGTCGGACCCTTCAAGCAAAAGCAACGACCAATGAATCCAAAGATTGAGACTCTCATGAGGGCCGAACTTGTGAAAATGTTGCGAGGCCAAGATTATATACCCGGTTAAGCACTCGACTTGGGTTGCTAATCTGGTTTCGGTTCGAAAGAAAAATGGAGACATACGACTGTGTGTAGATTTTTGAAATCTGAACCGTGCATCTCTGAAAGATCACTATCCCTTGCCTCGCATTGATCAGATACTGCATGTTGTTGCTGGGGCTCAGCATTTTTCACTGCTAGACGGTTTCTCTGGATATAACCAGATTTGGGTTAGGGATGAGGACCAGTACAAGACAACATTTACAACTAAGTGGGGCACTTTTGCTTATCAGTGAATGCCTTTCGGATTATCAAATGTTGGGGCCACATTCCAGAGAGCCATGGACATTGCATTTGAGGAGCTTTTGAACAAGATTATTGTTATTTATCTTGATGATATGATTGTCTTTTCACATAAACGGGAAGATCACTGTTCTCATCTGAGGCAAATCTTTGGAAAATGTAGAGAGTTTGGTATTTCTATTAATCCAAAGAAGTCGGTTTTTGCAGTGAAGGAAGGTAAACTCTTGGGGCATGTCATTTCAGAAGATGGTTTGGCGATTGATCCATCTCGAGTCGAAGCATTGAAGAAACTATCGCTCCCTGCCAATAAGAAAGAGTTGCAGTCTTTCTTTGGGCAGATTAATTTCATCAAGAAGTTCATTTCTGATTTTGCCCAGGTTGTCAAGCCCATGACTGAGTTGTTGAAGAAGGATGCAGAATTTAAATGGACAACTCAGAGGAAGGAGGCATTCCAAGAAATTAAGGACAGAATAGTGCAGGCTCCTGTATTAATTAATCCAGATTATTCAAAAGATTTCATTCTGTATGCAGTGGGGGAAGATGAAAGCTATGCCGCAGTACTCACACAGAAAGGAGATGATGGGAATGAAAGGCCCATTGCTTTCCTTAGTCAGGTTATCTTACCTCATGAGGCAAAGTATAATTTCATTGAAAAATAGGTGTATGTTGTCATGAAGTCTCTTAAAAAATTCAAGCACTTCATATCTCAGAGTAGGACAGTCATCTATGTTATTCATCCCGATGTAAGGAATTTCATCATTCAGGGTGAGATGGGTGATAAACGCGTAGGTTGGGTCACCAAAATTCAAGAATTTGATGTTGAGATTCATCCGGCCAAGCTAGTGCGGGGTAAGGCCTTATGCCAGCACTTAGCAAAGACTGCAGCATCTGGGATAGTTGATTATCAAGCAGATGATCTTGCTAGAGATAACAATCTGATGAATCTCCTAGTTCAAGAACAAGATTGGGCAGATGACCTCATTGACTATTTCACAACTGGTAGATGCCCTTCACAGTTAAATGCCTCACAACGGAGAAGGTTTCATCTGCAAGCTCTCAGGTATGTGTTGTTGCCCGAAGGATTGTTTTTTAAGAACATTGATGGCATTCTTTTAAGGTGTGTCAAGGAATCAGAGAAGGCAAGACTCCTGGAGGAGTTTCATTCTGGCATATCAGGAGGACACTATGCAGGTAGACCAATGGCTTTAAAAATTATTCGGGCTGGTTACTATTGGCCAACCTTGTTCACAGATGCTTTCAGGATTGCCCAAGCATGTGACAAATGTCAGAGGTATACAGGAAGGGTTAGAAATGCATCATTGCCCCTGCATCCAATTCAGGTTGAAGCACCTTTTCAGCAGTGGGGATTGGACTTTATTGGGATTATTGATCCGAATTCTTCAGCTGGACACAAATATATCTTGATAGCTACAGATTATTTTATGAGATGGTCTGAAGCTATTCCAACCAGGGTTGCAAATCAAGAGGTGGTGATTTCTTTCATTGAAGGGCTGATCACACGTTTTGGCATTCCTGATGCTATTATTACAGATAACGGAACTCCATTTATTGGAGCTGAGCTAGCTGAATTTGCAAATAAGTATGGTGTTTTCTTGAAGACATCCTCTAACTATTACCCTCAGGGAAATGGCTTGGCAGAGTCCACAAACAAGAATTTGCTACGGATTTTAAAGAGATCTTTGGGGGATAACAAGAGATCATGGCACCTTCTCGTTGAATCAAGCTTTATGGGCGAGATAGGATCTCAATCAAGAAGTCTATCAAGACTTCACCATATGCCCCGGTATATGGAAAGGAGGCAAGGTTGCCTGTTCATCTAGAGTTGCCAGTATTACAGCAGTTGCGGGGATTTCAGGATGATGAAGCAGATGTAGATTCCATGGATATGCGGTTGGCTCGGTTGTTACAATTGGAAGAGCAACGTTCTTTGGCCTATGAGGAGTTTGCTAAGCATACACAGGTTATTTCAAAGTGGTTCCATAAAAATTCCGCTGATCGTCCGCTTAAGGTGGGTGATTTGGTCCTAAAATGGAATGAAAAGAAAGCCAAGCCAGGGAAGCACAAGAAGTTTGATGCTCTGTGGGAGGGCCCGTTCCGCATTGTCAGTGTTGGTGCAGCAAATTCGTTTCATCTAGAAGATTTGGATGGCAGCCCACTTCCTATTTCGGTGAACGACTTTCATCTGAAAGCCTACACTCCATGAACTGTGAGTCCAGTATCACCTTGTACATAGCAAAAAAAAAAAAAGAAAAAGAAAAAAAGAAAAAGAAAAAAAAAGTATTGTTTTCCTCTGTCAACTTCGGCTCTTTTTGCATGCGAGCCCGTAGGTACGTATTTCTTTCTTTTTTCTTCTTCCTTCCCAGTAGTTAGTGGCTTCCTCTTTATTTCTTCCCTTCCCCTCTTTATTCCCTTCTTCTCCTACTCCTTTTTCTTCTGCAAGTAATCAAGCCACTGCTGTTGTTTCTTTTTCCCTTCCTACTATTCCCGTTTCTTCTTTTCCTTTTCTTCTAACTTCATTGTTGTTTTAGCATTTATCCACAGTTCATCTCGCATTTGTCATCTCTTCCACTTCCATTCCATTATTCCATTCACTTCCATTTCCCTTTCATAGCAGTTGGTAGCACAGAAGCACTCTGTTACTGTATCTACCGCATCACTCCCTCCATTCCATTATTCCATCATTTATCATTTCCATTCCATAGTCCTCACTCCACTTATTTCATTCATTTCCATTTTGCAACCCTGGTGCTTTCATGGAGATTATTTTACAGCACCTGGTCAGCTAAGCCAAATACAGATTCCTTGAGTTTTTAGTCATTCAGCAAGAGTTGTTGCAGCAGTCCGTCGAGATGTACCCCATCAGCCAGCTTTCTGTTCTCAGTTTTTCTTGACTCTGTTGCCCAATGGATTCAGGCCTGGGATTCATGCATACAGCAGAACTGTATACCCCATGAGCCACCAAGAATGTTGGCATTTTTGCCACATTATTTTGATTATTGATTATTCATGCATAAGATGTTGAAGTTCTCACTCCTTTACAGGTTTTGATGCAAAAAAAAGCTAAGTCCGAAGACTGTCATGAAATCATGACAAAAAGCAGCATGGAGAGCACAGTTTGAAAACCGTCGCGATATCGCGACATGTCGCGTTATCGCGGGTCTATTGAGGAGAGAGAAGCAAAGTCAAAAAATGTCACGATTTCATGACGTGTTCCAAAATCGTGGTCAACGTAGTCAACGACAGGGCAAGGTTGTCGTGATATCGCGACGTGTTGGAGTTTCATGGTCAAAATGGTCAACGAGGGGCAGCGCAGTAAACTGTCATGAAATCGTGACATGTCACGTTTTCACGACTTACAATGGCCATGGAGTATAGTAAGAGAAATGGTCATGAAATCATGACATAACTAAGCAAAGGGTGATGACAATAAACTTTGTAGCGATATCGCGACAGAATAATGAACAAGGCACAAAAGGTGAAAGACGTCACGAAATCGCGACGTGTTGCATGGTCGCGGTAAAGTTGAAAAAAAGCATAAGGCATGAAAGGCGTCACGATTTCGTGACATTTGTGGAGATGAAGTCCAGAAACATGAAACGTCGTGATTTCATGACATATTGGGGCGGAAGGACCAAGTGCAGAAAATTGTAGCGATTTCGTGACATGTTTCGCTGAAGAGGAAGCAAGAGGCAAGATTGTACGGAACGTCACGATTTCATGACATGACAAATTTTATGGTTCAAAAGCAGTAAAGTCCAAGGAGATAGAACTTGTCACGATTTCATGACATGATGGAGATTAAAGAACCACTTGAGGCAAGAGTGTCATGTTTTCACGGGTTAGAAGTAGGACCGTACAGGGTGGATGAAAATTGTCGCGAAATCATGACATGTCAGATTTTCATGACTTAGAAGAGAAGATTGAGCAACGGCGAGATAGTGTAGCGATTTCGCGACTTGTATTAGGAGACAACAAAGAGCGAGGAGAAAGTGTAGCGAAATCGTGACTTGTCTTATTTTCATGTTCAAAGCGAGACAAGAGACCAAAAGAGAGAAAGGTGTAGCGAAATCGTGCCTTGTCACATTTTCATGGAAACAGAGCGGAGAAAGAGCAGAATGGTACGGAACGTCGCGATTTCGTGACGCGTCACATTTTCGCGAGCTAAGGTAGCGAAGGAGACAAAGGAGCCGAATACGTCGCGATTTCGTGACATGGATGGTTTTCGCGGTTCCAAAGTGACAAAGTGTACGGAGCAGAAATACGTCGCGATTTCGTGACATGTCGCTTTTCGTGACCTGTTACAGTTCAAGAAAGCAGTTCAAACGGCCCGATGAAGTTTTGCGATTTCCAACGATTAAAAGCACTCCAGAATTAAATGTTTTGCTGCTTTCCAATGCGAGCAAGGTAGAAGAACGTGTCCAAGCCACCAGAATTAAATATTTCCATTATCCAAAGCTGTTGTTCATGATTTTTCTAACGGTTCAAGCATGTTTCAAGAACGACCATTTAATGAAGACGACCGACTCCTTGTTTCATTCAATTTTTGGTTTCTCCGAGGCTGGTTTAAGGGGATCATTTCCTTGTTTTCGTTGCACATTTTGTAGATCTCGAGGAAGTTCGTTGCATATTTTTAATGTTGTAAAGAAGCAAGACTTCTATATAAATCAATGTAGATCTCAGAAAGAGGGATCGGGAGTTTGAGAGACAAGTTGCATGAAAGCTTTCAAGTTCTTTGCATGAATGAAAGATATTTGGCCTCTGATTTTGCAAGCGTCTTTCTGTGTGATTTCCTTCTATTTCATGTATTTCTCAGTTATGCTCGTCTTTCTAATCTGCTGTTAGATTTCAATTCTGCATCTGAGTTTGAATATCGCAAATGAGAAAGTGAGTTCTGGAATGCAATCCTGAAGGTTGTCTGCGCAAGGTCGTAAGTGGATTATGTTGTATTCTATTATTATATGTTGTTTATGCGCTTGAGGTTAGATTCTTGCTGAGTTTCTTTCCCTGATCATATAAGTTCGGCCTGTGGCCATATTTCCCATCTCTTTCGTGTATTTCCCGTTTCTTTCTGCACATTTATAATTCCTTTCCAGTAACTTTAGTCTTAATCAAGCTTAGAAATAGTAAGGGAACCAGCCCTCTCTGGAGATTGGTCTGGGAGACATTTCTTTCTCCCAACCTTTCAATGTTGGCCGGGTCTAGGGTGCATAGACATAGAAAATCCTTTCCTGTGGCAGATTCGTGACCAACACCAAACCTCGTAAGGGGGTGGACATCCAAGGTTCAAATATTGGGCCTCATCGGACTAAACGCTTGTCCCTTTCCTAGTGCTTTTAGCAATGTAAAAGGTTTAAAATGATTGTGGCATGGTGGTTATAGAGGCAAACTACGCGACTACTATGTGGTGGCTTCCAGGGGGAACAACGTAGAATACTATAGTGGCCATAAAATATGAACAATATGCCTGGATCATTGTGGCATCTATCAATTCCACCATGTAAAATATTATTAAAAAAAAAACTCCAACTCAAACAAACATTTGAGAGACCCAACGCCTGAGTCTTTAGGTTAGTCATGGATTTCCTTCCTTGGAGTGGCAGTCGTAAGACCACTCACGAATGAAGCACCTGACACAAATCTACCTAGGGCTGAATGGTTTCTCAAATAAAATCAAGCTCATCAAATCTATCAAAGGAAAAATCTCAAAGACATTCATCCCTTTAAAAGTTGGGGCATCCTACATTGATCATGACAAGGCAATCTTGCATCTACTTCTTCAAATAAATAGTTATGGCTCAACACAAATGCCATAATCAACCACGTTCATTCATCATGTTCACCATCCCTAACCACCATATGCTCATCCAATGGTATTATTTTCAAGTGATTCATCACTTTTCAAAGGCTATTTTGTCCATCATCATCCTCATCCATTGACCCTTTAACCATTCATGTTGATTTTTGCTTTCAAACGACTTGAACTTTTGCATTCATCACTTCCAAAAGTAGGGTCATATTTGACCCAACATTTCCCCCACCAATTCATCTCCAAATTTTTCAAAACTATTACCATTGGATCGAGCTCGAAAAGAGCTTTCCAACGGTATAAGTTTTATTCAATTTTGACATCATTTAGTTTCCCAAACTATAGAAACATTGCATATGGGTCAAACAGTTAGATTCACATGGTGGGGTGCAAATCCTGAGGCATAGTCAAATTCGCACACCACTATGTGAATCTAATTTTTCAGGTTGCATTTGTGATATTATGCCTAGATCTTGCCATGTATACCAAAAATTCACATTTTCATCATCTTTTCACCTCTCATTTTTCATCTTTTTCAATCGACTCATCGTCATTTCTTGTCTTCTCCATCATCAACTCATCACTTGAGGGGGTAGACATTCAACAATCAAAATTTGCCTTGCACATGATCAAACAACCAAACATCCAATCATGGATACCACATTTTTCTAAGAATTTTTTTTGCTAAAGATTATCTCAAGTCCTCATTTGCTAGGGCAAACAAAAAGCAAAATTCTCTTCTCAACAAAAATCCAATTCAAACAAACATTTGATAAACCTAATGCCTACAACTGTAGACAACTCATGGATTACCTTCTTCACAGTGGTAGTTGTAAGACCACTTTTGAATGAAGCACCTAACAAAAATCTACCTTACGATATTAACGATTTGTCAAATAATATCAAGAACTCATCAATCAATCAAAGGCAAAAAAATTCAAAGACATTTATTCCTTCCACAATTGGAACATCTCACGTTGATCACAAGATAAGGTAATCTTATGTCTTCCCTCAAAAGTAATCATTGCGACACTACAAAGAGTCATACTCAATCACAAATATTTTTTTATCAATGCATCTCTCTCATAATCATCCACAATCATTCATCACAAATTCTTCATCTTCAAAATCAAACCATCAATGTCGTGTCATCAGTTTTTGTACTACACCATGTCTTCACACAACGCAATACAAAAAAGGGGTAAATGTAGACACCCAAAAGTCACACATTACCACTTTCCCATCATCATTGTGGTTGATCAATTTGCAAAACCCACAAAATTTGCATAAATTAGCTTCAAAACACTATTCATCTTCATAAGCCCCTTTCTACGCTTAACTATGGGTCCTCATGCGACCATCATCATGACTTAACCTTGGTTAAAGTATTTACCTTGGTCAAAAGCTACTTTTTGGTCAAATTTCACTTTATGGCTAAGCACATGGTTAATTAGCTTAATCATGATTAAATTCTAGCCTTCCACCTCACCTAGTCTACTTTGACTAGCCTAGCTTTCCACCTCACCTAGTCTACTTTGACTAGCCTAGCCTTGCCACCTTTCCACCCTGATATTTGCTCCATCTCACACTCTCTTGTGCATTTAATGACAAATGAAGACTTTTGCACAATAAAAAACATTTTTAAATTAAAAATATTTCCACCTCAACATGTCATAAATGACATTTGGAGACTTTCCTCCACCCATGCCACCTTAGGGGACACCTTAGAGGACACCTTAGGGAACACCTCATAAGGGACACCTCACAACAACAATATCATAATGAACACTTCATAGGGGACACCTCATGGGACACCTCAGCCCCTCCCCTAACCTTGGAAAACTCTATAAATAGAAGGTCAAATTCTCCATTTTAGAGAGATCCACTTTTTCTTAACAAAAATCTGTTGAAATCACTCTAGATTACATACATCACTCAATATCACTCCATATCACCCATCATCCATCACCAGGTCACCTCAAAAAATGGTCATCTTTGTACATAATCTACTACTGTTGGTGGCTTTGTTCCATATAATGCTTTAAAAGGAGTCATCTTGGTGGAATAATGGTAAGAAGTATTGTAACACCATTTTGCCAATGATAGCCATTGACTCCATTGATATTTCTTATCTTGTACAAAACATCTTAGGTAAGTACCCAAACATTTGTTAACTACCTCTGTTTGACCATATGTTTGGGGATGGTATGCAGAAGACATGTTTAATTTGGTACCACTAAGTCAAAATAATTCTTTCCAAAAATTACTAGTAAAAATGGGATCTCTATCACTTACAATATTTTTGGGCATTCCGTGCAATTTGAAAATTGAATCCATAAATACCTTGGCCACTTTGCTTGTTGAAAATGGATGTTGTAAGGCTTAAAAATGAGCATATTTGGAAAGGCGATCAACTACCACAAAAATTACCATTTTACCTTCTAATTTAGGAAGCCCTTTAATAAAATCCATGGAAATATGTTCCCACTGACAATCCAGAATAGGTAATGGCTGAAGCAACCCTGGTGACTTAACGATTTCTCCCTTATTACGTTGGCACACCTCACATTCTGCTACCCATTGCTTAACCTCTATTTTTAACCCTTTCCAACAAAAGGATTGTTTAACTCGCATGTATGTTTTTAGAAATCCCAAATGACCTACAGATGGAGAAGAATGTGATTCCTCTAGAATTTGTGATTTGAGTGTTGAATTATGGGGAATGTAAATGCGGTTCTTCTTGCATAATATTTTATCATCATATGAGAAAAGAGGGTACTTAGATGAACCCCTAGACAATTCTTGAATTATTTGAGTTGTTTCATCGTTGGAATGCCATTCTGCCTGTAACTGAGACACCCATTGGGAACAAGGTCCTGAGATGGCGTTAATGACTACTTCATCTTCATATTTGTAGGATAATGCATCAACTGCCACATTTTCTTTCCCTTTCTTATATTCAATCACGAAATCATATCCTAACAGTTTGGTCAACCACTTATTTTGTTCGGGATAAGAAAACCTTTGTTCTAGAAAATGCTTGAGACTGTTGTGATCTATTTTTATAATAAAACGACTATTGATTAAGTAGTGCCTCCATTTTTCCACTGCGTGTAGAATAGCCAACATTTCTTTTTCGTAGGTAGATTTACCCAAATTCTTCCTTGAAAGTTGTTTACTTTCAAATGCCAATGGATGACCCTCCTGCATTAAAACTACCCCAATACCTGTGCCTGAGGCATCACATTCAATAACAAATGGCTTTTTAAAATCTGGAGTGGCCAAAACTGGAGTAGTACACATTGCTTCCTTAAGAGCCTCGAAGGCTTTGGTAGCTACTTCTGACCACTGAAAAGCATCCTTCTTGGTGAGATCCATAAGAGGACCAACAATTTTACCATAGTTACGCACAAATTTGTGATAATATCCAGTGAGGCCCAAAAAACCATGAAGTTTCTTGATAGTTTTAGGCAAAGGCCAATCTTGTATTACCTTAATCTTATTGGGATCCACCTTAACACCTTCCTAAGATACTATATGACCGAGGTACTCAACTTCTTGAACACCAAAGGAGAATTTAGATCATTTGACAAACAACTTTTCCTTGTGTAGGATATGGAGAACTCTGTCCACATGTGCTAAGTGATCTTTCCATGATTTACTATAGATGAGTATGTCATCAAAGAAGACTAGAACAAATTTATGTAGGAATGGATGAAACACCTAGTTCATGAGACTTTGGAATGTAGATGGTGCATTAGTGAGACCAAAGGGCATGACCAAGAATTCATAATGACCTTCATGAGTTCGAAAGGTTGTTTTGGGAATATCCTCTTCCCTAACTCGGATTTGGTGAAACCCTGAGTGTAATTCCAATTTGGTGAAGAATTTGGCACCATGTAGTTCATCTAGTAAATCATCAATGATAGGGATAGGAAATTTATCTTTGATCGTGATTTTATTGAGAGGACGAAAATCTAGACACATACACCAAGAATTGTCTTTTCGACAAGCTAAGACTAATAGTGAGGAATAAGGGCTAGTACTATGACGGATGACACCATGGTCTAATAGTTCTTGGACAATCTTCTCAATTTCTATTTTTTGGGGTTGGGGATATCGATACGGACGACCATTGGGTGGAAGACTTC
Organism: Wollemia nobilis; assembly: GCA_028583015.1. Taxonomy (NCBI): domain Eukaryota; kingdom Viridiplantae; phylum Streptophyta; class Pinopsida; order Araucariales; family Araucariaceae; genus Wollemia; species Wollemia nobilis. The sequence goes on from JAQPPZ010016856.1 coordinate 7,029,048, forward strand.
CATGCACAAGGTGGATAGCATGATCATGATATCTTTTGGGTGGTAGGCCTTTTGGTTCTTGAAAAACCTCCTCATAATTAGCCACAATGTTTTGGAGATCTTCTTCTTTGATTTCTGGTATATCTTGATCTAATCTTTCCATGCAATTGATTCGGGCTATGAATCCCCCACCATCTTTTCTTAATATCTTTTCCATGCTATGTGAACTTACAACTTTTGATGGAGGTGTGGGTAATCCCTAAAGACGAATGGTCCTTCCATTAGCTTGCCATTCCACAAAGTGATGTTTGTGATTAAAACCCACGGTGGTTTCCAATTGTTCCATCCATGCAACGCCTAAAATAACTTCTGAATTTCCTAATTCCATAACAAAAAGAGGACCTTGCCAAGTATACGTACCCATTTGTAATGAAACGAAGATGTCTTACCTAGACATTGATAAATCTCCCTGCTTGCAGTTCTAACTTGAAACCGATCTTGACTAGAAGAGAAGACATGCAAACCCAATGTCCTTGCAAGTTTTGCATCAATGAGGTTGTGAGTACTTTCAGAATCAATTAATACTATCACCCTCTATTTTTGAAATGAAACCTGCCACCTTGATTGTATGGTGAGAGGATAACCCCATAAGAGCATGTATTGAAATAGTCATGGTATCCTCCTCAGTGACAACCTCATTGTGTTCACTTTGGTCCTCAACTGGGAGATCCTCAAGTGCGTCGTACTCCTCTAATTCTTCTTCTTCTTTGTCTGCATATTCAATTTGAAATTTTTGTCGTGGTGAACATGCTTGATCTTTTAGATGGTGATTGTAACATTTGTAGTAGAAGTACCATGATCGGTTGATCATTTTTGCGGAAAGAGTTGTTGCGGAATTGAGGTCGCCCATATGAATCATGTCGAGTGGATGGGCCTAAGTGCGCCTTTGTCTCTGCCAAATTAGCAATCCTTATACACTCATCCAACTTGGATGGATTTTGTAAGTCCACTTCAACTTTAATATGTGCTTTCAATCCATTTCAAAAAGTCGTGACTACCACGTCCTATTGTAGGTCTTGTGCATAGTGAAGCATACTGGTGAATTCTGAGATATAGTCCCCTATTGATCTTGTTTGCTTAAGTGACAATAATCGTACTGTGTATGAACCTGTGGAACCTTTTTCGAATCTGTGAAGAAAGGATTTTCTGAAATTATCCCAAAATAAGGCATAATGGGGTTCCTCACGTTTATACGATGTAAACCACTGATAAGCTTCAGTGCCGAATTTGGTTGATGCAAAAGGGACTTTATCCTCTTCCTAGAATTTGTAGAATTCTAAGATGTCTTCCATTTTTGCAATCCACCCGCGTGGATCCTGGCATTCAAAGGTAGGCATGTCAACGCATGGATAATTGACTCTAGTAGGACCTCTTGGTTGGGAGTGAACATTATTTCTATCTTGTTCCTCATTACTCCTTTGTCGCTAGTTGTTATTTTGATAAGGTCTATTAGAACCTCTTTGTTGCTCCAAATTTTCTTCATTACCCCCATCCTCAATATTTTGGTGACCATTGTGATTTAGAGACTGACTATTTTGACCTCTGTGGTGTGTATAGTCATCATAGTAGACATCCATACTCCAGTGATTGGAACTAGGAGGATTTGGTGGGGGTTGTTTCCTAGAAGCGTTAAAGCTTGCAGTCACCATCTGAAGATTTACTATTAAATATCTTAACACATCATCATTGATCAATGGATGATTACTTTCTATGTGAGTGAGGTTTTCTTGTGAGGAATCTGGAGAGGTATTGGATGTCATTGGGCTGACCACTAGATGACTTGGATTATAACTATTAATTTCGAAAGGAGAAGGAGAATTTTTTGTACCTTGGCTTCGACGAGATCTTCTTGCATTGTTGTTGGGAGTCTTCGAGCTTGATAGTCGACCGTCAGATCCTTTGATCCACTGTCTGCTCATGCACTAATATAGAAATCATCTTTGATTCTGTAAAATGTTGATGTATTGTGGCAAAAAATTGGTTTAATTTCTACTTGACAATGTCGCTCCAACTGCGACACAGATTTGCTCGGATCTCCTCGTAATGAATTTTGGTTAGCAACCTTTTGATGGCTTTTGAACGACTTATTGACAACTTTTAGCAACTTTTCGACAACTATTAACAAGTTTCGTGATGACTTTGAGCAACTTTTTTGACAGCTTTTAACAACTTTTGTGACAATTTCTTGACAGGGCAAGCGATAGGACTCGAATGACTAAGAGCGGAGACACCGAACAAAACCCAAAATAAGACAACACTAACCCTAGAACTGAGTGAACGACACCCGAAATGAGATAGCACTGACTCTGGACATGACAACTAGACCCACGACTAGACTGGACAGGACAATCAAAGAGACGAACGTGAACCAACTCAGTAAGGACGGTGGAAGACGCGACCATCATAATAACACAAGATACGGCAACACGAGTGGACACGACGTGTTAGGACCAAGAAACGATATAATAGTGTGAGTGGATGCCACACGACCTAGACTCTACAGACTAGGCAACACAACAGACTAGACTAGCCACGCGAGAAGTGGTTCGAACACGACCACGAACTCACGACAACACGAAACAAGGGACCACCAATCGACACGAGGACCAAAGGTATATGATCGCGAGACACCGACGACGAGGGAGTATAGACCAACTAGACACAACTAAGACACGTGGGACCACAAGGATGGAGAAGAACACCTTACACATGTGAGACTGGGCTACGTGTGACTGAAGTCATATTCTACTAGTAGCGTCCAAGTGTTTATAAACTGCTCGACTACTACCACACTTGCGATGTGGGACAATGGTTTTGCAATATAAAAAAAAATATCATACGAAACGTTAGGTTACTTATAAATTATAAAATTTACTAATGTTTGGATTGGCTGACGACAAGAATTATTTGCAGCAGACGATTGACGTGCAAGAAACTTGTAGGAAGAAATACGAATCGGCGAAGGGACTACACTCGGTCCAAAAGATAAACTAATTTGGAGCAGAGTGATTAATGGTCTTCGAGCGGATTTGATTTTAAATTGATAATTCAAAATTACTTGCTTGGAAATATAGCGACGTCCTTCCTGAGAGCACTTAATAATTCTGTTTTACGTTCTCCTTTTGGTCGACGGATGGCCTGAGCAGGGACGACTGTCTGCGCTCAACTCTACCCGATTCTGCACGTTTCTTTGGCTACCAATCGAAGGGATAACACTCATAGCTACCAAGGTTTTGTGATGAATTCTCGCTATGTGGAAATCGTGCGTGGTACTCTGTGAAGTCTCCCACAGATCCAACTTCTGCTGCCCCCTGGACTGTGTGTGATTCTTCCTTCAGTTCGCGTTTAAAATTTGATTGTGCTCACTGCTTTATTTGATGGATACTGGTGAACGGTTATGAACACTGGCTGGCGGCTTTGAGTGACGTATTTCCCTGTACTGCCATGATCGAGAGGAATGACTATTCCACCATAAGTGTTGTGATCGAGGGACTGTGAAATTTTTTGTATTTCTGCGCACTTAGGATCGAAGTCCCTGATACCACTTGGATAAGAACAATCTTCTCCCTGAACCAAACACCAACTCAATACCAACAATACGAATTTAGTAACATACACAGCAGAACCATATATCACAAATTAAATCAGTTGGAGTAAATAAGTCGCCACTTTGGGTGGGCACAACCCTGTCGTTCAGGCAATGCGAATACACAAATGAATAGAAGGTAAAATATAATAGATAATAAAAATTTAACCTAATATATATGAAATAATTACACTTGGAAAACCTAGCCGACATGGCTAGGTTTGGTATGTAGCACAACCTGTCAAACAGTAAGGGATGTTGATGGATTTCATGTTGGCTTTTGTGTTGGGATAGATGATGGGTGATATGGAGTGATATTGAGTGATGTATGTAATCTAGAGTGATTTCAGCAGAGTTTTGTTAAGCAAAAGTGGATCTCTCTAAAATGGAGAATTTGACCTTCTATTTATAGAGTTTGCCAAGGTTAAGGGAGGGGTTGAGGTGTTCCATGAGGTGTCCCCTATGAGGTGTTCATTGTGATGTGGCTATTGTGAGGTATCCCCTAAGGCGTCCCTTGTGAGGTGTCCTCTAAGGTGGCCCCTAAGGTGGCATGGGTGTTGGAAAGTCTTCAAATATCATTTATGACATGTTGATGTGGAAAATTTTTTGATTTAAAAATGCTTTTGTTGTGCAAAAGTCTCCATTTGTCATTAAATGCACATGAGAGTGTGAGATGGAACAAATATCAGGGTGGAAAGGTGGCAAGACTAGGCTAGTCAAAGTAGACTAGGTGAGGTGGTAAGCTAGGCTAATCAAAGTAGACTAGGTGAGGTGGAAGGCTAAACTTTAATCATGATTAAGCTAATTAACTATGTGCTTAGCCATAAAGTGAACTTTGACCAAAAAATAGCTTTTGACCAAGGTAAAGATTTTAACCAAGGTTAAGTCATGATGGTGGTCGTATGAGGACCCATAGTTAAGCGTAGGAAGGGGCTTAAGTAGCCCAAGGGGGCTTATGAAGATGAATAGTGTTTTGAAGTCAATTTATGCAAATTTTATGGGTTTTGCAAATTGATCGACCACGATGATGGGAAAAGTGGTAATGTGCGACTTTTGGGTGTTTACACCTCCTTATCAAAAATAGCTAAAAAAATACCCATTTGCATAAAGAACAATGTCATACTTGCCCTCATATTTCTAGTATCACGTTGTCCATCCCTCAATCCTTCTTAGGTCAGCCATAATTCTAGTGAATTTGCAAATGAGGGCCTTGGATTGTAAGAAAACTACCTCATTCGCCACCACTTCAGGTTACGCCTTAATCCATGGTCACTCCTCCTTAGGATGAAGGCAATAGTTCACCTTTTCATCACCACCCATCAATGTTAAACCTACCACACTAGCCCAAGCCTTCTTTAGGGAATCGTGCACTTTACAAACTCTATCAGAGCTAAACCTTGAAGAACTCACAACTGCCTCCTTAAAGTTCATACTCGGGTGGCTCTCCATCAATAGTCTTCATAAAAAAATTAAAATTTTCTCTTGCCTTTGTTAAATTTTTAAACAAGACACCTCCATTGCTTCTTTATTCATCATCTCCTTTAAATCTTCATCTCACAATATAGATCCCGCTTAGATCTTGCTCCTCTACTTAGATCCCACTCATACCCTACTCTTTTGCTCAGATCTCACTCAAATCCTGCTCCTCTACTTAGATCCCATTCCTCTACCTTAGATCCCGTTCAAATCCCACTCATCTGCTTAGAACCCACTTAGATCTCGCTCCTCTACTCAGATCCCATTCAAATCTCGCTTAGATCCTACTCAGATCCTGCTTAGATCCCACTCAGATCCTGTTCCTCTACTCAAATACCCCAATTTATATTGTTTTTATATAGTAACAAATTATTCATATCTCTATAATTTTGTTAATTTTATTTTAAAATTATTATAAGAATATTAAAAAATAGTCTCTAAGGAACAACACAATGGTTTAGGTTTTGGCTCTTCTTTAGGAGGTCCAAGGTTCAAACCACGACATGAGCGAGTGTGTGAGGGGGTGTGTGTATCGTTGTGTGTTAAATTCTCTATTGATAAGCTCAACTCTCCCTCTTATGAGAAGTCATGATGGGATGAGGATGCCTGACCCTGAGCATTGATTGTAAAGGTTTCTCACACTAACCAAATCTAAAAAACCAAATGTTTAAAAGAATAAATACATTAAAATTAAAAATTAGTTATATTAGAACCTTAATCTATATCTTAAAATTCTATGAACTCCTAACATGAAAATGAATAAGTTAATTTAATAAATATAAAAGTAAGTCAATAATAGTTTTTATTTTATAATATTTAAGATAATTATTTAAAAGTTGTCTAGGGGCAACGCAACTATTCGGGCTTTGGCTTTGCTTTGGAAGGTCCAAGGTTTAAACCATGACGTGGGCAAGTGTGTGAGGGGGTGGGTGTGAGATGGTTGTGTGTTAAATTCCCTATTGATAAGCATAGTTGTCGACTTTACGAGGGGTTATGGTTGGGGGAGATTGCCCAACCCTATGCATTGGTCGTAAGAGTTTTTCACACTAACCTAAAAAAATTCCCATGGCCTTAAAAAAATACTTATTTTTTTTTAATATTTTGATTGAAAAGGTGTTATCATTAATAAACTAAAATTATATATTTTATAATTATATATCAATGATATAAGAAACATACTCTAAAGATAAAAAAATGTACGAAAAAAACATGCTCCATCTTGAGATAAAAGATGTTGAGTTTTTATTATTATGGTAGGGTTGTACACATACTCCATCTTGTATTAAAGTTTTTGATCCTTGTATGTAAACATAATTAAAATCATTTAATCATTTTCAAAGCATTTATGGGTTCTATAAAAAATCCAAAAGGAAATGAGGTAAGGGTGAGTGACCAATTATATTTTCATTTAAAAAAAATCAATTCATTTATTTTTAAAAGTTTAAAAATTTATTTAAAAAAATTAAAATCATTTAATTTTTCCTTAAAACTTTTAAAATTTATATTAATATCTATAATAAAGAATTTCGAAAAGATTAAAGAGAAAGAAAACCAATCGTAAAGGGAAAACTGCACATAAAAAGTGAATCCAAGGCATGCCAAAATAGTGGCGGAAGCTAGGGTTTTACTAAAAACCTTTGCTAAAAAAATATTTTTTTTTGTGAAGACAAGGAAATCTGTGAAACCCAAAAAGCTAGGGTTTAGCATAATAATGGTAGGTATGGACTTAGATTAGATATACGCTTTTTTTTAGGAGAATGTTTACAAATTACATCAACAACCATCGTTAAGGGGTTTGAACACAAGACCATTTAAGAAACAACCATCATCTTAGCCACTAGGGCAATCTGCGGCTTAGATATACGCTTTTACTTTTTAATTCAATTTTATATATGACTTTAATAGCTTTTTTTTTTCCAAGTTATCTCACAATGGAATATTTTTTCTTTTCTTCCATCAACTGTCTTTCAATTAAAATAAAATGGATAATATGGTTCAAGTTCTCAATGCCCTCCCTCGTCGAGTGTCTAAGCCATAGTCTCTAAATAAAACCACAAAAGGATCCTTTGTGATCAAACTCGATAAGTTACCCATTGTGGAGGTGCATTCGGCCTACATTTAGCACCAAATCTTGGCTCTTTCAGCTCAGGCACTAATCTACAAATTTGTAGACTTATGACCTAGCTCAACTACAATACAAAAATGGATAAACAATGCTTGGGTTAAAAAATATTTAGTTATGAGTTTGTGATGGCTAGCCAAGGGTGCTTTGTTGTTACCTTTTCATCTCCTAAAGACTAAAACACATTTTCCATGGAGGTCTATAGTTTTTGAGATCTAGTCCTTTATATACAACTCCACAGACATCAAGATTTGACCCACAAGAAGAGAAACTTGAAGAACTGGTAATTTGGGTTTGTCTTTTTTTTTTCCGCACTTATGGAATTAGCCCTCGATAGAAATGATGAGAAACATCATAGAACCATACATTGCTTAGGTCCCTTCAAAGGCCAATAATGCAATTTTGTACCTATATATGTGTAAGAGTAAACCTAAAGAAAGGGCTTCTAGAAAACATTGGAATCCAAGTTTTTGATTGGTTCTAGGGGGACAACGCAACGTTTCGGGTTTTGGCTCTTCTTTGAGAGGTCAAAAGTCAAATCGAAGTGTGTGGCTATGTGTTAAATTCCCTATTGATAAGCTCAACTCTCCCCCTTATGAGAGGTCATGGTGGGATGGGGATGCCCAACCCTGAGTGTCGGTCGTAGGGGTTTCTCACACTAACCAAATTAAAAAAAAAAAAAAAATTGATTAGGTTCACACCCAACCATTGGACTATGAGCATATCCCTTTTAAATGTATTACTTGTCATCAACATGGACACTTCTCTCAAAATTGTCCATCAAATCCTAATTGATTAAAAAAGAAAGAGAAACTAAATTCCAAATGGTCAAGAATAGAAGGCCTCACAGATCAAGAAGTCAACTAAGGCCTACGTAGGGGAAATTGGACCCAACAAGCTCCAACAAATTTGCCATCCTCTCATCAATGTGGAGGAAGAGACACAAATTCCAATTAATAATGAAGCTCAAGGAAAAGGTAAAGAAACAATGGAAGAACCCATTAAGGAATATTTAGATGACACATAAGAAGCATAACAAGGGACTCATGGCAAAGAGTCCAAGCACTTAGATGAAGACATTAAAGAGGTTGAGTTAACACTAAATGAGTTAATCATACTAAGAGGCACCTTAGCAACACACTCAACAATCAAAGGTAGAAAGTCCAACCAAATTATAAGAGAAGAACAAACTCAAAAGGATATACAATACAAAACTCATACTAGTTTGGATTTTCCAAAGAAGGAGGTCTTAAAAAAATGATAGTGCTATCATAGAATTGTAGGAGATTAGTTAGTCCTTTAAAAAAAAACTACCTATAAGATCTTGTGAAACTACGTAAACCACTCGTAGTTTGTTTACAAGAATAAAAAATGACAGATAATGTAGTGGAACTAGAATGGAAAACCACGTCTCTGGACAACCCTAGAACTTTGGTTTGTTTTTTTGTCAAAATATAGAGTTTGCTAAGTGTGGTATTGGGTTTGATGAGTGATCTTGGTAAAATTTGGCTTGCTGTGAACTTGGTAAAATTTTGGTTTTCTATCAACGTAACAAAAGTTTGACTTTCTATGATTATAGAAAAGGTTAGCTTTTTGTGATCTTGGCAAATGTTTGGTTTTTCTATGATCTTGGAAAAGATTTGGTTTTATGTGATCTTGGCAAAGGTTTGGCTTTCACAATCCTAGCAAAAATATGACTTTCTATGATCTTGCAAAGTTCAATTTTTTATAATCTTGACAAAAGTTTGGCTTTTTATGATCTTAAAAAAGATTAGCTTTATGTGATTTTGACAAAAGTTTAACTTTATGAAATCTTGGCAAAAATCTATTTTTATATGATCTTGGCAAAAAAAATTGGCTTTCTATGAAACAAAAGTTTAACCGTTTATAATTATAAAATATAGAGGACATCTTTCTTGTACAAGAGACTATAACCCTTTCAAAACCCGTTCTTTAAAAAACAATAAGTCCTTGGTTCAATGGTGAAACATATAAATAATATAACCTAAAATTCAAATCTCGACAACACCAAATACCAAATAGGTTATATAGCTCAATATAACTAAATTGATGTAAAAGGTAGTAGTTTGCTTGAATCTTCTGAGTGTGCAATAGATCGACGACGTGAATACCGAGCGACCTGTGGTCTCCCCCTCATGCCAAGTCAACACCAACGAGTTGAAAAAGACTTGTTGAGAACAACCCTTGTGGTTTGAACCTTGTACTTGTTAGTTACTAAAAATAGTGTAGTTGTAGGTGACGATACGAACCCCGAACGGCCTATGGTATCCCCTCGTGCCGGTCAACAACTAATATGGTTGTAGCCAGTTAAAAAAATAATTAAGGTAAAAAAAAAAAAAAACCTCAAAACCCTATTTTTATTTAAAAAAAATCTATAATAAATTTCATTCATTTCAATTAAGTAATTTACTAATGCCTATTATTAATCTGCACCTCGATCGCTTAAAATTATAATATATTAAAAAAAAAACAACCACCCAATTTGTCGGCGAATATGTTATAGGAAAGCTGCCCACTCCGTAAGGGGCCACCATATTTTAACCACGGGTGTTGGCAAGGGTTTAACACCTTTCCAACACCTATAAATATGAAATTGATACTAAGGTTAGACGATTCATTGGTTTTCTTCGCCTCCTTTGCCTCCTAGAAACAAAAATAAAGGGGCAAATCGAAATAAAAGAAGCGAAAATACGCAGAGAAAAGAGCATCAGGAGTTGCAGGTCAGGTGATCGAATCCAAGCAAGGCCATGGAACAACAACAACAGGGCGACACAGTAGGTACAGATAGCACTAGCCTGTATGGGGCTCCCTCGTATCCAGCAGGAAATAGCCATGAAATGTCCCCGCATTCACAGCCGCCGCCGCCTCCGCCTCCGCCTCCCCCGGAGGACCACCACGCATACGCGGCCCCTCCCCCAGAGGACCCGAATGCTTATCCTCCCTTCCCCCAAAATCACTATTCTTCTGACGAAACCGCCCAGGGCTATTACCAGGACGGGACTTTAGGGTATTCCCAATACCAGGGCCAGGATGCCTCTCAGGGTTACGCCCAAGGATACGGCCAATACCCCTATCAGAACCAGGATACGGCCGAAGGATACGTGTATTACCAGAACGCTGAACAGGGCCAGGGATATGCCCAGTATCCGAACCAGGGAGCAGCCGAAGGATATGGCCAATACCCGAATCAGGAAACCGGCGATGGATACGCTCAATACCAGAATCATGACGCCGGGGATGGTTATGGTCAGTACCAGAACGAGGAAACCCCTGATGGATACGGCCAGTACCAGAAACACGAAACGGCAGCGCAAAATCAGAAAGGGGAAAAACAGGATCAGGACAACGCCGAGGGTTACGGCCAATACCAGAACCAAGGAACGGCAGATGGATATGCTCAGCATTATCAGAGTCGTGAAAAGAGTGAAGGGTATGCGCAGTACCACAACCAAGAAACGGGGGAAGGGTATTCGCAATACCAGAACCAGGGTAATGCAGAGGAAAAACCCTACCACGAAGCGAACGAGTCCGATTACGCGAAGCCGTCGAAGGGGGAGGAAGTTTCTCACGAGGGCGTGGGTAGCAGTTTTGCGAATACAGCGGATAAGGAGGGGAGTGCGTATCCGGCTGTGTCTGAGACGGCAAAGACCGAAGATGGGGCGGAGGGTTCGGGCCAAGCGGAAACCCAAGGTGGCGGCGGGGCGCAGTCGGCGGAAGTGAGCAGCGGCAGGAAACGGCGGTCACGATGGGCTCCCCAGGAAGGGGAGGTTGATATACAGGACAGCGCCGGATCCGGCGCCCGGAAACGAAAAACCCGCTGGGCCGACGAGCCGAAACCGCTTTTGGGGATCCAGCTCCCAGGGTTTGTCAAAGAGTTAACCGGAGGTATGGAACTTGACCCCGAGGTTCAGGCCCTGAATGCGCGGTTAATGGACATTAGCCGTCTGATGCAGTCGGGTCTGCCCTTGGACGATCGCCCGGAGGGCGCGAGGTCACCGTCGCCGGAGCCAATTTATGATAATATGGGTGTGAGGATTAATACCAGAGAATTCAGGGCCCGGGAAAAGCTTACTAGAGAAAGACAAGAGATTATTTCTCAGCTAATTAAGAGAAACCCTGCCTTCAAGCCACCTGCTGATTATCGGCCTCCCAAGCTTTACAAGAAGCTGTATATTCCTGTCAAGGAGTACCCCGGATACAACTTTATTGGCCTCATCATTGGCCCCAGGGGTAATACGCAGAAAAGAATGGAGAAGGAAACGGGGGCAAAGATTGTTATAAGGGGCAAGGGTTCTGTCAAGGAGGGTAGGTTGCAGCAGAAGCGAGATCTGAAGCCTGATCCTTCGGAGAACGAGGACTTGCATGTTTTGGTAGAGGCCGAGACGCCGGATGCTTTGGAGAAGGCGGCCGGCATGGTAGAGAAGCTTCTGCAGCCTGTGGATGAGGGCTTGAACGAGCATAAGAGGGCGCAGTTGAGAGAGCTTGCGGCTCTCAATGGTACAATAAGGGATGATGAGTTCTGTCGGCTTTGCGGCGAGCCGGGGCACAGGCAGTATGCCTGCCCTGCGAGAAACTCAGGTTTTAAGAGTGATGTCTTGTGCAGAATTTGTGGCGATGGGGGTCATCCAACTATTGACTGCCCCATGAAGGGATCTGGGAAGAAGATGGATGATGAGTATCAGAACTTTTTGGCTGAGTTGGGAGGTGGAACTCCGGAGTCGAGTGGTAGAATGGGTTCTGGTGATAATGGTCGACAGAGTCAACCATTGGCTCTGACTGGGCCACCGGGTGGAGGGAATCCTCCATGGGCTTCTGGAAATTCTGGTGGGGCTGGAGTGCAGCAAGGGGAGCAGAATAGCTTCTCTCATCCTGGGCTTGGGTCGAAATTTACAAAGGAGCATGATGATTCCAATTTGTATATTGGGTACTTGCCTTCTAATATTGATGATGATGGGCTAATTCGGCTGTTTTCTCCTTTTGGTGAAATTGTGGCGGTCAAGGTTATTAAAGATCGCTTGACTGGGGCAAGTAAGGGTTACGGGTTTGTAAAATTCTCTGATACCGCATCGGCTGCCAATGCAATCTTGCATATGAACGGGTATCGGTTAGAAGGCAGGGTGATGGCAGTGAGAGTGGCAGGCAGGCCGCCACAGGCTGGTTTTCCTGGAGGTGGTCAGCCTCCAGCTCCAGGTTCGTATCCTATGCCTGATCCCTCCGCAGGAGGTTATTCTTCCCAGCAGTTTCCACCAGGACCACCTCCTCCAAATAATATGGTAGGGAATAGAATGGGTGCACCTGTTCCATGGGGTCCTCCTGTTCCTCCTCCTTACAATCCTTATGGACCTCCACCTCCTAGGCCTCCAAACATGTATGGCGAACCTTATCCGCAAGGTGGTACTTATTCTGGAGCCCCGATACATCCTCCGCCTGGTGCACCTTCTCAGAATATGATGCCGCCTCCACCATATGGAGGACCATACCCAGGAGCTCCAATGTCCGGACCTCCACCACCTCCACCGTCTCAGAATATGCCTCCTACTGAGCCATCTCAAAATTTGCCTCCAGGTGTTCCAACGCAGAATTTACCATCGCAGCCACAAGCAAATGGCACCCAGGGTAATGCTGGAAGTACAATGGCAGCCATGCCAGGGGGTGCCCATACTGGTGGGATGCCACCAGCTGGACCTCCTGCATATCCCCTTCCTCCACAGTATCAAGGCTACTATGGTGCTCCTCCTCCTCCTCCTCCGAGTGCCCCAACAGGTCCTGGACAGAACATGGGTGGCACTCCACCACCTTGGGTAGCAAATAGTGCTCCTCCTCCCCCCGTAACATCATCTGAGCCAACAACTTATGCTGTTGAGTCTGAATATGAAAAATTCATGTCTGAAATGGGAGCATAGTTTCATTTCAAATTGGACAGGTATGCTGGCAAACATTTTTTCTTTCTATTGATAGAAAAACTGTTTTTATCTAGTCAAGTTATTATCTGGTACTGCTTACTATTGATCATTTTGGGCCTTCATTAAAATTTTGAATTTTGTACTTACTATTGATCATTTTGGGCCTTCATTAAAATTTTGATTTTTGTTTCTTACGACAATGCATTTACAATGCTTATTATAGCTGCAGTAGTTAATTTATGGGTGAAACATAGCTTCTTCTTCTTCTTATGATTATTTATTGTTACACGTTTGTTTTAATGGCATTTTATGAGTTTCTCACGCTTTTGGCTGATATGGTCAATTTTTGCTTTACTACTGCCTAGTGGGGGTTTTTCCATTCTTACTCTTTTCAGGATTTTCACAAAATATGTTTTCTTAACGAAAATTATTCATCCTACATGAATCTAATAGTAGGATATATTGCCATCAATTACTTTGTATATGTGTTGTTATTGTAATGTAACGGAGCGAGTAACTTCTTTGTTCTTATGTTTTGCTGAATTGGCAGGGTTGATGTTTCTTGGAGCAATGCTGACATGATTATTGTTTAGAATTCTGACATGAGACTTTTCGAAGCTTGGAAACTCACATGATATTATGTTTAACTTTGTCTATTCTGAGGAATAATTGTTGCAGAGCCATTAGCGTATGCCCTTGGAGAAAGCCTGTTTGTTGATGGAGTGGTGGAAATTGCCCAATTTCTCTAGTATCAGGTCGCTAAGGGGGCTTGAGTCATTGCTTTCATTATTTTTAGGGAGTTGGGAACCAGATATATTCAATTACAGGCTATAGTTAGTTTTCTTATTTTGTTTAAGGTGTTTTGAATTGCTAATCTTTTTGAGCCTGCAGTTTGGCGAATATTGCCCTCAGGAATAGTGTTGCCTGTCAAAAGCAGATTATAGTTCGGAGTTTATTATAACAATGCTATTTTGTATGTGTGGCACTAACTCGTGCTGTGACCAGGTTTAATTTTACACTTAATAATTAAAAAATTAATGGCACCAACCATTGTGGGAGAGAGGTCTTGGCATAGTTTTCCTGTATTAACTCATCCTGTTTGTCTTTTTGGTAAGAATCATAATTTTGTAATGTGTTTTGTGCTGTTACTTAACAACGTTTGAATTAATGATCATCACATGTTTTCTTTGTTCTATACTTATGTTTTTTTGGAACTGACATGTTCTGCGATGTCTGGAAGTGCTGCATGGGGTTTACATTGATAAATATGCATCTAAGCCTTCTTAATGGCAATGATAAATTAGTGGCTTATTTGCAGTTAATATTTGTAAGTACTTATTAACTAGCTCTGGATTTAAATAATAATGATCTTAAGATTCCTTTGTTATTAACGGATCTCGTCGACTTGGCAGTTGGGTCCATATGTCTACGTTGTTATATTAAAAAGGGTTTCTTAGACTTAATAATATGAAACAATAGTCTGTTGTTGCCTATTGATACTTTGCCTGATATGGTGATTGAATTCCTCTTCTCTTGGTCCTGTTAGAAAAGTTGTTATCTAGTATTTGGGATTACATGCTGTAAAATCTCATCCAATCTATCCAACTGTTTACCAATTTTCTAATCCCATATTTAACCTTTATTAGTCCTATAGTGGTTGCAGGACTAGATGCATATTGGATGGGAACTTGGGAATATGATCCCCCTTTTCAAGCAAGGTCTGTATTATTATGCTGATAAATACTGCAGGTGGACGGTTATGCCAATGCCTAATTCTTGGGTTTAATTATATATGCTTATCGTTGTCCTAACCTTTGGCAGATTTTATTAGGCAAATATGGAAGTTTTATCTAACTTTTAGTTTGTGTTTTTTATAATTGCAATGACAATTTGTTGCAAGCTGATTTTCCATTGTAGCTGACCTCAACACCATTGCCTTACCTCCATAATCCATTAAATTTAATGGTGCAATGGGTTTTTGAAATGGAAGTGGAATTTTATTCCTTTGTAGTATGTGGTATTTTTTATTTTGCCACTATTATTCTTCTAATATCTGTTTTACAAGTTTGGCTGTAAACATTGGTCATTGACCAAGAACGTGGAAAGTTCTATGAGAGCTTTAAGGATGATTACATGCTGCAAAATGGTCGAAGATCATAAAGAGAATGTAGCTGGATAGGAAAAATTTCCATCAAAAGAACCCAAGGATAGAAAGATAGCCAGATCAACTTGAAAAACCTCTTTATATGTCTCAATATATAAGGATGTTACTGTTAGAAGTCTGGGGATTCCAAATTGGAGCTGCATGCATTTTGCTAAACTGTGATCAAAGGACATGTTCTTTCCAAAATAAACAGCCTTCTTATCATTATATGTGCTTATGGCAAAAAAAAAGTTGAGAATTATGTGGACGTTCTAGGTTTTTCAACAAAAAAAAAAAAAAACAAAGTGACTTGAAGAGGAAACATAGTGATAAAGTGGCAAAACTTCATGTCCAAACTGAGAAAACTGACATTTGAATGTGTTGGTCAGTTATACTTTTCCTGTCAAAATTGTTTGAAGATTGAAAAATCTTTTAACCTTGGCAGTGGGGTTTTTAGCATCATGAAGGTTTCTCACTTTTTGACGGCTGTTCTACAGGTGTTGCTATAGAAGCGGTGTTGCAATACAATTCCATTAGTTCTTACTTGGGCTTCTTCTTGTACAACAAATATCAATCACAAGTAGCTTAGTCAAATATAAAGATTGTCATAGAAATAAATCAGGAAGGACCTCAAGAAGCAATGGTATTGCAGTAAAATTTGATTAGTTCATACCTTGTCCTTTTGCCTTGACAACAGATCTGGTAATCATTCATGGTGGATTAAGGCAACTTCAAGAAGTATCATAGAAATAGAGGAGCCCGAAATGTATTTCATTATTGTTCGCTACACAGCGAACCAGAGTTGTATGCCCAGGTGTCACATTTAGTGTTCTAGGCTCTCAAGTCATATCATTGCTATGCCATCTAAATTTGTTTCTGTTATTGTCTTCATAAGCAAAAGACAGATAACATTCAATTTTTAGAAAACCTAAGAATTTTATATCCCCTACAGGATCACCTTTTAGATCTCTTTATGTTTATTTATGTAGTTATTATTCAGATGTTGCAAAAAAATTCAAGGATTTGTTTTTTTTTTTGATCATTTATATGAATCACTCCAAGAGTTTATTTGTGTTCACTATGCTTAAGGTTCGATGCTCCACCCAGGTAGTAGATTTTAACAACATATTTTTAACCATGGTGGCTTTGATGTGGGAATGCAGATTCAATTCTCATTTTTAGTATCATTAAACTGGTATAAGAGGCCTTTTGTGATCATTTTCACGAGTCAATGTTGTAGTCTTTGTTAATAAAATCCCTCTTTATGTTCACTATTTAACATACTGCAAGCCTATAATTGTTGTTTGTGTTCAAGTCTTACTCTCTTACATTTGGGTGTTCCATATGCATTGGAATGCAAGAATAGTTCAATATTACCACACTTTATGTATGGTGAGTAATCATCTGGTGTTTTGGAGGCGAGCAAACATACCAACAAACATTTTGGCTGCACATTTACAATCTCCTTTGGCTACTTGAGGTTTTAGGGGTAAGTCTTTCTCCTAAGCTTGGATCATTTGGGAGCGTTTCCTGGGAGTTGTTTCTTGCCTTAGGCCTTACAAGATACAATTATTTTGGCCCTCAACATAGTCGGCCATCATGAATGAATCATGAGACTTTGTATAAGTTGGTGATTCTTCTTTGTGAAGTTGATGCCTTTATAAGCAAGCACTTTACAGTCGATAGTTTAGATAATCTTATGTACTAGGAAACAGTGCAAGTTATACTGTTAAATTTGAGTTAGAATAATGAAATTTTAGCCTCAATTCTTTAACTCTAAATAAACCAAGAACAAATTTTAGTTTAGACATACAGAGAAAATGATTCTGTATGATATGATTTCAATAACGGTTGCAACACTGGGGGAAGGATGGGGCTTGTGGGTGTCTTTAGAAATGCCAGCAGCTGGTAACGGATTCTACGGCGAATTTGAAGCGTATATGAATGACATATATAGTGGCACACTGTTCTATGTTAATTAGAGATATTAATTTGTTGTTTTTCGTTATTCTATTATTTGTAAGTTCCTGCATTTCACGTGATTACCTTGATTATCTTTAGTTCTAGAAACAATAAATGATAATCTTGAGTTAGGGAATGGTAAGACAAGGCACTATGTTGTGTTAGGCTTTGTATAAGGACCTTTGGTAATTCTGCATAAAGGTGCTATTGCATAAGCGTTTTGTGGGCCTCTATGTCTAATGGGTTATATTGGGATTATAGATACCCATTCATATTATTATGACCGTGTGACCACCGAATGGTGTTACAATTACTTATCTTGCCCAATAAAATTTGAACCTGGATTTCTTCATTGAAAGCCATGTGAATTTGTGGTTGCTTTTAAAATGTGTATTTGTTATACATTATTGCCACTGGTGGTCGCATTTGTGAATTACAGTTGGTCTCTTTCATCGAACCTTTAGAGCAGTTTCTCTTTCGATGTGGCATGCTTTCAACAAATATAAATATGCACATTCTTTGAGCACGAGATTTTCGTTGAAGAGAATATCGAATTGTGGGCCAGTTGATTGATTTAGAGACAGTCGTGATTTGTTTTTCATTCTCAAATTTTAATGATTTCACACGATTATGTTGATTGTTGCAACGGTTTATAGGTTGCTTGATAATTTTCTAAATTTTTTATTCGGATACGAGGTGCATATAACATAACCAAACAAGCTCCAGTTTTTAGTAGTAGTCATTCGATTTTTTTTTTTTTCATGAGCATTGCTAAGTTGATGGTCTGAATTTTTTTATATTTTCTAGTCGGTATTTCTGACGAAATGTTATTGCTTTAGGTTCTTGTGCAACTATTTGTTAGAGTTAATATAGTATTTAAAAAATATATATTTTATTTTTGTTTCACTTTGATGTATTTGTTCGTGTAAAGAGTGTTTTATAAATGAATGTTTTGCGAATGTGGGGAGTCATATTGTTTTGGGAAGAGTAGTTATTTTTAAAGATGGTTAAGAAAATGCTGAAAGGAAGGCGGGCATAGGGTTTGGAGAGTCTGTTAAGATGCGAATTTTATAGATGGTGCTTAAGTTTTCAAGCTCGAAGGGGTGTTGGAAGCTAAATTCACAGGTGGGAAGGTGACCAATTGGAAGGGATCCTTTCAAAAACCCTCACCTTTATCTACCAAAAAGTAATTGTTAACCAAAAATCTTGTTTATTTTAATTGTTATTTAACAGATGATGTGTTTATTAATGCTGGCTAAAATGCTTATATTCCGTATAATCTTGGTGAACTTTGTTGCACTCCCACGACAAGAACAAAGTTGCTTTGCATTGAACATTCTTTTGATTTTTTTGGTTGAGGGAATAAGGTCTCTTGGTTTTTGTTGGTTGGATCAAATCTGGTAACAGTTATAATGGATTTTAGTAGGTCACGAGAAATTCAAAAATATTAGATTGGGTTATAAGAGCTGTAAACTTCATATACATTTTTTAGTAAATAGGTTATATATAGAGTTACGAGCTTTTATACCATCTCTTAATAAATAATTAAATGAGAGGTTATTAAGAAGGTAAGATATATATTCTAGAAAAATAATATAATATAATATAAATATATTATAAGGTATAATAATGTAGTAGTTCACTATAATCTGACGGTTCATTTTGGTTCATTTTGAAACTTGTGTTAGTCCATTTGCTGCTTATGACATACTCACAGAAGACTTCGAAAATAATGATGAAGAAGATCCTGGAGTTCTAGAATTATTTTGGTTGATACTTGAAGAAACAAAGATTAGGTGCATTGTAGTGTGAAGTTGACATTAAGGTTTTTTTTGAAATAAGGTTTTGTGAAATGTTAAGAGAAATAAGGTTTTGTGAAATGTTAAGAGAAAAATAAGAGAAATTCATGATCATTTAGTGGGAGGATGAATGTCATGAACTATGTTCATGAAAATAATTATATAACATTTGTGTGTCCTGTTATCTTTGAGCCTTCTATTCTAATTGTTTAGAACCCTAATAACTAGTTCTCTAAAAAATAATGTTGAGAGCCTTTTAATCTGCTTGTTTAGACTACTGGAAAATTATTGTTAAGTTGAAGAGGCAAAATTTCATCTTGATAAGTCATTTGTATCTCCTATCAAGAATGGAATGTTTGGTTGTTTGCAAACCAAATTTATTCATCTATCCATTTTTTAAACAAAAATAAAAACAAAAGTTAATCAATTTTTGAACCTATCCAATCCTATATTAACGATTAACAACATGATTGTGGGCAAGGTTGTTTGGAAACCAAATTTGTCCATCTACCCATTTTTAAACAAAAATAAAAAATAAAAGTTAATCTATTTTTGAAGTTATCCAATTCTATATAAAAGATCAACAACATGATTGTGGGCAACTCTAGACATGTTGTCTCTGTTAATTCTTTATAATAAATCCTCTATAAAGATGATAAAACCACTTAAGGAGACAAATGTTGTCTCTGTTAATTCTTCATAATAAATCCTCTATAAAGATGATGAAACCACTTAAGGAGGCCAATGAGCTCTAGATAACTCCAACTAACAATTAATATCTAGATCATAGCTACTATTTAAAGAACTTGATAGTTATAAGTGGGTCAAAATGATTATTTACATGTTTTGCCCTATATAATTCCAATTAGCAATTAATATCTAGATCATAGCTACCTTTTAAAGAACTTGATAGTTATAAGTGGGTCAAGATGATTATGTACATCTTTTTACAGCAAGAAAATCATTAAATTTTAAGATTATTATTAACATTGCTGAAGATTACCTAAATGATCATTAATAGGTCTAGAAGTGTATTTAGATCTTCAAGATGAGATGAGTTTTTATCTGTTTTGATCTAAACTTTTCATTTAAGTCTAATCATCTTTGGATTGTCTTAGAGAGTGTACATGCTAAACTATTCTAGTTTTATAAATGTGTTAAACTAGGCATTTGATTGTGGCAAAATTCACCCATGTTTTTTTTTCCTTGAGAAAAATGGGTTATACTCATGTCCCCCATTCTTGACAAATCACAATATACAAACTTCTCAGCTCAATTGAGTTGTTAGAGCTAGATACCAACAAAATTTGACCTCTATTATCTATGCAATTGCATTTTAATAGAGAAATATTTTCGAAACATTGTACTATTATTAACTTTTTTACCACCTTTGGACTATAGATTTCTTCCGAAGCATAGATCACCTTTGGACTATTAGAAGAATATGCAATTGCATCTTAATAGAGTAATATTTTCAAAACATTGAATTATTATTAACTTTTTTACCTGGACTATTAGATTTCTTCCGAAGAATAAACACCTTTGGACTATTAGAAGAATACACAATTGCATCTTAATAGAGTAATATTTTCAAAACATTAAATTATTGACTTTTTTACGACCTTTGGACTATTATATTTTTTCTTGAAGCATAAATCACCTTTGGACTATTAGATTTCTTCTTGAAGCATAAATGCTACCACAAAAATTGTAATAAATAGTTTAGCAATCTCAATAAATTTAAAGTTCATGATTAAATCTTTTAAAAAAATATATGTATAATAACTAAACTATGGGTCATATAATATAAGTGGAATTCATTTTAATCCTATATAACTAATTAAAAAAAAATTGATCATTATATCAATTTCATTCATATAATGATGACATTATAACAAATCATAATGGTATTATTTTAATAAATTATATAGCAGACTCAAAAAGTTGAATGTTCCAATCCATACTTAGTTCTATAATCCAATCAACAACCAACTCAAATAATCCATTCAGGTATGAAGTCCATCTAATATCGTCTTCGTTTGCTTTAGTATGCAAAACTTCTACTTGCTTTATAAAATTATAGTTTGCTTTATCAAATCTAGATTGATAGCTTACTCTAATGCATTGATATGTAAATGGATCCTTTGAAACATTTTGTAATCCTCTGAAATGTTATTTTGAATTTGTTCCTTTTAGATTTTTCTTGTTAGCTTCAACTAAACTTACTACTTCCTCTAACCATGGAAAAGAGAATTTAACTTGACGATCCTTTATTAAAACCCCTCTATTGGCTAGCCTATCTACACATTTGTTCCCTTAATGTATGTGTAAACCTGATTTCTTTAGTTATTACTATTAGTGAATTGCCTTCCATCCATACGTCATTTCATTTGTCCACATATTTTTAATCCTTCCAAAGGTGTCCAAGCTTTAGTTGCATTATTTATCTTAAATCCATTATTGAAAACATGTAACACAACAAAATCACACCCCTGGACAAATTTTTAATCCTTCCAAAGGTGTCCAAGCTTTAGTTGCATTATTTGTCTTAAATCCACTATTGAAAACATATAACACAACAAAATCACACCCCTATTATATCTCATTATTCCTCTTCCCTTTGGTCTTGAATTTCCTTAAGATTTTTCATTAATATTCAATTTGACCAACTTTGTTTTTGGTGGTTTCCAGTTTATATTTTTTGCCTTTCTTTTGTTTCTCTTGTACTTTGATCATAATTCCAATTGATAACTTGACTCCATCTATTAAGGCTCTTTGCTTCAAGATTAGGGATTGGTGAACTTACATTTGTGATTATGAAAATGCACAAGAAGTTGAGAATTCTTGAAGATTTCACTAATGGACAATTTTTTTTTGTTCATATCAATAACATACCAAACATTCTTGAAGGTGTATGTAACATTATTGTTCAATGTCATACTAACATCACCCCACTTCTAATAAAGCATATTATACCACCACCAAGTGAAACAAATTCATTTTTACTTAGATCTTCCATTAAATTAACATACTAATCTTTATGACATGTATAATGTCTAGATGTTTTAGAGTCAAAGTACCACTTAGTAGATTGATCAAATGTACTATTAGATGTTTTTTTGGTTACATAGGAGAGTTGGTCGCAACCACACTATTTTTAGTAATTGACAAGTGCAGGGTTCAAACCATAAGGGTTGCTCCCACCAAACCTATTGACCAAATGTACTATTAGATGTAATAAAAGTGAACTTCTCTTCTTGATCTTCTATCTTGATAATATTGACTTGTTTTTCCCTTGTTGACTTTGTTTATTCTTCAACTTATTGCAATTTAGTTTGAAATGATTAAGTTTCCTATAGGAAAAATAAATAAGCTGGGACTACTTTACATTACAATTTTTATCTTTCTTACGATAAGACAATGAGGGTTTGGCATGTTGATTTCCGTTGTGTTTGGTTTTAGTAGTGAATGCACACTATGTATTTTTTGAGGTGGATACTCCCATATGTGTTTGTCTTCTCTCTTTTTGTAAAAGTAAAGAATACATCTTTTCAAAATAAAGAGTTTGAGTTTCAATAAACAAATACAAAGATAATAAAAGACTCTTAAGATAGAGACAAAAAAATAATGCTAACCATATCCTCATCATTAGTTATCTTCCAAATAGAGTCAACTGATCTTGTTAATCTTTTATATGCATGAGCTATCTTCCAAATAGAGTCAATTGGTCTTGCTAATATTTTATATGCACGAGGTACTAAAAAATAGACCCTCCTCCTATAATTTAGAAGACTCTTTAAAATCAAATCACATCCTTCCTTAGAAGTATGATACACATTCTACAACTTTGTCCATAATGTTAAAACATTTTTTTTGGTTACATAGGAGAGTTGGTCACAACCACACTATTTTTAGTAATTGACAAGCGTAGGGTTCAAACCACAAGGGTTGCTCTCACCAAACCTATTCCACCTCGTTATTGTTGACCCGACGTGAAGGGGACCACCGACTTCTCGAAATTCATACCGTCATCGTCGGTTTGGCATGCACTAAGAGGATTCAAATTAGACTACTACCTTTGCAAACAGGATACCCCCAAGGTTTGAACCTGGGTGTCTTCTTGGTAAGTTCTTGGCCAGACAAGCACTTACCAATCCACCTAGCCCTCGGGGGTATAATGTATAACATTAATCTCATTACATACTTTAGGATTAAATTGTATATAACCGATAATTTGAGAAGCATGAAAGTTTATCTATATCGTCAATATCATCTTCAAGTTTGGTTTCTTTCATGAGAACTATATTAACAAAATCTCGATACGCACAAGTTGTATCTTATGGCTCCATATATTGTAATTTCTTCTAGTTAGTTTTTGTGAATCTAGAAGAATTATAGTATGAATATTTGCCATTCTTCCACTAATGACAACTCGGAATATCAAATGTGGAATACTAAATGGCAAATAAGCCTTGAGCATTAGATTCATAGCAACAAATGCTAAACACTACACTTTGCTTCGCTTAAGCTCAAAACTTGGGAAAAACCTATGTTGTGTTTTGCCCAAGTTGAAAATGCGAGAGACCTTTAACCAATGCTTTGTCCAAGTTAGAAATGTGGGAAAACTCCAAGCTACACTTTATCCAAGTTGGAATCAAGTTGGAAATGTGGGTAAACTATGTGTTGTGCTTTATTGATCACTAAATATCAAAACACAAAACATCATTTGTAGATCCAATAGATCTAAACACAATGTAAGAGAAAAACTCTATTGATAATGCAACAATACTAGAACTAAATATAAAGTAACAATATGTAGAGGTACTACCATAGAAAAAAAAAAACTTGGCTAAAACGAATGGCATGAGACAAATTTGTCCTTTATTCCTTTTGTGGCTTTGATACCATAAAATAATGTAACAAAGGTTGGCCTATTTGTATGTTTGAGCTCAAATTTATGATAATCTTCAATTTTGTAATTGATTTGTGTTCGTAAAACTAGATCCTAAAATCCTAACATGTTTTCCCTAAAAATTCTAATAAGTCATCCAAAAAATTCTATTGCGACACACAATATAATAATAGGAATTCCTATTATATCCATTAATATAATTTACTCTAAAATTATGGAATTTAAGAAATTGAAAAAGTACTATTTGAAAAACGCCCAAAGTACTTTTGTATGGTGGAGATATGACTTTTAAAAGTTCATCCATTTTATAAGCAAAAATGCTTCCAAAATTTAAAATTTAAAATTGAGTTTCTTTTCAATTATTTCTATGACATTAATTCACACGACCCTATAAAAATATGTCGCCTTCCTACAACAACCAAATATATGTATGAGCAATCAAATATGAGTGTGCCAATTTGTATCTTATGATTGGATATAAATGAATATAAATAGGAAATGTTTGCAAGGTTTTATGGGTGTAAGTGCCACATTGGCCTTAGGAGGAACTATGTTGGTCGTCGCTCACAAATACTAAACACAAGTGCCAAGGTTTATAGTGAAGCCATAAAAAAGGTGAAGGGTGCAAGGTTGGAAATCCCAATCTCCCACATGCATGCACCCTTGGTAAGCTTGCTTTAAAACTTTATTCTCATTAACATAAATCATTCCCTAATATGTAGAAATATCAAATCATTCATCTATAAATAATTATCCATAGAATGAGACAAATATAGATAATACCCTTAAAGTAGGGTGACAACAATAATACTCCTTAAGGAAGGAATAACTCCACAAAATCTCCCAAGATGAGAGTGCTACTTAGAGAGTGCAAAGTCTCATAAGCCACTTCATGGGAAAATATGATTACAGGTAATATTCCATATAAATGATCTCCATGATGATTACAATGTCAATATCCCTTCTTTATATATTCATCTTATAAACCCTCATTCCACTCATTATTATAATATAATAATATAATTAACCTTGGGTTATGTGTGGCCTATTCCAACTATCCATAATACCCTTATACAATATAATATCATATCCCCCTATACCTATTTTTAGGTACCATAGCATTCCACCCTCCTTACAAATGTTTCATCCTAAAAACATGAGGATAAATTAAATAATATGATCTTCTATGTAATGTTGACAACTGGTACCAATATTGATCATCCATCCATCCAAGTGAAATCTTGATTGGTGGTGGTCTACGATGATTCCAACCTGCTATTGTGCCACATGAATATCTATAACTACTTTGTTGGCTATATGCTTGTGATGCTCTACTTTGATATTTTGAATGATTTATCCTATTGTTCCCTAATGTTATTGCACCAATTTGAAATCTAGAATCACTATGTTTTTTTTTCCAAACATTGCCATACTTGATGCCTTCTTGACTCAATATAGATCCATAATATTGATGCCCTAAGCCATGCCTTTGAGATTGTTGCTTGCTACTCTGGGTGGTGTGAGTGTAATATGCTGCAACTTTAACTTGACATTCTATTTTTGCTCCTCTCTTGTGCCCTTCTTTTGGTGCATCATTGTGCGCTTCTAATATAGATTCCTTGGACTTTGTTGCTTCTTCCACACTCTATTACTACTACTACTATACATTTGAATTTTGATTCTTCTGTTGGTTCCTTAACTTGTTCCTCTACCATAACTATGTCTTGCTTCTCCTTGAATCCTTGCTCCTTAAGTTGAAAAATATCTTACAATTCTATCTTCTTTTTCCTAACCATAATTTCATAATTGTTTTTGCACATTAATGTTAATAGTACCCAAATAATGAAAGGATAACCAAGAACAATATCCACATCATCCACCTAAGTAGCATGAAAATTTGAATATAAAACATATTTATCCATGGTGATCTTCAAGTCTTAAAAAAATCTAAACATTCTCATCCTCAAGTTGTATGTCCTTAATTTTTGTTGCTTGGACCTGCAACCTCTTAGCGAAAGCTCTATTGATGAAATTATATCTACTTCTAGGGTTAATAGAAATAATAACCTATTTCTTTGAAATACATCCATGAACCTACAATATAGATATTTTATATGAATTTCGATCCTTTTGACCCTTTTATTACTTTTATAAACCCAAAGATGTGGCTACTTCATTCTTTTCATTATCTTCCTTAACATTTTCCTGTTTCTCCTCGAGTAATTTTACTTCTTTTTTGTAGTCTTCATTATGTTTCTTGAAAAATTCTCACTCTATTTTTATTTCATTTTTATCATTTTGAATCTCTTATAACTTATTTTTAAGGTCTTTGGTGACACCCATCACACTATCCATATTTTTATCCTTTCCTTCAAGCTCTTTCATACAAATATCAAACTTTTTTTATAACTAAAATTGAATACGTTCCCATCTTCTCAAGAATGCATGCTCTATTTCATCTCAGGTGTAATTATACTTCATTTTCGTAACAAAATTTCTCCACCAAAAATAATCTCTCTTTTAAAATTCTACTAAGATTGAATAACCAACAATAATCATCGAAATATAGAGATCTGAAGTTAATCAACCATTCTCAAACATCAATATTATCCTCCTTAGATGTTTTTTGTAACTCCATGTTGAGGTATATTACATTATTTGGTACATGCTAATGTACCCCATGGTACCTTCATGGTACAATTGTAAATATATAATATAGGGTTGAGTCTATAGTTTAGAGTGTGATTTATATTTCCCCTTTTATGTAAGTGTCAATGTGCAAGAAATGCACAAGTGTCATGTAAGAGTGCAATGTGTAGGAAATGCACAAGTGTCATGTAAGTTAGAGTGCAAGTGTAGATTGAGAGAATGTGCACAAGTGTCTTGTATGTAAGAGTGTAAATATGTAATGTGAGGATGTGCACAAGTGTCTTATATTAGGAGTGCATGTAGAAGTGTAAGAGTCATGTGTGCAAGTGTCTTAGAGTTAAGTGTCCATCTAGTATGCAAGTGGCAAGTTGATAAGCCAAGAGTCACGAGACTTGGCATATGGAGAGCAATAGTCAAGTACTTGAAGTCATATTAATATGGGCATATTATGGAGATAATACTCCATGAGAAGGTAATCCAAGAAGGGAAAATATCTCATATTCATGTATCATATTTTAAGAGGAAGTGAAGGAATAAAGCTTATACACATTTTGGGCAATTAATATTGTAAGTTTTCTTCATGCATAGTTCATGACTGACTAAAGCTATTTACATTCATATTTGATCATATAAATGAATGTTATTTTCTTTATTATATAAGCCTTGAGATACATATTAATTTGCACATATTAGTTGGACATTTGATATTGGAATATTGTTGATAGATTAAGGCAGAACCAATTCAGAAGATAGTTGGAGATTCGAGGACATTCGAAGTCATCTTGATAATATATTGGATTCTCTAGAGAAATAGGAGAATCATATTGGGATCTTAGGTGCGATCTAAGACATTGAAGATTTTAGATTGATTCAGAAGAAAGTAGAGATTAGGCTACAAAAGTTTGAGAGGCTTCCTACAAAGATAGAGAAAAAATTCAACTTCTAAGTGTAGAGATAAGAAAGGAGAAAGAAGAAGAAATATAGAGGAGCAGAGAATAGGTTCAACAAACCTATATTGAAAAAGGCTAGAGAAGCCTATATTGAATATTTAAGAGATCAACATAAATAAAATAAGAATAATTAAAGTTGCAACGTATTGAAAAAAATTCAAAGCTTCCTAAGAAAACAGAGATAAGAAATTACAAAGCAGAAAAGAAGAAAGTCTCTTCCTAGGATACATTGAAGAATTAGGCTGATTGAATATATATTTATATCATTTCTGTCTTGGTTGTGGATCACCTTTTGAAGCTAGTTCTTCAAGGTAGACACATACTACAACATTGAAAGTTTAAAAATCCTATATTAGTAAAAAAGTTTAAGAGGTCTATATATAAAAGAATAGGCTCAAGAAGCCTATACACAGAAGAAAAGACTCAAGAAGCCTATCAACAGAAGAAAAGGTTTAAGAAACCTATAAGCTTCTTGTGATAAATAAAAATTAGAGCAATATTCTACGAGTATAAAGGATAAAGGCCATAGTAAAGCTAAAGGTAGCTAGACCATCAACATTAAGAACTAAAGAAGCAAAGTGCATATATCATAAAGAGAAAAGAGTTGAGTTACTATTTACCACAACAAATTAGAACACAAAAAAATGTCATAAATATATGTGCATTACTTAAAGTCTCTATCCATAAGTGGAAGCTCATTGTTTATAGCTTCTTGTCATATGTGAAAGTGCAAGAACTTGTGTTATTCAAGAGCATATTGTAAGCAACCAACGCTGAAGCAACAAAAAACAACATGATGAAGTAAAAAACATTAGTAATGGAGATGAGCACAAAGGAGGAGTTAAGAAATCAACATAGCGATACATCGAAGGAGACTACCTATAGCTAAGGAGAATAAGAGACAAAATCAGGAATGAGGGATACTAGCTACAACAAAGGAGAACATAAGATCAACTACGGAGATTAGCAACTTAGCAAAGGAGATTGGCAATACAACAAAGGAGATAAACTAAGGAGACTAGCTAAGGAGTTTAGCATCGTAGGAGATTGATAATACAATGAAGAGGAGAACAATAGCAGAGGAGACCGACTAAGGTGTAGTGAACCAGTGAATAAGGCTGGTAACAAAATTATAAAGAAACCAACAAAGGTGACGAATAAGAAGCAAGCGAGTGAAGGTGAAGTGATGATGCATAGACTACAACGTGAGAAAATTGATTAGGGTTTGTAAAATACCAACACAAGGAGAGCGCATCATCACTTGTGATAAATAATGGTGTAAAGTAATACTATTGTTTATTATTACCCTAAGTAATGAATGCTAAAATCAGACGAAGAGAAATTTAACATTTTGTTTTCTAACATTGAGCATGCAAAGTTCCACGTAGAGGAAAGTTCTTGATTGGCATGAATAGCTTAAACCAAGGTGCAACAGTGAACGTTGAATGCAACCAATAGAACACCAATCGTGTTAATGCAAGATAAGGTTGATTTGAAACAAGCCATATAAGGAAAGAATAATGTTAGCTTGATAATTGTTTTTTAATTTGAGTTATTAGAGTTATAAGGTGATTACATAGGATTATAATTAATAGGAGGCATAAGGTTTAAATATAAGTTTTATTTTTTAAGTTTTATATAAGTATGGAGTGATAAGGATTTCTACATTATTAGTTTATTTGATTATTTAAAGAAATGAATTGTTAAGATAGAAGTTTTATTTTCTTAAATATTAAGAAAATTAAAAACATTAGAAGATTTTGAAATTTTGCAAATCCAATCAAGGAGTTAAAATATTTTCAACATCGAAGGATTAGACAATTAACACATTTGCAAATTTCATGTTTGAGTTATTATTTTATTTTTGGGAGATATAAGGATTTCTACTTCCAAGGATTTCAAATTTTTTTAATCAGTTCCATTATGTCAAATAATAAAAGTTTCCTTTCTGAATCTCAACTGTTGAAAGGATCAAATTTTGCATCTTGGAAAAACAAAATGAAATCAATTCTAGTTGTAGAAAAACTTTGGGATATAGTAAGTGGAACAAAAACAAAACCTAGAGAGGATGAAAGAGAAATACAAAAAAATGAAGGAGATGCAAAGGCTCTCATGTTAATAACATTTGGAATAATTGATGAGATACAACCATATTTAAGTGGAGCAAAAACTTCTATAGAAGCATGGAATACATTAAGCAAGATATTTGAAGGGAAAAATAAAGCTACAATTCTAAATTTACAATCTCAATTGTATTCCTTAAAAGTCAATAGCGGAGAAAGTATAGAACTATTTCTTCATAAAGTAGC
Source organism: Wollemia nobilis (assembly GCA_028583015.1). NCBI lineage: Eukaryota > Viridiplantae > Streptophyta > Pinopsida > Araucariales > Araucariaceae > Wollemia > Wollemia nobilis. The sequence goes on from JAQPPZ010016856.1 coordinate 7,058,919, forward strand.
AAATTTAAAAGCAAAACTATTAACTTTGGGAGAAAAAGTAGAAGATAAATTTCTTGTTCAAGTAACTCTAAGGGCACTTCTAGAAAGCTACAAACATCTAGTCACATCTTTGCAAGTCTTAAGCAAAGAAACTATATTTGATGATTTGGTTAATATTCTTCAGGAATATGAAGTAGAGAATTTAGTCAAAGATGAAATAACTAATAATGCCTTGGTATCTAAATAAAATATACCAAGTAATATAGCTACAAATTCCAAGTACAAATCCAAAGGGTATTCACGATATTGCCATTTATGTAACAGAAAGGGCCATAGCATAATTTTTTATAGATATAATCAAATAAATTATATGAATATGAATAAAGATGGTCAAATAAATAAACCAATACATCAAATGAAATATCAACCTCAATATCGATACAATCCTCAATAAAAACACCAATTTTAATATCACTATCAACAATATCAATACCATCCTTAATACCAATATGGGCATCAACAAAAACCTCAACTACAATTTAGAAAAAGAAATTTAAGAAGGAAATTTAGTTCAAGAAATTCGAGAATAAGAAGAAACATCTAAAGAAAATGAATTCAAAGCTCATTTAACAAAACTTTTGATCAATGAAGATGTACATTTTTCAAAGAGTTTTGAAGATACTAATTTTGCAGTTGTTACAACACATTATGATACATGAGGAGAAACACAAGAAAGAAGACAAGGCAAGATCAAGACCAAAATTGAAAAGAACAGAGTAAAGAAACGAAAAAAGAATATCGGGAATGCACAAAAGAAGAAAGCAAGAAGAGATACAAGTCAAAAACAAGTGTTGAAATAGGAACTTGATAAAGATCACTTGAAGATTGGAGATAAATACGAAGACCAAGATTAAATACTAAATTCTTCAATAACTACATAATGTAATACAAGAGGGTGTTGAGGTATATTACATTATTTGGTACATGCTAATGTACCCCGTGGTACCTTCATGGTACAATTGTAAATATATAATAGATTAGGGTTGAGTCTATAGTTTAGAGCGTGATTTATATTTTCCCTTTTATGTAAGTGTCAATGTGCAAGAAATGCACAAGTGTCATGTAAGAGTACAATGTGCAAGAAATGCACAAGTGTCATGTAAATTAGAATGCAAGTGTAGATTGAGAGAATGTGCACAAGTGTCTTGTATATAAGAGTGTAAATATGTAATGTGAGGATGTGCACAAGTGTCTTAGATTAGGAGTGCATGTAGAAGTGTAAGAGTCATGTGTGCAAGTGTCTTAGAGTTAAGTGTTCATCTAGTATGCAAGTGGTAAGTTGATAAGCCAAGATTTATGAGTTTTGGTTTATTGAGAGCAATAGTCAAGTACTTGAACATTCACATTACTATGGCTATATTATGGAGATAATACTCCATGAGAAGGTAATCCAAGAAGGGAAAATACCTCATATTCATATATCATATTTTAAGAGGAAGTGGAGGAATAAAGCTTATATACATTTTGAGCAATTAATATTGTAAGTTTTCTTCATGCATAGTTCATGAATGATTCAGGCTATTTACATTCATATTGGATCATATAAATGAATGTTATTTTATTTATTATATAAGCCTTTATATACGTATTAATTTTCTCATATTATTATACTCATAATATTATTACTTTTGACCTTCAATATTGTGGCTATTTTATATTTGGGATCTATGTGATATTTTGTGGTAGTAAGGCTTAAAAACCAACACTTCATGAGTTTACATCCATAAAAATACAAACTAGGATTTTACAAGAATATAAATCTCCTACAAATTTTGAAGCTAAAATTCCACATAAATAATTGGACCCAAAATTCAATAGATGATTTGCTTACCCTAGCTGAAAAATATCTTAAATTTCATTTTTTAGAAAAAACACGATTTGAAAATTTGTCATTGCCCTTGTTCTAGATGACTAAATTCATACTGTTGTATCTTCCTCAGTACTACTTAGATTCTTTCATATGACCAGTAATTTTAAATTTATTTAAATTTTAAACAAAATAGTGCAAGAATTGTTTGAATCAAACAATTTTACACAAAGATATGGCTCCTAGAACATAAGACATTTTCTAGAAAAAATCTCTAACACTACCCTTGTTCTAGATGACTGACTTCACAAGGTCGTATCTCCTTCAATACTACTCATATTCCTTCACATATTGACTCATTTTAAAGCTCTTCAAATTCTAAATAAAATGGTGTAAGAATAATCTAAATTAGATAATTTTACACAAAGATATGGCTCCAAAAAAATGAGGCATTTTCTAGAAAAACATTTACTCTAATTCTACGAACCAAAAAAACAATCCCCAATTTGCCAAAATTGTTGCTTTGATACCACTTGTTATATTAATTTATTATTATTAATAAAAATCATTCCCCAATATGTATAAATACCAAATAATTCATCCAAAAATAACTATCCACAATAACAATCCAAATAATGAGAAAAATATAGATAATACCCTTAGAGTAGGGCAACGCCAATGATACTCATTAAGGAAGGAATAACTCCACAAGATATCCCAAGATGAGAGCATCACTTAGAGAGGTTAAAGTCTTATAAGCTACTTTTTGGGTAAAGACAATTACAAGTAATAGTCCATATGAATGATATTTATGATAATTACAATGATAATATCCCTTATTTATATTCCCATATTATAAACTATCATCCCATTCATTATTATAATATAATCAAACTTGGGTTATGTGTGGCTCATGCTAACTTTTCATAATACCCTCATACAATATAATATCATATCCCCCTATACCTATTCCTAGGTACCATAACAAATCTAATCTAGCCAAGTGTCTTGTGGGCGCCTTTGACACCATAGGTGACTATTGAAACAAAATCAGCCTTCGGTTAATAGTGTTGCGCCTTAGACTTTGCCAACATTGAATAGACAGATCTTGCTTGAGATCATCTGTCTAGTCTCTAGAGAAGGCTAGTTCCTTTGAGTTTTTTAGAGAAAATGGGAACAAGAGATAAGGGAAATATAGCATAAGATAGAACTTTTATATGGTGCAGATTAGACAACAACAAAGACAGGTTTACTTACTTCTATCCAAATCATTTAAACACATTTCCATGCAGAAATTATATAATTCCAGATATGATTTCTAATATTTCGTTTAATATGCGTATATATTAGATTCTTATTCCAGCAATATGATTTATGTATTGCAAAAGTTCAGATATAAGAACAGACTCAATTTACAGTTCAATATTGTAAGCAGAAATAAAGAACATTAATACATACACTTGCATGATATGAACCAGAAGCCAATGGGAGATGTGATTTTATTGCTTGTATTCGAAGTACGTATATTCAGTCTTGTAAACGTCCAAGAGCCGACCCTTTTATTTGGAGTCGCTCACCTCTATATATACCCTAAATGAGTATCTTTTTCTAAGTACATCTTACTATTTTACAAGCAATCATCTGCAGTTTCTAATAATACACAACAAGTCTTCTATGAATTAGATATCTCCTCTCATCGATTGGATTCTAGACGAACTCGTCACATTTTCAATCATCTGGCAAGCCTACTCTATCCTAGATTTCTGATAATCATGTCAAAAATCACTTCTTGGTATCAGTGCATGCCTTTGATTGCCAAAAATACATTTTATTCCTTTACAGCTGGCGTGTCATGAAATCATGACATTATTTCCTTTCTTTGCTCTTTTGCCTCCTCCAGCCACGAAAATGAGACATGTCATAAAATCGTGACATTCTTTGCTTGCTTTGCTCTTCTGGCGCTTCCAACCACGAAAATGAGACATGTCGCGAAATCGTGACATTCATCTCTTACTTCGCTCTTTTGCTGCCTCCCATTGCAAAAATGAGACATGTTGTGAAATCACGATATTCGTATCTTACTTTGCTGTCTCCCATCGCAAAAATGAGACATGTCGTGAAATCGTGACATTCATCTCTTACCTTGCTCTTCTGCCGCTTCCAACCGCGAAAATGCAACATGTCGCGATATCACGACACCTTTTCTTTCTTGTCTTTTGGCCGCGACAAAGCAACATGTCGCGATATCGTGACACTTTTTCCCTTTTGGCCGCGATAATGCAACATGTCGCGATATCGCGACACTTTTTGCCTTTTGGCCGCGACGAAGCAACATGTCGCGATATCGCGATACTTTTTCTCTTTTGGCCGCGACAATGCAACATGTCGTGATATCGCGACACTTTTTTCCTTTTGGCCGCGACAATGCAACATGTCGCGATATCACGACACTTTTTCTCGTTTGTCCGCGACAATGCAACATGTCGCGATATCGCGACACTTTTTCTCTTTTTGCCGCGATAATGCAACATGTCGCGATATCGTGACACTTTTTCCCTTTTGGCCATGACAATGCAACATGTTGCGATATCGTGACACTTTCCCTTTTGGCCGCGACAATGCAACATGTTGCGATATCGCTACACTTTTGCCCCCTTGCTCCCTTTTGTTGCTCTTAGACGTGAAAATACAACATGTCGCGATATAGCGGCACTTTTTCCCCCTTGCTCTTTCTCTTCGCTTTGAACCACGAAAATGCAACATGTCGCGATATCGTGACACCTTTTCCTCCTTGCTCTTTCTCTTTGCTTTGGATCGTGAAAATGCAACATGTCGCGATATCGCGACACTTTTTTTCTCCTTGCGGTATTTTGCTTTTTCTTTGATCTTTAGCATATGGGCCACTTTGGTCTTCTTGGAAAATATGCAAAAAAGGTGCATCAACTGTTTTTCTGTAGTTAGTCACTTTTTGACTAATAGTGACTCGTGATTTAAAACATGTAGAGGTAATCTAAATGTGATCAAGGGAAGACATACCAATAAGGTGAAAGAAACTTGATCTTGGTTCCTTCCCTCCCAAATACTACATAAAATACTATCACCATAATGCCTATCATCAACATTGAGAAAACATGATGCAGTCAATCAACTATTATAACAAACAACATGGAACCAAAACCAAACTCCCAAATTAATGAAATCAATAATATGAAGAGACAAACAAAACTTCTTATTAATTCTTTAAAATTCTCAATTCAAACTACCTAAAAAACAAATAGCCAAACTTCTTATTCATTCTTTACATTCTCCCCTAAATGTAACTATGTAATGCTATAATTAAAAGCTTGCTACTTCTACATTTACGTTTCTTAATATCTAAGAAAATATTCTTTAATTCCCTACATGCATCAAAAAAATACTTATTTTTTTAATGAGTTTACATAGGTTTTTATGAGGGGTCTCGATCCCCTCATACTGTGTGGGATTTGAACCTTGGACCTCTCAAAGAGAGGCCAAAGCTCTTACCACTGCAATAAGCTTGCAACTGCATCAAGAAAATGCTTATTAATACCCAAGAAAACTATATTTTATATATGTGTTTCCTCTTGTCCCTTAATCTTATACATTGGATACTAAAAATACCTACATGCATGACCTCAACTAATTTTAAAATACTTATTTTTGGTTAATAAATATTACAACAACCTTAGGATGATTCTATATTAGACACCCTAGGTAACACAAATATATGAGATCCTACTCATGTATTATGAATGAGTGTATCCAATGACCAACCATAATGACTAATCATAGATTGACTCATCCATGTAGCCTCTTTTGCAATTTTCTTCTCCCACTTGAACAAATATTTCTTGTATTTTTTACCTCGTGGTTGTTTAACTAATTAAGATTCAATAATTGAATCAATCTCCTCCATATTATTTTTTGGTAATTATTATCTCCAATTTGGAATCAACAAATTTGAATTGGTAATATTCTCGCTTGGTTGTCCTTCACAGTAAGGATACAAGCCAACCACATTGAAGATAGTTGAGATATCAATGCCATACAAAAATTATCTCATAGGCATTGGATAAAATTAATTTTAGTATCATATATGAACCTATATTTCTCACTTGACGTTGCTATTATTAAAAAATCTCAATATATCGATGATATATTTTAATTGATCATATCCTTTAAAATACAAATTATGTAGCTCGATATAGAGCAACCACATGAAAAATATGATTTTCTTAAATGATGGAAATCATAACTAAATAAAAAATCATGCAAGATTCATATGTGAGTGGTTCTAACCACTCTTTTTATATTAATATGATTTATCACATCACATGTAATAAATCCTAACATTTCCCTCTTGTTACATCATGATCCAAACATGGGTAGGGATACTAAAAATAGTACAAATAACCATATGATAAACTAGGACACACTCAATAGTTCATCAAGTACACTTAGAGTATGAATAGGGACACACTCAACTATTCACAATAAGCAATAGCAAGAATGGCCTCACTATGCTTCTTTAGTAGGAATGGCCTCACTGGATACTTAACCAAGGATAGGAACAAACTCATATATCCGTGATTATTCAACACTACCGGATAGGGACACACACACATTACTCAATATCAGAGTTACAAACAAGGAAACACACTACTATTCATAGTAGTTGTGACTGGGGATAAACACATCTAATCACAAAACAATCAGTTGGACTAGGCCTTATTTATTTATTTATATCATTTTATGAATGGGGAAAAACTCAACCATTCACCTTGAGTGCATCATGCGACTTCAGTACTCCATATAATCAACATGGTAGTGAGATGGTCGTTATTAATCTCACAAAATATTACCAATCTTTAGTCACCTAGTGCTTACAAAATACTATCTACAAAATCCTAGGTACATTGAGCATTGGAAAAGATTAATATTTCCTCACTTTATCAATGTGAAATCTTCACTTGTACAAGAGTGTTAGGTACCACTGATTATGCACTCAAAGTACACAAGACCAAAGTAAAACATATATCTTTTTTAATAATAAAATAAATAATTTACCCCTTTTACATAATATGCTAGCATTGGACAAGACATTTTTTCTCTAATGAAATTGCAAAGAAAGTCATGCAAACTCATTTCAAAGTTTTTCAAATAAGGAATCCAATCAAAGGTCATATGAAGATGTTATGACCAAAAAGGAATGCACAAGTCAATAAAATCTCCTTAGCATTTTTTTTTTTTAAATAATAAAATTGACATTTATCTTTCTATATCACAATTGTTTTTTTTTAACTTTATTTTTCATTAAGAAAAACACTTTCATGTGATTTTTTTCCCACATCAGACGATACTTTTTCCAACACTCGACTAGTGCCTTTTATTTTCTTCATCCTCTATGCTGACATCCATGTTATTCTACCCCAAAAGAAGATAACTAAAATGGTTGTTCATTAGAATCCATGAAAAACATGTACCATAAAAGAGTTCATATGTTCCCTACTTCAACTCCTTGTCAATCTTGGGTGTCTTCAAGGAACATAAAAAGAGTGACTAGCCTGTGTCACTTAGTCACAACTATGAACTGGTAAATCTTGTTGTCTCTTTTCATTTGATTCCATTGATCCACTAGATTTGGGCTGTTATGAATTTCAGAATTTGAATACTACTCAAACTTATCAAACAAGATCCATTTAGTCCTTCACAATTAGAAAGAATCGCTTCTTTCAAATATGGGAGGTGGATCAACTTAATAGATGACTCTTCTAATTTTTCATATGAGCTCAGATTTAATTTTTTCAATCTTTGCAGTTAATGGAAATGCTTTAAAAGACACAAAAGGCTTATGCACCCTTTTAGATTGAGGTTTATTAGATGAATTAACACCATACCAAAGCTATAGACATTGGACTTAGCAATCATGCAGTTCAACATTAACCACTTTGATGCCAAACACCTACACATCTCATGAATTCTAGACATGTTGAGGCTGCACACCTTCTCCACTATCTTTGCAAGATTGAAGTTGGACACCTTGGGATAGAAATTCTCGTCCAACTTGTCAATTTATTCTATAGATAGGTGAAGGCTAAGGATTCATTTTGCTCATATTTGAAACTACCCAGTGATATTTATTTAGATATAGATACTACGATGATGTGGTTCTTGTTATGCTCCTCATGAATAAAGTCTCTTAATTTTGGACATAAATAGGATAATTTTGGGATGAATTTTTGAGAGCTTCTCTTTGATGACATCCACCTTATCCAAACATAGAATTCCATCATGTAGATAAAGAGCTACTAGAATTTCTCTCATTTAGGAATGATACCCATATCAAACAATCCCATGGTAGAATAAGTAGGCAAGGTAGATTATTTTCCTATGTTAGGAATATCTCTACAAGATGCAAAGTAAACTCTAACATAGTAGAATAATCATGCCCATATTTGACATATTTGTAGTATTTGCAATTAGCAAAGGGAGGGATGAAGTACCAAACTTATCTTCTCCTCTAATCATAGGCATGGGACACCCTTCTTCACAAGGTTAAGGAACCCTGTTCTATAAGTCTACTCAAGAATGTCCTCCATGCTGACAAAGAGGTTGAAGAACTTAAAATACATTTCCAAGTGGGTGAACACATTATCGATGGGTAGTTGGTAGTTGTACATCAGGTTATCCTTATCTAAAATAGGGGTGATACCCACCAAGATCTTGGCCAACTTGGGCATGAGCACATTGATGTTGTTAGTGTCATTGATGTGCTCCAAACTCATGATGTTTGCTCTTGATGGTGGAGTCCACATTATTGGGTGTTGAAAATTAGAACCAAAATAAACATGACAAATAGTGAAAAATAATTGTTTGTAACCCAACGTGCCTCATCCTCTCTTGTTGTACCACTAATTTTAAAATCACTCTAAGGCATCGAACAAGAGCTTGCTTGAGGCTGCTAGGCATGCAACCACAAGAGATTAAATTTTTCATCATAGAGTAGGATAAGAGGATGTCCCCACCATCCCTTTAATAGATCATCTTCCTCTACCATTACCATATGGTCTGATACCAAATGCTTAAAAATATGAATGCATCAATGATATATTTTCATTGATCAAAGAATTTAAAATACAAATTATGTTGCCCAATATAGAGTAACTGCACTAACAATGTGATTTCCTTAAATGGTGGAAATTACAACTAAAAATTCATGCAAAACTTATATGTGAGTAGTTCTAACCACTCTGTATTTAACTTAGTATGATTTATCACATCACATGATGTAATAAATCCCAATAATTATAAGTTCCTTTTGAATTTTTTTCCTCAAATAAGCAAGGGACTAAGTCCTAATTTGAAATTTCATTTCTTTGCACCTCAAAAAATATAGCTTGTATTTGGTGGTGCTTTTCTCTTTCTATTCATGCACTTGTTCCATAAAATCAAGAAACTCTTATGCTTACATTTCTCATACATCTTGTAAATCTCTCAACTTCGTAACCCCTCTTGTTGTATACCATACACAATTTAAAATGTTGTTTCCCTATACTTTTGTCGATTGAGGTTTTATAGACAAAATTTGCTTATGCTAATACTAGATCCCATCTTCCTAGTTTATAACCTATAAAACATCTCAACATATTTTTAAGGCTTTTATTCACAACTTTTATTTGACTATTAGTTTGTGGATGGTAGACTAATTTGATCTATAACTTGGTGTTAGTATTCTTCCACAAAGTCCTTCAAAAATATTCAAAAAACTTTATGTCTCTACTAGATACTATGGTCCTTGGTAATCCATGCAACCAAATCATTTCCCTAAGAAATAAAATTTCCATATTTATATCTTCATTAGTCTTTTTGCAAGCCCTAAAATAAACTATTTTGGAAAACCTATCAACTATCACAAAAGTAGAATAATATTCACTTTGTCCACATTGATATGCTCTTAAGGTCTCTTTGAAATGGGAAATGATTGATACAAACCAATATTATGATTACTACCTTTTGCAATCTATCATATTCGACAATATTCTACATTTCTCATTACATATACTACCATATTGGGCCAACAATACCTCTTATTCAACAATGTAAGAATATTATCAATGCTAAAATATCCTACCAATCCACCACTATGCATCTCCTTGATCAAGTTTTCCCTCATGGACCCTTTGGGCACACATAATTATTATCCTCTAAACAATAAACCATCCTATAGAAAGTTTTTTAGCCATGAATTTCTATCCAAGACAACGAAATTCTTACATGCTATGCAAGAATTGTTGAAATCTACATATTTTAGATACAATTATTTCAAATTCTTAGAACTAGCTACTTCTACTTGCATCCCATTCAATAAGAGAACTCTTCTACTTAATGCATCAAGTAACTTTTTAGACTTGCACTTTCTATGCTTAAGTATGAATGAATAACTTTACTAAATCTATATCCACTTCATATGATACTAATTTAACCTACCTTGATTATTGATTTACAATAAGGACTTATGATTAGTGTATAAGACAAACTCCTTAGGTAGCAAATAGTGTCTCCACTTTTTGAGAGCTTGTACTATGATAGAATACTCTTGGTCATAAATTGAGTATTTCTTCCTGGTGTTATTGAGTTTCTTGTTGAATATTCTCTAGGTCTATCCTCTTGACTTAGAACAATAACTATTGTGTTTTCCACTGGCATCATAGTCAACCTAGAACACTTTGTTGAAATATAGCAATGCTAATACTGACTATTCTATGATATTTTTCGAGTAGCTCAAAAATTCTTTGTGCTATTGTTGTCATATGAACTCCTTATCTTATCTCCCCTTACAATTTTTGTGATTAATGCACTATCCCATTAAATTTTGAATGAAGTTCCAAATCACAAAACCATAGAAACTTCTTACATCAAAAGTGTATTTTGGAGCAAATCACTCTCTTATAACTTTTATTGTTTTTAGTTCCATCTTCAATTTATTGTAAGACATCACAAAACACAAACAAACTAATTCCTTTTCATAAAACTACACTTTTTCAAATCGACCAATAACTTCTCTAGTACTTATTTAAAAAACAATATATGTTTCCCTATTTTATTGAATATAAGAATATCATCGAGATATATAATAACAAACTTACATAGGAATTATTTCAATACCTTTTTACCTTGTTTATTAGTCATATGAATGTTTTTGGTGCATTTCTAAGCCTAAAAGTTATTACAAACCATTCATATAACCCTTCCTTTGTCTTGAAAGTAGTTTTCCATTTATCATCTTCTTGGATCCTAATTTGATGATATCCACTATTCAAACTTATCTTGAAGAAGCTCTTGACTCCTCATACCATCCACAAGGTCATCTATCCAGTTGACAAAGTTGGCCATACTCTTCCAAAATACTCTTCCATATCTGTGATCCAATTGGTAAGATATTTTAGATTTAGCATACTAGAATATCTTGGAACTTCCATATTATTATATTAATCCTATGGCCTTGATAAATATATCCAAAATACTCTTCCATATTTGGATTGATAGGAGTTAGGTAATAAGATGACAAACTTGAAAATAAACCCTTATTGTCACCTCATATTACCTTAGGAGTAAGGCAATAAGAGGACGAAGTTGACAATAAATCCTTTATGTTTGTGAAGAATTTGATTCACCTCTCTATAAACTTTATCATGTTATTACCTTACTCCTATCAATCCAAAGATGGAAGGTAATATTTGTCACCTCCTAGTCAACTTTGTCTATAAACCCAAGCTACTCTTCCATCTTTGAATTGATAGGAGTAAGGTAATAAGAGGACAAAGTTGACAATAAAACCTTTATATTTGTGAAGAACTTGATTCACCTCCTTATCAACTTTGTCCTCTTATTACCTTACTCCTATCAATACAAATATGAAAGGTAATATTTGTCACCTCCTTGTCAAACTTGTCTATAAACCAAAAATACTCGTCCATAATTGTGATCCAATTGATAAGATCTTTTAGATTTAGCATACTAGAATATCTTGGCACTTCCATCTTATTACCTTACTCCTATGACCTTGATAAATATATCGTCACTTGCACCCAAATTTTCTTTAGCTTTATGGGATGATGCATTCCTTTCACATCCTAGTTCTTCACCACCAACATCTTCTCTTAGCACTCCTATATTATTCCATTGCTTCTAGCCTAGTTTATGTAGACCTTAGTAGACTCACTATCTCATATATTATACGTACGATATGGACAATATTAGATCCTTCATTCACACCAACATTTAATCCCATCTTGGAATTATCTTCTTGCTTGACAACTTCACATACTATAGCTCTTTCTTTGGAAATCCTACATAGGTGATTTCCTTTTCTTGTCCTTTTAGGTTCAATTTATTCTAAAATAAAATTGATGTAATTAATAAACTGCTATAACAACCAACATAGAACTAGAGAAAACAACCAAACTCCAAACTAATGTAATCAATAATATGGAGAAAAAAACTAAACATTTTATTAATTCTTAAAACTTACCAATTCCATCAATCTAAAAAATAAACAATTAAATTTCTTATTCATTATTCACATTCTTTCCTTAGGGTAATTATATAACTCTATATTTAAAAGCTTACTACTTCTATATTTACTTTTATTAATGCCAAGAAATTATTTTTTCTACATGCGTTTTCTCTTGCCCCCCAATATTATCCATTGGATAAGTATTTCTAAAAATATCTACATTCATGACCTTAGATAATTTTTAAATATCATTTTTGGTTGATACATATTGTAACATCCCTAGGATGCTTCTGCATTTAAAGGACATTGACTAAAAAGTATGAACTAAATTCACTTATCTCACCTAAAGGATTGAAGTAATTTTTTCATCATTCAAAATAAGAATTATCTACCATAAGACTCAATATGTTGACACCCAGGTGTTGTAAATGAGTTGGAGAGGAGAGGGCAATCCTCCAAGGGAGGTCCTAGGTTCGAATCTCCACCCTACCAAAAATTTGAATTGGGTACCCAAAATCCAATTGATAATGTTGGTGCGAGGAAGGGCCAAGCGCGACTCCCGGGTGACTTTGATCAGTGTAGAACCCCCTGGTCATGGTATCTCATACCAAGGTGGCTCTACAAGGGATTTTTCGCTTAAAAAAAAAGACTCAATATATTGACCTCCAATAAACTAAGTATAGACTAAGTTCCAAGTGACCAACATGTTTAAAATCACTGATAGAGCAAAAATGGAGGATCCTAAAGTACTTGCCCCCATTTCTTTATCAAGAAATAGAACATAAAAAATACTGACCACATAATATCTTGTTAAGTAAGCCTGACCTATTGGAATATATTACATTATTTAGTACATGCCAATGTACCACATTGGGTATATCTTTAGATTAGGAGTTTATCTTAGATTAAGGTTTGAGTAGTTACTTCATGCAAAGTAATAAATGCACAAGTGTTAGAATGTGCAATGATGTAAATGTGCATGTAGTCCACATGTAAATGAGTCATAGTTTAGGTAGATGAAGAGTCATGGGTATATGAAATGCCAAGGGACATATCTCCCTATGGCCTTTGAGAGAGTGAAATAAATGCTAGATACAAGAGGCTAGATGCTAGATAGTTAGTAAGTATAGTGAGTACAATGTATATCAAACAAATTCTAGAGTGTTCATGTCCTCCATCATATTACATTGTACCATTTTCATGAGCTTTCATTAATGGCTATTTTATGAGTTATTGCAAAAGTTTCTCATATACTTTTCTTGCATTTTATATTACCATTTTCATATAGTTATCATTGCTTGCTCATTTTACATCTTGTGGTTGCATTTCCTTAAATATAGATCATCAAAAGCTAACATGACCAAGGTTAGAATGACCATACAATCTACATACAATTTTACGAATGAAGGGAATATGGTGGATGAATTAGAATGACCATTCTTCTACTTAGAAAAACATTATGATACGATTTGATCCCTTAAAATTACCTGCTCAAAAAGGACTCCACCATGTATCCAACCAATATGCTCATGTCAAGAACAAAAGGGAGAATGAAACATGTTTCTCCTTCCAAATGGGCTAGTGCAAAGGGGATGGAGCACAAAATATTTCCATTTCATTTTAAAATTTCAATTGTTTAAAAATATTCAAAAGTATAATGCTTGGTGTAGTTCTTACCAAGAAATATCTAGATGTTAAAATTTTATAAAAATAATGAACTCAAATTACCCATATTTTTCCATAAGGAATCTAAAATTGATTATCATTTTCTATAATTTCTACTTGTTGATATTGTATAACTATTAATTTGGATATGAAACATCAACATAACCTTGTTGTCTTAGCTCCAAGAGAGTCGAGGGAACTAATAAATTATTCTTCTTTGAACTTGAAACTTGAAGCACTTTGAAGTGCATTAGATTTTACCCAAAAATCCATTGATGTTCATGGATAATTTATAATTGCCTATCATTATATTGAATCCATCAAATGAAAAATAATTTGACCTCTCATCTACAATATTTTAGATAAAGAATCCAAAAAGACGAAGGAAATGAAACTTAAAAAAAAAATCATCAAATACAGGTTAGAGTTTTTGAAAAATCCTAGATAATATGTTCCAAGCCCTTTCTCCACATCTGATCCTTTATTAAACACCATTTTCAAGATTTTTCCATCATAAAATAAGTGAACCAGATACCCTTATAAAAGAAAAAGAATCAAAAGTAAAAAAAAACTAAAAATAATGATGATACAAAACCTTTGCTCAATCCCACGGGCATGCCCATGCATAGCCAGTAGCTCGATCTAACTCCTCTACTTGTTGCACCTGACTGATGACGACAATCTATTTCCTGCTTGTCTGGCGGTCCCCCTTCATGCCATGTGTTGAACTAGACTGACGAAGACAGTGCGAACCCAATGCGTTCGGAGGTCCCCATCTCACGTCAGGTTACCATTAATGAGATGGTGGGTGTGTTGGAAGCCTTCACTGATAGTTTGAACCCTGCCAGCTACGCTAACAATTACTAAAAATTGTGATTGTAACCAATTCATCTATGTAACCAAAAAAAAAACTTTTGCTCAATAATTACTCCATTGGAAATACACTAAGTATATGGAATTACTATCGTAAGACATCAAGAACCAAAATTTTGGATCAATTAATGGTGATTCATCCTTGTTATAATAACACAGAAATATATGACATATTTAGAAATAAACAAAAATAAGTATGCCACTCAACAAAAAATATAAAGAGAGAACTCATGGACACAAATGTGGAAAGGTATTCTTATCTCACTAAAAAATAAGTCTTTCCAACCAATGATAAATTGGTTGGGTAACTAAGGGTATTAATACCAAACCACAATATAATACAACATTCCCAATATTTGTCATTAAGACTGACCATTTAATAATAAAAATACAAAAGTCACCTTATAAGGTGAGCATAGTCCTATAGGAGAAATACAATAATCACAATGCAAAGTTGATTATAGTCTTAATTGAAGATTAACACCATCCTAATTCATATCCAATGCCTAGAAAAAATGAGAGGGCAAACATAAGAGTTGTGAAAGTGCAATGATCCACACCATAGGGCTTAGGATGTGGTGGCACATAGAACAACTCCTTAAATTAGCTTGTGATACCAAACAAGTTATGCTTCAAAGTTGTGCAATAGAATCTCTCTTAAATAATGAGAAGGATTTATTAGTAGATAATAAAAATTGTAATATAATAAAAATTCAAGGCTCATGCAATAGTATAGACAATAGCTCAAATAATTAATACATGGTGTATGTTGTACATGAGGCACATGTGTGCTTTATTCTTATGCACTAAAAAAAGTAGCAAAATAAAAGTTTAAAGACTATAGGGACACAATAATTTATAAAGGGAAATGAGAGAAAGAGGTAAGTGGATAGAATACATAGAGAAACAAGTGATCTACTATGTTTTTAATATACAATAATTATAAAGTATTTGGGAGAGAAAAATGTCTGGATATCAACTAATTAAAAAGTAGTTTCATGAATAGTTACATAATAGTTCAACTGCCTCTTACGAAGTTGGCATCACATATGTTTTTTCTAAGTATGTGAGTGTAGGGTTATGCATAAGGGGTCGGACCCAAAATGTACTTGTAGAAAATTGGTGAATCCGTTTTGAAACCATGGCGAATCCTGGCCAACCTCACGTCGAAGGCAATGGCGAATTACCTTATATTTTAATAAAAAATTGTAAAAATTTGGTGAGTTGAATGTTTTTGGTTTCATTGGGTCGGGTGCAAAACACGATTCGAGCTTGGATCAGGTGCAAAACATGATTCGGGCTCGAATTGGGTGCAAAACATGATTCGAGATCGGACCGGGTGCAACACACGATCCGAGCTCAGATCGGGTGAAAAATTGATCCGATAAACTGATCGTGTGCAAAGAAAATATGGGGTAATGGTTCGGGTGGAAGAAGGGCCCGACAGACGGACCAGGTGGATAACAAACTCTGACCAAGTAATAAAGATGGACTAGGTGAAACTCATAATGCAGATGGACCAGGTGCAGAAATGTAGATGGATCGAGTGAAGGTTTTGTAGATGAACCGGTGCAACAATGCAGATGGATTGGGTGAAGTATTGTAGATGGATCGGGTGCAACATTGCAGATGGATCGGGTGCAAAAATGTAAATGGATCGAGTGAAGTATTGTAGATGGACCGGGTGTAGTAATACAGGTGAACCAGGTGAAGAAATGTAGATGGACCAGGTGAAGAAATGTAGATGGATCGATTGCAAAAAATGCAGATGGCCTGGGTGTAGTAATACAAATGTATCGGGTCCAGTGATGCAAACGACCGGGTGCAATAATGTAGATGGACCGGGTGTAGTAATGCAGATGGACACCACCACACGCATGTCCAATAACATGTTGCCATGTGTCCACCCCACATGCATGTCCAATAACATGCTACCATGTGTCCACCCCACTCAGTCTCATCTATAAAAAGGCATCAATAGTTATTTTTATAGACTTTTTTTCATTGCACGAGATCAGAGTGAAGTTGCTAACACTTCCCTTCCCCAAGAGACCATTACCCCACACCTTTCCAGAGTGATGGTGACCATGATAACACAAAAAATTGCATTCAAAAATCAAAGTTGCATCACATTTTTAGAGTACTTAGCTGGGACAGATGGGATAGATCGTATATGGGTTCAGAATGTAGGTTTTGGGGGTTTGGCTTCTATGCCCCAATTTAGAATAGATAAATTTATTCTACACAATATAATTGATGCTTACGACAATGATCTTGGGGTCGTTACTATGTCTACACAGAATCAAAAAATATATTTTATAGTCAAACCCTCTGATATCCAGAGATTGATTGGACTTCCATAGAAGGGTCTCGCTCCAGTAACACAGAAGCTTCTTCTCTCAAAGAATGATAAGGCTTTCCTGGCGGAGCATTTCGATATCTCTTCGAAATTGTTGTCAGGTATAATTCTCTTCAGTTGATTATCTAAAATTTCATAATTTAAAATTTGTTGTCACCTAATTATTTTTTTTGCAGCCTCTATGATGAAGTCCAAGAGAGGGTTAACCAATAACTCTATTTCAAACAATGATTTCAAGGTAATTCTTGAATTTTTCCAAGCAAGATTATTTCTGCTTGGAAGATCGAAGATTCCATTCTGGTCATTGGCTTATATTGTTCATTGTTTAGAGTACCATGAGAGATTCGACTGGTGTACATATATTTCTGATCGAATCAGATCAGAACTCTATACTGTTTAGACTAGCCAGTCAGACAAACCTCTCACGGTTGCCTCGGTAAATTACATTTTAGCTCTTTATTATGAAAGTTTTCATAATTTGCAGGATACTGGTTCACCAAATGTATTGCACACCAAATTACAAAGCATTGCTATGACTATCGAAGAGTTGAAGGTAATTATTCTATTTTTCACCAATAATAATTTTTATATTTTAAGATGTTTTTAATTTATGTTTTAACTTTTTTTTGCATCTAAATGCAGAGTAAGGCAGCCATCACATGGGAAAAAAGGATGTTGGTGTTAGAAGTCAGAGGATGGTGGTGATTCAGAAGGGACAATGATTGAATTTCAACCACAGAGACCTCATAAACGCTAGAAGCCAGCTTCTTCTCCCGCTTCTCATCAACATGTGCAAGCAAATGCCATGGAAGGTGAATCCAGTTATGTCGCACCAATGATGGGTAAGTTTATTGTTTCAAGTTTTTCTTGATTCATTACCATTTCTGTTTAGTTGAAATTATATCTATTTTTCATTTTTTGGTATGTTTTTTAGTTTTACGCCAAACCACCACAAACACTCACACCCAGTTGTCTCCACAGGCTGAAGGGCAACACGAGATCTGTTCATCGGGTATGTGAGTTTTTTAATTGTTAATTATAAATTTTATCTCCTTTAATTTTGTTTAATAATATCTTATTATAATATATTTAGGTCCCTCCCCACAATTTCATGAAAGAAGGAAGAAAATGATGCCACCGCCACCACCACCACCACGACAATCTCAAAAATGACAATAATTAATGCGAGGTCAAATTGCTGGAAAAAATCTTGATGGACCGAGATCACGGGTGGGACCCACACAATCGAAGACACAGGGACAGGCATCTAGATTTCCAGCATTGTCATTTTCTACTAGTTGTTCTTTGAAAGATGTTTCAACCTCCGGTTTAGATGTGCCAGAATTCGATCAAGATTTTCTTCTTTAGGGGAACATTGAAGGGTTAAAAGTGTCAGAGATGGTAAATTTGCAAGAAGAACCTGAAGCTAAGATAATTTCATCATCGCCTTCTGACACCTCCGATCCTGATCCTGAGGATGAAGAAGTTACTTTATCTGAAGATCAGTTGGTTTTTGATAGTTGTTTTTAGTGATCCAGGATGTTTTGCTTGAAAATTTGAAAGATTTGAAGGATTGGGAATTACGGGCAAAGATCCTTATCAAGGAAATAAATGCCCGCTATAAAAATTATGATAAAAGGGAAGAAATTTTTACCCCTATCAGAAACCAACCTGAGAAGCTTGTTGGGTTGCTACATCAAGCCCAATCAGGATCGGTGAACCCTTCTATTTCTTATGATGATAAAATTTTAAAGACTATGTTGAGCAAGTTAGAGAACCTGAATGTTGAAGCCCAGGCGTATTACAACCTATGGGCTTCTGATAAGAAGAAAGTTTTAATTGTTGATGCTGCAAGAGATGCTACAGAGGTGAGACTTTAGATGCAATCAAATTTATCATTATATTTTGTAATATAACTCTCGACTAACTAAGGTGTTCTTTAATTTTTATGCAAGTAAATTTCCAAAATTTACAGAAACAAGTTAATTTCTTGGTTGTTAATCTTGAGGTTGCAAAGAAATCAATATTAAATGTGATAACAATGAAGGAGACCTTACAGACTAAGGTCAGGGATAATAATTATTTAAAAGCAATTATCCTCGAGCACAAAATGGATCCAAATATCTTGCTTAAGAAGAAGCTTAAACAAAATGAACATGTAGTCCTTGAGGATCCAGCCAAAGATGATAGATTGTTGTTGGGGAGCTTACAAAAGGTAGAGGAAGGCCTCATCAAAATGAGAGCACTAAAATGACCTGAGCAGGTTATTGGTACAGGAGATAAGGGAAAAGAACCTGCAACTTTGGAAGCATCTCAAACTAAAGGAGATGCAGATATACATGGAGCATCTCAAACTCAAGGAGATGCAGATATACAAGGAAAGACTGAATCTCAAGGCCTAGGTGATCCATGTGCACAAGGAGCATCTGAATCTACCCCTGCTCACCCTTGAAAAAATTGCTTTGTTGTAAAACATTTCATTGTTGAAAGAAAGTTCTGGATGGTTGTTCTGTAAACAATTTTGTACTATATATTTTCTATGCAATTAATGAAAAAGGCTTTTGTTAATTTGAATTCTATCACTCATTGGTTGTTTCTATTTATATTCATGTGTTATTTTTTAAATTTGTAATGATTCAACTATATTCACAATTACAATCTAAAAAGAAATGAATGATTAAACTATATTCACCATTCAACTCAGTTATCCCATACATTAATATCAGTACACTATATTTTTGAAAATTATGTTGTAAATCGATTATGAAAGAGAATTCTATATTTTACATCATAAAACATATAATTTGAAAGATAGTGTTGTGTGATAAAGAATAAAGTTACAATTCAGATAGATGAAACAATCTTGTGATGACAAATAAACACATTCATATTGAACAAGGTTGTAAAATCTTGTAAAAATTACAATTCAGGTAACTGAAACAAATAAATACTATGATATAAATGCAATTAAAACTATTTCAAAAACAACATTGGGATCCATAAACAAACATTCTCGGCTTGTCCAGAATCACTATTGTGAAATCTGATATCAAATAAATTCAAATTTATTAATTTTGTGAAATACTAGAAAAATCACAATACTAAAAAATTCACAAATCAAGTAGCTGAAACAAACATTCTCAGCTTGTCCAGAATCACTATTGTGAAATCTGATATCAAATAAATTCAAATTTATTAATGTTGTGAAATACTAGAAAAATCA
Source organism: Wollemia nobilis (assembly GCA_028583015.1). NCBI lineage: Eukaryota > Viridiplantae > Streptophyta > Pinopsida > Araucariales > Araucariaceae > Wollemia > Wollemia nobilis. The sequence continues at coordinate 7,079,422 of JAQPPZ010016856.1, forward strand.
CAATACTAGAAAATTCACAAATCAGGTAGCTGAAACAAACACTTCTCAACTTGTCCAGAATCACTATTATGCATAGCAGTTATCTGTGTCCCCACAATCTGATCACTAAAATCATCATTATCGTCATTATCATCATTATCATTCGTATTCCCGGTACCCCTTCTGCCTACAAGGGAATTCCAATATGTCAATGCCCTATCATAAGGAAATGTGTTCAACTGATACGATGACACATAAATTCTCAAACAATTTTCTAAATTTTTGTCTAGCCTATTGCGGAGTTTAGATTTAATGAAAGATAGTGCATTGAAAACCCTCTCATCTTCCATAGATCCCAATATCATTGTTTGACATAATTCATATAAACAAAAGTATTCACTAATAGTATCTTGCAAGACACTACTTGGATACAATTTTTGCCACAAACGTGCAATGGAACCAGTCTCATGGATGTTACTCAAAAGTGACGTTTGTTCAACCATTGTTCCACCAAAATGCGATGACTATTGTTTTAAGAGATCTTTGTTGAGTATACCTTTGATTTCAACACCATTGAATTCCACACTTTTATTGAAATGATTAATAAGTTTGAACATATATTTAACAAACAACTCATGTGCAGAATTGTATTCAGTACAAGGACCCCAAAACATGGGGTTAACCACACCCATTGCCTCAAGCAACTCATCTCTTTGAAACCGTTCTCTTATCTCTTTTGTCAATGATTCTGCTATTTTAAACAAATTTGTCTTTATTTTGTGTAAAACAACTTCAAATCTATTGTGTGTTACAGGAACTTGTTCAACATCATCAACAACTATACTTGCCTGCCTTTCAAAATAATACAAAGGTATCATCTTTCCACGAACATTAATACAAAGATGATCACTGATGTCAAACTTCAAAAAGCTTTTTGGATTGTTTACGTTTGTCAATGTATTCCAACTATCAAACAAGGGATCTTCAAAATATTTTTTGGAAACATATAACCTATCAATAATCACACATATTTGCTTTCTCATCCTTATGAAATCAATGATATAGATGGATCTCTCTTGTGCAAGTTTAATCAACCTATTCATTTCATGTAACATTGGAAGAATACCACATAATGTTAAAAGGGTTTCAAAGTCAGTCAAATGGAACAATAGATATTTTGCCTTATCAATAACCCTACGATTTGCGTACATCAACCCCGTTAATGATTGATACTCTTTAAAAACTCTGTGTGCAGGTTGATACATTGAAATCCACCTTGTATCCACATCTTTTAACAATTTTTTTCCTTCTGTAACTCCTAGTGCAAACTGTTGAAACTCTGCAAACCTTTTTGGACTGCAAGAAAAATAAGAATGTATTTCACGAATAAGGTCTTCTACTCTTGCAACATTTTCAAAAGAGCTCATGATTTTATATGCTAGATTTACTCTATGAGCCATGCAATGAATGGGTATCATATATGGGGCAACTGACGTTTGGAGATGAACACAAAGACCATTCCTGTGCCCTTGCATTATAGCAACACCATCAGCTCCGACGCATATTAACTTTGTGGCTATCTCTATATCATTCATTCCTGCAATATCCTTTAAACTACTCACAACAACATTATAGATATTTTTTGCATTTGAACTTTCCACCATCTTATGTAATCCTAGCAAACTAGGCTGCCTTACATGATTTTGAAATGTGTACACATGCATGCAAATCCATGATGTGTTGTCCACAACCATCACCTCATCAATAGAAAGTGATATGAATCTGGCATGTTTTACTTTCTCCCTCAGGTCCTCCTTCTCAACTAATGATAGACATTTTACCATTTCCCAACCACTTCGATCTGACCAATGGGAACTAGGAAGGTTTTGCACATCGACTATTTCAAACAGGTGCTTATAATCACTAAAATCAGACATGGGTCTACCCTTTTTGAGAATATTATATACAACAACCAACTGCAAAATTTTTGAAGCTAAAATGGTCTTATGCATTTTTTGAAATTGGGATTTAATCGTTCCACCTTTCCCAACAAGAGATTGTTGTTGCTTTAAGTGATTTTCATATTCTATTGCATATCTGACATGCATACATTCTGATGCATCCTTCCACTTAACTTCTTTTTTAATTTTACCATCACTTCCTCGAACTTTTACATAAACTTTGCCAACATGTTTTTCTATTGTATCTTTCTTATTTTGCAGCTTGTGATCCTTACCTAGTTTCCAACTACAAATTTTGCATCTACATTCTTTTTGTTCGAATTGGTTGTCCATGGAAGGGATAGGCTCTATCCACGAAAATGTTTCTGCCCATTCATCTTTAAATGCCCTTCCAATAGCCCAGTTAGATGTCTTTCTCTTTTTAGTATTTTTGCTTGAAGATTCAAAAGAATATTTTAATGTATTTGATTTATCGCTTTCATTTTCAGTTGGCATGTCCATTTGAGGAATATCTTCAAGTGTTTGTTGGATGTCATTGTTAAGAGAATTTTCATTAGAAGGCATCTCTTGGCGAGGAATATCTTCAAGTGGAGGCATATCAGGGTCAATAGGGTATTCACGCATAGTAGCATACAATAATATTCTTTATCATTTTTGGATTTAAAAAAAAAAACTTACAAACAAGAATATGATTCATATCATCATGAAATATGGATAGAGGCACATACTGTGAGTTAACTATTTGAGAAAGAAAGCATTATTTAAAATAATCATTGAATATACAACTAACTGTTCAGAAGTCAAAAATCATTTGTACCTTTAATTTGCTTCGATGTCGATGGCTCATTGGATTTCGATATATTGCTAAAATAATTCAGGATACTCTTTTCAGCAGGAGATTTGACCCCCTTCTTTGCATTGCCAGTAGGTGACATTTTACTTGTAAAGAAAATATTTTTCAATTTAGAAAAGTAATAAAATGAAGAGATTTTAATTATGTGAGGGCTCAAGATAATGTAGTAATTAGAATAAACAGATGGTGGTTTGGTAGAAAATACATACCTATTTCCAGACATGATTTATTGTGTTCTTTTTGCCACTACACTGGAGATAGCACTTGTAACTAAGAAGAGCATAAAACTAATCAATATACAAATTCAAATCAATGTAAGAAAAAAACTTGTGTATGTGAAACAGAGCATCACAATGTCCTTAGAGAACCAAAGCAATTACCTACTCATAATCTTGTAACAGAAAAGCATATCTCAATAGAAACAGAGAATCAAAGAGTGTTAATAGAAAGAGAGAAAATACGGGAAAACATGGAGAACAAGATGAAATAGAGAATAACATGGGAAACAGAGCATTGACTTATTTTTAATAAATGATTAAAAAACAATAAAAAAAACTGCAATGAGATGACAAAAACATATCTTATTTCTACAACTGCTTCAACTCATATTCTCTAAAAAAGCAAAAAACATAACATCACAGATTCACAATGTTTTAAGAAATAGAGTACCTAGTGCAGAAAAAGGTTCGAAGGTAGATGCGGTTGGAAAAAAGATCAATAGTCAGCCTGGTTTAAGAATAGTGTCGGTTGCAGTCCTATGTCAGGTCATCCGTAGTTTGTGTAAATGTCGATATGTGTACAGGTTAGTACCAAATGGTGGTCCGGGTATAGAACAAAGCTCGGATGTCGATCCGATTACAAAACAACTATCGGATGTCGATCCGTGTACAGAATAGAGATCGGATGTCGATCCGGGTATAGAACAGGAACAGGATGTCGATCCGAAATCAAAACTTTGTCAGGTCATCTGAATACTGGAACGACTACAAATTAGTTTTCATGTGGTGGTTCGGGTACAGAACAAAGTTGGGATGTCGGTTCGGGTGAATATCTGTGCAATTGTTTTGTATGTCGATCCGTGTGTAGAACTATGTCAGGCGGATGGATTTTGGCCCGGGTGCATAACAAAACTTGGATGTCGGTTCGGGTAAAGAAATGTGCCTGTCTATCATTTCGGGTGTAGATATGGTTTCCATTTTGGTCCGAGTGGAGTTTTGACCCGGATCGACAGGTTTCTGGACCCGACTGAACTTCGGTGGAATTCTGCAATAGATCGAATGTACTCTTCGGTTCGGTTGTGAAAAAGTATCACTGGCGTGTTAGTTATTTATAGTGTTATAGTTGGCGAGTTGGGCGGGATAAATTAAAATTTTTAGAAATTTAAGGTGAAAATGGTCCACAATTTAGGTGGGAGTGTTGGCGAGTTTAAAAAAACATAATACTATTATCAACGAATGGCGAACCGACACCTAAAAAAAATCCAAAAATTTTGGGCGAAAGGACCGACGTCTAGGGTCCCCCAAACTCGCCAATTTGAATTTTTGAAAATGCAAATATTCACCCTATTGGCGAATATTCGCCGTTGTGCATAACCCTATGTGAGTGTGATAGGTTTTGGTTCCAAGGTAAAGATGATTATGTAATGATCATGATGTCAAAGCACCATGAATGTGTCTAATAGTATATATTGTCTTGAAGCTAGTCTATCTTGTCAAAATTTTGGATAGGCATCAAGATATGCAATCTAGCATTGTTATGCTATCACTATTCCCAAGGACTTGATCAATCCCTACTTTTATTAGATTATTTGTCAATATTATGGAGTGATGGTACCCATCATGTTATCTTCCCATTATGAAAAACAAAACTTTAATTGGTCAAATGTGTATCATTTAGCTTAACTTACAAATTGATTACTCTTAACAACCTTGAATAGGTTGTGTGTACCCTAACAACTATTATAGATTGTCTTGGAGCTAGTCTATCTTGTCAAAATTTTGGATGGACATAAAGGTATACAATCTAGCATTGTTATGCTATCACTATTCCTAAGGACTTGATAAATCCCTACTTTGCTTAGATCATTTGTCCATCTTATAGAGTGATGGTACCCATCATGTTAACTTCTCATTATGAAAACAAATACTTTAATTAGTCAAATGTGTACCATTTAGATTAAGTTACAAATTGACTACTCTTAACAACCTTGAATAGGTTGTGTGTACCCATCAATCAACTAGTTTACTAAAATAGGCACCAAGTGGGATCTAATATATGATGTTGTATTACCATTAGCTCTAACAAAGGAGGATGACATACTTTAGAAGCAATACTAATTTTCTACTTCCAATGATTTCTCTTTAAAATCCATATTTAATGCATCAACATTCCTTCGGTTAGTACAAATAAATATTCATATAGGAGAGAGCCAACAAAGAAGAGGATATCATAGCCCTTTGTAGTATACCTTGTGTGAGAAGGATCTAGACACATAAGATCATTTGCTTCTTTATTATGCCTTTTCTTATTCCTTTTGGGGTTGATTATATATATATATATATATTGGGTAGATTCATAAACATTGAAAGAGTTGATGAAATGCTAGACTAGTTATTTCAAAGTTAAAATTTTATGAGTTTTGTGAAGGATTGGTCCTACCTTGGAATTTAAGGGTAGAAACGAATAATATAATTTTTAAAAATAAATCTCAAAATTTGCCCATGTTTAGAATTGTATTATTGCTTCTCTTGTAGAATGTTTATAAACATGGTGCTCATCATATGAAGTCTCAAGTGTAGAAAAATAGGTGCTATAATCTTAGTTATAGGACTTGTTATACATGGAAGGGTCATATACAATAATGGAGTTAACACAAGTATTTGATTTAATATGGTAAATGAAAATTCTATAAATTGGATATATTAGAATTAATTTTTATGGTACTTCCAAAGGAATTATGTGAAAAGATAGTGAAGAAAAAGATAAAATCCTCCTCACTTACTCATAATCATATCAAACTTCAACTAACAATTATGCAAAGGCTATGCCACTTTTACAAGGATCAAAATTGCAATTGAATAAGGATGGAAATATATTTCAATTAAGGGGGATTTATAAATTAACATTAATGCTATCAACAAAAATGGATATGGGGATTGAATAAAAAATAATATTATTGTTTATATTCATCAACTATTGTTGGAGGTAGTCTCTTGGAAATGTGAGAATATTTTTAGAGAAGGAAATTGATAGCAGATAACTTAGCCAATCCTAACATTGATCATTATCTTGGTAAAATTTAAATTTAGAAGATAATTGGATGAGTGAGATATTCTCTCAGTGAAAATGATGACAAAGAGTTGATTGCAAAAGCATAGTAGATTGAGAAAGATGAAAAATATATTTGATAGAAAGCAAAATGAAGAATATCTTTGATAGGAAGACAAGCTGGATATGGTTTCATTGACCTAACACAAATGTAATATTCTGGTATTTTAATAGGAGTGGCTCCCAATAAAAGCCACACCTAGCTTATTAAAAAAATGTAATATAAACTGATAAAAATACAATAATTTTATTAGTTTATTTATTTCAATCTAATTCGAAAGTTAAAGCCATTTTCCCATTTGCATAATTGTTTTATAAGTTGTTAAAAAATATTATAAATTATTTGTATTATTATTTTTTAAAATTAGTTATATGATATTGAAATAGGCCCCATATTTATTACATCATGACCGCATAGTGTCACTACAATAGCTTGGTAATTATACATGTATAACTTGGCAAAACTTGAACCTAGGTATCCTCCTTGAAAGTTGAGGAATATAACCAATTGAGTTAATGATATCTGATTATTTGCATTAATTTTTTACTACATATATGTTTTCAATTCTTGTTATGCTACCATGAATTTTAGTCTAAAGTGAGGCTAATACAACTCACTTAAGGGGCAAAAACCTGCCACTCACACAATAGGTCTCTAATTCCACTAAGATTTGAATCCAAGTCTTCTCTAAACATTAAGGTTTACCAGTGGGACTAGAACCTTGGCTTACAATATGAAACTTATCGCTACTTAAAATTTATTCCAAATCCATGGGATTTTTAAGGTTCATTAATGATATTGGAAGCTTGGGCTATAATGCGAAACTCTTTCTTAGTCCTGTCATTATGCAATGTGCAATACAAATTTATTATCTAGAAAAGTTACACAAGTTATAATAACAAATTTTTAAATTTATTCAAAGATAAAAAATAATAATTGTATTAAATTTATGAAAATATTACATTCATTATGATTATACTTTTCTAATATAAGATTTATCAATTACCATGTCATAGCATTTATGCATTTCTAATAGATGATCATTGCACAATCAAAAATATATTTCATAAGGATTTTTAAAATGGAAATGTTTCTAATGTAGACATATATTGATAAGGGGGATTTGAGGGAAAACTAGATATCTTGAATTATGGTGCATAAGGTTAGACCATGGTTTGCCATAGAAAAGAAATATTTTTCTTCAAATTTTTAACCCATCTTCTATTGCTGATTGTTGAAATTATAATCTAATTCATGGCCAAGATCCATCATTGTATGATGTATTGGATAGGCATAAAAGCATTTTATTATACAATATATTCATTATTTTGTAATATTCTATTATATAAGCCCTATGGGCCATGGTTAACCTTGTTATAGTTAAACCCTACTTACAAATTGTAATTAACCTAAAGTTGTGTTGTTATGTTGACTTAGGTTAAAATTTATGAGGTAAATGGGGTTTTAGTTTGCTATAGATAACCCCCTCATACTCCTCATTTATAAATCAGAGTATTGTGTAATATTATCTACATATGCAGTCTTTATTTATGGTGCCTATGGGTGCTCCCAAATCTCTTTCATCCTTATTTTACTTTCTATATAATATTTGAGTAAATATTTTGTTATGTTCATTTCTAAAAACTATTATGAATTCCATAATGGTATTACAGTAGGTGTAGAGCTGCATTGCTTGGTCACATATAAGGGTGGTTTGATGCCATTGAATTTTCCTCTGAACCTTAGGATGTTTTTATGCAAATCGCTTTGTTGATACTCTACCTTCAAATTCCTTTGCTAAAAAAAATCATAAAACCTGGTTTTTTCTTCAAGATTGTCCTTTGAAGAACATTTATATTAGCTGCCATTGGATTGAGATTTTCTTGCCCAAAATTTGAATTTTAAATCTCTATGTTTTCCTCCTTAAAAATTTGTATTGGCTCCCATTTATCTTGGGGCATGCTATTCATTTCTTCATGGAGAAGGGACATATCCTGACTCACCCTAGGGGGTTGTAGACATGGAAAATTGACCCACCCAAGTGAGTTAGTTTACCTAGAACTCTTGAGAAGGCCCTCAAACTTGTCTAAGCACAAGTTTGGGCCTCCTCCCCCCTTGTTTCTCTTTTTTTTCCTAGCTTTATAGAAATTGTAGTCGCTCCTTACGGGGCACACTTTCAGAAAGTTAGGATTTTATCTTAGAAAATCCTATTTTTTGGCCAACCCTTAGGACGCCGACCCTACCCTAAGTTTTCTTTTTATTTTCCCATTGCTTTGCCCTCCAAAACTATTATAAATAGAGGGTTTGGATCTTATTTTTCTCCTAGAGAGAACTTTTTGATTGAGAAAAGTATGGCAAGTTTTCCAAGTGATCCTAAGTTCTAAAGGGTGATAGTATTCTAACAATATCAAGTGTCCTCTCGTGTTCTACTATTGCTCTATTGTTAATTTTGCTGCTCTTGGTGGATAAGTGTGGGAGCCTTGAGGAGGAATCTGCCATTTTTGTGAAGGTCTTAATCCTTTTGTTTGTTCTTTCACTACCACCAGGTTTATTCTTGCATTTTGGTGTTTCTAAAATCATTTATTTTGCATTTTACATTTAAATTTGCATCCATCTACTTTTTTTTGCACTTCTATTGTGAAATTGTACCCCTTTTGTACAAGGAATAATTTTGGTAGAACCCGAAATCACGGTTACCCCTTACGAGGTATGATTTTAGTATCGCAAGGCTCGGGGGTAAGGTTTCACTCCCAAACCCTCATTTTCACTTGCATGTTCCATTTAAGCCATACCACTATTGTCTACATTCAATTTTTAGTATTGTTCCATTTCATTGCATCTTATCTTGTTTGTTTCCAAAAATGTCAACAATTGTTTTTGCTTTTGAACATTAAACTAAAAGGACCAAGGGGGATTAATTACTGTGCCTTCAAGCTTAGTCTTACAATGGCCTAAGTAGGCCCCCAAACACTGATAATTTTTTCTAGGGTTTTATGAAGCTATTTTGCAGGATTCAAAGCTAGAGGATACATTTGGAAGCTAGTTAAAAGCTAAGGTCAACCACTAGATCAGCTAAGTGCTCTAAGTTAATCTCTTAGGTTGTTTACTACTTGATTTCTATCCATTTCCATTTAAAAACCTAGATCATAAATTAAGGGAAAATATTTGATTTGATTTCTATGCATTCAAAATAATAAAGGCATATAGTTTGCACTCTAGGTTAAATTTGTTTGTGCATTCTCTCAAACCCTTATTAAAAAGAAAAGGATTTATTTTATTTCAATATAGAGTTTAGTTTTCATTGAAAAACCAAAATCATACTAGGTTTAGTTCCTTATTTTCTTGCATCTTTTTCTATCTTGCATTGTTCTTTCATTTTCTTAGCTTAAATTTTAGAAATACCAAACATAGGTATTTGTTCAATATACACATCAAACACTCCCACCTTGGAATTGGAGTGAGTCCTTAAGCCATTATTTGTGAACCCTTCGATCCCTAAGCTCCCAAGTGTAGAGAATATAACACACCCTCGCGGTCACCTCGGCTCATAGTGGATCCAACCTAGAATCATACGTGGAAGGGCAGTTTCCCCCTATACAAATATGACCATTACATATATAAGAAAGGGGCCAATAATGATTCCTTATCAGCCCAAATTTGATTTATGGGGAGCATGCCCTTAATTTAACCATGGTGGTGCATGGAGACAAACTACTCTTTTGAAATATTGTGCCTTTACTTGACAAATGGCATGGTAATATGGTTTGAAATATGCATTAAAAAGGGGAGGGTACATGATCAAATTGTACCCCTCCCTTATATGATAGTTTAGACTTCTAGTTATCTATGTGAGGCTACGGTCCCTAAGCATGGTTGTGCATCATGAATGGATAGTTAGAAGGATGGTTTTTGGAAGGTAGGGTTCTTAGTTTAGATTATAGATGAAATTTTTCTTTATAGCTAATGGAAAGGAAACAGAGGAGGCTTATAGGTGGGATTCTTCTTCCCTTATTAAGTATGGTAATGGAGAAATGGCTAGGTTGCTATAGTTAGCATTAGAGAGACCTTAGTTCACATCCCATAGATGCTTATAAATGTCTTTTTGAGTAGCTAGGTTTCTATTACTAATGTGGTCATTGATGTGTCCCAATTTATGCCATGTTAACCTAATTTATATATATTTAAATTGGATCAACCAATCAAATTAAGACAAGTGTCAATCTCTAAGTAGATCAAAGGAACTAAAATGATAAAAAGCGACTTGATCTTGCCAATAAATCAAATTTTGCCATGTGGTAAGTTGACATTGGTCCTTGCAACCCTAGGGTTAAAACCTTTAATTTTTTTTTTTAGGGTCCATAAGTTTTTTTGGAGGCCATAACTTTTACATATAGAAGCATTTTGAGATTTTTTTTAATTGTATGATTTTTTGAGCTTTATGCACTAGTGTCATTAGTTTATGTATGTATTACAATGTTAGAAGTCAGATTATATAAGATGGACCACAAAGCCCTAGTTACTTACCTTAATGGGTAAAACTCCAATGTTTGGTTAACTTAGATGATTGGCCTGCTATGAAGTATGAACTAGTGGTGCATATCTTAGGAGGATAAAACAACTATTCTTGATTATGAAACCATAAAAGAGGAGAAGCTCTAGGTCTATTTTTCTTACTAATTGAATTAGAGTTAATTTTTTACATCAAAGAGGAGAGTGACATTGTCAAGGTATGGTAAAAATTGCATGAACATTTAGGAAGGTTATTACTATTGAAATAAGTCACTTGGAATCAAAGATTTTTTCTCTTAAACTAGTTGAGTTTGATAACATTGAGGAAAATATTATGAGATTCAAGGTTTTTGGGATAAATATTGCATCTTTAGTATAACTTGATTTGGTATACAATGTATGTGTTGCAAGAAGTTATCTAACCTACCATTTTTTTTGACCTATGCTAGTGTCATGGCACCAATGGATATGTGAAAAGTGACATTAGTGGGTGCACTAGGATAAAATCCAAAATATACCTAGAAAGAGTTTTAAGCTATATAACTATGTAAATCCTCATTGTAGAAATGATGAATATATGATAGATTTTCATCCTATATTAAAGGATGATTGTGGTTATACATCTTGAGTAGATGCACTAGAATATGATTCACCACTTCAAAGTATCCATTGGTTCTATGATCAACTATGTTGAATGATTTATCTTGGTATCTATTTGATCCCATAATTGGTGCTAAAATTTATTGATAAAGTTATAATCACAATTAGATATGATGGAGTTTTGGATATAAAGTGAATCTAAACATGCTAAAAGAACAATTTGATAGTATCTTATGCTTTGATTATATTTTTACAAAGGAATATGGTTGTAATATTAAAAAAACTATTTATAACTATAAAACATAGACATTCTGGTATTTGGTAATAAGTAGTTTAGAAAACTAAGCTATATTGATAGATTTCTAGGTCTTCGAAGGAATCTATAATGGCGTACAAAATCCTAGATTTTGATTTATTGGATTAACAATGTTAAAAGGTGCATAGGATTTGATGTATATCTCTACTTCTTGATACATGTAAGTCCAATAAAAGTATTTTTATAGTGTTGAAAGTGTTTTTTTAATGCCAATATGTTTGTGACCCCCATATGAGGTGATAACATGGGGTGTGAGAAGGCATGCAAATCCTAGTTAAGTAGTATAACAACCCATAATTAAGGTGATGCTCTAGAAATAATTTATCCTATATCAACCGGTAATGTATGATGGTAAAGTTCATGTTACTAGGAAAAAACATCTTCTAGTCATTAGTAACCCTTGGTGTTTATGATTATCAATAGTTCTTACATAGGTGGCTAGATTAAATAATAAATGATCTATTTTTCTTACCATTAGGATGCTTGGTTGAAGAACACAAGCTTATAGTGTCCTCAATTGCAATTACCAAATACAATAGTGTGCATTAATAACATAGATAACAATAGTAAGCAAGTGCACAAATCACCACACATAATTGAGAGACAAGATTTAACGTGGTTCCCCCAATGTGGGGTAGTCCACAAGATAATATCCTTATAATATTTCACAAAGAAATAAGGATCCTTATCCAAATACAAATGATTTCTTTTATCTAATCAAATCTAGGCTATCATGATATGCTTAGGTGGTATTGTAGACACCAAAACAACACCAATCCGATTATGTGACAACAAGCACCGATCACATTGACACACACAACCCCTAGAGGTTAAAAAATGGTCCTAACCTCTCCCAAAAGCAGTTTGGAAGGTCAGAGGTCAATTTGGCACCTTTTTGGCACTTTGCTTCTTACTCGTCCCACCCTAGGATGATTACAAACTAGTATTCATCCCACCCAAGGAGATTTCCGCCCCCCCCCCCGGGGGGGGGGGGGGCGGGGGTGTGGGGGGGAGAAATACAAACCCATTTTCCTTCTCCCGCCTTTTCCCACCCGCGGGGGCCTCCCCATTCCCGGGGGGGGGGCGGGATGGGGGGGTCCCCCGCCCCGCCCCTCCCCCCTCCCCCCCCCCCCCTCCCCCCCATTTTTTGGGGGGTGGGGGGCTGCCGGCGTGTGTGGGTGCGGGCCCTCTCCCTCCTCCCTCCGTCGCGCCGTCCCCCCCCCCGCGCCCCGGGTGCGTGTGCTATTTGGCTTCTCTCCCCTCCCCCTCCCCCCCCCCCCCCCCCCCCCCCCCCCCCCCCCCCTCTCTGTTTTCTTCTTGTTCTTCTTCTTCTTTCTTTTTTTTTTTTTTTCTTTTCCCTTTCTCGTTCTGTTTTTTGTTTTTGTTTGTTTGTGTCTGTGAGCCCTAAAAAATAAAAACATACAAATATTTAGTTAAACATAACCATGGTGTACACATGGCGCCAGACCCAACAAGGGGGGGGGGCAACAAGAGGGGACAAAGAAGGGGGGGAGTCCCCCCGTATAAATCTTGGGGAGGACTTATCCCCCCTCGCCGCCGCACGAAAAAAAAGGTACTCCTCCTCGCTTCTATATAATAGGTTGGGAGGGGCGCCCCTTTTTGGGCGCCCCCCCCCGTCGGAATAGTTATTTAGAGGGGGGGGACGTCTGCGTCGCCGCATATGGGGGGCGGGGGGCCCCCGAGCGCCCTCTTTGTGGGGCGGAGGGGGAGAGAGGGGGGAGAGAGGGAGGGGGGCGAGAGGGGGGGCCCCACTTTTTATCTCCCCCCATATATCCTCTTTCTTCTTAGAAAGAGACAACAGACCACAAACCGCGCACAGCGGGGGCCAGCCGAGGTGAAGCCTCCTCCGCCACAACACAAACAGGAAGAGGAAGGGGAAGACCTTGCTATCCACGGCACTACATAGCTTGAGGGCGGGAGCGCCGCCCCGCCGCTTTTTCTGGGGCTTTCCGCCGCCGGAGCCGGGCGTGGGTGGGCGGCGGTATCGTTGGTATATTAAGGTTAGGGAAGGGTGCGGGGTCAACATGGGCGAGAGAGAGGTAGGGGGGGAGGAGAGGCTCCTCAGCTACGAAGAGAAGGCAAAAAAAAATTAGGTAGGAGGGACTTCATGTTTCGCGGCGCAGATCGCAGGTTGCGGAGGAGGTAGAGTAGATAGGTCATCTAGGATTACTTATCACAGGAGCGAGCGGCCGCATCAGCGACGGCTGAATTGCTAAATCCTGCTCTACACTTTCAGCGCGCAACCCGTACCCATATAAGAGAAAGGAAGGGGGGGGGGGGGGCCGGGGGGCTGGGCGGCTGGCCCGATCAGACTCCTCGTCATCTCCCCCTGCCACCTCTCCCAGACAGCGAGCGGGAACCAAGAGGAGGGTGCGGCGGCAGCGGTCGCCCTGGCCGCCATTCCGGCGATGCCTATGGCGCGAACACCGGAGGCGGCGGTGGGGGGGAAAAGGGTGAGAGGGGGAGGGGGCGCACGGCCGAGGAGCGCGCCCGCCACCGCCCCCTCCCGCGGCCCCAGCAGCCCCATCTCCCACAACTAGCTACCAACCAAGTAGAAAGGAAAAAATATATCTAGGGAAAAAAAGCATTCTATGGGATATAAGATGTCGGGGACAGCAAGGTCAGTCTTCATACTCCTCCATATTTCCTCTGCCTCCCCCCTCCATACTATCCACCCTCCCCACCCCTACCTCCCCTCCTCCCTCTCCTTCCCACTGAGCCCGGCCCTTGCGTAAGGGGCGGACGGCGACGCGATGGCCTGTCCGAAGTGCCCGACTCGATTTTCGTCCTTTAAAACAATAATGCTTTTTTGCTAAAAACAAAAATAATAACACAAATTCACACTCCCTCCCACGGATTGGTTCACTTAGTTTCTAAAACATAGCATTAGTAACTTGGATTAGCTAGTGTACGCGTTCCTCGAACGCTTCACCTTCAACACGAAGAAAAAGGTGTCACTAAGCGACCTAGCTAGCCTCAGGTAGTATGAGGAAGAAACCATGGCGGCATATGGGAACCGGTGGAGGACATTCCTTTCAAAGTTGGCCTACCTCCCTCCCATGTCTGACCTGACCCAAATGTTCTCAAAGAGCTATTTGAGATCGATCTCCATGCTATTGCAGCTGCAACAATATGCCACTTTAGAGGAAGCTCTGGAACAAGCCAGAATCATTGAGGAGATCAAGATACAGAATGGTGAGATTGCCAAGCCAAAGAAGAAAGAATGGTCTAAGAACACCAAAATAGGGACCATGTAACAGAAACCCACTGCGGTCAATTAGGTTGCTATAAACGTCCCTAAGCCTACATAAGAAACATAGCCCCAAAAGGCTAACTATCAGGCAGTGCCTCTTAATAGTTATGACAGAGAAAATTAGAGGCAAGAACAAAATCAGCAGAGTCACCCTAGGTGACAGTTCACACCTTACACAGAGTCCAGGGACTCCTTGTTTGACTGCTTGTTAGCGATAAACTTGATCAACCTGCCTGAGATTCAAACCATAGACCCCAATGCACCAAAGCCTAAGGGGTATAGGGAGGACTTGTAGTGTAGGTTCCATAGATGGAAGGGACATGACCTTAATGCATGTTGGAAGTTTAAAGGCTTGGTGCAAGACCTAATCGACAACAAGACGCTGGCAGTGGACAACCTCGTAGCACCAAACAACCAATAGATGGGAGTCTTTAGAGACCCCCTACCTACCCATGATGTGCAGGCAAAACCCATTCAAGTCAATGAAGTGACACAGAATTGCCCCATGCAGGGGTATGTAGGGATGATAAGCATAGTGACTAGGAACAAGCGGTACCCAGGAGCTGCCCCCACGATGGCCACAAGAGAGGTTCCATCGATGTCACAACCTCAACAACACCCTACGCAACCTTCGCCGCCTAGACCAGTGGCCACGATTCAGACTAGACTTACCCAAAGTGTAAGGACCATGTCGGCTAGGCTCTCCATATACGAGCTCATTCAATAATCAATGCCCCATCGGGAGGCTCTAATGGAGATATTAAAAGCCATCAAGATGCAGCCCCACGAAGCAAACTCTTTCAACAACTTTGTGGGACATGTAAAACAATGTATAGAACTAGTCATCACCTTTAGAGAAGATGAATTGAAATCGATGACTGGTGATGTGGCGGATCCACCCCTGCATGTCATTACGTGGGTCAACAAGATTTCGTATAAGAGGGTGTTGGTGAACACTGGCTTATCCAGTAATATCATTACAACAACATCATTGAAACATCTCAAGTTGCCAATATCTCACATCGTGGCCTCCACCTATACTCTTCGAGCATTCAATGATGTGATATGCTCGACGGTTGGCATAATTGTCCTACCCATCCAAGTGGGACAAAATACTATTCATACATTGTGCCACATATTGGAAGGTGAGATGGCCTATAATATCTTGTTGGGGCAGCCTTGGATCAGGGACATGAAGTGTATCCCTTCAATAGCTCATCAGTGCCTAAAGTATACATTTGAAGGATAGGTGCATGTAGTCCCAATAGACTTAGAGCTCTTCAAGTACTGCAAGAAGATGTAGCTAATGCCGCAATCAACCCTTCCATCAATGCATTTGGATTTTTAGTTGAATCCATCTAAACAGGGTTTGATTCTATAGGTGTCCCCGTTGACAAATCCATCAAATCCCCAGTCAGGTCCATCTTCCTCATCTGGTCCTTCACCAACAATGCCACCTACGGTGGCCACACCAAAGGACAAGGGAAAGAAACCCCTAGAAGAGGAACCACCCCTCGTCTCAACCATCTCTACCGAAGAGATGCCTAGCCGAATGGAAGTTGAGACGCCTAGTTCGCCCTACATGGAGTGGACTCAGGAAGAACTCCCATTCGCTCCCCCTCAATTGCCAATGATCACCGTTGAGATGGCCAACACGGGCCTAGGGGAGTATCTAGTGCGAAACATTGTAGCAACACCCACACTTGAGTCCATGCAGGACATGGGGAGACCTCGACTCCCCATTGGCTCTGTGGTTCCTCTAGGCTACCCACCCAATCAGACAAAATTTATTTATGGGGGCCTGGATAATGGCATTGAACCTTACATGTAAGAAGACAAATATGAAGAGCCCTTTGCTGAGGACATCAACTATTTGTCCAACCTAGATTACACTTTGAGATATCTTGGCCAATGTAATTGGCATAGATATGGGTTGGGCCGGTATGAGCAAGGAGTGCGTGTTCTGTGCCAACCGAGATATCAAATGCCGTATGACAAGTCAAGAGTAGGGTTCAACCACCCCCTGCCCCTTGAAATATTGGTAGAGAACATGCAAGGCCTAGGGATAGAAAAAAAGGATGGGTTGGCATTAGATCCATATGCCAATCCTAACACAACATATACATTGGGGGATTATCTCCCATTGCTAACAACCAACCTTGTTCACCTTAACAACCATTTCCTTCGGTCGAAAAGGGAGAAATTTTGAGGACTCACCTACAAGAGGGATATAGACAAGACCAAGAAGGGTCTTCAGAAGATAATTTAGAATACAAGGTAGTGCCTTGGGATCCTTTCGAGTCTGATAGCAATCATTCACAAGTGACTCCCATGGATGATTATCGGGAGAGCTTCTTGACAATGTTCCCTTTGGATGCTCCAATTGAGCATATGCCACCTCAAGAGAATCAGGTCCCCCCGCAAAGAGCGGAACAACCCCGATGGGACCACATTAATGTTCTCGAGAAAGATGAGCCTCATATGTCGCAAACAACTGTTGGAGCCAACAAAGGACTTTGGATCTTATGCGTAGTCGTTATACCATCATTAATTCTCAATGAATTTGTCAATCCAGGGCTGTGTACAAGGCTATCTACGGAAGAAGTGAAACAGCTATAACTTAGGTCAATCCAGAGCAACATGTCTTATTGGTGGAACCAGTTGTGTGGGGGGTTTTACGACATTCCTATTTCTAATTGCATAAATCAGATCTTAATCTAATTGTAGAAATGGAAACTAATCATTAACTGTAGAAATGAAATCCTGATTTACAATTGTAGAATGAGACCTAATTATGTTGCAAAAATAATAGTTGTAGAATTGAAAGTCTGATTCTAATTGCAGAAAGGAAATCTATTTACTTTTGCAACAATGGAAGTCTAATTATAGCATGTAAAATAAAACACTGTCAAGATTCTTTAACAGAAGGTTGTCAATCTTCTATGCAGGGGTTGACAGCAAAACACAAAATGCAAGAAATTGCAAAAAATAGCAAATTCTGGAAATAATAGTCTGAAATAAAATGGAAGCTTTGTTGAAAGTAAATATTATAGCTAAAACATTAAGCACAAGATTAATCTAAGCATAAATAAACTAAGACTGCAGATATTGTCAGTTGTTTACAAGCAATTGAAATAACAAGTTCTACAACTCATTCTGCTATAGCAAAATCAGAATAAAAATCTGCTGTTAGTCCTCCTCCTAGGTCTGGAAGTGGCCAGCCTCCTTGTCCAGAAGAAGGTATGAGTCTCTCTCTCTCTAGATATTAATCACACTCATTTACAAGCAATATGAACTAGAACTGGTGCACTTTATTGATTAAAGGACATGATTACAATAATTCTGCTGAAAAACTATTACAAGACTGTAACAGTCAATTTCTACCTATTCTCTGTATTTTTTGCTTTCTCATAGCTTCCTTAATATTTTCACTACTTACTACCTACTAGGCTCAACCTGAACGGAAGCAATATTTATAGCTATCCTATGATCTAATTACAAACTGTGAATATTTCAAAAGATCTAATCCTACTATGCTGCAACAAATCCTGGGTTTATTCTTTGATTTTTCCATTAATGATGGCTTTGGTCGGTAATGATGGCAAAGACAGATGGAAGATCTTTTCCTTTAACTTTTATGACCTTTATTTCCCTTTTTCCAGCTTCAAAAATTGGTCAACAAGTCAAAGCACATTATGTTTTCATTCCAGAGATAAGTGGCTTCATTTCGAAGACAATGCAATTCTCATTTCGAAGATCGCTCATTCCGAAGATACTGCAATTCTCATTCTGAAGATACTGCAATTCTCATTTTGAAGATCGCTCATTTCGGAGATACTGCATTCTTCATTCCGAAGATCCGCTCATTTCGAAGACGCTGTGTTCTCTCATTTTGAAGATATCTGTTCATTCTGAAGATACTTCGAAATGAACAAATGTGTGCTTTTCCAATGATTTCTTCTGCATCTCTCAGGTGGGTTATCTACTAAGATTAAATTCCAATGGTCTTCATATCTTTCCACATGTGAATTCCATGCCTTGCTATTTATGGACAGCAAGATGGAATTTACATGGGAAAGACCAGTTTTTGCTGCACAACAACAGTTTGCTTGCACGGTTGCCAAATTTAGGTGAAATAAATGCTTGAGACAAATCAAAACATGATTAGTGAAATGCTGCTATTATTCTAAGCATATCCCATTTTAGCAAGTCATAGCAAAAAGAACACAAAACTATGCAAAAGTTGTAAAAATCAGCATATAATATTCCAAAGACATTGATTATGCAAAATGGTTAATATACAACATATTGAATCAACTTAACTAACATATCAGATAAAACATAAGAGTTTATAGGCAATTTTAGTGTTCAAAACATGTTATGATTGAGGCATTTCTAAGCCTCATCAGGATCTTCGATAGTTATTATGAAGATGAAATTGAGATGGCCTATCTCAATCATATGCGACAGCAATAATATCCCTTGGACATAGATGACATGTTTGAAGGACTACACATAGGCCCAAGGCATAGGTGGCACCTAAACCAGGCACGGTTGGACCAATTACTACACCTGCCACTCCAGGTATACAAAGAACATCTTCCGCCTGGAGACCCTATAGAGCCATCAGTGCCTAGGGCGGACCTTGTCCTCTTATCCACACATAGGGCCGATCCATTTGTGCCAGTACCCACACAGCCAGATCCGAAGCACAAAGATCATCTAGGATGTATGAGCAACCACACCCACGATAATGGAGACCAAAATTATTTCATCAACATGATATCCATTGATTTAACTGCCCCCATCCCTAATCCAACCGACCCGACATGATCATTGCACCTAGACATAGATGCTATAAACTAGGATCATGCTGACACACCGCCATCCCCATCAGATTACTGGCCTTGCAATGGGATGTTTCATTTCACCCCAAGACAAACTCAGGATGTCTACCATGCTGAAGAGGAACCCGACATTCTGAACAATGATCTAAATTCAGCAAACGATATCCACCTGATCCCAAATCCACACCAGTTGGAGGACGGGTCCCACATGTCAGTTGAGGAAACGACTGACGTAGACATCGGCTCTGATCTAATGATTTTGCAAATCATCAAGCTGGGGGTAAGTCTATCCCCCGAAGAGCAAGCCGACTACATTGCCCTTCTCAAAGAGAAGGAGGTTTTTGCATGGTCCTACAAAGACATGCCGGGGCTAGATCTGTAGCTAGTCACACATAATCTAATGCTTGATCCGACAGTCAAGCCAATGAAGCAAAAACTACGTAAGATGCATCCAAAAATAGCCTTAATGGTCAAATATGAGCTATAAAAGCTGTTAGATGCACAATTTATCATTTGCGTGGATTACCCACCATGGTTGTCTAACATGGTGCCCATCAAAAAGCCCAACGGGAGGATTCGCATATGCACCAATTTTTGAGATCTAAACAAAGCGAGTCCTAAGGATGATTTCCCCTTGCCGAGCATTGACACATTGGTAGATGCTACAACGGGCCATGAAATGCTTTCCCTCATGGATGGTTTCTCGGGATACAATCAAATTTGTATTAATCTTGAAGACCAACTAAAAACGGTGTTCACAACGCCTTGGGGGACATTTTGTTATAAGGTCATGCCCTTTGGCCTTAAAAACGTTGGTGCCACCTACCAACATGCCATGACATACATATTCCACGATCACATGCATAAAACTTTGGAAGATTACATGGATGATTTGTTGGCCAAATCTCTTTTGCGCCCAGATCATCTCGATGACTTAAGCAAGATCCTCGGTCGCATCATTGAACATAAAGTCAGACTAAACCCCAAGAAGTGCGTATTTGGCATCACATCTGGAAAACTCTTGGGTTTCATAGTCTCCAAATGAGAAATCGAGGTAGACCCACATAAAGTCAAGGTAATCCTTGAAATGCTTCCCCCAACTACCATCAAGCAGCTCAGAAGTCTACAGGGAAAGGTCACGTCAATCAAGCACTTCATAGCACAACTATATGACAAGTGCTGACCCATGAATAAATTATTGCACAAGGAGGTAGCATTTCATTGGGATGACGAGTGCCAGTCAGCCTTTGATGACATCAAACAATACTTGGCTTCACCACTAGTATTGGCACCACCTAGACCAGGAGTGCCATTCTACTTATACATCTCAGCTATTGAGGTGGCACTGGCCGCCATGCTATCCCAAAAAAATGAACTGCACAAAGAACAGGCTAATTACTATCTTAGCCGCACCCTGGTCAGTTATGAACTTAACTATACATACGTTGAGAAGCTCTGCTTGGCAGTGGTGTTTGCTACCAAAAAGCTACACCACTACATTCTCAACAATATGACGTATGTTGTGTCTAAGGAGAATCTATTGTGATACATGATGAGTCGTACTTATCATAGTAGCCGCACGACAAAATGGATCATGTTGTTGATGGAGTTTGACATAGAATTCATTGGATAGAAATCCATAAAAGGTCAAGTCATCGCCGATCAACTAGCAAAGGCTTCTCTTGAAGACGATCAGCCTCTGACCGTAGAACTACCTGATGATGGGGTCTTCCATGTTTTAGAATCGCTAGATTCTAATGAGCCTGAGTCATAGGCTGACATGACCCTATTCTTCGATGGTTCTAAATGTGAGCAAGGAGGTGGCATGCGAATTGTATTCTTCACATCGCAAGGGGCTCCAATGCTTCTATCATTTAAATTAGACTTCTCGTGCACCAACAATAATGTAGAATATGAAGCCTTGCTCATAGGTCTTCAAACAACAATCACCATGAACATCAAACGTTTAAACATTTTTGGTGATTCACTATTAATTGTCAATCAAGTCAAAGGGGTATTCCAATGTAAATGCCCAGTCCTACAGGCCTACAAAGCCCTTGTGGACAAATTCCTGGCACATCTTGAATGGTACGACATCGAGGCACTCCCTTGATCATCGAATCGTTTTGTGGACACTATGGCCTCCTTGGGGTCACTAATCCCGCAAGACCCTTCCGATGAGATGACAACCATTCAGGTCAAAACATTATCACAATCCATGATGGAGCGTGCAAGCTCTGACCTAACACCAGGAATCCACCTGATCCAGATTGAACCATCTCGGGATAGGTTCTCTCGAATCCATGATTGTCTGACTCAAGCCAACTGGGGGTACTTGTTCTCCCCGACCCCTCTTAATAGCAACACAACGTTGTTTTTACAAGTTCTTTCTTGCTCAACTTTTGCTAGGGATGAACTTCAAGAGGGATTGACCGTTCATATCATCGAGGTTTCTGATCAGCAGGATTGGTACACACCCATCAGGGATTACCTTAAGTTAGGTAATCTCCCACTTGGATTGACATAAGCCACGAAAAGATCATTTAAACAGAAAGTGGAAAAAAATGTCTTACTAGGAGATATTTTGTATCATCAAAGCTATGAAGGAATTCTCCTCTGTTGTTTGGACCAGCAGGAGTCCGCTTGGGCGATCACCCAAGCCCACCATGGTACATGTGGTGGCCACTTCAACGGTATGTCCATCGTAAAGTGCATTCTCGACATGGGTTATTATTGGCCATATTTATAGCGAGATTATTGCGCATATGTAAAGAAGTGCATGAAGTGTCAACACCATGCCAATTTGACACATGTACCTTCTCAGGCCTTGCAACCGATCCAATCGGCTTGGCCTTTTTCATAGTGGGGCTTTGATCTAATCGAAAAGATATCCCCTACATCGTCAGGTTGTCACACGTTCATCATAATGACCACAAAGTACTTCACCAAGTGGGTGGAAGAAATTATGCTAACCTCTACGACTGGAACCCACATTGCAGAGTTTATTTTATATAACATCATATGTCATTTTGGTATTCCATCCAAGATCATCTCGGATAATGGGACGTCATTCAAAAATAAAGATGTGCGTGCTTTGACAACAAAGTACAAAATTCAGCACAGTTTTTCAACACCCTATTATCCGTAGGCAAATGGGCAAGCAGAGGCATCAAACAAAATGCTAGTCACCATCCTCAAAAATACTATTGTAGATAGTCATAAGGATTGGCACATTCAAATCCCGCTTGCCCTATGGGCTTATCACACTAGCATTTGGACGCCCACTGGGGCAACTCCATTTTGGCTGGTGTATGGCTCCGAGGCAGTCATGCCTCTCGAGTTGGAAATCCCTTCCCTGCACATTTCAATGCAAGAGTTCATTGATGATGACACTGCACGATAGGCCCGGTTAGATCAACTTACGTTGCTCGATGAATGATGCGTCAATGCTCTCGAGCATTTATGTATCTATCAAGAGCAACTTAAGAAAGCATACAACATGAAGGTTCACTTGAGGGACTTTTAGGTTGGTGATTTGGTCTTAAAAGAGAACCAACAGAATTCTAATTTGCCACCCCATCTAAGGGACAAGTTTGTGGCAAACTGGTTAGGTCCTTATGTGATTGACAATAAAATAGGACCTGGAACATACCGGCTCACCTCTCTTGAAGGAATCAAGGAACTAGAACCCTTGAACATTAGTCATTTGAGGCCATTCCACATTTAGAGAGCCATAGTCCACCCCCAAACGCCCCAAAGGTATCCATAAACCCTTTGGTCAAACCAAAAGCTCCAAGGATTCTCATAATCGCTTGGTCAAACCTAAAAGCTCCAAGGATTCCTACAATCGCTTGGTCAACCCCAAAAATGCCCCAAAGGTGTCCATAAACCCTTTGGTCAAACCAAAAGCTCAAAGGATTCCCACAATCGCTTGGTCAACCCCAAAAATACACCAAAGGTTTCCATAAACTCTTTGGTCAAACCAAAAGCTCCAAGGATTCCCACAATCGCTTGGTCAACCCCAAAAATGCCCCAAAGGTATTCATAAACCCTTTGGTCAAACCAAAAGCTCCAAGGATTCCCACAATCACTTGGTCAACTCCAAAAATGCCCCAAAGGTATCCATAAACCCTTTGGTCAAACCAAAAGCTCCAAGGATTCCCACAATCGCTTGGTCAACCCCAAAAATACCCCAAAGGTATCCATAAACCCTTTGGTCAAACCAAAAGCTCCAAGGGTTACCATAACCACTTGGTCAAAATAAATATTCAAAAACAAACAAAAACGATAAAATCATAAAAAATAAAAAAAATTGCATCTCCATTTCATGCATACTCAAAAAATAACAAAAAAAATTGCATCTCAATTCCATGCATACACGTAAAAATCAAAATACAAAAATATAAGTTGCATTAGGCATCGTGTCCATACATTGCATATTTGCTGGTCATACATGTCCCAAACACCATAGACTGTAATTGCTCAGAAATTCCTTTATTTTCCACATTCCACCCATTTTATAAACACATACATCCAGAATACCACCATCCCCATTTCTAGCATAGTCAGTTGTCTCCTAATGTATGTAGGGTTTTCATCATTCAATTGTCTTTAAATTTCTAGCCAAAAACTGTACAAAGTTAAACGGATTTTACAAGGGAAAGTTTTACTTGGATCATGCCTCATTATGTAACATCCCTACACAAGTTAAAACACATAAAATAATTCCCAAGTTGTGTGAACGGAAGATGAAAACTACAAAGCAGTCTAGGATACCATAGGTAAAATATCAACCTACTCATCCCCCTATGCGAATGGTTCAAGAGTGCTAAGAATGGACAAAAGGACAAGCTCTTCCCCATCAATTCCCCTTAATAAATAGTGATTTTCACCACTAGCAAAAATCCCAATCACTGTTGGTCCCCAAAGTTGTAAGGATTCGTACTACACATCCCTGAATAAGATGGATAATCATACCCAAGGCCTAAAAGGATCAATACCATTCAAAAACAAAATCCCCACAAGCCATCATAACGACCATATCTAATCACCTTTGGTATCAAAATTCATAAGGATTCGTACTACACACCCCTGACAAGGATGGGTAGTCATCCCCAAGGCCTAAAGATCAATGCCCTTCCTTCATCATATCCCTAATCCCCTTTGGTCCCCAAAGTCGTAAGGATTCGTACTACACATCCCTAAATAGGATGGGTAGTCATCCCCAAGGCCAAAAGGATCAAGGTCATTCATAAGCCAAAAACCTACAAGCTCAACCTTACGAAGCTCAAAATGCAAAATCAAATAACAGTGGTTATCACCACTATTCAAAATCCTTGCTCAAAAAGAAAAACAAAAGAGAAAAATAAACAGTGATTTTCATCATTATGTATACGAGCAAGTATCCTAACACATTGAGCAAATAAAAATCTTGAAGTTGAAATCCTTGCAATTCTCAGCATTCAAAAACCATCTAGGTGATCCTCATTACGGGTTTGGTGGACAACCTACCTGGCAATGGCAGTATCCTAAATGCATGACGATATGTCTATCACATTAGCTTTGCGTGTGAGCAGACCAATGTTTGCATGTGGATAAGCTAGCTTATGGTACCTTAGATTCTCCCGTGGATTAATATTACTAAATACAACAATGGAGTTAGTGGAGCTAATTAGGTGATCCTCAGTACAAGTTTGGTTGACAGCCTATCTGGCACTGGCGGTATCCTGACAAATACCACATAAATGAACTCAATTGCACACACTAGGATGTGAAATAACTTGGTTAAAATCAAGTCTGATTTATACCTTGTTCAGAAGTCTTACAGGATAAATGTACAGTCTTGGCTAGCTAGTTAAAATATCTGAATCTCAGAAAAGCTTAACTACATTTTAAAAACAACTGGAACATTTCATTACGTACATCACCATCAGATAATACGAAAAATACAAAAACAAAGTTAGCACATGCAAAGTCATTCCACAAAGCCATCACATAAGTACATAAAGCTAGTAACTCTTGTACAGTCTATGGTGCCATCGACAAGTTATCAACAACTCATTTCATTCATTCCATATGCATACATCATATAATTAGACACATCGCATTCATAATACCACATGCATACATCATCATAAATAACTGTGCATAAATGGAAAAACAAACCATGACAAGTGTATAAACACAAAGAAAGTCATCTGTATATATATATCATCAAAATTCCCATAGGCTACAATAAACCGGTCCTCTAACCTCAGACACAAAGCAAAAATTTCAAAAAACAACAAAAACTGCACCAAACAAAGCAATAAAATTGTCCGATAAGAGTGCTTTTGCACTTGAAATTTCGGGCATGCAAAATAGACGTGGGGG
Source organism: Wollemia nobilis (assembly GCA_028583015.1). Taxonomy (NCBI): domain Eukaryota; kingdom Viridiplantae; phylum Streptophyta; class Pinopsida; order Araucariales; family Araucariaceae; genus Wollemia; species Wollemia nobilis. The sequence continues at coordinate 7,105,461 of JAQPPZ010016856.1, forward strand.
CCACAAATACTCACTATCCTACTCCCTAAGAATGCTACCATAGCCGGACTGCTCCACGTGAGGATGGATTTTTGAGAATTTCATCTCCAAACAGCATCACAAAACGGGTCAAAACCCAACCAAAAATAGCAATAACATTGCCAAACGAAGGTGCCTTTGCGCCTGACATTCTTGGCATGCAAAATAGACGTCGGGGTCACAAATCCTCACTATCCTACTCCCTAAGAAGGCTACCATAGCCGGACCACTCCACGGGAGGACGGATTTTTGAGAATTTCATCCCCAAACGACATCACAAAACGGGTCAAAACCCAACCAAAAATAGCAATAACATTTCCGAATGAAGGCACCTTTGTGCCTGAAATTATTGGCATGCAAAATAGACGTCGGGGTCACAAATCCTCACTATCCTACTCCCTAAGAAGGCTACCATATCCGGACCACTCCACGGGAGGACGAATTTTCAAGAATTTCATCCCCAAACAACGTCACCAAAAGGGTCAAAACCCAACCAAAAATAGCAATAACATTTCCGAACGAAGGTGCATTTGTGCCTGACATTATTGGCATCTAAAATAGATGTTGGGATCACAAATTGTCACTATCCTACTCCCTAAGAAGGCTACCATAGCTGGACCGCTCCACGGGAGGACAAATTTTTGACAATTTCAGCTCCAAAATGCATCACAAAATGGGTTGAAATCCAAAAAAAATAGGTCAGAATGTTCGAAAACTGCTTAAGCATTCAACGAAAAACAACTGAAGGCACCCTTACACAAGTCATCTTGGGTCAAGTGACTCATCGCTTTTCTCATGTTGGTCATTCCCTCATCGATTCATCGCTTGAGGGGGTAGTCACACTTAGTCACCAACCAAAAAAAACACACCCAATCAAGGAAATAACACGCATTCAAAGGATCATTGACAAAGAAAATCATGCTCCTACTTGGGGTAGCAAAGAAGCAATAATCACAAGTTGATCAAACACTTGGCATTCATGAATCATGAACTTAAGGTTCCCACAGACAAAAGGTTGTGCCCTTTGCCTATTCATGACTGATCAATGTCCAAGCTCAAGTAACACCTCACCGAAAAAGGTTAACACTTGAATTAAGCTCCTTAGATCATCAGAAGCAAGGATTCAAGTATGCGTGCCCTTTCCATACTTGGGGCATCAAGAGTTGGTTAGGTTACTGAGAAACCCTAATCATTAGTGCTTTGGGTATCTATTTTTTTATGGTACCGTGCCTTGCACAATGCATCCCAAAAAGGGGCATATGTAGACACCAAAATAGCACCAATCCGATTATGTGACAACAAGCACCGATCACATTGACACACACAACCCCTAGGGCAGCCCCCAGAGGTTAAACAGTGGTCCTAACCACTCCCAAAAGCATTTTGGAAGGTCAAAGGTCAATTTGGCACATTTTTGGCACTTTGCTCCTTACTCATCCCACCCTAGGATGATTACAAATTGGTATTCGTCCCACCCAGGGACAATTATCAGCATTCGCCCCAAGGTGGGGCGAATAGCAGGTTTGACTGGCAAAAAGTCAAACCTCGACAGGTCCACCAGTTAATTGAAACTTTAGGACATGAAATTATGAGGAACGACGTAAAGCCAAGGAGAGAGACTTCAATCATGCATGTCTTTGATTTTGGAGGCCTCATGCAAGGAGACTCTAAATCAGGGAATAATATTTTCTCTCAAAATAGGACAAGCAACTCAAGTGGCGCCCTCGCATGCACATTCAAACAGAGAGACCCTAGGTCTATAAATTGGTGAGTCTTCTCACCCAAAAAAATAATAGAGAGGAGCCTTTGGAGCAACAAAGTGCTGCCAAATTATATCCTCACCCATCGATTGTGCTTTTACATCCTTGATCTCTCTTTTGGAGGGAGGTTATTGGGTGATTATTGGAAGCACAATCCGGACCCAAACCCGAACATTTGTCCACAATATCTCACAAAATTTGTTGACACAACCCCATAAGAGGTTTTGGACCCATACAAAGTGGATTGGTGCCGAAATAGAGTACCAAACGGTGGGCGTCCTGCCCCCGGGTGCCCCCCAAACTGTCATAGTTCTAAACGCCCCACCCCAGAGTGATTAGAAATTTGTGGTAGATTTCCCTAATTTTTATTTTGCATGTGATTCTATGCTGCTTAAATAGGTTGTCATTCAAATTTCACATCGTTTTGAGCATTTTTGATCATGTTTTTATCATTTCCCGCATTTACTAACATGTAGGTAGCATCATAAAATTCCCGGTTATAGAGGCCAAATTGGGAAAATATGACCTTCTGGGTCTTCCCAAAATACCCCCTTTTAGCTAACATCCAAATTTTTAGGTGATTTGGAGCTTCTTGAATGTGACATTTGGGACTGTGCCTTTTGACACTTTGTTGCAGGTCTATTCGTCCTGCCCTGGAGCGAATACTAATATGTGGTCAATTTTTTGACTGTTCCCTTTACAGTGCCCTCCTAGTAATTTCCTCATGCCCTTGTCAAGTTTTTAGTTCATTCATAGGCTTGGGGATTGCATGTTTTATTTTATCTACAGGTGCTACTGACTATTTCTTGTTTCCTTGAACATAGGATCTTGACCTTAAAGGAGCAGCAAGGAGTCAAGACTTATCAATGCTTTTGGTCCGCACATTCTACATGTGGGCACGCGAAAGAAGGAATACCATCTGTTGATGTGAGAAGAACATATTTAACGCTCCTAGCCCCTGAAAATGGAGGAGACAGATTGTAACTAAGATTTAAAGCATATTAATAAAAAGGGCTATACTTCCATATTGGCTTTCTATTTGTTTTTGATTCGTTTATGTTTCTCTTCGTTCATGCACTTTCAATTCATAGGATTTAGCGTTATCTTTTGTTTCATTAGCATCGCATCTTGGCATTTCCTTTTTGTTTTCATATCCTTATGCTTTCAAGGATCCACTGATCTGCTTAGCTAGGCTCTCCACTAATCTTATCAGCTATGATATCCACTGATCTGATCAGCTAGGTAATCCATTGATCTGCTCAGCTAGGCTATCCACTGATATGCTCAGCTAGGCTATCCACTGATATTCTAAGCTAGGCAATCCACTGATATGCCCAGCTAGGCACTCCACTAATCTGCTCAGCTAGGCAACTGGTGTTGATGAGTTTTTCATTTTTGTTCTATCTATTTCACTGTTCATAGATCTACCTCAATGCCTTCTCAAAAGGCTCAAACAATCCTGCTCATATGCTGTCCCAAATATGTCCTCAAAGCCTTCACAAAAGGCTCAAGCAATGATGCTCAAATGCTGTCCCAAATATGTCCTCAAGGCCTTCAAAAAATGCTCAAGAAATGATGCTCAAATGCTGTTCAAAATATTCCTCAAAGCCTTCACAAAAGGCTCAAGCAATGATGCTCAAATGCTGTCCCAACTCTGTCCTCAAAGCCTTCTCAAAGGCTCAACCAATCATGCACAAGTAGCACTCAAAGCTCAACCACAAATAAATGAAGGCAAGGCTCAATGATGAACTCAAAAATTAATGGCAATGTACTCTTCAATGGATGACAACAATGATCTACAATGATCTCAACAATGTATGAAAAATACTCTCTCAAATGGATGACAACAATGCTCAACAATATACTCTCAAATGTATGGCAAATGAGCTCTCTAATGAAAACCTCTCCAAGCAGTAACAATGAGGACTTCAACCAACCAAGGAAAATCTCCACAAGTAATAGCAATAGATTCTCAATAATATCTTCCTCATGCAATGCCAATAAGATCTCAAGAAACAAGTACACCTCCCTCAAGCAAAGAGCTCTCAAATAACCAACAATGATCTCCTCAAATGAAAGACAAATGTATCAAAAAATGGTGAGAAAATGATCTCCCAAATGGTCTCAAATAGAGGTAATGTACTCAAAAAGTAACCAACAATACTCTCCTTAAAGCAATAGCAAAAACCTCCTCAATAGTGGCAATACTCTCAATGAACTCCACTAAAGCAATTATGAACTCAAGCATCAATTTTAGCCATAAAATTGATTTTCTAATCCATCCACTTCCTCTCAATAGTCAAGACACATAATCAAGAAATTTGTCTTCAACTTCAAACCCTAACTCATGTGCATGTCTTCTAACTCAAGGTAGCAATTAACTAGGTCTCAAGTTCCTAGTTTAATTTCATAATCAAACCATGCACTAGGACATATACATGTTCAACATTTTATAACCTTATAACTCCCTAAATTCATTAACATAAACAACAAGCACCTATGCTTTTATTTTTATACCTTATAACTCCACAAGTACACACAATAACTTTCAATTATTTAATTCAACACCTTATAACTCCCTAAGTACACATAGCAATAAAAAATAATATCTCAACACCTTATATCTCCCTAAGCACACACAACAATAATTTATTTCCAACAAATACCTTATGACTCCCTAATTTTTGCAGAAATGATTTTAATGCACCATAACTTTGGTAATATCAACTATTATCATGCACTAGAGATAAATACCTTTTTATGAAGTTCGTAGCCTCCGCAACCTTCGAAAATGTTAATGTATTTACAAAAAATCAATGCACCTTAACCATCATCGTGATCATCAACATTTTGCCCAAAAATCAATGTGCCTTCACACCTTTGCGAGAGTCGAACTCTGTTCCTCATTTTCTTGCACTATGAAGCGCTTACCACGTGAGCGTTGGCCCACGTTGGGATTTAATCCCAAACACTTCCTTTAATCTTTGCGCTCGATTGTCAAAACAAAATCAATCTCTCACAAAAACACTTTTTCTCCTAGCGGGATTCGAACAAAGACCTCTCCTATGCAAAGATGATGCCCTGCCAACTGCGCTACACTGTCTAGTGTGACGTCAGTTTTGATAGCTTTCAATTTTGTCTTTGCCCTTGAGTTCAATATTTTGTTTTTCCTCTACGTTGCCTCCCTTCAACGACTCTCACTCATGCGTTGATTATTCTCCTTTCTCCGCAACAAAATAACCAAAGTCTTCTTTGATTTATATGCCTTTCAATACCTTCGAATGATGTCGAAAAACTTTGATTTGCCATCCTAACCTTTGCATGTCGACAAATAATTTAATTAAACTTTAGACATTAGAATTATTAAATAAATAACTAATAATTCATCTCTTATCTTTGAATTGGGATATCTCCTTCGTTCTTTTGAATTTTCCCATGAAACTTTTTGCACCTAGGTTTTATTAAAAAAAACCTTTTCATCCATCATCATTTGGAGATGTCTTAGAACATTGGTTTTAATGAAAAACCCTTTCCAAAGGTTTTAATAAAAACCCTTTTCGTTGGTCTAATTAAAAAACATTTCCGTCAGTTTTAATAAAAACCCTTGACATTGGTTTTAATAAAAACCTTTACCATTGGTTTTAATAAAAACCATTAATATAATATTTAAAAATTAAATATTATATGCGTCTTGTGCCACAAAACCCTGTATATATCAATGCTCTCAAAAATGTCATAAATGAATATTTATGAAGTGCTTTTGCCACCAAAACTCAATGTGATCCATGTGACATCAATGGCAACACAAAATAACTCAAATTGCCAATATTGGTCACAAGGTGGAAGTAATGTAGGTAAGTCATCTACTTCATGTGATGTGTATTCTTTAGTTTACTTTGAGTATGAAGAAATTACAAAGGACTATTTTTAAATTTGATAATTATTTTCTTAAGCATAATGTAATGTCACTACTATCAAATAATTGAACAATGTATGTGGAATAATGTTAGACTATATCACTAAGCATTTAAAAATGGTAACCAAAGCATAATCAGGTGCATATGTATTGATCTCAAAGTACTAAGTGATGTCTAATATGACTACCATTAGCATTGAATAGGGGCACTATTTTAGATTATCAAATACTTGGTGATGTTGAGTTCGAAGCTCACTTTGTTATGCATAACTTGGTTGAGTGGCCATAAGATAAGGAAAACATAACATAGACTTGTGGTAGAAATTGACAAGGCCCATGAATATTTTAAGATTTTTCAAGTTCTTATAAGTATACCATTTTTTAATAATAAATATATTCTCTAGGTTTATTTGTATTCCATCATGACCGATGATGTAGCCAAGATAGGAGATTTATATGATACCTAAGTAAAGTTTCATTAAAGATTATGCTAGGGTAGAGTGTCAAAAATTTAGTTTATATGTGAAGATTCTTCTCTCGTGTGTTATTGATAAAAATTTCATCCAATTATATATTGGTTAAAGATTAAGTGAATAGCCACAAGACAACATTCATTAGGCACAAGAATGTAGCAGGTGCCTTGATCAAGTTAAAATATATAAGTAACTATTAATAAAATCCTCCTACTGTATTGAAGGATATCTTTTTGGATACCTATAGGTTGTTATTAGGAACTTGCTGATAACCTAACTTGTAATGGAGATGGTCTAATAAATTATCAATACATGGTAGCAAATATTCATTCTTCACCAAGATCTTATTCAATACCTTGCTATTTATGTGTAGGTGCCATGTACCATTCTTCTTTGATGTGAAGACAATGGGACTATGTCATCCATATCATAAGGTATAGGATGTGGAAGCATGGAGGACAATTCCTTGAACTAGCTTGTGGTACATGATGAGTTGTTTTAAAGTTGTGTAGAAAAATAAGGCACAATGAAATTTCTCCCAAATAATATTTATTTATAAAAAATGCAAATGTAAATGTAAATGTATTGCAAAATACAAGGCTACTATAGCAATTTTGACAATGTAACAAATGATTAATACATGAGGTGTATTATCCATGGGGCATATGAATACTTTGTTCCCATGTTGTGAATATAGTAGCAAAATAAAATATTGTGAAATGCAAATACAATAAGAATATACAAAAGAAAAAAGGATAGAAATAAATTATGAAAAAAATGGCAACAATTATATAATATTTACAAATTAGTTGGAGGTGAAACAATTTGACTCCCAACTGATTAAGAAGTAGTTTTAGTGATAGTTATAAAATTGTATGTCTATCACTTCTAGAATTGATACTAATCTATAACATGCCAAGTGGTAGGATTGGATGGTTGTGACTATGCCCTTGATGCCTAGCATTGGAAAGATGTCTTTTGGTATTTGGTGGTGACACAAAGTGTTGGTGCCACATGCATCTCTATTTATGTGTATAGGCACCAAAAGCATTTGTGGAAAGGAAAAATTGGTACTATAGTAATCATGATGGCACAAATGGTGTTGATGCCACAAGTGAGTTTGCAATAAAATTGGTCATGGTGTTAGCTTGGGTAGTTATAAGTTCAAATGGGTGCCAAGAATGATGTGGAAGCAAAAATCAAGATGCTATCTATATATTAAAGAAGACTTTAAATAGTGTTACATAGTGCTATCAAGAAACCTAAAATAGAGACAAAAATCTTATGAATGGTAATAATTAATAAGACATATTAAAATTATAACTAACCAACCAAAACAAGAATAAAATCATAATAGGGAATTGAGTGGTATAATCCTCATAATTCCTCCTAATAAGAGAAGTATTGGAATATAATGGTAATAAATAAAAGGAAATTATTATTGCATCTAAGGAGAAGAAATTCATCAAGTCTTATATCAAAATGATCTTGTTTTACAAAACAATAATAAGTGGTAGAAGCTTGGATCATGTCTTTGTGTCAAAAACTTCACTGAATTCAAGTGAAAGCTAAAAATAATAACATCAACTAATGAAAAATAGAATAATTATAGATGTTAACAAAATAGAGTAAGCTTGAAGAGGTCAATATTAGTTAGGAGTAAATGATAAGAGGCTACCAAATCAATGCTTCTAATAAAATATATAATTGATTCAATAGTCAACAAGAAAAAGAGTATTGATAAGTATTGAGGTGTCCAAACTTGCTGCGATATGTGACAACTCAAGGCAACCCATGTATATGGATAGACACATGATAAAACAAAGAAATTATCAAAATATTTTTCTTGATAGGACAAGAGACATCGTTAACTATGGATAGTAACTCTAGACTGTAAATTAGGTCTTGAAATATGGATAGAAAATATCTATTATTGTAAAGAGGGTTGTTAATTTAAGGTTGAGGGAACTAGTTGGTTTATACTATAAATGAGGTACTTTGTGTTATCACTACGCAATACATGTCTTGTTAAATGTATTATAATAGACTTTCCTATTGTATTGATAGGATTGACAAAGCAATAAACCATAATAATACACATTAGTGACTTCATAGATAACATGATCCATAAGTTGATAACAAAAGATAAAGTATAATCTACATAAATGAGTGATAATATGAGGTCATAAGGAAAAGGATGGGGATAAGAGGTTAAATAAATTTTGTCAATAATGAAATTTGCAATCAAGTTTTCATATGAAGCATTATTGAGGATACTATTAGTGGATAAATCATAGAAGAGGCACACATGTGTGGCAAATAAATTGTCATGAGCTCCAAGAAGATTAGAGTGTTGCAATAAATTATTTTATCAATCCCCCTTAAATCCTTATAGGTTGTATTTAGTAGTAATATCAATCAGAGTATCCTCAACTTTCCCATAAGGAGACTGCACAATCAAGGTGTTCTTTAAATTAAAACATATTGACCCCTCACGACCATGTTTTTTACAAAAATAGAAAAATTTGCCTGTCTTATTAGAAGCACAAAATGAAGAATATGAATGTTGATGCAACACCATATGTGGGTTGAGTTAACAATAAACATGTAGGCATAGGAGTACACAACACAAGTAGGAAGAAATACGAAAGTTGAAACATAAAACTCTTTTTTTGTATTATCTGTAAGGAAGGAAAAATTGCAATAGCTATGAGCATATCTAAAATCGAACCTCTCTACATTACAATCAAGCTATATCCCCAAAAAATTTCATCCCCAATGGAATCCAACCCAAATTTAATATCAAAATTACAAATAACAATTTCTCGCCCAAACCAAGAAACATAGATCCGCTCTAAGAAAATTAAAAAAAAATCAAATTTACAATTTCCTACCCGAGCTACTAATGCAATGATCATAAAGACCATAGAAATGTGTGCGCAAAGACCATATAACAATTTCCAACTTGATTCATTAATGCAACGGTCATAAAGACCACATAACTACGTGTACAAAGACCACAAAATAATTTCTTGCCTGATCCATTAATGCAATGATCATAAAGACCATAGAACTACATGCACAAATATCACAAAATAATTTCTCATCCAATACATTAATGCAACGATCATAAAGACCACAAAATTGAATGCGCAAAAAACATAGAACTATGTGGCAACTATCACAACACTACATATGTTTTTATTTTTATTTTTGGTCGATGTAAGATTGCACGAACACAAGGATGCTCATTCATAAAATGTGGATTAGAAGTATAAGTAGAGGAGTTATCATTTTTAGATGAAAATATAAATTCAAAGTTGAAGGCTTAGGAGCCACCAAATAATATAATGAAGCCTTATTCTATATACAAAACTTTTGCTCTTCTATCTACACTTGATTACATATAGTATCAAGGGTTTTGATGTTCAAACATGTTGATTATTGATATAAATGTTCCTACAAACGACTTATGAATTTGAGAATCAACTTGCTTGTGGCATTTTCAATGGTAAGAAATATATACAACCACTAATTAATTTGATGAACACAGTCCTACACAAATATGTTAAATCCATGACCTAAATGAATCCACTTGGTGCTTATATCCTAAGTGTAATTGGATGGATAAAATTACTTGCTAAGGACAATCACTAAATTGATCCATGTTTTGATTGTATTTTCATCCTCCATACATTTTTTGATCAACAAATTGGTAAGGTCTATGAGCTTAAGCTTGGAAGAAGGTACCTTTTGTTTGATTAGAACTTGGTTATATTTAAATCAAGTTTCAATGTGGAGGGTCCAATTTTCCTAAACTTTTAGATCATGAGATCTATTGTAAACTAGGACCCTACATTTTGATACCTAGATGAGAGGTATACTGACCTTTATATCATTAACCTTCTCAATTAATATGGCTATACTATTGGAAAGTTCTACTACATGTTTAAAAGTAATTCTTGGTCCATTACTCAAGTGGATAGCATAAGGAAGAAGATACAATATAGGTATGTTGTATAACAATCCTACTAAACATAAAGAAAATATACAAGTGACTCTTTGCCAAAATTGGTCATTGCCTGAGCTAATAAATTTGTAAAACCCCAACTTAGATTATCCAATTCATGGAATCTAAAATAAACCACCTCAATCAACACTTCAACATCCATTACATGGATAAAGCTTTCAAATGTTTATAATCTATCAAAATTATAATTGGTATGGATCTTGTGGTTTTCCAAATGTACATTGGAACTTGACACATTTGAGAAAGGACCTTGAGCTTATCTAAATCAAGACTATGGATATCACACATAGGGGCATATCCTAGGATATCAATAAGAATATAATAGAGCAATTATCATTCTTTGTAAGTCGGATATAACATCATAGTTATGGTGAATCTAGAAAGGATCAAAATGTAAAACACTACCAAAGCAATTTAAGTTCAAAGGTACCACCACTTCATTTACCATGGATGCACCAAGTGAAATACAAAGAACATATTAGAATTACACTTTGTATGTATGAAAATAAAAATCTAGCTAGATCTAAAGAACATTATCCAAACTAAAAGAGCAATGTTCTCCTCAAAGATAATGCTTTTATATGGGGTGTTATCTTGAGAAATTGAATGTACTAGACCATGAGGTCTTTGTAGAGTGGTAATTGGGGATTTATTGCTATGAAGAGATCAAGGTTTATGTATTATGACCTCAAGTATCTTTGTGCATTTTTAGAATTTTATATATATATATATATATATATATATATAAAAGAAAAAAATTAGATGTGACAAACCTCGGAAAAATTGGGCAGTACATGACCCTCAAAAGTATCACTTCACTAAAGACACCTAGGAATAAATGGATATTGACCCTCCTAGTAGATATTCTATCGGATATATTCTATGATAATATGTAGGGTAAGCCCAAGTTTATATAATCTATCAACATGAGTTAAATTAGCTTTCTAATCAAATATAAAGGATGATCCTAACAAAATATTTACTAGAGGGAAACAAAGTTCCTACACAAGTCAAACCCAATAACAAGGCCTTGTAAAAGTGATACACCCTATATATGACATACCTGATAATAAAAATAAGATCAAGATCAAGAATGATGTATAATTACATAAAAGTTTGATATCCATAAGGTTCTTAAGCCTTGCTAAATTATTTAAATGGAGCTATTACTACATTGGCACATGATGCAGTAATAAAAAATAAGGGAAACAAATATAAAGATTCATTCCTATAAATTTCACAAGAAGTAAATGTAAAGTTGTTTTCAATGTATATGAGACTATAAATCATATGGGATGATGTATTTATCCAATAAACATTAATATATTTGTTGTCTTGTTTTTATGCAGGCAACAACCAAGGGGTTTTACAACCCTTCATAGTTCAAAGCATTGATTGCTTTCTTTTCTCCATTCGATAATAAATAGTTATTTCTATAATTTACAACTAACTACAAGTATTTCAAATAACAAAAATACTCAATTATAAGAACGTGTATTTGAACCAATAGAATTTAGAAATCCACATACCCTAGTTCATTCATCAACTACTTACTTTCAAAGGCATATAATTGGACCAATAACAATTATAAATCCACATACCATAGTTAATTCATAAAAAATTTGAATCACATAAAACATATCAATTAATAAATTTTAAATTAGCAAGCATTAAAACCCATTCACTGAGAGTTTACTTTAGATTTCATTTAGATGGTAAACATTCATATTCATGAATCAAAGAAACTACCTTCTCACAATAAAATTTAAAAATGATCCTAGTTGACCTTGAATTAGAATTATAGCTAAAAACATAGAAGAAAAAGAATATTCAATTCTATTTGTTTTGAACTTTAATAAAAAGTAAATAAGTCTAAACTAAGCCTTGAATCATCGAGTACTATTCTATAAAATAGAGAGTCAAATATAGTAAACAACCACAAAGGTAGTTAAATTAATAGCTACCTCCATCTAATAGGACTTTTAAATTATTTCATGGCCATAAAAGGAAATAAATTACAAATAAAAATTGATGATTTCAAATTTCTCCTTGAGTGATGAATCCATAAAGATAAATTTACTTAGCTAATGCATCTTTTCATTGTTGAAAACTAAGTCTACAAAACACTTTTAGAAATATCATAGAGCATAGATTTTATTGCTTTGACCATTTTATATGAAGTGCTTTGGACATTTACTTTATATTGTTCTTCTTCAAATAGGGCCTGTGCCTATCATATGGTTCCTCAATATCAATTTTTACTGCTAGGTTATTCATTTCTCTAGCAACCTTGTAAATGATGGAATCAACCTCTAGCAGCACTTAATGAGCATGATTAATCCTTTCTTGTATGAATATGATCTAGGTGGAGCATCTATGCATCTTAGAGTAGGAAAAGGGGAGTTGTTTCTAGGATCTATGCTTTGTTGTCTAATCTTCAAGAAGCCATTTTGAATGTGCAAGATTATTTCTTGTAGCACATTAGCATTTTATCATTCATGGCGAACCTTCCTCTTGGTATCCCTATAAAATCATAATTTCATAAAAAAATAAATATTCAAGTCATATTTTGTCTTTATACCTTTGGTGGATGCACTTATAGTGAGGTATTTGTGGTGCCCAATGGTTTTTGCAATGGAGACTTGTTATTTTAAGGTATTAACTTGATAATTAAGGGATTGCACTATGGAGATATATTATGTTTTTTATCTTCTATAACCTTGTATAATTGAGAAACTCTCTCCTCAAGTATTCTATCATGAGTCCTTTGAAAATTTCTTTTGGATTATAAGGCCTAAATGTATTGGAATTGGTTACTGATCCTCTTCTCCAAGTATCTTGATTTTTCCCACTCTTGTTTAGCCACTTTAATATATATCTGACTTATGTCCTCCCATAAAATTTAATCTATTGAGGCAATGACTATTTCTTGTACTATTTCAAGCATAACATTATCCTTAAACCTCTTCCTCTTTCTAGAATACATCCCTTTCAAATATTGGATTTTTCATCATAAAAATAATTAATCAAAATATCTTCAATTTTGGGGTTTGGGATATTTATTTCCATGGATAAACCAATAGATCCACCAACCTCTATATCTTGTTGCTCCTTGCTTGTTTCAACATGCTTGGTCACACTTACTAGTTCTAAACTCCCATATCATTGCTTGCTTCTTCTATGGGTTTTCTCTCTACTATGCCATCTTCCTATACAACTCCTAAATTTTTTATGATTCTAGTCTTTGTTCCTTTGATGTTCACTTTCAAAAGATCTATCTAGGCCTATTTAGGTGAGGCTTACTTTATTGAAAGATTTACTCCCATTGAAAGAACTTCTTTTAATGGAAATGTTTCTTCTAAGGATGGTGCCTACCCCTTAGGATATTTTTGGCCCATTAAATTGAGTCATATCTTATAGATTTTGTATGACAAAAGGCCTAAGATTTAGTAGATACTTCCTCTTGTAAGGTTCCTACTACTTAACAATTAAAAAAAAAGATCATACTCCTTTTCTAAAGTCATTTTCCTTGTTTGTACAAGAGTATCTTCCACTACAACTATCCTTGTGGCGATTTTAATATTTGAATTTAATTTAATACTTCTTATCTCAAAAGGAGTCAAAGTACCTTTTTGGGATTTGATCTAACCTAAATTGCTTGAGTCATACCTTAAAGCATTTTTCTTCCTCCTATCACCTCTACCCAAGAATGTATGTCTCTTAAAAGGACATCTTCAGACTCCCCCGGTGTACATTCAACAAACTAGATCATATAGATAAACCTTAACTATTGCTTTAAATGCCCCTCATGGTCATAAAATTTGATATATACGTATTCTAACTCAATTTTATCAAATCATGAGATCAACTTTATAAAAAGATCCAAATTCCCTATGGTAAAGTATCCAATGGCAAAATGAATGGGTGAAAAACACAAAGACATGGGCCAATGATTTTTTTGATATAGCCATTAATACTGCCCATCATATGATGAACTACATCTTTTAGTGGTATTTTATTGGTAACACATTTTGGTAACAAATGATGTTTTCTTATGAAGCCTAAGAGTCTGATGTTGTAGGATGGACTTGAATGAATAGGCTAGAATATGAGTCCAGAGACTTCCTGGCTTCCTTAGTGAAGTGGGGAAAATAAAAATTATTTAATAAAGAATAAATACATGGGAATACAACAAAATGAATGTAATAAAAGTTTTTATTTTTCTTCACATTTTCTTTCCATAGATTTATAAAAAATATAGGTATAGGTGGCCTCTTTGAATAGGCTAGCATATGGTCATAAATCCTTTCTAGATTTCTCAATGAAGTAGGGGCAAGAAGAGTTATTTAATAATTAATAAATATATAGAAAGACAACATAATGGATGTCATACAATTTTTTATTTTTCTTCGCATTTTATTTCCAAAGATATCAATATATTGGTGGCCTCTCTAGATAGTTAAAAAGGAAACTTATTTAATCTTGAGCAGTGAAACCATGCACACAATATGAATAAAAAAGGAAATTATATGGAACCTAGGCCTCTCTAGTGCTTGAGTGTTTCTTAAATATTTAATTTTCCTAGTTAAATTATCATTAATAAAAGAAGCCCAATCAAACTTAACTCCTTTAAGAATGATAAAAATTACTACTAACACATAATGTATAGAAAAATAGGATGTGTCTGGCTCAACCAAAATCCTACAGAGTTATGCCATAGCATATCTTACTTCAAGTATAAAATTCAAGATGGAATACCTTCATTTTTTAGATAAATGCTCTTGTTCTTGTTCACTTTCTATGAGAATCAATAGTAAAATTGTTCTATTAATTAAATCAAGATTACATGCTCTTATAGAGCTTGGAGAAAACATAAAAAAGCTACAATGGTGTTGAGAGAATAATGCCAAACTAATGACAATCCAATCTTCAACAACTAACCAGCCTTAGATCCTACAATTAAGTAATGCTACGTAAATAACATTCCTAAAGTTTAGCTTAATCCTAACAACATCCTAAAACTTTGTATTTGGTCAAACATTGACCAATAAAGCTAATACCTCGACATTACAACGAAGAATTAATCAAAATGCTAAAAAAAATTAGTAGGACTTAAATTTAGGAACTTAGGAATAATGCTGGATATTCCAAAATTCTCCCCCTTGATGTTTATGGAACTTCTTACAGAAGTTGATCAGCATCACAACAATGGAAGAAACTCAGTATTTTTCGTCTCTTACAATTTTGTAACAAGAAATCAAAAATTGTAAAATTTTGTCTTGGGCACTCCTTCCATCATTTGTGTGGGATCTCCTCCATCTTTGTTGTTGCTCCTTCCTGCAAGTAACCGAGTGCCTCCTTTTGATGAGCTACTCCCCTTCATCAAAATATCCTTCAAATGATGGCATTCCCATAATGCCACAAGTACTGGTCTTCACTAACCAATCTAGAACATTTCTATCATCATTCATTCTATGGTCTTCAAAACATATTTTAGCTCCTAATACTCCTCCTGAGTATGTACAATGCATCATCTTATGTAGATGGTTTTACCATATTACAATTTCACATACCTCTACACAGATATTCAAACAAAATATAGCTATGCAATAGCTAGTTACAAATGCAACAATAGATTGTTGCTCCTCACACAATGTTTCACTCTTTACTATGGCTTTACATGATTCCTTCCAAGGAATTTTAAACACAAAATACAGCCAACACATATCCATGGTTTTCATCACCATGCTATCCATTTTCTTTGTAAATTAAATAACTTCATCTAATGATGTCTCTACAAGACAATCATCTCTCAATAATGCCTTTTTAAGATATTCTCCTCCTTTCTTCAAATACTTGTTCACAAAAAACAAATCATTAATCACAAAATATTACCTCCAATGTGATTAGATTTGGTGCTCCCTATTGAGGTGTGATTTTGGCCAGTCACAAAACCACCCGACAAACTCAGAATTATGATTCTCTCTTGAAAATAATATTATATATCTCCAAGGTTCTTATGTATATACATCAATAAGTACTTGAATAACTCTTGGATTTGTGAATTACTATTTACAAGGGGCCTGGAATTAGGTATTTGATTTCAAGTTTATCATGTATAACATGCTTTGATATCAATTCAACAAAATAAAATTCTTTTTATGATCTTAGGTTAAAGTATACCAAATTTTATTTCCTCTCTTCAATTTAATGTCTCAAAATTCTTTAAATGAAATTAGCATAAAAATAATCTAGCATTTTGTATCAAATTTCAGTTTAACTTTAATAAAATCAAAGTAAATGAAAATTTATAAACTTAATAAACCTTTAGAACATAATAATTTTATAATCAACTCACTTCCCAAATGTTTATTTGATAAAGCAACCATTTATTCAAACTCCCTTATGAAATTATAAATCAAATCCAAAAGAAGTGAATAAATGAAATAATGTCTTGCCCAATTTATAAGGTTCCAAAACCTTGTCTACGATAAAATCTTAGGTCTTAATATGAAACTAATGTATAAACTTTGGATTTTATGATAAAATAAAGTTTATAAATTAGGTTTGCTTTGAATATTTATCTTTTGAAATATTTATGAAATTAAATATTCAAAAGAATAAATATGATCTATGATTTGAAATTTGGACTTCTGAAATAAATAGAACTATATTAAAAAATCAAATCCAAATTGAATTTTAGAGATATCAATCCTTGTTTCTCAACCTTATGAAATTAAGGTGAGGAAAAGAATATTCATTTATCCCTTCTTAAATTTATTAATTTAAATATTAATTGATGTAATATTTGAAT
Organism: Wollemia nobilis; assembly: GCA_028583015.1. Lineage (NCBI taxonomy): Eukaryota > Viridiplantae > Streptophyta > Pinopsida > Araucariales > Araucariaceae > Wollemia > Wollemia nobilis. The sequence goes on from JAQPPZ010016856.1 coordinate 7,122,472, forward strand.
AATAAATTTAGTTTATAACCTAACCATATAGTTTTACTTTATGAAATTATGCTAGGTTATAATATATAGTTTTCATAATGAAATAATTAAAAATATAATAAAATTTTAGATTTTAGAAATTACTTAATGTCTCGGACAAAATACACAGATCAGATTTTCATCTACAGAATTATAAAACCAATCCAAAGTTCACATATTCATTTATCCCTTCTTAAATTTATTAATTTAAATATTAATTGATGTAATATTTGAATAATAAATTTAGTTTATAACCTAACCATATAGTTTTACTTTATGAAATTATGCTAGGTTATAATATATAGTTTTCATAATGAAATAATTAAAAATATAATAAAAGTTTAGATTTTAGAAATTACTTAATGTCTCGGACAAAATACACAGATCAGATTTTCATCTACAGAATTATAAAACCAATCCAAAGTTCACCAGTGTGTACACAATGAAATCAAATGAATTGGTGCAATCTTCTAAGGTATACAAACTATTAAAAAAATTGTAATAAACATTTTATTAATTCCAAATACACTCTGTGCACAAATATGGATCCAAAATGCTTAAAACAATTTATAAAATATTACAATTAATTTCCATTGTTGTGCAAATGACTTTCTCCATTTTCCTCCAATGAATGTGTAGCTTTGCTTCCTTCCAATCGTTCCTCTCCTTCTTTGTATAAAAATGTCCGACCCTTTCCATAAATCTCAATGATTTATTTATAATTTGAAAAGTTTAGTTATTCTGTTTCATCACCAAGAACGGATTTTATAACGATCTTCTTCAAACCCTTGTATTACCTGCATAATGAAACAATAATCATAATATCAAAACAAAACCAAACTTTACTTTCCTGTAACTTTCCTTTTTTTCAAAAGTATTTCAAAGTTCTCATATTGCTAAATTAACCCACTATTTTTTTTGGTGAAATTGACATTTAGGATCTTGCAAGTTTGGTATCATTAGAAAGAGAAAATCCATATTTTTTTACCAAGTTTTGAATGAGATCAAACGGATTCCTTTGCCTCAAGATATGTCCATTTCAATTTTGCACTAATTTTAGGGTTAACCCTAAAATAAAATTTAATTATTTAAATGAAAATAATCATTTGAACCTTTGAAAATGATTTTAATCAAATTATTTCATTTAAACCTTTGAAAATTATTTTAATCAAATTATTTGATTTGAATTAATGCAATTAATATGCAAATCATCAAAATATTTAGTTTTGAAGCATTGCAACTACATTAAAACCTTCAAAATGCAAATATGTTAGCAATTCCAAAGTGAAAGCAAATTTTTCAAGACCTTGATGCGAGCAAAATCAGATAAACAAAAATTTCCTGAAATCACAAAATTTAAGGTGGGTCCCCAATTTTGGGGTTGTTGTGAAGGACGTCACAACACTTCCCATAAAGCTATTTTGTGGTATATCTCTTTCACTGTATGGTGCTTCAAAATCAACCATCAACTCTTCACTAAGAGTTCTCCTCCTTTGTTCAATCCATGTTGGTGTGTTGAAACACCATTCATTCAAACAATCATACATTGTTGCTTTTTCAAGACAACTCTTTTACTTCAATGTAGAAACTCCAAGTGAGTGATCTTCATTCATGAGTGATGTTTCCTTTGCCATTATAACAAGAAAATCAGAAATCTCATTTTCATTTTCTGTTTCTATCTCATTTGCTCTCTCACTTTCCACCTCCCAAATGAGATAATCATTTGTGCTATTTTCTTCACACAAATCATTTTCTTCTTTGAGATTCACAAAATCTCTCTTCACACAAACTTCTTGGGCTGATGAACAAGAAGTATCTCTATTTGTCACATTATTCTCCCCCTTTAGAGGAACTCTAACAATTTTATCTTCTCCTTGTAGGAGATCTTCATTTGCTCTTTCAAGAGAGCACACATCCATTCCAAGTGAATGGTCTTCAAGCCAATGGTCTTCCATGAACATTGCTTTTCCATCATCATGCCAACAATCTTGGTTGAGCCCATTTTCTTCATTATTCTCATCCATGAGAATTTTAGGTGCATTCTCCATAATACACTCTTCATTTGTCTTCTCCATGAGACATTCTTCATCATACATTTCACCTTGGTGGTCTTCAAGCAAGGAACACTCCAATGTGAGTGTTTCTCTTCCTTCATATTCAAAGTCTTCTTCCACTTTTGAGTGGTCTTTATGCTCAGATTTTTCACTTATCTCCCCCTTTAGAGAAACTCCAACATAGGCAAAACCTCCAACATAGACCTTGTCTCCTTGTAGAGACTCTTCACAACCTGTAACTCCATCAAAATATCCAATAACAAACTGATTTGCATTAGTAGTAACAATACAATCATTATTATTCATGAGAAGATCATAAACATTATGAACCTCATAAATATGGGTAAGATCAACATTTTCAAAAACTATAGGTGCCTCCTCCATGAAGCACAAATCTAGAACAACAGTACTTGGATATTCAATCTCCCCCTCAATCTCAATAATGCACTCGTCAAGTGCTTCACAAACAAACTCTAGAACAACTATGCACCCCTCTTCATATGCATAACTCACAAAGCTTCTACAAGAAGCAAAACCTCTCTTGCCTCCTCTTCCTTTAGAATATTAAATACCTCTTCTTCTTAAATTTTTCTCATAAACTTTATAAGTCTCTTCTTTCTGCAAAGAAACATATTAAAAAAATAAGGGTCAATATCTCTTTTTCACAAAATCATCACAAGTGAATTTATAATATTATAGATTATCATTCACACAATCAAATTCGCAATCTTTGAGATTGTCTTCAAAAGCATTTTTAAAAACATCTCCTTCACAATATTCTATATTTTCACTTAAATAATTCTCAACATTATCAAAACTTTCTTTCAACATTTTCCAAACGTCAAATGCTGATCTACAATGCTTAATAAGATGAAAAATATTTTGTGTTTTACCTCTTCTCAATGTCATGAGTGCCATACAATTGGTGTGTTGTTCCTCCTTCTTCTACCTTCTCTTTGCTTCTTCTATGCTGCTCGAACATGGTGGCTCCTCATATCCACTCTCTACAATGTTCCACAAACCTTTGCCTATGAGTAATATCTTCATATTGATAGACCAAACTCATAATCCAACCCATTAAATTCAGGAATGGATAGGTTGTTATTGGTAGCCATTGATTCCAATCAACAAAACTTTGGAATAATGTAGATAGATTCTAATACAATATTTTTTACAATAAAGAGTAGCATCAGATCTTATTTTACTGCACAGTCACCTCCTTCCTTGGATTGCAATAATACATGTTTTTTTTTTATTTACCAAAATCTCAAGCACTAAATTTATCATAAATCAACCAATAATGATTGAAACAAATTGAGATTTTTACTATAGACTTCTGATATGTATCTGAAAACCAACTAAATTTTAGAAGAAAATTCACACGAATGAGAAATATGTGATCAATTTACTTTCGCCCTTTCTAGATATTAGAGTGTTATCAATGTTTTTCACATAAATCAATCCATACAGCTCCAATTTTTTTTAAAAATTAAACTCTGTATTCTTGACATGATTACCTAAAATGTTTACTACGTCTTCTTGACATGATTATATAAAAATCCTAAAATTTTCATTAGAAAATACCTCAAGATGCATGAGATATGAATGATTTACTCAAGCTCTTCGTAGCTCACTCTAGTGACAAAGCCTCTTGATGTCACTCTTCTCTGATCAAACACAATGCCTGACTCCTTACAACTCTGTTGAGTTCTGGCCACTTGAGTTTCTCTAACAAAGTGTATGCTTCAGATCTCTTCACGCTATTCTCCATAGGTTTTAATCCGTCTGAGCAACCTTGGGATGCTCTGATACCAAATGAGAATCAATAGTAAAATTATTCTATTAATTAAATCAAGATTACATGTTCTTATGGTGCTTGGAGAAAAAAAAAAAAAGCTACAATGGTGTTGAGAGAATAATGTCAAACTAATGACAATCCAATATTCAACAACTAACCAGCCTTAGATCCTACAATTAAGTAATGCTACGTAAATAGCATTCCTAAAGTTTAGCTTAATCCTAACAACATCCTAAAACTTTGTCTTTGGTCAAACATTGACCAATCAAGCTAATACCTCGACATTACAACAAAGAATTAATCAAAATGCTAAAACTAAATAGTAGGACTTAAACTTAGGAACTTAGGAATAATGTTGGATATTCCAACATTCTAGCCCTCCAAAAGTTCATCAATGCTCTTATATTTCTTAACAAACAATTGGCCATACTGGTTGTCATATATGATGGAGTTCTTAGAAGAGAATATATAAATGATACATAAGTCTTCATTGTCAAAATGAGCAACCAACTTGTTATTCAAGACCCTTATCTATTTTTTTTCCAATTCCACTCTATAGAGTATCCATTGCATCACATGCACATATTTTGGTAGGTTGGGCCAAGTATCCATGTTTCATAGCCTAGAATCCATAATATTCTACCTAGCATCCAAGTAGTCTTAGTTATCCCTATAACTAATCCTTCTTTAGGGAAAATTCTTGTACTTTTTATAAATATCCAAAATATCTATATTATCACCCTAGTTTGTTACTACTATGTCATTGATAATTGGTGTGTTGTTGATAGTTTGACTCTTTTCCATTTTAGAGAATGTGAATGCAACAAATGAAAGTATTCAGAGCACAAGACACTAGATGAGAACTTGAACACTTAGTAAATTCAAAATAAAACATCAATCCTATGTACAAAGCCTTTAGGGTATGTAAATTAAATGCATGAGATGTGTTCGAATCACCCAAAAGCCTATAGAGCTAGTCCATATCATCTTACTTCAAGTGTAGATTTTCAATATGACATACCTTTCATTTTTAGATGTAGGATCTTGTTCTCATTCACTCTCCAACCCTTTAGAATTTCATTGATGCTCTTATATTTCTTTGCAAACAATTGGTCATACTGGTTTTTATAATTTAAGTTCTTAAGAGAGAGTCTATAAATGGTGCGTAATACTTCACTATCAAAATAAACAACCAAATTTTATGAGTCCCTTATCTCTCTTTTTTCCAAATCCATCCTATGGAGTATCCATTGCACCATATACACATATTTTGGTAGCTTGGGTCAAGCACCCATATTTGTTAGCCTTAGCCCTATAATATTCTCCCTAAAATCTAGGTATTTTGAGTCATCCTTGTAACTACTACTTGGGGTGATATTATTGCACTTTTGATAAATATCCAAGAAGTCCTTTACATTGTCACCCAAGTCTATTATTGTTATGTCATTGATAATTGGTATGCTATTGAAGTTTATCTCTTTCCCATATTAGCGAGTGTGAATGCAGAAAATAAAAGTACTCAAAGCATAAAATACTAGATGAGAACATGAACACTCAATGAATTCAAAATAAAACATCAAGTCAACATATAAAGCCTTTAAGGTATGCAAATTTAATACATGGTCATATCAATCCTGAATTCACTTGGTTTGAAGTAACTTTAATTTATTAAAATGTGAATTAGCCACACTAAGAAATCATGCATAATCTCTACACTAAATCTTGTCATGACATGACCATTTAATGCAAAGGGGAGTAGTTAACAAAAGAAATTTAGATGGGCAAATGACACATTATTATAGTGTCTAAATGGATGGCTCAGATTAATCACAACTTACGATGCATTTATGAAGGGTAGGGAATAAATAAGGGTCTAGTTAGTTGGAGAATTTTACTCCCTCCATATCTAGATGAACATAAATGAAGAAATTAGGACAACAATTTTAGGTCCCATGAGTGGAAGACTGATGACACAAGGCTTAAGATGAGTGCATAGGGTAGACTTTAACCTTTTCCACCTCTAAGCATACAAAACTAGCCTTCATAAAATTTTAAAATAACTAAATTTTTTATTGAAACATAAACAAAAACCATGAAACAATACATATAAGAAAAACTAGGGTAAAGGTGGACCCATTTTAAATAAAAATTTCATTATGGGTTTAATGTGGTAACACCATCCTATGCCTTTTAAATTTGAACCTTGAACCTCTCATTTGGAGTTCTAAAGTTTTAACTATTAGAGAGATTCACTATGGACTACATCACCATTTGTCATCACCCCTATGTGCTTGTCACCTCTTGATCCTTATGCTAAAGTTTCTCATAGTAAAATACCTACACCCACTAGATCTAATTATGTCATAACAAAGAAAAAGTTATCAATTTTTTTTTAGCCAGAGAACTCCCAATCTGGGTGGGAGGTCTCCTCTTCAACTTCTAGCTCTCTTATTGGCTCTTCCTAGGGATCTTAGGCGGATCTCTTGCTTTTCTGTAGAATTCCAAGTAGATCTCCTAGTTTTCCTAGGTTTTCTAGTCCTTCTTACCGCTGCTTAGTGCCAAGGATTTTTTTGCTTCCTCCTGAGGTGTTATAGGAAAGAGGAGGTAGATATTTTTTTCTTCTGGTGGATCCGTAGCATGCTAAGGAGGTGCCTCGATGCAGGATCAAGAGACCTCCCACTCTAGGTGGGAGGTCACCTCTTCATATTCTTACTCCCTCTTTGGATCTTCCTAGGGTTATCAGGTGGATCTCTTACTTTGCTAAGGAATTCTAGGTAGATCTCCTAGTTTTCCTAGGTTTTCTAGCCTTTCCTACCACTACTTGGTGCCTGGAGGATCTCCAAGCCCTTTTCTGCTTTCTCCTGAGGTGTTCCAAGAAAGATAAGGAATATCTATTTCTCTTCTGGCGGATCCATAGTGCGCTAAGGAGGTGCCCTGATGCAGGAGCAAGAGACCTCCCACTCTGGGTGGGAGGTCACCTCTTCATCTTCTTGCTCCTTCCTTGGCTCTTCCTAGGGTTCTCAGGAAGATCTCTTGCTTTTTTGAGGAATTTTAGGTAGATCTCCTAGTTTTCCTAGGTTTTCTTACCTTTCTAGCCGCTGCTTGGTTCCTGGAGGATCTCAAAGACCTTTTATACTTCTTCTTGAGGTGTTCTAGGAAGTCTTCTTGGGTTTTGCTGCGTGGTTGGACAAAAATGAGTTTTTGGTCGTGGTGTGGGGGTTTCCGTATTTTCTTATTTTGGGGGGTCTGTAGAGATTTTACCTATAATTTTTTATTTTGCCATGGGATGGGGCCATGCACTTTATTGCCTGTAGGGGAAACTCTTTATTCCTCTCTAGATCTTGGCATTGCATCAGAGTGGGATCCAGTTCTTTTGGTTTGCCTGCTAGGATGGTCATTTTCTAGGTTTTTCTAGGCTTGGGGGAGACCCTGATTATTCTCAGCTGAGTGTTTCCCTTGGTTTGCAATTCATTGTAGATGGTTTAGGGTTTCTAGTGGCTTTTATTCATTTTTTTTTCTTAGTGGGATGACCTTTATCTAATGTATGTGGGCTTGGGAGAGGCCCCATTTTTTCCCAATTGAGAGTTTTCCATTATTCATGGTCCATGGTTGGCATTTTAGGGTTTTTGGTGGATGCGTTTCTTTTGATCTACTTCCCAGGATGGTCACTCACTACATTTTTTGGGCTTGGGGAGGCCTTAGATTCATAGTTGAGTGTTTCACGTGGCTAGAATTTTGAGGCTCATGTCCAAGGATTTTGGCTAGATTCCTTCTCATATTCTATTGGTCTTGGAGGGGACCATGTGCTTCCTTGTAATGTAGAAGGGTTTCATGGTTTCTCCACTAATGGTTGGGTTAGGGTTTCATCCAAGTTTTTTCTTCAGTTGTACTTCGCCATTCTTCTCTAGGAGATCACATGAAGGCTCTTGTGGATGGTCCAGTGTTGGTTTACGGATGGTCCTAGGCTGGTTTGCATATGGCCCTATGTTGGTTTTTGGGCAATATTTTTTCTATTGTGGTTGGTCCTAATTAGTTTATGTTTAGTCCTGTGTGGTTTATGGATGGTCCTAATTCCTTTGTGGATGATCCTATTTTATTTTGTGGATGATCCTGTTTCATTTGCGGATGGTCTTGATTCATTTGTGGATGACCTTCTAAATCTGAGGTTTTTCTCCTGTGTGGGAAAAAACTTTTCAAATCGGTCCGTGGTTTTCTCCTATATGGAAAATCCTTTTAAATTTTGTGTTTACCTTTGAGGTTTTATCTATTGCCTCTGTGAGGGCTTCTCTTATCAGCTAGTGTGGCTTCCTCTCTTGCTCTAGCGTGGGTTTCTATTTTTCTATTTTAGGTATTTTTCTCCAATAGCCCACAGAGGGTCTATTTCTTCAGATAATTTTTGGTTGGGATCTCTTCTCCCAACCTTCATATTTTTGTAAAATATTACGAGATCCTTTAAAAACCCTTTTTATCGATAAAAAAAACATGTCATACCAAACCATAATACTTATAGAAACACGTGCTATAAATTAGCTTCACCACTAGACATTAAATTATGCAAGCTATAAAATTGTTAAGTGAAACAAATCCTCTTAGACCAATAATATGTTTTAGGGGAACTCACCATGTTGTTATAGATCCAAAATAAACACCAAGTTTATATTGGATAAAATTACTTTTTAAAACTTATAGAATGTTGCTCACAATGTGTTCTCCTAACCCAATAAATTAATGTTATTTTCAATATTCAATGCCTAATATTGAGTGATCAAATCATAATCTCCTTGCTTTAATATAAAATTTTTAATAAGAAATAAGTTTTGGATGATTTGATGAGCTGCAAGATTACTACAACGGTAAGGTATTTGGCCTCTCTTTGAGAGGTCCAAGGTTCAAACCCCACCTAGTATGAGGGGACCAAGACCACTCATAAAAACATGTGTAAACTCATTGAAAAAAGTTTTGGATGATCTGGTAAAGATGCTTGTCACAAGAGGCCATAAGGACAAGAGTGCCCAAGTGATATTCTTGGCAATCCATTAATTTAAAGCTATCAAGATAAGTGTATTATCGGTGTCATTAAACAACAAGCTATGACCCCAATGGCAATTCGAAAAAGAAAAATTAATTTATAAAGTAGATTAACAAATAGTTGAATGAAATTAGAATTCTAATCACTTGCTGGTATAAGATCCAAATCCAAGGTTGTCACCCCCAATCAAATTTGTTGAAGGTGTAACCCAAAAGAAAAATCACAAGATTGCAAATATATTTGTAGGTTTGGATGCTCTAACACCACTAATATGGGAGCCAAATAAAATTATTATTTATTTATCAAAGAAAAATTTAAATAAATGTTACTCATCACTAACAAAAAATCCAAATAAAGATAGATCTTGTGGATGATGTATCATGGTTACAACTAATCAAACAAAACTAGAATCAAATAATAACTTGAAATTAAATTATATGATCCTCATCAAAGGATTACAAGATAGTAGAACTATAACATAATTGTTTATGATAACTTAAGAAACGCTTGCTTTATTTATATCATTAATACCCATTGAAAGTGATGGTCCCCATTGCATGGGCTTCCACTTTTGAAGACAAAAACTATAGTTGGTCAAGAATGTACCATATAGCTTGCACTACAAATTGACATATCTTAGCCATATTGAAGAGGTTGTGTGTCTATTGATGAGCATACTTAATTGGTTATTTAATATGTACCAATTGAGTAAGATTTAAGTCTATAAAATGCTATGTTACATTGGCTCAAATAGAGGATTATACAACTTCAAAATTTTTACATTGAACATTGGATACATTCCTGAGTAATAAGAAAAATAAAAATTAATGCATTTTCACCTGTTATGCATTATATGATGTGTGTACCATAACACAATGGATTGCTATTCTAGTGTAGGCCAAAGAAGTAATCCTTATTCAAGTGGATTCAAACTTGATATCCAAATTGTAGTGATTAAAGGTGGCATTTATCATGGTGCTCCTTTTATTTATATTGTTGATGCCCAAATATCTCTCATACTTGGTCCAACATACTTTGCATGCATTGCAAAAATTGTTTTACCCTATCAACCGCCTTGACCTATGATAGAGTTATGGAACACATAGGAATGTGAAAAGTAACATCCAAAGGCACACTTGGTTGAAATCCAAGACATGCTTAGAATGAAATATGACATGCTAAATTGTATGTAATCCTATTGTAGGAATGTTGGATGTATGGAATATTTCCACCCATATGGTGATTATGGTTGTACATAAGGAACAAATGGGATTGACCACATTAGTGTATACATCTATCTATGGATGAAAAAATATAGCTTAGAGTCTAGTTGATCCCATAGGTGGAGTATAGTTGATCCCTCTAAATAAATCCATGAACCTATAGAATAATTTTTTTAGATTCAAAAATATCCTTTTGATCACTATTTAACTTATATGACACCAAAGATATGGTTCCCTCAACCTGCACACTATCATCCTTATATTTTCCATCTACCAATTTCTTGAAACTTTCTCTCTTTTTAATTTCTTTTGTTCATCCTAGAGAGTAGCTATCTTTTTATATGGGTTCCATTAACTCAATAATACTTGCTCTATTTCTTCTCAAGTTAGTTCATAATTATGGGCCATAAGAAAATTTTAAAACCAAGATAGAGCTTCTACTCCAAAATAAAAAGTAAATCTAATGCTTTAACAATAATTAGTAGAATACAAAGATTTAAATTATTTCCACCATTCTTTAACATCAATATCATCTTCTCTAGAATTTTTTTGTAGCTTCATAAGTTCATGCCCCAACAAAAAGATAATGCAAACTAGGGTTTCATAGAAATATATATCTCCATACTAATTTGAAGTTAAACTTCTAAAAATATATCTTTCAAACACGACAATAGATGATTTGCTTACATCAATTGAAAGATATATCAAATTTTATTTTTCTTTAAAAAAACACAATTTGAAAAATGTCATTACCTTGTTCCAAATGATTGAATTCACAAGGTTATATCTCCATAAATACTACTTAGATTCCTTTATATGGCTAGTTAGTTTGGAGCTCTTCAAATTTGGAATAAAATGGTTCAATAATAATCTAAATTAGACACTTTACACAAAGATATGGCTCTAAAAAAATTAGATATTTTCTAAAAAAAATTGCCAAAAATCTGTAATCCATAAAACAATTCCTTCTTTGTTAGAATCATTGTTCTAATACCATTTTTTATGGTACCTAGGGATAGGAATAAAGGGATATGATATTATATTGTATAAATGTATTATGGATAGTTGGCATTGGCCATAGATAACCCAAGGTAAATATAATCAACCTTGGGTTATATATGTCCAATGTCCACTATATATAATACCCTTATACAATATAATATCATATCCCCATATTACTATCCCTAGGTACCATAACATTTCACCCTAATAAAATTTTCATCCTCAAAACATGAGAATAAACTAGATAACATGATTTGCTAAGCAATGTTAACAATTGATACCAATCTTGATCATCCCTCCATCCAAGTGAAATCTTGATTGGTAGTGGTATACAATGATGCCAAGCTTCCATTAACCACATGAATCTCCATAACTTCTTTGTTGGCTCTATGCTTGTGATGCTCTACTTTGATATTTTTAATGACCGGTCCTATTGTTCTATGATGTTGCTACACCACTTTGAAATATAGAATTGCTATACTTTTTCTATTGAACACTACCATACTTGATGCCTTTGTGACTCCATGTAGATCCATAATAATATTGATGCCTTAATCCTTACCTCCAAGATTGTTGCTTCTTATGGTGGTGTGGGTGGCAATATGTTGTAACCTTAACCCAAATTTCTTTTTTCTTTGATTCTTCAACATTTTATTTCACTATTTTAAATTCTTTATTCAAGCTCTTCTTTCATGTGCCCTTATTTTTGTGCATCTATGTGCTCTTCTAATCGAGCTTCCTTGGGTTTTGTTGCTTCTTCTTACTAAGATTGCTATTATCTCTATTGTAGACTTAGCTTTTGATTCCTCTACTAGTTCCTTAGCTTGTTCCCCTACTATAACTACTTCTTGTTTCTCCTTAAGCTAATTTATATTCTAAAGTATCATCTTCTTGTACCTATACCATAACTTCATGAAATTGTGCACATTATTAGTAAAAATATCCAAAGAATCCAAGCAAGGGTAACCCATAATAATATTTACATCATCCATCTCAATAGTATAAAAATTTGAATGTAAAACATATTTATCCATGGTTATCTTTAAATATTCAAAAATATAAATATTCACACTCTCAATTTGTATGTCTTTATTTTTGTTGCTTGAAGTTGAACCTACAACCTCTTAGCCAAAGCAATATTAATAAAATTATACATACTACTAGAATTTATAAAAATAATAACCTTTTCCATCTGAATGCAACTATGCACTTGCAAAATAAGATTGTTAGATTCAAACATATCCTTTTGATCATTGTTTGGCCTATCTAACACAAAAGATGTGGTTCCCTTAGCCTGCACACTATCATCCTTATATTTTTCTTCTGCTATTTTCTTGAAATTTCCAACTCTCTTTTTACTTCCTTTTGCTCATCCTAGATCCTAGCTATATTTTTATATAGGTTTCACTGACTCAAGAATGTTTGCTCTATTTCTTCCCAAGTTAGTTCATAAATATGGGTCATAATAAAACTTCAAAACCAATATAGAGCTTCTCCTTCAAAATAAAAAGCAAACCTAATGCTCCAACAATAATCAGTAGAATACAAGGATTTAAATTGTTTCCACTATTCTTTAACATCAATATCATCTCCTCTAGAAAACTTTTGTAGCTTCATAACCCAAAACAAATATAATACAAACTAGAGTATTATGAACTAGGGTTTCATAAAAATACATATCTCCCTATTGATTTGAAGGTAAACTTCTAAAAACATCTCCTTCAAACACAACAATAAATAATTTTCTTATCTCAACTAAAAGATATATCAAATTTTGTTTTTCCTGTAAAAAACACAATTTGAAAAAATGTCACTGCCTTGTTCCAAACGATTGACTTCACAGGGTTATATCTCTATCAATACTATTTGGATTCCTTTATATGACTACTTAATTTAAAGCTCTTCAGATTTTGAATAAAATGTTGCAAGAATAATCTAAATTGGAAAACTTCACACAAAGATATGAATCTAATAAAAGAGATATTTTCTAGAAAAATTACCAAAAATCTATAATCCACAAAAAAATTCCCACTTTGCTAGAATCATTGTTCTGATACCACTAGTTATGGTACATAGGGATAGGGATATAAGGATATGGTATTACATTGTATAAGGGTATTATAATTAGTTAACATTGGCCACACATAACCCAAGGTAAATATAATCAACCTTGGTTTATATGTGATCAATGCCAACTATCCATAATACCTTTATACAGTATAATATCATATCCCCTTATTTTTATCCCTATGTACCATAACATTCCACCCTCCTTACAAATATATCATCCTTGAAAAATAAGAAGAAACTAGATAATATAATTTTCTAAGTAATGTTAACAACTAGTACCAATCTTGATCATCCCTTTTTCCAAGTAAAATCTTGATTGGTTATGGTATGTGATGATGCCAAGATTCCATTGTGACTCATGCATGCCCATAACTACTTTATTGACTATATGCTTCTACCGCTCTACTTTGATATTTTGAATGTTTGATCCTATTTTTCTATGATGTTGTTGCACCATTTTGAAATATAGAATTATTATGATTTTTCTACTAAACATTGTCATACTTGATGCCTTTTTGAATTCATGTAGATCCATAATAATATTGATTTCCTAATCCTTTACTCCAATGTTATTGCCACTCATGGTGCTGTGGGTGGTGATACATTGTAACCTTAACTTGACTTTCTGTTTCCTTTGATTCATAAAATTTTTGCACTACTTTAAATTCTTCCTCAAGCTCTTCTCTCATGTGCCCTTATTTTGGTGCATCTATGTGCTCTTCTAACATAACTTCCCTGAATTTTGTTGCTGCTTCTTACTAAGACTCTACTACTATCTATATTGTAGACTTAACTTTTGATTCCTTAATTTGTTTATCTACCACAACTGCTACTTGTTTCTCTTTGGATGCCTGCTCCTTAAGCTAATAAATATTATAGTGTTATCTTTTTTTACTATACCATAACTTCATAAACTTATTTTACACATTATTGTTAACAATACCCAAAAAATCCAAGCAGGGATAACCTAGAATAACATCCACATCATCCATCTCAATAGCATAAAATATGAATGTAAAACATATTTATCTATGGTTATTATCAAATATTCAAAAATATGAACATTCACACCCTCAATTTGTATGTATTTAATTTTTGTGGCTTGAACATACAACCTTTTAGCCAAAGATATATTAATGAAATTATACCTACTGCTAGGCTTTATGAAAATAATAACCTTTTCCCTATGAATACAACCATGAACCTACAAAATAATATTTTAGATTCAAAAATATCCTTTTGATCTTTGTTTGGTCTATCTAACACCAAAGATGTGGTTTTGTTAGCCAAATTCTTGAAAAAATTCAACTCTCTTTTTAATTCCTTTAGTTCATCTTGTAGCCTACCTATATTTTTATATGTGTTCCATGGACTCAAGAATGCTTGCTCTATTTTTTTCCAAGTCAGTTCATAATTATGGGCTATAAGAAAACTTTGAAACCAAGATAACTTCTCCTCCAAAATAAAAAGTAAACCTAATGATCCAACAATAATTAGTAGAATACAAGAATTTAAATTGTTTCTACCATTCTTTAACATCAATATAATTTTATGTAGAAAATTTTTATAGCTCCATAAGTTCACACCCCAACATAAAGTTAATGCAAACTAAAATTTTATGAACTAGGGTTTCATAAAAATATATATCTCCCTATTTATTTGAAGCTAAAATTATAAAAAATCTCCTTCAAACACAACAATAAAATATTTTCTATCCGCCCATGTAGAGGAGTTGGAGAGCAAGTGGGTAGTTAAACCTCTCTAGTTGCTGAGAGGCCCAGGTTCAAATCTCTCGCCTCACATGTTGCGGATATGTTATGTAATGGTTCCCTCGTGGTCACAGTCTGTTTACCCCTTGTGGCCACCACCAAAAAAAAAAAAAAAAACAATAAAATATTTTCTTACCTCAATTGAAAGATATATCAAAATCAAATTTTCTTTAAAAAAACATGATTTGAAAAAATGTCCTATCTTGTTCTATATGATTGACTTAATTTGGTTGTATATTTGTCAATACTATTTGGATTCCTTCACATGGTCACTTGATTTGTAGCTCTTTAAATTTTGAATAAAATGGTGCAAATATTCGTTTGAATCTGAAAACTATATACAAAGATATGGCTCTAAAAAATGAGATATTTTATAGAAAAAATTGCTAAAATTTGTAATCCACAAAAAAATTCCCACTTTCCAAAAATATTTGCTCAGATACCACTTGTTATGAACCTTTTCTTCTTATAAATATAAAATCATCCACAATATGCTAAATATTAAAAAAATCAACCATGGTAATTAATCCACACAAGATAAGATGTGATAGTACTCTTTAGGAAGGGCAACACCAATGATATTCCTTAAGTTAGAAACCACTTCACAATATCTCCTAAAATTAGATCTGCTCCATGATCCAAGACTATTACAAGAGAATACTCGATATAATTGATGATTTTTACAATAACAATATCCCTTTAGATATCCATATTCTAATGCCACTTTGGGATCCAAATCCTAAACCCTTATCCCACTCATTATTATAATATAATCAATCTTGGGTTATGTGTGGTCCATGCCAACTATCTATAATACCCTTATACAATATAATATCATATCCCCATATTCCTATCCCTAGGTACCATAACAAAATCTCAAAGGGTTGGATGATGTCAAGCATGGATAACATTTATGTTGAGAAAAGGCATTGTTTGAGCATGTTAAATTCTTGTTATTGTTATTAAGTCCAATGAAAACTCACCTAATTACACATGATCTAGTGGAGTGGACATGAAACATATGAAAATCCTAATAATAATCAATGGTAAAAAATGGAAAGGCCCAAAACACTTATAATATTTATCAAGTTCTTTGGAGTGGGCAAATCTTGGATGATGTATATCTTCTATGGATCTACATGTATGTCATTAAAGGTTAATAATGTAGCCAATGTAGGGGATCCATGTTATGTTAAATATGTACTTGGATAGGTTTGTGTGAATCCCATGTTAGGTCGATCATTTGGAATATGTCATTTATATTGAAGATGCTTCTCCAATATCTTGCTAACGATGAAAATGTCATCCAAGTAGACAATGACATGAGATTCTATGAATGGTTGTAGAATATAATTCATTAGATACATGAATGTAGCATCCGTATTGGTTAGGCCAAAAGACAATCTATTGTTTGTATAATTCCTCTCTAATATTGAAATATATCTTTTAAATGTTTGTGGGGTTGATAGAAACCTGTTGATAACCTAATTTGAGGTCCATATTGGTGAAGTATTGAGCCCCTTAGAGCTCATTTAACAAATATCTTATTTAGTGTCTTATAGTCAATATATAGGAACCATGTGTCATATTTATTTTATGCTAAGGTAATCTGGTTACCACAAGGATAAAATCTTAGATTGATCTTTGTCCTAGTCAATCAATTTTTAAATTTATTGTCAGATCTCATCATTTCTCCTAGACTAACTATGTTATAATGGACTATTGGATAGGGATGATCTTGGAATTAGTTTGATCTAATGCTTCAATAAATTTTTTTGTGCTACCCCCTATCTATTTTGAACATATCTACATATGGAAAAAGAAGGGTGTCCATCTTTCAAGCTTCTCTTGAACAAGATTCAAGTGGTGTAAAAAGGAAAAAAATTAGGTGCCATGGCTATTTAAACAAAACATTAACAAAAAAACTTTTTTACATGAGAAATAGTTTTCTTACACTATTTTGATGATACAAGAGTTTTGTTGTTCTAGGTTTCTTCACTCAATCTCCAAATAATAAGAAAAAAATGGGTAAAGTTGAGGTATCACAAGAAATACATTATAGTATTCGAATGATGCTTGTCATGAGTGACTATGCCATGCATTGGAATTATGCTATACTAAAGTGTGCAATGATGTTGAAACTATACTCATTTATTAGGATGAAGTCAACTGAAGGAGTAGAGTTGTGAATACATCTAAGTCTAGAAGCTAAATTGTTTGATATTATCTTGGGTGATGATGTTATTTTGACTCCTGATGTCAATGATAATATAGAGGGGCTCACATTTTACCCAATAATATGTGTAAAACAAATGATCTCATTCCTCAAAAACATCAAAGCGTGAGGTAGTTATAACTAAGTTCTAGTGCTAATGCATATGTTATCATCCTCCTCTTTAATTTCAAAAAAATATGTACAATAATTGACCGATGGATGTACCATTAAATATTTATGTTGAGTTGTACAATCAACATCATTACGAATGTGAGTCTTATGTTTAATGAACCACTTTGTTTTCCATATTTTACTTTACTTTGTCCTTCACTATAGGAAGACTCTTAGGCTTATAAGGCATTGTAGGGCCCTTGGAAATTGGTGCAATAGGTGGTTTGGGATCTAGTGCCAATAGTGTCCAATATGCTATAAATTTTGGGTTTTTCTACTTCATTCAAGAGTTCTCCATTATCTTAGTCATATAATGATAAATAGGAAGGAACTCTACATCCAAGTAGATGTGATAATTGATTCCACTAATATATTTAAGGACTTAATGCTTCTCATTGATGTTAATATAAAAAAATTATAATTTCATTAAAATCATCAATGTATTGCTAAACATATTGATATTTTTGCTAGCACAACTATTGGAAAAATATACTCGTTCTCATAATGATGCAGTGTGTAAAAATGAACACAAAACAATTTAATGAACACTATATCACTACTGATGAGATATCCATAATTTGTAAGCCTATTGCTAATGGATTTCCACCAATAAGAAACTAACCTAGACATATTCAAGGTTGTCAAATTAATACTACTAGCATTAAAATGGCTGGTAGAGAAGTATGTTTCTAGTTGCTAGAGGTAGAAATCTAAATTTTTAGCATTAATTAAGCTTGAGAAGATTGGAATATCGATGTTGGTCTATACATTGAGCAAACCGTAGCTCTAGAATGGTGTAAATTTAGAAGTATTAAATGATCCCTTTTTGATCATGAGATTCTAGAACTACATAAATAGGGTGTTCCTCTATTCCTCTAATACATCTCAAATAATATTCTTAATGTTATAAGGCTTCATATTTATCGATTTCTATATTGGATATTCTTATATAAACGTGAAGTAATTTATGATACTTAGACATAAAACATGGTGCGATGCCTTTCTTCTAGTACCATGAATGTGTGTGAGAAAATATATAATAATTAAGTATACAAGAGGTTCAATTATTAGAAATAATAACTACAAATAAATGAAAACAAGATGACATAATTTAGAATAAATATTATACTTGACTCTGACACTATTTAATCTACACTGTAAGGACCTAAATATGGTGGCATAGAGAAAAAATATTTAAAGCATATTCTGTCACCAATTTAGTTTTACTTAAGTGTTGTGTACCAAAATATGGCACAACAATGCATCTTTCAAACTATGAAGCTTTATCCATAGAATATACAAATGTAAATATACTATAGAATATAAGGTTCATGGAGTAATATTGACAACAATAAAATTGATATATACATGAGGTATGTTGTGCATTGAGCACATGAACACTCTATTACTATTAGTGAAAAAAGTAGTAGAACAAAGCATTAAAATTGCAAGGACAAGAAGGATTTAGATATAAGGAAACATAGAGAAAGAGATGTTGTACAAGAATAAATGATTTATGACATCCTAAGATATACATATATCTAATATTTATAAAGCAATTAGGAGGTAAATTAGTGCAACTCACATCTAATTAAGAAGTAATTTTAGTGAAAAATATAAATATTTTCATCTATCTCTTCTAAGTTTGGTGCTAGTCCATAAGATGTCAAGTGACAAGATTGGACAATTCCAAATATATCCCCAATTTTTAAAATTAGAAAGATGTCTTCTAACCATTTTTGCATATAGTAGTGAAATGAATTATTGGTGCCATAAGGGTCTCTATTAAGGTTGGTACCATAACAATAATACACCACATGTAGTGTTGGTACCACAAGTGAGTTTAACATTACAATTCGTATTGCATTAACTTGGATGGTCATAAGTTTAGATGGATATCTTCTAACCATTTTTGCATCTAGTAGTGACTTGAAGTATTGGTGCCATTTTTGCATTAACTTGAATGGTCCAAATCTTGTAATATGATAACATTGTGGTTGTTGAAATATTTGTATTTTGAACTTATTAGGCTAAGGCTAATGGTTATGAAGTAAATATAGGTGCTCTTGATGTAGCCTAAGGGCACATTCTATTTAAGAATGTGAGCATCTTGATGTAAGCTTACAAGCATCTTTATCTTTTTATGTAATCCTATGAGTATTCTTCTATGTAAGCCTAAGGACATCTATGTGTGAGCCTATGGGCATCATGATGTAAGTTTAAGGGTACCCTTTATGTATTCACCATTAGTGATATTGGTTAGTACACCTTATGGATAACCTTGATTAAAGGGTGTAATTTACTATTATATTATTGTAATTTAACCTCAAAGTAAAGCGAATATCAACTTGAGGTTAACTCTCATTGGGGTTTTGTTATCACTATAAATACCCTCAATTAATGATCAATCATATCAATTGATGATGTGAGATATTAGGGTGCCTATGAGCACCCACCACTTATTTTGTGTTGTCTTTCTCTATTTTTTATCTATTTGCTCTTCTATTTTGCTCTTATTTATTTTTCTACATATTATTGTAGTTATTAAATATTTTATGGTGTTTCTAGAAAATATTGTGAATTCCAACATGGTATTAGAGCCAAAATAGAACAACTTCAATCAATCATAATAAAAAGGTTATATAGGATAAACTATGGAAGATATAAATAATTTATTATTTCTGTAGGATTCCTTACAAAATTTTGGGGGGGTCCTAGTCCATCACTTTTGAAAATTTCTCCATTTTAATGCCTATTTTTGCATCCAAAAAAGATACCTATTTCCTTCCAAAATTTAAAATTTGATATATTCCATGGAATATTCTACTATGTGAAGGAGGAGGATATGGAGGTGCATGTAGTGTTTTTGCAATGGAAAATATAAAAATAATTTTGATCTCAAAGCACATTTATTTTCACCTATATATAGTAGTACAATGATTGGATGCCTTTGTAGTTAGTTAGAAGTCCCTAGTTTGAACCTTGAAAGAGTGCTATTTTTATTTTGAAGGAATTGTATATTTTCACAAAAAATGTAAGCATATTTCTATTATAAGCATATAATGCCAATGAGGTAGTGGTAGGGTGATTGGCCATATTGTCTAAGGTATTGGGTTTGAGATACAAGAATGGAGGATAATCTATTTAAAATAGTGCATGTAGGGTATGTGGCTATGACACACAAGCCTAAGCTCTTCCCATGCATATCTTATCAAAATTCTTTTTTGACTTCTTTTGATATTTTCCTCAATTCATATCTTAGAATGCCATTTTTGTTCTCACGTGTATTGATGGCACTGTGGCTACTGGGAGGGACGTAAGTTGTTCACATCCACCAGACTTGAGTTCAAACCTTGGCTACTAGATAATGGAGCCCAATTTTTTTATCAAAAAATTATATATAGGTGCCATCCAATCAAACTCTCAAATTTTGTGTTTCAATTTATTTTTTATCGTCCAAACTAGATGTCCTATCAGTGAATGATATCAGTAGAGGTGGCATATGAAGGTGACAAATGGTAGTTTTTGGTTGGCCAAATATTTCTCCAAGGTCTATTATTTAAATTTTTGTTATTTTCAGCTCTAATATGCCTAAATTTCAAGAGGCCATAACTTTTTCATTTCAAAGCGTTCCAATCCCCTTTTTTCAAATTACATAATTTTCAAGCTCTACAGATTGGTGGTATTAGTTCAAGGACATGTTACTTTTTTGTGGTATTTTTCTATGAAAAAAAACTAGTTAGAATCCTTCTCTTCAATTTTATTTTAAATCCAATACTCCATTGGTGTGATAGTTGGTAAATTTACTTGCATTTAGCTCATGTATGATTTAAAAACCTTCTTCTACAAGGTAGTAATAGATTCAAAACCCCTTGCTCTCATTTCTTTTATCACAATAAATTTTGTATCTTCACAGAGCACAATCCATCTAACTCCAACTAAGCTTGTGGTGTAACAAGTGGTTAGCTATACTATATTTGAGAGATTCCTATCTTTATCCTTCTATTTTCTTATAGTGGTTGTTTTCTCTAAGTTCAACAACTTGTTAGTGTGGTGGTTGGTAATATTTTGGGATGTATGAGAAGTAGGTTTTGATAATTAGCATAAGGTACACCTTGCTTCTATGATCCCTTTCTAACCATTAGGGTTGATTATTCAAAGACCTGCCTATTGCTTCATGATTCATGATCCACATATGTAGAGATAATGGATTCTTTAGAATTGAAAGCTAGAAATAGAAAAGAGTATTACCAAATGAATAGTTATTTTCATTAGGAATCATCATAAATATTTCTAGAAGATTCATGTATATTGATGGGGGGAAGTGGGAGGTCTCCTGCTCTAGAAGGGAGGATCCTGTCATGATTTCCCTGCTTTCCCTCTCCTTTCCTGTGGACTCCCAGTCAGGATTTCCCCTGTTACACTTCCAAGACCTCTATAGGATCATCCTGGGACCTTTCAGGATGTGTGTTCCTATTTTGGTGAATATTGTAGGTTCCTAGTTGGTTCATCCTAAAGTTTATTTTCATGGTGGCCTTCAGTGGTGGTTGGATTTCAGATGGCTTGAATCGAAAGCCAAAGTTGTGGAGACTGTCCTGGTCTTTCTGGGGGCCTATGTGTTATTTTTGTTTTTTGGAAGGTTTTCTATGCTCCTCTCTTGGGTTAGCATCTGAAATAGGGTTACCGCTTTCCTTTTTACTTGTGTTGTTTTAGCCTAGGGTTTGCTCTTTGTTTTTTTATTGGTCTTGGTTGAGGGCCATGTTTTTATCGTCTACAATAGAGTGGCTCTTGGTTGTTATTGGTGTGGGCCTTCAGAAGTGGGTTCAAGATCTTATTATCTTCATATTTAGAAGATCCATTTGTCTATCCTGGGGTTTCTGTGGTTTCTTTTCCTACCACTTCTTTCTGGCCTCTGGGATCGGTCCATGGGTTTCTCGTGCTACTATGGGTGAAGGAGTTCATGGGCCTCTTCTTGGATGGATTGTTTGTGGGGCTGGTTGGTGTTCTTGCTCGGTTGTATATCTGATGGATTTTCTCTTTGTAATTTTTTTGATCTAGAGGGGTCCTGTGTGTGCATGCTTACTACTGAAGATGATATCCTATCGATAGTTCTTGGATGAGCTGATCCATTCTAACCATGAGCTGCCACAGTGATTATATTTTTATGCTTTTATCACCTTCCATATGTGATCTACATCATCATCACAGTGAGACCTCATTGCCTAAAGATATCTCACCTTGTTGTTTTATTTTCTAGGCTACCATTATTATGTGGCTTTTTCATTGTTTATTTTTTGGTTTCCTAGGTTCCATATTGGACGGGATGCCATGATTCAAACTTTGTCAACTGTACTTTCTTTCCTGGGCCCCTTGGGTAGGAATTTATTTTTAAATTTCTATTGTTGGTTTCAGCTCTCTCATTCCCATTATGGGTGGGATTATCTTATTGAATTTTATCCCGAGATCCCACAAGCCAAGATTTCAAATTTGGTGGTTTTTATCCTATCCTGTAGGTAGGATTTTGCTTTTAAAATTTTGTTTTTGGTTTTATCTCTCTCGTTCCCATTATGGGTAGTATTCTCCTGTTGGATTTTATCTCGGGATCCCATAAGCCGAGTTTTTCAAATATATTAGTTTTGCTTCTCTCATAGGCCCTCTTGGGTGGGATTTGCTTTTAAAATTTTGACTATTTATTTAGCTCTCCCTTTCCCATTTCGTGTGGGTCTCATCAGTTGAATTTTTGTCTTGGGCTCCCACAAGCTGGGTTCCTCATTTTTTGTGTTTTTCCATGCAGGATAATAGATATATATCGATGGTGTTCTCTTCCACTCACTTTATGATGGTATAAGACCATAACATAGAGGTCTAATTTTCTAGTGTGGACCTACAAGGTATTATTTTTGCAATCATAACCAAATTTGATCTCCCACTTTGAAAGAGTATGAGATATGATGGTCATGGCATTGCTTGTACTTTATGTTCATCTAGTATAAGAGGTCATGAACCTATTGTTGTACATGTTGAATATGCTCCACAAATTTCATTTATTTTTTTGTTTCTCTTTCCCTATGTGGTGTGAAGTCCATGGGTGAAATTGGAAAATCCACATCCACAAGTGCCAAAGGTTGAAAACGAAAACATACATGAAAGGGGCTATATTTGGTAGAGATGTGCAAAACCTTGTTATATCCATTTTGAATGAATAGTATTCTCTTCCCATGTTCAAGGATGCTTTGAATTATACATACATAACATATGCATGATCAACCTATTGACAAATTCCATTTTTCCATCAGTCTGGAGATGGAAAGTTATGGATTGGGTAAGCTTTGTGTCCATAATTTTCCATAAAGTGTTCCAAAAGGTACTTAAAAACTTGTCTTTGTTTGAGACAATGGATTTTGGCAATCTAGAATGAAACCATATATGGATAAAATAAAGTTTTATAGTTTCTTTAGCTATAACATTCTTCTTACAAGCAATCATGAGAGCCATTTTGAAAAAGAAATCAACCATCACAAAAAAACAATCATTTTCATGCTTGAAAACATGCAAACCTGAGAAGAAATCCATAGAGAGGTTTCTAAGGTTTGGACGGTACTAGAAAGGGTTTATACAAGCCTTGTTTCTTGTTGGATGACTTTGCAATGGAGCAAGGTGTGCAAGTCTTGATATATTTCTCCACATACTTCCATATATTTGGCTAGAAATAGTGTTTTAAAGAACTGGTATTTCCACATTAAAATGACCTACTACCCTATTGAAGTATGCTTCCCATATCATCTTTGGTCGCTCAAAAAAAGGCACACAAATGTGTCCCATATGATAAAGCAGATGTCCCTACTGATATAAATTGGAAACATGCTTACTTGATTGAAGGGCTTGGTGTGTTTTAGCAAAGTTAGGGTCGGCCTCATACAATATGGACCAAATGGATGTCTCATTCCCACAAGAATCAAGAATGTTAGTAAGTGTTGTGATGGGTGGTCAAATTAGGCAATCTATAACTAAGTTAGTGCTTCCCTTCTTGTGCTAAACGATCAAATAAAATTGCTACCAAAATATAGTCCATTTTTTATGCCTCTCATTCTTGAGCTTACTTTATGTTTAGATGAATACTAGAATTCTATGCTTAGTGTGAATGATTGTTTCTTTACCTAGGATATAATGCTTCCACTGCTTGTAGGCTTGAACAATGGCATAGAGTTCTTTATCATATGTGGGATACTTTCTGACATCCTCATTGAAATTATAACTATGGTATACAATAGGATGGCCTTGTTATGTAAGGACAACTTCCACTACATAGTTTGATGCATATATCATCAACTCAAAAGGTTACCTCAAGTATTGTAGGGTAAGAATAGGTGTTGAACACACTTGGGATTTCAACTTGTCAAAGGGTCTCTAATGTGTTGCTCCTCATTGAAAATTGGATGTGGATACCCCTTCGGTTACCTAATTCAATGGCCATGCAATATGTGAAAACCGTAGAACAAATCTATGGTAGAAATTGGCAAGACCAAAAAAGCTATGAAGCTTCGTGAGAGTCTTTAGAGATGGCCAATTTTAGATAACTTAAATTTTTCCAAGATCAATATGAACACCACCTTCATCAATAATGTTCCCAAGGTACTAGACTTGCTTTGTGCCAATTGTGCACTTATCTAGGTTTGCATATAATTTATGCTTTCGAAGAGTTTGGATCACTTTTTGCACATGCTACAAATTTTTTCCCATGTCTTGCTATAGATGTGGATGTCATTCAAATACACAACTATGAATGAGTCAACAAAGGGTCACAAAATTTCATCCATCATTCTCATAAAAGTTGTCGGTGCATTAGTCAAGCCAAAAGGTATAACCAACCATTTGAAAAAATATTTTTTAGATTTGAATGCCATTTTCCAGACATCCATGGGCTTAATAGGAATTTTATGGTACCTAGATTTGAGATCAATCTTGATGAAGAACTTTACACCACATAGCTAATCTAGTAGATCATTGATTTGAGGTAATGGCTATTGATTATTCATAGTGATATTTTTTAGAGTCTTATAGTCAATTTTGAGTCTCTGTGTACCACATTTCTTTGGTACCAAGACAGTTTGACTACTGCAAGGAGAATAACTCTGTCTAATATGGTTTTTTTTAATCAATTATTGAATCTGTCTCTTGATATCATCATATTAAAAAACTAATATATGAAAAATAGGGGTGTTAGGCAAATGAGAACTAGGAATCAATAATGGAGTGACACTTTGATGGATGACTTGAAGATATCACCATATTATGTAATGACCTGGCCCATTTGTCACTATTGTTGTGATGATCTTGTGGTCATTGTGGTGGCAACTATATTATTTGTATATTGGGGCTTAATCATTAAGAGAACAAACTAATTTTATTTTCCAATCATCCTTTTGCACTTCTTCATACTAATGAGAGAAACAAAGGTGGAAGGAGTTACCTCTGGTATTCTATATTACTGGTCGCCAAAAATGATGACGACTTTGTGGGGTCTTGAATCATGCACGTCATGTATCTACCATATAAATGGATGGCCAAGGACCACATCACAAACATCCACTGGAACCATATCATATAAAATTTTATCTCTGAATGATTTGATGATATAAGAGAGAAGACATTATTGAGTGACACAAATATCTCTCCTTCAATTCAACCATCCAATGTTATATGGTTGTGGGTGAAACTTCTTAGACATATTTGAATTCCTCATGGTATCAACATAAATAAAATTATTTTGACTTCCACTATTAAAAATGAAATGTAAGGGCTTACCATTTATCAAAAACTGTGAGTGAAATAATTGCTTCTCCTTAGGAAGCTCCTCTATTTTAATTTGTGTAGTAGAGGTAGAAATAATCACATGTGGTTCAACCTCCACAATAAAATTAATTTTATCCTCAGGTGGAGGATGTATTAGTGTAGCAGAGGTAGAGGTATGCATATCAACAAATAGAGACTGAATTGCTTGACATTTTTCTCTGGAATGTTTGTTGCTCTTGTGGTAGTCACACTATTTCCTAGTCTTGTTTTTTTGGGGATTCTTATTCTACGAGTATTTCTTCTGCTTCCAATTTTTATTTTGTTTTTGACCTTATTTATTTTTTTACTTTTGGTTATCACCATTTCCTTTCTTGGGATGGCTCTTGGTAGCTTGGTTATTGTCATTTAAACCATCTCCTTTCTTGTTTTACATTTATGCTTTTGCTCGATCTTGATGGTTAATATGTATGCTTCACCCAATATCTTAAATTCAAAGAATTTCATGTCCTCCATATTGTAACAATGTATCCCACTATGATACTTGAGAGAAAATGCATCTTGATGTCTTGGAGGTCAAGTTTTGCATACAGTGAATGAAAAAAATTGATATATCTTGAACATACTGTTCTTTATCTTGACATAATTGTTGCCATCTCGTGTATAAATATTTATAAGCATCTATTGGATAATATTCCTTCTTGACTGCTTCCAAGAACTCATCCCATGTAGGGTCTTCTGAATCTTCTTGGTTCTTGTTATATACTTCCCACCAATTTTGGACTGGTATTGAGGATTTTAGCAGGGTAAAAGTGGTATTCTCTTTATCAAAGAAATTATTTATAGATAAATATGTATATAGTTGATCCAACCAATTCTCCACTACTTTTGTATTAAACTTTCCTTCAAAGATACGAATATCAAAGTTCACCTAAACTTTGAACAGTGTTGGGACACTAAATGGTTGTGTCGTAGCATGGGAAGATGGTGGCTACTCAAGGACTTGGGAAAATTACTCTAGTATTTGATTCTTTTATCTTTCTAGGTATTCATCCACCAGTTGTTTAGAAGGATCAACTATATCAATGTTGTCTTCCATCATATATCATTTGATATGGTTGGGTAGAAAATTAGAGGGATCGTGCGTCTAACAGTTAAGCTTTTGATATCTTTATCTCGTATTTGGGATCATACACCCATAAAAAAATTGCTTTGATACCAATTTAATCCACATGTCCAGAGACAATGAATTATTTAGAGTTGAAAACCAAAAACAAAAAAGAGTATTGCAAAATGAATAACTAATTTTATTAATTTTGAATAGAATTACAAAGAAGGAAATCTCTGAGAAGAAATGCCTACCAAAACAAAGTGTGTGGAAAGATATCATCATATATTTATATACAAATTTTGTGGAAGAAAAAAATTCATAATGGTTTGACTTCCATGATGCAGGTTATGGGATGTGGAAAATCCACTATTACTACTAAACATTATGTGAACTAGGTTTTGCTAGCCTGTCTATCCACTCGTCTGTCTGAGCTATCCATCCTAGTTGTCTAAGCTATTCTAGCCCATTCGAGTCCTTTTGAGCCCATCCAAGCCTATTTGAGTTGTTTGATTCCTTTCAAGCCCATCCAAGCCTATCTGACCTATTTGAGCCCTTTCGAGCCCATCCAAGCCTATCCAAGCCTATCCAAGTCTATTCAAGTTTATCCAGATCAATTCAACTACCTTATCTTGAGATTGGGGGATAAATTGTGGTCATCATAATGCATGTTAAATATCTTCTCATGGGAAACTCAACATATTGATCTAGTAGGTAGAGTTATAACTTCATGTTTAGGGAGAGGTTGATCAAATTTATGTACCTTTGACAAGAGAAGATAGTAGGATCCATTGGACCACACAAGAATTCATTATGAGGGGAGATGTATCATCTATATTATATTCTCTCCATGGCCCTTCAATTTAGATTATTGGGGGTATTAATATATTTATAGTTTGACCTTATTAGGCCAAGGATGACAGTGATGAAATACCTATGGGTGATCTTGATGTAGCCTAAGGGCAAGTGCTATGTAAGAATTCGAGCATCTTGATGTAAGCTTATGTGCATATTTATATGTAATCCTATGAGCATTCTTCTATGTAAGCCTATGGGCATCTTGGTGTAAGCCTAAGGGAATTCTTCATGTAATCATCCTTAGTGATATTGGTTAATCCACCTTATGGACAACCTTGATTAAAGGGTGTAATTTACTATTATATAATTATAATTTAACCTCAAAGTCAAGTAAATTTAAAATTGAGGCTAAATCTCAATGGGGTTTTGGTACACTATAAATAATCCCAAGTGACTGATCCATTGTATTAGTTTATGAAATTTGAGATATTAGGTTGCCTACAAACACCTACCTCTTACTCCTTTTCTTTTGTGTCATAGATATATTTCTCTATGTTTCATCTATACACTCTTCTATTTAATTGTTCTTCCTTTTTTTGCATATGATTGTGGTGAATGAAAGTTTTGGGATGCTTCTAAAACATATTATAAATCCGAACAATGGTGTCATTATTATTGAGAACTTGAGCAACCCTTAATTTGCTTAGATCACTACCACAAGGAGGAGAGCTTACCTTGATCATGCCTTGATCAATAAACTTCTAAATTTATCATCAGATATCATCATTTTCTTAGATCAACTAAAGGTATAATAGGTTATTATACAATGATGATCTAGATATTAGGTCAATTTGATGCTTCACTAAACAATGTAATAATACTCTTTGTGCATCTCAAAATATATTTTAATATGGAAGAATTAGGGTATCCATTTTTTGAGCTTACCTTGAATAAGCTTCAATAGGAATGGTAACAAATAACTTCTTGGAAATATGGATTTCTATTTGAACTATTAGCAAAGAAAATTCCCATGCATTAAAAATGAGTTTCTGACACTATTTTGCTAAGAGATATATTCTTCCAAGGAAGGAACTATGGTATGTGGTAACTCATCCCTTTGATGTGATGACCATTGTTGTGGGTAATCTTAGTAGGTTACTTGATGGTAAATAAGGTCTTATAAGTAAAATGTAATAGATTTTGAATGGTGCTATCCCACTGGTGACTATGTTGCATATTGATATTATGCCAACTCAAGGATGCACTGGCATCAAACCTCTACTTTTTTCTAGGATAAAGTCAATGAAGGGATTAGGATTATGAATATGCTATGGTTTAGAAGCTAAGCCACTTGATAGTACTTTGTGTAATGATGTTGTTACTTCTAACACCAATGATGATCTATAGGACCTTGTATTTTACCAAATGGTGAGCATGAAACAAGTGCTTCTATTTGTGAAAACTGTCAAAGTTTGAGGTCTTACCAACTTGTTGAATTTTGGTGTTAAAAAATATCACATTAACCTCATTTTAACTTTTTGGTATAATGAATAGTCATTAACTTGTGTTACACCATGATTTATTTCTGTTGAGCTCAAATTCATGGGAGAACCAACTCTTCATATTACATTTTATATAATAAATATCAAATATTACATAAAGATAAAATCTCTTATGATTGCACATAAATCCTAACTTCTAAACTTGACACTTCACTCATATAACTCACACTTGCTAATAAGACACCTCACACACATAACTCCATACTTATTTACATGACACACACTCACACTTAATAACTTGACACATACTATAGACTCAAATATCAAACACACACCCTAATCTAAATATTTACAAGGGACCAAATAATGTAATACCTCCAACAATATTTTTATGGTTGAATGTGATACATGTCAAAAAATAAAGGAAAAAACTATATACACTTTAGGCACACTCCAACCTCTTTTGACTCTAGCAAATGTTTGGATAGATATCTCCATGGATTTTATTGAAGGAATTCTAAATTTTGAAGGTAAAACAATCATTCTTATGGTAGTGATTTGACTATTGAAGAATGCTCATTTCTGTTCCCTAACCCATCCCTACAAGGCCTCCACAGTTGCCCAAATATTTTGGATTCTATTTTTTTCCTACACGACATACCCAAATCTATTATTTTTAACAAGGACCCCACCTTTACTAGTCATTTTTGGTAGGAACTGTTAAAATTGTAGGTCACATAATTAAAAATAATCTTGGCATACTATCCTCAGATAGACAACCAAACAAAGATTGTCAACAAGTGCTTGGATATGTACCTCCATTGCTTTGCATATGAGCATCCTACTTAGTGGGCCAAATGGTTTTCTTTGGCAAAATTGTGTTATAACACTTCTTATCATACCATGACCAAGATGTGACCATTTGAGGTGGTATATGGACATCCTTCTCCATTAGTTTCCTCATATATCCTAGGTAGTTACAAAGTTCAAGCGGTAGATTCCTCTCTTCGTGCGCATGCACTACTCCTTCAATAACTAAAGAAGAATTTGGTGATGGCCCTAAACCATATGAATTAGTAGGCTTATCAACATCATTTAGAGCATAAATTTAACGTAGGGGACATGGTTTTCCTCTACCTGGAACCATACAAGTAGTCATCATTACAATTTCATGGTCATCAAAGGCTCGTAGAAAAATTCTATGGACCCTATAAGGTACTACAACATATTGACTTGGTCACTTACAAGCTCAACTTGCTACCCTCTTCCAAGATACATCATATTTTTTATGTTTCATCCTTGAAAAGGGTTCTTGGAAGCCGAGTACAGGTCCAATCAGTAATTCTAAAATGTGATGAAGAAGGATCAATTGTATTAGAGCTTGAGCATATTCTGGATCGACAAACATGGACACTCCACAACTAAACTATCATTGATGTTTTAATACTATGGCAGGGATTATAGTTGGAAGGTGCCACATGAGAATTGCTCCATCAATAGTTTCCTCATCTTAAGCTTTGAGTACAAAGCTTCTTGAAGAGGAAAGGCATGTTAGGACCCTATCCTAAGATTATTATGCAAATGTGTATGTGGCACCTCAGACACCTGGTGCATATGGGTCCATATGATGTAAGTGTTACTTATTATAGGGAGTTAATAAAAGAGTAACTATTTCTTTATTATGATTTACTAGACCGGGTCCCCACTTGCATGTGGACTAACCCTTGATCATTAGGGTTAGGGTTGATAATAGTCTATAAAAAGGCAAGGGCATAATTGAAACATATGAAGTCTATTTTTCTCAAGTTGGAATGAATCTCTGCTTCCAAAGAGGTTTCACTCAAAGAGGCCTATGATATGATTTTCTATGATTAACAAAGTTGCTACAATTCTATTTTTAGTATATTTTGAGCACTTTTGTTGTTTATTTTTCACATTTCTATTAAAGTTTACAATTACCATCATGAATGTGCTTGATTTTAATTGAAGGTTTCTAGCATTCCGTATGATCAAAAATCACTATCACTCTTTCATTAAATCATAAAAGAAAACTAGGCTTGTGTATGGACAATGATGGTTTGAGGATCCAAAGAAATATTCTAACAAACATTGTATACAAACATACAACATAAAATATAAGACGAGTCCAACAAAGTGGTAATAGGATCTAGATAAGGTACACCTAATTGATGCAATTATTTTGATAGTATGTTGATAAAATATGAGTGAGGGATTCAAAGATTGATGCAAGGGAACATGTTTGATAGTAGAAAAGACTATCCTAGCTAATCTCCTATATAGTCATGCATGGCATAGGGGAGACCTCAAATAGCATGGTTACATAAAATGAAAAAGTAGTGGGATCAAACTTATAGAAGGATTTTTTAGTATGCGAATAGGATCAAAGTAATAGGTTCTCCTTTCAAAATGAGATGTTTGCAAGGCCAAAGAAAGGATATGAAGCTACAAATATGCAAGATTTAAACGAACAAGCCATAATCATGAAAATCATCTTTGGAAACTGTCATTACATTTTTCCCCTAAGAAAAGTATCAATGTAAGATAAAACTATTGCTCAAGAACAAAATCACCACCTTCTGAAATATCACATGATAATCATAACTACCATAAATAATTTTGTTTTATATAGGAAAACATCTAAAATAGTTAACACAAACGATATGAATTAATAAATTAGGATTACAAAGTGCTAATTTCGATGAGTGAACTAGTCAAATATTAATCAAAGTAAACTTGAGAAAGGTAAAATAGAAAATTAGGATGCTTCAACATCATTTTGGAATCAAAGTGATTCACTTATTGGCCCCATTGTACTTATAGTAATGCAAGTATCCAAATGAACATACATACAATTATAAACTTATTGCCTCATGTAATGAAGTTGTCCATATGAGTTTTTTTACTCGAGATTACATAATAGCTTCATCTTGTAAATATTATAGTGATATGACAAGGCATAACATGATTATATATTGATTGAGAATTTGTCTTTTCATCTAGGCTACTCACCTAATGGTTCAAAGTCTTATCTACTTATTGGTCGTCCTTGATCTTCAAGTAGCATCTACTCATTCATCTATTTCATCATGGATACCACCTCCTTCATAGAGACATTTTCATAGGCATGAAAGTTATTTAATCCCTTCATTATTTTGATCAACAAGATGCCATTTCTCCTTTCCTAATGGTTAAACTTTGAGGTAAATTTACAAATATTCTTGCTCTTCCTTATATTTCAACACTATTGTTAACCATACCCTAACAAGTAGATGGTAGGTCCTTTACTTGAAGGTAATACTTATTTTTTCTTCTTCCTCATCAACCATAGAATGATCGTAGAGTTTTCACATTGACAACCAAGTAAATGTCCATAGGAGGTGATAATCTAAGCTTAAAAGCACTTGTTCTTTATTGTGAAGAATTTTTCATTGTCCTTGATGTCTTTGTTTGCTCACATGAAGGTATACCATGTATTGTAAAAGAAAATTATATTGC
Organism: Wollemia nobilis; assembly: GCA_028583015.1. Lineage (NCBI taxonomy): Eukaryota > Viridiplantae > Streptophyta > Pinopsida > Araucariales > Araucariaceae > Wollemia > Wollemia nobilis. Next base: position 7,155,535 of record JAQPPZ010016856.1, read on the forward strand.
TTCCTCTATTGGTCATGTATTTCTTTGTACTTAAGTTATGACTATTTAAGATGATATTTCACTTTGATAAATATAATGTATTCATATTTAAAACATGTCTTAAATTAAAATAAATTGACAAAATTTATGGCCAACCTTACTGTATAAGTGTTGTATATTGGTTGAGCTCTCATACCATTTCATTAGGTTTTATAGTTATTACCCTTGAAGATATCTATTGGTTAAAGAATATGATAACTTTAGTCACATGAAAAAATCAATCATCATCTTTTGCATCATTAATATGTTCTCTAGAAATAAAGTTGGTCAACATGTAAAATCTAATTAAGCAATTTTTATTTATTTTATCATGAGAAAGGGTGATTCATCACTCTAAGAAAACATGTACATAATAGTGGAAGAGTTCATTGTTTTGATAAGCCACATGCATAAATTACTATTTAATCAATATATATGTTCATTAGAGTGAATTTAAAAGACAAATTAGTGCTTGTAAACTAAAAAATCCATGAAAATTTTACCAAATCCTATGACATTAGAAAATTATTTTATTAAAGGAAACAAATAATAAAAACATGTGTAGAGATATTTCACCTACGTAGTCTTAATGAAATTGAAAATTTGATAAGTGCTCTAATATACTATGAAATGATATATGAGCCTATATGTCTAAAGAACCATGGTAATTTTTACACTTGGTTCTCGTTACGCTTGTTCATCTTTCATAGGAAAAGTTCAAATATTGAACTAGGACATGCAAAATCAAGGCAAACTATGAACCACCTACCACATTTGTTACATAAGAATGTGAATATCAAAGGCAAGATGCCTCTTAAAATAACTCATTTTACATCAATATGATTCCTAAAAGACCCTCCTCTAATACACACATGAGAACTACAATAACTAGTAAAGCATCTTTGAAGTTAGTAATACCCATTGTACTAAGAAAATAAAATTCTAAATCACGTTATCTATCTCCTAGGCAAATATTATATTGAATGTAGCTTAGATTATTGGCACCAAGATGGGAATGGAGGATACAATAGATATTGAAGCACATGTATCAATTGAGGCCAAATATTACCAACCTTGGAAGTTTAAATTGGTTCAAGTTGCTGTTAGTCTCACAATGACACTGAGAGGGGGGGGTGAATCTAGTGTAGCTCTTAAAAACTTAAATCTTCAATTCTTAATGTCTAAACAATGAAAGCTTAAAACCACATAAAGCAAATATAAAAAGAGAGCATCACACAACACAAAATGTACCGAGGTTCACCAGTTTTGCCTACTCAAAAATAGACTGTTTGGACTCCCATCCAAATCCAGCCTTTGCAAAGCAACAACTTTACAATCAATTTACCAGCACCAACTGGAAGGAGCACCAACCCCGATTTACTAGCACCAACTGGAAGGAGCACCAACCCCTGATTTATCTACACCAACAGAAAGGAGCACCAACCCCCGATTTACTAGCACCAACTGGAAGGAGCACCAACCCCTGATTTATCTGCACCAACAGAAAGGAGCACCAACCCCTGATTTACCAGCACCAACTAGAAGGAGCACCAACCGCTGATGCCAAGCACCAACTTGGACTTCTGTTCTGAATCTAGAAGATTGACATAAATATGCCTTCACTTTTACAAGACCCTGACTGGTCTATTGCTTTCTCAACATTGCCCACTCTTCACATATTGCACACCTCTCTAGCTCGCCTCTCGCGCGCCTCTCACATTAATCCCGAACGCTCTCTTTTTTAGCAGCACTTTCACACAATTTTAGCGGCCTGTTAATTCTCCATGCAGACCTCCTTTTATAACAAAGTTCCGACTCTTGCATGCAACCCGTAACTGCCCCTGTAACTGTCATACTGACTTTAGTTCACTGCTCTTATTTTAGCTGCATGATATTCTTCTGTAACTGCACCTGTAACTGTCGTATTGACTTCTTCTGTAACTCCTTTCATTTCTCATGCGCCACTTGTTAGTTGTAACGCCTTTCGACTGTAACTGCTTTTGTATATATATATATAGTAGGCTTTTCGTCAAACACGATGCATGTTACGAATTTACACATATACCCCTACCATGACTGTTCGTCTTCTTGGTCATGACTGTTTGTATTATTTTCTGTGCATGCATGTATATTCGATTCTATATATACGACTATTCATTTTCTCCTTCTTCGACTATTCTTAAATTAGCTGCATGATTTTCTTTTGTAACGGCCCCCTATAATTGCTGCATAACTTCAGTTAATGGTCACATATCTTATTTCGGCTGGGTTCTATTCTTAGCTTGCGCCAAAGTGACCTGTCGCGAAATCGCGACACTTTTGCCTCTTTGTCCTCTTCTCGGCTTGTACCCGCGAAAACACATGTCGCGATATCGCGACACTTTCGCCTCCTTGCTGCTTTACTTGGTTCATACCCGCGAAAACACATGTCGCGATATCGCGACACTTTCGCCTCCTTGCTGCTTCTGTTTGCTTGTACCTGCAAAAACACATGTCGCGATATCGCGACACTTTTGCCTCCGTACTCTTCCTTTTTACTTTTGTCGTGATATCGCGACACTTCTGCCTTCTTACATTCTCTCTCCTCTTAGAGTCGCGAAAATGCGACATGTCGCGATATCGCGACACTTTTGCCTCCGTACTCTTTCTCTTGCCTTCGGGTTGCGAAAATACATGTAGCGATATCGCTACACTTTTGTTCCTTGCACTTTTTCTTTGCTTCGGCCCGCGATAATACAACATGTAGCAATATCGCTACACTTTTTCTCCTTGCACTTTCTCTTTGCTTTGGCCTCCGAAAATACATGTCGCGATATCGCGACACTTTTTCTCCTTGCATTTTCTCTTCTCTTCTGGCCGCAAAAATGCAACATGTCGCGAAATCGCGACACCTTTTTCTCTCTCCTCTTTCTCTTCGCTTTGGACCGCGAAAATGAAACATGTCGCGAAATCGCGACACATTTTTCTCTCTCCTCTTTCTCTTCTCTTTGGACCGCGAAAATGAAACATGTCGCGAAATCGCGACACATTTTTCTCTCTCCTCTTTCTCTTCGCTTTGGACCGCGAAAATGAAACATGTCGCGAAATCGCGACACCTTTTTCTCTCTCCTCTTTCTCTTCGCTTTGGACCACGAAAATGAAACATGTCACGAAATCACATCTTTTTCTCTCTCCTCTTTCTCTTCGCTTTGGACCGCGAAAATGAAACATGTCGCAAAATCGCGACATATTTTTCTCTCTCCTCTTTCTCTTGCAATATGTCACGAAATTGCGACACTTTTTCATCTGTACAGCCTTCCTTGCAATATGTCGCGAAATTGCGACACTTTTTCTACTTGCCTTTTTCTCTTCGAACATGTTGCGAAATCGCCACAGTTTTTCTTGCTTGCGCCTTCTCCCCGGACATGTCGCGAAATCGCGACAGGCTTGCTTGCTTGCGCTTTCTCTCCTAACATGTCGCGAAATCGCAACAGTTTTTCTTTCTTCTCAACATGTCGCGAAATCGCGACAGTTTTTCTTTCTTCTCAACATGTCACGAAATCGCGACAGTTTTTCTTTCTTCTTCTCTCTTCTAACATGTCGTGAAATCGCAACAATTTTTCTTTCTTCTTCTCTCTCTTCCAACATGTCGCGAAATCGCGACAGTTTTTCTTTCTGCTTCTCTCTCTTCTAACATGTCGCGAAATCGCGACAGTTTTTCTTGCCTTCTATATATGTCACGATATCGCGACACTTTTCTGACTTGTCTTTTTCTTTGATCTTTTGCAACTGAGGCACTTCGGTCTTCTTGGAAACTCACTGTACATACTCTGAATGACCTTTGAACTCCTGTCCACTGCATCAACCGATCTGTCTGACTGTGTTTTGACTACTATTTCTGCATCTTGCTCAACAGTTGCCACCACTACCTCCACTACATTCTTTGCCCGTAATTAGTCCGAGTGTGCACACAATACTATGATATGAATAAACATTAGTTATGTGTAATTATAAGAAAATATATTATAGAAGAGAAACAATAATCCTTAATTTTTTCATTGCTATCTCAGTTCCTGAGGATGGGACATGGATGGTGTCTCAAAATGTCAAACAAAAATCCCTCATACACAACGTATTTCAAAGTTTGATACAAAGATGGACAAGATTGTTCATGTAGGAGCATCATGGGATAATATTGAATTTAATGTTTATGTTGGCTATGTACTTAATGTTTGGGTTATATAGGTGGTATATATATATATATATATATATATATATATATATATATATATTGAGTAAATACTTCTTATACACATCCACCATGGGGATTGAACCCGGGTCACATCACCGATAATGCAAGTGGCGTCCTTCCCGGTAGACCACACTCACGGGGTTTATATATATATATATATATATATATATATATATTGAGTAAATACTTCTTATACACATCCACCATGGGGATTGAACCCGGTCACATCACCGATAGTGCAAGTGGCGTCCTTACCGGTAGACCACACTCACGGGGTTATATAGTTGGTATATTTAATAAAGGTGGATATATAGCAATTTTGTCTAGTGGTTTCAGTTAATGGTTTTCTAGCATGTGGTTTTAGAACTATTGTTTTGGTATATAATTCCCTCTATAAAAGGAAACTTGAGATACTCATAATGATAGGAAAACTTAGAAAGTTTTAGATGTATTTTTACGGATAGGTGGTATAGTGGGAAGTATGTCATATATGATAATAATATAACGTTGTTTTCAAGAAAACTATTGAGTGTAAATCTATCTTGGTTTGAAAAAGATTAACCTAAAACAAAATAAACAATAATCTAATGATATAAGGAAAAATAAGATTGAAGAAAAGGGTATTAAAAATGATTTAAATAGATATGGCATGAAGTATGACAAGAGTTATAGATCAATAGGTTATGCACAAGAAAAGACTTAATAATGGCAAGAGAAAGAACAATATATGAAACTAATTAAGATATTATATGTGAAGAAAATGATTGTAAGAGAAGGTGAAGTTGATCATGACGAGAAACTTTTAGTTCAAAGAATAAGTTGTATGCATGGAAAAGAGGAAGGCTCAAAATTATTAATTAATGGGTTTCCAACATGTGGTTTGGAATATGATTCCATCTATAAAAGGGAAGTTTAATTAATTGCAAGGATAGGTAGGTTTAAAAAGCTTTAGATGTGTTTTTAGGGATATATTACATGGCCATAAAGGATGTCAAGTATGATGATGTAATGTTGTTTTCCGGAATATCATAAGAAAATTGTTGACTGTTTGTCTCATTTCAACTCATATGTTGAGAATGTGTGTTTTATTTTCTAGATCTTGTTCTTTGTGATCTGCTATATCAACTAATGATGCATGGGCTCATTAATTATATAACATATCAAAACCGATCAAAGTTATTAAACATAGATCTAACCAAAGAACAAAGTTCTAACTCATCATGCCATTAAAAGAGAATCAATAAAAAAAGCATCTAATATATTAAATATTAACCGCAAAGGAAACATAATAGCTCTTCTCAAACCTTTGCCATTTTACAAACATTGGTCCTCTTTTATAGAGGCCTCACGTCCTAAAATCCATGTTCCATAAACCATAAACAAAGAAACCATTAGCTCAAACAACTAGTTGAAACCACTAGACAAAATTGCTATATATCCACCTTTATTAAATATGCCACCTATATAACCCCAAGCATTAAATACATAACCAACACAAACATTAAATTCAATACTATCTCGTGATGCTTCTACATCAATTGTAATGATATTATCATCTGAACCATTTGTGATGGACAAGATTGTAATGGTATATGAACTCACGTGTTTGAATCATATGATGAATAATCATTAAAATGATCCAAGAACCAAAAAACTCAAGTCCTTGAAAGATGCTCATATGTCCTTCCTAGATGAAATTCTAAATGACATCTTATTTGATATATGCATTGAAGAAAAAGCTTACCACACTTAGTAACATTCATAGTTTAAAGAGTAGATAATTTCATTTTGTTGGAAAATTGGTCCAAAAGGTATGTAATGGAAAAAGTTGGTTTATTTATCAAGTCATAGTAGAACTAAGAAATAACACCTATTTTAGGTTATTCAAAGAAGGGATGCAAGGCATCAATGGACATGCTGGTTGGTATGTTTACAATTCTTTTTAATACATTAAGGTTTTTGAGTTTTCAAGGCCATCTTTATTAGCTCCCAAAATTTGTAGAGAATTTTCCATGTTCTTTTTTAATTTGTCAATCAAATCTCGTATTATAGTTTGTTTTATACTTATAAAAATGCTAAAGCAACAAAGGATTTCTAGTAAAATCTTGGAGGGGCAATTTAGCCTCATTGTCTCCTAGAAAATATATTACAACAAAATAAGAGCCTATATGCTAATAAGCTTTCAAAGGTATTCAATCATCAACTCAATATGAATAATTTGGAGGCAAATTGTAAAGGTTATAATGAAACGAGGAAAATGACATATATATTTAGAGCTTTCCTAGAGCCAAGCAATCTAATAGACGCAAAAGTTGTAAAAAAATCAAGAGATAACCTTAATAATTCCTTTAATGAGTTTGAGTGTTTCAAAAGCACTATTGTGGTTGAAGTCTAGTCATCAATAAATGAAGAAATCCATTTTCAACATGAAGATATTTTATAAATAAATGAAATGATTTTAATTATTTCCACATCCATGACACTGAAAGAGTCTGTAGGATCAAGAGCTTTACTACAAGATGAAGTATGATGTACAACCCTACTCATTTTTGGATTTAAACCTTAGACCTCCTATTCAGAGTCCCAAAGTTTAACATCATCTAAGAGTTGAAAAGGACTTCCTAAGCAAGATACTTTAGGCTCTATTAATAAGCAAATTTGAAGGCTATGAAAAGGGCAAAATATAATCTACCTTGAAAAGAAATCCCAACACAAGTATGATTGCAAGGTCCAAATATGACAATCAAGATATTTGTGAGAAAGGCAAAAGGATAAAACCTTCACTACTAGAAGAAAAATATCAAAAGAGGTGTGAGATGTAATGAACCTATACTAACTTGAATTACACCCCAATGCATTAAGTTAAAACTACTCTACCGTTTGATTGAAATTCATTGAGTCCTTTGTATATACTGGTCCACCATTTAGAGGAGCTTAAAATAACATTTATCAACTTTGCATATTATCCTAGACATTAGAATCCCACCTACAATACCATGGAAAAATGTTCCTATAACACTTTACATAACTATCCATAAACAACTAAAAATTTTAAATGGATAAATCAAAATAATTTCATCAAGACATGAGCTCAAGTGGTTACAAAAGGTTTTCAAGACAAAGACCACTATTATGGAAAAATGTTCCTATAACACTTTACATAACTATCCATAAACAACTAAAAATTTTAAATGAATAAATCAAAATAATTTCATCAAAAGACATGAGCTCAAGTGGTTACAAAAGGTTTTCAAGACAAAGACCACTATGTGGTTTGCCACGGTAACAAAGTCACGATGTAGTAGTACGAATACTAACTTCAATCCCATGCTAATTTAAGTTCTTTAGCATTGGTAAGTCATCATAAAAGAAACATGGAACTTTATCCAATGTAAAATACAATGGCTCAAGAATTATATTTAAGTCAGCCATAACCAGGAAGGAAAATTGAAAGGGCTGATTATAGTGTACATAGTCAAACACCATCCTAGATGCTAGTTTAAATTTCTTAGCATGGGAATAATATTCAAGTCAGAAACACCTTCCTAGATGCTAATTTAAATTTCTTAGCATTGGTAAGCCGTGAAAGAAATATGGAACTTTATCCAGGGTAAAATACAATGGCTCAAGAATAATATTCAAGTCAGAAACACCTTCCTAGATGCTATTTTAAATTTCTTAGCATTGGTAAGCCGTGAAAGAAATATGGAACTTTATCCAGGGTAAAATACAATGGCTCAAGAATTATATTCAAGTTAGCCATGACCAAGAAGGAAAATTAAAGAGGGCAAATTAAAAGGGTTGATTATAGTATGCATAGTCAAACACCATCTTAGTCAGAAAAACAAGGAGATGGACTTCTTGCTAGCAAGAGTTAGTATGATGCACACTAACATCAATAGCTGAGTCCTTTGAAGCTTTCCCTTTGCCAAACAAAGCAGCATTCATTCCAGATACCTTTTCACCTTAACTATATATTAAAAGTGATTCCTACTAATAAATTTCTATCTTTATCAAATCACATGGACACCATTATTCTGAGTCATCTCTTATGTATGGTTTTGCTTTCCATATTTTACCACAACAATTATACTTTGTTCAGTCCTCGTTTCCACTCTTATCATCAACTTATATGAGATTGAAACAGTTCCAGCAATATTACACCATCACCATTTTACATTATTTTTGACAATTATGTATGCATCATCTGACAAGATTTGAACCTGGTTTTCCGCCTTGAAAGTTGAGGTATTTAACTCATAAAGCTCATGCTGTTTGATATCTTACACATATTTTTAACTAAAAGTACAATAAACATTTTTTTTCCTCGGTTATTAGCTTCACACCAATTTTGGAAGGCACATATTTCGTTATCTAAATTTTTTATTATTTTATTTTTTCTTTGAAAGGCAAGCATCACAGTACAGTCTGTCAGATCTGAAGCATGGTCAATCAAGGTCCTGTCATTTTCACTTCCTCCTGAAACTTGACATAGATCCAAAGTGATAAACAAAAGATCCAAAGTTTCATTGTATCCTTGGACATAGATCTGAATGGTATATTTTATGGTGTTTGAAAAAGATGCAGTCATTCTTCAAAAAATGTGACCATAAAACATTATGAAATTTCTCACAATATTGTTATGTCATAGTAAACATAACCACCTTCTTACCAGAAGAGGGTTAACAAAGTCTGTCCTCTGATAGTGGTATTCATATTTATGTGATTGTTTTTTATGATAAGCTGATGTTATTTTCTTAATAGAAAATAAAGTGAATGTGTTTCCTTTCATGCCAAGAATTCCACAATATGTGAATATATGGTGGTTTAAGACGACAACAAAGTTATTTTGCTGCATAACATTCATGGGTATTAAGTCATATTAACCTCTTCATTGATACGCTGATCATGCCATTCTGATAGCTGGACAATCAAGATTGAAGTGAGGAAGCAGTTTTAATGCCAGAGTGGAAAATTCTATTATTTTTCCATCAACAATTAAGCAAATCTTGAAAGAGAAAATGATAAAATCAGTTTTGAGAAGAAAATATCCACAAGAAAAAATAATTTGCACTATATTCCACAAATAGCTCATACATATGAATAGCGACTCACAAAAATGGAATACATCAGACATTCCTCGTGTCCTCATTTATTGCCCAATTGGGCAAAGGAAATATGCCCTTTAGGTGGTGCAAGCATTGAGAACATATGCCACACATCGTATAGAAGATGTAGAAAAAATCACTAGTATCTCAACTTGTAGATATACACGAATCCTACAACCCAAATGGTGTGAAGTCTGCAGATTGACTTGCAGGAGAATTGAGAATTAAATATGCCTAACTATATACCTACCATGATCCAAAAAATTTCATAGCATACAAAGAATTTTACAAGCTATTTGACACGAAATTCATGCCTGAAAATTGTTAAATTTTGGGTGAATTTGTCCCGGTTCCTAGCTTCCAAACTGCGAGTTACATCAGCCATCAATTTGTCAAAACACTGGGCAAGTCGTGGTTGTTGATCAAGTGACTGCAAAATTCAAAGTAAGAACTGTTATAAAATGAAAGAAAGACAAAGAATATCAATCCAAATACCCTTGAGCGACATGAAGAAATATGAAAATAATGTCAAAAGAAACTATATGTGAAGAACCTATTTTTCATGATTAAATCAAAACCAAAATAAGATTGCAAAGGAAAAGATCTAAAAAAACTTATTCAAACCAAACAGCATCTAAAGATCTTACTTGTGAAGCAAGAATTTGTGCTTTCAGATCATTGAATATCTGCACACAGAAAACAGATGATCAACAATGTCACCTCAAATGCAAGGAACTGCTAAGAAAAATACTGCCACATTGATGGCAATTGTTCCTAGAACCATCTTAATACATGAACCCAGGCATAATTATATGATAAAGCCAATATATCGTAGCAGAAAGGTAACACTAAATATTACAAAGGAGAGAGAATGTTGCCATTATAATATGTTTCACATCATACATGCTTGTTAACATATTTCACTTTCACTGTTACCTGTCAGCATTTTACAACTTCTGAGAAGGACCTAGCATGGCCTTCCTCCAACTCAGATCTAATGTCTCTTGTGTGCTCTGCTGAATTGCCTACCCACAGCTTAATAAGTCTCACTAAAATAGAGAAAACAAGAAGCTTCTCTGGTTAACAGGCAAGATAACACACCCACAAGAAAAACACCATAGGCTAACATTTTGTTCAGAATGTTGCTTCCTATTATGAAGCTCTAAAAAGATTTGAAATGCTGGAATTTATTATACTTATTACATAGGGGATCTTCAGATTAATAAAGTTTTGTTAAAAAGATAATCTTTATTGAGGGTTAATATTTGGTTCTACGTTCTAGTTCCAATTCTAATTCCAAGTTAAAATATTAGGTCTGGTGTAGGATAGTTCCTCTCATATAGATTTTAATCTGTATATTATGGGAAATGTGACAAGGAATCTACACACCTCTTTTGTTCTACCAAGACCGTGCAAGTGGATAAATATTGACAATCCATAGAATAAATCTTGAACCATGAATTAATTCATTGAAGCAAAGCACAACCTAGTTTTCCTTTTGATGCAAAGGCTCCACATGTATGTGCAAGTAAGATTAATATTCTCCAAAAGGGAAGGTGCAGTCCAAATCTATTGGTGTTGCAAACAACCACCTTTCAACAACCACACCTCACACAAGTCATCATGATTAGAGTTAAAAGCTCTCCATTCCCAACAACAGTGCATATCTCCTGCCATAAAAAAATAAACTGGTACCCCTCAAGGATCCATACTTACTCAAAGATCCATACCTCTTCGAAGATCTACACGACGTTGAAGAAGAAAATCTCTCTTAAGATCCATACCTTGAGAAAACATATTGCCTTGAAGAACCAAAACTCTTCAAAGACCCAGACCTCGAAGAGCCAAACTTATCTAAAGAACCAGACACCCTTGAAGAACCAAACATCTTTCAAGAGTAAAAACTTCTTGCAGATGGAAATGAAGGTTCATGATTAAATGTTGGCTTTTCTGTTTCCTTTCAAAAATAATGCGGGCTGAGACAAATTTGACTTGGACCAAATGCCAAGGAACTCTCCTTCAGCATGAATGAAGTGCCAACTCCTGAATAGGAAAGGCCTTTTGTATATTCAAGGATTTATTGGACATTTTATAGCTTGTTCATTTTGGCCATCACTTATCCAACACATCTAAGCAATTTGAAACCAATGTCATGTTTCAAATCCTCAACACCAGATATATTGGGAGAGAAATGCTCATTATTATCATGGATAGCACCATCATGAGAAGCACTAAAACAGCATCAATAGAAGTATTAGATTAAACATCATTATCCACACAAACCACCATGGGAAACATCTACATTAGAAGAGGAAGGAGTAAACTTATCATTAACAAGAGGTACAACAACATTACAAGAACCAAGAGCACGGTCACAATCATTAGAAGCATCATCAATAGAAGAAGAAGAAAGAGTATCATCACCAAAAGAAGTAAATTTTCTTTTATGCTCAACATGCTTTATTGCTTTCCTCAAAACATCAATTTCTAGAATATGTTTTTGATTAAGCGATTTCAAGTTCCCATTTTCTTTTATATTTTGAGTAGCTTCTCATATTTAGATTCCAAACTCTCTTTTCAGAGTTCAAATGTTCATTTTCTTTCTCCCTATCAAGCAACTTATTCTCAAATGCAATTTCTTTTTTGGAAGAGCCATCATTGTCCTCTTTTTTTGGAAGATTCAATCCTCATATATTGAAACAATACCTTGCTCATCGTTACTTGGAGTAGGTTTGAATCAATAGGGTTTCCAAATATTTTCTGCAAGATTTTCCAAATTCCCTTGCACTGTTCATATTAGAGACCAAAGGAAGATGTTCATCCTCAATGGCTGACAATATCCCTTTGACTATTTCTTAATTCTGTTATTTCGAAGCATGGTACGACTAGAGATGCTCATTATCAGGATCAGTATAATTCCACATAATTTTAATCATAAGCAAATCCATTATCTCAAATTGCCGTTTTTGAAAATTCTTTCCATTTTGATAGTGTGCCATGAAGAAATGAAGCCATTATGTTTCAACTAAAATTCAAAATTCCTCATAAGAAATGAAGCCATTATATCAAAAACTATCTACAGAAGCCAGCTCTCAAAACTCCATCTGCCCTCCAAATAGGCCTTGAAAATTCAAAAAATGGATGGAAATAACTTGAGCATGCCACTTGGCATTTGCTTCTTTGTAAGGACATTGCTGGGTGGACTGCCACTTGGCTGCCTCTAATATACTGCACACTGTTAACATGTCTTAAGGGTTTGGCACTGATATATCACTCACTGTTGTGTGAGATCTTGCTGATTGAGCTTGTGGCACTGCTGACTGAATGCAAGGGTGTATACTTATAATTGGTACCACTAGGCATGCCGCATTGACTACCATCTGTGACAACTAGAGTATAAGAACTAGGCCTAAGGTTGTGTGGAGGAAGGACAAAAAGTCTGCATGGATGCCAGGGTCTACTACAGAGCAAGTAAGGAGGATAGGGTGTGAGGGGTTCATAGGCCAGAGGGATGAAGGCCAATAAAGAAGTGCTATGTGTGGGGTGGTGCACAAGGGATGCCCGGGCTACCAAAAGAATGTTGCTAGTGAGGGGGGTGGTTTTTGAACCCGTGATCTCTAAGTTCCAAATGTCTTGAAAGAATGAATACATTTGAAGAAATAATATTCAAGGATGCAAATGCATGGGAAAACACAAAGAATCCTGTACCTCTTTGTTTCATATAGCTTCATATCCACATTAGCCACAAAGAAAACACTTTATGTATAGGCATTAAAGAGGTTTTCATTTAATCATACTATCTCAAGAACTCAAATCAATTCCTTTGTGTGCCTTTGGCAAACTAGCAAGGGAAGGTCTACCAAAATGGAACTCTTTACCTCACATTTATTTTTAACCTGCACACAGTAGATTGATCATCCTCTGATACCATGGTAGGTAGGTAAAGAGAATTTTATCGATCTCCACTAATGACCAAAGTGTGCCGATGGCAATTGCTGAAGAAAATAACTATTACACAGCAGTGTAGTAACCAAGGTACTAACAAAAAAACATAATCTATACTAAACTAATGTATAATATCAGATTGCAGCTTTGAGGTGCAGACCCAGAAATGGGTAAACCCTAAAGATAATAAAACTTAGCTTAGAAGGAAACATGGCGTAGCAGTACTCTATTAAAAAAACATGTGCTAGTTTCTGATTCACCAGATCGTATTACACGACAAGTGAAGAGCATACTACTAGTGCTGGAGTATTTCTGGTTCACCAGATTGCGTTACGCAGCAAGTGAAGAGCATAATAACCACAGCAAAATGTTTTTTAATGGGGTTTTTAGAGAAAGATAAAAATAATGAGTTAGGAAGGAACAAAAATGCTGAAAAAGAATTTTTATTCCGAAAAAAGGAATTATACAACTAAAAAACTCCGAACGCGTTTCGACCTTTTGGGTCTCATCAGCGGAGTGTGAGTCTTAGAGGGGTACAATATCCTCTTTTTATAATCCTAACTCTAGGGAGGAGCCAAAAAATAATGCATGTGGGATAAAAAATTATTCCCAAACATTAAATACAAACCGCAGGTTTATAAACCAAACGGTAAAAAATACATATTAAATATTCCCAAGCTCAACCCCCCCCCCCCCAAAAAAAAACACCCACCCTGTTACAAAGGTGCATTAAAAAATGCGATAAACAAGATGGAGAAAAAATCCCTTTACAAAAAATTATTCTTGCAAAGATAGGATCTGAGAGGTTTGTGATTCCTCCAGCAGATGATGGCTCATGCAATAAGTTTAAGTTGCCTATCCTTGCTCCACTTTTCGAACATGGAGAAATAACATTTTTGCCCAAGTGCAAACTCCTGGCAAAATCACAATTGTCTAACTTTAAAATAAGTGGAACATGTTTGACTTTGGTGCCTTGTCCGCATGCGGCTCTTTCAAGAACTACGGCTAGGAGAGAGGGTCTTCCATCAAATTTGACTTTTTCAAATAGTGAAAGCAAAAAATTAATCTTATACCCTCTAGCTCTAAGTCTATTAAAAAACTTATTTTTAACATAAATAAAGCTCTCTCTTGAGCTTCCTCGACTAAGAACATGTTGAGCTCACTTAAAATGAAGGCCTTCTGCTGGTGGACAGGATGATGAGAAGAAGCTGGAATGTATTGCTAGGCGTTCATTGGTTTCTGGAACAACTTTGTACACAAAATCCCTGTATGAACAAAATCAGGCCCTTTAAAAAAAAAAGTATCCCTGTATCTTGAGAAGCAAGTTTTTGTTAATGTTTCTATGGACAATCTTTTGTTCTATAAAAGATACATTGATGATGCCATTGGTGTTTGGCATGGCTCAAGGGAAAAACTTGACAGATTTTTGGCCACTTATGGATCTTTCTACCCGAGCATTAAAATATCAACATCTATTTCAGATTCAGAAGTGACTTTGCTGGATATTGTTTTTTTTAAAGGGACTGATTTTGTTCATACAGGGATTTTGTGTACAAAGTTGTTCCAGAAAACCAATGAACGCCTATTAATACATTCCAGCTTCTTCTCATCATCCTGTCCACCAGCAGAAGGCCTTCATTTTAAGTGAGCTCAACAGGTTCTTAGTCGGAGAAAGCTCAAGAGAGAGCTTTATTTATGTTAAAAATAAGTTTTTTAATAGACTTAGAGCTAGAGGGTATAAGATTAATTTTTTGCTTTCACTATTTGAAAAAGTCAAATTTGATGGAAGACCCTCTCTCCTAGCCAGAGTTCTTGAAAGAGCTGCATGCAAACAAGGCACCAAAGTCAAACATGTTCCACTTATTTTAAAGTTAGACAATTGTGATTTTGCCAGGAGTTTGCACTTGGGCAAAAATGTTATTTCTCGATGTTCGAAAAGTGGAGCAAGGATAGGCAACTTAAACTTATTGCACGAGCCATCATCTGCTGGAGGAATCACAAACCTCTCAGATCCTATCTTTGCAAGAATAAATTTTTGTAAAGGGATTTTTTCTCCATATTGTTTATCGCATTTTTTAATGCACCTTTGTAACAGGAGTTGAGCTTGGGAATATTTAATATGTATTTTTTACCGTTTGGTCTATAAACCTGCGGTTTGTATTTAATGTTTGGGAATAATTTTTTATCCCACATACATTATTTTTTGGCTCCTCCCTAGAGTTAGGATTATAAAAAGAGGATATTGTACCTCTGTAAGACTCACACTCAGCTGATGAGACCCAAAAGGTCGAAACGCGTTCGGAGTTTTTTAGTTGTATAATTCCTTTTTTCGGAATAAAAATTCTTTTTCAGCATTTTTGTTCCTTCCTAACTCATTATTTTTATCTTTCTCTAAAAACCCCAGTAAAAAACATTTTGCTGTGGTTATTATGCTCTTCACTTGCCGCGTAACGCGATCTGGTGAACTAGAAATACTCCAACACTAGTAGTATGCTCTTCACTTGCCATGTAATACGATCTAGTGAATCAGAAACTAGGACATGTTTTTTTTAATAGAGTACTGCTACGCCATGTTTCCTTCTAAGCAAAGTAATGGTGAAGTGATAAGAGAACCAACAGAGAAGGAAGAAGAAAGAAATAGAGAAGAGCCTATGTGGAACCAAGCACCAACCCTAATCCATGAAGGAATGCAAAGTAGAAGCAAAGTTGTCATCATCACCAACTATCCCAAAAGAACCAACACATGATATAATGATGCTGTTAGGAGAATGTCCAAGACTAAGGGGTCCTAGTTGGATAATCTTGGAAAGGAAGAGTCTGAACTCTCATGACTCTTCTAATATCCATAGCGAATGAACTAATAGGAGAACTTAAGAAACTGGTGAGCTGCATCTGTCCCCAATTTTTGGACAAATGACAAGCGGTCAAAACCCGACACCAAAGATCTATAGTCCCATCCTGCCACATGTAAGAATGTGCTGAATATCTAGGTGCTACTCTCATTTGTGGACAAGGACACAAATCTGTCATTATCATTCCGAAGAATTGTAACCTTGGATGCTGCTTGTTCTCAGTGGTAGAGATAAAGTGAAAGAATGAGGTGACAATTGAGCGGTAGTCAATCTCTCCTTTAACACTTGACACTAAAGAGTGATAGGTGATAGCTTCCCAAGATACATAGTCAAGCATCTTTAATCAAGATAGGAACAAATAGTAGCCAACAATCTGCCTAAAGTATATAAGCAAAAGTACCTCCCTCGAATCTTGTAAAAAACAAGACATTTGAAGACAAGATGCTCTGTAGTCTCTACCTTCTAGAGAGAGTAAAGATGACATACCTTGTCCTCTTGAGGAATATGATAGTTTATCTCCACATGCAACTGATGTGACTGAAGTCTGAGTTGACCGGGAGGGATATTGAGGTCAAAAAGTACCTCCCTCGAATCTTGTTAAAAACAAGACATCTGAAGACAAGATGCTCTTTAGTCTCTACCTTCTAGAGAGAGTAAAGATGACATACCTTGTCCTCTTGAGGAATATGATAGTCTATCTCCACCTGCAATTGATGTGACTGAAGTCTGAGTTGACCAAAAGGGATATTGAGGTTATGTGTCCAATGTCACTGGAGATAATCAGGACAAGCAATACTGTTTATCAACCCTCATGAAATGCTCAATTTAGAAGGCTAACTTAGGACTAAGAGGTTGAGGCAAAGTGATCCATGTTATTTGAATATGTTAACTATATATGTAATCTCTAACTACTTGGCAAAGTGATCCAAGTGATCTACAGAGACGCCAATTGATTGAAGAAGTGAAGTAGCCTTCAAGCACCAGCCATGACGACATCCATAAGTGCCCCTAGAGGAAACCAACTCTGTGGAGCAAAGTGCTAAATATAGGTATCTCTCTCAGCCTGAAGTGTAGTCACCCATTGATCTAAGGCGATGAAGATAAAAAATAAGTTTGAAAATGTTCTCAAGGCAAAGAGGATGAGCACCAAACTCAGCTTGGACAATACATTGTAGAAATCCTCTTCTACATTCGATAAATTGTTGGAAGTAAACTAGTCTAGACCCTCTCAATACTAGCCCACTCAACATATCCTAGATTTGGGCCTGAAATCTTAGATCCATAAAGGTTTGTGGGTTTAATGATGTAATCAAAGAGATGCATCTCCCTACATACGTCCTAGAAATACAGCTGAAAACTTTGGCGTTCTAGGATTGAGAAATATGTGTACCCCATATAAACCCGTCATTGTGAGGTTGGTTGGAGATGAAGTGAAGGATTGGTTAACTGAACCCCCAGGTAGCCATATACAATGGTGATCTCAATTGGTTTTCCCTTATAAGAACTAGAACTTGGAAAGGGTACTCTCTGATAAGTTGAAAATCATCGCTTCTTTAGTCTTGCTAAGGTAGACTATGAATTGTCTTCAGCCACAAAAATGAGCAAGAGTATCCAATTGTCTTTGCAGGCCTCTAGGAGTATGAGCAAAAAGAACTCCATCTGCAAAATCCAATATACTTATCAAGACATGATGTAGAAAGCAGCCATTGTCAACATGTATGTTTTGGTAATAAATTCCTTAGGCTTGTCAATGTAGATTCCAAATAAAATGGGAGAGAGAGGCCATCCTTGTTTCACTCCATTAGTGATTTGGACATCTAAGAAATCGAACACGGTTGGAAAATGACCAACAATCTCCTCATATAAGTTTTGTGGTAGTAGTGATCAAGAGCTATGAAATGCCAATGTATTGTAGTCTTTGAAACAAAAGTTGCCTTGGAATAGTGGAAAAGGCCTTCCTAAAGTCCACAAAGCAACAAAAGACTTTAGATAACCATTGATGAGCCTCCTCAGTAAAAGTCCAAAGAGTAAAAATATGGTCAATAGCCTGATGATCGTGTGTAAAACCAGCCTGCTTGCGTTATGCTTAACTGATCCAAGAGTTTCAATTCAAAATTGTGGCATAAAGCTTGACAAATACAAGCCCATTCATGATAGTTCTACAGTTATTAGGACGTGAAGAGTCCCTAGTCATGTGGATGGTGTAGATAATATATTGTGACCAAGAAGGAAACCCAAAACAAACAACCTAATTGAATAAGTTTGAAATGGGATGGGCAAAGAGTTTTAGTGCCATATTTTAGGAAGTCAGCCTGAAATCCTTCAAAATCAGCAACCTTAGTAGTGTCTAATTTCCATATGGATTTTTTGATGTCTCCTAAAGAAAAGAGGTGACCAGGAAGTGGGGGAAGAGAGATGAATGGTAAGCTACCTTGGAATATCATATAAGGAACTAGCATGGGATACCTGGGATTCGAGTTCAATGCTTGTGGGAAGGGGCTGCTAAGGAAGAAGAGTGCACTACAAGGTTTTTGGAGAGAGATGAGCACTCAACAACTCATAGCAAGAAACTTTCGCTTCTTATGCTGAATAAGGCATTTATATAATGCAATAATTGGCTCATGGATAAGAGCCAAGAGAAGCTTTTGATGCATAGACTTACAATCTTCATTGTACTAACAATTCATAGGGCAAGAGTCTATCTGACAGATGAACTTTGGTCAAGGAAATGTTTGAGGGAAGGAGTTATGGGTTTCTTCCCATAAGGCAAGAGACAAAAATTCATATTTGGTCATTATTGTGGTGGAATTAAGAGAATAATATTCAGACATCAACTTGGAGAGACGAGTAGTGTAATTGTCAACATACCAAGGATCAAAATGGATCATGGGATGGCAAGCAAGACTGGGCAAGGGAGGAAGAGACGATGGAGAAGAAAAAAGGATAAAATCCAAGGAGAATGTCAGCATTGCTTGATCAGCCATGAGAAGCTGATTAGAAAGTTGAGAATTATGGGTTTCGTAAAGCAAGCCACGCTTGCACCTCCCTCATTTGGAAAACAAGTGACCTTGTAAGAGTTTGGGAATTGAAAAATCTATTAAGTAGCAAGAGGCCATGCAAATCACACAATTCAATCAAATGCTTCTTGTAAGCAGTAGTACAATGCTTCTTATCTACAAAGGTTATATTGAATGCAAGATCTATGGGGTTAATTTCAAAGAGACAAAACTCACCTTCCATGATATGTTCAGATCTCCGGCTAAAGATCCCAGATTAGGTCACCATCAATGTGGATGACAAAGGATGAGGATCATTTAGTAAAGGGACAAACCATACTAGAGAAACTTGCACTCAGCAAAAAATCGGCAAGGCCGAACCAGGACTTGTAATCGGACTAGGCCAAAAAGCTCAAAAAAACTCAACAGAAAAAAGGGAAAAGGCAAATTTTCATTGGACAAGAGTTTTTTTCATGCATATCACAATTAATTAATATTATACAAATCTAAAATTAATATTGTAAGTGATACAACCTTAAACTACGCATGAAAGTGACAAAAAACACTTCAATTAAAGAAATTTGAATGCCTTTAAATTTCAAATATTCTTGTATTGCTTATGATTAAAAAGGTACAAATTACAAAAATGTGTCAAAATGCTAGGCCCACTATCTAGTGTCTTGTAATGCCTTTGCCCTTTGCCTTAGTAGAAGCTCTAGTCCTCTCTCTTTGTGCCTATGCCTGTGCCTCTTCTTGTGCCTTTGCCACTAACTCCTTCGCTATACTTTCAAAAACATCCATTGAAAAGAGGGGCTCTTGCTGCTGCTTTCACTCTTTGAACTGAATTTTTCTCCTTGTCTACATTTTGGTAGTCTGATTTCACCTTGTCTCTGCTCTCTACAACAGGGAACAACAAAAATAAGGGCACTTTGAAAAAAACAATTTATGTCGTTTTCCTATGCCTAAGCGCGGTTGGCTGAATTTTTTTTGGGACTTGGTGAGATTTGTTTTACTTGCAGGTCCCAAAAACTTGCTGAGTAAAAAAAAAAGTTTGCGAGCTCAGAAAAACTTTTTGAGTCAAAGCCCGATTGATTCAACAAGGTCGACTTGGGCACGGACTCAGCAAGTTTTTCAAAAGCTCGCCAAGTTTCGTAACTATGAACAAGTATAAAGATGTCTCGTAGAGGGTGGATCCCTCTTAATCCTCAACCAAATGTATTTCAATTTTGAAGTACTTATTTGATGCAATCAAAGCCAACTATTAATGCATGTAGTCTCAAATGAGGTAAGTCTTTTGTTAGGGTTTCAAAAGTAAAGCTGTTGATACATCATACATATATAAAACCTCGAAATATTAATACGTGTACAATAGACTCAACCTTATTTTTAGAGTTCAATCATAGATTCCATCTTAAAATAGAGACTTTTCAAGCACTTGATACAAGCCATTGACCAGGTCCCTCTTGGATCTCCATTTAAGCAATACCTTGACCTAAATATGACAAGATTGGATCAAAGTTCTTTAACATACTCTTTAAAATGGGGAAACAAAATTTATTGGGTAGTGTCTTGGATCCAAATGATTTGTAGAAGTGGTGGAAAGGGCAATGGATAACTATCACAACATAGAGAAAAGGAGAACACAACCTGATCTGCATGTTCCATGCTTACATGGAAAAACCCAATAGTAACTACTAACAAGTGGAAGAGCTTGTTTAAGGCTCTCACGAGTCTCTGTGATAAAACAAAGTCTCCTAAAGAAATAACATTTGGTAATGTAAAGCATTAACATCATGGAATATTAGAGAATCCATCATTACCAAGTAATAAAACATTCACATAATGACATGAGACTTGAGAAGAAATGTAAACTCAATGATCCTCAAAAGCTGCACACAATAAACTTGATTCCACTCAATGATTACAACGATCAAATATGATGCCTTTCGGGTCTCAAGCTAAGGAGGTATACATTAGTTGACCTTAACCACATATTACAAAATAATAATAAAATATCCCAAAGGGATTAACAAGTGAGTTTACATGTTCCAAATTTAGATTTATAATTTCCTATTGTGATATTAGAGCAACTTACCTTATGATGTGATTAAAGCATAGTGGGATCAGCTCATTTGGTTCTAACCCTATAAGGTATTTAGACAGAATGTCAATTCAAAATAAATATAACTTATCATTATTATTACTATTATTAGTCTTTAATTAGTTATATGAAATTGAAACGGGCCCCACTCAAATTATTTATTTTTGCGTATACTAGAGGAATCGGTAACTCGTTACATTTTTCATCGCCTTTTCGTGGGTTAAGCCCCACTCAAATTATTATTTTTTTGCGTATACGAGAGGAATCAGTAACTCGTTACATTTTTTATCGCCTCTTCGTGGGTTAAGCCCCACTCAGATTATATCATTACCGCGTTACCACAAAATTTTAACATACCACATATTGGTATTACAATAATATTTTCACAATTATGAATCTATTGCCTAGCAAGATTTGATCCTTGGTCTCCACAATGAGTCCATGTTTTAACTTAAGTTTTGGTGTGCGAAAGAGGCATCTTTATTCATTGATGTAATAACATTTATACAAGAAAGAGGAATGGCATTTGAAACTGTCTAACTTAACCACCTACAACTGATTACCAAATTCATAATAAGCTCATGTCATTTGATAAAAATGTTAAGGTTCACCCATGGGACTAAAACCTTAGCTTTTGTTATGAAACTTGTTCCTCACCACTTGCCCCAAATCCTAGGGCAAATGTTAATGTTCACCCATGAGATTGGAACCTTGAATTATGGTGTAAAACTCTTTGCTCTTCACCGCTTGGATTATGGATAGATTGGTTATATGGGACTGAAATGGGCTCTGCCTTTACATCGTGACTTCTAGTCCTAACTTTTCATGAAAGGAGGACACACAAGATTAGTGAAATACAGATAAAGAAAATTATATGCTATTATTAATGGAGTTTAATTTCATAGATGAGGCAACAAAATGGTGGAACAACCCTGATTCAAAATTAACTCAGGCCAAATTTGTAAGCTTTTCTTAGGAAAATGGTCTAAGAAACTCTAGAACATGAAATTTTATCATGAAAGGTCAAATTGAAAGAATAAAATGATGAAACCATAAACTAAAGGATCAAAATAAAACATCATCAAGGCAAACAAAAAGTTTAGCGAAAAAAACAAAATTCATAAGCAGCAACTGCAGGATTCAGGTAAGATTCTATTCGACAATAATAAGAAGTAACTCAATTGAGGAATAATTATTAAGTATTGCTTACAAAAGTCAAATTTGACTAATGAGCAAAAGTTCCCTTCTAACACCTAAAGAAACATCTACAAGTGAAATTAAGCAATTTGACAAGTCTGCTGCCAATAAGGATGCTCGAACTACTCCTAAAAAGCATCTTAAAATTGAACCTTATAAACATCCTAATCTTGTGGCATCTGTAATCATCAAATATCAGTGTATTAACATCCACATGATTTTAAAAGGCTAATTTTTTTGTTTCTTGTCAAAATTAATTATATATTCCAAAATCTTTAAGAAACTTATGAAGCAAGTTCTCATAAATTCCTTCTCAAAGCCATTGCCTCTCAAGGTTAATCTGGTATGGATTAGTCCCAATTCAATGAGGTGATATACTCCGCAATTGCAATGTTCATACAATCATATATCTTCTTTTATTGAAGGAACAATCAACTTTTTCTAAACAATGTTTTGATGGGGACTTGCAAGAAATCAACTTAAAAAGAAGATTTCCATTGCTATTTGATGATTCCAATGATGTTTCGATATGAAGCTTTTTCAAGAACAGGGGACATGTAGTGTGCCTAATCACACAACCTTATTATATATTTTGTAACACCTATATATATATATATATATATATATATATATAAACAATGTTTTGACGGAAACTTGCAAGGATCAACTCAAAAGAAGATTTCCATTGCTATTTGATGATTCCAATGATGTTTCAATATAAAAGCTTTTTAAAGAAGGGGGACATGTAGTGGATCTAATGACCTTATTTTATATATATATATATATATATATATTCCATTTGGTGAAGAGAATATCCATTTATCTATTCATATCTCTTTTATATACAACATTATATTCTGAATCCTTTATAAATTTCACTTATTGGTCCAATACATCTTCAAACCTCAAGTGACATACAACCTCACCACTCAAATTACCACCAACATGCTGGCCATCTTCCTAGTTTTGGTCCTTGAGTTTTTGTCATACAAGAACATCGTCTTTCTTACTCTCCTAGTAGGGTTCCCTTTCTTGGTTACCATCCTAGCACATCATTGACTTCCCTAAGGCAAATACAAATCATTGAATGCATACTACCTCACCACTCAACTTACCACCAACATGCTGGCCATCTTCCTAGTTTTGGTCCTCGAGGTTTTGGCATACAAGAACATTGTCTTTCTTACTCTCCTAGTAGGGTTCCCTTTCTTGGTTACCATCCTAGCACATCATTGACTTCCCTAAGGCAAATACAAATCATTGAATGGAAAACCCATTCAAATTTACAATGGATTTGGGGTTGTGTTTGGCAGTTTTGTTGCAAGCGGAATTTTTCTGTTTGTCATTTAATATATTTAAGACAAGAATTTTTTTTCCTTACATAACTTTCTGTTTGTGGCCAATTTTAGTTTGTCTAAAATCAGCTCTCAATATTTTGATTTGCTTAAACCAAATATTTTTATTTAACTTTTTAAAGTTTTTTAAACCAATAAATAAACTAGTTTTTTATTAAATTTTCTTTACAAATACCAAGTTTACAGTTTAGTAATTTTTTAAAATCATATTTATTAGTTCCAAGACCATGGATCCTAGAAGAGTCTTGAGTAGTCAAACTCCATGTCCTAGGATTATCCTACCAAGACCTTTAGTTCCAATCATTCTCCTAAGAGAATCATAAGATCCTATGTTGGCCCTTTTGGGATGGTTGGGGATGATGATGGCTTTGTTTCTACTTTACATCCCATCACATATTAGTGTTGGCACTTGGATCCACTGAACTTTTTTTTCTATCTGTTTTTACCTTGGCTTCTGTCTCTCTTCATCATTACTTTTATCATGTTGGGGTTTACCCATGTTGGATCCAACCCTCAAGGTTGTAATTTTATGCCATAGGGTTGTTCCACTTTACCGTGGTTTACCTAGTTTCTCTACGATAGTTTAGCTTACTTGTGTAGTACGTTTGGTTACTACAGTGCATTGTAACAACTCTTTTTGATAGGTCCGAGGTGTAGACCAATTGGTGCAGCGAAACCCCGTAAGGGGGACAGACGCCTAGGGTTCAAATCTTGGGCCTCGCTAGACTGAACGCTTGTCCCTTTCCTGGTGCTTTCAGCGGTGTAAAAGGTTTAAAATGAATGCAACATGGTGGTTATAGGGTCAGACTGTGTGAGTACTGTGTGAAGAAAACCCACAACACCAATATTAAGTGGTAAAACCCTACTTCAAATGAAGAAGGGAAACATCCACTATGAAGCTCACTATATTACTCAATGATTCAACAATACAAGAATGCTTCAATGTTATGCAACAATATGCATCAACATGATATGACAAGATGTAGTAGACAACACCCCTATTTAAAGAGAAGTTTTTCTACTACAACCCTAAAATTGCCCTAATCTTATCACAATCTTATCTTGAGATGTGTCATGGTGGTTATAGGGGCAGACTGCGTGAGTACTGTGTGGCGGCTTCCGGGGTGGGACAGTGTGTCCGGATCATCATGGCGGCTACCAATTCCACCTTGTTAAAAAAAAAAACAACTCTTTTTGATAAGTTCCAATGGCTAGTTTGATCATCCGTGGACATTACATATATGACTAATAAGATAATTCTATTAATATATAGAGATGATCAAACTAGGCCAATGGAACTTGTCAAGAAGAGATGTTACAATGCACTGATATATATATATATATATATATATATATATAAAGTTTTAGTTGGCTATAGCAATTTTATTGCCTAAGGTTAACCTCTTCCAACTATTTTACTTTAATGTACTAAAGCTTTTGAGGCTTGGAAGAAACATGGTAAATAAATGATGATTGAAATGAATCTAGGAAAATACTTCTTCAAGATCAATTATGCGATTCAAGGTTAACCTATTCCAACTATTTTTCTTGGAAATCATATAGATGGAATAGCTAAAATTTCGACCTGCCCCCGCTACTCAAAATGGGAAAGACAATTCAAATTATAAATTTCATACATAATGTACTAAATCATTTCAGGCTGGGAAGAAACTTTGGAAATATAGGATGATTCAAATGAATCTTGGAAAATATTTTTCCAGGATCTATTATGCAATTTAAACTATATATCTATGGATAATTATTCAATTATACATCAACAAGAAGGTTTAGGTGTGACTTTACAACCAATATTTTTTATTCATATTTTAAAGAAATGTCTTCCTGAACTATGTTGCATGAAAATCCTGTGGTGCCCTTGTTTCCCTATTAATAAATAATGGAAATTCATCATCTTGATTTCCAATTTCTAACATTCCTTAGCATTATTAAAGTCCAGATTTGGAGTTTTGTATGGGTTGTGTGGGTATTTTGTGTGGCCCACATGGGACACACAACACCAACTTTAACAAAACTGAAGTTACACTTGAAAAACTAAAGCTTTAATATTAGGGGAAGGGAAATAAAATAAATAATAACTTGAAAATGAAATATATTGTGACCAATGAACCTGGAGAATCTAGACCAAGTGGCAAGCTCCTTGCAGCAGAGGAATTGGAGTACATATGGGTTCATTCACTTGAAGAAACAAAAAAGGTTGGAAGCAAATAAGGGAGAGGATCTAGTTTTTATGTATTCTAATTATCTTATATCTTGCAATAAAGGATAGTACATAAGAAGGAAAACAAAAGATTGGTATATGGACCCCGAAAATCTTCACTTACACATTCCCCTGGTTAAGCTTGATCTTGAGAATGATAAAAATCTTTCTCATACATCATCTATTGAAGCCACAAGGGCTGGGTCTTGTTGTCACATTTTGCACGGGGTGCAATGTTTTCAATTTTTGTAAGAGAGCTGCTCTTCCCTTTCCCTCTTCCTCTCTTTCCCCTTCCTCTTCTCCCCCTTTCTCTCTCTTCCCTACATTCTCATTCTTCCCTCTTTCTCTTGAGCCCCTCAGCCAAATCTCAAAAATGACAGCAGTTGCCCTGAAAAATGGCTAAGTGTCAGGGCGCAATCCGACTTCGCAGCGAAGTCGGAGTGCGCCCTCCAGTTGGAGCGCAGCAGGAGTGCAAAGTGCGCAGTGCGACAGAATCAACCAGAAGAACAAGTGTTCTGGGCGCAACCCGACTTCGCAGCGAAGTCGGAGTGCGCCCTGCTTTCTGGGCGCACTTGGTAGCAGTCGGGCAGAAAAATGACTAAGTGTTGGGCGCAACCCGACTTCGCAGCGAAGTCGGAGTGCGCCCCCTTTCCAGGGCGAAGTCCGTACAGCGGTAGAAATCAGCTTTCACCTGTGCGCAACCCGACTTCGCAGCGAAGTCGGAGTGCGCCCTTCGACAGGTGCGCAGTAGGGGAATAAACTCAGAAAAGTACCCAAGGCATGAAGGCCTTCCCGACTGCGCTGTTTTCTACCTGCGCAACCCGACAGCGCTCTGATCCTGGGCGAAGTTGGATAAACTGCCTTTCAAGGCAGGCACGTGTCAAGCAAGCATCATCCGACAAGTGTCCAACTTTGGGATCCGAGCCAAGACGTGCCGAGCACAAGGACAAGCATGGGATGCACTACTTATGCCAGCTACCGCCTTTAAAGCTGATTGGAGGTTCTACCCGCTTCAGCCTACCCGCATTCCCGCCGATGAGAAGTTCTACCTAACGCGCTGCCACGTATCTGTACAGCCTTCAGGGAGACCATGCTGCGGGTACACCCAGCCCGACAGAAGTCAGCATCAGCAGTTCCGCGGCTGCTTTTGTCAGCTAATGTTTGACTGGGACTTTGTGCCCATAAATGTAATCGGGGGTTCTCAGGCTATAAATAGCCACCACGTTTTCATTGTAAGGTGGTGGAAGGGGAATGTCTGTTAGGGAACCATTGTAGCTGTGCTTCTGCCTTTTAATATAATACATACACTTGGTGTTGTTCTACTGTTTTTATTTTGTATGCGGCCTCTCCTTGACATTTCTCGCCTTACGTTTTCCCGTGTCATGGCTTGTTGATTCACTTCAAGCATTTGGTGGTCTGTATTCCCGAGGTGCATAAATCGAGAGGATATATAGGGCAAACGTCAGTGGCAGTTTTCTCGGTTATGTTTTGTGTTATAGTGTTGTTAGTAGTGGTGATTGATGCGTTGCCGTCATCGTTAGTTCCTTGGAGGGAATGTCTGTTAGGGAACCATTGTAGCTGTGCTTCCGGCTCTTAATACAAAACATATACCTGGCTCTGTTCTACTGGTTAGTGACAACATCCATAGTGGTGTGTTATGGTTATATTGGTGTTAGTAGTGGTGATTGATGCGTTGTCGTACTGTTAGTTCCCCCCACCCAACTCCAATCTTATTTGGAATCCCTTTTCGCATTTTTATCTCTTTCCCCTGCACTCTTATCTTGAACCTCAAAACCCCACAGGAGCCGGCCTTCTCCGGAGATTGGCACGGAAGGCATTCCTTCCTTCCGGCCTTTCAATGTTGGTTTGCGGGTCTAAGGGCGCAATAGCAACAAATCCTTTCCTCATGGCGGATTCGTGACCAACAGTTTCTGGCACGCCCGGTGGGACAAGGAAGTTTCCCACCCCCAAACAGAATCGAAGCACCGGTGTTCGCTTCATTGCTGTTCAAAATCAGAACACCTGGCGACTCTGCACGAACATATCCTCTGAGTCCGAAAGACCGGTCCTAGCACCTTCATGCAAACGAGAAGGTGGCGAGCAAGGGATCCGAGAAACCCGCCCGCCTTTTACGAACTAGACATCAACGCTCGAGGCGAAATTGTCGAGCCGGGCCGATCAACAAGCTCGTGTCGACGAAGCCGAGGCTGAAATCCAAGAAGAAGCCGAAGCCGAGGTCGAAGGAGCCGAGAACGAAATAGAAGAGGCCGAGGAAGAAGAGGAATCTACATCCTCGGAAGGTACCGACACCGAGTATACAACCGACGGAGGAGAAGAAGAAGAAATGGCTGCCCAGCAGCAGAATGATGATGATCTCTTCCCGGCGGTGGACTCCTACGGGGCCCTTGGCCCCGGTCGGACAGCAAGCCGTGCCCCCCGCCGCCTTAAAGTCCATCCCTACATACGACGGCTACGGCAAGACGGCGTACGAGCACATCCAGGACATCCTTGCCCCGGCCGCATTGCACTCCATTATCGACGAAAGTGTGAAGACCCGTCTGCCGGCCCTTTCCCTAAGGGGAAAGCTTCTCTACCGGTGGAGATCGCCGCCGGAGGGATCTATCACGGGGTGGCCCTGCCTCGCCGTAAGGCTCGTGGAAAGGATGCAACGAGTCCGCCGACCCCACTTCTTTGCCGCATCGGGCCCAAAGTATCCAGAGACACCCCCAAGAGGAGGTGTCCGACTTTAACATCAGGTTTGCGAGATCCTCGAAACGGGTACCTCGTGAACTTCGGCCTTCACCGGCATGGCTGCTCACTACTACCTGAGATCCTTCAACTCAGACATATGCCTGCCGCTGAAGATTGCCAGAATAGACTCGTTTCCTGCTCTGTACGATGCTGCCCAGCAAGCTGAAGCGGATATCATTTCCATCGGCAGACTCCCGTCCAGGGTGCAGGAACCCATTCATCCCGACTTCCCCAGATCCCAATATCCGTCAGCTTCCGGTGGTGCGCCGTCCACATCAGGGCAGCAACCCCAGAGAAGCAATGGAATCCGGCGCCGGTCGTAACTCCTTACGGCCCGCCGCAAATGCATTATCCTCACCCGCCTCCTCCTCCTCCGCATTTTCCAAAGACTCCCCGCTCCCCCGCAGGACGCACCTTATTCCAATCCTCCTCCATTAGCTGCATTGCCTCTACCGGCACAATTGCCACCTCCTGACAATAACATTCGTAACACAATCCTCCAGGAGGTACGGGCTTTGGCCTCAGGTTATCATGCCATGTCCAATGACATGACCGCTCTGAAGAAGAAGCAGGCCCAGATGGACCTCGCTCCTAGGAGGCCATATCCGCCCCGGCGCCGACAAAAGACAGCCTCCGTAACAACAACTGCAGAGGCGTCCGCCTCCGAGAAATGCCGCTATCGAAGACCAACCTGGTCCTTCCAACCAGATCAACTGGTGCACTACGTGCAACGACCCGCATTCGGAGGAAGACTGCACACTGCACCAACACTACATCCGGACTTTGGCCGGCAGCGCCATAGAGGACGATGAACTCTACATGATCCTGGACGGCGAAGCCAACTTTGCCCTCCCGCAGGAAAATCTAGTGCCGCCCGCCAAGGAAGAAAAGAAAACTGCAGATGCTGCCAAGCCCTTGCAGGTGTATGCCAGAAGAGAAAAGGCGCAGCCCGGTGGGCTGCCACCATACAAGCGGCCGTGGCCCTACACAGCCCAGGAGAAGGCATCCAAAGACAAAGCTCCCCCCCCCCCCCCCCCTCCAGCCCAAGCCTCCTCATAGCAAAAGCTCCGGCTCCGGCTAAAGCTCCGAACCTCACCCTCCACCGAAACCAAAGAACAAGCCCAGGAGAAGTCGAAGTACCCGTCTCCGACCAAGAGACAGAGAGTTGAGGCCACCCAGCGATACCGGACGAAGTATGAGCCGGCAAAAGAAGCGAAGGAGCTAGCACCTCGGGCTATAGCATAGTAGACGAGTTAAAAAGAACACCCGCTAGAATCAGCATGTACGATGCTCTTCTCCTCCCAGGCCAGGTGGATCTGCAGCAGGAATCTCTGAAAAACATGAAAAACGGCAAGCAGATACAGCCCGCTGTCCTGGTTCAACCTCCGACGAGCCTCAACCACCGGGAAGAACAGACCGCCTCCCTTCTATCTCGTCTTTACGGATGCAAGGGCACATAGTACACAACCGCATGGTGGACTCCGGCGCTTCCACGACTCGTTATGCCGAAAGCCGTCTCGTGACGAGATCGGGATGGAGTACACAAGGAGCAGCCAAGGCGTGCTCGCAACCGGACGGCACCCCCGTCAAGACAGCTTGGTGTCATAAAAGACATCCCTATTCGGCCGCATAAGGCTCTCGACATCGTGGTCATCCAAGAGGTCGTGGTTGTTGACCTCGGCTCCCTACTTCGGCATGTGTCTCTCCCGGGAGTTCACTGCGAAGCTGGGCGGGTACCTGTCTCTAGACTACTCACACATGGAAGTGCCCTTCAAAGGAAGAAGAGTGAGAATCTTTAATGAGAAGCCTTCCACCTTCCTAGTAGAGAAGATACCCGGAGAAGAGTTGGACTGCATGGTCCAGCTGTCGGAGGAAGAACTGGTGACGGTAGAGCTGACGGAGCAAGCCCTCGAAGTGCTACAGCTCGAAGATGAGTTCTCTTTGCGGGATTTCAATGCCGTAATTGAGACACAGCAGGGCTGTTACACCATTGTACAGCCCGAGAGGCTTGACAAGTCAGCTGAAAAGGAAGTGGGACCCGCACCTGAGAAGCTGTGGAAGCTTTTCTTTGACGGCGCGCGATGCAAAAATGGCGCCGGTGCAGTGGGTGCTTCTGGTTTCTCCGACCGGGATCCGGAAGGACTATACCTACAAAGTTGGCCCTGGAGTTGCACTAACAACTCGGCGGAGTACGAAGCCCCGTGCTTGGGATTGTGAAAGGCAGAGAGGTCGGGGATTAAACACCCGCATATCTTTGGAGATTCGGAGCTGGTGCGTCACCAGGTTACGAACAAGTGCGCCTCCAAAAAGCACTATCTCAAGGCATACCGCAACCGGGTGTGGGACCTGATGGAGTCGTTTGACTCGTTGAATGTCAAGGCGATATCACGCGAGAAAAACAAGCACGCTGACATTCTGGCGTCCTTGGAGCCGGGCACGTTCCGGCCGACGACGTTGTCCGTAAACCGAAGCCGGTTCGCACTATTTACGTGCCTTCTGTGCTCGATAAGGACACCCACGGGCAGGTGTTCGATTGTGACGAGGAGATCGTCACATTTTTGGTAAATGAAGCATGTTCAATCGAGAGTAGAGACCCTGATGACGAGCAATATGAGGGGTTGATACAGTTGAAAAATAATCATGTCCCAAAAGGACTGATTACATTGGAGAGTCTATTTGATCAAAATGACAGAGCTATATCTCATAGGATCAAAGTAGACCCGAAGCAGTATGCCGACCTGGAACTCGAACCTGGTAAAACCATCAAGGTCGGGACAGACTGCACTTCGGAGGAACTTGAGCGGATCAGATCACTGTGCCAAGAGTTCCCCGACATCGTGGCCTGGTGCTACGAGGATTTGAAGGGGTATGACAGAGATGTAATCCAGAGATACCATTGAGCTAGAGGATGGCGCCAAGCCGTTCCGGCAGGCAGTAGGGCCGTAAATCCGAAAATCGAGGCCATGATGAAAGCCGAGCTCCCGAAGATGCTCGAGGCCAAAATCATCTACCCCATCAAGCATTCATCCCGGGTTGCGAATTTGGTGCCCGTGAGGAAGAAGAATGGCGACATCCGTCTCTCGTGTCGATTTCGTAAACTTGAATCGTGCCTCCCTCAAGGACCATTATCCGCTTCCCCAAATTGATCAAATTCTACACATCGTTGCTGGAGCCCAGAGATTCTCACTTCTAGATGGATTTTCCGGCTACAACCAGATTTGGGTCGTGGATGAGGACCAAGGATAAAACGGCGTTCACCACCAAATGGGGGACGTTCGCCTATCGCCGCATGCCTTTCGGCTTATCCAATGCCGGTGCCACATTCCAAAGGGCCATGGACCTCGGCCTTCCGAGAGCCGCTCAATAAGATCATTGTCATCTACCTTGATGACATGACTGTTTTCTCTCGCCAAAGAGGGGATCATGTTTCCCACCCGCGGCAAATATTTGAGAGGTGTCGAGAATTCGGCATTTCCATAAACCCGAAGAAGTCTGTCTTCGCGGTAAAAGAAGGTAAGCTGCTGGGACATGTCATCTCCGAGAGAGGCCTCGCCATTGACCCTGACAGAGCAGAAGCCCTCCTTCGCTTGCCAGCCCCAATTGATAAAAAAGGGCTGCAGTCCTTCTTCGGCCAGATTAACTTCGTGCGGAAGTTCATCCCGGACTTCGCACAGTTGATCAAGCCTATGGCCGAACTGCTGAAAAAAGATACAACTTACGAATGGACCGATGAGAGAGAGCAAGCCTTCGAGGAAATCAAGGCTCGAATTGCGCAAGCTCCGGTGTTGATAAACCCGGACTACTCCAAGGACTTCATCCTCTACGCGGTGGGAGAACCGGAAAGTTACGCCGCAGCCCTAACACGAGAAGGGAGACGATGGCGAGGAGCGCCCCATAGCGTTCCCCGAGCCAAGTGATTCAGCCGCATGAAGAAAAGTACAACTTTATAGAGCGGCAGGTTCACGCGGTCATGAAATCGCTCCGGAAGTTCAAGCATTTTGTCTCCTAGAGCCGAACGACTGTCTTTGTGATTCACCCGGACGTTCGAAGCTTCATCATACAAGGGGAGCCGGGTCACAAGAGAGCAGGATGGATTGCAAAAATCCAGGAGTTCGACATCGAAGTGCGGCCCACCAAGCTTATCAGAGGCCGAGCCTTGTGTCAAGAGCTGGCCCGAAGCGCTGTAGCCGGCATCTCCGCCTGTAAGTGGGAGGACACAAAGAACAAGCATCAACCTCGGCCAACTCCTTATCGGAGGGGGAGTGACTGGACAGATGAACTGGTGAGATATTTCTACACCGGAAGATGTCCGGATCATCTGAACGCCTCACAACGAAGGAGATTTCGGCTAGGTGCACTCAAGTACACTCTTCGCCCCGAGGGGCTTTACTTCAAAAACATTGACGGCATCCCGTTGCGTTGCGTCAGAAATCGGACCAGCCCAGTGGTCCTCGGAGATTTTCATTCCGGGATGCCCGGAGGTCATCATTCCGCAAGGCCTACGGCCTTGAAAATAATTAGAGCCGGGTACTATTGGCCCACTCTATTTACGTACGCTTATGCGGTCTGCTCCAAGTGTGATCAATGCCGTAGGTTTGTCGGCGTAAACGTGAAAAGCACCCCCGCCCCTTCAACCGATTCAAAGCCGAGACTCCGCTCCAAAGAATGGGGTCTAGACTTCATTGGGGTGATTTCGCCTAATTCCTCTCGCCGGACACAAGTTTATTCTTACAGCCACCGATTACTTCACACGGTGGGCGGAGGCGATCCCAACCAAAAACGCGGACCAAGAAACGGTCATCGGGTTCCTTGAAAGCCCGATTACCCGCTTCGGGGTTCCGTAGTCAATTGTAACGGACAATGGTCCGGGGTTCGCGAGCGCCGTACTCACGGAGTACACCGGCAAACTTGGCATTTATCACAAGATGTCTTCTAATTACTACCCGCAGGGGAATGGCCTTGCCGAGTCTACTAACAAGAACCTCCCCGAAGATCATCGAAGGACCATTGAAAGGAACAAGCGGACTTGGCATTCACTTCGAACCGGGCGCTGTGGGCGGACAGAGTTTCGTTCAAGACGTCCATTAAAACGTCCCCCTATGCGCTCGTCTATGGTAAAGAGGCTGTCATGCCATCCCACATTGAAATCCCTGCCCTCTGGATGTTGGACGAAGAGAGAAGCAGCGGAGACCCGGTGGATGACAGACTGTGCCAACTCCTGCAGTTGGAGGAAGACAGGGAAAAAGCATACCAGGCCTTCACCAAGCATGTTGAAGCCACTCAAGGCTGGTTTGCGAAAGGCACCACTGCCCGAGTTTTTGAAATCGGGGACCTGGTGCTGAAGTGGGACTCATTGAAGGCGAAGCCGGGCAACCACGGGAAGTTCGATGCCCTCTGGGAGGGCCCTTATCAGATTGCCCGGGTGAACCAGCTCAACGCTTACATACTTCGGGATATGGAGGGTCAGCTCCTACCTATCCCCGTTAACGGGTTCCACTTGAAAATCTACCGTTGTTGAAGGTGCCCTGATCGGGCCCTTCCTTGTACAAATTTCCCTTCTGTATTTTATTTTTCAAGCATGTACAGTTTTCTGCTTTTAGTTTTTTATTTTAAAAGAGCCCAAGTAGGACAAAACTGAAGACACAGACTTCGCAGCGAAGTCGGGTGTCGGCCCTGAGAAAGAGCGCAGTGTGTAAAGAGCCTGCTGACAAGAGGGGCAAAATGGTTAAGTCTGGGTGCGCAACCCGACTTCGCAGCGAAGTCGGGCTGCGCACCACCCGAAGGGCGCAGTTGGAGAAGGAGCATTAAAAGGAGGTAAACAAGAGTTCGGACTGCGCCCGGTTTTCGGGCGAAGTCCGACTTCGCGCGCGAAGTCCGAATGCCCCCGGCTCTCGCGCAGAGTTCAAGGCGCGCCCAACCCTCGGGCGAGGTCCGAGTGCGCCCCGTTTTCCGGGCGCATCTCGGGTGTTCCGACCGAGGAAAATTAAAAAAGAAAAAGAGCAGAAGGGATTAAGCGAAAGGTCGGACTGCGCCCAGTTTTCGGGCGAAGTCCGACTGCGCCCCGTTTTCTGGGCGCAGCTTGGATGATTTTAAATAAAAGATTTAATACTCCCAAGTGTGGGCCCAGGGCGCGCAACGGCTCGTGAAGGTTGGGTTTCCGAACCAAAAGGGTTTTTCCTTGAGCAAGTGCGCCCGCATTGTGGCAGATGACGTCGCCCATGGCGCAACAATCAAAGTCAAATTTAATGATTGCGCAACCTTCAAGGAAAACGCAATCAAGGAGGCATGGCGCGGTAACCAGGGTACATCTTTCAAGACGTTCTCCTGCGCAGACACCAAAAAACATAACGTCTTCACTAGCCGGCCGACCTACCCCCTCCTGCGCACCATTAATGACGCCGTCATTATCTAGAAAAGGAGGTCTGGTGCACCCAGATATGCCAAATCGTGCAGATTATTCCTGTGACTGCGAAATCTTGTGCAGACGTCCAGAGGTCATAATTATTGCTGTTTCGAAGGAATGGACAAAGGAAAGTTGCCAATGCCAGCTCAATCCAGCGAAGGGCGCGAAAGTGGAGATTTCCCGCAGTCAAATGCTTTCAGGAGTGAGACGCCGCAGGATCAAAAGTCAAAATCCCGGACAAAGAAAGTACAGCGTGGGCAAGCCCCACCACCACCGGTTAATTACTTGTCCGGGTACAAGGACGGCTTGTTTTCCATGAGCCTTACTAAACCGCGGATAAATGTGGAAAATTGGGCTGATAAAGTTTCGCCCTCTCACCATTTCGGGGCTGCGTACAAGTCGAACCTTCATCGGTTCTTGTGCCCTCCCGTCCACCTATGCCCGGAGCTGGTCGACATCATTGTCGGACATTACAGGCCAGCTACCCGGCAAATTTGCAACTGCAGCGGAAAACCCTTGTTCACACTCCGCAGAGAGACCGTCCATCCGGCCTTCTCCCGGGGTTGCAATATGACTCCAGCGCGATTGTTAAAAGGATAAATCTTGGCGAGCAAGCGGGGCGCTTTACGCATACAAAAAAGATGAGGGATTTCCTCAACTCGTAGCCGAACGCCCCGCTCGCAACCGGACAATGGCCAACCGGCCCCATACCCCCGGAAAGGTTTCAAAATAAATACATATACACCATCCCGGCGTGGGTCCTCGGCCGCGACTTCGACGAGCCGGTACGGCCGTACCAGCCTAGCGCTGCGTGAATGTCTCCTATGCGGAGAATCTTATGAACCAAGCAACGCAGAAAAGTGGGAAGCGCCCGATCTTCTTCGATCAGGCGGATCGGCTTGCATACGCCATTCACTCCAACCTGGTGAAGCTACAAAAAAAGCAATCAACTAAATTTCGGTTCAGTTCCTTCTTGGCTTGGCTATGTTTGTATCACTTGCACTCTCGTATGCCGATCCCTAACCTGAAGAAGGTAAATGAGGAAGGAGAGCTACAGCCTGTCTATGAATGGACGGATGACCTATACCGGAAAGGGTCTTATTACAAGTTCAACTTCAACTTTCTTTCTGGGCTTGGTCATGTCAGTCTTCAACGATGGTGAGATCCCTCGCCCCCCGCAGGAAATGACAAACTATTTGTTGAATCACAAGCTCGGGGACGTTTTTAGACTGACGCAGGGGATCGTGGTTAGAATCTACGGATTCAAGGGCAAGCCTCATCTCGCTGCCCTACTGGTGCACGGATCATCAGTTTGGGATGGAGGTTGCGCGGCAGATGGATTACGTTGAAGAGGAGTTCGGCCAGGGAAAGAAAAAGGGCCATATCTTTCAATATCCTCTTTCTTGGGCGAACGTCGAAATATCAGAGATAGGAAAGCATGTCTATCTCGAGCGGGAGCTCTATGACATTGGCTCCGATTCTGCCGCCGCAGCGACTGGAAGTACGACCCATACGGGATAAGGGGAAAGTTTGCACATATCCGCCCCGGCGGATATAATCGAAGACAGATGCGATGTGGTCCATGTTGACCTCGACCGGGAGATTGACTTGATGGAAGCATGGCCTCCGTGGGCGGGAGTTTTACTCGCGAGGAGGTAGCATATGACCCCGAGCGAAACCCGGACCACAAGTTCACTTCTCCGGGATTTAAGAAACTCATCACCAAGCCGGCAGGCCTTAACTGGCCAAAAGAAAAAGTTGTTGAATGCTGGAAGATGAGGTGCCGCACGCAGCACGATAAATCCATCAGAAGGAATCTGGCTGTTGATGATGATTTTTCAGCTCTATATGACCAAAGACATTGGCAACTGGCGGCCTTTTGCATTCCAAGATTACGTTCCCCGAGGTCCCTTCGAGGGTTATAAAGGGGGGTCTTCCTCCCAACAATTGTACACTTTTACAACTGCCAGTGCAGGGCCCAACAGATATCCAAGTGGACCCAATGCAGCCTCGTTGCTTCCAAGGTGGTGCCCGAAAAGGCGCAAAAATCAGCCAAGTCAACGCCCGAGGTGGCTCCTCGAGCACAAAAGACGCCAAGACCGCCAGACGAGCGGACCGGCCGCGGCAGGTCTTCTGCAAGTCAAACCCCGGGGACCATCCCTCACGCACCTACTTCATCTCCTTCTTCCAAACCAGCCATTGCTCCGTAAGAGAAAAGGAGGAAGAGAGTTGAGAGGGTCAGCGACCTAGCCTGACGGTGCAGCAGTCAGTCGCAGAGCCGCAACCGCGTCCAACCGCTCCAGAGGTTGTTTCTCTGGATAGTCCTGAGCCAGCCGCCGGAACCAGAACCGCAGGACATTCATCCAAAGATCGGCTCAGCGGAGCCCGCAGTACGTCCGCCGCCCCGCTCCCCTCGGATCTCATCTGGCCCTACTCCGACTCCATCTCCCGCTCAATCCGAGCAAGCCGTGGCCGCATCTTCCTCCCCATCTCCACAGCCTTCTAGCGGCCACCATTCTTTCGACTCGCCTTTGCTCAGACCCCAACGCCTTCCTATCCCCGAGTCAAACCCCAAACCCTTCACCCGTGGTTAGTGCCGAAGCCGCGCGTTCACCGCCGCATCCATCGCCTCAGCCGCTTGAAACCCTTCCAAAGATCAACCGCTCCGCTCTCCGCTCCCCGGTCGCCCTCAAAAGCGGCCGCTCCTTCCAAAGTCCTTCCGGTTTCTCCTATTTCCCTGTTCGCAGGAGAGATGTCACAGCAGAACCCTAGGCTGGGGGAACCGGACTTCATGGACGATCTCCAGAACACGGACGATTTGCCTCTGGCAACAAGAGCCGTAGAATATCCTATCTCTTTTCTCCAAAACTTGAAGCGGAGGAGACCTGAGGAGATTGCCGCCCGGGTAAAGCGCACCAAGTTTGACTTCGAGAGGAGAGTGCTCACGACAGAAAAGATAACTCCAAAAGTGAAGAAGCCTCTCCGGGAAATGACCAGGGCGGACTACGAGCTGCAGAGTAAGGAGAAGAGCTTTGACGATATCCACCAAGAATACGAGATTCATGGAATCCTTCGTAAAGCGGATAATCTCCTTGTCAAAAATCCGGAGGAACAGGAAGGGCTTTTCCGGTTGCAGGACAAAACAAGACAGCTTGAAGAGGACCTGTCTAGGTCCACTGAGCAGCTGGAATCGGCGCAGCGAGAAATAGATGAATTAAAAGCCCACCTGGCCGCTTCTCAGCAAGAAGCCGCAACGGAAAAGCAGGCAGCCCTGGAGCAGATTTCTCAGCTCCAGGAGTCTTTGAAGCAGGCGCAGTCGCAATCTGCAGAGAAAGCATCTCAAGCGACGGTCTTTTCAAAGAGCAAAGTTAAGGAGATGCGGGCTGATCCGCTGCGGGGATGCAAGCCCCACATGTGTAAAGCCATGTCGGTCCCGGGATTTCGCATCCAGGATCCAAGAAGTTTCTCGCCTCGTGGAAAGCCCCGTGGTAGAGGAGGCCGAACGCCGAGCGAAGCAATGGCTGGACCTCGGCGATAAAACTTCAAGAACACGAGCGCGATGGCCTCCAATTCTCCCCCATGTCCTCATTCGCCGCAGAATGGGCAGATGCAAGGGTAACCTTGCATAAGTATTTTAAGAAAACAGAAGAGGTGAGAGTTGCCGGACGAATGTCGGATGCATTCGAACATGAAAGAGACATTTGTATGGCTCCCCTTCACGCTCTCTCCGAACTAGGGTGCCCGGGCTATGTTGAGAATGGTGAGTTTCTCACCCATGAGCAGTGAAAGAGAACTGGCTGTCCTTTGAGGCAGATACAACTGAAATCGATAGCCGGACCGAGCCAATTCAAGAAAGTCGAGTCACCCGGATGGTGTCCAAGTGCCGCAAGATCAGCTCCTACTTCCGGGAGCTGGGAAAGAGATACCTCACCATCGACTTGCACACGGTCGCCGCATTCCACGCAGCGTTAGAAGAAGTTGCCGACCGCCGACCCTTCGAAGCGAAGCCCGGGGCCAAGCCCGAGCCGCATACAAGCGCATCCGCGAGGCAAGCCGACGCCGGAGAGCATTCGGAAGGCGAATCCGAGGAGGCAGCTGCCGGAAGTGGATCTGAAGAACAGTTGCCGCGAGGGGAACGGCCAGAGCAGCAGAAGGCAGGGGAAGTAAGTTCCTCCGCACCCAATGGATGAAGGCATGGATTCTTTGCGCCGAGGCGAGCTCGACACCCCGCGAGCCGCCGTAAATGTTGTCACATTTTGCACGGGGTGCAATGTTTTCAATTTTTGTAAGAGAGCTGCTCTTCCCTTTCCCTCTTCCTCTCTTTCCCCTTCCTCTTCTCCCCCTTTCTCTCTCTTCCCTACATTCTCATTCTTCCCTCTTTCTCTTGAGCCCCTCACCAAATCTCAAAAATGACAGCAGTTGCCCTGAAAAATGGCTAAGTGTCGGGCGCAATCCGACTTCGCAGCGAAGTCGGAGTGCGCCCTCCAGTTGGAGCGCAGCAGAAGTGCAAAGTGCGCAGTGCGACAGAATCAACCAGAAGAACAAGTGTTCTGGGCGCAACCCGACTTCGCGGCGAAGCCGGAGTGCGCCCGCTCCCGGGCGCACTTGGTAAGCAGCCGGCGGGAGAAAATGACTAAGTGCTGGGGCGCAACCCGACTTCGCAGCGAAGTCGGAGTGCGCCCCCTTTCCAGGGCGAAGTCCGTACAGCGGTAGAAATCAGCTTTCACCTGTGCGCAACCCGACTTCGCAGCGAAGTCGGAGTGCGCCCTTCGACAGGTGCGCAGTAGGGGAATAAACTCAGAAAAGTACCCAAGGCATGAAGGCCTTCCCGATCGCGTTGTTTTCTACCCGCGCAACCCGACGGCGCTCTGATCCTGGGCGAAGTTGGATAAACTGCCTTTCAAGGCAAGCACGTGTCAAGCAACATCATCCGACAAGTGTCCAACTTTGGGATCCGAGCCAAGACGTGCCGAGCACAAGGACAAGCATGGGATGCACTACTTATGCCAGCTACCGCCTTTAAAGCCGATTGGAGGTTCTACCGCTTCAGCTACCCGCATTCCCGCCGATGAGAAGTTCTACCTAACGCGCTGCCACGTAGCTGTACAGCCTTCAGGGAGACCATGCCACGGGTACAGTCCAGCCCGACAGAAGTTAGCATCAGCAGTTCCGCGGCTGCTTTTGTTAGCTAATGTTTGATCGGGACTTTGTGCCCATAAATGTAATTGGGGGGTTCTCAGGCTATAAATAGCCACCACGTTTTCATTGTAAGGTGGTGGAAGGGGAATGTCTGTTAGGGAACCATTGTAGTCGTGCTTCTGCCTTTTAATATAATACATACACTTGGTGCTGTTCTACTGTTTTTATTTTGTATGCTGCCTCTCCTTGACATTTCTGCCTTACGTTTTCATGTGTCATGGCTTGTTGATTCACTTCAGCATTTGGTGGTCAGGTATTCCTGAGGTGCATAAATCAGAGGATATATAGGGCAAACGTCAGTGGCAGTTTTCTGGTTATGTTTTGTGTTATAGTGTTGTTAGTAGTGGTGATTGATGCGTTGCCGTACTGTTAGTTCCTTGGAGGGAATGTCTGTTAGGGAACCATTGTAGCTGTGCTTCTGGCTCTTAATACAAAACATATACCCGACTCTGTTCTACTGGTTAGTGACAGCATCCATAGTGGTGTGTTATGGTTATATTGGTGTTAGTAGTGGTGATTGATGCGTTGCCGTACTGTTAGTTCCCCCCACCCAACTCCAATCTAATTTGGAATCCCTTTCTTGCATTTTTATCTCTTTCCCTGCACTCTTATCTTGAACCTCAAAACCCCACAGGAAGCCGGCCTTCTCCGGAGATTGGCACGGAAGGCATTCCTTCCTTCCGGCCTTTCAATGTTGGTTTGCGGGTCTAGGGCGCAATAACAACAAAATCCTTTCCTCATGGCGGATTCGTAACCAATAGGTCTTCTTCCAGTTTTGGTGCTGACTTTGATGACTTCAAATATTAAGAGCTAAGTTTATAATATATCCCATGTAGTTCAGTTTTGCATAATATATATAGCCTTATACATAAAGGTTGACATTTGATATCAAGCAATGTGATTTATATGGGATTTAATAAATATATGTGATTTCATCCATTTGTGATCTCTTTAATTCAATTGTATCTATAAATTTAAAATTACCTATTTCTAATTTTTTTTAATAGTTGTTCCCACGTTTTTAAAGGGTTTAAGGGCTCATATTTCCCAAGGCATTTTCATTTGGGCAACAATAACCATTTCCAGGTTTCTGTGTAACTTAGTATCTAGGTATTGACCATCACATTTGACACAACTAAGGAAGAGGATCTACATTTTTTGTATTCTAATTTTTGTCCTATATCTTGCAGAAGAAAATAGTACATAGAAGGAAAATCAAAAGATTGGTATATGAACCCTGAAAATATCGACTTGAAATATGTCCATGGTTGCACTTGATCTCGAGAATGGTGAAATTTTTTCTCATGCACCTTCTTGTGAAGCCACAGGGGTTGGGTCTTCTTCCAGTTTTGGTGCTGATTTTAATGACTCTGAATATTAAGAGCTATGTTTATCATGTATGATATGTATGGCCTTAAATATTAAGGTTGACCTTTGACATTAGGCACTGTGCTTTACGTGGGATTTAATAAATGAAGGTATTTTTCATCCATTTGTGATCTTTTTAGTTCACTTTTGTCAATAAATTATCCATTTCTAGTTCTTTTTATTTAGTTGTTTCTGCAGCCCATGGGTGAACCTTAACATTTTAATCAAATGGCATGAGCTAAATCAGTTAAATACCTTGACTTTCATGGAGGAGACCCAGGTTCGAATCTTGTCAGGGGATGCATGCATAATTGACAAAAATAGCATAATATGGTCATGATGTAATACGGGCAGGGCCTGTTTCAATCCCATATAAACAATTAAAAAAACTAGTTGTTTCCGCGTTCTTGAAGAGTTTGAGGACTTGCATTTCCTAGGGTGTTTCCATTTCGAAAATAATAACCATTTCCTCATTCTGTGCAACTTAGTATCTAGGTCTAGAGTGTCACATTTGAGCACAACAGTTCTCTTGGTTTCGGAAAATGGGATATAATTATACTTATTCATGCACGAATGTATCCTGATAGACATTAGGCTTACTGTCCATCATGTTATTTCAGGAGAGGGTTATTGGCTTGCTGACATCAGCATATGCAATGTTGCAATGGGAGGGGTCACCCTAGGAAGCAGCATTTCATATTGAATATGTTAGGAGGTGAAGTCAATATCCAGATCTCCAATGTTCTTCACCAGCAAGGTGTATGGTGGTGCAGTTATAGTCTCATCCCCACGCGCATTGAATTTTTTGGCATCCGTACAACCATAATTCTGGGCGTTCGTACATCCGTAATGCTTTTGGGCATCCGTACGTTGTGAGAGGCAGCGAACAGTTTTCTGGAAGCGAACAGTTTTTTGGAAGAGGAAGCGAACAGTTTTTTGGAGTTTTCCTTTTTCGGAAAGGAAACGAACAGTTTTTGTTTTTCTATAAAAGGGGAATGACCCCTTGCATGTAAATGTTGATTGAATGTAATTTTGCCGAAATCAATAAAAGATCAAGCTGCCATTGCCCCGTGGTTTTTCCTGCACATTGCAGGTTTTCCACGTAAAATATGTGTTACTATTTTTCTGCGTTATTGTGTTTTCTGCTTGCACATAATTTTGATATTTTCTAACATCTGGTATCAGAGCCTAGGGTTTTGTGCGAGTGGGAGCTGCAACAATGATTGGAAGTGTAACCAAGTTTGAGATTGAAAAGTTTGATGGCAGGAACTTCGCCCTATGGAAGATGAAGGTGGAGGATTTGTTGGTTCAAAATGACCAAGCCCTAGCCTTGAAAGGGGTCGCGAGTAAACCAAGCAGCATGAAAGATGAGGAGTGGGCAATGCTGGACAGGAAGGCGGTTTCTACAATCCGTCTATGCCTAGCAGACTCCGTCTTGTTCAATGTTGTTGAAGAAAAGACCGCGGAAGCCCTTTGGAAGAAGCTTGAAAAGTTGTATGAGACGAAATCTGCAACAAATAAGGTTTTTCTGAAAAAACAGCTTTATAGCCTAAGGATGAAGGAGGGTTCATCTGTGGCAGATCACTTGAATGAGTTTAATACCCTTATCAATAAACTGGTTTCAATTAATGTGAAGATGGAGGATGAGGACAGAGCTATCACCCTACTTTGTTCCCTCCCGGAGACTTGGGATCATTTGGTGATGACCATCAACAATTCATCATCAGGAACTCTAAAATTTGATGATGTGGTAGCCGCTTTGTTGGTAGAAGAGTTGAGGCAAAAAACGTCTCTAGAACCCTCAACCAATGAAGCCCTAGCTGTGAGAGGTCGATCTTTCGAGAGGAGTCAACAAGGTAGACCACAGTCCAGATCTAAGTCTAAAGGACGCAAGCTGAAAGGGAAGTGTTGGCATTGTGGGAAGCCAGGGCACTCAAAGAAGGATTGTTGGCAGCTAAAAAAGGAAAAAAATGGTGAAAAGCAATTTCAGCCATCAGCTGAGGCCAGTACAATAAATTCTGGAGAGACGGCAACAT
Source organism: Wollemia nobilis (assembly GCA_028583015.1). Classification (NCBI taxonomy): domain Eukaryota; kingdom Viridiplantae; phylum Streptophyta; class Pinopsida; order Araucariales; family Araucariaceae; genus Wollemia; species Wollemia nobilis. Next base: position 7,199,313 of record JAQPPZ010016856.1, read on the forward strand.
GTGAGGCTTTTTGTATCAGAAACAATAGATCTGTTTTATATACCTGGGTTTTGGACTCGGGTGCATCTTTCCACATGTCTCCTCACAGAGACTGGTTTGACAAATATCAGCCATATAGTGGTGGGATGGTCTACTTGGGTGATGATCACCCTTTAGAAATTGTGGGAAGAGGGGACATAAGGATCAAGTTGGACGATGGTAGAGAAAGGATGTTATGTGATGTACGACATGTGCCAGATTTGCGGAAGAATTTGCTCTCAATCAAGATGATGGATAAGCTAGGGTATTCTATCACTTTCGGTAACAACTATTGCAAAATTACCAGAGGAGCCCTTGTAGTAGCAAAAGGAGAATCTTATGGAACCCTATATCGTTTATGCGGTGATACGGTGACAAACCATGCAGCAACAACAACTTCAAGTCAGGATGCAGTAATGTTATGGCATCAACGCCTAGGACATATGAGTGAAAAAGGTCTGAAAATTCTGCATGACCGAGGTATGCTTTCTGGGATTAAGTCTTGTAATTTAGACTTGTGTGAGCACTGTATTTTTGGCAAACAAAAGAGGGTTCGGTTTACTGCAAGCCCTGGTAAGAGTTCTGATTTTCTGCAACTCATACATTCTGATATATTTGGACCAGTCCCCACTCAGTCCTTAAATGGTGCTATCTATTTTCTGACATTTATAGATGATTATTCTAGAAGAGTGTGGGTTTATTTTCTGAAGAAGTCGGAAGCTTTGCAGAAATTTAAAGAGTTCAAAGCTCGAGTAGAGAAAAGTTTGGGCAAGCCTGTTTTATGTCTTAGGTCAGATAATGGGGGTGAATATTGCTCCAAGGAATTTGATAAATTTTGTACGCAAGAAGGAATTAAGCACCAGAAGACTGTACCATATACTCCACAACAAAATGGTGTGGCTGAGCGGATGAATCGCACAATCATGGAACGTGCAAGAAGCATGCTCAACGCATCCATGTTGGATAAAAGGTTCTGGGCAGAGGCTGTTAATACAGTTGTTTACCTCATTAACAGGTCACCTACAACTGCGTTGGATGGACAGATTCCTAGAGGAGGTTTGGTGTGGTAAGCCATTTGATTACTCTCATTTGCGTACCTTTGGTTGTGATGCATTTGCCCATGTGCCTAAAGAAAAAAGGTCCAAACTTGACCCAAAGTCAAGCAAATGTGTTTTTCTCGGCTATGGAGATGCAGTAAAGGGGTATAGACTGTGGGATCCTACTGCCCACAAGGTAATTATTAGCCGAGATGTTATTTTTGATGAAAAATCCATGCAAAGGAAGGAGGTACAGCAAACACCTAATGTTGTACCAGTTGAAGTAGATATGAACGAAGAGGAAAATGAAAATCAGCATGCTGAAATTTTTGACCAGCATGCAGAACAGCAAGTAGAGCAGCCACAACAGTCACAAGACCAAGAGCCACAACCAACAGATCATTGGGTTAGAAGATCTACACGCCCACAAAAGTGTCCGGAAAGGTATTCTCCTGTTTTTCAGTCCTCTTTTGCTTTGTTAACTGATGATGGTGAGCCTAGTTCATTTCAGGAAGCTAGAGAATCTGAGAATGCAGAAAAATGGAGGAAAGCCATGGAGGAGGAAATGGAAGCACTTTGCAAGAATAAAACGTGGGAACTTGTGGATCTCCCACCTGGAAGAAAGGCTGTTGGAAACAAGTGGGTGTATAAAGTAAAGAAGAACAGCGATGGGTTGTTGGAACGCTATAAAGCTCGCTTGGTGGCAAAAGGTTATGTGCAAAAGTCAGGTATAGACTTTAATGAAATTTTCTCTCCAGTTGTGAAGATGACTACTGTTAGAGTTTTACTTGCACTTGTAGCAGCACAAGATTTAGAACTGGAGCAGCTTGATGTGAAAACTGCTTTCTTGCATGGTGATCTCGAGGAGGAGATTTATATGGATCAGCCTGAGGGCTATGAAGAAAGAGGCAAAGAGCATTTGGTTTGCAGACTGAAGAAATCTCTGTATGGGTTGAAACAGGCGCCAAGGATGTGGTACAGAAAATTTGACACCTTCATGAAGAGCCAAGGTTTCAGCAGGAGTGAAGCTGACCATTGTGCATACTATAAGAGGTTTGATGATGGCAGTTTTATAATTTTGTTGTTGTATGTTGATGATATGCTAGTTGCAGGCCCTAGCATGAAGAAAATCATTGATCTTAAGGCTCAATTGGCTAGGACATTTGAAATGAAGGATTTAGGAGCAGCAAACCAAATTTTAGGGATGAAGATACACAGGGACAGAACAGGAAGGAAGATCTGGTTATGTCAAAAGTCATATATAGAAAATATTTTGCAGCGCTTCAATATGCAAAATGCAAAACCAGTTAGTACCCCACTTCTTTCACACTTAAAATTGTCTTCCGAACAATGTCCTAAAACAGAAGCAGAGAAGACAAGCATGTCTCGTGTACCGTATTCATCAGCAGTAGGAAGCCTCATGTATGCCATGGTAAGCACCAGACCGGATATTGCCCAAGCAATGGGAGTTGTCAGCCGGTACATGGCAAATCCTGGTAAGGAGCATTGGAATGCAATGAAGTGGATATTCAGATATTTAAGAGGCACTTCAGATGCTGCTATTTACTACGGATCGGCAAATTTGCAAGTTAAAGGTTTTGTGGATTCAGATTATGGTGGAGATAGAGATGGGAGAAAGTCCACTACAGGATATACTTTCACTCTTGCTGGTGGAGCTGTGAGTTGGACTTCTAAGTTGCAGTCTGTGGTGGCTTTATCAACCACTGAAGCAGAATACATTGCAGCAACTGAAGCCAACAAAGAGGCAATTTGGCTAGAACGACTATTGGGTGACTTCAAGATAATGCAGGAGAAAATTACACTGCATTGTGATAGCCAAAGTGCTATTCAGTTAGTGAAGAACCCAACATTTCATGATCGCACGAAACACATTGATGTTAAGTACCATTTTATAAGAAATATGGTGGAAGAAGGTAGAATCCTGTTGCAGAAAATTGGTACTGAAGTGAATCCTGCAGATATGCTTACTAAGCCGGTCAAGACAGAGAAGTTTGAGTGGTGCAAAACTTCTCTGGGCTTGCTGAAAATGTGATAAGGGCAGCATTGGGCAATTGGCACTTGGATGGAAAAACATAGGCAAAGAATTCTTGTATATCGACTTCAAGTGGGAGAATGTTAGGAGGTGAAGTCAATATCCAGATCTCCAATGTTCTTCAGCAGCAAGGTGTATGGTGGTGCAGTTACAGTCTCATCCCCACGCGCGTTGAATTTTTTGGCGTCCGTACAACCATAATTTTGGGCGTCCGTACATCCGTAATGCTTTTGGGCGTCCGTACGTTGTGAGAGGCAGCGAACAGTTTTCTGGAAGCGAACAGTTTGGAAGAGGAAGCGAACAGTTTTTGGAAGAGGAAGCGAACAGTTTTTTGGAGTTTTCCTTTTTCGGAAAGGAAACGAACAGTTTTTTTGTTTTCTATAAAAGGGGAATGACCCCTTGCATGTAAATGTTGATTGAATGTAATTTTGCCGAAATCAATAAAAGATCAAGCTGCCATTGCCCCGTGGTTTTTCCTGCACATTGCAGGTTTTCCACGTAAAATCTGTGTTACTGTTTTTCTGCGTTATTGTGTTTTCTGCTTGCACATAATTTTGATATTTTCCAACAGAATACCCATTCTTAATGTTGTATGGTTTTTTTCCTCTCACGGTATAACCCACCCTTAACAATCTTCAACACTCCTATGGACTTTATTACTCTTCCACTAATTATGCATTTAACACTGACTTCTCTTTTTGATAACCTTAGTTTTAACATACACACTCAACCATAAACAAATTAAATTACAATCTTTAACACTCCTATGGACTTTATTACTCTTCCACTAGTTACGCATTTAAAACTGACTTCTCTTTTTGATAACCTTAGTTTTAACATACACACTCGACCATAAACAAATTAAATTACAATAAAACTATTAACCTGTAAAAATACTGTAATATTACAAGCAAATATTTGCATGTGGATAGACAATTTTAGTGAATTAATCACTATTCATTTTGCAAATGTCATAGATATTTCCTATTTTAAAAGCAAATGCATTCTAAAATGTCTTCTTTCCCTAAAGTTGATAACTTCAGAAATTATTACATTTTCTGCAAAGAAAGTTCTTGAAAAAGACTATAGAACAATCAGAAAAATTCATTTCTGTTTCTGAAATTTGAAGCCTTACCTGTTCGTTTACAAGTATCAAACTGAGCATTGGTCTGCTAAGACTCCATTGATTGGCACAGTCTTCAAATAGAACAATTTCAAAAAGCGTCTTCAAAATCTGTTGAATTTGCCACATTCTAGGTAAGATACGAAAGCATGTGGATCACATGCTTAAACAAGAGAAACTTGGAGCAACACAGAAAAACACTAAAACTGCATGCCAGAATCAAGCCAGATTAATAATACTATCAGTCCCGTTAATTAAAATCTTAGTAGATTACATTTTGAGGATAAGACTTACTGTAACAGTCTATTAAAAATGCCACCATTTTGTGATCTGCAAAAGCTTACAGATAACATTCATATTGATAAATGGGTACAAAAGTAAGGCTTAAAGTAATTCTTATAAAACTGTGGGCATAACATTTAGATTAATGTGCAAATTTATTATAAACAAAAGCGGACCAGCGGTAGTTTTTAACAAACCATGCATCTATAATTGCCTACATCTGACAGAAAAAATGGAAGCAATTCTAAAAACAGAAATGTTAAGCATCTTACAAAACAACCTCTATTGTGGCAGCCAACACTACTAAAGCAGGGTATCAATCTGTGGCAATCAAGGAAGTCTCATCAGAGAACCCCCAAGGATACTCGAAAGTACTCAGTTATGATAGAATTATGAATTCCAGTATATAAGCTGAAAGAGAAACAACTTGGCATAGTTCTTGGAGAATTTCTGAATCAAACAAATCAACCTGGTGTTGTGTAGATAGGGAAAACGTGTTATGTCATGAGCCATGATATCATATGTATTCAGAACAAAGACAATGGAATTAAGTGCTTTGGTTGATTAGTCGTGTTTTTTTAAGAACAAAAGAAGAAACAATGGAATTAAGTGCTTTGGTTGATTTGTTGTGTTTTCTAAAGAGGGGTCATTTTCATTTTTGAGTTCAAATGGTTGGGAAGCAAGTATAGCCACTGCCTTTGCCACTGCTTGCTTCTGTGACTATATGTACTCTTGATAAGATTCTATTGGAAGCGCTCTCTTGGATTCCCCCTGGTGGTATTGTTTTACTTGATTAGAGAATTGATATGAATAGACTCATGGCTTGTTACATTCATCGATTGTGTACTTGTGTATGTTCTTACTGTTGTGTTGATCCCTCTCTGCATTGTTTTTAAATGAGAATGCTTTTTGCATATTTCATGCTGCATATCTACTGGTTGTTGAGAAATGTAGCTCGGACAGGAACTTCTTGCACAAGCTTCAGTATGAACGTGCTAGAAGTGGTTCGAGACATTTTGAATTCTATTTTGAAATTCACTTAAGTGATTCTATTTTGTAATTCACTTAAGTGATTCTATTTTGTAATTCACTTAAGTGATTCAATCTTGACCTTACATCTCAAGATGAGATGAGATGTAATTTGGACCATACATTTGAATAGATTAGGGTTAGAGACATTAGGGTTTCATTTTCAAGCATAAAAGGAGAAGGGGAAGAGTGTTTTACATAACAAAAAAAGAAGGTGAACAGATTGTTGAAGGAAAACTACAAGGCTATTGTGCAGGAGGAAGAGTGATTTGCTCGCCAGAAAGGCAGCAAAAAAGCAGGTTGTCCTGCTGTAACTGTAATCTATTCCATTATATAATATATACAGGTTTAGTCGTATATTTGTTTTTCGATGTTCATTATGTTCTGCTCCCTCCTAGAGCTTGGCCCTGCTGGACTGCTCCATCCCTCCTCCTCTCTCTCTATTCTTCTTGGTGTGCACTCCTCTCTTCTGGACTGCAGCCCTCCCCCCCTCTGCTATCCCTTTTCTTTTCCCTTTCTCTTTGGCCTGGTTGTCGGGTTATGTCTTGTATTTATCTTAGTTCTTTTCTTTGTTGGGCTTTTTAGCCTGCTAGTTGGCAGTCATTATTGTCCTTATAGTCCCTTGGGTCTTATTTTGGCCCACCATGGATATTAATAATATTTCATTTCATTTCATTTCACTTAAGTGATTTTCTATTTTAAAATTCACTTAAGTGATTCTATTTTGTAATTCACTTAAGTGATATTCTATTTTTAATCATACATCTCAAGATGAGATGAGATCTAATCTTAGGGTTAGAGAGCTTAGGGTTATTCTTTCAAGGATAAAAAGAGAAGGTCAAGAGTGTTTTACATACAGAAAGAAAAGAAGGTGAACAGATTGCTGAAGGAGAACTGCAAGGCTATTGTGCAAAGGTGAAGAGTGATTTGTTGGCAAGAAAGGTAGCAAGAGAGCAGGTTGTCCTGCTGTAACTATAACCTTCTCCATTATATAAAATATGCAGGTTCTGTAGTATATTTTCCGCTGTTCATTCTGTTTATTTTTCCAGCCATCTGTGTGACTGTTGTATGCTTAAAATAAATTCATCTCAGATCTGATTTTATTTAGAAACATAGGGCAGCAGTTATCTAGGGTTAGGAAATTTTACATGGTATCAAAGATAGGTTCTGTGATTGAAATCCTCTAGGGTTTACAGTAGTAGATCACTGATGGATATTAAAAAAAAAAAAACTAGCAGTTAGAGGATTTCATATTTTTTGCTTGAAGGACTAAGCTTATTTGCAGGACAGTTTTTTGAGTCATTCATATCAGATCTGAAAGTTTGTGTCGTAGATCTCAGAGATGGCAGCAGCTAGCCTTAGATTTGAGGATAGATTGGAAGGTGTCTCCAATTTTTTGCCCTGGAAAGTCAAGGTAATGTTCTTATTGGAAGAGAATGGTCTCTGGGATATTGTCAAAGATGATGTGACTCTGCCTACAGATCCGCAGCAAGTGGCAGCTCACAGAAAGAAGGAAGTGAAGTCCAAGCGGATGATCTTGGATGCAGTTAAGGATCACATGATTCCTCACATATCCGAGAACACTAAGGCAAAGGAGTTGTTTGATGCCCTGGTTAGCCTCTACCAAAGCGAAAACATAAACAGGAAGATGGTATTTAGGAACAAACTCAGATCTATGGAGATGACCAGATCTGACATCATTACCAGTTACATGATGAAGATAATGCAGATTCGTGATCAACTGGCAGCAGTTGGGGAGAAGGTTGAAGACACAGAGTTGGTGAACGTGGCACTTAATGGTTTCTCAGCTTCATGGGAACCATTTGTCAAAGGCATTTGCGCTCGTGAGCACCTTCCCACCTTTGAAAAACTGTGGGATGATTTCATCCAAGAGGAGACTCAAATGGAGTCAAAGGGCAGCAAGAAAGGTGGTGACGATAACCTAGCTCTCTTTGGGCAAACCAAGAAGGGCGGAGGTAAATAACCCAGCAAGGGTTAGGTGAAAAGTGAGGAGTCAACCTCACAGCCGGGGAAGGACTTAAGCAAGATCAAGTGCTTCATTTTTCATAAGCACGGCCATTATGCATCACAGTGTCTAGACAAGAAGACCAAAGAGAAGCAGCAGCAGACGCAGGTAGCAGCCTCTGTAGAAACTCAGATGAGCGAGTTTGATGCCAAATTCGAGAAGGATTTTTCATCGGTCTCTTGCCTTTCTACCAGAACGGTTCCAAGGGATGCTTGGTGTATGCACAGTGGGGCATCTTAGCACATGACATCAACCTGACAGTGTTTTACTGGTCTACAAGAGCAGAACTCAAGGTTCAGGTTGAGCTTCGTGATGATACCAAATATCTAGTTGAAGGAATTGGTACCATTCATTTTCGACTCCAGTCAGGGAACTCTTTAGACTTTGACGATGTTTTATTTGTTCCAGGTCTCAGGAAGAACTTGCTTACAGTTTCGGTTATGGAGGATAAAGGTTATGTAGTAGAGTTCAAGAACCACCACTTCCTTATTAGACCGAAAGAATCTAGCACAAAAACAACACAAGTGATAGGGGTTAGGGAAGGCAATCTATACAGGTTGCAGAGTGAACCTGTTCAAGCCCTAGTTCATAGCAGTAATAGCTTGTGTGAGTTGTGGCACAAGAGGATGGGGCACCTACATCATAGAGCGTTGCCTATTCTGAGGGAGATAGTCATAGGTCTTCTAGAGTTCAGCATTGAGCAACAAGGAGTATGCAAAGGGTGCAAGCTTGGCAAGCATGCCAAGGCTGTTTTCCCAAACAACGAGCACAGGTCTAAGGAGATACTAGATTTAGTACATTCGGATGTTTGTGGACTGATGTCAGTAGCATCAATTTCAGGTAGCATGTACAATGTTTCCTTTATTGATGATTTCTCTCGCAAGACATGGATCTGCTTCTTAAAGACCAAGGATGAAGTCTTTAGCAAGTTTCAATAGTTCAAAGCTCTAGTTGAGAACCAAACAGAGAAGAGGACCAAGGTCTTGAGATCAGACAATGGGGGTGAATATACCTCCAAGGAGTTCGATAGTTTCTGCAAGCAAGCAAGAATCAAGAGGGAGCTGACTGTTCCATACAACAAGGATGTAAAGTTTGAGGACGTTGCATCCAGGAAGTCCCATGAGCCTATTCCAGTGCTAGAGAATGAGGAGTAGGAAGCTCCGAAGGTTGAGCCAGGGTCACCGAAGACCATTGGTTTCTAGTTAAGGACAACAACCTTCAGGTGAGGAGGAGACATTAGCTTCCAGTTCTATCAGGAGACCTCGATGGCTTACACAAACATTGAGGGATGCTCAGGAGTATTTTGAGGCTCCTAGCAGCATGATTAGGGAGAGTAGGCCTCCAAGGAAGTTTTCAAACTACATGGCATTGATGAGTAACATCATAAATTTAGAGCCTTCTAGTTTTCAGGAGGCAACAGACCAGCAGGTTTGGCGGGATGCCATGGTGGAGGAGTACACCACCATCATGAAGAATGATGTTTGGGACATAGTGCCAAGACCGAAGGGGAAGTTATTTGTGAGTTCCAGGTGGCTCTACAAAATTAAGCATGCCGCAGATGGCAGCATCGAGAAGTTCAAGGCAAGGATTGTGGCAAGAGGGTTCTCCTAGAAAGAGGGAGTGGACTATGAGGAGACTTTTGCTCCAATTGCCAGATACACTTCCATTAGAGCAATTATGTGTTTAGCTTCATCTATGGGATGGTGGATTCATCAAATGGATGTGAAGACAACTTTCCTTAATGGGATCATTGAGGAAGAAGTGTACATAGAGCAGTCTCAGGGCTTTGAGGTAAATTGGAAGGAGTCCCATGTTTGTAGGCTGAAGAAAGCCTTACATGGACTCAAACAGGCACCGAGAGCATGGTATTCCACGATAGATGGATACTTGCAAAGTGTGGGCTTCGCCAAAAGTGATGTAGATCCTAATCTATATGATATTTGTTGGGACTAATCTACTCATTTTGGTGCTATATGTAGATGACTTGTTTCTTACAGGTGTAGAGAACCTCATTGCAAGGTGCAAAGCAAATAAGGCAACTAAGTTTGAGATGAAGGACATCGGCATGATGCATTACTTCTTGGGTTTGGAGGTTTGATAGAGACCAGGGGAGATATTCCTTGGGCAGGGTAAGTATGCAGTTGAGTTCCTGAAGAGATTTCGGATGGAGGACTGCAAATCTATGGCCACACCCATGATCACTAATTTGAAGAAGGTGACAGCTTTAGAATCAAAATTGGAGGACCCTATGTTGTGCAGGCAGCTGATAAGATCCTTGATGTATTTGGTCAACACTAGACCGGATATATGTTTTGCAGTGAACACCTTGAGTCAGTTCATGGTGCAGCCAAGGCAAGAGCATTGGGTAGCAACAAAACATGTGCTAAAATACTTGAGGGGCACGGTGGAGTATGGTCTGAGATATCTGGAGATGGTGAAGTGAGGTTGCAGGGGTATACAGACTTAGATTGGGCAGGCAGTGTAGTAGACAGGAAGAGCACCTTAGGGTGTTGCTTTAGCTTGGGATCAGGCATGATATCCTGGTTCAACAAGAAGCAAAAATTCTGTGGCACTTAGCTCAACAGAGGCCGAATACATGGCAGCCAATATTGCTAGTTGTGAGGCCATCTGGCTTTGCAAATTGCTTATAGTATTGATAGATTACGAGTTGGATCCCACGGTGATATACTGTGAATTAAAGTTGTATCAAACTCTCTGAGAATCCAGTATTTATGACAAGTCCAAACACAGACATCAAACATCACTTCATACGAGACAAGATTCAGAAGGGAGCCGTAAAGCTCCAATATATTCCCGCAGATCAACAGGTAGTTGATATTCTGACCAAGCCCTTAGTGAAAAGGAAGTTTGAAGCATTTTGAGACAAACTTGGATTGGTGCAGAATTCCTTCCTCGCTAAGAGGGAGTGTTGAAAAAAGTAGCTCGGACAGGAACTTTTTGCACAGGCTTCAGTATGAACGTGCTAGAAGTGGTTCGAGACATTTCGAATTCTATTTTGAAATTCACTTAAGTGATTCTATTTTTGCAAGGGCACAATCCCCGCTCTATTATTCTAGCAGAGTTTGGGGCTTTTCCTCTCCAGCTTAATATTATCTTCCTGATTATCGGTTATATTTATAGGATTCATACTTTTGGAGATACCCCTGAGGGTTGCAGGCGGTACTGTTGCCATTCTTGCCACATTTTGTTAAAATTTATGTTGTATGCAGTTTTGAGAGATAATCATTGTAAAACTTCTCTTTTTCCATGAAAAATGGTCAAGACGTTATATTGCTGTGTTTTCACCAGCTGTCTCTTTTACTCAAAACTGTCTTCTTTCACATTCTGTGGTTTCTTTACTTTTTCTGCACTTTTCCTGTCATATCGCATGCAAAATTGTAGATGTTTTAGCATGGGCAATGTTGTGAATGTGTTTCCTTAAGGCTGTTTTTCTGCAAGTTCTGCTCTTTTCACTCTGCGCACCTAGTAATGGTTTCCGACACTTAGACAGTTTTCAGAGCATGTTTTCTTTAAGTAAAGCAGGGACACTTTCGCTCCCAGTTGAGAAAAAGTCCCTATCAAATGAATGGACAAGCAAAATATGACTGTGTGCGCTAGCCAGACTTTCGCTCCACTTATGGAGCAAAAGCTCCTCCTTGAATGCTGATGAGGGTCAAAGCGCAAAGAAATGGTCAAAGTTGTTGTCGCTCCACCAGTGGAGCGAATCTCCAGTCGCTCCACAAGTGGAGCGAAAACCAAGCAAAGGCAAGTGTTTGGGTTAAAGGCGCAAAGGAGGTCAACCTTTCGATCAAAGGCCCTGTCGCTCCACCAGTGGAGCGAAGGGCCAGAAGGGCTTAAAGATGAACAAATGTGACTAAGGGTGCAAGGGAAGTCAAAGAGCGGTCAAAGTTGCAAGCGCTCCACCGATGGAGCAAATCTCCCAGTCGCTCCACCACCGGAGCGAAAATTAGACAAGTGCAAAAGAGGTCAACATCTTGGTCAAAGGCCCTTTCGCTCCACCAGTGGAGCAAAAGTCCCAGGCGCTCCACCTGTGGAGCGAAAGCCTCTGTCGCTCCACCCAGGGAGCGACAAGCTTAGAAGGGAAGTCAAAATGGTCAAAGTGCCTGTCGCTCCACCCAAGGAGCAACACCCAAAGCAGAAGCTCGAAAAGTGTTGTCGCTCCAGTTATGGAGCGAAGCTCTTGGCGGGCCCCAAACATAGTGCAAACTGCCCAGAACCGCCATGGAATGCCTAGAACTGTCAGGGACTCCCCAAATCCGCCATTGATTGATTAAACCGACCCCAAGCTGCGCTCTGAGCCGTCTGATCATGGTAGATCGCCAAAACCTTCTACCTTCAATGTTGAGTTATCTGCAAGGCCGAATTAAATGTTGTGAGTCGGTTCCGAATCAAATCTGCCTGTCACCATTGGGGAAGTGGTTGGGCATTAATGTTTTAGGAAGTAGAATCCTCTATAAAAGCTAGTCTTTTCTTTGTAACTAAGGATGGACAATCTCTGCTAGAAAAGCAGTTGTATACTTTGAAATCTACTTCCGAAATACAAACTTCTGGCTCCGATCTTGAATCTTCCATCTCTATGTATAACTTCTATCATGTTATTTCTGTTAAATTAGTCTCTTTGATTATACAACTTGAATTCTGCTATCTGGATTTAGCTGTCAGTAAAGGATTAATCCCTGGAATACCCTTGGAGTTTATGCGGTTCAGAAGATTTAATGTTGGTTTTTGTTAAAGGTCTATTGTTTTGATTGTTGTTGGTTCAAGTGTTAAGATGTGTATCGTGCTTCCTGTCCATCACCCGTATTTCAAGCTTTTAGCCTTTTCCCATTCCTTTCAATTATTTCCTTTCTTTTAGCATCTTCCTAACCCTTATCTCAAAAACCAATTTTATTTTCAGAACCAACCCTACTGGAGATTTTCATGGAGGACATTTCTTTCCTTCGGACATTCAATGCTTGGCAACGGGTCTAGGGCGCTGTAGACTTAGAAACTCTGCATCTAGGCCGATTTGATTGCCAACAGGTACCCTTACCTCACCCTTCGCTCCTTGATGGAACTCTCTCCGAGTTCTCGAGGAGGTCGGAGGAGTTGGTATTTTCAGGTTTCTGCCCTCCTGGCCAGCATTCAGATACAGATAGACAAGTTCCCCCCTTTTTCTTTGGGTGTTCTCCCCCTCTCATGGCTTAGTAAGGAGAGGATGCTCCATGAGATCCGGAAGGATGTTAATCTCCAGTACACCAGATGCACTTGGATCTCTCCTATTGCCCCTCTTTCCCCCAAGTTGTCTTCCTACCATGAGCACTTCTTACAGATACATGAGGATAAAATAGTTCCTCCACAATACCTTCAGCAACACACAATGCATAGTCTTCAGATCACTATTGGGAAGCTCAGGGTGTGTTCTCACCAACTCCGGATTGAGTCAGATCACCATCTTTTGACGAAAGAGCGGACTTGCTTGTTTTGCCCCTTGGATGAAGTTGAAACCCTTCATCACTTTAATTTTTTTGTCCCATTTATTATGAGATTCGGGGTAGATTCCATTGCCTTTTCAGGGACAACTCTCAATCGGTTTCTACCTTCTTCAAATACCTGGACCAACGGTGTCTCGCACTCTTTCTTAAGGAGATAACTCAGCTTCAACGACATAAAAGTTCTCCTCCAGATGGATCTCACCCTCCTCAACATCGACTCATCACAACATACTTCACTAGCTCCGATGGACCAGGTGACTCCGAACGGAAACGCCCCACATCATCCAGTTCGGATGGAAGCAGGGTCACTAGACAACGCACCCACAATTTGTCAGGGTTCTGAACTAGTACTAGTCAGAGACATATCATGAACTTATTTAGCTCCAATACTTCGGCCTCAACTGTTAGGAGAGATTAGTTTTTGGGGGGTCCTTGGAGCTTGCCCTTGTTGGACTGCTCCCTCCCTCCTCCTTCTCTCTCTTTGTTCTTCTTGGTGTGCACTCCTCTCTTCTGGACTGTAGCCCTCCCCTTCTCTGCTCTCCTTTTCTTTTCCCTTTCTCTTTGGCTCGGTTGTCGGGTTTTGTCTTGTATTTATCTTAGTTCTTTTCTTTGTTGGGCTTTTTAGCCTGCTACTTGGCAGTCATTATTGTCCTTCTTATAGCCCCTTGGGTCTTATTTTGGCCCACCACGGACATTAATAGTATTTCATTTCATTTCACTTAAGTGATTTTCTATTTTGAAATTCACTTCAGTGATTCTATTTTGTAATTCAATTAAGTGAATTTCTATTTTTAACCATACATCTCAAGATGAGATGAGATCTAATATTAGGGTTAGAGAGATTAGGGTTACCTTTTCAAGGATAAAAGGAAAAAGTCAAGAATGTTTTACATACAGAAAGAAAAAAAGGTGAACAAATTGCTGAAAAAGAATTGCAAGGCTATTGTGCAGAGGTGACGAGTGATTTGTTGACCAAAAAGGTAGTAAGAGAGCAGGTTGTCTGCTGTAACTGTAACCTTCTCCATTATATAAAATATGCAGGTTCTGTAGTATATTTTCCGCTATTCATTCTGTTTATTTTTCCAGACATCTGTGTGATTGTTGTATGTTTAAAATAAATTCATCTCAAATCTGATTTTATTTAGAAATATAGTGCAGCAGTTATCTAGGGTTAGGAAATTTTACACTGGTCTGATGTATAGCCAGAGCTGGAGATATCTGGTCACAAGGTAACAAATGATAGTGTTAGCCGATGGAGAACAATATGCTCATAAGAATTTAGTAGAGTTAACTACTAAAAAACAAGGTTTCTCAAGAACCTTCATCTTTGAGGTATCCAAACTTGGAAGCACCCCGATAATGCAATCATTTTCATGCATAGTTCATTAATTTCACAAATATGGCATTCATGATTTCATATTCAACAACAAGGCTATGATGGTGCAAATAAACAGTCTTTGTGCCCATCTACATTTTGGCACGGGTGTTTGATATGCTAAGGTCTTGAGGGAAAGTAGCCACCAATAAAGACAAAGATGAGAATTGGAATATCTTTGGAGCAAAAACATAGATTATACCCTTGTGGGAAATGTTATATCACCCATTAAGGTGGTAGATGGTGTCTAATGTGGTCTAATGTTATATCACCCATGTACACCAGATGCACTTGGATCTCTCTTGTTGCCCCTCTTTCCCCCAAGGTGTTGCCCCTATTTCCCCCAGTATACCATCCAAAGAAGGAAAGTAAACATGTAACAAAACATAAATTGCATTCATGTTTGGACAATTGGATGATCAACGGTGCATGGCACGGGCTATCTGAACATGGTGTGTGACCTCTCTTATCCTAGTTCAACAAAGTGGAGGAAGCCATCGTGATCATAGAGAAACGCACCAATAAAAAATCAAAAAGTGTTGCCTGATTGTTTGCATGCAAACTCAAAGCCTTTCGATTAAAAATGTGAGAGAGAAAAAAATGTTAAATTAAAAAAAAAAAAATGTTGAGGAGAAAAGAAAATGTTTGATTGAGACTCCTGAGTTCGCTCCCTCGTTGAGCGATTCTCGTCATTGCCCTTCCATTACAGCGAACCCCGACTACAAAATTCCCAAGAAAAATCCAAGGCATCAAGCTCCCCCCGGTTCGCTCAAAGCGAGGTTTCTTAGGTTCGCTCAGATACTGAGCGAACCTCAGCATCACTCTCTTGTCATGGCGATTCTCAGCCTCGGGCCGCGCATGAGCGACTCTTAACAAAACCAGCGGAATTTCAAATGGACTCAGGGAGCAGGGTAGGTGGGCGTTTAAGGTGCATTGATGGCAAATGAATTCAGTTTTCAGCCCATCCCGACAGGACACCATATCAGGTCCCAAAAGCACTCCAAGGGGTAAATTGCCCCTGCCGCATTGATGAGACATGCCTTCTCAACTGCAAGAATAGTCCGGAGCCGTTCTAGACACGGGTGAGCCTTATTTCAGGTACGTTGACAGACGTCAAATCTCAACTGCTTTGGCAGTTTTGTGTATCTGAGCATCAATGTAATGGGGGGAAAATTCTTCTATATAAAGCAGTCCAATTCAATGTAAATGTGGGGGGAACATTTTGCTAAAGAGCTGCTGTAATTTGAGCTTATTGCATCAATATAAAGACTCCTGGTTCTGAAACTGAATTTGTTCACTGTGTATGATGCCTTTATGCTGATTTCTGTTAATTCTGTTTCTTCATTTACATACAGTAAATTTTGAAATCTGGATCTAAGTGTGTGGATTAAGAATAAACCCTGGAATTGCTAAAGGATACGTATCAGTGTGTGTTCGTTTTTAGTTTCTGATAATGTTGGTAGTATTGATAACTGCTTGTTCAAGTAAGTGTTAGCAATTGCGCTACTTGTTCTTCCCCTTGAAACAATCTGCATTTACCATTTCTTTCGATCATTTATCCCTTTCAAAATTTTTCCCATCTCTTTCTTGTTCCCTAAGCTAAAACCAAGAGTAGTGTAGTATAGGAGTCGGCCTTCTCCGGAGATTGGCACGGAAGGCATCCCTTCCTTCCGGCCTTTCAAGGTTGGCCCGGGTCTAGGGCGCGTGTATAAAGCAAATCCTCTCCTAGGGCGGATTCGTGACCAGCAGTTTCTGGCACGCCCGATGGAACCAAATCGTTCCACCTCAACAGTATTGAGGAAGTGATGTTCGCTTCAGTACTGTCAAATCTGAACATCTGGAGACTCTACTGAAACTTGGATACCTCCAAGTCTCGAAGACCAGTATAAGAAAATCACGTCTTCATGCGTATGAGATGGAGAGTTAGAAACGCAAAGGAAGAGACCGAGTACTACGAGCTTGACATCAACGCCTTCAGGGAACATCCTAGACTAGTCAGGCCAAATATCTCTCTAGACGAAGCATCATCTGCTTCAGATAGCACCGCGACCAACTGTCCTCCAAATCCTCTGAACTCTCCAGACCATCAGGACGCTCCAGTTCTACCTGACGTGCAATTAGGTGCTTCGGGAGCTCCTGCTCAGCCAAATCAGCTGCTACTGCCGCCATTGTCGCCTCCTAATCAATCAAATCCGAGTGCGAATATCTCGAACCCACCACCAAATCAGAATCAGTAGCAGAATCAACAACAAAAGCAATTGTTGAACTCGCCCAAGTTGTTTGCTACCTGGAACCACTCGGGGCCTCTGAACCTGGCAGCAAGATCAGATCCCTGCTGCAGCGCTCAAGGCCATTCCTACCTATGACGGCACTGGAAAAATGACGCAAGAGCATGTCCAAGACGTTGCCGCTCTAGCTACCATTCACAGTATCACGGTGGAAAACATCATGGTGAGGTTGCTAGTCTTGTCCCTCAGAGGAAAGCTTCTATACTGGTATAGATCCTTGCCGCCCAACACTATTGCTACATGGGACTAGTTGGCGGGAAGATTGATACAAGGGTTCAATGAATCGACGGATTCTTACTCTTTGGTCCACCAGTTCACGACCATCCAGAGACATCCATAGGAGGAGGTCCCTGATTTCAATGTCAGATTTGCTCAGACCTGGCAGAGAGTCCCTGATGGCCTACGGCCGACTCCTGATCAGGATGCATTCTATTTCCTCAGGGCGTTCAACTCCGACCTTAGTATGAATATCCGGTTTTCTGGCGTCAACACTTTCCCAGATCTATATACGCAGGCGTAGAAGGCCAAGGCTGATTTGATCGCCATTGGAAAGCTCCCACCAAAGCCTACGATGCCAATCTATCCTGATTTGCCTCAATACCAGCACCCCAGCACATCCACTCAGTTCCCACCTGTACCTTCCATGTATCGGGTTCCCTCGTGGAATCCGAGTCAAGCGCCCAGTTTTTCACATCTTCCCGCTCCTCCAGTCCCACAGCTTCCTCCACCCCCGCAATACCCGGCTTTGCCACCATCAATAGCGCCATTGCCATTACCTGCTCCTCCGGCAGTTGACCCACAAACCAAACTTTTGCGAGAGCTGGAGTCGCTTAACTCCACCATGAGAACACTGTCCAATCACATGGCAGTGATGAAAAAGAAGCAAGCTCAACAGGAATTCCTGCCAAGAAGACCCTACCCTCCTCTGGCAATCACAAGAGATCAAGCAACTCAAGCCACTCAAGCCCGTAGACCTCATGCGAGGAATGCCGCTATTAGTGAAGAGCCAAGCACCTCAAATTACGTGCTCTGGTGCTCCACATGCAACGACCCACATGGGGAGGATACTTGTATGGTACACCAGCACTATGCTCAAACACTAGCGGGCAACGCCCCTAGTGCCCAAGTCAACATGATTAGGGAGGCGGACCGTAACCTCATGATCCCCGAGGACGAGCAAGTTTCAATCCTTACTAGAAACGGAAAGAAGCCGATCGAGGTGGATGCAGCCCAAATGGAACCCCTGAAGGTGTACGCCCACCGTGAGAAGGAGCAGCCTCCAACAAAAGCTCCTGACAAAGTTCCCTTGTCCCCGCCGGCCAAAGAGAAACCTTGCTAGCGAAAGCTCCGGCATCGCAACCTCAAAGTGAAACCAGGGAGCAGGCCAGGGAGAAGCTCAAGTACCCTTCACTGACGAAGCGGTAGAGAGTTGAGGCCACGTAGCAGTACCGCACTAAGTACGAGGTTGCGAAAGAACCAGAAGTATCCACCGTCGCGGCTTATAACATTGTTGAGGAGCTGAAGAAGACTCCTTCAAAGATAAGCTTGTATAATGCTCTACATCTTCTCGAGCAGGTGGACCTACTGTAGGAATCGCTGAAATCCTCTAAGGGAGGAAAGCCGACATAACCTGTGTTAGCTCAGACTCTAACCACCTCGGTCACAGGGAAAAACATGCCCCCACCGTTCTATCGGTCTCTTCGTATGGAAGGGTGGGTCGTGCACAATTGCATGATTGATTCCAGTGCAGCGACCACCGTCATGCCAAGGGCAGTTTACGAGGAAATGGGCATGGAATACACACGGAGCAGCCCAGGTGTTCTTCAATTGGATGGCACTCCTGTGAAAACAGTGGGCATCATCAAGGACATTCCCATCCAGTTGCACAAGGTGCCTCAGATTGTCGTAATACAGGAGGTCGTAGTCATCGACCTGGAGCCGTACTTCAGCATGTGCCTCTCAAGGAAGTTTACTGCTAAGCTGGACGGTTATCTTTTTCTGGACTACTCGCATATGGAGGTCTCGTTCAAGGGAAGGAAGGTAAAGAAGATAGCCGAAGAGGGGCAGCAGGATGATTCAGTACACCTAATGACAAAAGGGTTGAAGGAGGTGGACCTGGTAGAGGAATCCCTCGAGGAGTTTCGAATGGAGGATGAATTCTCCTTGACTGATTTTAACGCTATGATCGAGACGGAAATGGGATGTTATTCCATCACCAAACCCGAGAAACCAAAGGAGACAATGCAGGAGAGCAAGGACCCTGCCCCGAATGAGTTATGGAAGTTGTTCTTTGACGGTGCCCGATGTAAAAACGGCGTCGAGGCAGGAGTTCTTCTGGTTTCGCCCTCTGGAGAACAAAAAGACTATTGCTACACGCTCACCTGGAGTTGCACCATTAATGCGGAAGAGGATGAAGCTCTGTGCTTTGGGTTAAAGAAGGCTGAAAAGTTGGGGATCAAGCAGCTACAGATTTTTGGAGATTTGGAGTTATTCTGCAAGCAGATCACCAACAAGTGCGTCGCAAAAAAGCATTATCTCAAGGTGTACCGCAATAGGGTCTGGGACCTACTGGAGTCTTTCGAGGCACTTAATGTTCAAGCCATCTCGCGAGAAAAGAACAAGCACGCAGATGTCTTAGCGTCTATCGGAGCCAAATACTCCCCGGCTGATGACATGATGCAAAAGCCTAAGGCGGTGAGAACCATTTACAGGCCTTCTGTGCCTGATAGGGACACCCACTGGCAAGTGTTCGACTGTGACGAGCAAATCGTCAATTTCTTAGTTCACGAAACAAGCACAATCGAAGGTAGAGACCCTGATGACGAGGAGTATGAGGGGTTGATACAATTGAAAAACAACCATGTCCCAAAAGGACTAATCACCTTGTTGAGTCTGTTTGACTAAAATGACCGAGCGATCACCCACAGAATCAAAGTGGATCAAAAGCAATACAGAGAGCTCGAATTGGAGCCAAGGAAGGTCATCAAAGTAGGGACAAACTATACCCCAGAAGAACTGGAGTAGATTCGGGCTTTATGCCGAGCATACCCAGATATTGTGGCATGGTCCTATCAGGACCTGAAGGGATCAGACCCTGTAGACAGAAGCAAAGGCCGATCAATCCTAAGATTGAAGTGTTGATGAGGGCAGAGCTCCTCAAGATGCTTGAAGCGAAGATCATTTACCCGATAAAGCACTCTTCCTGGGTTGCTAATTTGGTTCCGGTTAGAAAGAAGAACGGAGACATTCGCCTGTGCGTGGATTTCCGAAATCCGAGACAGGCATCTTTGAAGGACCATGACCCGCTCCCGCAGATCGACCAGATCCTCCACGTAGTGGCTGGAGCACAGCGCTTTTCCCTCTTGGACGGTTTCTCTGGATATAACCAAATTTGGGTAAGGGATGAGGATCAGCACAAGACGGCGTTCACCACTAAATGGGGGACGTTCGCATATCAACGTATGCCCTTCGGCCTATCCATTGCGGGGGCCACTTTCCAGAGAGCCATGGATCTGGCATTCGACGAATCGTTGAACAAATTTATCGTCATCTACTTGGATGATATGACTGTGTTTTCACACAGGAGTGAAGAACATGCCTCGCACCTACAACAAGTGTTCGAGAGATGCCTGGAGTTTGGCATATCTATCAACCCAGAGAAATGTCTTCGTGGTGAAGGAGGGGAAGCTGCTAGGCCATGTTATTTCAGAAAAGGGGCTTGTTGTTGATCCTGACAAAGCGGAGGCCCTCCTCAAACTCCCGCTCCCAACGAACAAGAAGGGCCTGCAGTCCTCCGTCGGCTAAATCAACTTCGTGAGGAAGTTCGTGCCTGATTTCGCCCAAGTCATCAAACCAATGGCCAAACTCCTAAAGAAAAACGTCGAGTTCGTCTGGACAAAGGAAAGGAAGAAGGCGTTTGAAGAGATCAAGGCTCGAATCGCCCGAGCACCTGTGCTGGTTAACCCGGACTATTCCAAAGACTTCATCCTTTATGCAGTCGGGGAACCTGAAAGCTATGCAACAGTCCTAACACAAAAGGGAGATGACGACGAAGAGCGCACAATAGCTTTTTTGAGCCAGGTGATCCAGCCGCACGAGGAAAGATACAACTTTATCGAACGCCAAGTGCACGCAGTAATGAGGTCCCTCAAGAAGTTTCGATACTTTGTCTCCCAGAGCAGGATGACAGTGTTTGTTGTGCATCCTGATGTAAGAAATTTTATCATCCAAGGGGAAATGGGCAACAAGAGGGTCGGCTGGGTCACTAAGATCCAGGAGTTCGACATTGAGATCCGACCTACAAAGTTGATCCGCGGTCGGGCACTATGCCAAGAACTCGCGAAGAGCGCTGCTGCAAAAGTGACATTATGTCAATGGGAAGAGGAGCGATATCTTCTTGAAGTGACACGCTAGCTTTGTGATCTGTACGGACTGTCAATGAAGGTTCCAGCAGTCCCCTAAATTCCCACGGCAGCCTCTAACCTCAGCTTGTAGATAATAAAATGGATGTGGATGGAAATCGATGGCTTAGCAATGTTAATTATCAAACCCTGCTCATTGTTTCCACATCTCTGTTCAATCATATTCAAAAAGGTACGGCTGGCTGTACAATTAAATATTTATCAACAGCAACATCCTCTTGAGTATTACCTAATAATATCTCCTTAAATCTGCAATTATAAACCCCTGTTTACCAAATTTTGAAGCACAATGATGAATGTTGAATGCACACACCCAATAATCCACTAGGATTGCTCTTCCACAACCGAAATGGATGTCCTTGCTGAAGGTTGACGTCCTCAACAAGCTTGAAAAAACCCTTGCAACCTGCAATTGTCTTCTCCACCAAAAAGCCAAAGCAAATTCTCCAAATCCAAAATGAATAATCCAAATGAACTCTATTTCCTTCTTTTATTTCCCCAAGATGAATCGATCCACTTTGTGCCAATAATTCATTCATTAATGAATTTAATATTTTATTTCATCTCCCTCCAACGTATTAAATAATTTATTTTAATAATGTCACTTTATAATTTTATAAAGTATTAGTGACATATTAATTTCTCAATTTAATATAAAGTCATATACTTTATAATTATAAATAATAATTGACTTATATTAAATAATTACGGGTATTAAAATATTTGCACTCAAATACCCGATCAAACATCTAAGAGTGGATCTGGATACCCATTTGGCTCAAATATTAGCCTGTACAATCCGCTCTGGCTAGAACACTGACTTACTATAAATAGTAAGTCTCTGCAAAACTACTCCAAAGGTCTCCAAAACTGGAGACTGAAGGCGTCATGCAACTCCAATGGCCCCTAAACACTGGAATTAGCCTACAGGACCACGTGCATAGGCTAATCTCTGAAGAAATACTGACAGACTAGAAAGGGGACATTACAGTCCGCCCTCCCGAAAATTGCTTGTCCCCAAGCAATCTCAACTCTGGATGCTGTAATATCTCCTCTCGTTCCCAAGTAGCATCCTCCATAGGTAAGTTCTTCCACTTAATCAGATATTCTTTGATTACCTTTTTCCTCAGAACCTTCTCCTTGAAATCAATGATGGCCTCTGGAATGAGAATAAGCTTCCCCTCCTCATCCAATGGTGGCAACTCAGAAGGAGTGACACGAGAACCAACAACCTTTTTGAGGCGTGAAACGTGGAAGACATTGTGCACCTTGCTGTCAGTGGGTAGCTCCAGCTCATAAGCTACCTCGCCAACTCTCCGAAGAACCCGGAAGGGACCATAGAACCTGGGTTTGAGCTTCTCCTTTCCACTCTTCTTGAGAGTGGACTGTCTATATGGCTGCAGACGGAGGTAGACCATATCTCCCACCTCAAAACTGCGCTCCTCTCTGTGCTGATTGGCATACATCTTCTGCCGATTCTGTGCCTGTAATATGTTGTCTCGGAGAGCTCTCAATATATCCTGGCTGTCCTATAGAAAATCCTTAGCTCCCGGAGCTCTGCTGTCACCAATCAAGAGATCTATGAAGCTCGGGGCTTCATATCCATATAAGGCCCTGAAAGGTGTCATCCCGATGGTCATGTGATGTGTAGTGTTATAACAAAACTCACCAAGATGAAGCCACTTAACCCAAGCCTTTTGCTGCCCTGACACATAATTCCGAAGATACCCTTCCACCCACTTGTTAACAATTTTTGTCTGCCCATCTGTCTGGGGGTGGTAGCTAGTGTTGGGTGTAAGCTCGGTACCACCAAGTCTGAACAACTCCTGCCAAAAAGTACTCATGAACCGGCTGTCCCTGTCACTAACAATCATCTTGGGCATCCCATGAAGTCGAAACACCTCTCTGAAAAACAAATCAGCCACCTGAGCAGTAGTTAAAGTAGTTGATACTGCAAAAAAATGTGCATATTTGGTGAGCCTGTCCACCACCACAAATATACAGTCCTTGCCCTGCACCATAGGCAACCCAGTAATGAAGTCCATAGATATACCTTCCCATTTCTGATTCGGTACTGGTAAGGGCTGTAGTAAACCTGCTGGATAAGTGTGCTCATCCTTGTTTTCCTGACAAGTGGCACACTCACGAACATACTGAAGGACTTCATTTTTCAGTCCTTTCCAAGAAAACCTCTCACGGATGCTCCTGTAGGTTTTAAAGAAACCAGAATGGCCCGATGTAGGATCATCATGATAATACTGCATGACTCTCTTCTTGAACCTGGAACCTGGTAGCAAGAAGATGCGGTCCTTATGAAGAATCAACCCCTGCACAACTGAATACCGATCATCATGAACAGTACCATCTATCAAACTAGAGGCCCAAGTATCCTTGGCATACTCTGCAATGATCACATCCCTCCAATCTGAAGAAATCCCAGTCACTGCCATCAGGTAAGGCCTCCTCGAAAGAGCATCGACAACTACATTTTTCTTCCCTTTGACATAAATAATGTCAAAGTCATAAGCCTGCAACTTACTAACCCATTTTTGTTGTCGTTCGTTGAGGTCTCTCTGTCCCAAAAAGTAGCGGAGGTTGTTATGATCAATACTAACTGTGAACCGGCCTCCCACCAAGTACTGTCGGAATTTAGCAAGAGCGTGCATGATTGCTAGCATCTCCTTGTCATAGATCGAATAGCTGCGCTCTGCTCCATGTAGCTTCCGACTCTCATAAGCTATAGGGTGCTTATTCTGCATCAACACAGCCCCTATGCCCTCTCCTGATGCATCACACTGTAGCTCAAAAGGCTGAGTGAAGTCTGGTATTGCAAGCACCGGACATGAACACATGACTTGCTTGAAGTGATCAAAACACTTCTGAGCATCTTCTGTCCAAACAAATGCCCCCTTTTTTGTGAGATCTGTAAGCGGGGCTGCAAGCTGAGAAAACCCCTTAACAAACCGCCTGTAGAAACCACATAGCCCAAAGAACCCTTTGAGCTGAGATAAGTTTGTAGGGGTAGGCCACTCCATTATTGCCTTGATCTTTGTTGGGTCCACACGAACTCCCTCTGCACTAATGATGTGACCAAGATACAGTAGCTCTGTCATGCCAAAATCGCATTTGGACTCTTTGGCATAAAAAGATTCCTGTTCCAAAATGCTGAGAACCTCCTCCAAATGCTGCAAATGCTCCTCCCAGGAGCGACTGTATATGAGGATGTCATCAAAGAAAATCAACACATGCCTCCTCAACTGTTTGCTGAAAGTCCTGTTCATACAGGACTGAAAGGTAGCAGGAGCATTGGTTAGGCCAAAAGGCATAACCAGAAACTCATAGTGTCCGCAGTGGCAACGGAAAGCTATCTTTTCAATATCCTGCTCCCTCATTCTGATATCCCCCCACCCCTCTTCCTCTATTCCCTACCCCCCCCCCCCCCTCCTCCTGTCTGTAGACTCTGAATAGTATTAGTCATAGCCATAATAGCATTGGCCAAGGCCTCCTGTCCCTGTCTAATCTCTGCCTACGTATCTCGTTGTGCCCGAGCCAAAGAATTAAGTATGCCTACTATGCTCGGATTATCATCAGGTCTATCCCCCATTATGTTATCCTGTGCTGAATCTGAGTGAAGCAAATGAGGTCTAGCAGCAATGGCCTTAGTCCAAGTACTCTCCTCAGGAATAGGATCCCAATCTGTAGACTTATGCCTTCTGGTGTAAACCTGTATTGCCTTTTTCTTTTCCCTCTCTGCTGCCCTCTTATCTCTGTCACTCATAAGAACCCAATAGGATGGCAGTGTTGACCGAGCTCTGATACCACTGTAATATGCTACCCTGTTTTTTTTTTGGAGTTTGGTGTGTAATGCAAATTCTGATTTCTCTCTTTGTGTTGTTTCTGTGGTTTTGTATTTTTTTTTGTTGTTTTTGATTGCAAGTAATCAATGCTGGAAATAAAGTAATAGCAGATGTCTAAACTATTTCCTAAACTCTTCACATCAAGAAATGCATAACACATAAAGTAACTTATGCTGTAAATTCATGGAAAAGACAATGGAGTAAACAGTACCAGGCTTAAATTGAATGACTGTAAAGTCTGATTTCTGATATCCCTGAATACAACTTGAAATGCTTTTCTTTTCCCACACTCACAATGTTGGCTGAGTGATGTAGTATCCTGGCCGCTCCTGTTAGGTGAGATTGCAGACCAAAAATGGGGGCGATTGGCCCATTAAACCCCACGCTACCCCTGTGAACAAAGCTACAGCAATCTGGACTGCAATTTTCAGTTCGAATCTCCCCAAAGGATGTTGATCTCCTGGTTAGAGACGGCTGCAACAGGTAATGTTGATAAGGCCGCCCTTAAATGAATTATATTATAGCCTTGAAGAGGAGCGATATCTTCTTGAAGTGACACGCTAGCTTTGTGATCTGTACGGACTGTCAATGAAGGTTCCAACAGTCCCCTAAATTCCCATGGCAGCCTCTAACCTCAGCTTGTAGATAATAAAATGGATGTGGATGGAAATCGATGGCTTAGCAATGTTAATTATCAAACCCTGCTCATTGTTTCCACATCTTTGTTCAATCATATTCAAAAAGGTACGGTTGGTTGTACAATTAAATATTTATCAACAACAACATCCTCTTGAGTATTACCTAATAATATCTCCTTAAATCTGCAATTATAAACCCCTGTTTACCAAATTTTGAAGCACAATGATGAATGTTGAATGCACACACCCAATAATCCAATAGGATAAAAGGAAAGCGGTAAGAAGCGAAATGAGCAGGGTGAAAAGAAAGAAAAAAAGGATAAAAGGAAAGAGCAAACGCAGAAACCTGAGGTGGCAGCAGGGCCAAAGGGGAAATCAGGGCCAGCAAAGGTAGTCATTTCTCCACCTGTGGACAATTGGGCAAAGTATAGAGATGGTACCTTCTCCCAGAACATCGAACAGCTATGACAAACCATCGACGAGAGGCGGGAGAAGGTTTCCTCCACGAGCCCTAGGATCGCGACATACTATTCCAACATGTATTGGTTCTTATGCTTGCCCGTGCACAATTGTCCAGAGCTGGTGGCTGTTGTCACCCAATACTATCACCCGAAAACTAGACAAGTCCGGGACAGAGAAGGGAAGGTCTTGTTTTCACTTTTTCCTGACATCGTCCAAATGGCCTTCGCTCCTAGTCAACTGCCGAACATAGATTATACCATCAGGTCCATCAACCTTGATGAGCAATCTGACAGATATCAGGACAACCCACGGATGCGGCTTTTCATGGAGTCTCAGCTGAGGGACCCAATACCGGCCAACCAGTGGCCAAAACTGCCTATGTCCCTAAGGCATTTCAAAAGCACGAACATGTACACAATGCTAGCCTGGGTGTTAGGACTCGCCACTGATGCAATGGTATTTCCCTATCAGGTCGCCATTGCGAAGTGCATATCACACGGGGAATTCTACGCCCCTAGTGCCATGGGACCGAACACGAAGCCGGTGTTCTTTGACTGGGTGGATTGGATAGCGCGCAGTGTGCACTCACGGCTGCAAGACCTGATACAGGGAAAGTCCCAGTCCTTCAGACAGAGCTCATTCCTGGCCTGGCTCTTCCTCTTCCACATGAACAGCAAATTGAAGTTTGTCCCCACCAAACGCACCGACGAGAAGGGCGGGCCGCTGCCAGTGTACCAATGGACTCAGATATTGTTGAAAAGAGAATCCTATTATAGGTTCAATCAGGCGTTCCTGGGCCCTGCCTTGGAGCTCATTCATAGCTCCTGCCTGAGCATCCCCAGCAAGATGAGAGATGATGTGGTGCGGCGTAACATGGGCGACACTTTCCAGCTTACCCAGGGCTTTGTCATCAGAGTTTTCGGGTTTACTGGTAAACCTTTCCTTCTGCCCTACTACACCTCTGAATATTTGTTCGCCCTGGAGATAGCGTGGCAAACTGACTACACAGATCAGAATTACGGCCAAGGGAGGAAGTGGGGGCATATTTACGAGTTCCCATTCAAATGGGGGGAAATCAAAGTCAACGCCATCGGGCAGAATGAGTTCCTCGCGGCCACGCTCCTGATGCCCCAAAATGAAAGTCATTGAGGACTTTCTCCTTTTCGCTTCCCTTGATGCATCTCAGAAAGACACCGTCAAGGTTTCTAAAGAACAGCCCTTCGAGGCATAAGACATAACGGAGGGATTGCATCCTGAATCGCCTTCGTTGTGGGGCGTTTAAGTGCTCGGGACATCTCCCAGTGTTGAAGTACCTGATAATCTCATTAGTCCAGTCCTCTTTGCCAGTAAATTGGTTAGCGACGCTGTCCCCTGCCACCGGATCATCCCATTGGCATGCTACCACTTCGACGGCTATACTTTGCGCAAGCTCTTAACACAATGCATGGCCGCAAACTCTTGGATAATGAAGCTTCGCACATCCGGGTGGATAACATACACCGTGTTTCTAATTTGGGAGATGAAGTGCCTGAACTTCTTCAATGATTTCATGACTGCATGCACTTGGCATTCTATAAAATTGTAATTCTCTTCATGAGGCTGGATTACTTGGCTTAGGAAGGCAATTGGGCGTTCCTCACCATCGTCCCCTTTTTGTGTTAGGACTGCTGCGTAACTCTCAGGTTCCCCGACTGCGTAAAGAATAAAATCCTTACTATAATTTGGATTAATTAGCATGGGAGCCTGGGCAATTCTAGCTTTAATCTCTTCAAATGCCTTTCTCCTTTCTTCAATCTAGACAAACTCAGCATTTTTCTTTAAGAGCTCAGCCATCGGTTTGATGACTTGAGCGAAGTCTAGGATAAACTTCCTCACGAAGTTAATTTGGCCGAAGAATGACTGCAGCCCCCTTTTTGTTCATCGGGAGTGGGAGGTTGAGGAGCACTTCGGCTCTGTCAGGGTCAACGGCAAGACCTCTTTTTGATATAACGTGGCCTAGCAGTTTTCCTTCTTTAACTGCGAAGACAGATTTCTTCGGATTGATGGAAATGCCAAACTCTCTACACCTTTCGAATATTTGTTGTAAGTGTGAGGTGTGATCTTCCCTTTTATGCGAAAATACAGTCATATCATCCAAATAGATGACAATGACTTTGTTCAACAGTTCGTTGAACGCTGAGTCCATGGCCCTCTGGAACGTAGCTCCTGGATTTGAAAGATCAAATGGCATACGCTGATAAGCAAACGTTCCCCACTTGGTGGTGAACGTCGTCTTATGTTGGTCTTCATCCCTAACCCAGATCTGATTGTACCCTGAGAAACCGTCCAGAAGAGAGAAGCGTTGTGCTCTTGCCACGACATGGAGTATCTGGTCAATTTGCCGAAGCAGGTAATGATCTTTCAAGAAGGCCTGATTCAGATTGCGGAAGTCGACGCACAGGCGAATATCTTCGTTCTTTTTCCAAACAAGGACCAGATTTGCGACCCAAGAAAAATGCTTTATCGGATAGATAATCTTAGCTTCAAGCATCTTCAAGAGCTCGGCCTTCATCACGACTTCGATCTTTGGATTAACCGCCCTCTGTTTTTGTCTACAGGGCCTGACCCCTTCTTGCAATTCAATTCTATGTTGAATAATATCCAGGTCATAGCCTCTCAGGTCTTGGTAACACCATGCCACGATGTCTGGGTAACTCTTGCATAAAGACTGGATCTATTCAAGTTCTGTTGAAGTGCAATATGTTCCAAACTTTCACTTTTCCTGGTTCGAGCTCAAGGTCTCGGTATTGCTTTGCGTCCACTTTGATCCTGTGGGAGATTGCCTTGTCATTCTGGTCAAACAGGCTTTCTAAAGTGATTAACCCCTTCGGAACATGATTGTTCTTTAGCTATATCATCCCTTCGTACTCTTCATCTTCAGGATTCCTCCCTTCAACGGTGGCTGCCTCTTGAATCAGGAAGTTAATAATTTGTTCATCGTTGTCAAAGACTTGCCAGTGAGTGTCCTTGTCGGGCACAGATGGTCTGTAAACAGTCCTCACTGCCTTGGGTTTATGCACCATCTCATTGGCTGGAGAGTATTTGGCCCCAATAGATGCTAAAATATCAGCATGTATGTTTTTCTCCCGTGGGATGGACTGGACGTTTAGCGATTCAAAGTGCTCAAATAAATCCCATACTCTGTTGTGGTATGCCTTAAGGTAGTGCTTCTTCGAGAAGCATTTGTTGGTGATTTGCCTGCAAACTAGCTCTGAGTCCCCAAAAATATGGAGCTCCTTGATACCTAACTTCTGGGCTTTCTTTAGCCCCAAGCATAAAGCTTCATACTCGGTTGCGTTGTTGGTACACCTCCAGGCAAGTCGGTAGCAATAGTCCTTTTGTTTGCCGGATGGTGATATCAGGAGAACTCTTGCTCCTTTTGTTCGTTGAGAGGTGGATTTGGCCGGACTAACCTAGGACGTTCCCCGAAGGCGTCAATGTCGAGCTCAAAGAACTCGGTCTCTTCTCCAGTATTCCTAACTCTCCATCTCATATGCATGAAGGTACGGATATTTCAGTACCGATATTTAAGGCCAAAGATTTTCGCGTTGAACAGAGACGCCAGACGCTCGAGTCTTACAGTACTGATATGAGCATCAACTCTCAATACCACTCACAAGGTGAGACTGACCAGGTCCCACCGGGTGTGCCAGAAACTGTTGGTCAAAAATCCGCCACAGGAAAGGATTTTCGTATGTCTAAGCGCCCTAGACCTGTACCAACATTGAAAAGCCGAAGAGAAGAGATGCCCTTCGTGCCAATCTCCGGAGAAGGTCGGATCCTATACTAAACTACTGGGGTTTTAAGATAAGTGTGCAGGAAAGAGATTAAAAAAGGTTAAGGGTGCAAGAAAGAGATTAAAAGATACGTAGCACAATAACACGTCTGTATCTAAACCAGCAACATTCAATAGAGAAAATGTAGTAGAAACTAAAACTGCATGTGCCTCTCTATGTATCCTCTAACAGAATTCCAGAAACATTCAACTTCTCATGCTAAAATCCAGATAGCAGAATTATAGCAACCAGAAAACTAAATGAAAGCAGAAATACTTGCCGAGAGCAAGCATAAAAAGAAGGCACAGATTCAGAGCCAAGGATCTTCAGTATTGATAGCAAAATGTTTAGCTACAGCGACTTCTTTAGCAAAATGTTCCCCCCATTTTCATTGCAATGCGTGGGTTTTTATAGAGGACCCTCCCCTCTGTGCCATTAATGGACCCGACTTACAAGAATGCTAGGGCGGATCTGGTAATGATGCTCGCCTACTTTTCACAACTAAACCCTCCCATCCGATTACCATAACTAATTACAAAGCCGCGTTAGGTGGGGAAAGTCGCATTTATGTGTCGCGCTTGTGTCTCGAACTCATACCCAGTCTTGGAATGTGTGCCCCTCGGGAGGGGCATTATCGTCAGATGCGCCTTGGGTGAAGCTTCGCTGGATTTTCGTCCGAAGCGCTGCTTCGCAATGAGTTCGGGCCGAAGCGAAGGTCAGGATGGGAGGCAAAAATGTGATGGTTCGCTGGAAAATGGCCTTGAAGATAGCTTTGCCAGATAAACTGGCCGAAGTAGCCAGTCTGCTTGTAGAAGGCATGTTGCTTCGCTAAGAAATGGGCCCAAAATGCTACTTCGGCAAGGAACTTGCCTGAAGTGGCTGGCTACTGGCAAATGTGTTACAAAATATTCTCCCTCCGCATTTAGACAGATGCTTCGCAGCGATTAAACCAAAAGGTGGCAATTCGGGGGAGCATCGTCCGATGTTTACTCTTTGCCTTAGACATTTTCTATTCTTCCAGTAGCGCTTCCGCAAAACAATGACCGAAGTGGGAGGTCCGCTAGGGGAATGGCCGAAGTAGCCAGCTCGCCAGACTAGGGCCCGAACTGGCGCCCATCTGAGTGACAGTTCACTGGAAGGATGGGCCGAAGTAACACTTCGGCAAAGATTTTAGCGAAGTGACCCGGCTAACTTAAAAACATTCTCGCTCAACTCAAAATTGCAGCTTCGCAGCTCCTCTGCCCGAAGTGGCTACTTCGGCAGTCTTGTCAGCAAAGTGCCCTCCATGCCTTAGAAATATTTAGGCCAAAACTGGACTTATCTGATTTCCTTTGCGAAGCTGTCCTTTTCTCTCTGCCCTCAGCGAAGCTGTCTATTTTTTCCTGTTTTCTGCTGGCGAAGCTTCTTATATACATGAATTAAATACAAGGGGGCCAAAAAATGGGAACCAAAATTGCTGCAATGCTACGAAATACAAGAAAAGCAAGGGAACAAATTCATGAAAAATAAGAAAAGACATTACAAAGCCAACTTATACTTTAAATTTCTTTACCCCTCCAAGCAATGTGACAGAATTGTCAACAGAGACCTCGTGCCTCGAGGCGCCCAGAGCCTAGAAAAGGTACAAAGCCCACCAAAGCAGCCCAAGTAGCCACTTGAGCAGAGTGGGGGATCTAGCAGTGGAGCGAAGAAGAGTCAGACGGTTGAAAGTAAAGCGCAGCGGTCAGGCGAAAAACAGGCAAGGTCATCAAAGCGACCAACCGAAGCAACGCAAGCGACACCTCCAAAGAAAAAGAAGGTGAAGGTCGTAATAAAATCTCCTAAGGCCCCCTCAAAAAAGGTCGTCAGTTCAACCCCAAGTGCATCTATCCCAGCCGATGTCCCGCAAAAGAAGGTCGTGCCGCAGAAGGAGATAATACAGCAAGAGTAGGTTGTGCGACAGAAAGAAGTCGCACCAAAGGTACCCTTAAAAGAAATCATCAACCTAGAAGACACTCCCCCAGAAGAAGAGTGGGCGGCCCAGAGCCCCATAACTCAGCTATTCCATCACATCCGCCCAGTCCCTCATCTTCAGCTAGCGCACTAGTTGAAAACCCGCCTTTGGATCTTGATAGTCCTGCCATTGTTCAGACCGTGACACCCCCAATAGTGACCGAGCTTCCAGTATCCACCATCCCGCACCTGTTTGCAAAATCTATGCCTCAGCAAGATCTGCCCTTGATTACACCTATGTTTGGAGGAAGGGAACTCATGGAGCAAGAATTGGAAATGATAGAGGGTCGCCCCATAACAGACAGCTTGGCCCAGGCGGAGCAGAGCTCCTTCAAATGGATTAAGAACATCAGGAAGAGAAAGGCCCAAGAGCCTTCTGGAGTTGAAAAACGCGTCAGTTTTGATCTTGAGAAGATGGTGTTGCATAAGGAGAAAAGGATTCCGAAGGTCCAAAAACCCCTGAAATATATGACGCCTGAGGACTACACCTACCAGCGAGTGATCAAAGACTCGAATACAATCAGTGTATAAAATGAGGTAGGGGCCATCCAGCTCAAAG
Organism: Wollemia nobilis; assembly: GCA_028583015.1. Lineage (NCBI taxonomy): Eukaryota > Viridiplantae > Streptophyta > Pinopsida > Araucariales > Araucariaceae > Wollemia > Wollemia nobilis. The sequence goes on from JAQPPZ010016856.1 coordinate 7,231,783, forward strand.
CGAGCACAGTTTACCTGCATCATGAGCAACTGAGGGAGCGCTACTATGCAGTGGAGAATGAGAACCTTAAGCTGCAGGAAAACCTAGCAAAGATGCAGGCCCAGCTGGACGAATCCAAGAATGAATCTGAGCAGCTGAAGCAGCAAGTGGCAGCTCTGGAGCAAGAAGTGGCCGAGCATAAAAACGCTGCAAATCGCCATCTCAAGGAAGGCGAAGAGGCACAGGCCAAGATAAGCCAGCTGGAAGCCCAGGTTGAAGAAGCGCAACAGCAGCTCAAGCAGAGAGCAGCGCAGATTGAAGTCTTCTCCAGGGACCGAGTCAAAGAAGTTCGCACCAGTTTACTAAAAAACTTCCGAACTAGAACCTCAAGGTCCCTGTTCGTCCTCATGTTTGTTTGGGAGGCCAAGGAGGTATCTGCCCAAGGTAAAACTATTATAGAGGAGGCCGAACACGCAGCACAACGTTGGCTCAGCTTGGCCATTGAAGTTGGAAGTCTAAAAGCGCAAAGACCTCCAGGTGCCACCAATGACTCAGATCGCCCAAGATTGGGCCACTGCAAGATCAACTCTGCATACTTTCTTTGAAAATTTGGAGAAATTTAGGAGGACCAAGAGATTGCTGGATACGTTTGAAAAAGAGGAGCATCTGCCTGGCACATTTCCAGACCCTCACGTGGCTCGGATTCCCCAGCTTCACGGATGATGAAGGAAATTGCCTGCCCAGGGAGGAATTGAAGTTGGCATGGGATGCCTTCAAGGAAGACACTTCTGAAATTGATGGATGGGCAGACCTTATTCTGAAGGCGCAGATAACCTAGTTGATATCCCGATTCTACCAAATTAGCACCTATCTAGCTGATTTGAGCCAGAGGGTTGACCAGGTCGATATGCTTCAGATCCAGACCTTCAAGCGCTTGCTAAAAGAGCTCCACGACCTCGAGCCCTTCCAAGAGGAAGCCTAGGCTCAGGTCCAGGCCACCTATGAGCGCATTCGTGACCGCCTAGCTCCTCCGAATACCAACCAGGAATCAGAAAAGGAGGGAGAAGGCGAGGGCACTCTAAAGAGGAGACAAAAGAAGGGGAGGAAACTGAAGAGGAATCCGCAAAGGGCAGCAGTGAAGCAAAAGGGGTAGCGGACGATGACTTCGGGCCCAACGGATGAAGGCATGGGGTCCTTGCATTGAGGTGAGCTCAATACCCCGCGAGCCGCCAGGAATGTTGCTACATTTTGCTAAGGGGTAAAATTTTGAAAAATTGCTGCACTTATTTTCATGTTCGAACCCTCTTCTTCCCTCCTGTACTCCAAAACTAGCTTCGCTCAGCAATCAGTTAAGGCAATCCTCAGGGTCACACTCAGGAGCAGCAAGTCTCAGGTTCGCTCAAGTCATCAACGATGCCCGGCTTCGGGCAGAAAACACAGCAAGGTGCAGAAGGATGTCAAAAACTTCCTAAGGAAGGTTAGCCTCAGGTTTGTTCCACTGTTGAGAGAATCCCGAATTCACTCCTCCCCACGCGAGTCCCAGCCTCGCCAGGCCCTGGAGCGAACTGCAGCACGAAGTATTGAAAATCCCTAAGGTAGAGAAAGCTGAAGTTTGCTTCACTTTCAAGCGACTCTCAGCTTCGCTCCGTCTCCAAAGCAACCGATAGCCAAAGAGGTTTAAGATCAAGCCCCCCCAAGTTCACTCCTGCTCGCCAGCGACCCCCATCTTCGCTTTGTTCTCCAGCGATCGGCAACAGGTCCAACCATATGAAAACGGCCAAGGCATGATGACGACTCCCAAGTTCGCCCCAACACTAAGCGATTCCTAGCGTCGCTCCTGCTCGCCAGCGAACCCCAACATCGGCATTGTTTTGGGCGAGGAGGCGCCAAGGCTGAAAGCCCCAAGTTCGCTCCACTCCGTAGCGACTCTCGGGATCGCTCCACTCCGTAGCGACTCTCGGGATCGCTCCTTCCCCTATGCGACTCCTGAGTTCGCTCCCTCGTTGAGCGATTCTCATCATTGCCCTTCCATTACAGCGAACCCCAGTCTCGCCAAGTTGCTGAGCGAACCCCGACTGCAAAATTCCCAAGAAAAATCCAAGGCATCAAGCTCCCTCAGGTTCGCTCAAAGCGAGGTTTCTTAGGTTCGCTCAGATACTGAGCGATTCTCAGCATCACTCTCTTGTCGTGGCGATTCTCAGCCTCGGGCCGCGCATGAGCGACTCTCAACAAAACCAGCGGAATTTCAAATGGACTCAGGGAGCAGGGTAGGTGGGCGTTTAAGGTGCATTGATGGCAAATGAATTCAGTTTTCAGCCCATCCCGACAAGACACCATGTCAAGTCCCAAAAGCACTCCAAGGGGTAAATTGCTCCTGCCGCATTGATGAGACATGCCTTCTCAACTGCAAGAATAGTCCGGAGCCGTTCTAGACATGGGTGAGCCTTATTTCAGGTACGCTGACAGAGGTCAAATCTCAATTGCTTTGGCAGTTTTGTGTATCTGAGCATCAATGTAATGGGGGGAAAATTCTTCTATATAAAGCAGTCCAATTCAATGTAAATGTGGGGAGAACATTTTGCTAAAGAGCTGCTGTAATTTGAGCTTATTGCATCAATATAAAGACTCCTGGTTCTGAATCTGAATTTGTTCACTGTGTATGATGCCTTTATGCTGATTTCTGTTAATTTTGTTTCTTCATTTGCATACAGTAAATTCTGAAATCTGGATTTAAGTGTGTGGATTAAGAATGAACCCTGGAATTGCTAAAGGATACGTATCAGTGTGTGTTCGTTTTTAGTTTCTGATAATGTTGGTAGTATTGATAACTGCTTGTTCAAGTAAGTGTTAGCAATTGCGCTACTTGTTCTTCCCCTTGAAACAATCTGCATTTACCATTTCTTTCAGTCATTTATCCCTTTCAGCATTTTTCCCATCTCTTTCCTGTTCCCTAAGCTAAAACCAAGAGTAGTGTAGTATAGGAGTCGGCCTTCTCCGAAGATTGGCACGGAAGGCATCCCTTCCTTCCGGCCTTTCAAGGTTGGTCCGGGTCTAGGGCGCGTGTATAAAGCAAATGTTCTCCTAGGGCGGATTCGTGACCAACAATCGTAGTCCAGTCTAATAGTTGGTTTCCTGCTCTCATTTAGTAGTGATGTAACAAGGGGGGAGGTCTGTTGGAAATATTACATCACCGATTAAGGTGGTAGATGGTGTTTAATGTGGTGATACCAGGTTCTATCTGTACACCTTGAGTTGGTTACTTGGTCGTTATATTTCTTGATCTTAACTAATTCCACATTATACTGTAAAAGTAATACTTTCTTGATAATGCATTGTCCAGCACCCTGCTGGTCCAGCAACCCTACGCACCGAAATAAGGATTGGTTGAGAATCATGCCCCCAGGCATTGACAAAGAACACAAAGTGTTAGACATGGAACAGGTTGCAAGTGAAGTGTCAAGGTTACAGAAGGAGCAGTGGTAATGGAATGAACAACAGGGTTAGGATTACAAAGTTGAACCTTCGAAGCCATCGCACTCTTCAATAGTTCAGCATGCAGAGGGAACTTCTATCTTCATCTGCAATGGTATCCTAGTGAAATAATCATGCTCGGCAGGATTGGCGAGATACGTCTTTAACACTCTGCAGTACCCAAGGTACCTTCTCCCTCTAGTTTCATGGGTTGTGGACAGAACTAGTCTCCCATTAATTTTCAAATACGAGATGACAGTATCACCATAGCTAAACCAGAATTTATAATTGTTGAAAATCAGTAAAAACAAAGGCTCCCAGCTTCTAAGACTAGTGGCATGAGGGAGTACTTATGATTGATTTAATTGTCAAAGCTTGATAACACATTGAAACCAGTGTTAGAATGGCTTTCACCAAAAAATGAGGAAATCTAAGAGCTCAAAAATTATGCCTCTTGCTGTGTATTTACACTGAATAAAAACATGAGCACCAATTACTTGGAAATCAATAGCGGTGTTTTAGTAAGGCAACTAATGGCTATTTCAGACAAGTCTGCTACAATAGATGAATGAAACCATAGAAACTGCCAGTTTAATTCCATGTAGCACCAAAAATTCAGCCATGTTTGATTGACAGAAAAAAAAGAACAAAAAAGGTTTTAGATGAGACACGTAATAGCGATAATTGTATAAATCAAAAATATCAAAATTGTAAATGACACTACATTGAGAAGAGACGACTGGCATACAGTGAGGCAACAGTACGGGAAGAACTCTCTTATGGAGAAAACGTCTGAGTAGCTTGTATGCAATGGGAAGAATACATTGTAGGTCCAATGCTTACAAATGAACATTTGGTATAAACTTGTTTCCAGAATACAAGATACAAAATTGGAATCTATGTACTACGCAAGGGCCTTGAGCTAATCACTATATACCATGGGAAGGATACAATTCTGAAGGTGCAATGAATGAACGTATGGTTCATACTATATACTGTTTCCCAGAACGTAAGGAGCAAGGGCCTTGAATACCTCATTTAGGTACTCATTCACTCTTCCATTTGAATGAAAATGGCCTTGCAACTCTAGGATCTTAGAAACAAACAGGTGATGTTTTAGCAGGTAAATTAATGCCTGAAAACAACAAAAGAATCATTATAGAACTAAATATCTAAATCATGAGTATGAAACATATGTATCTATGTAGCTATTCTGACCTGATATTTCTATTTATGGGCCCTTCCCAAAGAATAATTACAAGGGGAAAAAATAATATAAAATCCTTCTACTGTTTAGTTCTTTCATGTTGGAAATCTACTTGTTCTAATTCTATGGAAATAATTTTTAGATAGATAATGTTTACTCCTCCTTCCAAGTAGCAGGATATGAATCTGCACCTGTGTCACCACGAGATGGCACGGTACCAAATTGCACCATGCCTCATTGTAACGACCAACATTACATCGATTCAATTATTTAAAAAGAAAAATTCAAATGGTACTTGAGACTTTCCATGATGAGCACCATATCTCTAAACATTCTGCAAGAGAGGCAATAATACGGTACTTGGGCATGATTTAGAGATTTTATTTTTAAAAAATTTATTATTCCTTTCAAGCCATAAATTCCAACAAACAATGGCAAGACCAATCCTCGATAGAATACATAATGCTTTGAAATAATTAATCCAACATTTCATTAACTCTTTCAATGTTGATGGAGCTACCCAATATATTTTCATATTTTTTAAAAAGTAACCTTAAATGGTGTGAGCAAAGGGAGAATGAAGAAGTAAATGGTTTGATGTTTCTAAATCATTCTCACACAAGGCACATCTAAAAAGCCCACGATATCCTCTTCTATAATTATCTTACTTTGAATTGCTAACCAAAGGAATGTTGAGGCCTTAGGGAGAGCCTCTAGTGACCAAACATTCTTCCAAAGAAAGTCTTCAGAAGTAGGAAAATTTGATTGCTCTAAATCTGCATATCCCAACTTAATTGAGTATCCACCATCTTTTGATAAATTCCAAACCAAATCATCCTTTCATGTAAAATTGACAAATAAAACTCTTGAAAGATCTTTTGAAGTTCATCTGCAATTTGTTTGAGTATCCATCATCTTTTGATAAATTCCAAACCAAATCATCCTTTCGTGTAAAATTGACAAGTAAAACTCTTGAAAGATCTTTTGAAGTTCATCTGCAATTTGTTTGAGTTCCTCTCCTTCAATCAGATTACTAATAGAAATCCATGATCTGGAGTTGTTGCTCATATTAATATAATCTTTGACCTTTGGACCTTTACAAGCTATGCATGTCAGAGCCAATGGTTGCCATTTTGAGTCAGAAATAAGAGGATAAGGCTTCAAACAAGCATCAAACCAAAACTTTGCATAATTCCCTCATTAACTAACCATCTAATACGTTTCTTGATCAATTGCAAACTATCTGATATGAAGTTCCATGTTGACGATATTTTGGGTAGGGTTCTTTTCCTAAAAAATTTCATTGCATCAAGAGAACATATAAATTTTTGAAGTAATATTTTTGCCCAATTTTTTCCTTGACCTTGGAATAATCTCCACCCAAGCTTTGCCTCTAAGGTCAAACTCATATGTCTGAAATTCTGCAAGCCTACTCCTCCAACATTCTTTCCTTTGCAAACCCCATCCCACTTACTAAAAGGAAATCTAAATTTTTCCTCACATCCTTTTTAAAAAAAATCTCTTTGAATTTTATCAATTTTTGATGCTATACCTATTGACAAATTTGAGAGCGACATCATATAAATAGGGATGGATTGCATTGTAGTCCTAAATACTTGTAGCCTTCTTGCCACGACTCATTATGCCTCATTGTAACAAACAACATTAAATTGATTCATTGTAATGAGTTATGCCTTATTGTAACGACCAACACTATATCGATTCATTTATTAAAAAAAAAAATCAAATGGAAAAGGCAACAGTCTGTGAATCTACTAGCAAATTACTGAATTAGTATCTCTATCCTTATAATATTGAATACAAGTCACCATGGTGGAACTAGTATCCAAGATACCCTCAAGAAGCAGTACTAGAGCGTATTAATTCAAATCCAAGTGACCACATTCCGGTCATAAGATACTATGGAGAGAGAGAGGGGGAGGGGAGGGAGCAGCCCAAGAAGAGGAAGCTCCAAGAACTCCCAGAAACTAATCTCTCCTAACAGTAATATGGATAGGTGGCTCAGGTTTTGATTCATTTCAAGTGTGTCAAATTTTTTGAAATTGACAAAACATGCACAAAAGAAATAGAATTTTACATTCTTATTATTTTTCATAGGTTATATGTGGCATCTATTGGGGGCCACTCCCATCAAAATACCAAAATATGACATTTGTTGTTAGGTCAATTAAACCATATCCACCATACCTTTTTATTACAAATATTTTTCTTTTTTTTTCTACCAAATATATTCTTCAACTTCCTCAAAGTGCTATGTTTCCATAATCAGCTCCTTGACATCAATATTGATTAAAAGATAAAAACTCACATGGCTAGTTGCATTTTAAAATTTAAATTTCACCAAGATGAAGATCAACAACATAGCTGGCTAAGTTATCTGCCACCCTATTTCCTTCTCTATAGATATGCTCACATTTCCAAGAGATTGTCTCCAATAATAGATGATGAACATGAGCAATAATATATTTTTTTTTCCAATCCCCACGTCCATTTCTATTAATACCATTAATGAAAATTTGTGAACCCCCTCAATTGCAATTTTAAATTTTGTAAGAAGTACCCTAGCCTTTGCATAGTTGTTAGTTGAAGTTCAATATGATTTTGAACGAGGAGAATTTTGCTTTCATTATTTCGAAAAACACCACCTCCATCGGCTTTTCTTGAATTTCCTTTAGAAGCACCATCAAAATTAATTTTGATAAACCCAATTTCTAGACATTCCATTTTATCATAGATTAAAGTAGATCCTTTGTTTTAATCCCATTATCGTAGATGACTCTTTCATTCATGTTCAAATCTTGTAACCAAGTTGTTACTACCTCTTTTTCCACACTTGAGACTTCCCATGATGAGCATCATATCTATAAAAATTTTGCAAGAGATGCAATAATAGGGTTCCAAACTTGGGCAAGATTTAGAGACTTATTTTTTTAAATTCTATTATTCCTTTCAAGGAATAAATTCCAACCAACAATGGCAAGACCCATCCTCCATAGAATAGATAATGCTTAAGCTTTGAAATAAATAATCCAACATTTCATCAACTCTTTCAATGTTGATGGAATTACCCAATATATTTTCATATTTTTAAGAAAGAACCTTAAATGGTGTGAGCAAGGGAACATTGAAGAAGTAAATACTTTGATGTTTTTAAATCCTTCTCACACAAGGCACATCTAAAAGGTCAATGATATCCTCTTCATTGTAGACTCTCTTGTGTAAGAATCTTATTTTGAACTGCTAACCAAAGAAATGTTAAGGCCTTAGGGAGAGCCTCTAGTGACCAAACATTCTTGAATTCTTCCAAAGAAAATCTTTGGAACAAAAAATTTTGATTGCTTGAAATTCTCATATCCCAACTTGATTGAGTATCCACCATCTTTTGATAGATTTCAAACCAACTCATCCTTTTGTGTAAAAATCGGGAAATAAAACGCTTGAAGCATATTTTAAAGTTCATCTACAATTTGTTTGAGTTCCTCTCCTTCAACCAAGTTACTAATAGAAATCCATGATTTGGATTTTTTGCTCATATTAATATAATATTTGACCTTTGGACCTTTAAAAGCTATACATGCCCGAGCCAATGGTTGTTATTTTGAGTTAGAGATAACAGGATAAGCCTTCAACCAAGCATCAAACCAAAAACTTGCATAACTCCCCTCATTGACTAACCATCAAATATGTTTCTTGATCAATTGCAAACTATCCAATATGAAGTTCCACATTGATGATCCTTTGTGTAGGGTTCTTTTCCTAAAACATTTCATTGCATCACTAGAACCTATATAATTTTTAAGTAACTTTTGTGCCTAATTCTTTCCTTGATCATGGAATAATCTCCACTCAAGCTTTGCCCCTAAGGCCAAACTAATAAGTCTGCAATTCCACAAGCCCGCTCCTCCAATATTATTTCCTTTGCAAACCCTATTCCACTTACAAAGAGGAAAGCTATTTCCTCATATCCTTTCCAAAGAAAGTCTCTCTAAATTTTCAAGTTTTGATGCTATACCTACTGGCAATCTTGAAAGTGACAACATATGAATAGGGATGGATGCAATGTAGTCTTTATGAGTTGTACCCTTCAACCATGGTTAAGAACTTACCTTCCCAACTTGCCAAACAAGTTTTCATTCTATCAAAACAAGAGACCCAAAGCTCCTTTTATTTCCTTTATGAGACAAAGGAATAATTAAAATTTAAATTTTTTAATTCTAAACCCTAAAATATCCACAATAATTCGTTGTAAATCTAGGGCAATGTTAACGAGAAAAATCCAAGATTTTTAGTATTAACCAACTGACCAATAGCCTTCTCATAGCATGATAATATTGATTTGAACTCCATGGCTTCACTAACTGAGGGATGGCCCAAAAGAAAAGTATCATTAACAAATTGGAGATAAGATTCAAAGGGACCATTTTTTGCAACCTTTGGATTTTTCCTTCCACTTTTGCCTTTGAGAAAGCTCTCCCTAATGCCTCTGCAAGAATAATGAATAGATAAGGAGATAGTGGATCACCTTGGCGGAGTCCACAAGATGACTTAAAGTAACCAATAGAAAAACCATTGATCAAAATAGAATATTTCACAATGGTATAACAACATTTAATCCATTCACACCAACTATAATCAAAACTGCATGTTTTGAAAATATCATGTAGCAAACTCCAAGAAATCCTATAATATGCTTTGTTTATACCTAATTTCATAAGCATACCTGGGATTTTCATGGAATAAAGAGAATGTATGGCCTCCTATACAATGATTAAAACATCAAGAATTGTTTAACATGAACAAGACCACCTTGTTCCTTTGAGATAACACAATCTAGAATGCCTTTCAACCTGTTTGCCATAATTTTTTAAATGATCTTGTAAATCATATTAAAAAGGCTTATCGGAAAAAGCTTCTCAAAATATTTTGTCTCGCTTTTCTTGGGAGCCAATGTAATAAAAGGGACATTCATCTCGCTTATTGTAGCCTTCCTTTTGTAGGAGTCTTCAATTGCAACCAACATATCAGACTTTAATAAATCCCAAAAAAAATGAAAGAAAATTGTAGGAAATCCATAAAGTCATTACTTTCTTATGCTGTCCTAGAAACCCTAAATTTCCTTAGATATCCTCCATATGTTTTTCTTTCTTTTGCTGCTCTTGAAACCCTAAATGTTTATTACAAGGAGAAGATTTTATGCTACTTGAGGAAAATGAAGATGATTTACCTAGATTAACCTTGACCTCCTTCACCTCATTCGTTTTAAAATTTGCCTCCCCATCTTCCTTCGCACCTTTAACTGCTTTTGTAATTGAACTTGCGCATTGTACTTGTCATTTTTTCTTCTAATGGTTGGTTGTCGTGAACTATAATGGCCTTTGCCATTTGATAATGTAGAAGCGTTTTTCTTGCCACTTTCTTAAAAGTGGAAAATCCTTGATTTGACCCAACTTCTCCTATGATACGATCTCCTTGTTTCATATTGAAGTTTGCCTCATGCCCAAAATTTTCCATCATTTTCACTTTGCAATCTCTTGCCAAGTGTCCTATTGGCCACGGATCCGCCACCTGGGAAGGACTTGGTGTGTCAATGCGCCCTATTGGTTTTTAGATAAGAGTGCAGGAAAGAGATTAAAAAAGGGGGTAAAGGGAACTAGAAAGAGATTGAAAAAGATAAGGGAACAGGAAAGAGATGTAAATATCATGCGTTTTGGGTGGGGGGAGAACAAGCAGCACGATCGCAAATTTGCATCCGAACCAACAACAATTAAAACAAAGCATGTAACAGAAACTACAGTTGTTATTCTACCCTATGTATCCTTCTGTTTAGTATTCCAGATCCAAATAATCACCAATGCTCAAATCCAGGATTCAGAATTCAAACAGACAAAAATATAAATGGACATGAAGCAGAAATACTAGCAAAAGGCAGCATAAAAGACAGAGACAAGAAGCAGAGCCAGGGATGCTTTGAATTAATTAGAAGGTGATCCGTCACAGCAGAGTCCTCTAGCAATATGTCCCCCTCCACCCCTTTACAATGAAATGAGGCTGCTATTTATAGCGCCATTTTCCCCCCCGATTACATTTTGGACACAGAATCCCAGACCTGACAAAAGCTGCAAAAGCTGACAAAAGCGGCTGATGTTGACCTCTGCGGGTAAAGAATGTACTTGCAGCAAGGTCCTCCTGAAAACGTGGCAGCTCCGTGGAAATCCGGTAGGTGGGAAGTTGAGTCAGTTTGAATGGGGGCAGATGCGGTACAATCTGTCAGTTCACGCTCATCTACCTCCCGTCACATCTTTGACTCGAATCTCGAGGCTGGACACTTGTCGGAATCTGATAAGGGGAAAAATCTACCTTAGGAGCTCATATTTTCTTTCTTGCAAAATCTACTTATCGGGGCGCAACCAGGCAGCGCAAAGGGGAAGTGGCGCAGTTGGGGAGGCCTCCGTGCCTTCGAAAATTTCTGGGCAGGCTTCGACATTCTTTGCCCTAGTGCGCGCAGGTAAGTGAGCGAACCCCGACTTCGCTGCGAAGTCGGGTTGCTCATCCAACACTTAGTCGTTTTTCAAATAAGTTGCCCAACTGCGCATGAACTTGGGTGCGCAACCCGACTTCGCTGGGGCAGGCTTCGACATTCTTTGCCCTAGTGCGCGCAGGTAAGTGAGCGAACCCCGACTTCGCTGCGAAGTCGGGTTGCTCATCCAACACTTAGCCGTTTTTCAAATAAGTTGCCCAACTGCGCACCCAACACTTAGAAAATTTAGGGCTCCACTAATGCCCAGGTGCACACAAAATTGAGAGCGCAACCCGACTTCGCTGCAAAGTCGGGGTTCGCTCAATACTTAGTCAAATTTTGGGCTCAACTCTCTGCACGTCAGCTCCCCAAGTGTGCACAAAATTAAGGGCGCAGCCCGACTTCACTGCGAAGTCGGGTTGCGGCAACACTAACACTTAGAAAATTTTGGGCCTTTGTATGAATGCAGTTGGGAGGATGAGCGCAGTCGGGAGGATGAGCGCAGTCGGGCGGGCCCGACACTTAGTCAATTTTTTGGAACAAGAAGTGGCACTCACACTTTGCTTCCTACTTCCTACTCATGCCTCACCCTCGCTTGCGGCTTGGACGGGTCATGTGTTTATTCAATCAATTTTACATCCTTATTTGCTATACAAAATTTTGTTAATTTTTTGAAATTGACCAAACATTTCCAAAAGGAGTAGATGGAATTGGTAAATAGCAGAATAAAGCTCAAGACTTGATTCATTTCAAGTTTCTCATTACTTTTTTAAATGGATATAACTTGCTCCATATTTTTTTAGTTGGTTGTATGGGATTGAAACAGGCCCCACCCGTATTACATCATGACCACATAGTGGTATTACAATAGTTTGGCAATTATGCATGTATCGCTTGGCAAGATTCGAACTTAGGTCTCCTTGAAAGTTGAGAAATATAACTAGTTGAGCTAATGTCATTTGATTTTTAGGTTCTTTGGGATTGGAACAGATCCCACTATATTACATGTATTAAAACAACTTGTCAATTATACATGTATCACTTGGCAAGATTTGAACCTCGGTCTCCTCTCTGAAAGTTGAGGAACATAATTGGTTGAGCTAATGACATTAAAATGTTAAGGTTCACTCATGAGATTGATATAACTTGTTCCATTTACAAAGGAGTATAATTTTTTATTTTTCTTACTTGCTATAAACAAGTTTGTCATTCATTTTTGAAATTGATAGAACATTTTCAAGGGTAGCTGGATTGGTAAGTGGAAAGGCTCAATTGATTTGTTTGTAGCTTGTCATTTTAATTTTTACTGTTAAAATGGAAGAGTTTACTCCATTTATATTATTTCCATTTGTAGAAGAAGCTCCATTTACATTGTCATTTCTATAAGGAACTCCATTTCCATTTATAAATTTCCCGTGAATAATAATGTTCCAAGTGTTCTGCTCTTCAGATCCCATTTGGTTTTTAGCTAGAGGGGTACTGGCTCCTTGTCTACCATGAGATCAACAATCAGTCAAACTCTTTCCAAATGACAAACTTATATTTTTTTTTGTTCTGTCTATATAGATGTCTACAATTTGTTCTTAAATAATTGCTATGTTATTCATTATTCTATATACATATTCTTCGCATGCCATCCATGGAAGTAGCATCACCCAAAATTCAGCCATGATTGATCGACTACCTAGGCTTGATTTACAAGATGATTGGAATTAAGTTTTTGGGATGAGTGCAGGGATTGTTTCCAAATAGGATATGAATTTTAATCCCAAGTTTGCCATGAAAACAGACGAAATAATTATTGTGAAGAACTCTTAGTATATGCTTGACATAATACACATCTCGCAGGGCCCTGTCATTACTATTGCATTTATGAGAGAGAATAATGCACATAACAATGCAGTCTTGCTTGACAATAGACCTCCACCTTAAAGCATATAATTAATTTGTTAAAAAGAATGCCTTTTCTTTGACTCTGCTAAATACCTGCTGTATACCAGATTGAAGACTGGAATCCCATATATCTTAAAATTAATGAGTAGCAAGGGCAATAATCAACAATAGAGGGAGTATGGTTCAAGTTAGAAAAATATTAAATAGGCCAATAAGCAGGATTAGTAATAATATATTGAAAATGGTTCAAGTTATCAGACTAGAATCTCCAAATTCTCTCATTGTGAGAATACTTTGTTTGATATGCTTCCATATGGAAGATCTCTCTATAGGTATAATTTGCAAGAATGAGCTTTCAAGAGATCTATTAAATAAATTTTTTATTATGCAAACACACTCCAAAAAGCTGGGGCATTTATATAAATGCCAAAACTAGACAAATAGCCATGGCTTGATTTAGCTAGATTAGAATGCAAATATTAGCACATGCAGGTTGGGATTGCTCCAAAATCTTATGCCAGGAAAGAAATGGGAACCTAGATTGCTCATATAAACCCTTCCATAGGAATTTGTCTTGCAGCCAAACATCATGAACTAGAGATGTCAGGAAGCAGCATCTAAAGTGGCAATGCTTGGAGCACAGATTTGATTAGATATATGTGCCCAGAAAGCATATCCCAATGCACAGTTCAACTTACTCTAACTTATTTTTCAAGTTAACCCAGAAATCCTCAGTATGATCCTTTGCCATAAGAAGGATAGATTGTTACCACACCATGCTGATTACTTCCTCCTTTTGGCCCATTTCAGATTTGGAGGCATTAAGTGTATTTTAGATACTACCAACCAAAGTTGGAACACTCACAACTCGCGATAAACTTAGCACCCCAAATTTGGAGATTTTATTAGCAACTCGGGAAAACTTGGGAAAAACTCGGCAAAAAAAACCGAAGAAAATTTTTCAATTAAAAAAAAAAACATTTTAAACAACAATTCGAGAGCCAGAAAGCTAATTTTATATTAGATATTCATAAAAAAAAGTACAATTAGAATTCATGATCATCAAATCCGACGAAATACATTACATTATCATACAAATGCAAAATTTCAAAAATATAAAGCAGTTTTTAAACTGCTTTTTGTTTCAAAATTTATGCAGATGTAGTTGAAATTTTGAAACTCCTAAAAAATGGAACTCGATAAAAAGAATTTCATAGTCGGAGAGAAGAAAAAATGCAAAAATAAGACCAAATGGCCTTGTAAAATTTTAATTTTCCCACCATTTTTTGCTAACTGCCAGAGGCTTGCTGAGTTTCTCGTGAGAAAACAAAAAGAAATCGCAATAAATATTGCCTTGAGTTGACGATTTTTCGGCAGTGAGAAAATGAAAAAAAAAAAACTTGCCACCCCCAATTTGCCACGAGATTCGTGAGAAATCGCAGGAAACCAGCGATTTTTCTAACTATGCTACCAACATACACACCAATGGGTTCATGTCAGTAAGACAACTTTTACCTTTGCATGCTGCTACTAAGGCACTTCATTCCCCTTTACCTTTGCATGCTGCTACTAAGGCACTTCATTCCCCTCAATCTCATTCTATGAAACATGGATCTATTTTGCTTTAACATCAAGGACATTCTAGATCTCCTTGCCCATAGCCTAGATTACAATGACAGGCACAAATTACTAGTTTTTTTCCCCACATCTACAAATTCATTGGATTTTGGTATTAGAAAAAGATCTGGGGGAGTGCCCTCCTTCCATCTGTGATTGCCTAGTCTAGCCTCCTCAAAACTGGACATTTCATTATGGATATTATTGGATCCTGCATTAGCAATGTGGATGATGATGATGTTAGTTTTTGGCACTGAGATTTGATACATATATGTAATGGTTTTGCTGTCCAAATTTGATCTCCAGCTTTGGTATTTATCAGCTTCTTGTTTCATTGTGGATCTTTCCCTCACATGACAATTTGTATTTGTACTTGGACCACCCAAAGCTTGCACTCAAGACCTCCCAAGCATAAATTCAGAAGCCCTACCTCTTGAGTACTAGACCTCTACCTTTGAGATCTATTATGAAGTTGCAACTGCCATTTAGCAGCAAGAAAACAAAAAAAGATTGGTCTATCCTTCAGGGAAGCAAGCATGCTGATACTAATCAGCAAATCGAGGACGGCACCATTGACCAGGAGTCTGAAATCGCAAATTTAGACCAGCAAATGCTGTACATAATTGGAAAGCAGTAGACGATGTGATTGTCTGCCAATCAATGCTATCTCTTTATATCCAAGCATCAATGGGAGATAAACCAAGTCATGTTGACTACCTATTTGGGGGTAACATGGCTACAACCTTTGTTGATTGACAACACGGAATGGAGATTTAGGTCACTCAATCTTAGTTAAAAGACAACACAGAATGAAGATTGGTGATTGGTGATGCAAATATGAAGAACTGGGCAAGGGCAAGGAAAACATTAATCAAGAGTTATTGAACAAAGGTACAGCAAGTAGATCTATTGAAGGCACAACTAGCCACATGGTCAGTACCTCAAAGATCTCCTCCATTAGACCCTCTTACCAGCGCAACAGATCTCTGGACCATGTCTCATTTGGAAAGCATACAGGATGGAACTGATGAAGTCACACCAAGTAACACATCAGCCAAGTCATCCTCCAGGCCAGTTAAGCGCTAGTTATAGTTCAAACAGCAAAATCTCAGCAACAACAATTTGTTCCAGAAAGATTTGTCATCTCTCACAGTAGCCACATTATGCCTAAAAGCTCCCAAACTATAATGGCTAGAAACTTACTATCTGTGAGTAAAATGAGAGATGCAGGTGTGCAGGCAGTATTGTCGAGGAGCAAAGGTGTTAGCAAGAGGAGTTCAGATTGGAACACTGTACAAGCTATTGGGCAGCATTGTGATTGATGGGTGTAATAGTTTTGTTGTTCCCGAAAATGAAATAGAAAAAACTCTTCCTCTTCTTGTAGAGAAGGCAATGCTCTGGCATCAAAGAATGGGACACGGGTGAAAATGGCCTTCGATATTTGCACACTAAAGGTATAGTTGAAGGTATTCCTGATTGCTCCTTAGGTTTTGATTTATGTACATTGTGTATATGGTAAACAGAATCGGGTAAAGTTTCCATTTGGTGCTGCAAGAGCAAAAGGGATTTTGGAGCTGATACACAGTGATGTGTTTGGACCTATGCCTATTCCATCACTTGGAAAATCATTGTACTATGTTTCATTTATAGATGATTTCTCAAGGTACGCATGCATATATTTCCTCTGAAAACCTGACAGAAAAGAAGATAAACGTGTTGAGGACAGATAATGGTCGAGAGTTCTATGGAAATGAATTTGAGGAGTTCTATAATAGTATAAACAGTACAAAATAGCAAGGCGAAAGACTACTACATACACCCCTCAACAGAATGGATTTGCAAACGAATGAATATGACGTTGATGGAAAACACAAGGAATATGCTCAGTGGTGCAGGGTTAGCATAGGAATTTTGGGCAGAGGCAATAAAAACTACAATGAATACTACATGGTTCCTGGTAAATCGATCACCTACGTCAGCGTTGGTCAATAAAACTCCATATGAGGCATGGATTGGTAAGAAATCCTCTCTTGAACATCGTAGAGTTTTTGGTTGTGGTGTTTATGTGCATGTTCCAAAAGGAGAAAAGGAGTATGTTGGATAATAAAGCAGAAAAGTGTATTTTTATTGTTTACAAAGATGGTATAAAAGGCTACAAGCTTTGGAACCTAGAAATAAGGAAGATTGTTTATAGTCAAGATGTGATCTTCATAGAGTTTAAAAGTTCTCCCAAGCAGGAAGAATAACCAAGAGGGGAAGAACCAAAAAAGGTACAGTTTGAGTTTATGGATGAAGAATCAGACTCAACAGAAGATGATGAACCAGATCCTCAAATCCCAATCATGAGATTGGTTCAAGAAAGAAAGCAACTAGAAAGGTATAGTCCACTTCATTTTTATTCTGCTTTTGTTTTATCTGCTACTGATGATGATCCCAGAACTGCTACGGAGGCAATTGATGCCAAGGTAAATTCAGGAAGAAGGCCATGATTGACGAGATGAAGGCCTTAGACAAAAATATGACATGGGATTTGGTGAAGTTGCCAGTTGGAAGAAAACCAATTGGTAGCAAATGGGTATTTAAGAAGAAGTTCAATGCAGAAGGTAAAGTGGAGAAGTACAAAGCTTGCCTAGTAGCAAAGGGATATTCCCAGGTGGAGGGAATTGATTTTGGTGAGGTTTTCTCCCCTATTGCTAAACTAACTTCTATTAGATTTCTTTTGTCTATCGTTGTTACATTTGACCTTGAAGTAGAGCAAATGGATGTGAAGACAGCATTCCTACATGGGGATCTAGAAGAAGAAATCTATATGTCTCAACCAAAAGGTTTTATAGTAAAAGAAAAGGACTTGGTATGCAGGTTGATAAAATCTCTTTATGGTATCAAAAGTTTGATACTTATGTTTTGGGACTTGGTTTTTCACGAAGCAAAGCTGATCATTGTGTGTACACCAAACAGGTTGATGATCACTTTGTTATTGTGGTGTTGTATGTTGATGATATGCTGTTAATTGGAAATGACAGGGAAATCATCAAGGATGTTAAGTCTCAATTGTTGTCTCAATTTGATATGAAGGATCTTGGTCTTGCAAATTTCATCTTGGGCATGTACATTAAGAGGGATTGTTCAAACAAGAGACTCTAGTTGAATCAGAAATGAAATGGAATGAAATGAAATATTATTAATGTCCGCGGTGGGCCAAAATAAGACCCAAGGGACTATAAGAAGTACAATAATGGCTGCCAGCTAGCAGGCTAAAAAGCCCAACAAAGAAAAGAACTAAGAAAAGTACAAGATCAAACCCGACAAACGGGCCAAAGAGAAAGGGAAAAGAAAAGAAAAGGGAGAGCAGAGGGGGGAGGGCTGCAGTCCAACAGAGAGAAGTGCATGCTAAGAAGAACGGAGAGAGAGAAGGAGGGGGGAGGGAGTAGCCCAGGAGGGGCAAGCTCCGAGAATCCCCCAAAAACTAATCTCTCCTAACAGTCGAGGCCGAAGTACCGGAGCTGAAGAAGTCCATGATATGTCTCTGCCCATTGCTAGTTCGGAACCCTGACAAACTGTTGGTGCGCTGTCTAGTGACCCTGCTTCTGTTCAAACTGGATGGTGTGGGGCGTTTCCGGTCGAAGGAAAATATGTTGAGACGATATTAAAGAGATTTAATATGTGGGAATGTAAACCAGTCAAGACTCCCATTCGTTTGGGTGTAAAGTTATCTACAGAACAATGTCCAAAGACACAAGAAGAGGACGAGGACATGTCTCATGTTGCTTATGGAAGCGTTGTTGGAAGTTTGATGTCTGCCATGGTATGTATCAGACCAAACATTGTCGATGCAGTGGGAGTTTTGAGCAGATATATGTCAAAACTAGGGAAAGAACATTGGACTGTTGTAAAGCGAGTTTTCAGATATTTGTGTGGCACATCAGATTATGCAATTTGCTATCAAGGAAGGGCTGAACCAAATAAGGTATTGAATGCACAAGGTTTTGTTGATGCAAATTGGGCTGGAGATCTTGATCGCAGAAGATCCACAAGTGGTTATGTATTTAACATGTTTGGTGGAGCAGTTAGCTGGATGAGCAAGAGGTAAGCTGTAGTTGCACTTTCAACTATAGAAGCTGAGTACATGGCAGCCACTCATGCAAGTAAGGAAGCAGTATGGTTACAAAGACTATGTGCTGATGTTAGGTTCTTATAGGGAGTTGTAAGGATAAATTGTGATAGTCAAAGTACAATATTTCTGGCAAAGAACCCTGCTTATCATTTTAAGACAAAGTATATTGCAATGCAATACCATTTTATTAGAGACATGATTAAAGACAAGAAGATGTCATTGGAAAAATTTGATACCCTGAAAAATATTGCAAATTCATTAACTAAGTCTGTGAGTACTGAGAAGTTTTCTTGGTGCAGGGAGACAATGGGTTTGGTTGCCCCAAGCAGCTGATTTTGTGATTTGTACTGGCCCCGCTTCAAAGTATTCAACAAGTGGGTGATTGTTGGATGTGTTTTATTCTTTGCAGGAAAAGACTGTACACCCCAACACCTTAATTATCGGGTATGGGTGGTTTTAGCCTATGGTTTTCTACCCATTGTATTCTAATACCACACGACCATTTAGGGTTGTTTGAAGTTGCAGAATACCTATATATTGCATTGTAAACTGCTTTGTTAAAATATAATATAATATATAGAAGTAAGAGATGTGGCTCTTAGTTTTTGGTGGTTTTCCTGGTCAAGGGTTTCCAGGGTAAATCTTGGTGTTTATTGTGGATGTATGTCATTGTTTCCTTCTGTTTTACGATTCTGTTTGCATTATCTTTCTGGAATAGGTTTATCAAACTCTTCAACCAGGGCCAAAAAGGAAGGATTCATTTGGAAATCATGCTTTTAACCTATACCAAGTCCACTTTAAAGTTTAAACTATAGCTTGAATGGAGCCAATCAAATCAAGATTGAAAAGCAAATAAATTTCATGCTTCTGTATTGTGTTCCTTAATTGCTTAAGTTTCACAATAAAATTGAAGACAATTTTATATATATATATATATATATGAATTAATAGATCGCATTATACAAATGAAATTCCTGAAAAAGTTTGAACTACACAGAATTTTAGTCCCAAGACTTGTCATTCATATCTTCCATAGAGCACCTTAAACATTGCACATATAGGGGTAAGAGGATCTCAGTACTTACTTCAGGAAACAAATTTGGGCACTCTGCAATATGTCGAGCTAAATTTACAGCAGCAGGCAATGTTGGTGCCTCTCCCACAGTAATATTATTGAAATAGAATGCAGCTAAATTATCTACAGCCGAAGCACACTGGCATCAAACAAAAACAAGAACAAAATGTTAGTTCCAAAGCAATTAATTCAACTTAGGAGGAACAGAAAGTACTGGAAAGATATTGCAAATGAATATAAGCTATGAAATAAATAAAAGTTGGTAAAAATGTACTGCATTAATCCCAGTGCTAAAAAACATGAAAAATAAAAAATAAAGGCAAGCTTATCTTTGGATTCAATTTCTCAATTTTAAATAGCATAGGAACCTGAAAAAGCCTTTTAAGAAATGAGTTAATCCTGTGAGACAATAGGCAAGCAAAAGTTTTGTACCTGAGTAGAGATGTTAACATCCAAACTTTTGAGACCAGCTTCTAATGAACCTACAATGTGAGCAAAGGTGCTCGTATCCAGATTGACTATGACGTTTATGTGACTATTGCACAAAACTTCCAATAGAGCAAAATATGAACGTGTAAGCTGAAAACACCAGAGGAATATCCAGAGCTTTAGGACAATCATCAGATACAGGGATGCTGAAAACTATTGTAAACATGCAAAAAGCATCGACATACAACACAATTTAAACTTTACAAAAAAACTAAAAGTTGACGAGCTTCATAGGTTGATAACTTTACACACTTCTGCTTCTTTGGAGAACTGAGGATGCAAGCTTTAGAGGAATTCTAAAACAAAATAAATATACTTCACCTGTTTTTGTTTTGCCTTTATTTAGATGAAAACAGGGGATTAGGTGGAAAGATATTTACCTTTCGAAATGCCATTATGTCAGCCAATGGAATTGATAATGTCATCTTGAGAGCAATATCCAAAGCATCTGCCAGCGCTCTGTCTCCATATAATTCAAATACACCGAAATTTACATAATTTCCAGCCAATGCTGTATCAGACAACAAGATGACAAATCAGAACCAAAAGTGTAATATGATTAGTTTTACTGCATTATCTGATTTTGAATTATAGATGGTCAAAGAACCACTAACTGAGATGGCACTTTGCATCTTGAATTTTCAAAACAAGGAAATCATGCAGCAGAAGAAAGAAAGAAAGAATTATTTATGGTCCATGAGTGATCAAAGTGGTCAACGGGACACAAAAGGTACACTTGGTTGCAATAGCAGAAGGAGGCCAAATGTGAGTGCACAAATATCGGAAGAAAGAAAAATATTATAAAATTACAAAATCATGTCAAAGAAAAAATTCATATAAAGGTAAATTTTTAGGTCCCACTTCAGTCGGCATGCCAAAGCAGCATTTGAGACCTCCTTGCACTAGAAAGGGAAATTTTTAACATCATATTTATATTGTTTCCAATTCTGTTACTTCTATTTAGTTCATAAAAAAAAAACAGACATACAAATAAACTTGTCATTTGAAATACATTTTTTTTTTTTCAGTTTTAATTCTTTAAGTTCACAAGATAATGTGCATGGCTCAGAGTAACAAAAACACCAGCTGATAATCTGTACAACTAACCTATAAACACTGTTTTGAAAGAGACACAGTGCCTGGTAATTAAACATGACTAGGAATGCCAAACCTTCTCTTTCGTTTCAAATGGCACACTCAATTCAAGACAACAATAACTGCAATAACTCAAAGAATTAAATCAATGGTACTCTACTCACCCCTAGTTAGAATTGTCAAAGATATTGAAATCCCCTTGTACTTGAAAGCATATAGATCACCAGGTGTTGGAAGGGATAAGATTCTTGTCCCATATGCCACAATCAACTTGCTTACTTCACGAAATAGAAGAATCCCATTTGGTGAAGAAGAGTCGAATGTCAATCTTTGAGTTTTATTCAAAACAAACTCCACCATAAATTTTAAAAGGGGGGTTGTAACCTGCACAAGGGTGATACATCCATTATCCCCATGGGTGAGAAACTGATTATGTAAGCAATTTATGAAAAACTGATTATATTAAAGCAAAGAATGTGAAGAACCGTCAGCCTTCATCAACCACATTGCTATAAAGAATGTTAGATGGGAAAAAAGCAACACGTTTAGCACAAACTCTAAATAAACTTGGCTACATGAATACATAAAGTCAAAATGAGAAAAAGATTGCATATGAAGGAACAGCATCCTCAAGATGCATCTAAAGCAGCTACTAAGACATTTATCTCCTAATACACACAATAATGCAGGTTAAAATGTTTGTGGTATCTCTGGACTGCAAAAGCTTCTAATATATAGCATACCTAATAAATGTAAATTTCGAAAATAAATCAGATTAAGAAGTTAATTATGATATGATGCATTTCACCCACCTCTGGAGTATCTGTCCAATGTGCAATGCCCTTTAAAAGAAGTGGCATGTGAGCTGGATAAAGCCAATCAAAGAGTAGGCCATATGTTCTACGACTGCAACCAAAGAACCAAGAAACAAGATATTAAGTACTTAAACAATAGGCTACATAACAATCAAAATAAAGATCCAGTTATGCAATCCTTGAGATAGTATACATCCTTGCTACTTGCCTATTTGTTGCCATAGCAATGCCTCTGAGATCCCGCATCAAACCAATCAAAGCAAATTTCACTACGTCCGTGCGGAATGCAGCATCTGGAGTTGACTCCAAACTTATAAATACCTGTAATATGAGTTAGCTATCACCAAATGTCAAAAAGAAACAACTTTTCTATTTGATATAAATCATAATTATACAAATTCCACAGAGGAATATTATGGTTGGTTACACATACAAGTAATATGAAGTTATGAACCATAAAATAAGTTGATCGAGAATACGTGATACTGCCTTTTGACCCTAAATTCATTTTACTGCAAACAGAAGCTTGTTATATGCCAAAGCATTAGACTTTTTGTCCTCAAATACTTTTGTTTCGGACAAAGTCATCCACGTTAGGAAAGTTTATGGGGACTTCTTAATTAAACATACATACAAAACATTTCTGTGCAGTAGGTTCTCTCTCACTCCATGAATAGGATATCAGAGTTACTGTATCCGGCAATCGTCTTGGTTGAATACCCATACCCGCATATCAAATACAAAAATGGATATTATATTTCTTAGATATTATATCCAAACTTATCTGAATACATGGGTACCGCATCCAAACATATCCAAAAACATGCCCCTCCTTGGTCCATGTCTAATGCATCCTGATATGGCCAAGGTACATCTAGAGTTGTATCCGTGACATGGGAATAAAAGAAGAATAAACACTTTTAAAAGAAAATACAATTTATATTTAAAAACAATGACAATCCTCTTCGTTTTTTTAATTGGTTACAAAGGCAATCCCGAGTTTGCAGCTGTGCAACACAGATTTTTTGCAGGCCTTTGTACACTTGTGATGTTTAGCAGAGTTTTTGGTATACTTTGCCTTTACCTCTAGCAGCTGACGGCAGGCTTGCTTGTGGGCATTGGAGGAAATTGTGCGGAAAGGCATAGCTGATATGGTGTTGAAATATGTCACGTGTTCTATGGTTTCTACCCAAGCACATAAATACTGCTTGGATTGAAAGCAAAATTGTGGTATGAATGGTGTCAATCATGAATCAATAAGTCATCATTTGTAACAATACTCTACACTTTAAACGGCAAAGATTCCAATATCTAGGATGAGGAAGTTAAGTGTCTACGAGGGAGGAATAAGGCAACATAAAAACCAGCTGCCTTAATACCTGGAGAAATATTTCTTGCAATTGAAGACAATCAGGATGCCTAATGGGTTTGAGGCAAGCAAGGGGAGTGATGAATTTGATGGCTTTTGAAGCCTTAATATAAATATGAATTTGATGGCTTTTGAAGCCTTAATATCAATATGAAACTCACAGGATAAATTCCACAGGATCAAATATAAGATAGCCACAATATAGTAAGATCAAAATAATGATGTAAATAAAATAATATGAGCCAATTAATATGTAAATAAAGGCTTATAATATATCAAATAACATTCACTAATATGCTTTCAGCGGCGTAAAAGGTTTTAAATGATTGTGGCATGGTGGTTATAGGGGCGGACTGCACGAAGATTTGTGTGGCGGCTTCTAGGGCGGACAACGCAGAATACTGTGGCGGCCATAAAAGCTGGACAGCCTGCCCGGATTTGTGGCGGCTACCGATTCCACCATGTAAATTCAAAAAAAAAAAAAAAAACATTCACTAATATGCAACAATATGAATGTAAAATAGCCTGAATCATACATGTACAAAGCATGTAGCACAACTTACAATATTAATTGCTCAAATGTATGCAAACTTTATTACTTCTCTTTCTCTTACAAATACAGCACTTGACTCTCACACTTGATAATAGGATATTGGATCTTCTATGCTATATTTTCTATGCTCTCTATGGAGTAGTATATAGCCTTTGTAGAATGATTCTTTGGCTACTTGACTCTTCCTTTCCATATGCCAAGTCTCATGACTCTTGGCTTCTCTACTTGACACTTGCATACACATGACTCTATCTTGTATGCACACCTAGACATGACTTTTCACTTTACACACTCTAATCTAAGGACAGCACACTCACATATAAGACACTTGTGCACATATACTCACATTATACTTGCACACTTACATTACACTTGTGCATTTCCTACACATACACACTTACATAACATGTGCACTTCTTGCATATTATTACATTACATGAAATATTACTCACACTTTAAACTAAGACTTGACCCTAATTTAATATTCACAAGATGTACCATAGGGGTACATTAGCATGTACCAAATAATAAAAATATTTTCCAACACTCCCCTGTATTACACTAATTGGTTATTGAAGACTTTAATCTTCAATCTTCAAGTGACCTTGCAATGCATGTGATCTTCTGCTGTCCACGCATATTTTTCATCATTCTGAACTTTGGGTTCACCCAATGCTTTCGATGGTAGAAAGGTTCCTGATTCTCATTTCCTATGCTTTGTCTTTCAGAACATTCAACAATGTTATCTTGAAATAAGATAAGCTCTTGAGAAAAACCAATTGAATCTAAAGCATATATCCCATTCTTAATTGATCCTATAGCCTCTGTTATATTTTGATTTTTGATAATACATTTATTGTTCTCATTTATACATTTGAACTCAATTGATCTTCCACTTTCAACCAGTTTAGTAACTGAAATGAGATTTGTTGTCAATCCTGGAACATACATAACACCTTCCAATACAAAATCTGAAAAAGGTGCACTAGGTGTTACACTACCACTTCCATGAACTTGGTACCTCTTATCATCAACAATCTTCAAATAGAAATTTTCTTTGACTTCTAAACAATCAAACCATTGCAAATTACCAGTCATGTGATGACTAGCACTTGAGTCTATATACCAAAGATCTTTTTATGTTTGATTTATTTGATTGGACTTACTTGAAACTATTTTGCATTGTTGACAAGAGTTTTGAAGAATATGATATTGCTCATTAAATGAACCTTGTTCTTGAACTTTTCCTTTTGTAGAATATGGTTTTATGCTTTGATAATGTCTTCTACATTGGAAGGTTCCTCCTGATAACTTATCCATTTCTGTACCCCTTATGTCTCCTTAAATTGTTAGAAACTAAAAAAATAAGAATATTGCAAATTTTATTTTCTAAGTTTGAAGTAGACTCCCAAATTAATTAATTTGCAAATATTCAATAATCTTTAAATTTCAAAAAATTATTAAATAAATTTCAAATCAAAAACTTATAACTCCAAATAAATAACTTCAATCTACTAAACAACTTGTTTTATTCTTCCTAATTCAATCTTAATAAAAGAACTTAAATAACTTTCTACCTTATAAAAATTTATAAATACTTCTTATCTCTCCACCTAAAATAATTTAATTATCACCTTATAACTCCTAAATTAATCAAACTTTATAAAACCCTAAAAATTTGAAAATATAGCTCTATCAATCTCCAACGTGCTCATGTCTGCGTTCTGCTGCGAATTATGATTCGAATGCTTATTCCTTTTCATGCAGAAGGTCTTCATGAACTTGAATAAACTGCCTTGTGTCTCCCAAAAGCGGATCGTTTCAGATTATGGCGTGTAAGAAAGACATTACGAGCTAGGATGGCTTTCTAGTGTTTGTCATGTTGTTCTGCGACTAAGGCGTTACAATGCTCGCTTGAGTTTGATTTGGCGCTCAAACGTTTCACCAATCACCTACCATTGCCATTACGTAGCTTCTAATGTATTGACGCTTCATGCAAAACAATACACTTCACTTCCCTATTGTGTTTCAAACCAGAACATTGTTGTCTCTCACTACTGTGCATCGCCAGAATCCCAAGGTTTTTTTCTTACATTCCTTTCAATGTTCTCAAGAGCTTTTTTTTTTAATCAGGTTCTTCCAAAACAACTCAGGGCACTAACCTTTTGCTTTAATGTTCAAGTGCCTTTTGCTTTGACATATAGGTGCCTTTTGCTTTGACGTTCAGGTGTTGTAGTGGGCGCTAACTGTACTTCTTGTAACGTTGTAAACCGGGCACCGTTGTATTGATGGTTCACTCAACCTCTTGATGTATCTTAGCTTGAGCTTATTCTCCAAGGCTTGGATATGTCGTCTTTTCTATTTCCATAAGATGCTTTACTGCAATAAACTTCTAACCGTTGTTACAAACCACTGATCAAATAGCTCTTTCCTATGTTAACTTTTGTCGATTTGCTTCTTCTAGATCGGTTGATGCTTATAGTCAAATGGCTCTGGCTCCTTCATCACCTTGATCCGGATGGCTTCTTTCTTTTCTACATGGCTTAAAGATTGAATGTTCACCTTTTTTTCTTTTGATTGTTCTGCCTTTCGGCTCTTGCAAAGGACTACTTCTATCACATGAATGTCCTTGTTCCTTTCTCTTTTTCAGAAAATGGCCGCTTAGGTTCAAAACCTAACTTACATAAGCTTCTTAGTAAGCTTGCTGCGTGAATTTACCTCTATTTAGAATGATGGATGCTTATGCTTGTTGCTTGTTGCTTGCTGCTTTACCTCTTGACTGCACTCGTATTCTTCAACCTTTATTCTTGCTCTCTACACTCACCAAATCTCTATATGGTTGCCAATGTCAAGCCTATTATCTAATGACCTGATTCTCCAAAATCTCTAAAACTTTTATCAAGGCCTCTCTTCAAGACCTGTATTCTCTATATCAATATTAAGGTTTCTTTTCAACACCTCAATCCTTCTCTTATCCACATCAAGGTCTGCCTTTAAGACCTGAATCCTCAATAGCCTACAACTTAAATCAATCTTTGCTTGATGAAAGCTTTTTGCCTTCTTCTTGCACTTAGAAGATGAAATTCTTCTCTATCCGTTGTAGGCAGCTTCTCACTCCTCTCACGATCAATCTCTGTTTCAAATGTCTTAGGTCACACCTAAGAACTTCAATGATGTCAAGGTGACACAGATTTCCCCGATGCTTCAATGAAAATTTGAATGACTTGATTGTATTGAAATCCTTCAACTTCCTTCTAAGTTGATAGAAATCAATGTCAAGGATTATCTATGTCCCTGAAATCCTTCTAATGTCAAGGGTTGGCTATTTCCTTGTAATGATCAACTATCTTAAAGTTGATTTGCCCCAATAGTTGAGTCCTTGTCTTCACTGGTTATTTTGCAACCGCTGAGGTCTAGTCTTCACTACCTGTTTCTACAACTATCGAAAGACTCTATAGCTGAGGCCTAGCCTTTCTACTTACTTTGACCTTACAATAGAGTCCAGGTCTATCTCCCTTTAAAGTAGACAAACTCTAAATCAATTTTATCAAACTGGACAAAATCAATTTTATATGCGGCTAAATAAATTCAACATATGCAATGAACTACTTGTTGTAACTCTGATACCATTGATGGCTTTTGAAGCCTTAATATCAATATGAAACTCACAGGATCAAATATAAGATAGCCACAATATAGTAAGATCAAAATAATGATGTAAGTAGAATAATATGAGCCAATTAATATGTAAATCAAGGCTTATAATATATCAAATAACATTCACTAATATGCAGCAATATGAATGTAAAATAGCCTAAATCATACATGTACAAAGCATGTAGCACAACTTACAATATTAATTGCTCAAATGTATGCAAACTTTATTACTTCTCTTTCTCTTACAAATACAACACTTGACTCTCACACTTGATAATAGGATATTGGATATTCTATGCTATATTTGCTATGCTCTCTATGGAGTACTATATAGCCTTTGTAGAATGACTCTTTGGCTACTTGACTCTTCCTTTCCATATGCCAAGTCTCATGACTCTTGGCTTCTCTACTTGACACTTGCATACACATGACTCTATCTTGTATGCACACCTAGACATGACTCTTCACTTTACACACTCTAATCTAAGGACACTTGTGCACACTCACATATAAGACACTTGTGCACATATACTCACATTACACTTGCACACTTACATGACACTTGTGCATTTCCTACACATACACACTTACATAACACGTGCACTACTTGCACATTATTACATTACGTAAAATATTACTCACACTGACCCTAATCTAATATTTATGTTACGAAACTTTATTATCATAAACATAAATCATTCACCAATATGCAGAAATATCAAATCATTCATCCACAATAATTATCCACAATAACAATCCACATAAGAGACAAAGATAGATAATACCCTTAAGGTAGGGAACCACCAATAATACTCCTTAAGGAAGGAATAACTCCACAAGATCTCCCAAGATGAGAGAGCCACTTAAGGAGGGCAAAGTCCCATAAGCCACTTCGTGGGCAAAGACGATTACATATGATTGATCTCATGATGATTACAATGACAAATATCTCTTCTTTATATACCTATCTTCTAATTCTACTTTGGGGAGCCTACTACTAATATAATATTATAATACAATCAACCTTGGGTTATGTGTGGCCTATGCCAACCCTTATACAGTATAATAATATATCCCCAAATATCTATTCCTAGGTACCCTAACAATTTACAAGATGTACCATGAAGGTACCATGAGGGTACATTAGCATATACCAAATAATGTAATATTCTCCAACGGAATTTCACAACATAAGCCAAGGTCCCTACCCCATGGGTGAACATGAACATTTTGATCAGATGGCATAATCTCAAGTGGTTAAATATGTCGACTTTCAAGGCAAAGACCAATGGTTCAAATCTTGCCAGGCGATATACGTGTGATTGCCAAAATTGTTGTTGTAATACCACCATGTGGTTTGTCAAACTAGAGTGTTAACACGGTCATGATATAATATGGGTGGGGCCCATTTCAATCCCATATAACCAATTTAAATATCAAAAAGAAACAAAAATGAAGAGAATTAGGATGAAAATAGTACGGCAAGTTTTAACTTCTCACTTGTACATGAAAAGGAGGCAAAAAGCATAAGCATTTCCCTAAGCCTGTTAAATGATAAAAGCATCATGAGATCAATCCAATTTCACAAATTAAAGCAAGCAAGTGCTCCTCCTCTTTGCCTAGTTTGAGAAATGGAGAGAAATTAGGTGGAAGAATCTCCTATTAAAATAGATTAATATGGCGGGGCCTACTTTATAACTTATAAAATATATTTTTAAAGAAATGATGCAAACATTTTACTTATTTTTCAAAAGATATTTCTCTCTTAAAATTTGTACTTACAAAAGAGGTTAGTTGCAGGGTTAACTACACCTTTTCTTTCGCATAAAACTAGGAAAGAAAGAATGCTTAGGATCTTTCAGTTGTTTCCAATGAACTCCAAGAGGAAAATTGTGCAGAAATCATATCCATCCTCTGATATCAAAGGTTAATGGTGAGGAGAACTCTATTTTGACTGCTCCTGTTACTATCAATGAGCTTCAACAAGTAGTTTTTAAAATGCAAAAAGGGAAAACCCTAGGTCCTTATGGTTTTCCTATTGAGTTCTACCAAGAGTTCTGGCATATCCTTCATGTTGATTTATTAGAGGTGGTGGAAGAAGCCAGGAAATCCAAAGAAATTTTGAAGGTTATCAATAAAACTTATATTACTCTTGTTCCAAAAGCTCAAGAGGTTGATCATATCTCAGCTTTTAGACCTATTGCTTTATGTAATGTTCTTCTCAAAATTATTACTAAAATCATGGCAAAAAGGTTGAAGCCTCTTTTGCATAAGATTATATCCCCAGAGCAAGGGGGATATGTGTAAGGACGTCAAATAGTAGATGAGATAGTTCTTGCTCAGGAAGCCATCCATTCCATGGATATGCAAAATTCTCCTTCTATGTTCATCCGGTTAGACTTATCCAAAGCTTATGACAGAGTGGATTGGCACTTCCTTATCAAAGTTTTGAGACAATTTGGTTTCTCTAAGGATTGGATGGATTGGATTATGGGATGTATCTCTTCAGTTTCCTACTTAGTTCTTATCAATGGCAGGCCTTCTCAGTCCTTCCCAGCTTCCAGAGGTATTAGGCAAGGTGACCCGCTATCCCCTTATTTATTCATCATTCTTGCTGAATGCTTGGGTAGGACTATAACCAAAAAGAGGGAAAACAAAACCCTTGAGGGAGTTACAATTGCTCATGGAGCTAGACCTATCTCTCATCTTCAATTTGTGGATGACTCTACCCTTTTAGGTAAAGCTACAGTTAAGGAAGCTTCTAATATTAAGCAAATCATTAGCTGTTTTTCTAAGGCTACTGGGCAGTTGATCAATGAAGACAAATCTAATGTTATTTTTTTTCACTGCTTTGCTAGACAGGAATCCATGGTCTTGGATAAATTAAGATATAAGAAGACCTCTCTTCCAATCACTTATTTAGGTATTCCCATAAATATTCAAAGGCAGAAAAATAAAGATTGGAATTGGTTGTTGGAAAAAGTCAAGAAGAAAATTGGAAAGTGGACCAACAAGTGGCTTTCTTATGGGGGTAGAATCACCTTGGTAAAATCAGTCCTTCAAGCTATTCCTATTTATGTTTCTTCCGTTTTGAATATCCCAAAGGCTGTTCTTCGAGAATTGGATCAAATCAGTCATCGTTTCCTTTGGAGTGGTACTAAGGAGAAAATAAAATGGGCCTTGGTGAAATGGGATACTTTATGTCTTCCTAAGAGTGAAGGGGGGTTAGGATTCCGGTCTTCAATTAATAACAACAAAGCTTTAGCTGCTAAATTATATTGGGGGATGTTGCATAACCCCAATGCTCTTTGGGCCAATAATCTACGTGCTAAATATGCTGAGAACAAAAGTCCTGAAGACCTTGTTCGCTATCAACTTCCTACCAAAGGTTCTCCCATTTTAGCAGTTCTTAAGACTGGTGAGGATTTGATAAAGAAAAAATTATTTTGGATCATTCATAATGGTCAACATGCAAATTTTTGGAAAGATTCTTGGGATGGTCACAAGCCTTTGATAACTCAGTTTCCCGATTGGAGGCCTTGGATGGAGGAGCTTCACCGAGCTAATTGGATAAAGGTGGCTAATTACTGTCGGTACCATACTTGGTAATTCAAAGGTTGGTAGATATTGGATCCCTATTGAGGACTGGCCTATTCAAATCCCAGAAAGGCAAAGACAAGATATCCAAGGCATCCTTCATATGAGATCCCTCTCTTGGTCCCATGAAAAAGATTGTTTTGGATGGAACAACACTACTAAGGGTGAGTATTCAGTTGCTCAAGGTTATTTGACCTTATGCCATAATAATCCCAACCATTCTTCGACATATTTTCTCAATTGTGGGCTCAAAAGCTTTGGCCTAAGGTGAGGTTCTTTAATTGGCTTTTATTGCATCGTAGGGTGCTTATTGGTGAGCAACTTATGAAGCGTGGTTTTCATGGCCCTTTTAGATGTGAAATGTGTGAAGAGAATGTAGAAAATATCAACCATCTTTTTATTGAGTGTACTTTAGCCTCTGAGCTATGGAGGAGAATGGCAACTTTACTTGGCTTACAGTGGTCCAATTTTTTCACTTTTGAATAGCTTTGGAGGGATTGGCCTAATCAAGAGGGTGTTGATCATTTTATTAGGCAGTTAGTTTGGATGGGTTCTACCATTCTTCTTTGGAATATTTGGAATGAAAGGAACAACCGAATTTTTAATCAAGATAGGAAGGATATTCACTATATTTGGCAAAAGACCATAGCCAACTTAGTTGAATCAGTCCATCAACTCCTTAATCACCCCCAAAACTCCCACCAAAGATGGGATCAAGTGATGCAAAGATTGGAGATTAAACCTTCTAAGGGCAACCATTTTAAAGGGAATGTGAGTATTAGTAAGATGGATAGGACTAGAAATTGGCAACCTCCTCCTAAGGATTTTGGAAAAGTCAATACTGATGGAGCCTCTAGAGGGAACCCTGGAAAAGCCAGTGTGGGAGGAATTGGTAGACTTTCGGATGGCTCCCTGGTTTTTACTTTTGCTGAGAATTTGGGTATTCTTTCCAATAACCTTGTTGAGGGGTATGGTATCCTTAGAGGCCTTCGGGAGGCTACTAAGGTTGGATGGGAAAAGGTGTTAGTTGAGTCGACTCTCAACTTATGATTAATCTCTTGAAGACTCCTTCTAAGAATCATAAGGTGGATTGGAGAATAAAAAGAATTATTGAGAAGATTCGGTTAATCCGGATGGGATTTTTGGAAGTTGATTACAATCATGTGGTCGAGAGATCAAAACAAGAGTGCTTGATGCTTTAGCTAATTGGGCTTTGGGCAAAGGTGATCTTACTTGTTATGGCCACCCTCCTATATGGTGGGCTTCTCAAATTAGGGAAGCTCTTCTTTCTATCATTTCTTTGGATGGCTCCAGTTCTGAAGGTACCTAGTTTCTTCTTGTTTTTTTTTTTTTTTTTTTGTTTCTCTTTGGTTCATTCAGTTTTTTTAGTTCCCTAGCTCATTCTATTCTTTATTTTGTTTCCTCTGTTGATTCTTGCATTAATAGTCTTCTGGTCTAGATAGGTCATTGTTTTGTTCATTTTTTTTCTTTTGTCTTCTTTGTTTTTTTGTTTAGTTTTTTAAGGTGGGTGGGTTCTTTTGTTTTGTTTTGTTTTTGTGTTCCTTGTGTTGTTTTTTGTTATTCTTGTGTTTTTGTTGTTTTGTTTTTTTTTTATGTTTTTTGTTATTGTTCTTGTGTATTTTTCGTTCTTGTTCTTGGGTTTCTCTTTGTTTGTGTTATTTCATTTTTTTATGTGTGAGTGTTTTCTATGTTTTTTGTTTTTTTTTATTGTCTGTTGTTGGTTGTTTTTATTTTTATTTTTATTTTTATTTTTTTTATTTTATTTTTTAGGTTTTGGTTGTGTTTATTTTTCATGTTTTTTTGGGTTATGTCTTTGTAGTGTTCTGTTGTTTTTGTCTTGATTGTGTTTTGTTATGTGGTTCTTGTGTTTTTCTATGTGGTTTGTGTTGTGGTTTCTTTTATCTTATTGTGCGTGTTTGGTTGTGCTTTTGGTTTTGACACACTCAAGGAGCATGTTTTTATTTTATTTTATTATTTTTGTTGTTATTTACTTTTTTTAATTTGGTTTTGTGTGTTTGTTTGCTCCTTGAGTATGTCAAAGGTGGTAGGCCAAGTCCGAGTCCTGGGCGTTTTTGGCGGAATGGATACCCCTGCCTCCTTGGGTCTTACCCGAAAGTGGCATCCCTTTTGGGATGTTTTCCACAAATAAAAAAAAAAAAAAAAATTGGTGAATGTAAAAGGCTGTTGCTGGTCAGATAATGGATCAAACATTTCTCATTTACTAGAGTACTTCTAGAATTCTTGTGTGCTGGTAGATAAAATCTAGCATGTAATTTAAGTTCTCCTTAGATTTTTTAAGGCTACTGAACCACTTTCAATTAAAATTTTATAGTCAACCCATGGCATAGTTATCTTGCGCTTTCTCATTCATAAAACCCCCAAATTTTCAAGGATTGCCATTGTCCAGAAGTACCCATTTTTTTTCACAGTTATAAATATTTGGAATATTCTTTTCAAATGTTTTAATAAAAAGATCCCTAAAAACGTAGGGAGCCACCCCTGAGTAATGGTGTAGGGATCAAATCCCACACTGCCTTCCAAAAGTACCATTTTGGAGGCGACCGTACAGAAAATTATTCTTGGAATAAAATTAGTTAATCATACAAGTTTCTCTAAGCATTTTTCTTTTGCCTTTTGTATTCTGTCTCAGACACTAAACACTAATATACTATCAGACAATGAAGACTTCAAGTATGCAGGTTCAAGGCCAAGTCAAATTGTCGCAGTGACTCAAGATGACCAGAGAAGATGCAGGCAACGAGATAATGTATGTGAGAATTGAGGAAAAAAATTGTTCCTGTAGAAATGGTGAACTGCCGCAAAAAATTCAGAAATCAATTGACAACAAGAAGTCTTTGGTCCTTACCCAGAAATCACTTCTGTCAAACAAAGCAGTAAAAGACAGGACAGAAACAGACTGTTGAAGGATTAGGAACAGTCTAATCCATGATTGGATCACCAAAATCAATTAAACATAGTGGGGATATTGTAGAGGAAAAAAACAATGCCTATGAGATCTTACTCAAATATTCTTTAAGGGAGACAACAACATTGAGTCCAAATCCTTCATTTTTTTATTTTTTTTGAGAAATACTTCTTATACACATTCGCCGTGGGGATTGAACCCGGGTCACATCACATCCTTCATTTTATCTTTAACTGCCATTAGATTTGAAGTACAAAGACAAAAGGAAACATTTAGCATGAACAAAGACCAGAGGAAGATTTATTTGAAGTACATAGAAAGCATACATAATCAGATTGGAGAAAAACTACCCGAAAATTGGAAGCAGAAGAGTACATAGCAAGTCCGTGAGAGGAGGATGAAAGTGGAGTCCCTGATAGATGACAAAGCCTGGAAGCATGCCTTAGGTGAGGTTGGCAGTCACTAAACATGATAGGTAATAGATGTAGTCATCCTTGTATGCCAGTTGTGAGAGGTGAAACAGCATACAAAATACAAGTCGCACAATGTGAAAGGAATACAATGCTCAGACTACACGAGTGAAAACAAGAAGACCTGAACTGATTATAAATTAACAGACTTTTCACTACTACTATTTTTAATCATCAAACAATCAAATAAAGTAACAAATTAAAATTGTATGTTTATTTCTTTAAAAGGGCATAAAAACTAATGGAATCATACATGCAATAATATCGCCTACCAAAAAAAATATTAAAGTTCAAGGAACCATTTCATTTGTCAGTGAAGTTGCAGTTTATTTATTATAGTGTATATTGTTTTACTATAACAAATTTTGTCTGTGTTACAAATAATGTAATACATTTTCTACGAGCATTAAGTTCCAGCATATGGTTTGCCAATGGCATAGATAACTACATGTGTTGGCCAACCTTTCCTCTGCACTAAGAATTATACATCAATAAATTCTACACATGAAAAGCTATAAAAGAAAGATTAAACAATAGAATTACTTAGTTTACAGATTACAACAGACCTGTTGTAATGGTTCAACTGATGCCTTGAATTTCACTGGGCTATCTTCCATGAAAATTAGCCAACCAAGTGTGTAGTAAAAGGTTGTCCTATTCCGTGAACATTTGTACTCTTCTAAAAATGGAAAGTGTTCCCTCTGTAAACCACAATTTCATAGATAATTACAATCACTGGTTGTAAATGACCAGTATTAGTTAGGAAGAAATGAATACGTACAAATAAAAGCCAAATGTACGATAAAGTATTACCGTATGATGTCCAATAATATACTTTACAGCATCCAGCTTCAATAGTAACTTGCCTGTCATATACCTGGAAACAAACACACAATATGAAGCATACCTAATACAAAGTTGCTTATCCTAGATTCTACAATTTTTACTGATAAGGAAAAACTATGCACGACTTGCACAATTTCAACTCGGACTTTGGACTTGGCAAAAAACCCAGCAAAGACTTGACCAAACGAAAAAACAGTAAAAAATGAAAAATTCTAACTAGGCAGAAACTTGGTGAATCAGGCAAATTTTTCCAAAAACTCGGAGAGATTTTCAAAACTTGCAAGTCAATCCCAAATGACTTGTTTGGGCACCAGCTCGGACTCAGACTTGGCAAACCACAAATGCATATTGAAATAATAAAATTTATGCAGCTCCCTCCCTTTCTTCGTATATTTCCCACCTAGCTAATTGAAAGCACAAAGAAAACAGCTAAAAGGTGATAGACCTTGCACAAAAACATGGTCTTTACAAGTGAATCGCAAAGGGCGCTTAATATTTAGGTACTTTATTTATTAAGATCTAGGGGATATATCATTGTCAATTCAGAGCTTCCAAGCATGACTTTGTGGGTCTTCTCTTTTTGCAAAGAGTTATACTTTGTTGCAATTCTTTGAAATTATGAGGATCTCTTAGGCCTTCTAGTAATTCCTTGCTTGTTCAGACCTATTTTCTAGTACAGACGTCAAAACCCTTGCAAATTCTACCTAAAACAACACAAATAATATCGAACCAATCAAAAAATCTGCCTTCACACAAGGCATTTATAGTCAAGCCTATACAATTTGATTGTTAGGACCCCATCCTAACATTGTTATGCAATAACCCCCTTTTTACGTGGGGACCCCATCCTAATAATATTATGTAATGTTTTGTAATAGTTTTTGGCACTAGAGGCGCCTAGACAAGTGGTGTCGTTTAATGTAACCATTATAAAGAATGTAATTGTTTGTTTGGTAGAAGATTCTAGCTCGGGTGGCAACTTGCATGTGAGCCAACCCTTGAGCGTTAGGTTTAGGGTTATGAAGAGTCTTTAAAAAACAAAGTGCATGGATGGATGTATCTTTTTTCCATAATTGAATCAAAGTTTTGTTTAGGAGGTTGCCCCCCTCGAAGAGGCCAGCAATTCTGTATTGTGATTCTATGAGATTAATATAGATTTTTGCATTTCCATTTCGTATTGCAATATTTTGTTCTTTCATGATTTACTGTTTTTATTGCAATATTTATGTGGATGTGCTTATTTTTGTTTTTTGAAATTGCTGCCAAATTCATATTAGCCAAAATCTCAAGGGAACAAATACAATGTAAAGGCTAACCGTGGTCTGGGTGCCTACATCCAGGCCTGAAACAACATCGGAACTACGATAGACTTCCCTCTAGCAAGGACAAAGCAAACACAGGTGCATTCACAGGGCCATGCACAGCACCCATTACCTGAAATAAGCACACTAGAGACCACACACAGGCCCCCACAACTGTATTACAACATGAGGCAATGAAGGACCAACACAGTTGAGAATTGAGAAAGATTGTGACACTCATGGCACCCGACTACAAGCATTGGAAGTGAACAACCACACAAGTGATCCCCTGGTGACCCATGTTAAAAATTGAGATATCCCCAATGGCTGTTATGGGGATGAAAAACCATGCCATCACCAAGACTCTAAAAAAACATGCTGACATAAAACTGAATGATTAGAGACTGTTTGGTTGTGGATGTGCTTATTTTAACAAGAAGGTTTCTAACAAATGGTATTAAAGCACTTTCCAAGGTTGTGTTCTACTACGACTGCAATAATTCTTGCCCTGCCATTTCGACTTATTAGGTATAAATTTTCCGCGTTTTCATTTTCCGGCATATTTTCCTATATAAAAAAGAATCGGGGCAGGGGGCATATTTTCCTCTGTTTTAGTTTAATAGGTTAGAAACCCAAGGTTCCACGAGCCTAGGGGACGAGGGGACGGGTTTTGGGGACGGCGGGGGATGGCAGGCTGATTTTAGGGGACAGCTGGGAGGGACGGCTGGTATAATACTATGAATATTTTTAGAAATTTACAATAATCTACAAATTCTACACACACAGAAATGAAATATACTAAAAACTCTAAAATTATGCATATTCTTAAAACATGTTTCAATCTGAAATGAACTCAACTATTAGCCTATTGGCTATTACTAAGTGCAGCAAGTATAAAAATATTAAAAAAATTAAAAATTTAGAATAATTTAGTAATTTACATAAAAAAATGAAAAAGTATAAACTTTACAATAAAAATATTTAGAACTTAGAAGCCATTTAAATTTTTTTAATTTTACAACAAATATCAATAAACGTAAAAGTTAAAACTACATTCTCGCACTAGCTCACTCACTCCTAACTGGTATTAATTTATAATAAAATTTACATAGACTTAGAACTATCACTCCTAACTGGTATTAATTTAAATTTTATAATAAAATTTACATAGACTTAGAACTATCACTCCTAACGGGTATTAATTTAAATTAAATTTTAATAGACTTAAAACTACTTCATTAAATATTAAAGAGAGGAAAAAAAAAATTACCCTAAGCTTACTAACTGGTATTAATTTAAATTTTATAATAAAATTTACATAGACTTAGAACTATCACTCCTAACTGGTATTAATTTATAATAAAATTTACAAACTTAGAACTACTTCATTAAATATTAAAGAGAGAAAAAAAAAAACGATTTTACCCTAAGCTTACGCTTGTTTTATAAGAATATACTAAATGGATATTAAAGAGTAGTTCCAGTTCCTTAATAATTTATTAAATTTTTGTCTGGGATGGACATAACGTTTGGCAATATGGAAAAGCAAAGTTAGGGCATTTCGAAAGAAATCAATGGTGCTGCGCAACGAATTTCAGAAGCGAGAAATCAACGTTCAATTTATCCTCGTCATCTGGAAGTAATATCCTGCCCTTGTTTTTGCACGGGGATGCCCAGTCGTCCCCAAGGATGGCCCAAGGGTCCCCAAAGGTGCCCACTCGTCCCCCGGGACAGCTCGACATCCCCAGGGACGCCCCAAAATAGGGGATGTCCTGGGGACGAGAGGCCATAGGCCTTTGCCGTCCCGGGGGCAACTCCTCGCTGTCCCCCAAAAGGGGGACGGTGAGAAAACGGCCCCAATGTCGTCCCCCAGTCTTTGGGGGACACAGGGAACGAGGGGACGCATCCCTCGGGGGGGGGGGAGGAGGGGACGCATCCCCATGGAACCCTGTAGAAATCCTATGTCGAGGGTTTAAAATATCATGGAGGAGCTGTCCTTATTAGTTAAGCTAGATTTCCCGTAAAGCGTCTAGTGAAGTGAGGGGTGTTCAAACTCCAATACTCAGGCCTCAGAAAACACCCGTATATGGACATGAGCTCCTACGTATCTTCGTGTATATCAAGAGACCACCCCCCCTAGGATTAGGAGAAACCTTTAGCCATAGGAAGTTTTTAAACTGTGTATCTATTCATAGTGCACTGCACACAGCACTCAGGAAGATCAACCTCTCGTACTGTCAAAAAGTGAGTAGTGTGCTCAAGTGTACGCATGGAATCCTCCTTGAGTAATGGCCTGAAATATTGGTCCGAGCATTATCGTTCGTCACTGCAGTATAACAGAGGGCTATGGATAGTGCACACACCTTCGCCTAGAGTACCCTATTTCTGTTGAATGTTAAACCTGAACGCCAAGAACCATACTACAAAAATTGAGCATAAAAAAGAGACCACTATCACATAATTGACTATACTAAAACAACTGAAAGAACTTGTGGTGAAAGTAACAATCAAAACAAGGTCTATCACGACAGTAGTCAGTAATAGTTGGGTATAATTTGGTTGAATTTTTTTGAAACGAGGGGGATATATGGACGTATGTTTTTTGCATAATTGAATCAAAGTTTTGTTTAGGAGGTTGACCCCTTGAAGAGGCCAACGATTTTGTATTGTGATACTGTGAGATTAATATAGATTTTTACATTTCCATTTCGTATTGCAATATTTTGTTCTTTCTTGATTTACTGCTTTAATTGCAATATTCATGTGGATGTTCTTATTTTAACTGGAAGGTTTCTAACATAGATGTAACGGTACAAATTAGATGAACAACCCAACTTAACTTGATGTTGGTCTAAGGGTCATAAACCCCAAAAAGGTACAAAATTTGAACACATACACGGAAAACTTTGCCGATTTACATTTTGGACAGGTTGGGACAAAAAATTCCTTATATCTTGCAGCAAAAGTTGTACTTATAGATCTAATTTCCTTAATAGGATTGTTGACAAAAATCCCTCCTGCCTTGTAATCTGTCTTTTAGTTTATCTGAGTCAATGCAGCGGTATTGAATGTACTTTAGTTTGGATTTTGGTTTAATTCATGCATCTCAACAGGATTGTCCCAAAGTGGCAGCTTCAGTTGCTCCCATTTTGATTTGGAGAAGCACCAGTCCTCCATCAAATGTTTTATTATCTGATATGTCTCTTTCTGATCTTAATAACTGTAGACAGGTTCCATTACATGGATTGATAGTTAGAGAGCTTCTGAAGGATGTTGATAAACAGGCATTTTGAAGATTAAAGGTAGTCATGATCGAAAACATTTTGTCTATGTTATTACTATCATGTTGTTAAGAGACATAAACTTGTTGGGAGGAAGCCTGTATTGGTTTTAGTAACTCAATAAGGACAGACTCTTATGTGATGGTATTGCACTCAGTCTATTCATGGATTGTTAAGTTTTTCTTGTAGTCCAAAGGGGGGCTAATGTTATATATATATATATATATATATATATATATATATATATGTTGGCCCACCAAAATGTTGTTGCTTAAATGTCAAGAATGGTAATTCCAACTGTTCATCTCAGTAAAATTCACTTATATAATAATATTGTCAAAATAGGTATCACTAATAAATAGTGATTGTTAACAGTGAAGAATTTGTTTTTCCATTGATTAAGATAAATGGACTTCTTCCATCTGCTCCTCATGGAAAGTTGGAAATTATGTAGTCACAAAGAAACATATTAAAAGATGCTTAAGGCTCAGTTTCTCAAATATGTTATGCAATTGTTTGCCCTACCCTAGGAAGAGCTATTTAATGAGATAGTCTGCTCAAGATGTCCACCCTCTTGGTCTTAGGACATTATTCACTCCATTCATGAGTCAGATGATAGTTCACATGACCATTATGATTGAGCATAAATTTCCCAAACTTTGAGATACTGGACAAACTGTTTCTAGGCACTCAGAGCATGAAAATCTAGAAAAAGGGGACCAAACTATTGGTCACATTTTTTTTCATTGGCCTATTGTTCAGGCAACTTGTAGTCCATCTTCTAAAGTTTCTTGTTGCTTTGTAGATGGCCTTTGATTCCACTCCAAGACATCTACTCTTTGAGAGGGACTTGCCACAGGTGACTTAGAGACGTTCAAAACTGCCACCATTAGGCTCTCATAGACAATTACTGGTCACATTTAAACTGCCGTCTTTCCAATTCTCTTTGAAATTTGCATTAATGTCTATGAGGACTTCCTTGAACATACTTATGTTGATGAGTGATTCATCAATTTTTCAATCATGATGTGGTCCTCCTTCCTCACTTTCCTAAGGTATTGATCACCATTCTTCCTCTCAACAATCATATGGTCATTTTTCCTCACTCCTTAACACATGGCAAGTTGAACTTCAAAATTCTATGTGTCTTAAGTGCATTTACAATGAACCCACCATACAAACTAAAAGTAAGTCCCAACCACTTCAATTCAATTGTTCTTACGTTTAGACTTGTCATTACGACCCACTCTACAAGCCCTTCAAGACAAATATTACAACACTTACATTAAAATCATCTAGAAGACTACATAAAATTTATAACTTATAGGAAGACTTCCTTGACAATACTAATTATAACCCGTGAACTTTCTCGATCTGTTTCTTAGGGAACCAACTCAGTTTTGTCAACATAAAAGCTCTCCTCCATATGGACATCGCCCCCTTCATCATCGGCTCATCACAACATACTTCACCAGCTCTGACGGACCAAGTGACACCAAACGGAAGCAAGGTCACTAGATAGCGAACCCACAGTATGTTGGGGTCCCAAACTAGCAATGGACAAGAGACAGATCGTGGACTTCTTCAACACTGATACTTTGGCCTCGACTGTTAGGAGAGATTAGTTTATGGGGGTTCTTGGAGCTTGCCCCTCCTGGGATGCTCCCTCCCCCCTCGCTCTCTCTCTTCATTCTTCTTGGCGTGCACTTCATTCTTTTGGACTGCAGTCCTCCCCCCCTCTCTTTTCTCCCTT
Source organism: Wollemia nobilis (assembly GCA_028583015.1). Classification (NCBI taxonomy): domain Eukaryota; kingdom Viridiplantae; phylum Streptophyta; class Pinopsida; order Araucariales; family Araucariaceae; genus Wollemia; species Wollemia nobilis. Next base: position 7,273,850 of record JAQPPZ010016856.1, read on the forward strand.
CCTCTTTGGCCCGATTCTCGGGTTGCGTCTTGTATTTATCTTAGGTTTTTTTTTCCTTGTTGGGCTTTTTAGCCTGCTAGTTGGCAGTCATTATTGTCCTTCTTATAGTCCCTTGGGTTTTTTTTTGACCCACCGTGGACATTAATAATATTTCATTTCATTTCATTTCTATTGTTTTTAGTTGAGCTTAGTTGTTAATTCCCAAAACCCTGTTTGTTTCTGGATTGAACCTCTAACATGGAATTTTTGAGGTGTGCTTCCATACCACCCGCTTTTGTTTTAGAACAGTGTAACCTTATTATTATTTTTAGATAATATAATGTCACTTTCAACAAAAAAAAAAAAAGGGAACCTTTGATATATCTGAGAATACGTTATGTAGCTTGTCAATGCTCTCTTCCAAGATTTAACATGAAACGAAACAAATAAATCACTCCAAAACATAAATCCGGTCGAGTGGTCATAAGCTAAATCAATATGCCCACCAATTGAAGATATACTAACCCATTGACCCAATTTCAGTCCAACTTCCAAAGGTGTAGATATCAGAGTACAATTTGTCATCCAAAATCTTGCTTTGTGATATGAACATTGTATGATCAAGTTGCCAAATTCTACACCTAGGTAATAATGAAGGAGCCCTAAATCTGTCATATCAAAAACTGTACACAAATCAGATTTTACTTGTGTAATCAGGTTGGTTCCACTACCACTAATAACAAGATCATCAACATACACAATGAGAATGACAATGTCTTTACTTGTAGTTTTGATGTAAAGATTAGGATCAAAAAAGCTTTGATTGAATCCTAAATCTCTAAGATGTTGATCAATTTTGAAATACTAGGCTCGAGGAGCCTGCTTAAGTCCATATAGGGGCTTAATCAATCTTCCTCGAATAATCATCAACCATCAACTAAAAATATTTTGCACCACAAACCGAAGGTGTATTCATTGGACCACACAAATCAATATGCACTAATTCAAAACACATTGTGCATTCCAAGACTTACCCATCTCAAATGGTTGATAACTTTATTTTCCAAGTTGACATCCTGCACAAACCTCTCATGCCAAAGAACAAAACTATTGTCCTCAATTGTCAAGGCAAATGAATTGGCTAAGACTTGCCATCAACCAACTTGTATAGCCTCTTCTCACCTATACCAAGAGCAATGAGCTTGTTTTTACCCACATGCAGCACCTCACATTGGTTTTTATGAAAATGCACAAGTTGAGAATTCATGGTGATTTCACTAATGGAAAAAAGATTTTTGTTCATATCAAGAACACACTAAACATTCTTGAAGGTGTAACATTGTTGTTCAATGATACAATAACATCCCCACACCCTTCAAGAAATTATGATCTACCATCACCAAATGAATGAATGAATGAAAGATTTTAATTACGTCCGCGAGACCCAAATATGGTCTATGGGACCTCAAATATGGAAGTACAATTACTCAAATCATATCATATGATCTTTAATATCTTTGAGAAGGTTGTTCCTTCTCCCTGCTAATTTGTGTTAGCAATTCTCCAACTTTTTTTATTTTCTTGTCTTCAAATAAATCTGTAATAAACTCGTTCTCAAGTGTTTCTTTGTATTTGTCACGGATATCTGAAAAACTCGGGCATTTATAGATGAAGTGTTCCTCTGTCTCTACTGCCCCTGTGCTGCATAGAGTACATATCCTTTCTTCCCATTGTTCTTTGGGCGTTGTCCATCTCCCTGTTTCACATCTAAGCCTATGAGAGCTAGTCCTTATCTCGAGCAATGAGTATTTTTTCCTTCCACTTGATTTCATACTTAGATCTTCAACGAAATTATCATACCAAGCTTGTCGACATATATAATGTTTGGATGCTCAAGAGTCAAAGTACCACTCAATAGATTGACCAGTTGAACTCTGAGTCGTTACAAAAGCAAACTTTTCTTCTGATCTTCTATCTTAGCAACATTTATTTGTTCCTTCCCTTGTTGATTTTGTTTATTCTTCAACTTACTGCAATCCCGTTTGATATGACCAAGTTTCCTGCAATAAAAACAAATGACTTGGGACTTCTTCATATTAGAAGTTTTACCTTGCTTGTGATAAGATGATGAGGGCTTGGCATTCTAATTACTCCCTAAGGTGAATACTCCCATATATGACTATCTCCTAGTAAAGAAGACATCTTTTCAAAATTAGAATTTTGAGTTTTAGCAGGCAAATATAGAGACTCAACACAAAATACTCATAAAACAGAGGCAAACCTCGCAAAACAATGTCAACCATGTCCTCATCATTGACTATCTTCTGAATAGCAGTCAATTGATCTGTTAGATCCTTCAAATGCACAAGGTACTCAAAAACAGACCCTCCTTCCTTCAACCAGGAAGAATAGAGAAGATTCTTCAAAAACAAAGCACGTCCTACTTTAGATGTTTGATACTTATTTTATAACTTTTTCCACAATGTTGCGGCATGATCTTCATTACGAAATTCAAGAATTAAATCATTTGCAACAGACAATTTGAGAGGTATCAAAGCTTCTCTATGTTGCTTGTTGAAGTTCCAACATCATCTTCTAGTCTAGTTTCTTTCTTAAGAACTATATTCACCAAATCTCAATACTCACAAATTGTAAGTATCTTATGGCTCCACACACTATAATTTCTTCTAGTTAGTTTCTCTGAATCTGGAAAAGTTAGAGTCTGAATATTTGTCATTCTTCCACAAATGACAATCCCAAATAGCAAATGATGAATGCCAAACACTCCTTGAACACCAGACTTAGAGCAACAAATACCAAATATTGCACTCTGCTCCACCAAGCTCAAAACTTGGGCAAACTTCATGTTGCACCTAGCCCAAGCTGGAAATGTGAGCAACCTCCAACCAGCGCTTTGCTCGAATTGGAAATGTGGGCAAACTCCATGTTGCACTTTACCACAGCCCAGCCGAACTCCAAATGCGCAAGCAACAACTTTATCAATTGAGAAGAAAACCACCAAATGCCAAATATCAAAACAACAAACGTTGTCTGTGAGATCCAACAGATCTAAACACGACGCACGAGAAAACCTCCATTGACAAGGCAGCAACACCAAGACTAAATACACAGTAACAAATCTGCAGTGGCATTGACTGCCCAAGTCAAAAAATCAACTTGTCTAAAACAAACGGTGTGAGACAAACTCCTCCTTTCTCCTTTTTGTGGCTTTGATACCATAAAAGAATGTAACACAAGATGCTTTATTTGCATTTATGAGCTCCAATTTATAATGATTTACAATCTAGTAATCAGTTGGCGTCGATACCAGATCCTAAATCCTAACTTATCCCTAAAAATACCAACTACTTATCCCTACAAATCCTTTAAAAATGTAGAACAAACAATACAATAATAGAAATCCCCATCATATCTATTTATCCTAACAAAGAGTAATAAAGAGATTTTATTGCGAAGACACTACCAGTCTTTAATACAGTAGTTTTGACATGTGAATCCCTCAATTAACTCCATCATTACTTACACTTGGAGCAAGACAGAAGTCAATGCAAAGGACTGACATTGTTTTTGCAGATGACCAAAAAATTCTGCATAGGTATATATATTTAAAATTTTCTTTCTTTAATTAAGATGGCAGATGCCAATTCTGGGATGACCCAAAAATGAATCCCAACTAAACAATGTTGGGAATATGGCTGCACCAAACACTGATGAGAAACCTTTGCAAAATTAAGCTTTACATAGATCTAAAATAGTGCATCCATTTCCTTTACAAGAAAAGCCATCTGTTTAACAAATAAGAATGCAGACATACCCAGACGCTAACTCCAGGAAGAGAGCTAATGTGTGCTCAATCACATCTTCACTCTGCAATCAAATGAATGGAGAAAATGAAAATACTGTGTCGAAGAGAGATGCAGTCTGAATTGCCCAATATAAAGATAATTAGATAAAATAAGGTATTACAAAACATCACCTCTGTGTAGCATTTTAGATTAGTGGCAATCTTGCCAACAATCACATTCAGAACCATAAGATGATCTTGCAATCCCAGCAGCTCAGATAAACGAGAATACAGCTGCTGCAATTTAAAGCAGTCTTTGAGAATTAAATTCAAAATGTTTACAAAATTTATTCATTTTCCTTGGGCAAGGATAGTATTACCTTTGAAGAATGCATGGCTTGGTCGCCCACATAAGATTTGCGGAAATGCTGGAAAAATGTTAGTATTGCCCTATCAAGCCTTTGCTTGCTTATTTCTGAATAACGCTGCACAGCAAATATCAACAGTGAACATGGTAACTCAAGAAGGAAAAATCATTATTCTCTCATCATGCTTAGAAATTTATATATTAACAATTATTTTTAAAGAGGAAACAATTTGTAAGTGTGAGGATTCGAAGTGTGACTTGAGAAGAATGGTACAAACCACCTTCATAATTTAAAATCATTTTTGGTAAACAGTCAATAACCAGTAATTCAATCAGTACTATCTTTTAATTTTAGACTCGCAAAATATAATAAGCTACAAGTAAAAGGGATGGGCCAATCTTAAGCAGTTAATGTGTTGCTTAAACATTTACATGTTAGAAAACAATCTGTAAGTATGAGGATTCAATGTGTGACTTAAGAAGAACAAGAAATTATTTGAAATCATTGTTTTGCAAACATTAGATTGAACAGTAATTTTATTGATACCATCTCTTAATTTTAGACTGACAAAATCAAATGGCATTGGCTCAACTGGTTATATTCCTCAAGTTTCAAGGAGGAGACACAGGTAAGAATCTTGCCAAGCGATATATGTATAACTGTCAAACTGTTGTAATACCACTATGTGATCATCATGTAATACATGTATAACCGTCAAACTGTTGTAATACCACTATGTGATCATCATGTAATATGGGTGGGCCCTGTTTCAATCCAATATAACCAATTTAAAATAAATAAAAATATTTAAATGAGGCAGATGGGTTCTTACACAAACACAAAGCTAGGTTGGTGCCAAAAGTACACCCACCAGGAGGGCATAGATTACAAAGAGAATTTTGTTCTGATTGCAAAAAGTGCAACAATAAAGTTGGTTCTGGCCATTATTTCACATATTCTTTCAAAACTTTACCATATCAACATCAAGAGTGCTTTCTTGAATGGAGATTTGGAGGAGTTAGCACATCTGGGTCAGACACAAAGGTTTGAGGTTGCAAAGAAAGGGTACCTTTGCTGCAATCTGGTGAAAGAATTTTTGCAGGCTGAAGCAGGCTCCTCATGCCAAGTACTTCAATACTGATTATCATCTTACTAGATCTGGAAGTCCTGATAAATATCTATATGTGAAAAGTACAGGCTATGAGAAAGATGTGCCTAGAGATTCTTTATTGCTTAATCATCAGTAGCTATGGGACTTACGGTAAACAGCAAGTAAAATCAGATTTATGATCTACTTTTGATGCGACAGATGTGTTGAATTTTAGCCAATCGGTGATGTAATATTCATTTATTATAAGTTTACCAAGAGTTTACCAAGAGTTTTCTTCTATGTTGATTGTTCTAAAATTGTTAGCCAATAGTGACTTAAAATACGCCAACCAGTCAGTTTTCAGGAAACAGATGGCTGGCCTGTTTTACCCGACAGCCACAAGACCTGCAGTCAATTAAATTTCCAGGTTTATAAATGCACCGAAAACTTGATCACTGCATTACAGTAAAACAGTTTTCAACATATTTGGAAGATACATTTCAGCATTTTACAAGGAAGAAATGAGGATATATGGGAACAGATGTGATATCATGGGCAAGTTAAACAACATATTTTAGCCCCTTCTCTCACAGGGGCAGAATACAAGGCTGCTATTTTGGCAGCATCTAAGGCAGGCAATCTGGATGAGCCAGTTGCTTGTTGAGATCAAGAAAAATCGAAATGAATCTACTGTATTGTTTTTTTGACAATACAAACTACCATTAAGATGACCAAGAATCCACGTTTCAACGCTTGCACTCAACATATTAAAGAATATTTTCATTTCATTTAACAACTTGTAGGAAAAGGAGTCACTGAATTGAAATTCTTCAAAACTCCATAACACATTGAGGATGTGCTCAGAAAACCTCTTGTACCAAACAAATTCTTTAAATAGGTACAGCTGCCTTGCCTTACTTCCTGTGTTACTGATAGGTGGTTCAGTATTTACATCACTGATTAAAACTGTCCAGTACTGTACGCTGGTCCATCATGTGGTATCAGAGCCAAATGTTCCACATCTTGTCATCCTCCCCATGTTTAATGCTGAATATCCAAGAAGAAATTAAAGAGACATCTGGTTCTGCTCGCCAGTTTAAATAGCGGGTTTCATTTTCTCTATATTATCCACAAAGCATCAGTGAAGAGTTTGTTATGCATGCTTGAGAAGGCGTTAATGGGAAGCACCGCTGAGTTGCTATGAATCTGCATAGCAATTGTGACAACTTTAACGTGCCAAAGACTGTCAATGAGAAGAATTACTTCATCCACTCTGCTGTCATTTTTCTACATTTCATCCCATTCTTTGCATTAGACTTGACACGAATCTGCAAGGAGACTGTTTCTGGCGTTGTTTTGTGGCTGCATTCAGAAGTTAGATAAGGCATCAGCCAAGGCATCCATTACCACGGAGACAACATTCCCAATCTTGCCAATGGAAATGCTCAATCCTAGAAAACATTCTTCTGTTTCACGTCTGCAGAATTTTGCCAGGACATGACAAGTACCATAAACGTGGGCAATACAAATAATTTATCAAAGGAATTCACCATTAGAACCTCCACATTATTTTTCCATCCGCAGTGGAACTTCTCAATTTACAGAGACAAAATCCATTCATGCCTCAAACTGCTTATCTTTTCCAGGCACAAAATGATGAGGTCCAAAATTTGGCTTTTCAGTTTGGCAAGCTGTTTTTCTCTGGAGACGATTCTAGCGGGGAAGGTGTTTCACGTCAGTAAACCACTTGCAAGATCTCTACAAGCAAAAACTTCTAGACTACAAATTGTGTGCAGTCTGCTTGGATTCAGCCACCAAAGATGCAGGCTTTCTTCTTCGCCTTCAAAGCCTCCAGCACCACAGGGTATCAACCCAAACAAAGATCAGCGTCAAAGTTATAGATGTGGAGCATGGGTGCCTGCAACATAACGTGTCTCTTCATTGTGGGAGCATTGTAATGATGAGGGTTTGAAACTGGTGGAGGCCGCATGAGTTCATGAGCTTTTGCCATGAGGAGTCAGGTGCAATAGATTTCAGACTCAGGGTTATAACCTACACAGCAATGGAGACGCAGTTGCAGTTCTGGAGATCGTGGAATGGATTGAGAAGGCATGGAGGAATCGATCCCCCGACAGGATGCTTGTCTTTGACACTTGAAGGAGATTTGCAGCCAGAAACATAAGAATTGAACGACTGCAACAATCCGCTAGAGATAAAATGGTGTCCTACAGGCAATATAGACGCATAGAACCTGGCGCAAACCAAATCATGAGAATCCCCTACTCTCACAAGCTGAATGATATGGAGGTCACTGCATTCCTTGACGTTGATTACATAGATGGAAACGAATTGCTGTCTCCTTCCATTCCTGCTAATTTAAACTTGAAAAATTCAGTTTGGCATGATCAAGCAATTATTGCTTTTTCCTCCAGCAACATTAAAAGCCATATTTTTAGCCATTGTAACGGACCGGATGCTAATGGTAACAGCTATATCCAATGTTCTCATGCATAATGTTTTATGCTTTTTTACTAAAAGTCAAACCCCTTCTTTAAGTTTTGGAGAATGTATTTATTTATTTAAGAAAGAAAAAAAAAAATGTCAACTGTGGCAAGTGTGTGTTTACTACTCATGTGGGGGATAACACAGCATGTCCTATAGTAATGTATAAGCTGGTGGATGGTTGATCATATTGTGTTTTGTGTTGAGGGGAAAACAGGAAATTCAAAATTTATAGGCATTGTTTTGATAGAAACACTTATAAAAATAAAAATAAAAAATAAAAAAACAATGTTTTTTACCGCATATGCAATGTGGGTGGAGTATTTTGGAGTTTCTATACTATAGCCATTCTCCACTTAACTGAAGTTGTATGTTGAGAAAAGTATTATGCATAGGCCTAATGAAATTGAATTTCAAAGCTTTTGGAGGTGGATTATGAAATATTTGGAGACTACCTCATTTTGTTCGATAACAAAATAATTTTGCAAACATAGTAAATATATGCAGTTATCAGAAAGCTCTTTCGAACCCAAGACAACGAGATTTTATTGTTCCTTTTGAAGTGCATGTACCAGATTCTGTTAAGATTTGAGACCACATGATGAAGAAACTCATGTGCCTGTACCAGATGCTGCAGAGATTTGAAGACCACATGATTAAGAAACAGTTCACTTTGAGGGGGGTCATACATTTGACCAAGTTATGATCCATTTCACAAATCGAAGTTAGAGTGCATTGTCTACTGATATAGTGCTTCAATTGAAAGAAGTGGAGTCCCAGCTGTTGGTTTGCAAATGGTAGAGTGTGTCCCTATTCAAATATGATCCTGTGATTGGTTGAGTGTGTCCCCACTCACAAAGATGATGTGGAGAGATGTGTGTGTCCCTATTCATAAGTGAAGACAGATAGCGTGTGTCCGTATTCACTTGTGACGTAAGAGGATGGATAGTAGTGTTTGTCCCTATCCTTGGATGCAAGTTCAATGAGGTGAACAGTTGGGTTTGTTCCTGTTCATGACAGTGTAAGTCATGGATTATAGTGTATGTCCTAATCCATGCATCTTTGAGTACTTGATGAACTATTGTATATGTCCAAGTTTGTCAAGTGTTAGCAGACATTTTGTTACAAAACTTTATTCTCATTAATAGAAATCATTCACCAATATGCAAAAATATTAAATCATTCATCCACAAATAATTATCCACAATAATAATCCACACAATGAGACAGAGATAGATAATACCCTTAAGGTAGGGCAACACCAATAATACTCCTTAAGGAAGGAATAACTCTACAAGATCTCCCAAGATGAGAGCACCACTTAGAGAGGGCAAAGTCCCATAAGCCACTTCGTGGGCAAAGACGATTACAAGAGAATACTCGATATAAAGATGATTACAATGACAATAACCCTTCTTATATACCCATCTTATAATTCTGATTCTGCTTTGGGGAACCGAATACTAAACCCTCATCCCAACTCATTATTATATTATAATAATATAATCAACCTCGGGTTATGTGTGGCCCATGCCAACTATCCATAATACCCTTATACAATATAATATTATTCCCCCCTATACCTATTCCTAGGTACCTGTTGTCACATTTTGCACGGGGTGCAATGTCTTCAATAAAGTAATGTAACAGTGCTGCTCCTCTTTTTCCTCTTTCTCCATCTTCCTTCCTTCTTCTCTCCCTTTCCTTTTCTTTCCCGCATTCTTTTTCTTTCCCCCTTTTTTCTTGGAGTCCCCAGTTGATTTTTCAACTTTCCAGCAAGTTACCCTGAAAATGGCTAAGTGCTGGTGCGAAGTTCGCACTTCGCCCAGTTTTGGTGCGAAGTGCGCACTTCGCCCAGTTTTGGTGCGAAGTCTGACTTCGCCCCACTTTCTGGGCGCACCTTGCACTGGCAGACTGACAGGTCAACAAAGAAGAGCGGTGAAGTACCGGAGCAGTTCGTAAGGCGGCAGCACCGAGTGTCCACCTGTGCGCAGTCCGACTTCTCAGCAGAGGCGGACTGCGCCCTTGACAGGTGTGCGGTAGGGGAACAAACCCGGAGTTTGACCAAGACGTGAAGATTTTCCCAACTGCACTGTTTTCTGCCCGCGCATCCCAAGGAGTCCAGATCCCAAGCAAATATGGATAGCCTGCCCTCTAAGGCAGGCATGTGTCAGTTACATAACCCATCATCCAACAAGTGTCCAGCTTTGGGATTTGAACCAGGACTGGCCGACCAAAAGGGATAAGCATGGGCTGCTCGCACCGCTTGCACTAATGGCCTCATTCAAAGCTGATCCGAGGTTTCACCCGCTCCAGCCTACCGATGAAGCCCGCCGACTTGAAGTTTTGCCCAAGCACTCCGCCACGTAGCGAGTCCAGCCTTCCAGGATGACCATGTCTGCGGGTGCAGCCACTGTCCGACAAAAGGTCAGCATTTGCAGCTCTTTCGCCGCTTATGTCGCCTTATGTTTGATCTGGGACTCTGTGCCCATTAATGTAACGGGTGGGACTCGGGCTATAAAAGCCCATCTTAAATTCATTGTAAAGGGTGGAAGGGGAATGTTTGTTAGGGAACTACTGTGCTTACTGTAACCATGCTTCTGCATATAAATACAATCTGTATGCCTGGTTCTGTTCTACCACTTTTATTTCTTATGCTTATGCTTTACACGATTCTGTGTCATGGCTTGTTGATTCACTTCGGCATTTGATGGTCAGGCGTCTTTAGCATTATTTCTGTACTTTTAATTTTTGTATAATAGATGTGGTAGCAGTTCCATCAGTTATGTGTGACGTTGCTGGCCCGTATCTGGTGATTGATGCGATCCCCTGCTATTAGTTCCTTGTAGGGAATGTTTGCTAGGGAGCCATTGAAGCTGTGCGGTTAAACTCTCTACCTAACACATATACCTGGCTCTGATATATCTAGGTTTACTGTCTACCCCTGTCAGTGTACGTATCTAGTGATTGATGCGATCCCCTGCTGTTAGTTCCTTGTAGGGAATGTTTGCTAGGGAGCCATTGAAGCTGTGCATACACTGCTTGTGTATCGGCAGTACGCCTAGGTTTTGCGGTTCCTTGCCATACTTTGTGTTTGTATGCAGTAAGTAGCGGTGATTGGTGTGTTCCCGTACTGTTAGTTCCCCCCACCAACCTTTGGACATATTTGTAATCTCTTTCTGTACATTTGTCTCTTTCTGTACATTTATTTCTTTCCCGTTCCCCTTAGCTTAATTCAGAAAACCCCCCAAAAGGAGCCGGCCTTCTCCGGAGATTGGCTCGGAAGGCATCTCTTCCTTCCGGCCTTTCATGCTGGTGGGCGAATCTGGGCGCATCAACCCGAAATCCTTTCCTCATGGCAGATTCGTAACCAACAGTTTCTCTGGCACGCCCGGTGGGACGCTTGTCCCACGATTTAAAGAAAGAGTACCCGTTCTGTCTCCACTTAGCGCAACAGTTTTTCTGCTACGCTCGGCGGAACACGGGTCCCACATCTGAAGAGAGATTTTCCGATCCGTCTCCACCTGGCGCTGACAGTTCCTGAGCTCTCAGTGAGACAAGGAAGTTTCTCACCCCCGACAGAATCGAAGCACCGGTGTTCGCTTCATTGTTGTTCCAAATCTGAGCACCTGGCGACTCTGCACGAACAAATCCTCTGAGTCTAGAAGACCGGTCCCGTCACCTTCATGCACGCGAGAAGGTGGCGAACAAGAAATCCGAGAAGCCCGCCTGAGTTCTACGAACTAGACATCCACGCTCGAGGCGAGATCCCCAGGCTGGCTGATCCGCGAGCTCGTTTCGACGAAGCCGAGGCTGAGATCCAAGAAGAAGCCGAAGCTGAGGTCGGAAGAGCCGAGTACGAAGTAGAAGAGGCCGAGGAAGAGGAAAATCCCGCATCCTCGGAAAGTACCGACACCGAGTACACAACCGACGGCGGAGAAGAAGAAGAAATGGCTGCTCAACAGCCGAATGACGATGATCTCTTCCCCGCGGTGGACTCTACAGGGCCTTTGGCCCTGATCGGTCAGCAAGTTGTGCCCCCTGCTGCTTTAAAGTCTATTCCCACATACGACGGCTACGGTAAAACGGCGTATGAGCACATCCAGGACATCCTCGCCCTGGCCGCGCTGCATACCATCACCGATGAAAGTGTGAAGACCCGTCTGCTGGCCCTTTCCCTGAGGGGAAAGCTTCTCTACTGGTGGAGATCGCTGCCAGAAGGATCCATCACAGGGTGGCCCGGCCTGCCAGGAGGCTCGTAAAAGGATGCAACGAGTCCGCTGATCCTACCTCTCTACCGCATCGGGCCCAAGCAATCCGGAGGCATCCTCAAGAGGAGGTGTCCGATTTTAACATTAGGTTTGCGAGATCCTCGGAAACGGGTACCTCGCGAACTTCGGCCTTCAACCGGCATGGTCGCTCACTACTATCCGAGGTCTTTCAACTCGGACATATGCCTCGTCGTCGAAGATCGCCCGAATTGACGAGTTCCCTGCACTGTACGAAGCTGCCCAGCAAGCTGAAGCTGACATTATCTCCATTGGCAGGCTTCCGTCCAGAGTGCAGGAGCCGATTCATCCCGACTTTCCCAGATCCCAGTATCCTTCCGCTTCTGGTGGTCCGCCGTCCACGTCAGGGCAGCAACCCCAGCAGCAGTGGAATCCGGCGCCGGTCGTAACTCAATACGGCCCGCCGCAGTTGCATTACCCTCATCCGCCTCCACCCGCTCCGCATTTTCCAGCGCTTCCTGCTCCCCCGCAGTTCGCGCCTTATCCTAACCCTCCGCCATTGGCTGCATTGCCTCCACCGGCACAATTGCCGCCTCCCGACAGCAGCATCCAGAACACGATTCTACAAGAAGTGCGGGCTTTGGCCTCCGGATATCATGCCATGTCCAATGACATGACCGCTATGAAGAAGAAGCAGGCCCAGATGGACCTCGCTCCTAGAAGGCCGTATGCGCCACCGGCGCTGACAAAAGATAAAGCCCCAGAAAATCAACAGCAGAGGCGTCCGCCTCCGAGGAATGCTGCTATAGAAGACCCACCTGGTCCTCCAGACCAGGTCAACTGGTGCACTACGTGCAATGACCCGCATTCGGAGGAAGACTGCACTTTGCACCAGCACTACATCCAGACTTTGGCCGGCAGCACTATAGAAGATGATGAGCTGTACATGATCTTGGACGGCGAGGCCAATTTTGCCCTGCCAGAAGAGAATCCAGTGACGCCCGCCAAGGAAGAAAAGAAAGCTGCCGACGCGGCTAAGCCTTTGCAAGTCTACGCAAGAAGAGAAAAACCGCAGCCCGACGGGCTGCCACCGTACAAGCGGCTGTGGCCTTACACAGCCCAGGAGAAGGCGTCCAAAGATAAAGCTCCCGCTAAACCTTCTCCAGCAAAGGCCGCTGCTGTTCCAGCTAAGCCTCCAGCAAAGGCCCCAACTCCCGCTAAGCCTCCCTGTACCTCAACCCCCAGCTGAAACCAAACAACAAGCCCAGGAGAAGCTGAAGTACCCGTCTGTGACCAAGAGACAGCGAGTTGAGGCCACACACCAGTACCGGACCAAGTATGAGCCGGCTAAACCGGCAGAAGGAGCTAGTACCTCGGTCTACAGCATTGTAGACGAGTTGAAGAAGACTCCTGCCAGAATCAGCATGTACGATGCTCTTCCGTCTCGAGCCAGGTAGATCTCGTCGCAAGAATCATCGAAGAACATGAAGAGCGGCAGCGGATGCGACTCGCTGTCCCGGTTCAACCTTTGACAGCCTCCGCCACGGGAAGAACGGACCGCCACCCTTTTATCTCGTCTTTGCGGATGCAAGGGCACATAGTTCACAATCGCATGGTGGATTCCGGTGCTTCCTCGACCGTGATGCCGAAGGACGTCTGCGATGAGATCGGGATGGAATACACACGGAGCAGCCAAGGCGTGTCGCAACTAGACGGCACCCCTGTCAAGACAGTTGGTGTCATAAAGGACATCCCTATCCGACTGCACAAAGCTCTCGACATCGTGGTCATCCAAGAGGTCGTAATTGTTGACCTGGAGCCTTACTTCGGCATGTGTCTCTCTCGAGAGTTCACTGCGAAGTTGGGCGGGTACCTGTCTCTAGACTATTCACACATGGAAGTGCCCTTCAAAGGAAGGAGACTGAAAATTTTTAATGAGAAGCCTTCCCCCTTTCTAGTGGACAAGATACCCGGAGGAGAACTGGACTGTATGGTCCAGTTGACAGAGGAAGAACTGGTGACAGTGGAACTGACCGAGCAAGCTCTCGAAGTGCTACAGCTTGAAGACGAGTTCTCGTTGCGGGATTTTAATGCCGTAATCGGGACAGAGCAGGGCTGTTACTCCATTAAACAGCCCGAGGAGCTTGACGTGTCAGTTGTGAAAGAAGTAGGACCTGCACCCGAAGAGCTGTGGAAGCTTTTCTTTGACGGCGCGCGATGCAAGAATGGCGCCGGTGCAGGGGTACTCCTGGTTTCCCCGACCGGGATCCAGAAGGACTATGCCTACAGGCTGGCCTGGAGCTGTACTAACAATTCGGCGGAATACGAAGCCCTGTGTTTGGGTTTGTGAAAGGCGGAAAGGCTCGGAATCAAGCATCTCCAAATTTTCGGAGATTCAGAGCTAGTGTCATCAAGTTATGAATAAGTGCGCGTCTAAGCATCACTATCTTAGAGCGTACCGCAATCGGGTCTGGGACCTGATGGAATCGTTTGACTCATTGAATGTTAAGGCAATATCGCGTGAGAGAAACAAGCACGCTGATATTCTGGCGTCTGTTGGAGCCAGGTACGTTCCAGCTGAAGACGTCGTCCGTAAACTGAAGCCGGTCCGCACCATTTACGTGCCTTCAGTGCTCGATAGGGATACCTTCGCGGTGTATTCAGTCGTGACGAGGAAATTGTCACATTCCTGGTTAACGAAGTGTGTGTAATCGAAGGTAGAGACCCTGATGACGAGCAATATGAGGGGTTGATACAGTTACGGAATAATCACGTCCCAAAAGGACTGATTACATTAAAAAGTCTCTTTGATCGGAATGACAGAGCAATATCACACAGGATCAAAGTAGACCCGAGGCAGTATGCTGACCTGGAACTCGAACCCGGTAAAACCATCAAGGTCGGAACAGACTGCACGTCGGAGGAGCTGGGACAGATTAGATCACTGTGCCAGGAGTTCCCCGACATCGTGGCCTGGTGCTACGAGGATTTGAGGGGGTATGACAGAACTGTCATCCAGCATACCATTGAGCTAAAGGATGGCGCTAGGCCATTCCGACAGAAGCAAAGGGCCGTAAATCCAAAGATTGAGGCCATGATGAAGACCGAGCTCTTGAAGATGTTGGAGGCCAAGATCATCTACCCCATCAAACATTCATCCTGGGTCGCGAATTTGGTGCCCGTGAGGAAAAAGAATGGTGACATACGTCTCTGTGTCGACTTCAGAAACCTAAATCAGGCTTCCCTCCGGGACCACTATCCGCTTCCCCAAATTGATCAGATTCTACATATCGTTGCTGGAGCCCAGAGATTTTCACTTTTAGATGGATTTTCCGGCTACAACCAGATTTGGGTCAAAGACGAAGACCAACATAAGACGGCGTTTACCACGAAGTGGGGGACGTTCGCCTATCAGCGCATGCCGTTTGGCTTATCTCCGCCTGTAAGTGGGAGGACACAGCAACACGCATCTACCTAGCCGACTCCTTATCGGAGGGGAGTGATTGGACAGACGAACTGGTGAGATATTTCTGCACCGGAAGATGCCTCGATCACCTGAGCGCCTCACAACGAAGGAGATTTCGGCTAGGTGCACTAAGGTACACTCTTCGCCCCGAGGGGCTTTACTTCAAAAACATTGACGGCATCCTGTTGCGGTGCGTCACAAAATCTGACCAGCCTAGGATCCTCGGAGATTTTCATTCCGGGATGCCTGGGGGTCACCATTCTTCAAGGCCGACGGCCTTAAAAATAATAAGGGCTGGGTACTATTGGCCCACTCTGTTTGCAGACGCGCATGCGGTCTGCGCCAAATGTGATCAATGCCAGAGGTTTGTCGGCGTAAACAGCAAAAGCACCCCCGCCCCTTCAACCGATTCAAGCCGAAGCTCCGTTCCAAAGAATGGGGTCTAGACTTCATTGGGGTGATTTCTCCTAACTCCTCCGCCGGCCACAAGTTTATTCTCACAGCTACTGACTATTTCACACGGTGGACGGAGGCAATCCCGACCAAGAACGCAGACCAAGAAACGGTCATCGGGTTCATTGAGAGCCTGATTACCCGCTTCGGGGTTCCAGAGTCGATTGTGACAGACAACGGTCCGGGATTTGTAGGCGCTGTACTCACGGAGTACACCAGCAGACTTGGCATCTATCACAAG
Organism: Wollemia nobilis; assembly: GCA_028583015.1. Classification (NCBI taxonomy): domain Eukaryota; kingdom Viridiplantae; phylum Streptophyta; class Pinopsida; order Araucariales; family Araucariaceae; genus Wollemia; species Wollemia nobilis. The sequence continues at coordinate 7,289,983 of JAQPPZ010016856.1, forward strand.
ATGTCTTCTAATTACTACCCGCAGGGGAATGGCCTCGCCGAGTCTACTAACAAGAACCTCCCGAAAATTCTCCGGAGGACCATTGAAAGGAATAAGCGGACTTGGCACTTGCTCCTGAACCGGGCACTGTGGGCGGACAGAGTTGCGTTCAAGAAATCCCTCAGAACGTCCCCCTACGCGCTCGTCTATGGCAAGGAAGTTGTTATGCCATCACACATCGAGATCCCCGCCCTGTGGATGATTGACGAAGACAGGAGCAGCGGAGACCCGGTGGACGACAGATTGTGCCAACTCCTGCAGTTGGAAGAAGACAGAGAAAGTGCATACCAGGCCTTCGCGGATCACATTGCAGCCACTCAAGGCTGGTTTGCGAAAGGCACCACTGCCCGAGTTTTCGAAGTCGGGGACCTGGTGCTGAAGTGGGATTCATACAAGGCAAAACCAGGTAATCACGGAAAGTTTGATGCTCTCTGGGAGGGCCCTTATCAGATTGCCCGGGTGAATCGGCTCAATGCCTACATACTTTCGGATATGGAGGGTCAGCTCCTCCCCATCCCCGTCAACGGGTTCCACTTAAAGCTCTATCGCTGTTGAAGGTGCCCGAGTGGTCCTTCCTTGTAAAAATTTTCCCTTATGTTTTTTATGTTCCGGCATGTACAGTTTTCAGCTTTAGCTTTCATTTTATTTTTCCTTCTTTGAGCTTAACTGCGGCATGGGAGAGAAAGACGGGCTTCGCATCGAAGTCTGTCATTGCCCCTCAGGAGGGGCGAAGTTCGGCTATGCAGAGAAAGAAAGGAGAAAAAGGGGCAAAAATCGACTTCGGCCTTCGGCCCAGCCGAACTGCGAAGTTTGTTCAAAGAAAACGCTAAGGCACACAAAAAGGAAGCTCCTCAGCCTTTGATTGAAAGTCGCACTGCGCACACCCTTCGTGCGAAGTACGCACTGCGCGCAACTTTTGCGCGAAGTGCGAACTTCGCAGCGAAGCCTGACTTCGGCTAGCACTCGCGCGAAGTGCGCGTTGCGCTCTACCCTCGTGCGAAGTGCGAACTTCGCGCGAAGGTCGCACTTCGCACCAAGCTTCGGCCGAAGTCCGAGCCCGCCCCACCATCGCATTGCGCAGTTTGACCAAAGAGCAAAGGTTGAGAAAAACGTTAAGTGCTGTCCAAGACCCAAAGGCGGTAAAGACCCAGACCACGCCCAAAGCCTTGGGCGCAGTGAAGAAGGCAGAACAGTTCGAGCGCGCGCCTCGCGCGAAGTTCGTACTTCGCCCGAAATTCGGGCGAAGTCCGACTTCGCCGGCGAGGTCGGGCCGCGCCCAACTTCGGGCGAGGCCCGGCTGCGCCTAGTTTTCCGGGCCAGTATTGGGACGCGGTTTAAAAAATAATAAAAAAATTTCAAAACCCCAAGCTGGGCCCAAGGCGCGCTTGCACTTGTTTTAATGTGGGTTTCCGCACCGAAGCTTTTGTCTTGAGCGGTGTGCCCAAGTGGTGGCAGCAACGTCAGCCATGGTGCAATCTCCAATGCTGAATTAATGATTGCACGGTTTTTTAAGAAAAAATGCAACAAAAGAAGCATGGCACGTCTGCCAGGGCGCACTTTTTCTCAACATTCTCCTGCGCAGCCACCAAAGATTTTAACTCAGCCGACCTACCCCCTCCTGCGTTGCATTTATGGCGCTGTTTTTATCTAGAAAAGGGGGTCAGAAACATGCAGACATTCCAGAATGCAGAGATTATTCCTCGGACAGTGCTAATTATTCCTCTGATAGCGAAATTTGTTGCAGACAGCCTGAACCTACCATTATTGCTGACTCGGAGAGATGGACAGAGGAAAAAGGCCCGTGTCAGCGCAGTCCAGTGAAAGCAGCGAACCAGGGGATTTGCCGCGGCCAGGCGTTTTTTTGATGCCCCGCCAGAGAAAAAGTCAAAGGCCCGGACGAAGAAGGTACAGCGTGGGCAATCCCCACCACCTCCGGTAAATTACCTGGCAGGGTATGTGGACGGCTCGTTTTCCATGAGCCTAACTCAGCTGCGAACAAGTGTGGAGAGCTGGGCTGACAAAGTTTCGCCCTCCCACCATTTCGGAGCGGCGTACAAATCAAATCTCTTCAGATTCATGTGCCCTCCTGTCCACCAATGCCCGGAGCTGATAGACTTAATTGTCAGACACTACAGACCAGCCTTCCCGGCAAGTTTGCAGCTCCAGCGGAAAACCCTTGTTCGCGCCGCGCAGGGAAACCGTGGCAGCCGCCTTTCGCCTGTGGCCGGAGTATGACTCCGGCACCATCCTCGAAAAGTAAACGGGGCGAACAAGCGGGACGTTTCACGCACACCAAGCGAATGAGGGATTTCCTCAATTCAGAGCTGAACGCCCCGCTTCCAACTGGACAATGGCCGACTGGCCCCGTGCCCTTGGCGAAATTTCAAAGCAAGTATCTATATACCATCCTGGCATGGATCCTCGGCTGCGACTCCGATCAACTGGTGCACCCGTACCAGCTGGCGCTGGCAGAATGTCTCCTGTGTGGAGAATCTTACGAACCAGCGGCGCAGCTGGAGTGGAAAGCGCCCCATCTCTTTCGATCGAGCAGACCGGTCGGCTTACGCCATTCATTCCAGCCTGCTGAAAATTCAAAAGAGGCAGTCTACCGATTTTCGTTTTAGTTCTGTTCTGGCCTGGCTTTGTTTGTACCATCTTCACCCCCAAATGCCGATCCTGAACCTGAAGAAGGTTAACGAGAGGGGAGAGCCCCAGCCCGTCTATAACTGGACGGATGACTTATACCGGAGAGGGTCCTACTACAAGTTCAACTTCAACTTTCTGGGATTTGTCATGTCAGTCTTCACCGAAAGTGAAATTCCCCGTCCTCCGAGAGAAATGACGAGTGCACTAATAAATCAGAAGCTCGAGGACGTTTTCAGGCTGACGCAGGGGATTGTGGTCAGGATCTACGGATTTAAGGGCAAGCCCTATTTGCTGCCCTATTGGTGTTCAGAGCATCTGTTCGGGATGGAAATTGCCCGGCAGATGGACTATGTGGAAGAAGAATTCGGCCTAGGGAAGAAGAGAGGACAGATTTTTCAATACCCTCTTTCCTGGGCCAACATTGAGATTACTGAGGTAGGACAGCATGTCCACCTAGAGCAAGCGCTGTCCCGGATTGGCCTGGTGTTGCTGCCGCAGCGCTGGAAGTACGACCCTTATGGGATAAGGGCGAGGTTTACACATTTGTGCCCCCGGGATATAACCGAGGATAGATGCGATATGGTCCATGTGGACCTTGATTGGGAGATCGAATTGATGGAAGCTTCTCCTCCCTGGCAGGATTTCTACTGCGAGGAGGTGACATATGACCCCAAGCGAAACCCGGACCATCACTTCTCATCTCCAGGGTTCAAAAAATTTCTATCCAAGATAGCAGGCCTTAATTGGTCTAAAGAAAAGGTTACCGAATGCTGGAAGATGAGATGCCGCACGCAGCACGATAAATCCACGAGGAGAAGCCTGGCCGTAGATGACGATTTTTCGGTTCTCTATGACCAGCATCATGACAGCTGGCGGCCGTTCGCATATCAAGGTTACGTTCCCCGAGGCCCCTTTGAGGATTATAAAGGAGGGTCTCCTCCCAAACAGTTGTACACTTCGGCAACTGCCAGCGCAGGCCCAGCAAGTACTCAGGTCGATCCAATGCAGCCCGTGGCTCCCAAGGCGGCGCTTGAGAAGGCGAAAGAGTTAGTCAAGGCAGCGCCCGAGGCAATCCCTCAGGAAAGAAAAGCGCCAACGCCGCCAGAATGCAGACCGGTTGCGGCAGACCTTCTGCAAGTTAAACCCCGGTACAAGTTTACCGTGGGAGCATCAGCGCCTGCTGCACCCGCTTCGTCTCCTTCCCCTGAACCGACTGTTATTCCAAAAGAGAAGAAGCGGAGGAGAGTCGAGAAAATCAGGCGACCTAGCCTGATAGTGCAGCAGCCAGTAGCAGAGCCACAGCCGCGTCCTGCCGCCGCAGAGGCAGTTCCTTTGGGCAGCCCCAAACCAGCCGCTGAGACAAGAAGCGAAGATATCCACCCGACATCGGCTCAGGCGGAGCCCGCAGGTACGTTTGCTGCCCCTGTCTCTCTAGTCTCACCCGACCCCGCTTCCACTCGCCCCCCGCTCAATCCGAGCAAGCCATGACCACATCTCCCTCCCCCGTCTCCGCGTCCTTCTAGCGGTCCCCATTCCTTCGATCAATTTGCTCGAGACCCTAACGCTCTCTTTCTCTCGAGCACAACTCCAAATCCTTCGCCCGAGGTCGCTGCCGAGGCCGTCCGTTCACCGTCACATCCTCCGCCTCGCCCGCTTCAAACCCTCGCAAGATCGCCTACTCCCATTTCCATTTCCCGGTCGCCCCCACAAGTGACCGATTCTTCCAAGGTCTGTCCGGTTCCTCCCGATCCCATTCCCGCAGGAGAGACGTCTCGGCAGATCCCTAGGGCCGGGGGAACCGGATTTTATGGACGACCTCCAGAACTCAGATGACTTGCCTCTGGCTACGAGAGTCGTAGAGTATTCTGTCTCTTTCCGCCAAGACCTGAAGCGGAGGAGACATGAAGAGATAGCCGCCCCGGCAAAACGCGCAAAGTATGATTTCGGAAGGAGAGTGATTACAACGGAGAAAATAATCCCAATAGTGAAGAAGCCTCTCCGAGAAATGACTAAGGCGGACTACGTGCTCCAGACAAAGGAGAAAAGCTTTGACGACATCAACAAGCAGTATGAGATTCAGACAATCATGCGCAAAGCTGACAATCTCTTTGTCAAGAGTCTGGAGGAGCAGGAAGAACTTTTCGCGTTGCAGAACAAAGTAAGGCAGCTTGAAGAGGACCTGTCTAGGTCCACTAAGCAGCTGGAGGCGGCGCGGCAAGAAACAAGATGAACTCAAAGCCCAGCTGGCCGCTTCCCGGCAACAAGCCGCAACCGAAAAGAAAGCAACCTTGGAGCAGATTTCTCAGCTCCAGGAGTCTTTGAAGCAGGCACAGTCGCAGCTTGCAGAGAAAACATCTCAAGCGGCTGTCTTTTCAAAGACAAAGGTTAAGGAAATGAGGGCTGGTTTGCTGAGGGAATGCAAGCCCCATACCTTCAAGGCGATGGCAGTCCTGGACTTTGCATCCAGGATTCAAGAAGTTTCTGCCCAGGGAAAGCCTGTGGTAGAGGAGGCCGAGCGCCAGGCGAAGCAATGGCTGGACCTGGCGGTTAATCTTCAGGAGCGCGAGCGCAACGGCGTCCATTTTTCCCCCGTGTCCTCATTCGCTGCAGAATGGGCAGGTGCAAGGGTGACCTTGCACAAATATTTTAGAAAAGTTGAAGAGGTGAGAGTGGCCGGACGAATGCTTGATGCATTCGGACATGAAAGTGATATCTGTCTGGCCCCCTTTCACGCTCTTTCAGAACTTGGGTGTCCCTGTTTCGTTGAGAATGGCGAGCTCCTCACCTTAGATCGGGTAAAGAAGAATTGGCAGTCCTTTGAAGCAGATACAGCTGAAATTGATAGCCGGATCGAGCCAATTCAAGACAATCAGTCACTCGATGGTGTCCAGATATTCCAAGATCCGCTCCTATTTCCAGGAGTTAGAGAAAAGATACCTCACCATCGACCTGCACGCGGTCGCTGCTTTTCACGGAGCATTAGAAGATATAGCTGACCGCAAGCCATTCGAAGCAGAAACCTGGCGTTCAGCCCAAACGGCATACACTCGCATGTGCGAGGCAGAAGCAGGAGATGAAGAGCTTACGGAAGGAGATTCTGATGGGGCAACTGACAAGGATGAATCTGAAGAACAGTTGCCGCAAGGAGAACAGTTAGAGCAGCAAAAGGCAGGGGGATGAAGGCATGGATTCTTTGCGCCGAGGCGAGCTCGACACCCCGCGAGCCGCCAGAAATGTTGTCACATTTTGCACGGGGTGCAATGTCTTCAATAAAGTAATGTAACAGAGCTGCTCCTCTTTTTCCTCTTTCTCCATCTTCCTTCCTTCTTCTCTCCCTTTCCTTTTCTTTCCCGCATTCTTTTTCTTTCCCCCTTTTTCTTGGAGTCCCCAGTTGATTTTTCAACTTTCCAGCAAGTTACCCTGAAAATGGCTAAGTGCTGGTGCGAAGTTCGCACTTCGCCCAGTTTTGGTGCGAAGTTCGCACTTCGCCCAGTTTTGGTGCGAAGTGCGCACTTCGCCCAGTTTTGGTGCGAAGTCTGACTTCGCCCCACTTTCTGGGCGCACCTTGCACTGGCAGACTGACAGGTCAACAAAGAAGAGCGGTGAAGTACCGGAGCAGGTTCGTAAGGCGGCAGGCACCAGTGTCCACCTGTGCGCAGTCCGACTTCTCAGCAGAGGCGGACTGCGCCCTTGACAGGTGTGCGGTAGGGGAACAAACCCGGAGTTTGACCAAGACGTGAAGATTTTCCCAACTGCACTGTTTTCTGCCCGCGCATCCCAAGGAGTCCAGATCCCAAGCAAAGATGGATAGCTCCGCCCTCTAAGGCATGCATGTGTCGCTTGCATAACCCATCATCCAACAAGTGTCCAGCCTTTGGGATTTGAACCAGGACTCGCCGACCAAAAGGGATAAGCATGGGCTGCCTCGCACCGCTTGCACTAATGGCCTCATTCAAAGCCGATCCGAGGTTTCACCCGCTCCAGCCTACCAGCTGAACCCGCCGACTTGAAGTTTTGCCCAAGCACTCCGCCACGTAGCGCTCCAGCCTTCCAGGATGACCATGCCGCGGGTACAGCCCTCGTCCGACAAAAGGTCAGCATTTGCAGCTCTTTCGCCGCTTCTGTCGCCTTATGTTTGATCGGGACTCGTGCCCATTAATGTAACGGGTGGGACTCGGCTATAAAAGCCCATCTTAAATTCATTGTAAAGGGTGGAAGGGGAATGTTTGTTAGGGAACTACCGTGCTTATCGTAACCATGCTTCGCATATAAATACAATTTGTATGCCCGGTTCTCGTTTCTACCGCTTTTATTTCTTATGCTTATGCTTTACGCGATTCTCGTGTCATGGCTTGTTGATTCACTTCGGCATTTGATGGTCGGCGCCTTTAGCATTATTTCTCGCACTTTTAATTTTTGTATAATAGATGTGGTAGCAGCTCCATCGCTATGTGTGACGTTGCTGGCCCGTATCCGGTGATTGATGCGATCCCCCGTCGTTAGTTCCTTGTAGGGAATGTTTGCTAGGGAGCCATTGAAGCCGTGCGGTTAAACTCTCTACCTAACACATATACCCGGCTCTGATATATCTAGGTTTACCGTCTACCCCCGTCGCTGTACGTATCTGGTGATTGATGCGATCCCCTGCTGTTAGTTCCTTGTAGGGAATGTTTGCTAGGGAGCCATTGAAGCTGTGCATACATTGCTTGTGTATCGGCAGTACGCCTAGGTTTTGCGGTTCCTTGCCATACTTTGTGTTTGTATGCAGTAAGTAGCGGTGATTGGTGTGTTCCCGTACTGTTAGTTCCCCCCACCAACCTTTGGACATATTTGTAATCTCTTTCTGTACATTTATTTCTTTCCCGTTCCCCTTAGCTTAATTCAGAAAACCCCCCAAAAGGAGCCGGCCTTCTCCGGAGATTGGCTCGGAAGGCATCTCTTCCTTCCGGCCTTTCATGCTGGTGGGCGAATCTGGGCGCATCAACCCGAAATCCTTTCCTCATGGCAGATTCGTAACCAACAGTACCATAACATATTTGGGTGTTTGTGTTTGCCCTAATCCAGTTAGCAGTGTTCATACCCCTATATGCAACATTGATGTAATGGGGGGAATGTTAAGAATTCTTGGTTCAGTTATACCATTTCTTAAGGGATAACTGATTGTATATTGTATATATCAAAATTATATCAGTGATTAAAACTGTCCAGCACTGTATGCTGGTCTATCATCCTATAATTCAGACATGGATATCCTAATTAGTAGGTGTGAAAATCAAACACTTTAGGCAAAAGGAGTTCGGAAATTATCACTGCACAATTAATCACTCAATTTTGACAGCAACAATTGATTGCATGTCCCTTGAATCATATTCCAAACCAATGCTCAAACAACGAAACATTAATTTATTTACTGCACTTCATAAAAGACGCATGGCCTTTTGACTGCATCTAAACTTTGCATGAATCCTGACCAAAAAAAAAATCCCTCTTTTCTCTGGATGAAGTTAAAGATTCAGTAAATTGGATATGTAAGATTTTCGGTTTCTAGTCTATCAAGTTCTTGCTTAGTGCTATTTCAGATGAGATGAATGATGGTATCATTCAAGCTAGAACAGCCATTTGTTAAAATAATTAATAAAACCTAGCCTACAAAAGCAGAGTTTTGTGTTTATGCCAGAGAAATTCAAGGTGTTCAAAATATTCAGATAATGCATATATATTTCAGAAGAAACCACAGAATAGAGTCGTTGAAGTAGAAAACCAGCTAATCAGCTAGCTAGATCCCATAAAAGGATTTAAGGCCAATGTTCAATGGTGCCTCGTGTAATAAACAACGGTCACGTGTTCACCTCAAACAACTTGAGGAAATTCATGAGTCATGCTGCTTGTTTTTGGTCACGGACGAGATCATTTTCTGTTGCCTAATTACTTGCTTAGTGCTATTTCAGATGAGATGAATGAGGGTATCATTCAAGCTAGAACAGCCATTTGTTAAATAATTAATAAAACCTAGCCTACAAAACAAGAGTTTTGTGTTTACGCCAGAGAAATTCAAGGTGTTCAAAATATTCAGATATTGCATATATATCAGAAGAAACCACAGAATACAGTTGCTGAAGTAAAAAACCAGCTAATCAGCTAGCTAGATCCCATAGAAGGATTTGAGGCCAATGTTTAATGATGCCTCATGTAATAAACAAGGGTCACATGTTCACCTCAAATAACTTGGGGAAACTCATGAGTCACGCTGCTTGTTTTTGGTCACGGATGAGATCATTTTCTGTTGCCTAATCATTATGCAAAGTACAAAATTCCAAGACAAGCTCAGAAAGCAAATGGATGTGTTCATTTCAAGATTATACTCTATAGCCCTTCAGCATTACTAACGCTGGAATTTTGATATTTGAATTTCTCATGAAGATGATCAATCCACTCCAATTCTTTGAATATTTCTAGACGAAGTATATAGCATGAGTTAGTTTTAAAGACACCCCATCTCAAACAGGATTAGCTTGTTATCCTCATTATCTATTATCTATTGAGCTTAATATTGTATTTGTCATATCTGGTTGATTTATTTTTTCTTTCTATTTTTATTTTTAAATTATGCTTAAAGGTTCACTGCAAGCCTCTTTTAAATGGGCTAGGAAGCAACCTGTTTGGTTCTCAATTGAGCTCTAGCATCTTCCATTGTTTCATTTTTGTGTTATTTTGTGTGTTTGTGTTCTCAAAGGTTCATCACACAACTTTTATAGAAGCACTCAATGCCAAAAGGCCAGAGGAAGAAAATCCAAGCAAACAATTCCATCGACTAGGTTAAAAAGAGGGCCATCAAGTCATCTATTTGAAAGGTCCATCAAGCCTGCTATGTATCCTTCTACTTCATTAACTAGCCTGGAGTTTGTCAGCAACCTTCACGATCCATTCAACTGATGCAGAATGTAATATAGAGAGGATGTGCAGATTCAGCAATTAATAGTGTAAGAAATCTGACAGGTAGACTTCAATACTAAGCTGTGCTGCTGTCAAACTGCATAGTGAAGTGCTTCAGTCATATTGCCAAACCTATCACTCCCAGTCTTCTATACCATTCATGCATCATCCTCTCCTAGAGACTTGGACATGGACTAAATGACTTGGCAAAGACTCAGAGAATGACAGGACAAAAACTCAACTAATAAGTAATGTATAAAATAATGGGATTTTCACAAAAAAAATAAATGTCTTTTAATGCCATCTCACATCTAATTAGCTGCTTTTGCTTTGAAAATCATTGATAAATGAGGAAGAATGGGAAACCTATCAATTTATGCCTTCTCCTTATATATTCTGTTATTGCTAGATTAATGTGGAGTATATGTCAAGTTGCGAGTCTTTTATCAAGTCTTGTGACCACTATTGTGCATTTTGTATACATGGTAACTATTCAGTATAGATGGTTTTTTTGCGCTCTATTAGCAGATTGGAGTCTTCAGAGTTTGGAATTAGACATAATGCCCCAGCAGTTTGGCACATGCCACCAACATCCCCATGCCTGCCTGTAGCCAAAGTTTTGGTATTGACGCCAAGTTGGCTTCATGAGAACCTTGTATTCTGCTGATCATTTAGATTTTCACCATCTATAAACAACCTTTCCATTTATTTACATAATTTCTAACTTTCCTGAATTTCCTGATCAATATCCCTTCTTTGTTATTTCTCTTTTCCATCGAACACAATATTTATATGACGAAGTGTCTATTGTGCCTTCTCCTGCTGCACTACTTCAATGCATACTAGCATCATTAATTGAACCAGGGTGTTGTCCTCACTATGACCATCCTAGGCCCTGCAGTGGAGAACTGTTTCTACTTAAATGCAATTTTGCTGATGTCAAACTGCATAGCGCAATGCCTGGAACACTCAATATTCTATACCAAATATGTATTCTGAATTGTTTGGGCTCCTCCTTTAGAAAGTTGAGCTTCATTCAAATGCTAATTTCTATTTTAATATGTGTGTTCCTTGAGAAAAGCTGCAAAAAATCCCAATTTTTGCCGATTCCTGCCCTTGCCAATAAAATCCCGATTTTTTGCCAAAAAAATCTGCCGCGGCAGCATGGGTAGAGGAAACAGCATAAATAGCTTGTTTTTTTCATTTTGCTTGTTCCAAACTGGAGAGAGAGGTCTGCCTACCTGCTACCACAAAAAACAAAACACAGGGGAGGAGGGCGAATTTTAGCCCATTTGTTTCCGATTCCTGATTTTTTCTGATTTTTTTGCCTTGCCTGTTCCAATTTTCTCAATTATGACTACCATGGCAGAAATGAAATGAAATATTATTAATGTCCACGGTGGGCCAAAAAATACCCAAGGGACTATAAGGACAATAATGATTGCCACCTAGCAGGCTAAAAAGCCCAACAAGGGAAAAAAAAAACTAAGATAAATACAAGACACAACCCAACAATCGGGCCAAAGAGAAAAGGAAAAGAGAAGGGAGAAAGAGAGGAGGGGAGGGCTGCAGTCCAAAAGAATGGAGTGCACACCAAGAAGAACGAAGAGAGAGAGGGAGGAGCCTAGGAGGGGCAATCTCCAAGAACCCCCGGAAACAAATCTCTCCTAACAGTTGAAGAAGTCCATGATCTGTCTTTATCCATTGCTAGTTCGGGACCCTAGCACACTATGGGTGCGCTATCTATTGACCCTGCTTCCGTCCAAACTGGATGATGTGGGACGTTTCTGTCCAGTGTCACCTAGTCCGTCAGAGCTGGTGAAGTATGTTGTGATTAACCGATGATCCATTTGGAGGAGAGCTTTTATGTCGACAAAACTGAGTTGTCTCCCTAAGAAAGAGTGCAAGACACCGTTGGTTCGGGTACTTGAAAGAAGGTAACATATTGAGAATTGTCCTTGAAAAAGCAATGGAATTTGCCTTGAATCTCATAGTAAATGGGACAGCAAAAAATAAAGTGATGCAAGGTTTCAATTTCACCCAAGAAGCAAAACAAGCAAACCCGCTCCTCCATCGGAATATGGTGATCTGACTCAATATAGAGTTGGTGATAACAGACCCTGAGTTCCCCAATCACGATCCAAAGACTATGCATTGTGTGTTGCTGAAGGTATTGGGGAGGAACTATTCTACCCTCTTGGACCTGTAAGAAGTGCTCGTGATAGAAAGACGCTTGGGGGAAAGAGGGGCACCAAGAGAGATCCATGTGCATCTGGTGTACTGGAGACTAACATCCTTCTGGATATCATGGAGCATCTTCTCCTTACAATTCCAAGAGGGAGAAGAACACCCAAGGAATAAGGGAGGATCCTGTCTATCTGTATCTGAATGCTATCTAGGAGGGCAAAGACCTAAAAATACCAACTCCTCTAGCCTCCTTAAGAACTTGGAGAGAGTTCCATCGAGGAGCATAGGGTGAGGTAAGGGTACCGCCTACAACCCGCAAGGGTATCTCCAAAAGTACAAATCTTGTGAAGATAACCAATTATCAAGAAGATGATCTCAAGGTGGATAGGAGAGGCCCCAAACTGTGCCAGAATAATAGAGCGAGGGACTATGCCCTTGCAACAAATGAATTGTTGAAGAAAGAGTGTATTCGTTCAACACGTGACCACTCAGTCGGGCCAAAACTAAGACCCTAAACCACTGACCCATAAGTAATAGTTGGTTTGACCAAGGCGTCAAAGACCCTCATCTTCATAAGTATATCCTGAAAATATGCTCTGAAGCAATTCCTCTCGAGCAAAGACAGAGTTGCATACCCCTTACACACCCGAGCCTAAGCGATTGTTTTCATACCAAAAGTGGGTCCAGTGAAGAGAACCCCCAAGCACACATATGAGGTAACAATCTCAACCTCCTGACCTTGGAAAAAGAAGTGGAGATGGGATAGAGCCTCTTTGATAGTATTGAACACCATAACCTTGGTCTTAGAAAGATTCACCGTCAACTACCTCAAGTCACAAAAAGCGACAAGTGTGTCCAGATGACGTTAAAGCCCCTCAAGGGGTGAGGCTAAAAGAACGTCATCAGCGAAGAGGAGAATAGAAATCAGCACATAGTGGAGAAGGCAACCGTCCTTTGCATGAGCGTTCTCTCTAATAAAAGTCTCAAGTTCGTCGATGAAGATCCCAATAAGTGTCAAGGAAAGGGGGCAACCCTATTTCACTCCTATGGTGCTAAGAATACTGGCTGAAAGCCCCTATGGAGAACGAAACTGACCCTTCTCACAATCTCATACAACCGTGAAACCACTATCAAAAGTTGCCTAGAGATGCCAACTGACCAAAGTCTGTCAAGAGGTAACTGTCGGGGCACTGTGTCAAAATCTTTCCTGAAGTCTACAAAGCAACAATAAACTTTCGAGGACTTGGAACACGCCTCCTGAATAATAGCTCTAAGTACTAGGATATGATCCGTGGTCTGGTGATCTTGTCGAAAACCAGCTTGACCGATGGCCCTATGACCCTCCTCCTCCAACCTTTGGGAGAGAAGCACATCCAATGTTGTGGCATAGATCTTGGCAAAGACATGCCCAATCATGATAGTCTTGTAATTATTGGGTTCATGGGGATCACCTATCTTATGGATGGGGTGAATGATATGTTAAGTTCAAGAGTTAGGGAAACGAGAACAAACAGAGAGATTAAAGAGATTGGTGAGGGGCCCAACAAGAGGGTCAATGCCATGCTTTAGAAATTCCGCCTGTAGCCCATCTAATATGTTGCTTTGCTCGTAAAAAGTTTCTTAATAGCCTGCCTAACAAGCCCAGTAGAAAAGAGATGGCATGAAGAAGGGGGGGAAGGAAAAGTAATAGGAGGCTGATTTGGGATGGTATAAAGGGATGAGGCATGAGTGATCCAAGAGGAAAGATTGATCCCATGAGTAATCTGATCACGGGGGAGGATAAGGCGCTAGAAGGATTTAAGAGACTGCTGAAGGGAGTGATTAAGATCAAGTCTATGCTAAGGGAGTAAGAGATGCAATAAGAAGAGTACACTGTGTCAAGTGTGCAGCAAAATAAGCTTCAAACAACTAAAATTTATATGAATATTGTTAAATAAGAAGACCAGCAATCCATTTCTTTTAAATATTAAGAAGAGGGAACCACAAAGACAGGAGGAGAAATAAAAAATCAGACTATAAGGAATTTCTATAAGCAAAATGCCTTTAAAGCCAAAATCAACAAGGCATTGTGCATACATATCTAGGTGAAAAGGTATGGTAGTAGTCACAAAAATAATAGATATGAATGGAAATAATTCAAGAGTTAGCAAGACAGAAGGGGACAGGTGCCACCATATGAAGATAAGATAAGATAACTGTATTAGTGGAGACAACATTCAAATAATTCATTTGAATGATATTCCTGCTAAGAAAGGCAATAATCCAGATAATATTTACCTGAACATGGGATCCTGTATCTGAAATATTGATCACCTGGAAGACACGTGCTGCAAGCTCCGCATCAATAATTTCATGTGGCTCTGCACTGTATTGAAGTACACATTGTCAGAATTCATTGCAATCCCACAATACGAAACCCCTATGCTTCCCCATCTAATGATACCTGGAACTTGTACTCGGTTTGAATTTGATGATAGATGCAATGATATGAACAAGCCAAGCAAGTTGCCCTTCTATTATGGACAACTCGCTGCTGTCCCCACTTGTAGGCAGCCTTGCTCCTTCCTACATAGAGAATGACACAAATCAACCATGTGAAGCTGACTATTCTTTATTCATCCATAGGAAAATGGCCAATTATTTTCTTTGGTAAGGAAGGCTTTAAATTTATGTCAAAATATAAACCGTATATGTCTGTAGTATGGGCTCCAGAAGCTTTATAATGTATAAACTGCTGGTCTCATACTGCACATGACGCAAAGACTCTCTTTAAATGAAAGACTATAACAGAAAATAACAGTTAAAAATATGTCAACTTATTTCAATGTATCTTCAACATCTGTAGCATACTTCTAAGATCACAAAAAGCTAACCAATAAAGATGTTTGGAAAAAATATATGAACCTGAAATCGACATATATATGGAAAATTGTCGAGCTGATCTTGAAGAAGTTCAACATTATCCAAAGGATCTTCTGAAAGGTCATCTGGCAGTATGCCCTGAAGCACAGTCAATGTTGAAAATACTCAGTAACAGTTACACACACAAACAAGAAGATACTTTCTATGAAATTCAGTACATAAGCAAATGATGCTCAATATAGACAACTCACAAAGGATACGACTGGAGACTAGCCTATAGAACTACATAATCCAAGATGAATCATACCTGAACACAGTCAAACCTTGAAGTAATGAATCCTTCAGTTATTTTAGGTACAAATTCATCGAGAAGACTTGGCGTGTCACTCTTCAAATATGGAACAGATGTCACTAGCCTGGACCAAAGACCTAAGAGGTAATAAACACTGCTGCTGGCCCACTATAGTCAACAAAAGTGTGAACTAATATTAGAAGAAAATGAATATATTGTGAGTTGCAGTTCTAAACTTTATTTGCTATATTGACTTCTAATTTAAAAATTATGAATAGAGCATCTCGAACCTGCCATGATTGCAAAGATTTTAATGTAAATTCTGCCACCAACCGTATCCAATCACTGTAACCTTCCACATTTACAAGCTCAGATAGCTGCAATGGGAAAAGTGAAGCAATGTTGTAAGGGACTCCCAAGGAAAACTATAGCTGTCATACTGATAAAAAGTTGCGATTGTTGTCTTACAAACGCAACAACCACTTCAGCACATTTAGAAGCAATGCAAAGATGAATTGAATATAATTCCTAAACCAAAAAACATATTATTAAAAATCACTCCCAAAGAGAACTAAAGTCACCAACAGAACGACAAGAACAGAATGCAACAAAACAGGTTTCCTTGTTTCTTTAATATGCTTAACTAAAACTATTCAATCAAATATATTCACAATAATATGATTAGCGTAAACATTAACATGGCGTCTACAAACCAAGATTATCAGGTATTTTAATCCCAGCCAGATAAACACTACGAGAAGATGTTAGCATTAATGATTATTTGCATATATGGTCAACTTCATGCACAAGATTTTGCTTAGTTCTTACTAGTCATTGGTCCCCACTGTAATCATCTTGGATATGTCACTGTGCTGACCATTTGTTTCATTGTATATCCATGTTTCCCTTGTTCATAATTGTGTGATCGTTTTGTACATACTGGTTGGCCTGAACCCTTTTATTTCCAGAACGTGTTAAAATTTACCACAAGAGGGGTTACAAAGTGCATACAAGTTTAAATAGTACCAAGAATACAGAAGTACGACGGTTGAAGGTAAAACACAAATGACATGAGCTGCACCATAAAACAAGATAGCAAAACCCTTAATACCTGTCAACATCTAGGGGACAATCATCCAGTGTAACATATAAATGCCAATAATGCATATAATGATGTTGTTGAAGAGTGGCTCAAATGAAGGAAGGAGTCAACGGAGAATCCTCGGGTAAAACCAACGATAAACTGTTGTCGAGTCCATTGAAGTGATGTACCATGCACTTCAACGGTATTCTCTGATATCATTAGTAACATCTCCTGCTCCCTACCAGAATTCCATGAAATAATTTTTTGCACCAACTCTAGTAGCAAGTTTTTTAAGAAGCTTCAGCATTCAATAAGTTGAAAAATCACGTGAGAATGTAAGCAGTATCAATTAGACACATAGCATAGCCAGTATCTGCATCTATTCTAAAAGAATGAAAATATATGCAATAGATCACGTAACATTCAAATTTTTCAATTAAAATCAGGATAAAGGCCACAAAAATAACTAATATACAAAACTAGCCCAATGGATTTGGGGCAATTGGTGGGGGACAAGGAGTTCCTCACCATAAACCAGGGATCCAATCCCATAGGGAAACCTTAATATTTGGATCAAATAGCATGAGCTCAAGTGGTTACAGATGTGAACTTTCAAGGCGGAGACCCAGGTTCAACTCTTGCCAGCCAATATATGCATAATTGTTAAATACTATTATGTGATTTGTTGCAATACCATGGTAAAACACTCATGTCATAATACGGCTGGGCCCATTTCAATCCTCTATAACCAATTGTAAACAAAATAACAATAAATAAATAATACGCAAAACTCAGAGAGCTGTGTTTCACATCTTAAACCAAGGTTCAAATCTCATGGGAGAACCTTAAAAAATCCCATGGGGTTTAGAACAATTAGTTGAGAGTGAAGAATTTCATATCTCAGACCAAGGTTTAAATCTCATAGGTGAAACTTAACATTTTATCAAATAACATGAGCTGAACCAGTTCTTAGACTTTCAAGAAGGAGACCAAGGTTCAAATCTTGCTAAGTGATATGTACATAATTGCCTAACTGTTGTAATACCACCATGTGGTCAGGATGAAAAATGGGTGGAGCCTATTTCAATCCCATATAACCAAATTAAAAATAAATATATAAGTAAAATAAACTCAGAGAGCCATGTCTGCAATAGAGCAGGAAAGACATTTTTTATTACTTAAACATGAATCAGACAGCTCCAAGCATAGAGATGATCACATGAGAATAAAACCATCACATATCAAAAAGGTGTGGAACTGCACTGAACTAGAAGAGAAATGATACCCAATCTTGTTACCTGGTAGTTCACTTTGAAACGTCCAAGTAGTCGGCAATACTCATGGTAATTGTCATGTTCAGCAAGACCTGCAGGTTAATCAGACCACTCAAGTAACATTGCCATGCACAAAAACTGAGTTCAAGCATGTTGAACTAAAAGAACGAGAGAATTAAAGAAGGTATCATGAAGAGAAACAGTTAAGAAGAACATGTGAAATGTACTAACACCTAGTGACAACTGTTTATTATGTTACAGGAACAATGATTATTTTTATTTTATTCATCAGATATTATTGTTCTCTCTCTCTAAGAGTTTTCCTTCTGAAGTGCTAAAACATTAAAACTAAAAGTTTCAACAATTTTCTTGCCAACACATACAAGAAACATCCTTTTATGGCCTAATGTTTCTCTGTTGCCTATTTCTTTCGTCATTTGCCTTCTAATGTTTCTCTGTTGCCTATTTCTTTCGTCATTTCTCTATAAGGCATTCATCGAAGTTTAATTGTACTTTGATATATCCTTTAGTACTATGTTGATTAACTTATTTATTGTGCCTGTGAAGCTGCCACCTCATTTGGAGTGCTCCAATTGTACATCATTTTGAAACCCTCACTTTGGATCTGCCATTGACTGATTTGTGTCTTTTACATACATCACATAAAATTTCAAATACAATGTTTTCTTGACTTTCATTTGACTGCTATTTGCTTCACTTTCGTGACTCTTCAGTTGCAAAAAATAAAAAATAAAAAAACTATAACATCAAAATAACTGCTTCATAAACATCAAATGGCAATAGCTCCACCAGTTAGATTCTCTGTTGCCTATTTCTTTCGTCATTTCTCTATAAGGCATTCATCGAAATTTAATTGTACTTTGATATATCCTTAAGTACTATGTTGATTTACTTATTTATTGTGCCTGTGAAGCTGCCACCTCATTTGGAGTGCTCCAGTTGTACATCATTTTGAAACCCTCACTTTGGATCTGCCATTGACTGATTTGTGTCTTTTACATACATCACATAAAATTTCAAATACAATGTTTTCTTGACTTTCATTTGACTGCTATTTGCTTCACTTTCGTGACTCTTCAGTTGCAAAAAATAAAAAATAAAAAAACTATAACATCAAAATAACTGCTTCATAAACATCAAATGGCAATAGCTCCACCGGTTAGATTCCTCAACATTTAAGGAGGAGACCACTATTTGGTAATGATGTAATATAAGTGGGGCTCATTTCAATCCCATATAATCCATTGCAAAAAAAAATGCTTCATAAATAAAATGCACCTATGATCCAAGCATGTGACCTTTTTGGGGCATGGCTTTATGCCTGAAAATACCCGAAAATCTATTCTTTTATCCTAACCACACTGTTTGAGGCATAACTTTGTGCTCAGGACTCCGTTTTGATCCATTCAATAAGCGTTAAAAATATTAGAGGGAAAACAACAGTTTTAGCAGGCAACTCTGTCACAAATAGAGTTGCCAATAACTTCGTGTAAAAAACGCTTAGGAGGCCTCGAAAATGCAAAACAAAAAATTTACAAAATATAATGATCTGATTTTTTATTTTTGTAGTCAAAATACATCTCTAGCCATGTTGAAACATTGGTATAAGACAAAACACAAAAGGAAAGGTCATATGCATTTAATTTTCAATTAAATGCACTTTGCAACTCATGGAAGGTGAATCACCACATTTTCATATGGGTGACCTTCTAACTCATAGAAGGTGAACCACCACATTTCCATGTGGGTGACCTTCCATATTCAATATTGTGGATTTCCAACACACCAAAAATATTGTATAAAGAGAGATGCACCCCTGATTGTAAAGATATGAGTAATGGATGCAATGTTATAGCCTCACATCTCTTCATAGAGATTGCTTGCATTGTACTCTGTTATCTGAGCAATAAAATCATTACGCTATTTTTGGCATTTTGCATATGTACTTTTGTGTTCTGGTTTCTTAACTTGAAATTCTGAGTTTTGTCAAGATTCTGAGCTTTGGATCAACCTATGCTGCATGGAAATGGAAATGGTATCTGATATAGATATGGCAAATTTTCAAGATCTCCTGATATGGATATAGCTGGATACGACATTATATAAAGCATATAAGTTTTACATATGAAAAAATATATATAGACCACAAAAATGTTTACATACGTAAGTTTTGAATAGGATATTGAATGAGATGATGATTGCCATTGATTTTTAAATTTTAAATTTATTTTTTTTAAATTGCATATTCTTCTTTTAATCTCATGTTGTGAATACAACTCTAGACATGCCTAGGCCATACCAAGATATATTAGATATGGACCAAATAGGGGCATGTATTTGGATACACGTGGATGTGGTACCCGTCTATTAAGTCAAAAAGCTAAGTAACTTTTAAGGTCCAAAAGCATTACACATATCAGACCACCCTATTTTCTCAAGTCCACTATGCGTGGAAGGAGGCACTCGTGTTGTGCCATCTGCCTAGGGCATGTACATACCATACGCCCCTTTAGATTTAAACCTTGGACTCCTATCTACAGTACCCAAGCCTTCACTTTAAACCCACTCATGCTATATTAGTATACATCTTGATACGGTACCCATTTATTTTGGATACGTCTAGATATGGTACTTGTGTGTATTTGGATACATCCGGATATGGTACTTGTGTGTATGGTTACGATGTCCAAGAAGTATTGTATCTGTATCCATATCTAATACGTGGGCACGAGTATCTGAGCAAGAGAAGTGCCGGATACGGTGACACTATGAAATGCACATATGAGATAATATTATCAACTAACAGGTAGTTGTTAAGTGACTTAATTGTCATTAGCAAACTTTTACGATGAGTGGTTGGTTATGTCAAAAGCTAGCTACCAAAAAGAGATGCCTTAGTTATATAGCCATGTAAATATAATGAGGATTAATCCATTTGGAGCACAATGATACAAGTATGACCTCTAGTGGAGGGGCATAAGGATGTTTTCATTCAAAGTCCAAGCATAGCTGTAAAGACCTAAAGTGTTTCCATATGCTACCAACTGCGATACTGCTCTGAACATACCAAACAGACTGAAGGATTACTTACTACAGTCCTTCCTATTTACATTACCTTCATTGAAATCAAAGGTAGCTCTTAATTAATTAACATAAATATCATGTATAATACAAAGGAACCAAGGACAAAAAAATCTACTAACCTAAACCCACAGATCTACACAAGGGTGAATGCCCTTGAGCAACAGAAAGCTATATCAAAATATAAAATTCTTCCTTTCCTTCTAAATTCATACTTACCACAAGTATATTTTGTGTTTCCATCATCAGTGATTTATTTTTGTGCAATTGATAATCTTCTGGGCACAAATTTCTTTCTACCACTTGGTCCCTACCAAACGCTACCAAAAGGAGAGCACATGACAAACAAGAAAAAGATTAAAAACATGCCAAATAAAAGTTTCATCCCAAAGACTGTACCTTGCCCTGTTTGCAAAATTTCTTTGGTTCCAGTCATTAAGTGTGCAAGAAACTTGGATCGTTCTGTATCATTTGAGAACAAAGACCTTCGGACAGAAGCAAGACGCACCAAACACTCAAGAACCTGATTAGTAAATGCAAATCATGATATCATCAGCAGCCGTATTTTTCAATTCTGAAGCCCAATCAAATTACAGCAATAGAGATTCAAATAAATTCATAGAATAATTGTAGCAACAATAATGTCATATGCAATGACAGTAACATAAATATCAATATTATTCAATTTGGAAACCTAATCATATTACAACAATATGGTTATACGTACATTGAATGAAAAGAAGCAGCAACAATGACATACATATGTAATCTAGTTATGTCAGAAGCAAACCACACAAAAAATTCAAGAACCTGATTAGTAGTGAAAAGCGTGATATCATCAGCGGCCATATTTTTCAATTCCCAAGCCCAATCACGTTAAAGCTATAGAGGTTCATATAAGTTTCTAAATTAATTGTAGCAATAATAATGTGATATGCAACAACAATCACATAACTATCAATATTATTCAATTTGGAAACCTAATCATACTAAAATAATTTGGTCATACATACATTGAACAAAAAGAAGCATCAACAATGGCATTCTTATGTTATCATTATCAAGTACAGCTGGTTATGTCAGAACACAGTTTGCAAAAGATTCAGTCTCCTCAGTTTAAAAGGAAAAAATATCAAAGAAATTAATTTACATAACTGGCATTAGACAGAGGTGTCCTCAACACGTAAGCCACAGATCTACTAGTTACAAATCGGCCTACTTCCTGCTCTGTCTAATTTCACTCTAAATATCTGTGTGCAGCATTTAACCAAATACAAAAGGGCCTTCTTGTTTTCCCTTATGACATAGATAGTTGTTTGTTATTCATTAATTGTAGTTATGGCGTTGCTCTTTTTTTGCTTCCCCTCTGCTACTAAAGCAGAATGGTCTTTTGGGTCACATTGACCTTCTTTGCTCACCCATTGATATTAATATGTTTTTCTTTCCTTCCTTATGATCATAGCAGTGAATATAGGGAGATAATTTAGTACAAGGTTCTTTCTGCGTCAATTACCAGAACCATCATAAACACATAAGCCATAAATCCACCCTATTAAAAATATGCTTCGTCTAATTTCATTATTTTTTATGGCTCTGCTGTGCCTATGTTGTTTGAAACACAAACTTCCATCCCATGTGCATTGCTATTTTGAGTTGTATGTTATGAGAAGATGCACTATCATCAGATTTCTACCTGTGTTTGTCTATTTGTCTGTTTTAGGTTAAAGGCAATGCCATCTAAAAGAATTTTCTTTGGAAATACAATGTCAGTCCATATTTGATCAGAGAAAAGCATTGGGGTTTCTGACATTGGGATGGTACTTTAACAGGTTATCAAAATAGCCATCTCTCAAAATATATCAAACGTTACAATAATGCAGTCATGCCAATGGTCGGTGGAGTGCAAACCTGTGAAGTCGACATTGAGACTGATTCCCTTAGCTTGCTTGGCATTAGTAATGAAGTCTACATTCAATGTTACATGTTCTAAGATTGGCAATGGCACAAGCAACGTAAGATCATTTATACTTGGCAGCATCAACATGAATATTTCGCCAATTAAAAAAAAAAACCTCTCCGTAGAACTGCCAAGGGTTTGTTCACACCGAATCACCTTACTTCCCAACCAAAACATGCTGCCTTCCAAATCAATTTCTAGTACTCACCTATTAGTACACAAACATGTCCAAATGACATTGTCATTTATTCTGCAAATTAAAAATAGGAATTTGTTTACCTATAAAAAGAGTTTCACATGTCTCTAAAAGGTTTCTGGTTCATATAACAAGTCTGTCCACAAGAATCAAAGATAGTAATAATCATAGTGTCAAATGTCAACTCAAGCAAACAACATGGTCATCAATACCATGCTTGTGCTAGACATTCAAAGAAAACTATAGCAAACTTGTAGGCCAGTATCAGTGATCTCTGTAGCTGTTTCATTTTTCTAAAATTGCAAAGACCTACGATTGGTGCGAGATTGTTTCTTCGACCAAAATCTCACTCATCAATGTCATAAAATTTGAAGAAGCATTGATTACAGGCCAATGGGTATGACCAATCGCTTCTTTGACTTTAAGGCAACCTCTTCCAAGAATTGGAGATCTCAATTGGTATCTTAAATTGATTTTGGTAAAATGCTTGGTGCCTTAAAGATGATCCATATTTATTGGTGGGTGATGTCATTCCTTCCTTCAGGTGATTTTAATGCCTGTACTGGGAACCACCTGACAACTTTTCATGTTTCATTTTTTCAAACTTGACCTAATGAATCTTGCTTTTAATAGAACTGCTACAGATGACAACCACCCTGTTAATGCCTACAGGAAATACTTGCTTTAGTTGTGAGTCACACAGCCTCTTGATTCTTCTTGGGATTCCTCAATTTCCAAACTCCTATAATTTTGTGTGTTTCCTGCACAGGGGAGATGCAAGTGTGGTTGACCATGTCCCCTGCCAGCAGGTCTTCTTTTCTATCTTCATAATTTTCAGGTTTCTAGTCATATTTTATTAGCTGACCATGCAATATTTACTCTCTTTGGAATCTCCTGCCTTTTCTACATTATCTTCTCATCCTCCCTTTCCCTCCCCTAACCTCACCCATACTCCAACTATTCGTTTTGGTCCATATGCAGATATTTATGCTGCTCCTTTCTCCCAATTAGGGTTTGCTTATTATTCTCTTAATTCCACCATGACAGAAACCAACCATAAATTATTGTCCTGCACCTTATAAGATGACACACTTGACTCCTTTCCTCATACTTTCCCTTGACCAAAGACAGTCGTCACATAGTCGGTTTTCCCCTGAATCATTGATATGTTAAAGAATTAAGTCTATGCATTGAAAGCTCTGCTTTGCTCTTTACCCAAGAGCCCACAGTTGTATCTTCCACCTAGAAGACATATCGGTCCCTAACTCGGCATAAGAAACAAGAGTTTCTAGCTGCTAGGCATTGGGGCTTTTTGGATGTACTTAAGCATTCTCCAAAATCCTTCGGATGCACTATCCGTCCACGGAAGCCCCTCCCAACATGCATTGACCTCTAGACCTTCGTATACCATGATAGTTCCTATGATATCGCGGGGCAATCCACCATTCATATCTGCCACCGCCACCCCCCCACACACACATCATGCCATTTATTTTGTTCACTAAATATCAAGAGAGTTATATGAAGACTACGCACTAGCAAGGCTGCTAATATTGAGGATTTTCAGGCTGAGTTCCTGAAATATGGTGCTGATGCTATTCGCCATCCCATTTCAGATTTATTCAATGAGATGGATTGTTTTGGCTTCCCAACTTCTCAGTCACAACATATAATCCATACCCTCCACAAATCTAGTTATCTTTTTTATCTCAATAACTATTGAATAATCATGATTGGGCACACATTTGTTAAGCTTTATGCCATAGTTTTGAACATGAAACTCTGAGATCAACTGAAGCAAGGAAACTTAGAGCATGAGGACAGGCTGGTTTAGAGCATGAGGACAGGCTGGTTTCAAAGGTGACCATCAAGTCATTGACCATGTTATCACTCCCCAGGCTATTGTTGACGAGGCTCATCTGTGCTCTTCTAAAGCTTTTTGCTTTGTGCAGATTTTAGAAATGCCTTTGACACTGTTCCTAGACATCTGGCATCTTGGAGCTTATGTTCCATGCTGGGAATTGGGGATCATCCCCAAGATGCGTCCCGCCATCCCAAAAAGCTGTCCCCCTCCCGAAACTTCAAGGAACATAGCTCAGAGCACTTCACCACAGCTATCAAGAGACTTTAATAGGTAGTTGTTTCGGGAACATAGCTCGGAGCACTTCATCACAGCTATCAAGATACTTTAATAGGTAGTTGTTGATCATTTTCAGACTAACTTCAGTGTCTCAAATGAGGTTTACAGCACAACCGGTGTCATGTCCTCTTTCTCCTGCTCTTTGGGGTTTATATTGATGAGCTTGAAGATTTTATTCATCTAAACACACATGGTGAGGATGATCGTTTTCTACATGATGTCCCAAAAGATCTATTACTATTTGCAGAGGAAACTAGCAAAATTTCTTTAGGGTTTAAAGCAGGCTTCGTAGGCCTACTACTTAAAACTTGACTCTCGATGATCTGGATTCAAAAGAAATCCTCATTCAAATTTTTATGCCAAAAGCACAAGTTATGACATAGTTGTTCTCATAGATTATGTAGATGATTAAAGAAGGAAAAGAAATTGAAAAAAATAAAAAAAAAAAGGACAAAATTGAGAATGATAATGTGTAGGTTCAAAGAATCATACTTGGGAGCCTAATAAATAAAACAAGAATTTAAGAAGTTTTTTTCCCACTTAAAATTTTATTTTTCATATTCATAATAAAAAGATTATAATTTTATTAATATTATTATGTTCAAAATTTGAAAAAAAGAAATCAAAAATTAAATTTATCAAAATTAATTGTAATAATAATTCAAACTAATAGGGCTTGTATTTAACCGGCTTCTGCCATTTTAACATCTCCAAGCCCACACCACAATTGCAACAAGTAAATGTCTTTTTATCGTGGAGTGCAGTGTACTCTAATTTTGACAAGCCAAATTTTAACCTGTGACAATATATTTTAGGAGTATTGTTACATCAATTAGAAGTAGAACAAATAATGTGTCTGAAAATACATCAATTAGAATGAATAATGTTGTATTGTGATAATAGTGCCATTAAGATAACCCAGTATCCAATTTTCTATACTTGCACAAAACATATTTAAGTACATTTTTATTTCCTCCAGAACTTTGTGGACAAAGGAGTCACTGAGTTGAAATATTGCACAACTAAAGAACAAATTATAGTATGCACAAAGTCTCTTGCACCGGACAGATTCATTAATTAGGTACAAGCTCTTTGTTATACCCCGAATGATGATTAAGGGGTGTACTAAAAAATAAATAATGATCATTATGTAACCTTGCAGTTGAGCGTTGGACAGTTTCCAACTAGGGGCAGTTTCAGATTTCAGTTAAAAAACAGCATCTATAGACTGCAGATCCAACCATTCATAAAAGATTGCCAAAGATTGTCATTCTCTCCTCTCTTCCATCCTTTGTCTCCACAAGAAACAATATCCCTATTTACAAGCAACTACCATCACGCTAGGAGAGATGGCTCCACTCTTCAACATAACTGACCAGCAACACCACCCTACCCACCCTTGTTCACAATCTAATCAATCTGAACAAGCACCTAATACGTACTTCCACTCTTCTTTTGAAGTCAGTCTTAGATATATTAGGAGAGTTTCAAAGTGAGGTTCCTTGAACCCTCCTAGTTTTTTCCAACTCCCAATCTATTCTCCTGAGTCCTAGCAATCTCATTAGATGATGTATGGGCTCATTCATAGTAACTGACATGGATGTGAAACCTTCTACTTCCCATTCTAATACAAATGAAAGCCAGGTTTGCTCTCCATCAATGGTTTCACAAGCCTTATCTTCTTTGGAAACAAGTTTTCCTTTCTCATGGCTATTTGTAATGTTTGTCCTTTTTGACTTCACCTCACCCTAGTTAGAATCTTTTGTTGTCATACTTTTAGATTTTTGCTTTGCATCTTTCTCTTATATGTCAAAGCCAATGTTTAGCTCCATCTTTCTGTTCTAATTAGATTTACTTCCGAGTCCCATTGTTGATTCTGGTCACTCATAGACAATATTCTCCACCCTTTGAGTTGGGATATGCTAGTTGAAACATTTTTGTCATGGCCTTCTATTTGAACATCTCTTCAGTCATCAATGCATACCTCTAGCTATCTCTATTTGCCTTGACCTTCAAGATCTCCATTTCTGCTTAGACATAGGGGCACAGCTTGTTACAGTAACCAAGGACCATCGGAACTCATCCTGAACACAACTTATGACATTCTATGCATTCCTCCTCCCAAGTTATTTTCAAGATAATCATGAATCCGAAAGTACCCAAAATCTTCATCAATCCAAGAACCCCAACATTTCAAAAAAATCACAAAGTACATAGAATAATCAAACAACAAATATTATAACAAAACCATAAGCTCAACCACATACAAAGAACAACACTAACCAATTTTTTGTGCTTCATCATGCGATGGCTAAACATTGCATCTAACCTCAAATTGAATAGTTAGATACATAGCAAACTATGCACACTAATAATGGGAAATTCAAATCATAGTTGGAAAACTCATCAATTTCTCACGAGAACACCATTTTCTCGCCAGCAATTTTGAAAGGCAAGTGTTCTTTTAAATGTTAGGAATTATTACTATCATAGCGTAGTAGCATAAGGATAAGAAGTAGTACCACTCACAAGGTGCACAAGTCCATGTTAGTTGAAGTTAGTTGTTGTCCTAAGTTCCTAACATGGATAGTGCTTATACTATATTGAGCATATATACTATACTATAGTGCTTATATCACAGACTTTTGAAGGGTGGTGAAGCCTAGGTTTTGAATAAGCCTTCAGAATCTTTGGGTTTTTAGCCGACTCTGGTTATGACATGTGGATTGGAAACACGAACACGACTATGTTCACCTATGACCACTCCACCTACAAGAAGGAATTCTGGGATTGGAATTGGGATGACCTGGTAGCTTATGATGTCCCAACAATGCTGCATTTTGTGAATGATATGACAGCTCAACCCATTTACTATGTTGGTTAATGCACAATGATGGGATTCGCAACACAAATAATGAAACAGCTAGCCTCGTCAAGAAAACTACCACGCTTAGCCCAGTGGCATATTTAGATCAAATTTCTTCGCTTCTAATCAGAGCCGCTACATTCCTTTTTGTGGATCAAATGGACTTGTTGCGGTTTCACATGTATGAATTGAACCCAAAGAGTCCAAAGGGAATACAGTTCATACAGACAACATGCAAAAATATATTACAAAAAAAAACAAATTATCGATTTCAATCGCAGGACCGAATTGTTGTATCAACTACTCGAAGACAACATACTACGACAAATACACGCAGTCGACCTCCACAAAGAACATGGCCAAATTGACTCAGTGGTTGCGCTCAAGCAAGTTTGGAAAATATGATTATGGTTTCTTTGGAAATTTTCAGAAGCATTGGAGTATCTTTCCTCATTCCTATGATTTGGGAACAATTCCAAGGAGCCTATTGTTCTTCCTAGCACATGGGGGAAACGATAATATTAGTCGATCTAGCTTACATGGGACATACTGCACGAGAGTTACCTAGATATGTGAAGGGTTCACTGATAGTTGGACTCAATATTCTTATTGCGTGTGTATAAGAACCTCGACTCGATGTTAATAGAGGTGAGGAATCCCACATAAATGGGACTAAGATGACAAAAGAAAATTGATTTGCAGAGGCACCTTTCGAGGTTGTAACGTTGTCATGAATAGTGAGATAGAGACGTTGGCCAGAAGCATTGCAAAGGAATGTAAAGGCCACCCATTGGCCATTAAGACAATTGCTAGGATGACGCCCAAGCGGTAGAATAAACCATCTGAGTGACAATTCATCCTTGACCAAGGCAAGTAATTCAAAACCGGACCAAAGCGTTTGTGGAGACTTCAAAAAACTGTTGGAAAAGCCAGTTGACAACCTTCGACATGCAAAGGTACATTTAGAAAGGAATGAGGTTGAAAGAGCAAGGTCATATGAATCCACCCAGGGAGTTGACCAAAAGGCTCGTCTCTAAAGACTTTCGCATCACGCTCATCATCATCAAGACATCGAGCAAGCGCACCTTCAAGGCACAAAACGTTGTCGTGTCATCGACAGTTCTAGATCTTCGATTCAAAACAATCTCATACAAACTACCCTCCAGATTCGATCAAAGGCAAAGACATGGTTGAATGCAAAGCTTGTGTCTCGTTCTTTTGTTGTCAATATTGCAGATTCTCTCAAGGCATGGAGCAACTGCAGGTATCGTAGCGTGAAGCACCAAGAGCTTTACAAAGGATGGATGAATCGCATATTGCTAGCTTATTTTGTGCACTTTCCATATTTGGCCTCCCTCAGAACTTGTGGATGACAATCATCCATGACGCAACAACACACTCCTTAGCTAGATGTACATAAAGATGGATTCAATGGTGGCTTACAAAAAGGCACTCAATACGTGAGCAAACTAAAATTCTGATCAATGCTAGTATTCTTTTATAGCATGTCATTTCACCATATAAGACGCCAAAAAGAAAGAGTCAGTGAAGAATCCACCAGCATATCATCCTTCGTTGCCTATAAGGTTTCTATAGTCGATCAAGTTCTAAAGACTTTGAAATTTCCAAATGTTTTCATGAACATAACACAAATGATAGAGCTTCACAAGGACAACATCCCTCAATGCACGAAAGCCAAGATGGGAAGGATGTTGACGACATCCTATAGCAAGATAGACGTGAGTAAACATGAACCGTTTTTGAAGAACTAAAGCTAACCGTTATTCACAAGGTGCACACAGGCACATATGATCAGTTCTTTCACCCGGAATAGCATTTTGCCTAGTTGGATTCTAGCACATTTCTGGGAACAAGGCACCAATAAGCATACCGGATCTATTTTAAGATAGAAAAGACGACGTCCAATGTTTTAAACACATGGGTCCACCGAAAATTGGACCGTGCAATCTAGCCATTCGATCATTGACACTTGGAGCGAGTGCAATTCGCAACCCTATTCACGGTCGTTAACATTCATTTTCAATTTATTATCCCACATTCATAGTGGGGAGGCTAATAGAAACCTTTACTTATTCACCTTTTTCATTTATTGATGCAAGTAAAAAAAAAACAGAAGCCCAAATAAAATTTTAAAATACTGGAATAGTTTGGAGAATATTCCTTGAAGATTCTGGTTGGAGGAAGAATCATCTCGACTTATTTTTTGCCCAACAAGATATTGATTTCTCGCAATTCAAGGCATTAATCAATTTACAAGTATAGGCTTATATATATTCATTGGAAAGCATTTTTCAAGGCTGATCCAGTGGAAGTGAAATTTTCAAGTTTTGTGAATATTTAACATGGATAGTGGTGCACCAAAGCTCCTATTGCTAGATTCCCAACTATTGCAAGGGAACTATTGATGGAACTGCATGATGAGGCTACCAGTGCACTTGATGCAAAGAGCGAGTACTGGGTTCAAGATACCATGGATCACTTGATGATAGGAAGGACCAATTGCACAAGACGGCAGCCATAAGTATTAAATCCAAGGTTCTTGCAGATGACGCTCAAAACTATATCAATAACAATGCCAAATCAGCACTAGTTGACCATTCTAGGCCATTGGAGAACCAAATGGACAACAAAACTAGAGCAGGTCTCGATACCACAGTGAGGAAAGAGCACTAAGATTTTCCTCAAGCTTCGACATAGAGAAGCTCCAATGAGCTCTCTGTTAAAAAGGGTCTCAGGATAAAAATCCTACCAAAGACCAGCATCTTGTAAAAGAGGTCTCCGGATAAAGAATCTTGCCAAAGACCAACATCTGCTAAATGAGGTCTCAGGATAAAAAAAATCCTGCCAAAAGACCAAAAGCAACAGGAGTAGCAATCTCAAGATAAATAGTGATGCACCAAAGCTCCTATTGCTAGATTCCCAACTATTGCGAGGGAACTGTTGATGGATCTGCATGATGAGGCTACCAGTGCACTTGATGCAAAGAGCGAGTACTGGGTTCAAGATACCATGGATCACTTGATGATTGGAATGACCAATTGCACAAGGCGGCAGCCATAAGTATTAAAGCCAAGGTTCTTGCAGATGCCACTCAAAACAATATCAATAACAATGCCAAATCAGCACTAGTTGACCATTCCAGGTCATTGGAGAACCAAATGGACAACAAAACTAGAGCAGGTCTCGATAGCACAGTGAGGAAAGAGCACTAACATTTTCCTCAAGCTTCGACATAGAGAAGCTCCAATGAGCTCTCTATTAAAAACGGTCTCAGGATAAAAATCCTACCAAAGACCAGCATCTTGCAAAAGAGGTCTCAGGATAAAGAATCTTGCCAAAGACCAACATCTGCTAAATGAGGTCTCAGGATAAAAAAATCCTGCCAGAAGTCCAATAGCAACAGGAGTAGAAATCTCAAGATAAATAATCTTGCCAAAGACCAACAAAATTTAACCTTCAAAGCGAGAAGGACCAAGAGTCCCCGCATAAGACACTCAACATTCGATCGGTTTCGTTAGCAGCACACCTCACCACCAGACAAAGGAAGTGCAAATACATCGCTTACCACAGGCAACAACTTATTTAGATGAAAGAGACAAGATGCGAAAGAGAAGCAAAAGGTAAACAACCTCGCTATAGAAAGTAATCTTCAAGAAAATAAATGGCGACAGACCATTATAGTCACCAACACAAGATGCATGGTAGCATGTGACAAAGATCCTCCTCACGAAGACAGGGAGGACGAATCTATTTATTAAAGTTTGACCTTTGTGAATAGACACGTGTTCCTATTCACAAAAGGATATTTGGAGTGCATGATCGGTGGTACCCAACACTCCTAATGTGCAAGAGCAAAGTTCATATTGAGGGGGGGCAGAATTCCCAATGTTCAATGTGCCCATAAGCTCTATAAAACTGCACTTAATATTCGATAAGCACAAAGCAACCAAAGATCGATAAATATTGTGTGGTTGAAGCAATGTCCTACACATGAGAGAAATGAAGGCTTGATGCAAAAACAACAGAGTGAACCTCGTAAGCAGTGATCTACTCTATTACACCTAGTGGTTGCAATGACTAGTTATCCATGCAATCTGGTAGGATGAGAAGGTTACCATAAGGACACTCATGGTTGAAGAAGCAAAGAAAGCCAACAATTGAAAGTTCAAAGACAAGTGAAGGCTCATGCCACACTCAAGGTGAATGATGATGTTTGTCTCCATTCACAAGAAGACGAAAAACAATCAAGATCAATCCAACTGATTATCTATGATTGGGTGTATGAATCCCAATCCTTGGACCATGGGAGAAGAATTTATACCTATCCTTGGTTAAGTGTTTAGTGAGGCCATTCCCACTATTGCAAGTAATCCTATCCATATTTGGATCATGATGTACAAAGGGGGGAAATTTCCCTCTGCTCAAGAGGGAAAAGCCATAAGCTGGAGCCAAGAGCTAGAACCAAGAGCCAACACCAAAGCCAAGTGCCAGATCCAAGAGCCAAAGCCAAGAACCAAGAGCTAGAGCCAAGAGCCAAAGCCAAAGCCAAGTGCCAGAGCCAAAACTCAAATTTTGTCCTACTCAGGAACAACATATAAACATCATCATCAAGCTACTTGCATGTATTAAGCTTGAAGCATTTCAAAATTTCCTCTCCAAGAAATTCTAAACTATGATGTAATAAGGGGGGGAATGTTAGGAATTATTACTATCATAGTTTAGTAGCGTGAGGATAAGTAGTTGTAACTACCACTCACAAGGTGCATAAGTCCATGTTAGTTGAAGTTAGTTGTTATCCTCACATGGAAAGTGCTTATACTATACTGAGCATGGCAAGTTGTATAAATGTACCCCAATCCAATAATGAAATCATCGAAGTTTCAATCATTATCATTAAATTTCTCGGGAAAACTCACGTGTATAGACTAGAACATGAAATTTTTTGTAAATAAGCTTTGAATTTTTCTATTTGTAATATTAATTGATTATTTTCAAGAAAGCTACAACTACATAAACAATGGATTGAGGTTTGAATCAATGAAAACACTACTATTCTTAAATTTAGTCAAAGTCTTCTATGGTTTTTGTCGAGCATGGTGATCAAGGTAGTACTTAGCAATACTTAGTAAATCCATGAGAAGTTCACTAATGGAAAACGATGTTCATTTTTAAATCGTTTTAATTAAAGAAACTCAAAAGCTAACCATACACGAAGTACACTTACCTAATTAGTGGAACAACTCAGTAATAATTCAAGACTTAAATGATAAATATTATTAAATTATTTGAACTTGAATTTCTTTGGAATGTATGTGAGTATTAAATTAGTGGGTCGGATGGTTAGAGTGTCATATCATGGGCAACCCAACCTCTCTACTATCATTCATTCATGAGCCATGGTATGGTGTTTATGGGCTCAAGACCTAGCTTAAGTTGTATTTTACTATTTTGTGGGTTTTGATGATCATTCATGATCATGAATTAAATCTAATAGAAAATCAACTTGCTGGCTCTCTAATTTCTGTTTTGAATGTATTTTTTTAATTATTTTATTTTGTTCAATGTTTTTTGCCAAGTTCCCCACAAGAAACTCTCCAAAATTAGAAACTGGGACCTTAATAGTAAGACATAATATATAATTTGAATCATAGTATAGGAAAACTAGAAACTCTCCAATTCTAGTTTTCCTATACTATGATTCAAATTATATATTATGTCTTACTATTAAGGTCCCAGTGAGGGACTAATATCAATTTCTGTGAAAATGGACCAGTTACCAGTGACATTGAAGTAAATGTCCAAAGGTTAAAAATATATTATAGTAATTCTTTCTTCCACATCAAATAATAGACATTACAAATGATAAAGAGAACAATAAATGACTGCAGTAAACACAAGAAACTATATCATGAGAAGCACAGACCTCCTTTGACAAAGGAGGCTTTGTAATAGCATAATAATCAAAAAAGAGCTGAAGAGTTGACGAGTCCTCCAAAATAGGTCTCCAAGAGGAAGGAATCTGATTCAATGCAAACCAGAGGATAATGAATCAATACTCAAAAGTTTAAAATATTTTGCCCAACTTTAGCATCCATCTCTATGGAAAAGAGTTTCCTACCACAGATATATATTTCTAATGAAGACTTAGATTTGATACCTGGACAGTGCCAAGATCTTCAGAACTTTCATCCAGAGATGTCCCAACGAAATCGAAAGATAAGCATTTTAATGCAAGAGAAATGGCCTGTTCTTTGAGCCTCTTATCAACTGCAGAAAAGGACAGAACACCTGTTGATTGAATAAATAGAAAGGTGTGCAGGAAAAGACAAAATGCTATATTTTTCTTTCTGCAAGATGACAATGATAGAAAGACATGTACAAACAAATAAAGATATATAAGACATGTATAATAACATGTGAGTGTTTACAAGATGGCAATGATAGAAAGAAGCATACGATCACTTTTTAGCTGTCGTAATGAAGTTATGGAGATTTGGAAAATTTGAAACAGTGCAAGATCCCTGAAGGAACAAGCTATTTTTCGGTGATGTGTCAGGGGAAATCCTGGATTCGGCTGATAGGACAAAGGTAAAAAAATCTAGTTAGATTAAATATGCCCAGAAATAAGAGTAAAACAAGTATCTGCATTAGTCATTAAAAATAGAAATCACTCTGGTATGAACAAACAGGAAACAAAGAGATAGTGCACCAATGAGCCCAACAACATATTCTTTCAGCAAACTCATTGGCATGGGTAATGCTATAACAGCATATTCTAATTATTCTGCATAAAATAGGCAACAATATAGAACTGCTCATTTTATATTGGCAAAAATATAGCATAGCATTATGAACAGAAAATGTGGAATAACATTAAGACATTTCTAAGAAAAATGATCAGTAAGTTAAATTATAACTAAATTCTCCACTAGCTTTGGAAAATAGAAAATTTGTCATATTGCACACTTTTCAATTTCACAGGAGTTTAGTTGCTTTGAAAAGATTGCCACCATTACAATCCTGATTCTGCAGAAATGAAATCAAGTCTGTAAATTGGCAGCGGAGCTGTATCACCTAGGCCTGCTTATTTTATAAATGGGGCAAAGTTCCTTGCCTGGTTAATAATTTTCCAACCAATGATCTCCACAGGAAGCCATATGATTCTACTAGACAATAGATCACCATGTAGAAGTCGCTCCACAGGTCACATAGCCAATGCCTTCAGTATTTGTCCAAGCCAATATTAACCTCTCACTGCAGATAAGAGTGGCAAGAATGCTGGATGGAAGGTCACTGATCATAAGCAGCTGAAGGTGTCATCCATGTGGACTAACAACAGTTATGAACCCCCATTGCAGCTGGTGCAAGACAATTTTCCTATGCTTTCTTGTTTCCCCTGCCTAAGGTATCATAATGAGTCATGCATGTGGTCTAACAGCAAGAAGGGGACCCACCTGCTCCAACTGCTTTTGCAGTTTCTGCTCTTGGGTGATGTTATAGACTTTGAAAATAACAGACATTTATAGTCTCTCACTCAGTCTTTTAACTGTATGACATTTGTAAAACATGCCCCTGTGACATGAAATTTTATGTATTTAAGATTTGTACTCTGTTTCGTGACTGATGGGAAGTGTTTGAAAAGCAAAAAAAATCAATTTCATTATCCAAAAAGATTATGTATGACTCTATGGAAAAGCAATGATAAAATTCCCCTTATGCAAGGTAATATTGAGCAAGAATATTCATACCCACACAGTATTTTCTTTTT
This sequence comes from Wollemia nobilis, assembly GCA_028583015.1. Classification (NCBI taxonomy): domain Eukaryota; kingdom Viridiplantae; phylum Streptophyta; class Pinopsida; order Araucariales; family Araucariaceae; genus Wollemia; species Wollemia nobilis. Next base: position 7,325,350 of record JAQPPZ010016856.1, read on the forward strand.
TTAAACAATAGACTACTTAAAATCCACAATAGACATTGGTAACACGCTCGTCTTGCACAGTAGACATTGCGAGTTCAAATCACCAGTATCGCCATTGGACCACACGGTTGCAAAATATTTTTGCCACTTTATCCATGTCAATTACTTTAATTAATTCAAAGAACTTGGTATCTGTATGTTAGTGGTCACATTGGTAGTGTGCCTTGCTTGTTGAACACAAGTCTCAAGGTCAAATCACGACCGCATCTCTTTTGCTGTTTGCAGTAGAGCACTTTTCGGACAGCCAATGTTGTCACATATTTGAAGGACAGATACACCACACAGTTATAGCACGTTGGTGGTGTATATGTTGGGCAAGCAAGAGGTCCCACATTCAAATCGTGTAAGCGAAGTGTTTTTCTTTTCATTGGCGTGCTGAGGCATTTTCCTTTTTGCAGGCGCTTCCTCAAGAGGAACACGCCCTGACGTGATTAGATCAGTGCGCAAACTGTTTTAGAGGTTTTGGGGCTTGGCGCACAGACCGTTTTAAAAGGTTTTGGGGCTTGGCGCTGATGGTTACTTAAGGGGAACAAGCCTCCCTTGCTCAACATGTTTGCACCCATGCTGCTATGGCTAAAGCGACGTGCACAAGAGGTTTGAAAGTAGATGGTTAAGGGTTCAAACCCTGTCAATAAACTTCATCATTGTTTTCTAGTTCACCCAAGTGGTCGACATTCAGTAAGCTTGGGCATTATTTCAATATCTTTTACATATCTAACAAAATCTCATCCAATCCTTTTTTGCCGACTTGGATTCTCATATTCCTCGATCCAGCCCAATTAGCAGTTCAGTCAGTGTAATGATGTCAACACAATGGTGGCACCTTCAAGATGTGACACATGGCAGTCCCAAATTGGCAAATTTTCTCTCTAAGGTCTGAAATTTAATAATTTTCATCATTTTTCAGTACTAATACAACAAAACATCCGAAGCTAATAAGTTTTGCATAAAAAAGTGTTTTGGGCCCTTCCTTTTTTCAAATTGCACAGTTTTCCAAGCTTTACAAACTAGTAACATCAATTCAAGGATTTGTTACTATTTTGTGGGATTTTATTGTGGAAAACAAACCCAATTGACATCCTCCTCTTTATTTTGGTGAGATATTAACTCCAACAAACCTGTTGGCAAGGCAATTGGTAAGCTTGCTTGCATTTGGCACATGTATAGCCCAAATCAGCATAGGCAGCAAGGTTGATTTTGGCCGGTATTTCCTTCTAGTTGTATCACTCACAAGATTTTCAGACTGATCATGCATAACAGACTTAACATTATCCTTGCTAACTCGGCCAGTGCAAGTCTTTTAAAAGCCTTCTTCAGCAAGAAGGTCACAGGTTCAAAACTCACTTCCTCTCATTTCTTTTATCACAGCACCCAAGGATTGATGTCTTCAGGGAGCACTAAAAATCTAACCCAACTGAGCTTGTTTGCGTAGTGGTTGGTCAGTTGTACTATATTCGAGAGACTAAGAGTTCGATTCCATCTGTTTATCTTTTTGCACAATTCTCCTTCTCTCATAGTGTGCCTTTTTGCCATGTCTAAGACATGATGTACTCTCTAACTCCAACAGCCCATTGGCGTGGCAGTTTGTAATCTTTTGGCTGCAAGAGTAGTAGGTTTTAGATGGTCAGTGCAAGGTACACTTTGTTTCTGTGGGTCCCTTTCTAGCCATTGGGGTTATTCAGAGACCTGCCTATTGCTTCAAGATTCAGCTACTTTCTCTTGATATTGAAGGATAGATTGCAACCACCATATTACATGTTGACAATCTTCTAACAGGAAGCCCAACATCTTGATCCAGGAGGTGGAGTCATGGCTTCATGTTCACAAAGAGGTTAATCCAGTTCATGTACCTTGGGCAGGAGAAGATAGTAGGATTCATTGGCCCATTCAAGAATTCATTATGTGGGGGATATGTACCATCTCTAATGTCTTCTCTCTTTGGTATGGGGGTTTTGGAATATTTGTAATTTGACTTTATTAGGACAAGGCCGATAGTGATGAAGTGCCTACGTGCGCTCTAGATGTAGCATACTCCTACAGTGTTCTATATGTAAGCCTACGGGCACTTTGATGTATTCACCCTTAATGATATTGGTTAAACCACCTCTATGGCTAACCTTGATTAAAGGGTTTAATACATTTATTAAATTTTCATTTAACCTTCAAGTTACTGGGGAAATGACTAATCCATTATATCAATTTGTGATGTGAGATCGTGGGGATGCCTGCTATGGTACCTAGGAAAAGGTATATGGGCATATGATATTATATTGCTTAGTTATGAAAATTCCGATTTAATCTCAATCCGATCCAATTTTTTTTTATTCAACAGGGTTGTCGATTCCAATCACATCAGAATCCCATTTTTCCAAAGATAAGTGATTTTTGCCGATTTTTTCCAAAACAATTGTGATTTTTGCCATTTTTTGCCAAAAAAAAATTCAATGAAAATTTGCATTTTCTTTGGGTTTTTTTGGCCGATTTTTGCTGATTCCTATTTTCTCAACTATCTTATATTGTATATGGTATTATGGATAGTTGGCATGGGCCACACATAACCCAAGGTTGATCTTTATTATTATATTATATTATAATAATAAGTGAGATGAGGGTTTATAAGATGGGTATATAAAGAAGGGATATTGTCATTGTAATCATCATGGAGATCAATCATATGAAGTATTACTTGTAATCATCTTTGCCCACAAAGTGGCTTATGAGACTTTGCCCTCTCTAAGTGGTGCTCTCATCTTGGGAGATCTTGTGGAGTTTTTCTTCCTGAAGGAGTATTATTGGTATTGCCCTACCCTAAGGGTATTATCTATCTTTGTTTCATTGTGCAGATTATTATTGTGGATAACTATTTGTGGATGAATGATTTGATATTTCTGCATATTGGTGAATGACTTTTGTTAATGAGAATAAAGTTTCATAACAGTGCCTACAGGCGCCCACTCCTTATTCATCTTATTCTATTCTTCTCTCCTTATTTCGTCGATATGCTCTCTTTATTTTGCTTTTCTATGTTTTTTGCATATGATTGTGATGAATATATGTTTCATAATGTTTATGGAAAACCCTGTGAATTCCAGCATCAATAAAGTGAATATTCTCTATCTGAAAAGCATAACCTACCAATACATCTGCGTAAAATCAGACATATCCAAGGAAATAAGACACATCACGCATGCCCAGTGGTCACAGAAGTCATGCTATTAACACGTACAATGTTGTCCTACTTGCTGATCACATGAGAAACAACTCTCCTTATGTATCTAGAGAAGGCACTTCTTTGGCTTTAATGCTAAAAAAACTCTTTTGCAAATCTCCCTGCTTGTTATGTACCAAGTTACATAAATTGACCCATCATTCAAAACATTTTAACTTACCTCATAGTAAGTATTTGAAAGAAATGCATGATCACTTTCTACAGCACAGCTGGTTTAGTACAAATGTAGTCTTAAAAGTTTATCCTGCTTCGCAATGCAGACGTGGTTGTACCCTAATAAGCTACCAACAGAAGTAAATTGTTAGGATGTATACATGATCATGTTCATGTGAAATGCTATGTTAGGGTGTTGGTATAACATTAATATTCAACGACAATATTTCGACACTCTAGTTACCAATATGTTGAATCCCATTGGCAGAGAAGCACTTTTTTAGGTTTTTTTTTAGTGATGACACAAAGGTACTTTCGATATAAAATGATTTCCACTGGATACCTCCAGCCAAACACAAGATCAGCGAAAATGATAGTGTATTTGATGCTCCGGAAGATACACATAAGCAGACCATGAAAGGCTGAGGGCATTTTGTAGCAAGAAATAATCATATATGCACAACAATACCGAACTGAACTATTTGATGAAAGTCCTCTCCAAGACAAGAACAAAAGACAAATCATTTTTAAAATATTTACTATCAAAGCACATACCTGATTCATCTCTGCAACGATCTGATTCAGAATTTTCAGACCAATGAAATAGTGATCTGTTGTTGACTGTAGACAAAAGAAAATAGTGATCCTTCTGTAAGAAAAATGTCCAGAATGCTTATTGTACTTACACCAATTTAAGCATATTAAGCATATTTTCAATAATGAAATGTCATTGATAAATTTAATTAACCAAAACAATATTCTGTCAGGTATTTTTAGCATCCCAACAGAAATAATTTTCGTAAATATTTATTGAGGAAGATAAAGAAAGTCAAAGCATATTCTTCATGTCTGAACAAGAAACATATTAAATGTTAGACTCGGGGCCAAAATGCACCTACAATAAATCAGTGAATAAAACACCTAAGGTAAAAGATCTACATACATTGGTGCAGCATGTACTTTGTATAATACCTTGAAATGCCAAGAATGTAAACAATCGTAAGAGGCTTGGCTACAACATGTAAAAGAAAACTGGAAAAAATTCTGGTCAATTATATGGCTTCTTCACCATCAATACATAATCAGACAATTCCATATCCAATAATTCACGCACATTGTGACAACATGGTATAAATATACAACAGTTCTTTGTCATTCACTTAAAAATTCTTGCTTTATAAAGTCTTAGCTCAAAATGGCCAAAACACCATCAAAAGGATATAACTTTCTATACACCCCAAATACAAAAAACTAGAACAGAGACTCTTAATTCATGGAGGTTTCCAGGTAAATCTTGGGGACTCACCTACTGAAACATTCCAAGATCTTAAAAAATAAATTACAACCAACCTGCACTTACAACACAGGCAATCACCAAAGCCAAACCCCAATGATAACAGAAGGTTGACATAACTACTGATATGACAAATACAAAACAAATTGGAGAGTGTGAGATCCAAAAGGATCACATTTTTTATCCACAAATAACACAAAATATGATCTGTCCAAAATATGATCCTTCCTTCAAGTAAGATCAAAAAAAAAAAAAAGACATTGTCTATCTATAAATAAGACAAATGTATGAAAGAAAAAAAATAAAATAAATGAGGAAAACAAATACCATTTTCACATGTTAAATCTCCTTTCCATTTGTTCTCTTTCTCCATGCCTGTCTGTTTACACTGTACTTTCAGTTTGTGTATAATTCTTGCCGTTAGTTTGAAAATTGTTCGCAATTTACTATATATTTCAACTACATTTTAACCATTAGTTGTGTAAACATGTGTGACATACAACATCCGAAAGATCCTATTCGATGGATCATTGCAAGTCTTCAAAAGCAAGTTAATCATTAAATGATTGTGTCAATTGGTGTGTCCCCTTTTCTTGTAAATGTTCAACCTATATATTCTAGACCTCAATTCTACTCCACATCGACCTGTTATCTAGGTGGCAGTTTGAGTGAAAGCATCTGGACTAGAGGCAGTTTGATCCAAACAAGATCCTAAAATCTGGATTAGTGGTATTAGAGCAGTACATTCTTTCATTGTATGTCCTGTCAAACGAGCCCTGCAGCTGGCTACAAGATGTATGGACTCCAGACTTGTGACCCCTCAAATTACTTTGCTTGACCGTTCAATGAGGCACTTGGGAAGCAGAGAAAGGAGATGTTGGACCAATTTGCCCAAATTCTTCTACAAGTCCTAATAATGACAAAATTTTATCAACCCATGTGTCTATTGCTTCAACTACCATGGTTTTCTTCATCGGCACCAAGCAATACAAAAAGAAATTCATGCTCTTGATGATCAAGGCCTACCGAGATGAAAGCTCGTACACAACGTGCTCATACAACGTAACAGAAGTAAGTGGATTAACTAGAAGCAGAATACAGGGGGTATTTGTAACACCTACCCACATTTTTGAGTGAAACAGGTCCTCCTCTTGTAACACCTCTGGTGCAGCATGTGTGGCGGCAATGGTCACATTTGGTTCAGCTTCCACAATTCGCTTCATCTATCCGTAGCCTGTGGATGTGGATGCGATGGTGCAATGTATATCGAGGGTGCAATGACTGGATTGCTTGACGCTCCTCCCTAGAATATCGATTGCTCTTGTGATAATCACACCATTTTCCACTCTTGGTCTTCGAGGGAATCTTTTCTTGGGAGTTCTTTTCTACTTCCAATTCTAATTTTGGGGCTGACCACCTTTATTGGAGAGTCACTCTTGACCTTTCTTTAGCTGGTACTTAGTGTTCTAGTTTTTGTTATTTGCTCCTCCTTTTCTATTTTTGTTCTTGTGCTTCTGCTCCAATTTGAAAGCAAGTTTATATGCCTCTCCCAATGTCTTGAATTCGAAGAGATCCATATCCTCTCAAATAAACCATTGCAACCCACTGAGGTACTTGAGGATTCGATGCCTTTCAGTATCTTGAATACCTAGCTTTGTTGCCATGGAGTGGAAAGCGTTAGTATAATGTGGAACAGAATGGTCTTTACCTTGAAGCAATTGTTGCCATCACATATATTGGTCCTCATAGGCTCCCACAGAATAATATTCTTCCTTGACGACCTCCATGAAATTGTCCTATGTGAACACTCCTTCATCTTCATTCTCTTCTGTAACCCTGTTACAATATGCTTCCCACCAATTTCAAACAAGTAGTGATTCAAGAGTGCAAAAGTGATTTTCTCATTGTCATTGAATTTATTTGCAAAGAAGTTTGAAGATAACTAATCCAACCAAATTTCTAGGGCATCAGAATTTTTCCTTCAAAAGTAGGAATATCAAAATTCACCTGCACCTTAAAAGGTGTGGGAGCATTGAATGGTGCTAGAGCAATGAGAGGTTGTGCAGAGGAGGTTGCAGAACTTGCAGCGGGGAGTCATTGAAGAATTTGAGCAACTTGATCCATCATCTCATTCCTCTGTTTCACAAGGGCTTCATTCAACATCTCCTTGAAAGGATCAATTGTCTCGATGTTGTCGATTCTACTTATAACCTAAGATCGTTTTGGAACGAAAATGGAGGCGATTAAAGGGATCTTGCGTCTAATACCCAAACTTTTGATATATTGATATCATGTTTATGGACATACATTCAAAAGATAGACTGCTCTCATACCAGAGATCTAATTTTCAAAATTTCGACTAATCCAAAACTTAGAATTTCGAGTTAAGGAAGATCGTGAAAGAGTGCAATTCAAAAATAACAAAGTATAACAAATCAGAACACAAATATAAGGAAAATAATAGAATGCTTTTTTTGCTCAAAAAACAGAGTGCAATGCAAGTAATCTCTGAGAAGAGATGTGAGGCTATAAAATTGCATCCATTACTCGTACTTTTTACAATCAGGAATGCATCTCTCTTTATACAAGAATTGGTGTGTTGGAAATCCACCGTATTGAATATGGAAGGTCACCCATATAGAAATGTGGCAGTTCACCTTCCATGAGCTAGAAGGTCACTCATATGGAAACGTGGTGATTCACCTTCCCTTAGTTACAAAGTGCATATTAAACGAAAATTACATACATGTGACTTGTCCTCAAGAGCGTTTTGTCTTCTACTAATGTGTCAACATAGCTAGAGATGCATTTTGGCTATGAAAATCTAAAAATAGAAAATTACCATTTTTAGTAAGTATTTTGTTTTGCATTTTTTAAGCCCTCAAGAGCGTTTTTTTTCCAAAAACGTGTTGGACAAGAAAATTGTTGTTCTCTCTAATCTTTCCAACGCTTCTTGAATGGTTCAAAATTAAGTCCTAAGCACAAAGTTACGCCCCTAACAATATGGTTAGGATCAAGCATTTTAGAGCAAAAAGCCATGCTGCAAAAAGGTCACATGCATGTATCATAGTTAGTGATGACTCTACTTTACATCCCACAACATATTAGTGTTGGCGCTTTGATCCACTAGAGCGCCTTTCTATCTCTCTTTAACCTTGACTTTCGGCTCCCTCTTCATCATTACTTTTAGCATTTTTGGTTTACCAATATTGAGTAATTGTTGAGGCTATAATCTTATGCCATACAGTTGTTCCACTTCAGTGTAGTTTACATTAGATCTTTACTCCAATTAAGCTTATTTTCATAATAATTTTTGGTTATTGCAGTGCATGGCAACAACTCTTTTGAATAAGTTACAATGGCCTTCTTTGGTCACTCGAAGACATTCATGAAATTATCTTATCTAAACAATAAGCCCCATAAGATTTGGGTTAAGTGCACCCGACTCTCTAGCAAGTCACAGTCCCAAGGTAAAATCCTAAAGAAGCTTTTCTATCTTTACCCTCTTGCAGTAGACATTCTTCATGTTAAACTGAATAAAAGCTTTAAATGGTTATAGTTTGTTTGTCTAGGGTCAATTCTTTTAGTAATGAGTTATATAGTGTTACAATCAGCCCATTACTTCTCCAATGCTAGTATATATGTCAAGATGCTCTTAGGTTGCTTGCTCTAGGACAACCTTATATGACTTGATTAAATTGCCATTTTTTCTGCTAAACATGTAATTCATGACCTCAACTATACATAACCTATTAAAAAAAAGAAAAATAACTTTACAGTGTTGGAATTCACAATATTTCCAGGAAAGATCTGAAACATACATTCACCATAATCATATCTAGAAAAGATGCAAGAACGATTAAAGATAGAATTGATAAATGAAATAGACAGACAAAGAGAGAGATAAACGACACGAAAGAAATAAATAAGGGATGGGTGTTTGTAACCACCCCACAATATCTCACATAAATCACATACTAATTGAATGGATCAGTCATTGGAGAGTATTTATATATATAAAAAATCCCCAATTAGATGTTAACTTCAAATCAACATAATTTGACTTGAAGATTAAATTAGAATATTTAAATATATTACACCCTTTAATCAAGGTTATCCATAGAGGTGGATTAACCAATATCACTAAGGATGAATACATGAAGGATGCCCTTAGGCTTATATGAACATGCCCTCAGGATTACATGAGCATGCCCGTAGGCTTACATAAAGATGCCCGAAGTGTTGAGAAATGTAGCTCAGACAAGAACTTCTTGCACAGGCTTCAATATGAACGTGCTAGAAGTAGTTCGAGACATTTCGAATTCTATTTTGAAATTCACTTAAGTGACTTTCTATTTTTAACTTCACTTAAGTGATTCTATTTTGTAATTCACTTAGATGATTCTATTTTGAAATTCACTCAAGTGATTTTCTATTTTTAAGTTCACTTAAGTGATTCTATTTTGTAATTCACTTCGATGATTCTATTTTGAAATTCACTTAAGAGATTTTCTATTTTTAAGTTTACTTAAGTGATTCTATTTTGATTTTCTATTTTTAAGTTCACTTAAGTGATTCTATTTTGAAATTCACTAAAGTGATTTTCTATTTTTAACCATACATCTCAAGATGAGATGAGATCTAATCTTAAGGTTAGAGAGATTAGGGTTAACTTTTTCAAGGATAAAAGGAGAATATCAAGAGTGTTTAATACATAGAAAGAAGAGAAGGAGAACAGATTGCTGAAGGAAAAACTGCAAGCTTAGGAGGAGAAGAACAGTGAAATTGCTGGCCAGAAAGGCAGCAAGAGAGCAGGGTGTCCTATTGTAGTTGTAGCCTCCTTTATTTTGTAATATTTCAGGTTCAGAAATATATTTAACTTCCGTTATTCACGCTATTTATTTTTCCAGCCATCTGTGTGATTGTTGCATGTTTAAATAAATTAATTTCAGATTTGATTTATTTTAAAATAACATAGGACAGCAAATATCTAGGGTTAGGAAAATTTACATGAAGGTATGCTTACATGAAGGATACCCACACTTTTAGATATACACTTGCCCGTAGGCTACATCAGTAGTGCTCAAAAGCACTCTTTCACACTTTTGGCTTTGGCCTAATAAGATCAGATTACACATACTTCAAAAACCCCCTATAATCTAAGCTAAGGGGCAAAGAAGAGGAGACATTAGAAGTAACATCCCCCCATAATAAATGCTCTAGTGGGCCTTTGCTTTGCCATCTTTATCCTCTTCTTCATCATCAAAGAGCTTGTGTCAGGATCTCAAAAAATTTGTCTCAATCTTCATCAATCTTGTTAAGCAATTTTTGATAGTGTTCTTTCCTTCTACAATACTCATATGTGATTGACTTCTTAGAAATCTTAGACTTGCCTTTGGGCAACTAAGCCTTAGATTCCACTAATTTGAAGTCCTTTGGATGAGCTTGTATATGAGAAAGAGCTTCACTATTCTTCATTGCAACTTCATAATGGATAAGAACCTGGAAAAGTTCCTCAAGTGAAATAGGTTGTGGCTTCTTTATAGTCATCATAGCATTCACATAAAGAACCAAGCCAATTGTATGAAAAGGAGTAAGATTGGAAGTAATAGATTTAACATACTCTTCATCACCCTTTACCTTGCCTCTTGTCATAGCTAAGTCAGCTTTTAGGGCTTTGAAGTGAGATATATAGTCTTCAACATTACCAAAATCTGAAATTTTGAGATTGGAAAGCTCCGTCTCTATTCTATTAACTTCACTAGCACTTACTTTTCTATAGAGATCATTCAATGTTGTCCATACCTAAATAAGATCAATCTTCTCTCTAATGTGGAAAAGTACCTCCTCATTCTTAGCAAGTTCATGATCATTGAGATAAACCAGAGACTCTTACCTTGAGTAATCCTACCATTTGAACTAACCAGGTGCTATAATTTTGCCCATTGAGGTAAGTAACATACCCCAAAGAATCCATTCCGCACAAAAGTCCACACAAAATTGTAACATGTCCGTAAACTGATGTCATCACTGCATAGAGCTCGAAAAATCGTGCAAACTAAAGAAAAGGGCTTCAAACACTTTTGTATGCAAACGTTATGGACTCCGAAAGGTTTGATGTATTAGCACTCAAATCAAGAAAAAATATAATGCCAAACCTTAGAAAAAAATTCGCCGACTTAGGTATTGCCACTAGGCCCAATTTGCAACTGACACTTGTCTAAAAATGATTGGGTAATGCTTACTTCTAATCAGTGAATAATAGTTTGACAAGTTGACTGATATGATTGGCTAGGAGTACTTCATTTTTTCGTATATATATAAAAAAATAAATTGCAACTTTAAGGGTTTATGGTTGATGGGGCTCAAACTTGAGACCTTGCCCAAGCAAATACGCAAGCTTACCAACACACCACTCGCATGCTTTGAGATATCAACAGCTGTCCAGCCTTATTAACATACCCTGCCTTGAGTGAAGAAGAAAAAGACTACAGTGGGACTTGAACCCCTTGCCTGTCGGCTTCAAATGAACACTCCAACCCATGCACCATGTCACTTGGTTGAGGTTGGAGAGAGGAAAATCTTATCCTCAGCAGTCAAAAAGTCACAATGCATACAGTTGTAGCTTCACAGTCTATGGGCGCACGTTGATGCCTTGATTTATCTTCCAAAACAGGAACTTCAAGGGATTTGAACCAGCGTCCTTCTCACCACAAGCATGCTTACCAACCGTTGCACCACATGCACGGTTTGGAGCTTGAAGGAAGGATAAGCCAAAAAATGGACAATGTACCTCCTAAATATGTTGCTATAAAAGGAGTTCTCAAGTTTCGAACCAACAACCTCTAGTAATAAAAGCACAATAACAACCACAACATCGTAGCTTTAGTTTGATTTCTTGATGCAAGAGATCATCATCTTGAGGGTCAAGGAGGGCGCTTATGCCGACTCCCACATCACTCGTAGGAGACACCCTCTCAAAGACCATGCATCAAAAAGAGAATGCCCCCCGAATATTTGAATCTACAAGTGTTTGCCTGCCAATGGAGCTCATTACACTCTCTCTTAGATGCAAGGGAGATTGTTACAATGATAGAGGAGGTAATGAAGAGAGAGGAAGACTAAAAAAGGTGCCAATGGGCATCAAACCTGTGACATCTAGGGGGCGAGCGAGAACATTTACCGTTGTACTCAGCCTCCGATCGCAATGGAGGTCCGTTTAAACCAAGAAGAGATGTCAAGCACAGAGCAGACGAGACAACACGTGCATGAAAAAGAAAAGGAAACAACGAACAAAGGGAGGAAACGACAGACAAAGGCAAAAATGGCCTAGCACCCTAATATTCATATTTTAAAAATTTAAAAATTCAAAATTTCAAAAAGCACAAGACCCAAGCAAAAGATTCCCTCAATTACCTCAACAGACGAAGGCAAAAAGGGCTTGGCGCCCAAATTTTCAAATTTTGAAAATTTCAAAATCCAAAATTTTAAAAAGAACAAGACCCAAGCAAAAGGTTCCCTCAATTACCTTGAGGGCTTCTTCTGTTGCCTTGAAGGATGAAAAAGGTTTTTCTATTTCCGAGTGATGCAACTTCTAAAAATTTAAAAATCCAAAATTTCAAAAAGAACAAGACCCAAGAAAAAGGTTCGCTCGATTACCTTGAGGGTTTCTTCTGTTGCCTTGAAGGATGAAAAAGGGTTTTCTATTTCTGAGTGACGCAACTTCATTCTTTACATTGATACCATGTTGGAATTCACAATATTTTCCATAAGCATTCCAAAACATACATTCACCACAATCATATCCACAAAAGATGCAAGCGATTAAAGATAGCATTGATAAATGTGTGTGTGTGTGAGAGAGAGAGAGAGTGAGAGAACACAAAAAAAATAAGGGCGGGTTCCCATAGGCAACCCACAATATCTCGCATTTATCACACAGTGATTCAATGGATCAATCATTGGATGGTATTTATAAAGATACCAAATCCCCAATTAGATGTTAACCTCAAGCCAACATAACTTGACTTGAAGCAGCGTGATGTGGTCTATCGGCAAGGACGCCACTTGCATTATCGGTGATGTGACCTAGGTTCAATCCCCACGGCGGATATGTATATGTATAAGAAGTATTTACTCAATAAAAAAAAACATAACTTGACTTGAAAGTTAAATTACAATATAATAAATATAATATACCATTTAATCAAGGTTATCCATTGAGGTGGATTAACCAATATCACTAAGGGTAAATAAAATAAGGGTTCCCTTAGGCTTACATGAACATGCTTGTAGGCTTCTATAAGTGATGCCCAAAGACCTACATAAATGATGCCTGTAGGCTTACATGAAGGATACCCGTAGGCTTCCATATACACTTGCCCGTATGCTACATCAATAGTGCTCATAAGCACTCTCACACTTTTGGCCTTGGCCTAAGAAGATCAGATTACACATACTTCAACATACAGCCCTGCATTATATTTTATAACTTACCTATTTGCAGAATAATCCTAAGCTATGAAGCTCTTGTTGATATGACATATGCTTTACGAGGGGAAAAAAGGCATATCAAACTGAACAAAAAATGATAGAAGCATAAATCCCATTACAAAAAAATGACAAAGCCACAAGAGTGCATATATTAAAAGTGGTTGAAAAAATCAATGCCAAAGAAACTCTGATTAAGTGAAAGCTCTGAGGCAGAAACTAGCATCATCCCACAAACCTGGCTCAAGAAGGTCATGGATTCCTTCACAATCTCCCTAAACCTGTCATCATCATACCATCCCAATTTCGTGATGCGGCAAAGAAGTTGAATCAAGGACCCAGTCACATATGGTTGCAATTCTGGCCCTCTAGTAGCAAGATATCCCACAACATAGTTGCCTAAGGAATCCACAGAAATGGCATGAAATGTCAGATAAACAGCCAACAACTTTTAGTAAGGAAGCTGAAAAAAACAAATGCCATGGATACAAGCCAAAAAAAAGTTGCTATGTGCACATGGATTTGCTAAAAATATAAAACTGAGTTAACACTTAGGAAAATTTGCGATAGTTTGCTGTTATGCTTCCATAAACAATAAATTTAAAAAGCATAACAATAGTACATGTTTACCCCAACAAAAAAAAAATCAATAGGACATGCTTAAACATATTTGAGCATCTCAAAAAGCACATATTAAAGGTACTTCCATAAGAGTGTTTATTTATAGATCTATTACTTTATCAAGTGGATCTGGACACGCAATATTTATAAAGAATGATATTAGTGAAGAAGGGAGCCACAAAGGATCTTACGAATATCCAGACGCAGCTGCAGAGATAAAGAGTGCTCCGTGACCTGTTTCAATAAGCTTGAACTAGCCAGAACCAATGCATAAGGAGACAAAGCATTGTCAAGAATGTACTGACATTGTGAAATATACTCTGTATTCACTGAAAAACACTGCAAAGTGCTCTCAGCATGAGCTCGTTCTGCTGAATCCTGTGAATTGTAAAGCCTTTCACACAAGGCTTCCAGTTGCGCTAAGCTCTCCATTGATTGCAGCAAACCAAAACTATCACAAAATAAAATGCCCTGGTTCTATGAACTAGAAGTGTATTCCATTTCCTCTCCCCCAAAAGGTGAGATCCAGGCTCCGCACAATAATCACCTTGCAAACCTGGCCAAAAACAAGAACACTGTTTAGAAAGACTATCACTTTAGAGGACATGGAGAATTAAAATATAATAATTGTTAGAAAACAATCATTGCTTTTTGTATCCAAATAATAGGGACAAAACATTGTTCAAAAATAAAGAGGTTATAAGGAAGTCAAATACCTTCTTTGACAATGAACCTTAAAACATCAAAAAGAAGGAAAAAAACACACAGCTATTTGAGGTGAAACAAACACTACAAAGCCAACGCCTGCAATAAACACTACCAAAATACATCTTTAAAAGTGAATAAAAAAGGTCCAAGAGGAAGGAATTTTAGATTCGCATGTAAGCAAGAAATGAGAGACTATGTTCAGGAAATGATGCCCACATAAATAACATGAAGCACTTGGCCGAAATTAAAGTGCCATAGTGGATGGTGAGTGAACTCAAGAAAAGAATAAGAACATGCAACATATATTTACTGAAAATGAAAATTCCAACAACTGATGCCATGTTTGAAAGAAATTAAAGATCTTTAAACTAGTGTGATAAAATAAAAGACATGTGAAGGCAAAAAAGCAGAGCTTCTACAAGAATATTTAAATGCCTGAAGAACAGTTAACTTGATAAGATGGTTTAGATGGAGCATATTCTAAACATATGCAAAGCATGTTCACAACCCTCATCCAAAACTTTCCTGCTAAATCTAATCTAGAAGTTCTAGTGAAACTAATACCTTGGAATTCAATCTGAAACAAAGACAAGGACTATTAATTTCCCAAGTAACTGCTTCATGAAATTTATAAATATATTAATTTATTCAAAATGCCTGCTTTAGAGAAGACCGACAACTAAAAGGCATCACAAGAGGAAGCTTAGATGCTAGTGAGAAAATGAAATGAAATAATGATCATGTCCAGCAATGACCAAAGAGGTCAATGTCAAGTGTCTAGATCGGCATCATATGCTCAGCAGATAAAATCGCCCATCAAGCCAAAAGACCCAACTCACAATCGAGTCAACAACTCATGAGTCTATAGATTTGGGGAGTTACCCCTATACTATCTCCTAGCATCCAAGGTCGGCTCTTTGGAACTAGAAAGGGCAGTAGTAATGCATGAATTTTTATGAGGTCTAGGTGAAGCAGTCATGCCATCTAAGCCAAGGGCAGGAAGGATGAGATAACCTGTCAGCAATCTGCAAAGAAGCACATCTTCACAGGTATTTCACTCTCGATACTAACTGTTTTACTTGAAGGGCGCTTGACCTCTCCGTTATTTGATACAATCTACAATATGAATGTAATCAACCAAGTGTCTGAAGTACTGTTTAAGTGCTTTACAAAAAGGAGGGTGGCCACCTACAAAGAAGTGCAAGACATCTATGGTCGGGGTAACCAATGAAAGACGTAACCCTCCTCATTCATGGTACACGCAATAGTACTTCCCTAAGATATTATACTAAATGGGGCATCTAAATTCAAAAATCCTCCATCTTTGGGATAAAGCAAAGGCGGCTGATCTTCTCCTCCTACGAATGTGATCATCAATTTTGCCAAGAGGGATCCTCAAACAGTAGTTCAAAAATTCGCCAAGAAATCGTGAGTTCTCACTGGCTCAAGGAGATTTTAGATTGTTTCTGCAGATTTTTCTAAGGTATTTCCAAACCCCCCCAAAGGAAAACTAGGGTTTCGTTAGTTGTTTTTTTCAATTTTTTTTTTAAAGTTATTTTCAAACATGTAGGCTAGGACGTTTTTTTTTCGTTTGTTCCCTCCCCCCAAAAAAAAACTAGGGTTTTGTTTGGTTATTTTTTTCAATTTTTTTTGGCTCTTTTCAAGCATGTAGGCTATGCAGTAAGTTTTTTTTTTAAAGCACGTAGGCTAGGGCATCTGACCAATGAATTATTTTTTATTTTTCCCTCTTATTAGGAAATAGAGATGGATTCTTCAAGTGAGGTCCTTGGAACCACCGAGGATAGCAATGATCCTCCTTCAAGTGGAACCCAATAGACTCCTTTATTTGCAACCCCAAGTCAAAATCCAAAAAGAGACCCAATGTGGAAGCATGGGGTTAAGGGAAACTTGTCAAATCAAGTGTTTTGTAAACACTACGGTAAGGACATGCGAGAAGTCATCCATCGCCTCAAATTCCATCTGCTTGGCAACCGAAGCATGATGTGGATCCCTGCCCTAGAGTAGATGATATGATTAAAAGTGAGGTGAATGCTTGGTTGTGCAACAAAGAGGCCAAGAAAATCAAGCACAAAAGGACAAGAGCTACAGTGGGACATGGAGTGCAGACATGGGGCTCCTTTTATGGGGATGAGGCTGAACTGCAGGATATTGATGAGCGACTAAAGAATCTATTCTTAATCCTCGCATTTGGCGAGGTAGTGCTGTTGGGCGTGGAAGAAGTGCAGGACGAGGCTCTAGCACAAGACAAACCACAATTTACAATACCGCACGGAAGAGAGACAAGGTGAAGGATGTCACAACTATAGCAATTTTTTTATATTAGTGCAGCATTCCCTTCAACTGTGTGAACAACCCCTATTGGGAAGCCATAGTGAAGCATTAAGTGAGTTTGGCAAAGGAGGAAAGACACCTTTGGCCCATGATTTAAGTGGACCATTGTTGGAGTGTGTCAACCTTTAGATTTATGGTGAGAGGACTATGGCTCCAAAACACCTACTTTGTAGAGGATGCTTATCTGCATCTTGAGTCAGCCTTGTAGTGCTTGTCGGTGTGAGTGCAATTGATCTCTATTTGAGGTCATACACACCAAGAAGCACAATAGGTTGAGCCAAGAGTGCCTCAATGACCTTGTGTTTATGCAATACAATCTTAGGCTTCACACAAGACAAGTGGAGGCTAGTGAATCCTACGAGGCAATTCAATTGGATGAGCTAGATCCACTATGTGATTAGATTGCCAAGAGTTTTGTGGATCCTGAGTTTACTATAGAGGACATTGAGGCACTTGAAGAGAAAGCAGAACATTTAAGATGATTGGAGGAGATATACCATGATGATGATTGGATGAGGCAACTTAAAATGTTTGTCTGTTTGTTTATTTGTTTGTTTTTTGTTTATTGAAAAGAAATCATCTTAGATTTTTTTACCAAGTTTTTACCCAGTTTTCCCGAGTTGCCGATAAAATCTCCAAAATTAGGCTGCCGCATTTATCACAAGTCGTGAGCTTCCAAACTATGCCCCAAACCATAAGACTACCAATGTTGAGAGATATAATTTGCTTTGAATAATGATGGCATCTAACATCTAAAGGAAGCACTCAGTGTAGACTAGGAAACTTCCTCTGAAATAAATGCTAAGACACTTTATTAGCAGAGCATTCAACATCAAAATTGACTACGATAGAAGATGGCACAAAAACAAGATGAATCTCATACAAAAGTTGCATAAGTGAAAGAGGCAACTAAGCAACGTTTCCCACTAATACAAAGCAAGTAACCCCTGTAGTGACTACAAAAGACTCGGATGTGGACAATTCCTCTCAAATTAAAACATTATTATATTTCAGTGGCATAATCCAAAGTAAGTCATATGAGAGTCCTCTAGCATCATTCTCAACTTTAGAATTTGCATCAACACAAACAATGGCAGAACCAAATAAGTATTTCCCAAACATGTACTCTCTTACAGCCCACTCAATATCGATCGACAAACAGTCCTTTAGGCACCAAACATACATATTCATGCTTTTTCTAACTTTGCTATGCCAAATTTCCTAGATTACTCCTAACTATCCCTCAATTTAAATAGGATATGATATGATACCTCAACCACCATAATTTAATATCTTTAAGATACTAATATTTACACTCCATAACAAAACACCTCCACCCCTTCCTCATTGGCAGGACCAAGATTTCTGCATCAACAAAGATGGATTAACAGAATAATGTATATTCCATACCAGAATTTGCCATCATTAGTCTCTTTCAATATTCTCGATAAATTTTCATCCTTCAAGGAGGTAATATGCCAATTCACACAACATAGAAGCCCAAACAATCCACATTGTAAAAAATAATTACACACATAATCAGCTTTACCTTACCTTTACATACATGCACAAATATGTGTACAAAGTAAAAGTGATCTTTACATATATGTTTGTATTGTGAAATCTAGAGTTTATACATATAGACATATATATTATGTGTATGAGTGTTTGTACAGAAATGACTCAAATAGGTCAATGGGACTTGATCAGTACAGCCACTAGCAATGCCTTGTAGAAGTCAAAAAATGGGGCCCCAAACCATAATGGAAAAAGAAAAAAGAATGTAAATTCGAGCACAATAAGAAACAATTCTAAGTGGTAGAAGCCATCCATGCGTTGTAGAGTAATGGTAAATGGAGTGCATTCTTAAGTGCGTGACCCCGGATCAAAACCCACGTGATAAGGCAGCCCACACCTATGGACATGTTTATGTTGTAATATGGGAGGGGTCCCATTTCAAGATGCTAAGTTGTAGGATGGCTTGAATCATCATCAAACACCCTAAAGGACCCAATACAAGATATGAGAATGCCCATGGGCTAGTGAGCTAGATTGAGTGGACCTATTTGGATAATCTTGGGAAGGTGTAAAGAATCTCCCATAAACACTCCTATCCATGTCCAATGATCCTCTATAAGAAGACAAGAAATTGGCAATGCGTGTCTACCCAACCCACTGGACTTATGCATGTTCGAGAGCGGCAAACAATTAACATCAAAGAGCAATGAACAACATCAACTTGTGGGGGGAAAGAGGGCACAACACCTTAGTAGCAGCTCACAAAGGAAGAAATAGTCTCAATGATCTATCATCGCCCACTTGGATAACTACAACACCTAGAGCATGCTTAGTACCCCCAACTATGAGACCAAGAAGAAAGGTGATTAATCTAGTATTATGCTCAAGCACCAATGCAAGGTGTCAATGAGTGATAGTTTCCCAAAGGTATAGCACCAAACACCTCTACTAAAGGTAGCAAGAAAAAGTTGGTGAGTGCCTCTTGAAGAGAGCATAGGTGATTAATCCTATGTACTCCAAGAATATGGTGATCACCCTCAACTCTTATCAAGCACAAACTTTCAACTCTACAAGAGAAATCCTAAGGGCATGAGTTTAATGAGATTGGATATATGAGACGAGTGATAATATTATTGACAATCTGCAAGAAATGCTAAAGCATGAAATGCCATCTTAGATCAAAGCAGTTAGGTGAAGAGAACCAAATAACTAGAATATACAATAAAGAAATGGTGTGAGAAGTAACCAAAAGAATCAAAGGAGATAGAGCATTGTAAATAAATGTGCAGAAACAAGAAAACAATTTATATACCTTCACATTATATAGAGGGAAATTTATATAGGATTACAAATACTAATTGTAGCTCTGTCCCACGAAATTTTTGAAATGGTGGGACACGTCTCCGAGATGGTGGGGGTTTTGCCACAAAATCGAAGATGGTGGTGGGACGGATAGAGGACAACTTATATACAAGTAACATTCTTGAAGTATAATTTATAGATATGTAACATAATGAACATCAAACATCAATCAAACCATAGTTACGAAAATCCCAATTTAATCCAATCCGATTTTTTGTGATTCAAAAGGAAATGCAAAAAGTGCAAAACATCTTGTTGCATGGGAGGCCAATAAAAGAATCACTAAAAATGGTGGAGAGTTTTTTGCTCGCCAAAGTGGCTGCCATAAACAATAGAATGTGCTTCTTTAAGAAGACTGTTGCACTGGTCGCAGGCTATAGACAACTTATCAAACTTGTATAATAACCTTGCTTTGATTCAAAAATTGTGGAAAGGTTCCAAGTTTGCAGATGTCGGATGTTTGATACCTTTGTAGGCCAAAACAAGATGGTTAACATCTCCTTCTCATAAGTAAAACAATCCATATTCTTGCTAGAGAGTTGTTTGCTATCAAAAGCCAAGGGTTGATCGTCTTGGATGAAAACAACACACAACACTGAGACTTTGATCCAAAAGCATCACATTCAATGATGAAGGGCTTGTTTAGGTCTAGAGTGGCCATAATAGTGATGGTGGGCATGTCCTCCTCCTAGGCATTGAATGCTCTTGTAACCTCCTTTAACTAGATTAATACATATTTCTTGGTGATATTCTTAAGAGGAGCTGTAATCTTCCCATAATTCTTCAAGAATTTCCTATAATACCTTATAAGACCTAGAAAACCACAAAGACTCTTCAAAGATTTAGGTAGGAGCCAATCCTACTTGGCCTTGATCTTGTTAGCATCCACCTTGACAACTTCATGGGACAATGTGATCCAAGTACCCCACTTTACACACAACACAGGGACATTTGAACCCCTTGACATATAACTATTCTTGCTATAAAAGGTGGAACACCTATTCCACATGACGCGAATGGGCCTTCCCAAGACTTACTATAAACTAGAAGTGTTGGCCCAACAAGTAAGGCTCCCACTTGTCCACTGCAAACAAGATGGCTAACATCTCCTCCTAAGTAGAATAGTCCATATTCTTGCCAGAGAGTTGTTTGCTCTCAAGAGCCAAGGGTGATCGTCTTGGATGAAAATATCGAGACTTGTTCCAAAAGCATCACATTCAATGACAAATAGCTTTTTCAAGTCCAGAGTAGCCAAAACAGTGATGTTGGGCATAGCCTCCTCTAAGGCATTGAAGGCTCTTGTAGCCTCCTCGAACCAGATGAAGGCATACTTCCTGATGAGATTCATAAAAGGAGCTGCAATATTCCCATAATTCTTGACAAATTTCCTATAATACCTTATAAGACCTAAAAAATGATGCAGGAGCATCCGGTGGCAGCAGAGTAGTCTCTAACCAACAAAAAAATTTCTAAGTGTTTGCCTTGGTGTCGTGATATCGCGACAGGAAAAGTGTCGCGATATCGCGACATGTCGCGTTTTCGCGACTCAGAGAGGAGAGAGAAGGCGCAGAGGAAAAATGTCGCGATTTCGCGACCGAAGCAGGTGAGGGAAGGTGCCCGAAGAAAATGTCGCGAGTTCGCGACATGTCGCGAAATCGCGACCAAATCAGGAGAGAGAAGACGTGGAACAAAAATGTCGCGATTTCGCGACATGTCGCGAAATCGCGACCAAAAGATGAAAGAAGGCGCAAGGGAGGAAAAGTGTCGCGATATCGCGACAAAATGACGAAGCAAGGCGCAGGAGTGAAAATGTCGTGAGCTCGTGACATGTCGCATTATCGCGACCAAGGGACGAGAAAAAGGCGCAAGGGAGAAAAGTGTCGCGTTATCGCGACCCAGGAAGGAGAGAGAAGGCGCAGAGCAAAAAGTGTCACGATATCGCGACAGAGAAAAGTGTCGCGATATCGCGACATGTCACGTTTTCGCGACTCAGGAAGGAGGAAGAAGGCATCAGAGAAAAATGTTGCAAAATCGCGACCGAAACAAGGGAGACAAGGCGTCCGAGAAAAACGTGAAATCGCGACCGAAGAAGACAGGAGATGGCCAGAGGAGAAAATGTCGCGATTTCGCGACATGTCGACAAATCGCGACCAAAAATAGACCGGGAAGGCCAGCGAAGAAAATGTCGTGAAATCGCGATCGAAGGCACAGAAAGGGGAGCAAGGAAGAAAGCTGTCGCGATATCGCGATATCGCGACCCAAGAAGCAAAGAGAGAGGCAGAAGGCGAAGCTGTCGCGATATCGCGACCCGAAGTGGAGAAAGGAAGCAGAAGGGAAGAATGTCGCGATATCGCGACCCAAAAGAGAAGACAGCGAGGAAAGAAACTGTCGCGATATCGCGACATCGCGACCCGAAGGAAAGGAAAGGCAGTGAGAAGGGAAATGTCGCGATACTGCGACATGTTGCAAAATCGCGACCCGAAGGAAAAGAAGAGGCAGCGAGAAGGAAAATGTCGCGATATCGCGACCCGACTAAGAGGAAAGGCAACAAGAAGGAAAATGTCCGATATCGCGACACGTCGCGATTTCGCGACCCGAAGAAGAAGAAGGCAACAAGGAAGAGAAATGTCGCGATATCGCGACATACTGCTAGTTCACGATTCGAGAAGGCACGCGTTACCAGGCAGTGTTTCCCGAGGCGGTCAAAGGCCTCATTAATGCATGATTGCTTGCCCGAAAAGTTTGCTGAACATGGTGGCCACTCGACTACTGTGCCCAGAGGTCAGAGATGTGCAGATGGCTCTTGAATGTGTGTTCCCGCGGCTGACCCGGGGTCAGTGGCCAGTGAACATAAAAGATGAAAGGTTCAGTCAGAAAAAAAAAGGGGGGGGAAGCCGAGTTTTGGAGATTGGAAGAAGGTATTCTTCCTGGGAGCGCAGGCAGATCGCCGAACGTGAGGCAGCTTGCATTAGAAAACAGAAAACTACGCCTGCGGGCTAGTATTGTAAATCGGTTTCAAGTAATGTAAAAGCTAGTTTCAGTAAAGAAAATAGCAGATTGAAAATTTTAAGTTTTGGTGTGTTTTGTGTGTCCCCATCAAGTGGTATCAGAGCAGGAGTTCCTGAGTGTGTAAACCAATCGCCGAAAGTGAGGCAGTTTACACCAGGATCTGTGGAAGGGTTGTGAGAAGAGAGTAAAGCAAGATGCCTCCACGAAGAAACCATGGTGGTGGAAGAAACATGGCGCCAGCGGAAGATTTCAGAGCCTTGCAGAGGCAAGTTCAGGCCCTGCAAGAGGAGCTGCGCAGAGGACTTGAACCCCGAAGGGAAGAAGGAAGTGAAGATAAGGTTGATGAAGAAGAGGACCAGTTTGAGGAAGAGGAAGAGGCTGTAGATCCTGCACAAGCCAGGCTATACAGAGCCATCTCTCAAATTGGAAAGAAACCAAAGATGAAGGTTTCGGTGTACTCTGGAAATCTAGATCCAGAGGAGTTGATTGACTGGATCAATGACATGGAGGAATACTTTGAGTATGAAGAAGTTGAAGATCCTGATAGGGTCAGGTTTGCCAAGACCAAGCTGAAGGGTCATGCTAAGATATGGTGGAAGGGAGTACAGTTGGAAAGAAACGAGAAGAGGAAAAGAGAGAATAACCAGGTGGGATAGAATGCTGGAAAAGTTAAAGAGGCAGTTCATCCCAGCTGACTATGAGATGGACCTGCTGAAGAAAATGCAAGGTTTGAAGCAGGCCAGCAAGTCTGTTAAAGAATACACAAGAGTTTTACAAGATTGTAATCAGAACAGGCCATTCAGAGGCCCAACAAGGAGAAGGTAGCCCGTTATATTAATGGGTTACGAGCAAGTATTCAAGAGGAGTTAAGCCCGGTCAGGATGACCACCATAGAGGATGCTTACCGCTTGCTCCAAGGTTGAAGAGAAACCGAACAGGAGGTTTGAGAGTAAGCAAAGAGGAAGAGGTCATGGAGGAAGGACTGGTGAAAGAAAAGATGAAGGAAAAGAGGAGAAGAAAGAAGAAGCTAGCAGCAGTCGAGCCCAGAAGGAAGATAATGATTACAGACCCCATGTTCAGAACAATGGCTACCCAAGAGGAAGAGGTAGATCTGGACGTGGATATGGAAGAGGAGGATTTCGTGGAACCTGTTTCCACTGTGGCGAAAAAGGACATCGAGCATTTGAGTGTCCACAACACCAAGAAAGGACGAATAAGAGACCTGAGGGTCCTGCCAGGGCTGCTGTAGCAGATGAAAGAGCCGAATCATAACATTTTGAGGAGGCAGAGAGAGGAGAAGTTATGTTCGCAAGGAGAGCTTTGTTGAACGAGGAGAAGTTATGTTTGCAAGGAGAGCCTACAAATTCAGAGTAATATCCCCTAATTGAGATAATAATTGTGCTCCCAGGATAACACTCGCACTATCCAAATCCATCGCATAAGGGTTGTCAACCCAAGTATTAAGGACCAATTTGGATGTTACCGTTAACAATAGGACCCATTCATTGAGCCTTACCCCCACTGACAATCAACACATGGAATTTGTCTTGGTTAGGGCTTTGGTTGTATTATGGTTGATGAAATTGTGAGTACTACACAAATCAATCAAAATATTGACTCATTGTCCCTTTATGAAGCCCTATACCTTGACAGAGTGATAAGCTTGCAATCCCATGAGGGCAAATGCTAAGAGGGCCATAGTATCTGTATCTTACTCAGGATCATAAGGTTCTATCGGTTCCTCTTGTTGTGGTGAGGCGAAAAACTCCTCTGTAGCATCTTCATCCTCGGCTTCTATGTGGAAGTTACGTTGCTCCTTGCATGGCTGATCCTCCAGATGTCGTGATCGGCATTTGAAATAGAAGTAACCTTGAGAGCATTCCTCATTGTAGTTATCGATGTAAGACCGACAGGGATTGGAGTCACGTCATTTTTGGAATTAAGACACCTGGAGCTTCTTTTCAGCTATGCAAACCAAACACTCAACATCATGGAGAGTGCATGGATCATGCATATCTACTTTTCGTCGAATGTATTGCAAAAACCACCACTACATGATCCAAATAATATGTACATGTAAGAAGGCTCATAAAGTCAATGCAATACTAGTCCATTTATCCTGTCTATTTTGTTTGCATTAATCAAAGCACATAAGAGGTGAGGGACCCTTATCGAACTTTAGCATGAACGTGTTCTCAAATTCTGGCCAAGAAAGATGACAACCATGACACCTCAATTCCCAAAGAAGCCATTGATGAGCATGAGTACCCAGCTTAGAGGCAACCAAAGTGACCCTGCGATGTTCAAGAACTTGGTGCAAGCATATGAGACAATCCATCCTAATGGGGCATTGCCCTCAAAGGTCAGGATAACAATTGTAGGAACCGAAACATCATGAGGCCAATTGAGCAAAAAAGACAACACCACCTATACCGGAACCCAAATCAATAGCAATCTCTAAATGAACCTCACCCATGCTTGTAGGAGTTCCCCTAGAGGGTTGGGTATACATCTGGACAATACGAGATCTTGCCCAAAAGGCAATTGCTGGAAGCTCTATTAACTCAAAAGAGTTTTTCAAAAACTCATCAAGTTTACGCTCGAGTCAGCCTTGCCAAGTCACTCAAGCTTGACTTGACAAGTTTTTCTAAGCTCGCCAAGTTCTTTTTTACTTGGCGAGTATTTGGGACTCACAAGTTTTATTTTCTCAGCAAGTTTTTTTTTGCCAAGCTTTTGTTAATTAGAGTTATGCATGACATTTGTTACAATATACCAAATGTGTAACTCCCAACACCATGAATTTTCCAAATGCCAATAAACATATTTCCAAAGTGGGGATTTCAGGTCATGTTTGATCCACCTTGCATTTCCTCCTTCCACATTACATGATGCAACAGGTAAAAATAAAAAATAATAAACATTTTATTTAAAAAACATTTCTATATTACAAAAGACATTAAATACTCAATACAAGGGGACCAGGACCCCTCATAAAAACCCATGTTTTAAACTCAAATTTAGGTTTGAGGGTTTGATCGGTTGGTAAAGCGCCTTGTTTGGCGTGTGTAATCCTGGTTCAAATCTCAAGGCCTCGTAGTACCGAAGGGCGTGTCGCGCCATGCCGCCGGCTACGTTAAGAAGTTTACCCGACGCAATTGGAGGTTAAAGTGGCAGCAAGGAGCAAGATTTAAACCCATGAAGAGGCAATGGAAAATGGAACGAGTTAGCGATTCCTCTAATATACGAAAAAAAAAAAGACGTTAAATAAACAAATTGAATTATTTTAAAATGATAACAAAATGCAAATTAAATCAACTGGCCTCAACCGGTTAGATTCCTCAACTTTCAAGAAGGAGACCAAGGTTCGAATCTTGCCAAGTTGTTGTAATACCTTATGTGGTCATGATGTTATACGAGTGGAGCCCATTTCAATCCCGCATAACCAATTAAAAAAAATGAAAATTAATTTAGATTATTATAAAATAAATTAAAATATAAAAGTTATAATAAAATTTAAATAAAAGGTTAAATTCTAATAGATTATAAAACTTTAAAATATAATTAAAAATAAAATTATCATGAACTATGTATATAACATGAAACAATAAAAAAAGCCCATGGGATTTAGAATAGTTGGTTGAAGAGCTTCTAACCCGTGAGAGATACTGTAGTAGTAAGTCCTTAGGTTTTCATCTAAGAGACCCAAGTTCAAACCCCAATACGAGGAGACCAGGACCCCTCATAAAAACCCGTGTAAAGAATTTGAAAACAGCTACAAGGTTACCGCACTAGTAAAGTTCTTGGGTTTTCATTAAGGAGACCCAAGTTCAAACCCCACTCGGTACAAGGGGCCAGAAACCCCTCATAAAAACCTGTCTAAACTTAAATTTTGAAAATAATTGCAAGCTTACTGCAGTATTAAGGGCTTTGGCCTCTCTTTGAGTGGTCCATGATTCAAACCTCACTCAATATGAGGGGACCAGGACCCCTTATAAAAACTTGTGTAAACTCATTGAAAACAATTAGTTGAAGAGCTTCACACCCTAAACCAAGGTTTAAATTTCATGGGTGAACCTTAATATTTATCAACGCAAGATTTTGCTTCATTTGTCAATTCAAATGGTCTTTGGGATGCTAGTCCCTCAAGTTTTCAATATACATGGGATAATAGGCGCATTCAACAAACTCATATTGCAGCAAGATTGGATAGATTCTTGTTATCCAACACATGGTTGCAAAAAACGTATACAATCTCTTTAGGTATTTATTGCGAGCAAGTTCGAATCACAAACCCATTCTTTTGACTGTTGATTTACCCAATAATGGTCATCCAAAGTCATTTTGCTTCCAATCTATGTGGCTCCAAGACCTCGATTTTTTCCACATAGTTATGTTATGGTGGGATAAAGCAAATTATGAAGGATCATATATGTACAAGTTCGTTCAAAAGATGAAATATTTAAAGCAACAAATGAAGATTTGGAACACGAAATCTCTTGTTTAAGAAAAGAAAGAAATTGAATCTAAGCTCAAAAGTTTACAAGAGATAGTAGAAATCAACGGAATGGATCAGGATTCTTATGTGCAAAAAATTACTTTCTAATTATCATAATGCATTAAAAAAGGAGTCATATTTGTTCCAAAAATCTAGGAGGAAATAAGTCAAGAAAGGAGATAGAAATACATCATGGTACAACAAAAACAAATTTATCTTTTCGTCGCATCAAACATATTTTAACTCTACATGGAAGAAATATTGATGAAAAAGAAGAAAAAAGGAAGGACACAATTAATTATTTCAAAAATATTTTGTCAAATTTTGGGCAAGATAAAGAGGCACAAGATAAGCTTTTGCAAAATATTCCATCAACTATCACATAGTGACAAAAAGAAAGCTTGATGTAGAAGATATCTATGGAGGAGCTATATGAAGCGAATTTCTCTTTCAATCTTAACAAGGCACCTAACCCCAATGGATTTCCTACAATTTTCTTTCAAAAAATTTGGGATTTATGGAAGAGTGATATGTTGATTGTGGTTTAAGAGGCCTCGAAAAGGAAGGCTACAATAAGTGATATCAATGCCACTTTTATTACATTGGTTTCCAAGAAAAGCGAGAAAATATTTTAATAATTTTCATCCAATAAGCCTTTGTAATATGATTTATAAGATCATTTCAAAAATTATGGCAAACAGGTTGAAAGGCATTCTAGATTGTGTAATCTCAAGAGAAACAAGGTGGTTTTGTTCGTGGTAAACAAATTTTTGATGGTGTAATCATTGGACAGGAGGCCATACATTCTCTTCATTCCATGAAAAAACCGGGTATTATTATGAAATTAGATGTAAACAAAGCATATGATAGGGTTTTCTAGAGTTTTCTACATGATATTCTCAAAAATTTTGGTTTTGAATACAGTTGGTGTGATGGATTAAATGTTGTTATAGCACTACAAAATATTCTATATTGATCAATGGTTCTGCTATTTACTTTAAGTATTTTTGTGGACTCTGCCAAGGCGAATCACTATCTCCTTATCTATTCATTATTCTTATGGAGGCCATACATTCTCTGTCCAAAGTAAGATTCTCATAGGAGAGTCTACAAAGAAGAGGATACCATAGACTTTTGAGATGTGCCTTGTGTGAGAAGGATTTAGAAACATCAGACCTTCTTCATTGCCCCTTTGCTCATATTGTTTGGGGTTACTTTTTTGAAAATATGAAAATATATTTGGTAGCTCCATAAACATTGAAAGAGTTGATGAAATGTTAGATTAATTATTTCACAGCTAAAGCATTATGTATTTTTTAAAGGAGCATAACTTGGAAATTAGTAAAGGATTCTTTATTGGTGGCAATGGAACAGTCTAGGGTAAAACAGTACATACCTTATAAAATAAATGCAACATATGTTATCCTAATTACAAAAAAGAAGGATGCATAATTGTTTGATTTGTTTAGGCCCATAATTATATGTAACGTGGCATATAAGATAATCTCCAAAGTGATGGTAAATCGGTTATGACCACTATTAGACAAAATTATTTCAGAAGAACAAGGAGGATTTGTGAAAGGGAGACAGATTCTGGACAGGATCATAATAGCTCATGAAGTAATGCATTCAGCAGCTTCTAGAAAAGAGAGAGCAATGATCTTACAACTTGATATGAATAAAGCCTATGATAGGGTTATAAATGGGATTTTCTTTTTGCAGTATTAAAGAAGTTTGAATTTTGGATAAATGGGTCAGATGGATTAAAGCTTGTGTCTCTATAGTATCATATTCAGTGTTGGTCAATGGGCTAGTAACAGAATCATTTAAAGCCAAGAGGGGTCTTAGACAAGGAAATCCTCTATCACCATATTAATTCATTATTATGGCAAAGGTATTGGGAAGGAACTTGAAGAAGGCATACAAAGATGGGCTAATAAGCGGACTTAAGGCTAGTAATAATATTGACAACATCACCCATCAACAGTTTGTAGATGATACAGCTCTTTTTGGGAGGGTAGGGAAAAACGAGGCCAGAGCTTTGAATAACTTATTAAAGGAATATGAAAGAGTATCCAGGTAGAAAGTTAATAAGATAAAATCCAAAATTTACTTCTTAAACACTCCAACTAGAATCAAAGCAGGGATATGCAAGTTACTTCAAATGAAGGAGGCAAATTTTCCAACAACATATCTAGGGATGCCATTATTTGAGGGGAGAATGAGGATAGAATTGTGGAATCCAATTATAAGTAAAGTTCAGAATAAACTACTGACATGGAAAGGTAGATGATTATTGTTAGCAGGAAGAGTGCAACTAATTAAATCAATTTTATAGGCCATTCCAACATATTATATGTCCTTGTATATTATGCCAAAATCGGTAGAAAAAAGTTTAATCTATATTATATGGTCATTTTTGTGATTAGGATTACATGATAAAAGGAAATTTCCTTTGGTGAAATGAAGCAAGGTATGTGATGATAAAACTAGGGGAGGTCTCGGTTTAAAATTTCTTACGAATGCAAACTTAGCTCTAAGGGGAAAACGTATTGGGATATTGTACAAAAAGAGTCAAAGACAATGGGCAAGAATTTTTCTAAGTACGTTGAGCCCAATGACCCAAGCTTAATCTTTACTGCATTCTCACTACTAAATGGTTTTGCACTATTTAGAAAAATCAATTGATCTAGAGATTAAAGGTCTAAGATGGATGGTGGGAACTGGAGAAAAAAATTCTATTTAGATGGATAGTTGGTGTGATAAAAAACCACTCAATCTAGATCCAATTTTGAAACCATGGATGAGATTACTTCAAGACAAATATGGTGATAGGGTTTCAAACATTATGTACAAGGATGAAGAAGGAAGATACAAATGGAAAGAAAAAAATTTACAAGTATACCGAACATTGTTGCTAGGAGGCAGTTGAGAAGAAAGATAACAACAGTGATTATTTCGACAGGAGTCGAGAATAAGTTGAATTGAGAGTTGAATAGCTCGAGAGAATACACAACAAGAAGCAGATATAATGTAAAGCACCAACAAAATAGGAATACTGCAAGAATATGGAGAGATATTTGGGATAACTTGAGCATTCCAAAAGTCAAAATGTTTATATGGCTAGTAGGTCATAGGAAAATTTTATCTTGGGATAACCTAATGAAAAGGGGTTTCCATGGCCCCTCACAATGTGTTTTATGCAAAAAGGAGGAGAGTATAGACCATCTCTTGGGACATTGTTCAATAGTCTGGGAACTATGACAATGGATATAATATGTTTGGTAAATGCATGGTGATGAATGGCAGAATTGAAGAATGGTTAAAGCAATGGCAGAGCATTTTTAAAAGTGAGGCATTACAAACAATCTGGGATACATCGAAAGATACAATACTTTAGATTGTATGGCTGGAAAGGAATAGAAAAATATTTAAAGGAAAGAAATGCAATTTAGAGGTAATGAAAAGGAAGATTTTTTTAGCCATATAAGAGTCTAAACCAACCCTATCAACTCACCCAATCCCTAAATCTTGAGGCAAAAAGCCTTGATAGATGGAGTCAAGTCATCAAATGGAATTATGATAGTGGGTACAGGAGAAACAAAAGGAAGGCAAAGAATATAAAGTGGAAACCAACGGAAGTGGAGTTTGTCAAATTGAATTTTGATGGAGCATCTAAAGGAAATCCAAGACCAGCGAGAGGAGGAAGAATAATAAAAAATAATTGGGGTGAGATTTTGTCGCATTACACTTTCAATAGTGGATTTAAGACAAATAATGAAGCTCAAACTAGGCGGTTGTGGAAGGGTTAAAATATGCAGAAAAATGAAATGGAACAAAGTATGGATGGAAGGCAATTTATTAATTGTAATAAATGCAATTTTGAAGAAAGCAAAGGCTCCATGGAACATACAAGAGATCATTGTGCAAATACAAGACCTTGCCACAAAGTATGGATGGAAGGCAATTTATTAATTGTAATAAATGCAATTTTGAAGAAAGCAAAGGCTCCATGGAACATACAAGAGATCATTGTGCCAATACAAGACCTTGCTACAAAGTTTGAAGAAATCTAGTTTACACATATGTTAAGAGAAGGGAACAAATGTGCAGATAGGCTAGCCAATAGAGGATCATGAAGTTAGATTCTCTTTTCCATGGTTAGAGGAAGTAGTAATTTTAGCTGAAGCTGACAAGAAAATGTTGACTTTCTAAATCAAATAATGATTTAAGATTTACTTTAATGTTTTACTTTGGTAATATTTGTTGTGTTCTATAACATTAAGGTGTTTTTATATAAACTATTTATTATGGTTCTTGCGGTTGCACTTATGCTTCAAGAAGGAAACTAACAATCCAAAACTGTAAAGTGAACTATGATAGCTCAAAGTTTTGGAAATATTTCTCTACTAAGATGTAGTGCATAGACAATAGAGGTGGAGTTTTGATATTGTGAAGGCTAGTGCAGGAAAATGTTAAAAAGAAGGATGTTGAATTTTGGAATATTTGTATTTACAACAAAAATTGAAGAAAATCTAGAAAACAAGAATCAAGAATTCTGACTTTTAATGAAAAAGGATGTAGGTATCTAGCTATAGCAACTCAATTGAGATAAGAATTGAATTTGTTTGTAAACTCTCAAGCTCTAAAGGAGAGAGTTGTGATTTGTCAAGGGTGGGGGACCCGAGTAAAACCCTTTTTTCTCCAAAAAAAAATAAAAAAATGTATTTTGTGAAGGCTTGGCCCTACCATTATTTGTTGGAATTTATGGCTTGAAATGAATAATAGAATTTTTAAAAATAAATCTCAAAATCATGCCCAAGTTTAGAACTATATTATTGCCTCTCTTGCAAAATATTTACAAATATGGTGCTCATCATGGGAAGTCTCAAAGAGGTGGTAACAACTTGGTTACAAGATTTGAACACACATGGAAGGATCATCTACGATAATGGCATTAAAACAAAGGATCTACTTTGAACCAAGGTAAAATGGAAATGTCCAAAAATTAGGTTTATCAAAACTAATATTGATAGTGCTTCTAAAGGAAATCCAGGAAAAGTCGATGGAGGTGGTGTTTTTCGAAATAAAGACAACAAAATTCTCCTCACTTAAAACCATATGGAACTTCAAACCAACAACTATGCAGAGGCTAGAGCACTTCTTGCAGAAATTAAAATTGCAATTGAAAAAGGATGGAAATATATTTCAATTGAAGGGGATTCACAAATTATTATTAATGCTATTAACAAAAATGAATGTGGAGATTAGATAAAAAATAATATTATTGCTAATGTTCATCATCTATTATTGGAAGCAATCTCTTGGAAATGTGAGCATATTTATAGAGAAGGAAATCGGGTAGCAAATAATTTAGCCAATCACGATGTCAAATTTTTGAAGGCAACTACCCAAGTGAGATTTTATCTCAAATCAAAATGATGTCAAAGAGCTGATTGTGGAAACATAGGACTTTGAGGAAGTTGAAGAATTTGATAGAAAAGCAAAGAAAATATTTATGAGAAAAAGGCATGTTGGATATGGTTTAATTTGCCAAACAACAAATGTAATATTTTGGTATTTTGATGGGAGTGGCCCCCAATAGAAGCAACATATAATTTATTTTAAAAAAACAAATAAAATAATAATTAAAATGTATTAAATATTAAGTAATGTAAACCTGAAAACTAAGTATAAAATTAAAAAAATAAAAACAACAAAATTAATTACATAAAAACAAAACTTTATTTTATTTTAAAAACATAATTTACTACTTAAAAAACAAACATGCTTCATTAATAATGTTTTTTATGTGAATCCTTTAAGCATTTTTTCGTAGTCTTTGCGAAAGGGGTGTAAACCCTAGGTGCAGTCAAGCAATGGAACAAAGCGACAAATTTGGCTACAATCTTCGTAAAAGGGATGCAAACCTTAGATGCAGTCAAGCATTGAAGGAAGAGGGTTGTTCGCAGACTGTCTCTTAAATCTATGAGAAAGCCTCTTCAGTCGGAATAAATATCTCTCAAGGATCTTTGGGTTCGCGGGTGGATGAACATTTGCTCTCTATCAGGATTTCGAAGGATGAATTTGGGTTGAATCTGATTGATTATGAAGCCCGAACAATTATCTGCAAACTCAAGGGCAAAAGACCAGGCCTAGAGGAGCTCAAAGGATACATTAAAGATTGGTGGACCAATACAAAATTCCAAGTAACTCTCCTACCCAAAAATTTCTTTTTTGTTTCCTTTTCTAATTTAGCGGATAGAGATAGGGTAATGGATTATAGATAAAATTGGTTTTTCGGACAGAGGGGTATCTATATAAGACCTTGGACTCCTAGTTTCAACCCCTTTACAGAAGACGTTAATGGCTTCCTAGTCTAGGTGAATCTTTATGCTCTCCCTATGAAGTTTTGGGGAGAGAAGATATTCACCAAAATCGGTAATGCCATTGATGCATTCCAATATATAGATGCCCAAACAGAGGAAAATTTGTCCAAGTAAAATTAATATGAGTAAAGCAAGATTGGTTGTTTGGATGGATGTTTCAGTTCTTGGACCTCAATCCATTACTATCTCCTCAAGCAAAGGGGAATGGATCCAAAATATTGAATATGAAAACTTCTCCCTAAGATGTTATGGCTGTCAACAATATGGCCACCTGAAGAAGAGATGCCCAGTCATTTGATCATGCTCTGATTCCTCCTTGGTGGAGGAGAAGGCCTTGCATGTGAATGATTTGAAACCTTCAAATGTCCCAGTTCAAAAGAAAGAAGCTCATCCTCCAAATGCACCAATTGTCCAACAAGAATCATGCGAGCAACATAAGACTTAACCCCAAAAGGAGAATTTGAATCAGATCATTGATAAAAGCCAAATGGTTACTAAAGACCATCCACACAGTTCCTTGGAAAAGATTAGCACCTCAAATGGTATTCTTGAAACTAATTATGAAACAATCAGTGACGGTCAGTTTTCTGAAAATGAAGATCCCACAAAATGTGTTACAACTAGATATTGCCTCAGGAGCTTGAAGTGCAAAAATGCATTCTCAGAACTTGCCACTCTAAAGGAGGAAGAACCTTTGCTACAGAAGAAAAATAATCGAACTAATTTTCTCTTTGATGGATGACTGTTATGTTTGCTTTCTTTCTATTTGTTAAAGTTATGTGTCATGTAAGGGTTGTTCTTGTTGTTAGTTCCTTCAAAAAAAAAAAAAAATTGATTATGGAAACTTAACAGTTTGAGGAAGATGGAGAATATCTTTGATAGAAAGGCAAATATGGGTATGCTTTAATTAAACTTGTTTGAAATGCAATA
Source organism: Wollemia nobilis (assembly GCA_028583015.1). Taxonomy (NCBI): domain Eukaryota; kingdom Viridiplantae; phylum Streptophyta; class Pinopsida; order Araucariales; family Araucariaceae; genus Wollemia; species Wollemia nobilis. Next base: position 7,359,939 of record JAQPPZ010016856.1, read on the forward strand.
AGAGCAATGTAATGTTTTGTTTTTGTAATGGGAGTGGCCCCAATAGAAGCCACACATAGCTTATTAAAAATAAAAAATTTAAAAATATAATTTTTTTTAAGTAAAACATAAAATAAACCCTAAAACTTTATATTAAACATAATCGTCCACGTGCTTGTTTATTTTCGCAGCAGGTTATTTTGTCCTTCCATTCTTCTCTTGTGTTGGCACTTCAAAAGATTCAGCTTCAAAATTGTTTGAAATGTAATGAGAGCAATGTAATGTTTTGTTTTTGTAATGGGAGTGGCCCCCAATAACGTAATGAGAGCAATGTAATGTTTTGTTTTTGTAATGGAAGTGGCCCCAATAGAAGCCACACATAGCTTATTAAAAATAAAAAAATTTAAAATATAATTTTTTTTAAGTAAAAAATAAAATAAACCCTAAAACTTTATATTAAATATAATCGCCCACGTGCCTGTTTATTTTCGCAGCAGGTTATTTTTTCCTTCCACTCTTCTCTGGTGTTGGCACTTCAAAAAATTCAGCTTCAAAATTGTTTGAAATGTAATGAGAGCAATGTAATGTTTTGTTTTTGTAATGGGAGTGGCCCCCAATAGAAGCCACACATGGCTTATTAAAAATAAAAAATTTAAAAAAATAATGTTTTTTAAGTAAAATATAAATAAACCGTAAAACTTTATATTAAATATAATCGCCCACGTGCTTGTTTATTTTCACAGCAGTTTATTTTGTCCTTCCACTCTTCTCTGGTGTTGGCACATCAAAAGATTCAGCTTCAAGCTTCAAACTTCAAACTGGAGTGAAGCAGTCAAATGACTCAGCCTTAGCAACATGCAGCATATGGCAAATCCACAGTTTCCAACATGAATTTCAATAACAGCAGAAGCTTGGAGAGAATTATTTTGAACCAGTCTGAAACAGAAGTCCCTCTCTCTCGCACCCCTTTTAGTTCCAGAAGATACGTTTTGGAAGGGTTCTAAAAGCCCTTTTATTATTTTCTCTAGGGCTTTTCACAGATTTGTTTCTGGTACAGGATTTTCCTCCCATGCAGTATACTTCACAGGAATGTTTTCTCTGCTTCATGAGATATTTTTTCCTACAGTTTCATGGGTTTTTTTGGCGGAAAAATTCTTTTCTTTTTTAATCTGACTGTACAGTTACAGCTTCAAAAGGCCTGGATGTCGTATCCGGGGCGTATCGTATCCATATCTGTATTGGACATGGAGTTACGCACATCCAGGTTTTTTTTTTGTGGAGGGGGGATCCGGTAATATAGTTTCACACATAGTTGAGAAAATTGGAATTGGGTAGTAAATCGGCTGGTTTAAAAATCGGCAAAAAATCGGAATCGGCAAAAAATCGAGGAAAAAATCGGCATTTTTTATTGAAAAAACCGAAGAAAAAGCAAATTTTCATTGAAAAAAAAGCCTTTTTCATGCATATCAGAATTTTTCAGGAAAAAATCGGCAAAATCGGCTAGCCTATGAGTCGGGAAAAAATCGGGATTTTTTGCAGATTTTCTCAACTATGGTTTCACATACATATTTTCATTAGAGAATGGTCCAGCCTACCACACCATGCTCTCACTACTTGCTCAAGACAATTAAAAGCCTTAATCAAGTGACAATATTTTTCTTCAAATCCTTGTGGTTGGAACATATACACTTCTTCCCTCAAGCTTATTTTTACAAAAAGCTTTTTTTACATCCATTTTACAAAGTTTATAACCATTTTGTTCCATGAATGTTATCACCATCCTTATTGCCTTTCACTGTAGAGCAAAAATTCATTAGTCAACCCCTTCTTTCCAAGAATACCCTTTTACAACAAGCATGGCTCTATACTTTCATCCAATTGGCTTATCACCTGTTGGGACATCAACCAAGTGTCATTCTTACCTAAAGCTTTCTATTTTGTCTTTATAACATTTTGTCAAACTTCCTAGTCTGCTGCTTTCTTCATAAAAATTTTCCAGACTCTTTAGTGCATTTTGGAAAGCATTCAGTGAGGAGAACTATAACATAGCCATCAATACAAAGTTAGCCTGTTCATTCATTTGATAGGACCTTCTACTTTCTCTTACAACTTCTTCGGGCTTTGCATCCATAACAGTTTTAAGTAGCCGTTTTGCTAACAATTTGAATGGTGGTGAGGATCTATTAGATCATGAAGCAACAAATTGTCAATTTTCATAAAGAAACAATTGATAAATCATGATCATCAATAATAAATGTAACTCATAAGAGCCTATCCTTGTGACATATCATAAAATTCAGCATCTTGTGCTATGCATTGATGATTTTTTTTTTAAGAACATAACAATCCAATGCAATATGTCCAACCTTACCAAAAAAAACAAACTGACAAATTTCCTAATCATTAAAGCTACAACCTTATCCTATAGATAAAGATTCTCGTCTAGAATCCTAACCTTTGCCACATGACTCTATTAAGTCTATTTCAAAAAAACAACCCCCTTTTCTTCTAGATTATCTTCATCCACATGTACCTATAAAACCTGTTCCTCTTGCTCTATTGGATGACTTGTCTCTCTTTTCCTTTGACTAAATAAGAGCTAGATCCCCTAATAATTGAACCCCTACTTGAGTTAGCTGCAAATGCTTCATCACTCGACCACTTTTATATAGAGCACTTGTTGCCAAATTCCTTAACAATTACACCCAAGTCGACGAATCAAGTATTCACTAATTTTGAGCTATATCTATGATTTCTATGAATTGCTAATAGAAGAGAAGTTGTGCATTCACCATGACACACTAACCAGTAACTCTTCATTGTCTTCAACCACTTTTGGAATTCTTGCTTTTTCCATCTCATGTTTTATATTCTGTATTATGGACAATTACTCTAGAACATCATTGTTTTCAACTAAACTTTCTTGTGAAGTCCAACTTTTGCAAGTTGTTTGTCTATCACAAATATTTTATCTTTTCTAGGCCTCGTAGCAATGTTTTCAATATGAACTATAAGTTCTTAGGAATAACAGACTGCAATCAAAGTCAATATTTTGATATCTTTTAATTACATTTTTCTTTATCTCTCTATTGTGAGTTTGTTCTTATGTGGATGATCATTTAATTCTTCCAAAATAGCATAATTTGAGGAAGTTAGCTTCTCAACTTTATGTATGAAATTATGTTGTTTTTCCATGTTGCAAAAACAAATGCATCAAAAATAATGGCAAACAAATGCATCAATAAATAAAAGAACCACTCACTCAAATATGATTTGATTGCCCATGGGGTTTGGCCAATTGATGGGGCGTGTTGAGTTTCACCCATAAACCAACATTCCAATCCCATGGGTGAACCTTAACATTTTAAGTCCATGGGGCCTGGGATGAGTGGTGGGGAGTAAAGAGTTTCACAACAGAAACCAAGGTTCCAATCCCATGGGTAAACATTAACATTTTAATCAAATGGCAACATCTCAAGCAATTAAAACTGTGGATTTTCAATGTGGAGACCCAAGTTCAAATCTTGTCAAGTGATATATGCATAATTGCCCAATTGTTATTATAAATTTATATTAATGCAACTATGCGATTGGTTGAAATACTGCAAAACATGATCATGATAAATACGGATGGGGTCCATCGCAATCCCATATAACCAATAAAATGACTTGATTGGATAATGCATTTGACCTTTCATTAGCCAAAAGAGCACAAATTTTATAAGATAATGTGTTGTGACTCACAATAAGTCATCAAAACATGTCATGACCTCTTCATAACAGAGGTGGTCATGATCACGTCATAATTCAAATGCTGATTTTGACAACAGCATGTCTCAACTAGTTGAGTGTGCTTCTGTAGATAATTCTACAACACGATGATTGAAGTTAACAGTCTCACTCCACCTCCAGTTTTTTCACATTTTATGTTTATATCTTGACCATATTTTCTTGTTTTGCAATAGTGGAATCAATAAATTTCAAGTCAAATGAGATTTATATGCTTCAGTTAAAGTACAAATAGAATAATTACTAGATTTTTATTATAACACAATGACTTCAAAGGGATTAGAACTTGTAAAATAATGGTGTAGAACATATTTAGTCACAAAAGTACATTTTTCTTTCGCCATACGTACACATTCATATATGTTCCTTGTATCTCCTATGCACATAGAAGATTGATTCTTTTAAGACAAGGAATATTGTTACCAAAAATTTTACAGTATGCCTTGTAACAACTTGCACACAAAGCAATGTGGTAACCCCTTTGAAAATTGTTTCTATTTAAAATGGATACATGAATCATGATAATAAAAATGTCTTTAAAAAAAAGTGTTCAATCCCTTAGTCTTCCCTTATTAATCCTAAGAACAAAGAGAAAAATATGTATAACACTCCTATTAAACTTATCATACCCTATATCGAATGGCATGAGCTCAACCGATTAAATACCTCAACTTTCAAGGAGGAGACCCAGGTTTGAATATTGCCAAGCAATACATGCATAATTGCCAAAAATGTTGTTGTAATACCACTATGTGGTCACAATGTAATATGGGTGGGGCCTGTTTCAATCCCATATAACCAATTATAAAAAACAAAAATGTATATATAGACACTATATAACACCCCTATCATATATATTTTATCCTTGAAATGACATCTTTAATATAAGGAAAATCAACTTGTATGGCTCAAGCTTCAAGCCTTCAGAGGGGTGTAAAAATTATGCCTGTCAGCTGAATGCTTCAAAATGTACATATTTAAGGTCTTTACGGGCTGATTGTTTGTCAAAAATTGTTTCTGTAGATACCTTCTCCAGAATCTTTCACTCTTGTCTAAATGTTGTTCTCTTTTGAGGGAACCATTGATATTAATTCATTGTGAATTGTCTATGTTTCAATAGAAGGGCATCTATCGATTTTCAATGTATATTGTTTTTGGATTACTTTGTTGTTGTCTCCGGAGTTTCATTCTGCCCTCTTCTTGTCTCTACTGGAACCCAAACAAAAATGTATTGCACAAGGTTTTCAATGCTAGATTTTGAAATTTTACATTATCAGTCTCATGGGGGTTGTGTCTTGAACACTTCTCCAAAATATTTTAAAGAAAGCTTCACCTGATTATTCGTCCGCCTCTGCTCCAGGTATAGTCATTTGATAAATGAATGGACTCTATTCTAATCAGCATGATCAATAAACATGTTGAGAAAATGTTTCTTATCTCTTTGACAAAATCTCAGCAGGAAAAAACATATATGAAACTCCTTATCTTCATCTGATCAAGTCCATATCACATAAAGGATTTCCATGTTAATCTGCAATTATTTCATTATAAAAGTCTCCCTTGCTAGTTTTGCTCCTTGCAAAATCGTCATTTTTCATGATAGCATGTCCTTTGGCCTACTATGGGTCTAATTCCTTAAATGTAAGAATAAAGAAAATAAGTTATTACTGTTCAGAAAATTCATGCATGATAGCACCAAGACCAAAGTACACATTTACTGGCCCAAAATTAATAGGAAGAATCCCTGTATGCTCAACTAATTTCCTACAACTAGTCATTGTTTGGTCTATTAATTAGATGTGACTTATAAGTTTTAGCAAAATTGATTACAATTATATTGTATGTATGACCAGCCCAACCTGTAATAAAAAGGTAAAAGGGCAAAACCCTGATGATTTCAAAAGTAGATAGTCTCCACTACCTCTGCGCTAGGCAAGTTAAATTCTGAGAGAGAAACGAAGGGCCTCCCAGGCCTTGAGGAGTAGACATTATATGAAATGGAAAAAGCAAGCAGGCAACGTTATATGAAATGATAAATGTGTCCTACACTTATATGCCTTAGATCTAGGAATCAATTCAAATAACATTGCTGAATCACGGAAGCTCTGCCTTAGATTTTAAGGCATTGCAAATATGGTTAAGGGCACAAATATTACTTTTAATCACTATCAAAAAGGTATGAATAAGGCAACAGAAAAAGGGGTTAAGCTAAAGGGAAATCAAATTTAGATTTTATTTAAGTGGCAATCACAAGGCATTAAAGAAATTCATGGGTTAAGAAGAATTGTGAATGGAAGATTTGTCCAATCAATGTATTTATAAGAAAAAAGAAGCATTAAATATTGTCATTGCAGTCCTTACCCTAACTAAAGTAAATTCTAGTAAAACCAGAACATTTTCTGCTGTTAGAAATAATGGTAAAAAGTAAAAACCATTTTGGAAAGAAAACTTTGGAACAAAGTTGAGTAAATTGTAATGGGCTTAAATATGCAAAACTTGCAGAGGCTCTCAAAAGGATGGATGAAATTGAGAGGAAGAATGGTAAAGAAATGGAAGTAGATGGGATGTTGAGGAAGAGGAAGGATGTGGAAATTCTATACAGGAATCTGAGGGAGGTCCAACGAGGGGTGCACCAGACACAAAAACAAGGTGCATTAATATTCCAGTACACCATGGTAAAACGATGTTCAAAAGCACCAAAGGGAAGAAAGTGGATTATTATAGCAAAATACGAGCAATTTGGATCTGAAGGGCTATGTTAATTACCCATGTAACATCATAGAAGAATACCTATTTTCAAGTCATGGGTTAAGAAGCTAAAGGAAGTCCAACGATTCTTCGTAGCATGTCTTTTAATTAAGCAACTCATGGTGGCATCCTATTATAACCTTAACACCAAAACACAAAAGAAAACATAGAAATGCAGCACACAGGAGTTGCATGACCAGTGTTAATGCACCAAAAAAATTTAGATATCTAAGGAAATACCCTTCATGTAGGGCAGCATCATACAAGACTCCTTATGGAATGAATGACTATGCAAGATCTAATATAAGGCAAAGCCAACCCGATATCTCCATATCTCATCTTTTAATGCCCATGAAATAATACAAATGCAACATATACACTATTCCACTCCATCTATTGCAGGTAACTAAGGGCACTTTTATCTAAATTAATTTGCATTCATTGTTGATATGTCCATGAAATCAAAAGCAAACAATACCAAAGATGTTAAAGTGATTGCAAGAAATCTTAAAACCCACTCAACAAATGCCCTACGTAGACTGATATTGCTACACTACATCTATGTAAACCTCACTGAGATATCCTAGAAGACAATCGTGAAGTGCGTAACAAATATTATGCAAATCAAATTAAATAAACAACTTTCTTATCACTGGATGTTCCGACCGCGACACCCCAATGGCAAAAGGCTCTCCCAGCAGACACTAAAGTTCAATTCACCGGAAGGGTGGTCCGATGTACCCAGCTTTTCAACCTATTCAAAAAAAACTTTCTGTCACTGGATTCCAGATAGAAATATCCTGAACTATAAATGAAGGCAATAGAAGACTGTTTAGACATAGGCAACTCCATAGGAGGGTCTAGTTTAAGCAAATCCCGCATTAAAAAAAAAAAGGAAAGATATAAAGTAATCTTGCCCTTATTCGGCCTGGCAACGAAAAGCTATTTCAATTCGTCACAGAATAATACGGATATATCCGTTAAAACAGATACCCTACGAAGTTATCGCCCCTGGCATATTGCACATGTTTTCTTGGACCGCAAGCACAAAATCCTTAGTGCATTGTGTCAATAAATATTCCCGATTTAAGGATTTTGCAGTACAAGGATTGGTAAAGATGCTTGTGCATTATATATGTTTAAACAACTTAGTTAATTTCCAGTTGCAGGAAAAGAAGGCTTAAATTATTCATCGAACATCAGCATTAGAAAAATTGAAAATTTTACATCGCGAAAGAGACGATCTGTAAGCCGAAATATACAAACATTCACAGCCCTAAAAAGCTTACATAGAGAACAAAAAGGCGCCCGTGAGACTTACAGGACTTGTAGCATGGTTTTATAATACAGTCTTAATGGCCAAGGTACTGTTGGTCACCATGATCAACCAGTTGATGAAGAAGTAGGGATCAGATTGCAGCTGCGACCACGGCAATAAGGTTGTCGATCTTCGCTAGTTATTTTCGCAGTATTTTCTTATTATTAGAGCTGCTGCCACAGCAGCAGAAAAGAAGCGACGGAAGACGAAGCACACACAGGGCAGAGTACCACTCTACCTCTTCTTAAGACCTAAAAGAAAACTAAATGCCAGATGAATGCATTAAAGTTTAAAAAAGAAAAGTTAATATAGTAAGGTTGGGCTTTTTAAAGGTGTAAAAGGTGTATGACCGTGTCATTTTAATGCCGCCTATACGGTCTCTTCTGAGCGAGATTCCCTTCCATGTGTACGTATTTCCCTACAAGAAACTCGATAGGGAAAACTAAGCACATGACATTGCCATTTCCATATGTCTTCATTTTATAAAAGCCTTCCTAAAATTCGGGTCTTTGACTTTTAAATTAAGAAATAGTTGGGGGGTCGTAACAGTTTAAGCATGTCGTTAACCCGAAAGTATTAAATGCAATGTGGTTGCACCCATCATCGATGACGCATTGTTAGGCATGTGAATACGGTTTCGTGGCAAGCTAGGTAAAATGTATTATTGCATGGCATTTAGCCATTTGGAATTTTCATCGAATCGGAGGGGAAAGAAGACCAAGCCTCTTTTTGAAGAAGACGAAATTTGATGTGCCTCTTTTAGGTGTATACACTTCAACTTGAAGGGGTCTCTATTTTTAAAAAAATATTTTAATAATAAATTTAGTCTCTAAAATATAGATTGAAAATATTACTGGAGAGTTAAGAGAGTTCTTTTGAAAAAAAAAAAATTGAAATTGGAAGTTCATTTGCGTGCTTAGACAAGACAGATAAATATGTTCAAACAATAATGATGATGTAATGTATATGGATTAAAAATTTAAGATGGTAATAGAAAAAAGAGATTTTATGGTATATTGTAATGGTATGGTTTTGGTTTGGAAGACCCAAATTTAAATCATAGTGAGGTGTGTGAGTGTGCATAAAAAAAAATTAAGAAATAAAAAGACATATTATATTGTTGAATTCAACTTTATATGAATAATAAAAAAAATACTAAAATATAAGATGCAAATATAAGATGGAGAACAATTATGATTATAACTAGTTTAGATATATAAAATATATATATCTATAAACGTTGAGAGTTATCAATCTCGAGGCGCCTATTTCATAGTTTAAATATTTTTTAAATATTTTAAATCCACTGTAACCTTTAATGTCGACGGATAATTTTCTTAATGTCAGCTTTTTAATAAAATATTAATATTGTTCGTGGCTGACCTTTTGGTTGCCATTGTAGGACACCTATCGGCGTAATTAAATGTTAGCAAATGACCATTCTACTTATAGAATAATTTTGACGGTTTTACAATATTTCTTATATAATAATGTACACATAAAACACTAAAATATTATTAATAAAATCTACTATAATATGCATAAATGTATTGTTACTTTGATACATGATATACGGTTTTTATCTTTAATATATAATTACATGAGATTCTTTATATGCATGTATCTTGACCTTTTCTTTCCTCTTACATATTACATAATGACAAAGTCTTTCATGATTACATAACTCTTTTCTTCACACAACTCTTCACTTACACACATAACACCTTTCACTCGTAACTCGTACTTATTTAACACCTCACGCACTTAAATACATAACACATATTATAAACCTAAATATTAAATGCACACATTAAATTTAAAAAAAAAAATTAAACTTTTTTTTATTGTGAGAAACCTCTAGATCAACGCACAGGGCTGAACAGTCTCCTCCCAACCATGACCCCTCGTAAATCCGAGAGTTATGCTTTTCAATAGAGAATTTAACACAACCATCACACACCCACCCCCTCACACACTTACCCACGCTACGGTTTGAACCTTGGATCTCTCGAAGTAGAGTCAAAGTTCGAACCATTGTGTTGTTCCTTTGGGACCTCCCTAAACTATTTACATTACCAAATAATGTAATAATGCAACATTGTCAATATCCCTTTGTATTACATTATTTGGTAAATTTTAAAAAATACCTAACTTGAATTTGCCTATTTTTTAAAGATCATGCTCGTCCAAAGAAATTCAATGCTTCCTCTAGCAAACAATCATCGTCAACATTACCTTCTTATGTTGATCAGGTTTCACCTTCTTGAGAGCGGTCATTACCATATCATTAATATATATTATTGGCAGCCTATTGAGATGGCCCTTGATTCCTTTGGTGTTGATGATGTATAAGTTTTTGGCACCCGTATTATTTGTGTAATTCATTGTTTCCACTTGCCACCACTGGTAGAACTAGTGACATTCGATATGGTTACTATTTTATTATGAAAATCGCATGAAAACTTGGTAAACCAAATATCACATTCTAGTACTGGATACTTTTGTAGGGCATCCACATCACCATCACTAGTACTTTGCTCCTTGCTAAAAGGTTCCCATAATACTACTTCATTATCCACACTCTTTGATAAAATAAAATCCCCAAGCCATCTATTGTAATCCACATAATTTGAATAGACGACAATAATAAGTACAAGAAAATGCACATATTTTATGGGAAATTTTGAGGGTAAAATAGTCTAATGGACCTTCTCAACATAGGTCCAAGATTATTTTATCGACCAAATCTTGATTGTGTTGTCTATGCCACAACTTGCAATTATATCTAAAGGATGAAAGTCCACACTAAGAACTTCATTACGATGTCCCCTAGCTCCAACAAATTTCAAAATGCATTTACTAGGATGTTTATTACATAGTTGTACAGATCTATATTTGCTTGCAGATGCAATAAGGGCAAGTTTCAATGCTTGAGTTAATCACAAAATATCCATACCCAACAAAACTCTTGTCAATATTTTAATTCGTAGCATCAATAACTCGAATTACATCATTACCACCCACCACTAGTAACAGTGAGTTATTCACCTTGTAAACCCAACTTAAAATGTAAAAGGATTATTCATTATCCTCGCCAATGTATGCTTCAAATATAGAAAAAGTTCCAGTGTGATAAATTTCATCTCTAGGGGGATGTTTCAAATTACACTTATCAATAATCTCAATCATGGTTTGTACTCTAGTTATTTCATTAACCATTTTTTACGAATTTGGAAGATACCTTTGCATAATAGACACATTGATAAATAATAACTATACATAGTTTTTTTAACATTACATCATTGTCCTAAACATATACGTTAGACACCTCATTTTGTAACCATGTGTTAATATGCATCAATTTTCATTACATCCCTTGTTTTTAAAATGCTTTATTTTTTCAAACTTTTTATGTATGTAATGTTTTTCCATTCACCTGCATTCTCTATCTTGCTAGATACTTTTCTTCTTCTTTTTTAAATTTTTTGCTCTTAAGTTTTCCAAGCTTTTATAAATCAATGATATTGAAACTTACTTGATTTTTATGCAGACCCATTAGTGTACGTTGTTGTTGATTATGGCTCTTTAACATTCATGGCTCCTCACTTAAATTTGAATGTTCTTCAACTTCGCTTATGGCTTTGTATTTCGGCTTCTCATGCAACTTCTTGTTTTTTCTTCTTCTCAATATTCTCTCCTTCAATCTTTCCTTCTTCAATTTATTCTTATCGCTCCAAAATATTTATTTCCTTCTTCAAATTAATTCAAACTTCTTTCTCAAATATATAAATCTCCTCTTCTTATAACTCCCATAATTTTCTTCCTCCAAAAATCTTTTATTCTAAAAAAATAAATTTAATAAAAACACCTTCTCCAAATTAAATCTGTCTTTCTTGACAATCCTTTTCTTTTTTGCAATTTCTAGCGATCTTTTCAGTTGGCTATCTTCAACGTTAGGTGACCTCAACCCTTATTTTCTTCAATATTTAGGTCAACTCAACTCTGCTTATTTTTTCTTTCTTATTTTCATTCTCTTCTTCTTCGGTCTGCAATCTTTGTAGATGCATTTTTTTATTATCACAAATAACTTCAGTGCAACTATGAGTCTTTTTTCTTCAAGGTTTGGCTTCATACAAATAAATTATTCTCATTACTTTTTTTCTACAAATATAGGCCTTCCTTCTTCAAGGCTTGGCTCCTTCAAAAACATGATCTTCTCACTTCTATCTCTATAATCTCTCTATCATCGTAGCTCTAATATCAATGTCATAAAATGACTACTCTATTCATAAGATAATTTCCACTAGATTACAATAATGCACACATAAAACACTAAAATATTATTAATAAAATCTACTATAGCATGCATAAATGCATTGCTACTTTGATACATGATACAAAGCTTTGTCTTCAATATATAATTACATGAGACTCTTCATATGCATGTCTCTTGACCTTTCCTCTTCTCTCACATATTACATAATGAAAGTCTCTCATGATTACATAACTCTCTACTTCACACAAGACACCTCACACAACTCTTCACTTACTCACATGACACCTTTCACTCATAACTCACACTTACCTATTTGACACCTCACATGCTTAAATACATGACACATACTATAAACCTAAATATTAAATACAAACTCTAAATATAAAATACAACACTCAAAGTGAGAATTAGCTCAAATAAACTAAGATATGAGATAGGTAGACAAAAGAGACCTAAAAATAAATGGAAGGAGAGGATTGCATCCATTACACTTCAAGGGCAGTGGAAACATAAAATACTTTATTTTGGAATGCAAAGCTTATAATAATATTTAGGATAGTCATTTTCATAATCTATGATTGAATTGTTTGAAGAAACAAGAATAAAAAGGCAAAGAAAATTTTGGAGCAAGATCAATAGGAAAAGATTAGATCTTCAAAAAAACAAAATAATGGCATAACCTTAATTCTTCACATTAATTTATTTCATTTTAAAGGAACAAGATAAATGGTATACTTTGTTTAGTAACAAATCTTTATTTCCCATAGCCCCTTTATTCCATTATATTACATAGTCATATTGTTTTGGGTATAATTTATAGAGTAAAAAAATTAAGTAGTTCTTAAGGTCCACATGTATTCTACATATCAAAGTGCCCCGAATTCTTGGGTTTCTTATGCATGGAGGGGGCACTTGTGTTATGTTATTCATCAATATGGTAACTTTTGGGAATCAATATTTATTTGTACCTAAGTTAGATCTAGGACCTAGATATATGTTTATTATTCTCATTTATGAGAATAATATTTGTAGGATAAATCTTTCTTCCACACTATTTAAGTGAAGTGTCATCCATTCATAGATGAAAAAGTTCGTTGACACCTCTTATGTAACTTTGAGGTAGTTTTCATATGAACATTCTAGAGTAGCACATATTATGTACCTTTAATAAAGATGACATGTGAATTTAGTTTAAGTTACTTATCATTAAAGCTCATGTAGGAAAAACTAGTACACTTAGACGAAAAGAATTGGGAAGGCAAGAAGTCATGAAAGATTCTCTTGTATTCTATGTACTATGATACAAATAGGTGTAGGATGTGGGATATATGCAACTAAGATGAAAGTGATATGTGAAAGTTGTGATAGAGTCATTGTTTAAAATTTGGGAGTATTTCTATATTACTTTGTTGTAACCTTACATAGTAAGGAGCATTTGACTTCTAGGTTAATTTATGGAGTTGTTTTCAAGTAATCTCCCATTTAAAAAATATTGTCTCATCTTTGTGTGATTGTTTAATGTATGTGCAATATTAAATAAAAATAGAATCTTGATTTACTATTATTCTTAACATGGTATTAGAACCAACAATTATTGATATTGTCATATAGCTTACTTCATTAAAAGCCTTTTGGAGAAGACTATATATATAAGTAACAAATTGATGGTCAATTTTAAGCTAAGAATAATTGATTAAATTAAACGATGGTAATTAATTTCGATTGGAGTTGATAGGTTAAAATTTGGTAGGGTATCTACTTGTCATTGTATTGTTCTTATGTAGTCTTTGATAATTTGTAAAGAGTTAGATTGTCACATTTTTAAATTGGTTAGAAAATAACATTATAGTGTATGAACTCTTAATATTGACATAGGATTGAAATGGGTTTCACTAGTATTACATTGTTATCACTTTGTAATATTACAACATTTTTGGCAATTATGCATGTATCACCTAATAAAACTCAAATGTTGTCTCTTAAAAGTTGAGATATTTAACTAATTAACCTCATACCATTTGATAATGTTAAGGTTCACCCATGGGATTAGAACCTTAGTAAATGGTATGAAAGTCTTCAATTTTCAACGTTGTCACATAAGAATGTTGACATCTCCCATTGTATTTATCGGATGCACATGACACTTGCACCTCACATAGAGCGACATAGCAGGCAGCTCTGAGAGTGTAGAAATCGGCTCAATAGATTGTCTCTGATATTTTTTACAAGGTTAAATCCTTATAGGGCGTTATCTTAAACACTCACCTATCTAACTAGATTTTGTACTCAAAGGAAAATGGAAAGAAACCACAAGAAATAAAAAATGTGAAAAGTAAAAGTCCTAAGCTAAACGAGGATGATGCATCAAGATCATGAGATTTTTCACATAATAGTGGGACAAATGAATGCGTGAATTATTTGTAGACAATGCACAATGAACACCTTCTATTCTTATCATGAATAGTTAAGCACAAACACATACAAGAAATAAAATAAAAAACAAATAGTCATGACTCTTTATACATGCACATATAAACAGGAAACAAGATTAAAAAACAATAGCCACAACTTCTTATATATATGTAATTAGAATATACAATTATGCCATAAGAGAGTGCTCGAAAGCTTGCCCATAAAATAACCTAGGGCTTAGGTCCAAACTGTTATACAGAAGAAAATGAAATGAGAGTTATATACAAGGCCTAGAAATATGCTTGAATAAGTAACTAACTAATGCTTTATAATGCGTACTAATCTACTATGTATATATACACAAAGGAGACTTTTCCCTTCAAAATTTGCTTAAGAAATTAAACAATGCCCTTTTATTGCTCTTTGACCATGTCTGCATTATTTCATTTTAGTGCATCGAGGTCTCTCAATCCAAAATATTCAATGCCAATGACTTTGAGCCTTTGGATGTGCAACTATTGTTGACATCTTCAACTACCACCCTAGGGATCCTAGAAATTGAGCAAAGGCATCAACTATAATTAATGTTGTCATACTCAGGGTGTTCTTGTTGTGGCTACCACATTTATGCTTTCGATAGGCCAACCACTCTTCTTAGATTATCGAACACAAGTGGTGTAGGTGGGTAGTTGTAGGCCTTTTAGCAATTGCTCATTTGATGATTTCAACTGCTTTTATGGGAGGTTGTGCTTCTATAATAAAATCCTTGGAATTACTTGTCGTGAGTTGTGATTGACCATTATTATTACCTTTTACCTCTATAGGCTTGTCATGTCAAACTACTTTTTCCTTGTTGGCCACTTATGTAATCCGATAGAATATCTTCCTCCCTTATTTTAGAGTTTCTTATCTCCTTCACACCTTCCTTTACTCTCTAAGGCAATGCATGTTGCTAGATTTTAATTTGATGGTTCACAAAACTTTTGCTTATTGCCTCACATAGAAATTTAATAAAACTTTTGTGGCTTGCTAAAATGTTATCGAAAGATTCGCAAAAACGTCTTTCTTTTGCCTTTCGTTGGTCCTTTTTTGAAGGCTTTGAATCCTAGAACATTTTTCCTTATCCATTTTTGGGAATTTGCTAAAGCTTTGCAAATTCCTCAAGAATTTCATCACCCTCCAAGCTTCAAAACTTTTAATTTCCTCTGACCTTTGGGAATTTGCTGAGATTTTGTGGGTTGTTATTTCTGAAACGAATGATCTATGAAAATTTTCACCAACCCCCATTAGAGGTTTTTGAGAATCATATTTTGTAGGACTTCTTCCTTTTACCTCCTTCTAGGAATATTTTGGGAAATTTGATCCTCAAAAATTTCTTTACCTCTTGTCCTTGTAAATTTGCTAGAACTCTACTAGATTTTGTATCTAACGATGCACAAAACTTTCATTCATCATCTACCTTTGAAGCTTTTGCAGATTTACATGGACCATCGATAATTATGATTGGATGATGTATAGAATTTTTGGTAGGTGGGACATCAATTATTGTTATTAGATAATCCATAGCACTTTTGAATCATTTACCTATTTTTACCCATTTAGAAATAATGCCAATTATTGATTTAATAAGATCGATCATCCCACAAGATTTATGACTTGACTTGAAGTGTTCCAATAATGATTCTACCTTTCACAAATAGCTAAGTGTTGAGCTTATTTTAATGTAAACATAGATGTAGAGGAGAGTAAATTGTTGTGCCTCAAACCAAATGTAGAAGAGCTCCCTAGAATAGCAATTGTGCAAGTGACCAAATGCTATGATGGGTTAATTTGCAAAATCTCCATGCATCAAGTGATATTGGGTCTCTCTCTATATTTTGCAACTATTAAATTCTTCCCTTCCCAATATCCCATTGAATTTATCTTATGATTGTAGTGGAGAGATGACACGAATAGTTGTTGCAAACCCAAACAAATGTGGACAATAATTAGATCTACACACTCGTCCATATGGTAATAGAACAAACCCACAATAATTGTTTGGGTGGAATCTCTAACAATAGTAGAGTCATTTTAGTTATCATTAAAATGGCTTTTGAACTTCTACCAATGGTGGGTTATGCTTTAGTTATCACTAAAAAAGTTATGGGGGATTACTATAGACTGCTAACTGATAAAAATTTATAGTTAGCACAATTTTGCACCCCTAGGGACTTCACATCCACCTTCAACCTTTGGTGAAGATTATTTGATAATTTTTTGGCATTAACTCTCTAGCAAGGCATAAAGCCTCAAGAATTTTCCATTATATGCTCTTATCCAAATTAGCACTAGTTGAAGTTGCCCTCCTTAGCCAAATTATATAGTGTAGTGAATTTTCACTACATTCACTACTTGTCAAAGCCCTATGGACTAAAATGTTAAGGTTTACCCATGGGATTGGAACCTTGGTTTAGGGTGCAAAACCTCTCACCCACCACCAATTGTCCCAAACCCCATAAACAAATGTTAAGGTTCACCCATGGAACTTGAATCTTGACTTACAATGTAAAACTCTTCACTCCCCACTAATTGCTCTATGGAATGAACCTCTTTCATTGATGTGAGTATTTCACCTAGAAATTCCTAGTTCTAAGTGGTTTTGGAGCAAGAAATTTTGCATTGAGGATAATTCTAATTATAAATACATGGACTAACGATAAAAGTGAGATTATTTTTGCAATTTTAATCATAGCAACATTAAATAAGTGAAACATGGAAACTCAAAACAATAACAATCACAAAAACTCATAATAGAAGAAATCAATATCGCTTGCCTCTTTGAGGAGGAAATCACCTTACATAAAATATTCTAGATCTTCTCTCTTCTCATAAGGGTTACATCCTTGCTTTTTTATAATGCTCACAAGCATATTTCTTGACTATTTTGTGGCAATATTTTATGACCGTATTCTATCACAATATTCCCTAATAGTTACATATATGATTCCATAACAGTTACATATGTGATTCTATGACAATATCCTCTTACCTATTCCTAACTTGATGCATGGTCTTCATACACACCATATGATAAATTAACATAGGCCAACACAAAATACATTAATGGGTATGTAACATGCCATCCCCTTAGAAAAGCTATGTCCTTAAACACTTTTCTAGACCATTACTAAAAAACAACCTTGGAACAACACTTCTATTTTTAGTAAGTTAGTTCGAGTGGTCCAAATCACAAGTAGATGGTTGGAGGGACTAGAGGATCAATGAGGGAGATGGAACAAAACCAATTCATGGAACAAATAAATCAACAACTTAGTAACTTACAGAACCAAATGGGACACATTGGAAAATAAGTTAAACGTATGCAAGATCACATGCATGTCTTGAAATTTGACCAGTCAAAACAAGGATTGAGAACAAATTTCTTAGGTTAAAGAGTGTTTAAAGGAAGCCTCAAAATTATACCAATAGATTAACAATGAAGGACTAAGTGGTAGTTCAATAAATAAAGATGAAGAAACCCTTTATGCTATTTTTTACTTTATTTAGAATTTCCAAATTAGATTTCTCCATGTTTAATGGAAAGGACTTTAATGGTTGGTTGTGTTGGGCAGATCAATTCTTCAAACTCCATAATATCCCTCGATATTTATGGGTCATCATGGAATCCTTTAACTTTGAATATGAGGCCCTACAATGGTATCAATGGGTACAAAACATGATTCCTAACCTTTCTTGAGAAGACTTTGAGTCCCAATTACTCACTCGTTTTGGCCCTAATGAGTATGAGGACTTTACAAGAGCCTTAACAAAATTAGAACAAACCTCTCTTGTTCAAGAGTATCAGAATTAATGTATATAAATACTTTATTTTACTAAGAGAGGGCTATCTTGCATTTGTATGGTCTTCTCTTGTTTTTTTCCTGTACATCTTTCGAGCTCTGTGTAAAGGGTCAAGGTCCTTCAACCCCATTTTTTATTAATTCCAAAAAAAAGGAGTATCAGACTCAGTTTGAGAAAGTGGCTAATAAGACAAGGGTTTTAATGAAGAATTTTTTCAAAGTTATTTTATCATTGGGTTGAAAGATGATACCAAATCATAGATAAAATGTTAAAACCACAGTCTAAGATGCAAGCCATCAAATTGGCTAGACTAGTGGAGGAATTTTTTTTACCCAAAGGTAATCATTAAAATTTCCATAGGCCATACATACATTTCCATCCAAGTTCACATCAAATAGTAGTAATAAATCTCCACCAATTAAGCAATTGAATCAGGAGGAAATGAATGCTCGTAGAGCACAAAGATTATGTTATAATTATGATGATAAATATTCGTTGGGGTATAAATATGTACAACAAAAATTGTTTTCTTTTGTGGATGACTCAAAAGTGAATAAAATACTTGACGAAGAAGTAGAACCTTGGAGGAAGATCCTCAATATGAGGGTGAAGCATAGGAAGAACCACAACCAGATATTTTTGTCTATACACTTGCAAGAATCTTGACCCCTTAGACTACGAAGGTAGTAGGATTGTTCAAAGGGTCAAAAATTATTATTCTTATTGATTTATGTAGTACACATAATTTCATTAATCTTCGAGTAGCTAGGGAAGCGAATTGTAACAACATGCTTGCAACTCCTTTGAAGCCATGGTGGGATGTGATGTTGTGCTGGGGGCACAATGATTCCATACATTGGGAATAGTGGCCTAGAACTTTGTTGAACTATGGATGCAATTCTATTAAAATGGGAGGTCGTACACACTTTGTGGTTCATCGACAAGATCTTTGTAGGTTATCAGTTCAAGTGGAATGGAGAAATTATTAAAAATCCTCATGTGGGATAGTAGCCCAATTATTTGTAATTCAACTATAAACTTCAAAAGTAGACGGACCCCAAGGGGATTTACAACTCATTTTGACTGAATATAATGTAGTGTTTGCAAAATCGATGGGATTACCTCCACATCATTCCATGGTCATGCAATACAATTGGTACTAGGTAGCTTGCCACCTAACATCAGACCCTACACATACCCTTATACTCTAAAGTCATAAATTTAGAAGTTGGTTCAAGAGTTACTAAAAATAAGGGTAATTTGACCTAATAACAATCCTTATTCTTCATTAGTACTTTTAAGCCAAAAATTCACACAAAAAAAATAATACAAAACAATAATGAATGAATACACGATGACAAAATAATGTAATATAAGGCGGGTCCCCTTTTTATTTTTTTTATATTATCTTTCAATGGTGTTACAATCAAAATTCCCTCTTAAGGGTGCTACCAAATCGATACAATGATACATAATATCATGATTAAGATCTCTTGGTGTCGTAGAAGAATCTTCGTGACAACACAAATCGTAGGGGAGTGGGTTTTTGGACCGTCGTGCGAGAGTTGTATGCAAAGTCTTTCATTGTATTTATACCTGTAACCTGCACACAAAGAAATAATAATGAATCAATAGCATGTGCGAGGCCCACCAAAGTTGAACCCATTTTTAATATGAAGATAAATGAAATAACATGTACATGTATATGATAACATAATTGTTAGATGATGCAGAGTAATAATATAAACAAACCTAATATAATATAACAAGAAAAATAGAAAAACATGTAGTCTACCCAAAATCATCTCAGGTCGAGATGGTTTCATCTACGGACCATCTCGGATCGAGATGATCACTGTCCCAAACCTACTTTTAGTTGTCACCAAGCCCGAGCAACGTTTGGGTGACCTAAGGAGTATTTTTTATAGATTTTAGTTGTAGTAAGGCGAGTTTAAGGAACTCGAACAATCACCATAGTGAGGGTTGGATTATGTAGATAACAAAAGCGAGGCTTCAAATCCTTTATGGTAGTCTAACAACATAGTGTTTGCAGCGAGAAAACCTAGAAGATTTTTTGTAGTACTTCGTTGCTTAGAAATTGGGGATTGAATTTGGTAGCACATTGTTGCACAAATTTAAAGTTTGCAGATCTTTAAAACTAAGGGGTGAGTGCCATTTTATAGATTTCTTGACCAAAGCTAGGACACTCTACGTGAAAAAGTAAAGGAATGGTTCGCATTGTAAAACAGATGCATCCTCCAAAATAGTTGATTACATGAAATAATTTCACAATCATCTCATGCAAGGCATCTAAAAATGATGCAATCTCATGTGTGGCACTAACAATCAGTTTTGGCTACCAATTGTCTTTTTTTATTTTTGACTCTTAGTGATCATCTCGGGTCAAGACGATCACAGTTTGGAGACCGTCTCAGGTTGAGACGGTTAGGCAGCTTATAGAAAAGGTTACCCAAAGTTGGTAAAAACCATTAGATAAACCCTAGGGCTGCCCAAGGTGGTCTATGGGGTAGTAAAGTCTTCTTGAAAGAACGCATTTTAGTTATCTACAAATGCCCCTTTTTAGGATGCTTTGTGTGTAAGCACAATGCAAAGCAAAAATAGATAATCTAAAATGGTTGCATTGATTATGGATAATGTTTATTGAACAAGTCAACGTGAGATGCCCCAATTATGGAAAGGGTGCATGTCTCTGAGTCATTTCTTCCAACACATTGATGTACTTAATTTTGGTAAACTTTTCAACCATGGGTAGACAAGGTTAAGTCTACAATTTAGGCTTTGGATCTACCTAATATTGGTCATATTTCAATTGTGGGTAGATAAGGTCAAGTCTACACTTTAGGGTTTAGATCTACCAAATTTTTATTCAATTGATATTTTTACTTTTTCCCAACAAATAGGGAAGTGTATGATTTTTTTTGGTAATGATTCTTGGACGAACGCGATTAGCACTTTTGAGTGTTTGATTATTGATTTGATCTTGAAACATAAATTTTATATTTATCTAACTACCCCCTCAAGCAACGAGTTGGTATAGGAGATGTAAAATGATGATAGCGATGAGTCACTTGACCAAAATGATGTTATCAACTTGGGTGCCTTTGGAAATTGATGAAATTTTATGTTTTTTGGTGACCATCTTGAACCAGGATGATGGTTGGTTAATGATTATTTTTATTATTATTATTTTTGTTTTTTTAATTTTTGCAAAACCATGACCATCTTAGATGGCCATGTTGCAACATGAGATCGTCTCAGACGATCGTATCTGTGGTAGAATATTTATAACAAAAAATCATGATTTTGAATTCAATTTTACCATTCGCGATGGGGAGAGAGCCAAACGAGGAGGAAGAGAATCTAGTTTATGAAGTGGAGCATTGCCAAAAACTATACCCGAATTAACGATGGACCAACCCAAGGCATATTCAAGTGAAGGAGCTAAAGAGAGGAAGGTAAGGACCAACTGTCTCACTTTGTCATTTATTAAGAAAATGAACCACATTTAATAAAAATGGTTAAGGAACCTGTAGGCCCAAAAATGCCACATACTTGGAAAACTTTGCAAAAAAAAATTGTCCTAAGAGTGCTCCAAATTGCGGTAACGATGTAGCGCAACATGTGCTAGCCTACGATCAACGCAGTCAAATTTGCACTAAGCATATTTTGAAACATGACTCAGAGCACAAAGAAGACATAGCAGATTGCAATAAGTTTTTACCTGACGACGATGTAGCGCAATATGGTTCCACCTCATGGTTAGCATAGTCAAAGTTGATAGGCTCACCATCCAAATCATGGGCTAGAGCATGGTTCCACACCATGTGGCTCAATGTGTGTTCCATACTGCGTGGCCTAGAGCATGGTTCTACATCGCAGTCAAAACGGTCACACCTAGTAGGATGACATTCCAAAAAATGGGCTAGAGCATGGATCCATTTCGTGTGACCTAGAACACATGTTCCATCCTATGCGGCGTAACACAATGTTCCACCTCGTGATCAACATTGGTCAAAGTTGCAAGATGATATTCTAAATTGTGAGTCATAACATCTTTTGCAATAATATTCTATGTTGTGGTCTGAAATAGCAAGAGAATTATTTTGAAGATAAGAACATCGGGCTAGAACATGTTCTCAAGCCACGTGACCTATAATGCAGTTTCCAGTCAATGTAATAATGTTCCTTTATTCCAACCCATGATCAAATCACTCAACAATTTCAAATTAAAGTTTCAAGAAGTGGGCTAGAACACATCCTACATCACTAAAAGGAGTAAGAAAAAAAGGTGTCATCGTCTCTATACCATGAGGTGTTGTAGATCGTGAGTGGGTAAGTTAAGTTCTTGATGCTCTAATCTTAACCGTTCAGCAAGAGATCAATGACCCATACGCCATGGGTTTCAAGTCATGTACAAAAGTAGGGTTTGACTTGGCATAAAACCATAGATTTTTTGTTGAAGATCTCTAAACTAGAATGAGCAAGAAAATGAAGCGGTAGAGGATCAAGAACTGCAAGTGGATTTAGTTGCAGATCCACGGTGAGATAGACTTAGCAAGAATGATGGATGGTCTTGATTCTAGATCAATCCAGTTTAGAGCCAGAAGCCATGAGGGTCGAGCAACTTGTAGAGGCCAAATTGCAGAGGAGAAAAGCATTGCATAGTTTTCTTCTTCCTTCAAATCAAACAAGAGATTTCCACTTAGGCACCTTGCTGATCTGAAATTTCAAATTCTTTGTAATGTTCCATTTCTTTTGAATCTTTTAAAACACACACAAAACTATAAATAAAGGTTGAACCCTCATTTTCAAGGATTGAATCTAAAGTGTTTGTTTATCATACTGCTGTGTATTTTTTTGTAAATCAATTGAAGGAGCATTACTTGGATGTTTGCCTCAAACCTGTGTCTTCTTTACTTTCATGAGAAATTGATCTGTGGAGTCATTTCTACTACTACTGCTATGGTTAGTCTATTATACTGATATTGGATTGCTAACTTAGAGCACCTTGAAATACTTCATGTTTAAATGTATGCTTGAAGAAGGCTTATTTTTTTGTTAGTCTAGGTATTGATCTAATTATGCTATTTGGATTATTAATACTCTAGATGTTTGAAATAGTCTTTGAAGTATGTTATGCACTCTAATGATGAAGATTATTGGTTTTGAATGTTGTTAGTCTTAAGTGTGGATTACTGGAAATTGATTTGTGGGAGGTTTTCCTATAGTTGCCTATGTTGTTAGCTCTATCCGACCACTATTCATTCATTATTTTTTCTAACCCTTACCCTATTTCTATCCCTATATTTATACATTTAACTGAGCTTAAATGAGTCAACACTTAGATTAGTTGACAAGGTATACCAACCTACTCTGGAGGTTGGGTTAAAGTAATCTTTAACTCATCCAATGTCGGGGTTTGGATTGTGATTAGTGGGTGCACACCTAATAAGATCATTGTAGATGATAGTCATAGTTTCAAGATTACCTTGATGTCAATTCAGACCCAAACAATTTTTGGCACGTCGGGTGGGACCTTGTTTACAAGAACACACATTCACCCATAAAATATCATTTCTACTCTTCTCAAAGAAATAAATATTTAGTGGATTGTCTTAACCTCATCAAGAGGTGGAAGAAAATTCACTTGGTGACTCCCTAAGATCAAGAACATAAGAGGCATTTCCTAGTAGCTCATATTTTTCATGTATACTAGGTCATCTACTAAAAATAGCCAAGACCCTATCACATTTTATGAGCTTCCCCTAAGAGGGTCCAATATTATAAGAAGTTTATTCCTAGACTCACAATTGGAAGAAGTTCCAGTTGAATTAGCCCTTAGGGTACCTCCTAGACCAACTCCTTTAAAAACCTTGGTAAACATGGATGCACATCAGAATGTAAACCCAAACCAAGCTTCGTAGAAATACCCTAATTGGGATATCATTGGTCCTTTAAGCCTTGCCCAAATGCATGACATTCCCCAAGTTGTATCCAAAGCTATACCCACATATGATGGTTTAGGTAAAACCGCTTATGAGAATTGCTACGATATACTGAACTTAGCAACCATACACAACATTAGAAACGAAGATGTGATTATCATGATTCTAGCCCTATCCTTTACAGGTGAAATTTTGCATTGGTTTAGAACCTTGGAAGATAACATCACTTCATAGGCTACATTAGATGAACCTTTTTTAGAAGAATTTAATGAATTATTTGATCCTTTTTCCCTTCTAAACTAGTTCACGTCTATGTAGAATCATCAACAAGAGTTAGTCTTTGATTTTAATCTAAGATTCAGTAGAACCTGGAAAAGGATACCACCTAAAGTTAGACCAGCTGCTCCCCTTGCTTTCATGTACTATATCAGAGCTCTTAGGTCATAACTTGGGCTACAAAATCAATAGTCAAGAGTATATACCTTTCCCCAAGTGTATAACACAGCCGTACAGGAAGAAAATATCCTTATTAATGTAGGAAGGCTACGTCCAAAGATAGTCATACCCTATTGTTCCAATATTTCTCGATTTCAAGCTAAAGTAGCTACACCCTCCTATATCGACCTACCTTCTTTGTTATCACCACTCCCTCAAGTGGCTCCAATCCCAGCATCCAAAGCATCATCTACCTCAAATACCGTTCCACAATTCCCATCTCAAGTACCTCAAGAATTCACCCTATTGCTTGATATCTAGAGTACCTTGAAAATAATTAATAACAAGGTAAATACGATGGATAAAAGAGATATGGAGAGATCTCAGCATTTTAAGAAGGTATCCCTACATTAATAGATATCAGAAGCATGGTACCAGAGATCAGAAGCCTGGTACCAGAGATCAGAAGCCTAGTAACACTAATCAAGAAGATCAAGAGTATACCCCTAAGACCAGTCTTGTGAATGTTTGGTGCCTTGTGTGTAATGATCCGCATGATTTAGATTCCTATGTCATGTACCAAAACCATGTGCAATAGGCCATGGAGAAAGCTGAGAGGAACCAAAAGGCTAGAGTCAATATGTTGTGGTAGCCAGAGCATATTATGGTCGAACAAGATCTTCATGAAGAAGAATCTATTTATATCATGACTAGGTTAGGGAAGAAGACATTACAGGTTGATCCACAAAAGATGGGTCAGTTTTAGATTCCTCTAAAAATAAGAAAAAAAGCATCCCTACAAAGTAATGACAAATTCCTCGTTACTCAAGCAGTTGAAAAGAGAGATGCAACTCCTAAAAGCCAAGAAAATGGGATCAATTTTTCCAAAAGGTATGAGAAGGAAAGTGATAAAGAAAGAATAAGTTCTAAAGATGAAGCACAAGAAAAGCTAAGATTTCCTTCCATCACTAAGAGGCAAAGGATTGAAGCTACACAATAGTATAAGAGAAAATATGGAGAGCCATAAAAGAGGTATGAGAAGCTCCCTTCAAAGAAATCAAAATATAACATTGTAGAGGAGATGAAGAGAATTCCCTCCAAAGCAAGTCTCTATGATACCCTCTTTATTCCTGGTTAGATAGATCTTCTCAAGGCTTATTTAAGTAAGAATTCTCAAGAAAAGTAGACTACCACAATTTTTAGTATGCCTTATAGTAAGGAGAAATTGACTCTTGCTGCTATGAAGAATAAATTGTCTCCCTTTTATATTTCCTTGAGAATGGAGGGATGGATAGTCTACAACTGTATTATTGATTCAAGGGCTTCGACCATAGTCATGCCCAAAGCAGTCTGCGATGAGATGGGTATGGAGCATAACTATTCCTATCTCAAATTTTTGTAGTTGTATGGTACACCAATTAAGACTATTGGAGTAGTAAAGGACATACTAATGAGACTACACGAGACTCCAGAAGTAACTATTGTGTAAGAAATAGTAGTGGCGGACCTAGAGCCTTACTTTGGCCTATGTCTTTCTAAAGAGTTCACTGCTAAGCTAGGAGGCTATATGTACTTGGATTACTCTAGCATGATGATTCCATTCAAAGGAAAGAGGATAAGGATAACACTTGAAAATCCTGTGTCCTATCACATTGAAAAGATAGAGGAGGATATGTGTAACCTCTCAGCTCTAGATGAAGTCGAACTAGTAGAAATATTTGAAGAGTTAGAAGTGGAGGATGAGTTACCATTAAGAGAATATTACAACTAGTTTGGAACATGTATGGACACTTACAATATTTTCTCAAAGGTAGAGTCAAAGACCCTTGCCATATCCAATCAATTCTTGAGAGAAACAAAAATTTGGACTATGCATTTTGATGGTGCAAGGTGCAAAAATGGAGCTGGTGTATGTGTAGTCCTGCAATCCCTTTCAGAAGGCATGAAAAGCTTTGCTTACAGATTAACATAGTCTTGCACTAACAACGCTACAAAATATGAAGCTTTATGCTTGGGATTGATGCAAGTAGAGAGTATGGGAATTAAAATGCTAGACATATATGGTGACTCTGAGTTGATAGTTAATCAAGTGAGAGAGAAGTGCAATAGTAAGCACCATTACCTAAAATCATACAAGAATAGGGTATGGGATTTGATGGAGTCTTTTGATGCCCTTAATATCCACTCTATTCCTAGGAAACATAATATGTTGGCTGATTCTTTAGTTGTTAAGGGTTCAAATTTCAACCCTTCTTTAGATATGGGATCATCAAAGGATAAAAGAGTCAAACTAGTCTTTAGACCTACAGTACTAGACAAACAATTTTTTTGGTAGGTTTTTGAGAGTGATGATCAGATTATTGATTTTTTGGTGAGAGAAGCTTGCTTATCTAGTGTACAGGAGGAACTACCTCATGAAATAGATCAGCAAGATACCATTTAACTGAAGAACAATCATATCCCTAAGGGTTTGATCACCCTAGAAAATATCTTTGATAATGAATATAGGAGAAAAGCAAGAGCTATGGAGGTCAATGAAGAAATCTATAAAGAGATCAAAGTTGAAAAGGATAGAAAGCTCAAAGTTGATATGAGATGTTCTACAGAGGAAACAGAGGAAATCAAGGCCTTATGCCTCAAGTACCTAGACATTGTAGCCTAGTCATATGAAGATCTAAAGGTATATGATAAAAATTTTATCTATCATACTATTGAGCTAGAGGTTGATGCAAAGCCATTTAGACAAAATCAGAAGCCTGTAAACCCTAGGATTGAGTCCATAATGAGAGAAGAGTTGCTCAAACTACTAAAAGCTAAAATTATATACCCAATCAAGCACTCTACATGGGTGGCTAATTTGGTTCCTGTTAGAAAGAAGAATGGAGACATCCATTTATGTGTAGATTTTGGGAATCTGAACTAAGCATCGTTGAAATATCACTACCACCTTCTCCAGATTGATCAAATCTTGCAGATAGTTGTAGGAGCTGAGAGGTTTTCCTTATTGGATGGTTTCTCAGGTTACAACCAGATCTGGGTAAAATATGAGGATCAGTTTAAGACAACCTTTACTACTAAGTGGAGAACTTTCACCTATCAAAGGATGCCTTTTGGTTTATCTAATGTTGGGGCCACTTTCTAGAGAGCCATGGACTATGCTTTTGGGGAGCTAATCAATAAATTCATCCTCATCTATCTAGATGATATGACTATGTTTTCTCACAAAAAACAAGCTCACTTGGAGCACTTGGATCAAGTGTTCAAGAAATGTAGAGAGTTTGGTATCTCCCTAAACCCAAAGAAGTCATTCTTTGCAGTGCATGAAGGAAAACTATTAGGACATGTTATTTCTAAATAAGGGATGTCCATTGACCCTAATAGAGTAAAGTCAATTCTAGCTCTACCTCTACCTATGAACAAGAAGGTCTTGCAATATTTCTTTGGGCAGATTAATTTTGTGAGAAAATTCATCTCAAAATTTGCTCAAGTGGTTAAACCCATCTCAAAATTGCTAAAAAATAATGTAGATTTCAAGTGGACTGAAATAAGAAAATAAAATTTTGAGGTAATTAAGCAAGCTATCGCTATTGTCCCAATCCTGGTGAACCCTGATTTCAACAAGGATTTTATTCTATATGCCTATGGAGCTGAAGAGAGCTATGCAACAATACTGACACAAAAGAATGATGTTGGATAAGAACATATCATATTTTTTGGAGTCAAAATCTTCATGAGTATGAGACTAAATATAACTTTATTGAGATGTAAGTGTTTGTAGTGATGAAATCATTGAAGAAGTTTAGGTCATACTTAGCTCAATGCAAACCAATTATTTATGTGGTACAACCAGATATCAAAAGTTTTATCTTACAAGGAGAACTGGGAGATAAGAGAGCTGGTTGGATTACCAAAATCTAATAATATGATGTGGAGATACATCCTACTAATCTGGTTAGAGATAGAGCTCTATGTCAAAAAATGACAAAAAAAATAACTACAGACCAGTTAGCATATTTCCAACCATCAGTATCAAAACAAAATGAGTACAACTCTCTAGAAGGTTCAGATTAGATTGATCAGATGACAAGTTACTTCTAGACAGGTGTGTGCCCTTAGGACCTTAATCCTTCACAAAGAATAAGGTATAGACTTCAAGCCTTAAAATATGTTCTATTGCCAGAAGGGTTATATAGGTAGAACCTCGATGAAGTTCTGTTAAGATGCTTGAAGGACAACCAAAAGCAAAAGGTCATTGAGGAATTCCATGTAGGGTTGTCAAGAAGACACTTCTCAGGAAAGGTCACTACTATGAAAATAATAAGGGTAGGATACTACTGGCCCACTATTTTTGTTGATACCTTCAAGGTAACAAGAGCATGTGACAAGTGCCAAAGGTATGTAGGGAGAAACAAGAATGCTTTATTTCCCCTCAGGTCGGTCCAAGTTGAAGAGACTTTCCAACAATGGGGATTAGATTTCATTGGAGTCATAAATCCTAACTCTTAAACAGGTCAAATATATTTTGACTGCTAAAGATTACTTCAGAATATGGGTTGAGGCGATACCAACAAAGAGATTGAACCAAGAGGTGGTAATTGAATTCATGGAAATCTTAATCACAAGGTTTGGTCTTCCTGAAGCCATAGTAAGTGATAATGGTCCTACTTTTATAGGTGCAAAGTATATTGAGTTTGCAAGCAAATATGGTATAAGTTTGAAGAATTCCTCTAACTATTATCCTCAAGGGAATGGGTTAGCAAAATCCACTAAAAAAGTTTGCTAAGGATTCTGAAAAGGGCATTGGAAAGCAATAAAAGAAGTTGACACCTTCTTCTAGAGCAGGCTCTATGGGTTGACAAGATCACTATCAAGAGGTCTCTCAAGACATATCCTTAAAAATTAGTGTATGGTAAAGATGCCATTTTGTCTACTCATCTAGAGATACCGGCTCTAAGGTTGGCCAGCCAAAATGGTGAATCAGATCAATATCCAATGGAAGCCAGATTAGTGCATATATTACAGTTGGAGAAAACGAGGATCCAAGCATATGAGAATTTCCAGAAGCACTCAATCTGCACCAAGAAATGGTTTGATAGAAAGGCTATATTCAAAAAGTTCAATGTAGGTGATTCAGTCATAAGGTGGAATGTAGAGAGATCCAAGCCAGGAAACCACCAAAAATTTAACTCCTTCTGGGATGGTCCATTCGAAGTAGCAAAAGTTAAGGAGAACAATTCTTTCTAACTTCACGATCAAGAAGGAAGCTTACAGTCAATCCTGGTTAATGGATACCATCTAAAGCTTTACTTCGAGTAAAATGTTCTTTTATGTAACATATGTACATATTTGTTTTATTTTTTCTTTTAGTTTTTTATACAGAGAAAAGGAAAAAAAAGGGCAACGGTTCATGAAATGTTCTCAACCAAAGGTCAAAAAGTCAAAATGTGTTCTACCCCACCATGTGTTCTGTGTCATACCTAAAAATAGTAAAGATAAGGAGGAGTCACAGGTCATGACACGTTCTACACCACAACCAATCAATGAAAGATGCATCATGCATGAGCTCCACCTCTAGTTCAGTCATTTTTTTAAATTTGAAGTATGTGTTGGAGTAATGTTTCATATACCACATGCATGCATGATAAAGATTCAAATTTGATTGTTGCTCATTTTGTAAGCAAAGCTTAATTCTTGTAGAATGCTAATAGAGTATTAAGATGAACTTGTAGAGTGACAAAAAGGACCAGTTTTAGAATTTTTTAGAGATGGCACCAAAAGTTGCAAAGTAGTTCAATAGGAAAGCGGTGAATTACAATGCTATATCTATAAAGCAAAGGTAGTAGTAGACACAAATATGACATGGAGAACAAGGAACAAGCTCAGACGATAAATCCATGATAAATCCCAGCAAGGAGAACCAATGATGATTTAAGGTATTTGTGTCATACGCTTATTTTTGTCATTCTATATTTGTGATTCAATACATCCCTGCCTATAACTCATATCTGCTATAGTCAAGTTCTACGACCTTAGGTTCAAGGTGGTAAAAACAACTAAATGCAAAACCCTTTTCAGTATAACTACTCAAGCTTATCGGGATATTTTCGCTATGGGTGTAGACCCTCCTGTGAACCCTAAAAACTTTGACCTATAGGGCTAAGCTAACTATTATTCGCTGCAAGGGCATTCTCATAATGGTGAGACTTTTATAAAATGGATCTACAATCAGTTTAAAACAATAAAATCTAAGAATACCTTGCCTAAAACCCCAATTACCATCGATTATTTTGCCTACCCATAACTCTTCATCATGTTAGTCTGCCTAGAGGGCCTAGATTATGATAAATATGTAAGAGATTGGAAGATAGCCATTGTTTACTACATATCTAATGAGAAAATTACAAAGCATCAATGGTAGATGAAAACATCAGACCAAATTATTTTGATTGGTTGTCTTACCTTTTCTAAGAGAATGCATGAGTAGTTGGTGAGCATGAAGTGAGATTCAAAGACACCCTTTTTCAGACATTGCTCTAACCTAATGTGGATGTTCCTCAGTACCATTTGGTAAGATATGCCTTGGATTCTAATAATAGATAAAAATGACAATGCTGACCCTATACCTGAAGGTATTGTGATAAAAAATAATTAATCAACCATCAAAACCTTGCATTAGATATTAATCAAATATAAATAAGACAATGCTAGGCTAAGAATAGCCATAGTTAGGTAGGAAAATAATATCCCCCCTAATTAGCTAACAATAATAAGATATGTCGCTAACTAATAACCTATCTCACTAATGTCGCTAACAACTAACTAAAGTTGCTAACAACTAATATTCGTTAATCAAAAGATATTAATGAATATCTAACCTTAGGTAGTAAATTAATAATCTACCTAGGATAATTTACATATAACCAAATGAGGTAATAATAATAGTTACTATAGCATAGTAACTCTAACATCCTCCCTTATTACATTATTTGGGTAATGTATATAACTACCCCAATATAGTGGAGAGAAATGAAAGATGCTGATATGTTGGCTCTTGCTCTGGCTCAGGCTTTGGATCATGGTTTTGGCTCTAAGTATACCTTTGTATGAGTACCTCTGGGACTATCTCTAGATATTCTTGTGAATATGCCACTCGATCTGTCGCTGGATCTACCTTTGGGTCTACCATAGGATTTACCTGTCTTATGAAATCCATATAATATTTCTTTCATCTTGGTTGAGCTGCTCTGGCTCGTGGCTCTATCTACTTTTGCTTAGGTCCACCTCTAGTTCTGCCACCTATAGATCTAAGAAAAATAAGTACTTCTTGAGTACTAAGCAAAAAATGGGTCATCCCTCACTTTGCTTTAACAACAACGAATATCCTTATTGTAATATTTTCATCCTATCAGATTGCATGGGTAACCAACCACTACAACTACTAGGTGTACTAGAGTAGATCACTATATACGAGGTTCACTCTATTACAATATGATTTTGCAAAATTTTTGATAAGGTAGCTAAGGTGTCGGACGCTGTTGAAAATGCACACTTACTAGTCTTCCCCCTTTTTGCAAAATATGTTGTAATGGAATTTTTGCAAGAAGTTTGACTAAGGTGTCGATCTTTGTCGAAAGTGCACCCTTATAAGTCATCCTCCATTTTTAGAAAAATATTATGTGATGTAGGAAAGAAATTTTTATCCCCCCTAAGTGCAAAATATTTGCAACTTTATAAAGCTTTTTAAGGTTTTGACAAAGATTGCCTCCTAGGCAAATTTCAAAAATTTCACCAAAAAAATCCCCCCTTTATTATAAGTACTTCAAACAAAAAGATTTGCTATTTATGAAGCCTAAAAATAGGTACAATCTCCCCTTTATTGTAAGTACTTCAAACAAAAAATTGTTATTTATGAAGCCTAAAAAAAGGTTTGATTTTGATGACTTCTGCCTTTCTGATTGCCTTTACAAGTTTTATCTCCCTTTTGTCAAAATATGTTTTGAAGGAAGAAATGAATTATCCCTTTCTTTCTATATACCCTAAAAGAGTACTGAAAGAGAATTCACTCTAATTGATATTTAATGGCACCTACCTAAAAATCCTTTTGAAAAAGGATGATTAGTTTGAGGAGTTTAATCCAAACAAGAAGAGTGAATTAGGGTTTTTATGGAGTGAATATCAAAAAATTGGTTTTACCTGTGCAATAAATTACACAAATGGGTGTAAAATTTGGGGTCTTAAGCTCGCTTGATTTTAACTTAAGAGGTAATTGCAAAAACAAGAATTTAAATGCAATAATCCATCAAAAGTACCCACAAATTTTTAACACTTAGGTGTCGGATTCTACCAAAAATGCACCTAATTTAACAATGCCAATTTAACAAAAGGTGTCGAATGTTATCGAAAATGCACCTTATTACAGTTAATGTTTCAAAACATTTGATTATATGTTTGCAAAAAAATTGATATTCAAAATTCTCCCCTTGTCTTACAATTTTGCAAAGAATGTGACAAAAACAATTGCCCTCCTTTTTGTGTTGCAAAATAAACAAGTTTCATTGCTTCAACCCTTTGATTTTCACAATTTCCCTTTGTGTTACAATTTTGCAAAAGAAGAATCCAATTCTTGGTTTTTCCCCCCTTTTGTTTGCAAAATAAACAAGGTTGTGAAAATTTAGAACTTCAATATGATGAGATATTTCTCCTATTTGCAAAAATATGAATGTGCAATATTTTGTGTTATATCCCAAGGTTTGAGAAAGCAAAAATGCACAAGTTGCCTTTGATTTTGCAAAAAGTTTTGATATTCAAGTGCCCCCCCTCCTTGTGTTACAAATTTACAAAAAAGAATAAAAATTGCTTGTCTCCCCTTTGCTTTGCAAATTTAACAAGGTAGCACACCATTCAAGCCAAATCAACACACAACAAACTTTTGAAAGGCAATCTAGAATCAATTGACACATAACTTGGTATTAGTGGACCCGTATGGACACCAAGGTCTGTTTTTCATGAGAAAAATTGTTACTCTCAAAACAAATATTTAGAAAGGTTTTGAGAAAGTTTTTATATCTCCCTTAATTTACAAAAAAAATAGTGCTTTTCTTTGTATTACATCCCCTTTTTGGAGAAAACAAAAACACTCTTTTTGTTTAAAATTTGCAAAAAAAAATAGGTTTGCTCTTTTTCTTCTTTTGGTTTAATTTGCAAAATTTAAATTAATCAACAAATTTAATTAATAAGAAAATAAATTTTGTTTAAAAATCAATTAAATTAACAATAAAATTGATTTTTAAAACATAATATTAAATTATTTAAAAAAATGAAAAACTTAAACAAATTTGCAAAATAAAAAAATAAAACAAGTTTACCTTGGGTTTTTTTGCTACCTTAATCAAATAAATTATTTATAGGGCCCGTGAGGATTGATCCCACTACCTTGCAGGACAAAGCGCACTACCACCATGCACTCTATTGTCTCGACTAGAGGGTCGAACGAGTTTTAAAAGGTATGTTTGTACCTTTGTTTCCTCTATCTGCCTCAAAGCAGATTAAAAAAGAAACTCTAGGACTAATGTCCCACATGCACTGTGCGAGCATATATCATCTTGTTTAAAAACAAAAAAAATCTTTCGTTATATCAATTGCCTATGGGTAATCGGAACATAGACCTTTTGCCACACAATCTCGCCAACCATTCAATGCCACGTTAGTGAACCTGTGAATGCCAACTTAGCACCACATCAACCAATCAGTTCATGCCACATAGAGCCTTGCAAGATGCCACATGTACCTCAAAAATCACATCGACACATTAGCAGTCTGCCCAATCAGATCACCATGTTAGTCGAGGTCCATGCAAGTACCACTTGTTTACCTTGAAATTTGAGCCCACCAGGTTAGTTAACGTGTAATAGTACCACATATCTACCCAATCAGTGTTAGTATGATTCTACCATGTCAACCTTGGGTTTTGCACCATGTATTCATCTTGAAGTCTGTGCCTCTCATTTTCAGGTCCACCAATCAGCTTCAAGTTAGGTTGACATCACTTTTGCAGGGGTGTCAGATGATTGTGCCATTAAAGTTGTTGCCTACGCATTGTCAAAATTTATGGTTATCAAGGTTTGTCGATGATGTTAGATACGTCGCACGTCAGTGCTTGTACACAATGGTAGTTCTCATGGATGTGGGTCAGATTCATTGGATTTGATGCATCTCCATGGGAGATTCGTGTCAAATAGACAGGTGGTTATCTGCCCACTATCAAAGATC
Source organism: Wollemia nobilis (assembly GCA_028583015.1). Taxonomy (NCBI): domain Eukaryota; kingdom Viridiplantae; phylum Streptophyta; class Pinopsida; order Araucariales; family Araucariaceae; genus Wollemia; species Wollemia nobilis. Next base: position 7,394,974 of record JAQPPZ010016856.1, read on the forward strand.
TTGCATCAGATCTTGTCATCATCAACGTGTTCTGGTGGTCAGCACCCTGTCTACTAGATTGTGGTCAGTCGATAGTGCAAGGCTTTTTGCCACTGTTAGTCATGAGAGTTTGTGCTGACAGTCACAATGCTATTAATGGATCACCTACACGCTGATAGATTGGAATTCAACACTGGCCTACATGCCATAAATTCCTAAAAAATAAAATGAAGTTAGATTTCAATCAATAGGGTGCTGCCAGACTTGAAATTCAACCTCAATTTTTGTGCTAAACCAAAAATTAGCAGATGATGTCAGCATATACAGTATTTCGACTAAACATCCATGATGTCTTAGGAAGCGTGTTGTGCTACTCAGGATCTGCCTCAATATCCATTTTGAGCAACAGTAAGGTATTGGAGGGGGTACCATTTTGGGATTTGTGCCATGTTGAGCCAATCACCAAGCAATTCGTCGAGTATGCCTAGGTAAGGCCTTGCCATGATACCAATGAAGGTATTTCAATAAAAAAGAATTAATCAACAATAATCATTAACCTTGTATTGATAATTCAAGAGGTATAAATAATACAAAATAGTAACCTCTTACACTAATCATGCTAACCAAGAGTACTTAGCACTAACAAATATTATCCCCCCTAATGTTACTAACAATGATTAAATCATACCAATGAAAAACAATAATATCCCAACTAATTAACAACTAATATTCGCTAATAATGCGAATATCTACCTGTTGTGGCTGATCCACAACACACCCCAAAATTGGGGACCCACCTTTTTTGCATGCTTTCAAAGAAAACTGCAGTAGCCCAGATGCTAAAAAATCAAGGAAAAAGCAAAAATTTCACTAAGGAGAAAAAGTGTCGCGATATCGCGACATGTCGCTCTGTCGCGGCCGAAAATAAAAAGTTGTCGCGATATCGCGACATGTCGCTCCGTCGCGGCCGAAAATAAAAAGTTGTCGCGATATCGCGACATGTTGCTCCGTCGTGGCCGAAAATGAAAAAACGTCGCGATATCGCGACATGTCAAGCTTTCGCGGCCCAAGCAAGCAGGAAGAGGCATTGATCGAAAATTGTCATGATTTCGCGACGTGTTGTGAAATCGCGGTCCAAAGAGGAGAGAGAAAGACAGAATGGAAAATTGTCGTGAAATCGTGACATGTCACAAAATCATGGTCAAACCAGTCAAACAGGGCAAGGCACTAAAAGCGTCGTGATTTCGCGACAGGAAGCAGCAAAGGGGCACAAAGCAGAAAAGCGTCGCGATTTCGCGACAAGAAGCGACAAAGGGCACGAAGCAAAAAACGTCACGATTTCACGACGAGTCGCGTTTCGCGGCTCCAAGCAACGAAGTGGTACGAAAGGAAAATATGTCATGATTTCGCGACATGTCACGTTTTCACGACCAAATGCAGCAAGACAACCCGAAAGAGAAAAACATCACGATTTCGTGACAGATTGCATCTGCACAGCCCGAAAGAGAAAAGCGTCGCGATTTCACGACAGAAAGCAGCGAGACAGCCCGAAAGAGAAAAGCGTCGCGATTTCGTGACAGGTTGCATCCACGCGGCCCGAAGCAGAAAAATGTCGCGATATCGTGACATGTATCATTTTCGCGATGCATGAGGAGAAACAAAGCTGCTGACAGAAAAACGTCGCGATATCGTGACATGTCTCATTTTCATTGTGCATGAAGGCGGACAAGGCTATTGGCAGGAAAATGTCATGATATCGCGACATGTCGCGTTTTCACGATGAAAGTAAAGGAGCAAAGCTACATGCTATTTTTTGTCATGATTTACATGGGGCCATTACAGAACATGCAAAAAAGTGTGGAACACGTGGCGTACATGTGTAAGGGCTGCAGAGGCGTTACAGTTCACAGAGAAGATCTCGAGCATAAAATCAAAAGCAATGGAAAGGCGGGGAAGGTGAAACGAAGCAATCTGGAAGACGAAACGAACCGTCGTGGAAGGAGAAGCAATTTACCAAAAGTATAAAAGCAGAAGCATAGGACAGGTACGAAGGTCGAAAACCGCTACGAGCGGGGTTGCGAGTTGAGGGTGATTAGCCGTTACGGGCTCTTTGTGGAGTGCTTTTCTTCCACTTTTGTTGGTTTTGAGAAAAACCAAAGATTCTGCTATTGTAATAGGATATATTTTTAATGCAGAATTGTTCAAAAATTTGCATTTTATGGGCAAGAAAGAAGGAGAAATTTTTTGCATGCTTCATTTTAATTGTTCTATTTTTCTCCTTTCAGATTTCAGATTTATAAATGAAATTCATGCCATTGTTTTGGGTTATTTCATGTGAATGTCTGCAATCTGAAAATTATTTTAAACCCTAGGAGCTAGCACCTAGTTTACTTTGATTGTGTTTGTTTTGTAGGTCAAATAGGCTAGGTTGCATGTACGAAACTCTCACATCTTCGGTTTTGTCGGAATAGGATAGCATCAGACTGAACGTGTTCAATTTTTAATTTTTTGCATTTCTTTTCATTTTATTTTATTTTTCCAGAAGGTTTAACTTAGTTAAAATAAATATTAAAAAATTACAAAATCTAAAAAAAATAAAATAATGAACAATCACTAAAGTTTCATGGTGAAATAAACCAACATTGCCCCTTGTTTATAGTTACTTGCAATCACTAAGGTGTTCCAAGCATTTTAAATTGAATATCTTCATTTGAGATTACTAATACATAGTTGCAAATGCTAATACAGCGGAGACCTTGGAGAAGTTGGTTGTTTAACTTCTTTGCAAGAGGGGATTTGGAACCCAAATCCTAAAGGAGAGTGTACTTTCACAAGTGTGTGAAAATACCACTCAACATTTTGGCGCTAGAAGGAGGGCATGAAAGGGTTTATTTTATCATGATTTTAGATGCTACAGGTTTATAATTGTTTAAGACTTTCCATTGCTAAATATTTCAAGTCCATTTGATTAGCATCTTCGGCCTCCTCTAACACCACTCAACATTTTGGCGCTAGAAGGAGGGCCTGAACCGGTTTATTTCAGATTGATTTAAATGCTATAGGGATTTAAATTTTGAATATTTCATGCCCTATTGATTATTATCTTTAGCCCTCTTTTAACAATACAACTTTGTATTGTTAAAAGGAGGACATGAATTGCTATGCACTTTCCTAACGCTTTGATTGTTCATACGGGAATAATGTGATTTGATTTGATTTAAAAAAAAAGTAATAAATAAATAAATAAAAAAAAATTTTTTGGGTATTAAAGTTATATTCTTTAAGATTCACTAATGGCTATGTTTTCACCGTGGATGACAGGTAGCCCATTGAACATACCAGGAGTTCAACATTATTTGCCCGTTGGTTTTGAGAGATGTCTTCCTCGATTTTTGTCTAACGGGACAAATACTGCAGGAGAACACATTCAAGCATTCAAATTTGTTGTGAATCACTTAACAATTTGGCATGATGATGTTGTTTGTAAAATGTTCCCTTACACCTTGGACAAAGTGGCATTTGATTGGTTTACAAGTCTGCCCTTAGGGTCTATCACTTCTTGGGCTCAACTAGAGGCAGCATTTCTTAATCAATTCAACAAAAAGCAAGTTGACCCAATCCGCATGTATGAGCAGTTTTTCACTATTAAAAAAGGACCAAGTGAAAATGTGAAGTCATTTTCTGAAAGGTTCTTTGGATTATATGCTCAATTAGTGACATTTTATGCTCTTCAAGAAGAAATGGCTCTCCAAATATATGTAAATGCTCTTGACCCACTCATTTCCACATATTTGCGAGGGATGCCTCAAATCACATCTTTGTCACAAGCCTATACTCAAGCAATGGCAATTGAGCAACAATTGAGTTGTCAAAATTATGGTGTGGGTTTTGGATCGTATAATCTTCAATCATTTAATACCTCCTTTACCCATCCAATGATTTATCCACCTCAACCAAATTCAAGTGTGAATCAATTTCAGAATCAACAATCATTCCCAAGCTTCAATCAATTTCAAAATCCTCAACCTACTATGCAAGATCAACCATCTTTCTTAAGTATGAATCAACTTCAAAATACTCATCTTGATTCAAAAGATGTTTCTAAAATCAATTTTAATGATTTTCATAAGAATATGATTTTAGGCAAGGGAGGAGTACTAGATCCAACTAGTATTGAAACATGTGACAGATTGGAAACCCTTGACTCACCAAAAGATGAATTCTATGAGGATGAATCTGTTTTGGATGACACATTGGATGACATTGTTGAAAATGATGGCCAAGAAAATTCACACCTTCCAAATCATGTTAAACGTGAATCATGGGTTACACATGTGGATTATGATAGCCTTATCAATTTGAATACAAGCAATAACCCAATTTTGGAAGTAATTGAACCATCTAAGGAAGGTGAAGATAAATTTGATGAGAAACATGTTGATGAATTAAAAGATGAAGAAGAAATAGTTGAGCATCACAATTTGATTTTGAAAGATGATCATTATGATTCTTGGGAAGAGTATGCTCACTCCAAGCCTGCTGATGAATTTTGTGTGCCTATTGATATGCAGGATGATACAATTGCCCTTTCACATGAGGATATTACAAGTCCTGTGCAATCTGAGAATGTTTTGGAAGAAGGGTTGGAATCTCATCAAAGGTTGGAGAAGGATATTGATTCTACTACCATGGATGAAGAAGGAGAATCAATTGTTTTTGTTCCCCTTGAGGGGCAAGAAATCAAAAATCTTGATCCACCTATTGTTTCTACAATGTCTATGCCATCTCAAAATGATGAAATTACAAAGCCTAAGTGGTGTGGGTTTGATACTATTGATGATCCTAATGAAAATATGGATTTTGAGGCAACTCAAGCCATTGATCATGGAAAGGTGTCACGTGACACATATCTTGAAAAATTAGGCTCTTGTTTTGAAAAATATGGACGCATGTTTGATTGGGTGCCTAACTTTGGTGTTTTTGAACAGGTGTTGGATGATGAAGAAGACAATGAAGAAAAAGAAAAAGCTACTAACACTCATCAAGTTGTGATAAATTCTAATCATGATGGGTTGAGTATGGGTGACAAGGTGAAATCTTTACCTTTGGTAGTAGCCACAAAAATTTTAAGTGATGGGTTACATGATGTCCCTTTGGATGCTAATGTCATTAATGATGAAACGTCAAATCTTGGCGATGTTTGTCAAGTTTTGATTGATTTTGATTGCTTTAAAATCTTGAAAAATAATTTGAATTCAAGACTTTTAGAAATAGGCTCTTGTTGGCAATATCTCACATTTGAAAAGGAAAGCCTACTTCTAAATCATGAGTGGAATGATGAAACTTGCATTTTAAAGAATAGACATGATAAAATTGAAAATCAATCGTTGTCTAATCAATTTGAAAATTTGAATCTCACCTATGAGAATACTAATGGAACTAAATTTAATTGGTGGGGTGAGAGAAGAAAGTTGAAGTGGGTTGCATTGTTTGGTCTAGTCTTGTTTTTGTTGGATGCCCACAACATTTGGCAGGCATATCATGTTATATTTTTGTTGAAATGTTCTAATCATGTTTGGGATCCAGGAAAGTAATAGTCCAAGCTTGGCATCATCTTGTACTATATTGTATATAGATTTTGGTTTTGGGTTTTGGTGTGTGTTTTCAAATTTTCATTTTTGGATGGCAGTTTGGTTTTGGATTGAATAAGTTTTAATTTAAAGTTATGTGTTGGTCCTATGGACATGTTTGGTTTTTATATAAAAAAAAAAAAATGAAGAAAAATTTGAGATGTCAACTTATGCCTAAGATCAGGGAAATATGAAACATTGGAATTGTGTTGTAGAAAGCTCCACAAGTAACACAAACATTTAAATATTATCGTTTGGATCTTGTGATGCATGAAGTTGTCAGTTTTGCACATTATGGTAAATTAGATGATATATTCCAAAAGAAGTAGTGCATTCATATCTCATGTCATATTCCACATTGCATATACATGTCATCTCGGTTACATTTTCATTCCATGGGCAATTATTGAGAAGGTGTTGAATCCTCTTAGGATTATTACATAACATATATTAAAAGGATCCTAAGGTTGGGAAGCTGCTGCCCAAGCTATCTTGAACCAAGCACATTCCATGCACATTAAAAAGAATCTTGAGCAAAATGGTCAAAACCATACTTGGATGAAAAGGTGAGGTGAAAAGAATATTTCATGTCTGTCCTATCATGCAACATAATCCTTAAAACAGTGGTTTTTACCACTTCCATCAAGCTTAAAGCCTAAAACCAGAGTAGTAAGGATAGGGTTAAATCCTCATCGAACTTAGGTTGAGGATCCAACTCCCCAAAGCTCTGGTTTGACCTACATGGAGTAGTAAGGATAGGACTTAATTCTCATCTCGCTTAGGTTGAGAATCCGATTCCCCAAAGCTTCCATTTTTCCCATTTCATCATAAGGCTTGGATTGGAAGGATCGTACTACATGTCCTCTGCAAAGGATGGGTAGTCATCCCAAAGGTCCAAGCAATAAAAGTAAAACTAATTTTTTCCATTTCATCTCAATCTTGGATTGGAAGGATTGTACTACATGTCCTCTGCAAAGGATGGGTAGTCATCCCCAAGGTCCAAGAGATAAAAGATAATATTTTCCATTTCATATTAATATTGGATTGGAGGGATCGTACTACATGTCCCTAGCAAGGATGGGTAGTCATCCCAAAGGTCCAAAGAAAAAAGAGAGAAAAGAATGAATGAAAGCCAAGTCATGGATTATGGGGTTAAGTATGCTCATGCGTGGCAACATGTCTTGCCTAAAAGCAAGACCATTGATTGCTCATATGGATAGACTAGCCTGACCATTTCATCCATAACTAGGTTAAATTATTTTGTTCAAGATGAGGTAATGAACTCCAAATCAGAATAGTAAGGATAGGGTTAAATTCCCATCTCGCTTAGGTTGGGAATCCTATTCCCCAAAGTTCTGATTTCACTCACACTTGCACATGGGTTCAAGATGGTAGTGACACATAACCAACTTTGGGATCTAAGGAATTAATTTAATAGATATATATTTGGTCCTAAGAGGGTTTGACATCTTTAATATGTTTGTCCATGATATAAGAAGGTTTGAGCATTTATAAAGCAGGTTGTTACATCTCTAGCATCTTCATCATGCATCAAATCCTGCACAAATCATTCATAGCCTTGCATACAAATCATAAGTGAAACCGACAATGGAATGTTGAACAAGTTCAAATGATAGGGAATGAAACACATTGCACACACCGAGCTGATACTTAATGATTCTGATGTTTCATGTATTTTTGATCTATCGGTATTTGTTTATCTTCTATGTGCTGACGCTTGTATCTAAGCTTGTATGTTTCAGGTTGGGTTCTCACCAAAATGCTCAAGAGCATTTGACAGTAGAGTCGCCATTTGTTGTGGCTGATCCACAACACACCCCAAAATTGGGGACCCACCTTTTTTGCATGCTTTCAAAGAAAACTACAGTAGCCCAGATGCTAAAAAAATCAAGGAAAAAGCAAAAATTTCACTAAGGAGAAAAAGTGTCGCACGATATCCGACATGTCGCTCTGTCGCGGCCGAAAATAAAAAGTTGTCCGATATCGCGACATGTCGCTCGTCGCGCCGAAAAAAAAAGTTGTCGCGATATCGCGACATGTTGCTCCGTCGCGGCCGAAAATGAAAAAATGTCGTGATATCGCGACATGTCAAGCTTTCGCGGCCCAGGCAAGCAGGAAGAGGCATTGATCGAAAATTGTCGCGATTTCACGACGTGTTGTGAAATCGCGGTCCAAGAGGAGAGAGAAAGATAGAATGGAAAATTGTCGTGAAATCGTGACATGTCACAAAATCATGGTCAAACCAATCAAACAGGGCAAGGCACTAAAAGCGTCGCGATTTCGCGACAGGAAGCAGCAAAGGGGCACGAAGCAGAAAAGCGTCACGATTTCGCGACAAGAAGCAGCAAAGGGGCACGAAGCAGAAAAGCGTTGCGATTTCGTAACAGGAAGCAGCGAAGTGGTACGAAAGGAAAATATGTCACGATTTCATGACATGTCACGTTTTCGCGGCCAAATGCAGCAAGACAGCCCGAAACAGAAAAACGTCATGATTTCATGACAGATTGCATCTGCACAACCCGAAAGAGAAAAGCGTCACGATTTCACGACAGAAAGCAACGAGACAGCCCGAAAGAGAAAAGCGTCACGATTTCGTGACAGGTTGCATCCACGCGGCCCGAAGCAGAAAAATGTCGCGATATCGCGACATGTATCATTTTCGCGATGCATGAGGAGAAACAAAGCTGTTGACAGAAAAACGTCGCGATATCGTGACATGTCTCATTTTCGTTGTGCATGAAGGCGGACAAGGCTGTTGGCAGGAAAATGTCACGATATCGTGACATGTCGCGTTTTCGCGATGAAAGTAAAGGAGCAAAGCTACATGCTATTTTTTGTCATGATTTACATGGGGCCATTATAGAACATGCAAAAAAGTGTGAAACACGTGGCGTACATGTGTAAGGGCTGCAGAGGCGTTACAGTTCACAGAGAAGATCTCGAGCATAAAATCAAAAGCAATGGAAAGGCGGGGAAGGTGAAACGAAGCAATCTGGAAGATGAAACGAACCGTCGTGGAAGGAGAAGCAATTTACCAAAAGTATAAAAGCAGAAGCATAGGACAGGTACAGGGGTCGAAAACCGCTACGAGCGGGTTGCGAGTTGAGGGTGATTAGCCGTTACGAGCTCTTTGTGGAGTGCTTTTCTTCCACTTTTGCTGGTTTTGAGAAAAACCGAGAGATTATGCTATTGTAATGAGGACATATTTTTAATGCAGAATTGTTCAAAAATTTGCATTTTATGGGCAAGAAAGGAGGAGAAATTTTTTGCATGCTTCATTTTAAGCTGTTCTATTTTTCTCCTTTCAGATTTCAGATTTATAAATGAAATTCATGCCATTGTTTTGGGTTATTTCATGTGAATGTCTGCAATCTGAAAATTATTTTAAACCCTAGGAGCTAGCACCTAGTTTACTTTGATTGTGTTTGTTTTGCAGGTCAAATAGGCTAGGTTGCATGTACGAAACTCTCACATATTCGGTTTTGTCGGAATAGGATAGCATCAGACTGAACGTGTTCAATTTTTAATTTTCTGCATTTCTTTTCATTTTATTTTATTTTTCCAGAAGGTTTAACTTATTTAAAATGAACATTAAAAAATTACAAAATCTAAAAAAAAGTAAAATAATGAACAATCACTAAAGTTTCATGGTGAAATAAACCAACATTGCCCCTTGTTTACAGTTACTTGCAATCACTAAGGTGTTCCAAGCATTTTAAATTGATTATCTTTATTTGAGATTACTAATACACAGTTGCAAATGCTAATACAGCGGAGACCTTGGAGAAGTTGGTTGTTTAACTTCTTTGCAAGAGGGGATTTGGAACCCAAATCCTAAAGGAGAGTGTACTTTCACAAGTGTGTGAAAATACCACTCAACACTACCTAGGATAATTTACGTATAACCAAATGAGGTAATAATCATTGTTACTGTAGCATAATAACTCTAATAGTACTAGTCTACCAATAGATCGACCATCTAAGGAATACTGAATCTTACTATAGGTTCAATTTGGAATTTTTAGGGCCAACCTTAAAAATCATGTATGGCCAAAGCCCCAGATTGCCTCCTTTGGCTAAATATTTGTTACAGGTGGAGAAAGTAGAGGAAGGATATTGGTATATCCTCACCAAGGGAATAGTCATCAGACTCTATGGCTTCATCGGGAAAACGTTTATACTACCCTACTTTATCACCAGTAGAATGTTGGCTTTAGAATACTTAAAACAAGCTGATTTCATCAATGTCAATTACGGTACTGGTAATGGAAGAAAAAGGACATTCATTTACCCTCACAATTTAGATGATATCACTATATCCAAAAAGGGCCAATATGAGCAAATTGCACAATATTTGGAAAGGCTTGATCTTATGTATATTTTGTAAAGATGAAGATATGATCCAGATGACAAGTTCTTAGAAAGAAACATTACTCTAAATGGAGAAAGAGCCCTTAAATTCGAAAAAAACTTCGAGGTCTCACTTTGAGAAGGACAAGAACAACAAGGAAAATGCCCCATTAGAGTGGAATATTAACAAGATAGAGCAACTCCCTCCATTGAGATATTTTATGAGCAAGTAGTCGATTTTGATCCTGAAAAGAACAAAACCCACCAGTTAAAAGAGTCCAAGACCAAATAAATGGAGGAAAAATATCACTGGCATGAGCGAAAGATTTGGGAATAGTCAAATATGAGAGTAGAGATAGGTGCTATAAATTCCAGGTATGATCATAAATCCAACATCGATTTTTTTGAGTTATATGACAAGCACATTAATGCTTAGAAGGCCAAGAATGGTAAAATCCTAGTGTTGAGCTACAAGGAAACATGAGTAAGAGGGCAAAAGAAAGATTAGGTAGTCTTAAGCTCCCCCTCTCCACCTTCACAATAAGAGGTAGAGGAAACTGCAATGAATACCCCACCAGTGATTGAAGGAGCTCATACCACTTTTGAGCCTTCGCAAGAACAATTGCAGTAATACTCAGTGGGTGTTATAATGATGAAAAATATGCATTATTCTGATGACGGTCTCAGAAAATATGAAACAGGAAAGTAGAGAATGTCCAAACGAGGAAGATGCTGAAACGTCTTGCCTTAGGAGGGAAGGCTTCTTTGTAAGATCCAGTAAAAGGCGAGATAGAATATAGCTTTGTGATCACACCTGTAAAATTCACCACTATAGTCATTGTAAATTTGACCCTAGTTTCAAAAGTTACATTGCAAGAGGTACAACATCAAGATGACCTCCAAAAGAGTAAACCTACAATGCCTATTGTATTCAAGAGAAAGGTAAAAATTAATTAGGGGAGATTGAGAAAGAGATCAGTAAGAAGTAGAAGATGGATCAAACAAGAGTAGTTGAACAATCCCTGGTACCAATTACAAAGCAACTAGCCAACACAACAATAAGGTGTGGATAACATATTTTAACAGTTTACCTTGGTAGACGAAGGTATGATCTCTATCCCTTCTTCTCCTTCTTCTTATTTGTCCCTAAAGAAATCTCCCTCCCATTATCAAGAGCAAGTGGAACAAAAACCATCATCCCCACCTCATAGTTCACCACCCCCTTCACCAATCGTCACAATATATCATGTCAATCTATCTCCCCCACATTCACGAGAAATACCAGTGTCATATTCACTTGATCACACTCCTTCACCCCAAAAATCATCACCAATTATATTAGTAGGAGGGTAATACCTTCCATCATCCCCACCTCATCCCATGATTATAACATCCACTATTATTTCTACATCAACTACAACCTCTGTAGTAAGCACATATTCCACCATTGTTACAACCAATCTCTTTCCATCTATGCTAGGCCCATCTTCCCTCACTCATAACTGCCTCCACTCCTACAAATCATCCTACAAATTCTTTGTAGAAGGTGAGAAATGTTTCTTAGAAGATCCAAATTTTTTGGAGCAAGAAATTGATTGAGTCTTCAAAACAGACTACTAGAGGGATAAATACCATGATTGTTGATCCAGTGGCCAGATAAAGAACAACTATCTCCCTCATCTCTCTTGTCATAAAAATAAAGGAAGATATGATTACAAAGGATTATCAATTGGAAAAGCATACGAAAGATATCACTCAATTGCCCATAGAGGACGAATTGGTCATAGCTAAGACTCATCTTGAGGCCATTTTATACCTCGAATAATATTTGCAAAGACAAGTATAAAAAATTTAAGGAAAAGATTGAAAATATGGAGAAAATAATCAACAACCATAAGGTGGATAAAGCTATGAGAAACAAATCCAAGGGTTGGTAGAACAAATACTAAGAGGCCATCAAATTCAAGAAGCAAGTTGTTGATTTGAAGAAGAAGAACGAGATCTAGTTCAAAGAAATACAAGTCTTGAAGCAACAACTTCAGGTCGAAAAGGCTAGAGCTGCAAGTTTCTCTAAAGACAAGATCAAATAAATCAAGAAATAAATATGGTCTAAAAGCCTGGAGAAGTGCTCAAAAATCTTGCCTGTGATTGACTATATAAATGAGGCTAGCCATTTATTGCAGGCAACCAATGAAGATTTGGACAAGTTCAATGAAGAGATACAACCCATGGTGGTATAAGTAGAGCAAATATATAAGTTATCTAAAAATAGATTCAGTGAAGCCATCAAAACTATCCCAAATAAGGCATGGAATATTGTAATATTGGTATCTAGGATTGTAATAAGGAAGAATAAGCTACTCCAAAAGAGATGGCTACTGAAAAATAGGATCAAAGGCAAGTTGTTAGAGATTGTGGGTATCAAGAAAGAAATGATGCAGTATAGTTTTGGAGGGTTTTGGAATGAAAATGTCATCCTTTTGTCATAATAATACCTCCAAACCAACATAAGATCAATCATACAAGATGAGTCTAAAATAAATGCTTGGGAAGATCCGATCAATCAAGATCAAGTCTCTCAACTAATCAAAGACTTAACTAGTCTCAAATAATTAATGGAGGACTTGGTAAATAAGGGACATTCCATAACCTATGAAGAAACTGCAAAATTGGAGTTTACCCATATGCATCTTAAAGAAATAATCAATCCCACCAAGTCAGCCTGGGATTAAGCATTAGAAATGCTAAATTAGAAGATTCAATTGTTTGGAGTAGAACCAATGGCTGAAGAAGAGGAAGAAGTTGATGAAGAAAGAGAAATTGAATAAGAAGAGAAAAGAGATGAAGATATACACCAAGAAAAGGGTGATCAGGAAGAAGAGAATGCATAATATGTTGAGAAATTACAAGAAAAGGAGGATGAAGAATAGGATCTACGGGAAAAGGTGCATGAGTAGATAAGTTTTACCACTAAATAAATTAAGCAATTTTTTTGTATACCATAGCTGGGAGAAGAGCCGTATATGCATATTTTGTAAGTTTTTTTGATCCTAACAATGTTAGAGAACAATCACAAAATATGAGCCTACAAAAAGACATGAGAAAAGTCTTAATGCCAAGTTGCAAGGAGAGTTATGACCAGAATGAGCTTATAAAATGGCACATTTATGTGTAGCTAGAGAAAGATTGAGCTTATAGAAGGAGTTGCAGAGATAAGTTACCCTTTGCCTCTTGCATGGTTTCCTTGTGAAGAATTATGCTCTAAGCATCTTCACTAATGTTTGAAAGTATGGTTATCACATGAAGATCATTCTATGAAGCATAACTTTCTATGATCTACATATTGCTTCTTGCATAATTTCTATATGAACCATTACTCTCTGAGTATCTTCACAAATGTTTTAGAGAGTGATGGTCATATGGAATTTATTCTATGAAATATAGCTCGTTGATGACTGGAGTCTACCCTTTCCTTCAAATCCCCCTTTCATCCATTCATTCTCTCCACTGCATAGTTTTCTTCCCTCCATATTCATTCATTCATAGTTTCCCTAAAAATTTCCCTTCATCCATTCATCCCAATTCACCCTCATTAATTCTTTCTATTTTTTACTCTTGATACCCAATGGATAAGACTCTGAGTTCTTAAGGATTTGCAAGCAAATCCCTCCAGGAGGAGCTAGAATGTAGGCTAAAAAAAGCCACATACTTAGAAAAATTTACAAATTTTTTATAAGCTTTAAGAGAGCTCCAAACCGTAGCAGCAATGTATCGCAACATGTTCTAGCCTACGGTCAACATAGTCAAAGTTGCACTCAACATATTTTGAAATGTGACTCTGAGCACAAATAAGACGAAGTGGATTGCAATAAGTTTTTACCTGACAATGGTACAACGCAACATGGTTCCATCCTATGATCAACGTAGTCAAAGTTAATAGGCTTACCATCCAAATCATGAGCTAGAGCATGGACATTGCGTGACTCAACACGTGTTGTCATGACCTGTTACCCTATCAAAAGAACATTAATTGATCATGGAATCAATTAATGCTCAAAAAAATGGGTCATAGTGTAGACACCCAAAAGTCGCACATTGTCCCTCTCCCTATTTCCATGGTCAATCAATTTGCAAAACCCTCGAAAATTGCATAAATTGGCTAAAAACACTATTCATTTATCAAATCCACTATTCATCATCCTTAGCCCCTTTGGGCTAGCCAAGCCCCTTCCTACATTTAACCCTGGGTCTTCATGCGACCCCATTCCCAACTCAACCAAGGTTGAATGCTCCACCATGGTCAAAAAGCACTTTATGCTCAAAAGTCAACATTTTTGGTCAAAACTTGCTTTATGGCTAATCACATGCTTAATTAGATCTAATCTTGATTTAATCTAAGCCTTCCACCTCACCTATTCTAGCCTATCCTAGCCTTGCCACATCTCACCTAGATATTTCTCCACCTCACACTCCCCTGGGTTATAAATGAAATATGGAGACTTTTGCACAAAAGAAGCAATTTTTAATTGATAGATATTTCCAAAAAGGTGTTCATTAATACCTAATGGATATTTTTAGCAAGTCATAATTATTTGTGGATGGGTGAGGGATTCTCTCACCCAACTTCATTTATGAACCATGACACCTTAGGGGACACCTCCCAGGTGGACACCTCACCATACCTCATAGGGGACACCTCATCCCCTCCCTCTTACCTTGGCCAATTTTATAAATAGAAGGTCATTTTCACCTTTTCATAACAACCAAGTTTTGCTTACCGAAACTCTACCAAAATCACTATAGCCATTTGCATCCATTACACATCCATCACACAACCATCATACAACCATTACAATTGATTTGTCACTTTTATGAAGTTATTTTGTGATTGAGACAGGTCAATAATCTCCTGAAAAGCACACTTTCAGAAGGTGACCCACAAAAAAATCAAAGAAGCAACTGCTCCACGACAACCAAAAAAGCTAACTTGCAGATTTAGTACAAAAAGGACAGGTTCGCACAACCCCGTATGAACCACCCAGTTCAGGACCAGTTCACACGACCATGTGCGAACCCTTGCTACAGATACCAGAATCATCAGGAAAGGTAAGTATAGTTTTAGTTTAGTGTTTTGATGTTGTTTTCAGTAGTTATTTTCATGTTTTGAGCATATTTAATGAGTCTTTTGTCTTCATAACCATGGGGTTTGACTGAGGCAGGCCCCCCAATGCACTAACAAGATTTTGCAAGTTAACAAGTCCAGCAAGTACAAGAACACACCCAACTAGCGGTGGCCCACGCGCAAGAAGCCCACCTACACTGAGGAACACAAAAGGATGAATCTTACTGCTTTTGTACCAATTCCAAAAGGGCTTCATTCAGGAAGACCCCATTGTAGACTTCAGGATAGATTTGTAAAAGGATATCGAGTTTTGTAACCCTTTTATGATTTTAATACAAAATGTAGTAGATTCTATAATATTGAATGAGTGTTGTAGCATATTTTTGGTAGTTTCATTATGGTATACCCGATTGGTAGTTCCACAATCGATATTCCATCTGCATTCTTTTTGCCATCCTCACCACATGAGCCTCTTTCTCCTCATGAATTTGAAACTCTTGCTCATCACTTCACTGCCTTATCTCTCAATCCACCTTTGCTTATTGAACCACCCTTGCCCGAAGACCCACCTTCATCTCCCCCACTCGCCACCCCATTTTTCCCCATTCGAGAACTACCACTGCATCATGGCTCACGTTCTTGTTCCCCTTCCCCCTGTGGTGTTAAACCCAGGTCATCACCAACATTTTTTGGATTCATTGCTATTCTCATCTGATTCATCACCACCTTCATCATCGACCTCCACCTTATCTAGCGCTTTGGTCAACATGATATTTTTTGACTTATATGCTCTGCTATGGTATCCAAACCATCTCGATTACATTCCACCACATGTCCTCGATTTCATTGATCTCAATGGTATTTCTGAAACCTCCATAGCCATTGAATTCCTCCTAATACCACACATGTTGCAATCCGTAAATGCACCATTACCTTCCATCCCACCTCACCTCCCATGGATTAATCATACAGATATTTATCTAGATGATAAATTCTAGCTCCCAAAGCTCATCGATGACCTTTACCTCATCCCCATCCCTGCATAACTCCATGACGATTCTCACATGCTTGTCGAGGATACCATTGAAGTTGATATTGGAAATGATCCGAAACACCCTTACATCATCTACCTCACTGCTAGCCTACATTAAGGTGTTCGCATGGTCCTATACGGATATATCGGGCCTTGACCCATCATAAGTTGTGCACAACCTTGTCCTAGATGATAATGCCAAACCTATATGATAAAAGTTGTGTTGCATGCACCCCATCATTGCTCTTGTTGTTAAAGAGGACTTATAGAAACTCCTTGACGTGGATTTCATACAACCTATAGATTATCCTGAATGGGTTTCAAACATGGTTCCTATCGGAAAATTTAAGGGGGTATCTACATTTGCACTGATTTTAAGGATCTCAACAAAGCTTGTCCTAAGGACAATTTTTCACTCCCTAATATTGACACATTGGTCGATGCTACAACCGAACATGAAATATTATCACTCATGGACAATTTTTTAGGTTATAATAAAATTCATGTCAATCTAGATGACCAACATAAGACCTCTTTCACGACTCCCTGAGGGAATTTTTGTTACAAGGTCATGCCTTTTGGCCTTAAGAATGTTGGGGAAACTTACCAACGCATCATGACCTACATTCTCCATGACATGATGCACACAATAGTTGAAGACTACGTTGATGACCTCATTGCCAAATCCAAAACCAGTGGTCAACATATTGAGGACCTGCATCAAATATTTGATCATCTCTTGGAACATAATGTTCGATTAAATTCGAAGAAATGTGTATTTGGTGTTTTACCACTAGAAAAATCTTGGGTTTCATCATTTCACAAAAAAACATCAAAGTAGATCCTGCCAAAGTCCAAGCTATCCTTAACATGCCTCCCCTACAAATCTCAAATAATTATGCAGCTTGAAAGGAAGAATTCAATCCATACGATGATTTATCGCCCAACTTTCAGACAAGTGTCAGCCATTTGATCATCTTTTACAAAAGGGGGTCCCATTAAAATGGGATGATAAATATCAAGCTACCTTTGATAACATCAAATCATACCTTACATCCCCACCAATCCTCATCCCACCCTATCTAGATCATCCTTTCCATTTGTACATTTCTGCTATCAATGTCGCCTTGGGCACGCTCCTTGCCCAAAAGAATGAAATGGACCAAGAACAAGTCGTACACTATATTAGTCCCATGTTGATTGATTATGAAACATGATATGCTTACATGGAGAAACTTTGCCTTGCTATCATTTTTGCCACCCAGAAGTTGCGACATTACATGATTAACCATACTACCTACGTAGTTTCCCGTGATAACCCACTTTGCTACATGATGGGTAAGAGCTACCACAATAGTCGAATGGCCAAATGGATCATGCTCCTCATGAATTTGACCTTGAATTCATTAGTAAAAAATCTATCAAAGGCCAAGTCATTGCTGACCAGTTGGTTGAGGCCCCTTTACCAAGCAATGCGCCATTACTTAGATGAATCTGTCTTTCATACAAGCAATGCAAAAGAGCCAGTAGAGCTTGAATCAATCGCTAATTTGACACTCTTTTTCAATGTCCCCAATTGCACACATGCTAGAGGTGTAGGAATAGTCTTTTTCACATCGCAAGGGGAGCCACTCCCCTTTTCCTTCAAATTAGGCTTTCCCTGTACCAATAACAATGCTAAATATGAAGCTCTTATCCTAGGCCTCAAGAAAGCAATCTCAATACATATTCGGTGCCTGGACATCTATGGTGATTCCCTCCTTATTATCAATGAAATCAAGAGAGAATGACAATGTCATTGCTCAGTCCTTCAACAATACAAACATGTAGCTGAAAACTTGTTGGTCCAATTCGAGTGGTATGACATCATCACTACTCCACAATACACGAATCATTTTACCAATACCATGGCCTTTCTAGGCTTGCTCATTCCACAAAACTTGCTTTCTGACACAACTCACGTGTCGATTCATACCCTTTTCCATTCTGCTATTTCTCCTAATCCACCCTCTTGCGATGATGGCATCAATATCATCGAAGCTGAACCACATGACCCATGGTTTTCCCAAGTCAAGGATTACATCAAGCTCGATATTCTACCACCTGATCTAAATCATACTCACAAATGAGCTTTTAAACTATGTACCATTCACTATACATTGCTAGGTGATATCCTTTATAAGTAAAGTTATGATGGTATTTTATTGCACTGTCTTAAGCTCTTCGAAACCCAACACATCACTCAAGAAGCTCATGATGGTACTTGTGGCAACCATTTTAGTGGCATGGCCATTACCAAATGCATTATACGAATGGGCTACTACTGACCCACAATGAAACATGATTGTTGTGATTATGTCAAAAAGTGTGTTAAATACCAACATCATGCCAATCTTACACATTTACCTTCTTAGGCTCTACAACCTATTCAATCAATATGGCCCTTTTCACAATGGGATTTGGATCTCATCGGTAAAATCACACCTACCTCATTTTCCAATCATAAGTTCATCATCACTACAACCAAGTACTTCATGAAATGGGTTGAGGCCATTCCTCTAGTTCAAACGACCGGTCCCAAAATTATTGATTTCATCACTCAACACATCATTTTTTGTTTTGACATCCCATCCAAAATCAAAATTGACAATGGCACACTATTAAAAAACAAGAATGTTCATGCATTATGTGAGAAGTTCAATATCTAACATAACTTTTCTACTCCATACTATCCATAGGGTAATGGTCAAGTGAAAGCTACAAACAAAACCATTTACGCCATTCTTCGCAAAACCATTGCAGAATCACACCGTGATTGGCACAATCAATTACCATTAGCACTATGGGCCTACCGTACAAGTATCTACACTCCAACTGGGGTGACCCCATTTTCCCTTGTATATGGCAGTGAAGCCATTATGCCCTTGGAACTTACAATACCATCACTTTGGGTATCCATGCAAGAATTCATTGATGATGATACTGCCCGTCAATCTAGGCTCGATCAATTGACCCTATTGGATGAGCGCCATATTCATGCTATCGAACATACACATATTTATCAAGATCATATTTGACGTGCCTACAATTCTAAGCTACACCAACATGAATTCTAAGTTGGATACTTAGTCCTCAAATAAAACCAACAAATTACTAGCCAACCGTGCCATCTCCATGACAAATTTGCACCCAATTGGCTAGGCCCTTATATGGTTACTCAAAAATTTGGATCTGGGGCATATCGCCTGGCCACGTTGGAAGGTGTTGCTAAACTTGATCCCATTAACATTATTCATCTGCAAGCATTTTACACCTAATTGTAGGGATTATAGCTCATCACCACCTGTACATATGTATATAATTCAAAATAAAATTCAAACACAAAAAAAAATAACAACAACAACAAAATCAATCAACACCAAAAACACAAAAACAACAACATCCTCATTTTTGGCACTCTGTGGCACACAATCAACTTGCATTTACAGTCAAATCAGCTCTCTCTACTTCACTCTTTTCTTCTTCTACCCATATTCTATAATGAATAGTGTATGGTCATGCTTCGAGCTGCTACATACCTTTCATTCTTCTTCCTCTTCTCTATCTTCCTCTTTTTATCTTCTTTTCTTCTAGTTACTCATCAATGTTTTATGGTCATGCTTCGAGTGACTACATACCTTTGATAAGTTTATTTTCTTTTCTTCTCCTTCTTCTTTGATTTTCCATTATTTCTTCATTCTATATACCTTTGATAAGTTTCTTTTCTTTTCTTCTCCTTCTTCTTTGATTTTCCATTCTTTATTCATTCTTTTCTTACCTTCTTTCATCCATAACTCCATTGCCCATGCCATCGCCCCATTCCATTGTGCATAATACTGGAGCAACATTGCACATAAATTCTCACTTTTTGCATCCATACATGCATTTTTACATGATCATTGTAAATATCGTGCTTGGGAAATTAAACATGCACATGCTAACATACTAGTATGATGCCCAAACCCATTTTCAGGAGACAGGATTATTGAAATTTTTTGAGTGATTCACCCATAAACAATTATATAATCAACCACCATCCAAAGTTGGCACATTTCAACAACATTTCCAGACTTCCCTTGGTTACCTTGCTCTCATTCTTGGATTTACTAGCACGTCCTACACACTAACTACATTTTGGAAATAAGACTGGCTACACTGCATGTCAACTAATGCTTAGCAAAAATCACTCTGCTCATTATATCATTCACATGATTTCTCTTGAACCTAAGGATTGACAAAAGGACAAGTTACAAAATAAATAGAAAAGGGTAGAAAACAAAAGCCAACGCCCACAAAAAAAATAGAGAGAAAAAGAGAAATAAACAAGAGAATCATAATACAGGGGCAAAAAATAAAAGCAAAAGCCTCGATAGTACTATAAAAAATCTTGAATCCCTACATTCCTTAGGTCTTTACCGATGATCTAGCTTATAGGCTAAGTTACCATGTAGTTATAAACCACCCTCTTCCAAAATGGTAAAATGAACATCACTTTACACACACAAATCCAGGAATGAGGTCTTGTTTACTAAGATAGCCTAGAACCTGTTCAAGAAGTTTGTTCAATTAGTCAATGGGTTTGATTACATACACACTGTAGTATTTGAATCTTCTCACTACAACCTTCATATCCAACTTCCTTGAAAAAAAGAAATGGATTACATTATTTGATTATCGCAACGATGCACATGCTGTCCCTAAGCAACTCGTTTACATTTTTTTGCATTATCATCCTATGCATACCCATTATGTCACATATAATATAATTTCATATTTATTTAAGCATATCACCATTCCATCCATTTGTAATTATCTACCATTGCATCTACACTAATCATGCATCACCATAAGCAGAAATAAACAAACACACAAATGCAAGTAAACACAAGTGCCACAGAATATCATATGTATATATGTATATATAAAAAACAACACCATCAGGCTACAATAAAATGTGTGCACCCTTATGGGCATATCATAACCTATCCATGTACATACACCGCCACCAAAATTGCCATACGACTAAAATAAGGAGTGTACCCTCAAGGTACATCACCACAAAAATAATCTGCTCATCTTGAGCGCCTACACAAATAAAAAAATTGCTAGCCGCTTTACCCCCATAGCCCCATCATGACTGCTACCTTGTAGGAGTCTCACCAATCCCCTCATCCACTAGAGTCGATCCCGTCGTTGCCTACGATACCTTTGCTTGTCCAACCGCTGCCTATGATGACTCTGCCTCTCTAGTCCTTGCCACCTGTGGTATCTCCACCTGCGCTATGTGAAAGGTGAGTGTGGACGAAAAAGGATTAATTGCATTAACATTAAAACTTAGGTTACATAGATTAAATAGGCAGTAAATAACCTATTTGAGAAAGAAAGGGGGAAAGGAGAAATTGGGGGAAAGGAAAGATGAATAGAATTCTCTTGCCGCCCAAATGCTGTTGTCCACTGCCGTCCAGGTAAGGTAAAAGGTAAGTTACCTTTACCCAAGGTAAAATCAAATTTTTTAACCTTTTACTAATGGTAATATTCCAACATTCTCCCCCTTAAAGTTGAGAGGACTAACTATATAGTCTCTCAGCTTTATAAATTGAGCTTTAGCCATGCCTTTGGTAAAGATGTCTGCTAGATTATCCAAAGTGCTACAATATTGAAGCTCAACCATGCATTTGTTCCACCATATCTCTTATGAAGTGATACTTCATATCAAAATGTTTTGACCTTTTGTGGTGGATCGGATTATATGCCAAGCTTGTATGGCACTAATATTATCACAATTCGGTTTGGTTGGACCAATTTGTTTTTCGCCAATCTCTTCAAGGATTTTCCTCAACCGGAGGATCGAGTACTGGCATGAGTAATGGCTATGTACTCGGCTTACGTAGATGATAATGCTACAACAGATTGCTTCTTGGAACTCCAAGTTATTAGTCCTGAACCTAGACTAAAACAGGTTCCACGATGTAGATTTTCTGTCATCTATATTCTTGCCCCAATCGTTGTCACTATAACCAAATAACTTCACGGAGTTAGACTTGTGGTAATGGATTCCAAAATCCAATGTACCTTTTACATATCGTAAAATTCGTTTGGTTGCTTGTAGATGCGGCTCGGATGGGCATGCCATAAACCGTGATACAAGAGAAACAACATATTGTATATCCGGCCTAGTGTTGGTGAGAAACATTAAACTCCCAACCATGCTTCGAAATTGGTCAAGTCAACTTTTGGTGCTCCATCTTCTTTGCTTAGCTGGATTCCATGTCCAGTTGGTGTTGCAGCTGATTTGCCTTGCTTGCATAGCAAATTTCTTGATCATGTCATGAGCATATTTACGTTGACATATGAAGATCCCATTCTTTGATTGATGTACTTCCATTCCTAGGAAGTATCTCATTAATCCGAGATCCTTCATCTCAATCTGATTCATCATGGAGTTTTTGAAATCCATATTCATTTTATTATTACTACCCATGAATATTAGATCATCCACATATAAACAAACTATGAGGATATCTACTCCATTTTCAGGTAGTATAGTGTTGGTTCACTCTTGCTTTTTGTGAAACCATATTTGTTGAAATAGCCGTCAATTCGTGAGTACCATGCTCTTGGTGCTTGCTTGAGGCCATAAAGTGCTTTTTTTAATTTATAAACAAGGTTCTCTTTTCCTGGTTCTTGGAAACCTTGAGGTTGTTGAACATACACTTCTTCTATCAGGTATCCATTTAAAAATGCACTTTTCACATCCATGTGTTGAATTTTCCATCCTTTATGGGCTGCCAAGGAAAGAACAGTTCTAATTGTTTCTTGTCGAGCAACTGGAGCAAAGGTTTCCTCATAATCTATTCCATATTTCTGAGTAAAACCTTTAGCTACTAATCTTGCCTTGTGCCTTTCAATGCTTCCATTTGCATTGAATTTGGTCTTATAGACCCATTTACATCCAACACATTTTTTTCCCTTGGGAAGCTTCACAAGCTCCCAAGTATCATTTTTTTAATTGAGGA
This sequence comes from Wollemia nobilis, assembly GCA_028583015.1. Classification (NCBI taxonomy): domain Eukaryota; kingdom Viridiplantae; phylum Streptophyta; class Pinopsida; order Araucariales; family Araucariaceae; genus Wollemia; species Wollemia nobilis. The sequence continues at coordinate 7,418,164 of JAQPPZ010016856.1, forward strand.
TATTTCCTCTTCCATGGCATCTTGCCATATATTTTCAGTGCATGCTTTTTCATAGCTAGAAGGTTCTAGCTGTGCAGCGACCAACAAAGCATAATTGACTACATCACCCCTTGGTTCATGAGACTCATCATCCCCTGACATTTGAAGATTTTCAAGTCTTGACAAAATGTCATCCATCTCACTAGCTTGACTCCTAGTGTATCTTTGTTGGAAATTCCTATCCAACATTTGAGTAGATGGATGACTCTGTAGTATGCGCTTTCCTCTATTTGTCTCTTTCCTTTGAGAAACTGAATCAATATCCATCGGGCTTGGAGCGCTTGCGATCTTTGAAATCGTTTTGGAGAATTTGGTGGTGCCAACAAAGAAGTCCCTCTTGGACTTGGTGTACCACTTGATGTACTTGATGAAGTTTCTGATGTGGAATTTGTGGAGGAGGACTTTTTCCACTGCTTTTCTTGGGTTGTACCAATGTGGGAGGTACTAATGTAGAACTATCCGAATTAGAGTCAAAATCAACAAATTTTTTATGACCCCATTCTCCCCCTTCATCAAAAATTACATCCCTGGAGATAATGATTTTATGTGTCGTGGGATTGTACAATCTATACCCTTTGGTTGAATCACAATACCCTACAAAAACACATGCTTGACTCTTTGGATCAAGCTTCTTTCTCTTCTCCTCAGGAATGTGTGCATAAGATAAAGAACCAAATACTACGAAATGTTTGACATTTGGTTTCTTACCGTACCATCCTTCATAAGGAGTGATACCATCTAAACTAGAAGTCGGACTTCTATTTAGAATATATGCACTTGTTCTCACTGCATCTGCCCAATAGCTATTTGTGAGATGTTTTGCCTGAAGCATTGTTCTTGCCATTTCAACAAGGGTGCGGTTCTTTCTCTCAGCCACACCGTTCTGCTGTGGGGTATAGGCAGTGGTGAACTGCCTTTTTATCCCATTTTGCTTACAATAATGAAGAAATTCATTTGAGGAGTACTCTCCTCCTTTATCAGTGTGAAGACATTTGACATAGTAGTCACTTTGCTTTTCTACATTATTTCTGAAGTCTATGAAGCAATCAAATGCTTCATCTTTGTGTTTCAAAAAATAGAGCCAACACATTCTAGAATAATCATCTATGAATGTTAGAAAATAAGAATTGTTTCCAAGACTTTTTGTTTGCATTGGACCACGAGATGTCCGAATGTACTAGGTTGAAGAGGATAGCTTGCTCTCCACGCTCGGCCTTTTGGAAACTTCGTTCTGGAGTGCTTTCCCAAAGCACATGCTTCGCATACCTTTTTATGTTATGGAATTTTTGGTAGTCCTGTCACCATAGCTTGTGATATTAACATTTTCAAGCTAGCGGAATTGAGGTGACCATATCTCAAGTGCCACAATTCACTTGGATTTGTAATAGCAATGTTTGCAAGTTGAGCTCCCCCTGGCTCACCAAATTTTAGAGGGAACAACCTATTCTTTGTCATAGGTACTTATGTGATGACCCGGTTACAATTGTTTTTATCAAAGATTGTACATTTGCTTTCATCAAAAACTAATTTGTAATGCTTCTCCATCATTTGGCCAACACTTAACAAATTGTGTTGTAGTTGTGGAGTATAGTATATGTCATTCACATTTTTAAGGCCTTCTTTTGTTGGAACTGCCATAGCTCCAATGCCTTCAACTTGCAAAGATTTATTATCCCCTAACTTAACATGAGATTTGTAATTTGAATCTAATGTAGCAAAGAGATTTTCTTTGCCACTCATGTGGTTGGAGCAACCAGTATCCAAAATCCATGTATCATTTAGATTTTGATCTGGCTGTCCATAAGAGAGAAAAAGGTTTGATGGACCTTCTTCTTCTTCGTAGAATGAGCCATATTGACTGCTTTGATCTTTTGAAGACTTTGACCAGCAGTCACGAGCGAAGTGACCTTGTTTCCCACAATTGAAACAAGTTGTTTTAGTCTTGTTACTTCCTCGTCCTTGATTTCCACGGGCTGCATTGCCTCTTTGGTTTTGATTGGCTCCTTTGTTTTGATTTCCACCTCTGTTTTGATTACCTCCTCTGTAGGAGTTGCTTTGGCTCTTGCCTCTTTGTTGTTGTCCTCTGCCTCGGCCTCTTCCTTGTTCTCGTCTTGCAGTTTCATTCGAAGTGAAGGCTTTGTCATCACCTCCATAGCTTGTTGAAGGGGCTCCTTGAAGTCGCTCTTCATGTGATGTTAATGATCCAATCAAACTATCAAATGTAAGAGTAGAAAGGTCTTTGGATTCTTCAATTATGATAGCAATGTGATTCCACTTAGGAAGAAGTGTTCGCAACACTTTCTTCACAATTGTTTCATTTTTTGTGTCTTCACCTAAAGTTTGCATCATATCAACTATTGCTTTGACTCGTACACAGTAGTCTCCGACTCTTTCATTTTCCTTCATTATGAGATTTTCAAAATCTCTTTTCAAAGTCTGAAGCCTGACTTGCTTTACTTTATCACTTCCTTGGAATCCTTCTTTCAAGGCATTCCATGCATCTGTATGATTAAGTAAGATGCAATTCTAGGAAAGATACTAGGATCTAATGCTGATTGAAGATGGTATAAGGCAAAAGAATTATTTTTATGTGCATCTTTGTAGATCTTCTTATCATTTGCACTTAAAGTAGTCCAATATGTTGGAGCAATGTATCCATCTTCAATAATATCCCATAGTCCTTTTCCAATGAGTAATGTCCTCATCTTGATGGACCAGTACTCATAATTATCCCCACTAAATTCGGGAATTGGTAGATTATTATGTGATCCCATTATTATCTACTAAAACAAGAAACCTCTCTTTTATAGTCTTATTGCAAAAAAGACTTTACAAACTATCAAGCCCTGCTTGATTTACAATCATAAACAACTCACACTTGTTGTTCAGCAATTACAAAATTGTCAGCGATTTGTTCATCATCGTCACTGATCAATATTATTTCAGGAGGAGGTTGAAGGATTTCAACTGAATTACTATAATGAGTATATTCGGATCCTTGTGAAGCAATTGCAAGCGTGTCGGATTGTTCAAATCTGTTGCCAAAGGAGTTATCTTCTGAATAGGCTTCGTATCCTTGATCAGGATTTCTCTGGTGTGCAATAACCGCGTTTTGCAACTGTGAAAAAAGTGTATTAAGTCCTAGTGTTTTCACGTGCCTATCAAAGTTTTCAGGGTTTGTTTTCAATAACAACTTGCAGAGGGCATGATAACATCCATCCGATCTTATCATTTAAGAAAATTTCCCAGAAATTTTCTTTTACAAAGATTTCCTCTTAGGAAATAATAAAAAAAAATTAACTTTCAAAGTTTTTTTTAAAAAAAAAACTTTACAATTATTTCCTCTCAGGAAATTTCTATCAACTTTGAATTTTTTTTTTTTTTTATAAAAAACTAATGAACAGATATTTCCTCTTAGGAAATTACACACAAAAAAAAATTATTATTTTTTTTAAATTTAAACTATTCCTTAGTTTTTTTTTTTTTAAATTTTAATTATCTATTGACCCCGTCGAGAGTCGATCCTGCGACCTCGCGGGTGTCAAGGCGAGGTAGCCGGCTGCGCTACCGGGCTGATCCGGGAGCAATGCGTGCTCCCCACCCTTTAGATTTCGCGTCGAGCGCGAAGCTAATGTTGGCTTCGCGCTTCGGTGCGAAGCTAATGTTGGCTTCGTGCTTCGGCGCGAAGCTTGATTTTACTTGGGACTTTAGTCCCACATCGCCCGTAGGGCGATGTAAAAGCTCTTTAAAAAGAGCTAAGCACATAAAGTGCTTTGACTGCCTGCGGGCAGTCACTAACGCCGCAGGATCCTTTTGCCACCGATGCACGTGCGGATCGCCACGTCACCACTCCTCGGGCCGCGCACCAGCGCCACGTCACCACTCCTCGGGCCACGCGCCAGTGCCACGTCACCACACCTCGGGCCGTGTGCCAGTCACACGTCACCATGCATCACGCCATGTCAATCTTGTGCCTCGGGAATCATGTGCCACGTCAACAATGCCTCGAGAATCATGCGGATCTGCTGCTCCTACGGGCCGCTTCGTCCAGCTCCTCCAACGCCTCGAGAAACATGCCGAACTGCTCCTACGGGTCGCCTCGGGATCCGTGCCGCCTCGGCTCCTGCGGGCTACCTCGAGATCCGTGCCGCCACCTCGAACTACGGGCCCCATCGCCTCGGGAATCGCACCGCTCTGATACCAAATGTGAAAGGTGAGTGTGGACGAAAAAGGATTAATTGCATTAACATTAAAACTTAGGTTACATAGATTAAATAGGCAGTAAATAACCTATTTGAGAAAGAAAGGGGGAAAGGAGAAATTGGGGGAAAGGAAAGATGAATAGAATTCTCTTGCCGCCCAAATTTTGCCGTCCACTGCCGTCCAAGTAAGGTAAAAGGTAAGTTACCTTTACCCAAGGTAAAAACAATTTTTTTAACCTTTTACTAATGGTAATATTCCAACACGCTAGTGGTGCCATCCTCACTAGTGCATATGACATTGCAGGTGCCACCACCTACTGACCCATATCGTAAACTGATGGTGTGCTCCACTGAATCCTCTATGCTTGAGGGTGCAACAAGGAGAGAGATTCAAAGTATGTTGGGATAGGTATCCCTCTCACCATGAGCTCACCATCTACCCTCATCCTCTTGGCAGTCTCCTTCATGGTGGTTGCCATCAATCTCTCATTCCCATCCTACAACTATGCCACCTCCCTTCATGATACCTCCAACTATGGCACTACCTCCCCCAGACGAGCAATCTCCTGCTCCACCTGTTCCCTCGCACACTACGTAACCCGTATAGTCTTCTCGAGCTCTGCCACCCTCACCAAATGACATACCCTCATGGCCTCAGTCTCAACTCTGGTTGCATCTAGTAGTTCCTTGAGTTGCTTCGTGGACTCAATAATCTTGTTTTACTCCCTGCGGGTCACATCTCCGTCTCATCAAAACCTCCACCTCCCCTCGAGATGCATCCTGCTCATCTCTCATCCTGTCATGCTCCATCCTGAGCACATCTTGCTCCTCCACTACCCGTTGTGCTCTCACCCTCACCTCATCTCTCCTCTAGGGTGGCCCGCAAGTCAGCCTCTAGCTCCTGCACCTCCCCCTCCAAAAGTGAGCGATCACTCACCCAATCCATCTTCGTGTCAAGAAGCTTATCCCTAAGCCTCTTGACCTCCTCCTACAATTGGTGTACCTCATTCTCCTCACTCAAATCATCATCCAACTCCACATCAAACCCCTCCTCCTCCATAATTGGTGACTCATCCAGTGAATCCTCTACGATGTCCATCATATGTGCCTTATCCATCGCAACCACACCTTCCCCAATATCTCCAACTCCCTTTGTCAATGACCCCATGCCTCGATCACTCACCAAATGATCATACTCATCTCGACGTGGCCTCACATGCTGCATCAGCCTATCCATCTCGATATCATCCTCCTACCCTACATTAGGTGACCTCTCCACCTGCTGTACTCCCCCATGCCCTGATGATACTGCCCTTGCCCCACTTGGTAGGCCCCTATTCGATAGCACACCTGCTACCTCTGCCCATCCATCAACCATATCGAGAACTAATGCCCATACCTGCCTTACCCACCACACATAAAAATCAGGTATCGTCCTAGTATCATCCACATCTAGAATCACTATGAGCTCATCAGGTGTTAAATCTAGTGGAGGTACAATTGGCTCAGGCCCTGTGTCGCCCTCAACTCGATAAATCACCATCGATGTCTCTAGTCTACCCTGCCTCAACTCAAACTGCCATTGCATCCTAAAAAATGAAAAATACTCCACCTACCATAAATACTTCCCCACAACCCATCACCCTCGCCTCACCTGAATCAACTAATCCACATCCTCTGTCCAATCAGGAGCCCCTCTCCATGGCCTCCACCTCACTGAATCTGCCCTTAAGCTACCCAAATCCTCTCAATGGAACATCAAGTCTCCCTCTTGCACCTTGCTCCTCTGGCCCTCCACATATGCCCTCCACCATATGGCATATGGCACATCCTTCCCATCATTGGTGTGAGCATCATACGACAAGTCTCTCAATCACAAAATCATAATATGCTCCCACTCCCAAATCTACAGTAGTGGGCTCACACTAATCCCCATCTTATCCATCCTCATAACTCCGTGAAGCTCCCTATGTACCTGTGTTAGCATGGTAGGTGCCCACACATACATAATGCTCCTCTCCACCATATCACACATGATGCCCATAATATTCTAGAGGAATCTCACCCCTGAAGTGTTAGGCAATGCATGGATCGCTATCAAAAGCATCGCCATGGCATGGTGATCAGATAAGAAATGCTTACGTCAATACTTGACGTAGTCCACTCCACCCTTAGCATCCACCACCATCCAAACACCCTCTTCAGAATGCCATCCCTTAGGTCCTTATCCGCGGTCATGACCGTAATACCCTCTATTAGTAACTGATAAATCCGATAGATGCCCTCCAATGTCATAGTAATCTCTCCCGTTAGCAAATGAAAGGTGTTCCTATCTAGATCCCACCTTTCACACAATGCTGATATATATGCATGGTTCACATGAACCTCGTGCATAACCCACACACCATACAGGCCAATATTTTGTAGCCATTTACCATCCTCTGGTTGTCATACATCTTCCAAATCCTTTCGATATGTGCACAGTTGATGATGCACAAATATCTTCTTCACCTACCAATTTACACATAACACGAGTTAGCAATCATGTATATCATATCAATTCATTTTTTATTTGTACATATTGAAAAAAAAACAAAAAACAAACACAAGCAAGTCAAAACAGATCCAAAACATCTAAAGTGCACATTTCGAGGCGGGTTCGCATAACCCCGTGTGAACTGGTCCGTTTGCACGACCCCATGCAAACTGACCCATTCGCACGATCCCGTACAAACCAGTCTGTTCGTACGACCCCGTGCGAACCTCCCAATGCAAATGAAAATTATGGGTGCGGTTTTACTTCTAGGCATAGATTCTGAAAACTTGCATTTTACACGTGCAAAAAATAAAAACAAGCAAAAATGAAAAAAATAATGCAAACGCATGTTCACGTATTTTGAGGCAGTCAAAATGCAAAATAAAAAGCGACTCTTGATACCCATTTGGCTTATTCAACGCCTCCATTTGTCAGATTTGACATGCATACAACATTCACACTCTATTTCACACATCACATCACACATGCTTTTTCACAAGCATAAATATCACAAGCAAAAACCAATCCTACCCCGAGATACCCATTTTTCTATTTTACATGAAGTGTACACATTTTGCCTACCCCACACATACACATCAAAAATACGGCATTTAAAGCAAAATTTCACAATTTCAAAACCCCAGGCAAGCATACACTAACCGCAAAAGAATCTGATGCTTACCTCTAGCGTTCTTGCTCCCATGCTCGTGCTCACTGAACCACTAGCCATTTTGCCTAGCCCAATATGTTGTCCTACAACACTCCATTCTATTTCTCCCTCCTTGCCACTCTCTCCTTCGTTTCCCCTCACAAATAATGTTGTTAAAATTGTAAAATTCAGATTAAAACCCTCTTGAAAATCCTAATTTGTGTCCCACCCCTGTGAACCGATAGGTTTGCATGACCCTGTGTGAACCAATAGGTTCACACGACCCTATATGAATCACCCTGGTTCATACGACCCCGTGCAAACCTGCCATCCATCCCCTAAATTTTCACATCAACATCCAGAACTCCTGGACAATCTCCAAAATGTTCTATTTTGGTGAATTTCGTGCAACATTTTTTAATTTCCTCCAATATCTTTATCAATCAATTCATCACCAATTTTTGTCACCTTGATCACCAATTCATCGCTTGAGGGGGTAATCATAAAACATACCCAAAGCTACCTTGCAAAAGATCAAACAACCAAAATCCAATCACGGATTCAACACTTGCCTAGGAAAATTTTTGCTAACTATTATTTTAAGACCAAAATTCCAACCCAAAATAATGCAATTTTGATAAATCTCAAAATGCATCTGCCTATAGACACCTCATGGATTTCAATATTTATAGTGGCAATCGTAAGACCACTTGTGAATGAAGCTCCTGAAAGTTCTACCCTATGGCTCCAACGATTTGTCAAATATTATCAAAACGAGCTCATCAATCAATCAAAAAACAAAAATTAGCAAAGGTATATGTTTCATCCAAAATTGAAACATTTCAAGTTGACCATAATGCAATACAATCTTACGCCTTCCTCCAAAAGTGATCCATCATAAACCACTTTTTATCAATGCGTCTCTCTCGCAATAATCCACAACTCATCAATCACAAATTCTTTGCCTTCCAAATCACTCCATCAATTCACATCATCAATTTTTGTACTAAACCATGTTTCACACAATCCAGTACAAAAAGGGGTAAAATATAGACACCCAAAATTCACACATTGTCCCTCTCCCTATTTTCGCGGTCAATCAATTTGCAAAAGCCTCAAAAATTGCATAAATTGGCTAAAAACACTATTTATTTATCAAATCCACTATTCATCATCCTTAGCCCCTTTGGGCTAGCCAAGCCCCTTCCTACGTTTAACCCTGGGTCTTCATGCGACCCCATTCCCAACTCAACCAAGGTTGAATGATCCACCATGGTCAAAAATCACTTTATGCTCAAAAGTCAACATTTTTGGTCAAAACTTGCTTTATGACTAATCACATGCTTAATTAGATCTAATCTTGATTTAATCTAAGCATTCCACCTCACCTAGTCTAATTTGACTAGCTTAGCCTTTCCACCTCATCTATTCTAGCCTATCCTAGCCTTGCCACATCTCACCCAAATATTTCTCCACCTCACACTCTCGTGGGTCTAAATGAAAGATGGAGACTTTTGCACAAAAGAAACAATTTTTAATTGATAGATATTTCCAAAAAGGTGTTCATTAATGCCTAATGAATATTTTTAGCAAGTCATCATTATTTTTGGATGGGTGAGGGATTATCTCACCCAACTTCATTTATGAACCAGGACACCTTAGGGGACACCTCACCATTGCCACCTCACAGGGGACACCTCATTCCCTTCCTCTTACCTTGGTCAAGTCTATAAACAAAAGGCCATTTTCACCTTTTCATAACAACCAACTTCTGCTTACCAAATCTTTGCCAAAATCACTATAGCCATTTGCATCCATTACACATCCATCACACAACCATCATACAACCATTACAATTGATTTGTTGCTTTCATGGAGTTCTTTTGTGATTGAGACAGGTCAATAATCTCCCGAAAAGCACACTTTCTGAAGGTGACCCGCACAAAAATCAAAGAAGCAACTGCTCGAGGACAACCAAAAAAGCTAACTTACAAATTTAGTACAAAAAGGATGGGCTCGTATGACCCCGTGCGGACCACTTGATTCAGGACTGATTTGCACGATCCCGTGTGAACCTTTGGTATAGACACCAAAATCATCAGGAAAGGTAAGTATAGTTTTAGTTTAGTGTTTTTATGTTGTTTTTAGCAGTTATTTTCATGTTTTGTGCATATTTAATGAGTCTTTTGTCTTCATAACCACGAGGTTTGACTGAGGTAGACCCCCTAATGCACTAACAAGATTTTGTAGGTTAACAGGTCCAACGAGTACAAGAACACATCCAACTAACGGTGGCCCACGCGCAAGAATCCCACCTACATTGAGGAACACAAAAGGACGAATCTTGCTGCTTTTGTACCAATTCCAAAAGGGATTCCTTAGGGAAGAAACCATTTTAGCCTTCAGGGTAGATTTGTAAAAGGATATCGAGTTTTGTAACCCTTTTATGATTTTAATACAAAATGGAGTAGATTCTATAATATTGAATGAGTGTTGTAGCATATTTTTGGTAGTTTCACATAGACCCTAAGGAATTCTACAAAATTCCAATTTAGGGATTTTGAAGGGGTTTAGGAGGAAAAATAATGAAAATTTAATTAAGCATGTTTGATTAGGTTAATTGCATTTAATTTATAATGCAATTAAATATCCAATTCTTATTGGACCAAATTAGGCACTAGTATTATTTAATGCTAAAGGCCTATCTTATTCCCCCTCATGGCATAAGTTGGTTGGTGGAGAGAAAAGTGAGATTCTCCCCTCTATATTTAATTAGGGAGGAAGTGGAAGCACGTGGGCACAAAAAAAAATAGGGCCACCTACCTTATCCCTATGTGGACCCTCTTACTTTTTAAGATTACCCTTCACATGGCATAGTATATTTTATTTGGCCCAAGGTATATTTTAATGTTATAATAATATGGCCATTATTGGGCCCATGAGGGAAGGAATTTCCCTATAAATAGAGGTCATATTGGAAGGAAGGACATCTAGGAAGTTTGGTAAGGCCTAGGGAGTATGCTCTCCACCTCGGTGGATCAGAAACCAGAAGGCTTGAAGAGATTTCCTAGTTGGAAAATAAGGTAACTATGGAAGACTAGGAGGAGTTAAACAAGGTGAACTTGAGGAGACCAGCTCTACAGGAATTAGGTTGGTGGTTTCTTAGCTCTTGTTGAAAAATATTTTATAGTAACTGTTATATTAGTAATATTTTTTTATAGCGAAATTGCTATACTAATTTTAAGCCTTGATGGTAGTTCACCTATTTAAATAAGAGTTATCATTACTAATAGTTTGCCTATATAAATAAGGGTTTTAATTATATTCCTAAAAAGGGTTTTTGGCTGATGCTCATTGATTTTAAGCAACGTAATGTACTAAAGCTTATTGATTAACCTTAATCATTACTAATCAAGGTATTGTATTGGATGCTTTATTAAGTTGACTGCAGTATTACACTTCCATAATAATGCATCCTAGATAAGTTGGTTTAAAGCATGCCCACCTTAGACCAAGTGAATCGAATGGCAACAAAGTTTAGATGAAATCCTTAAATTTTTTCAATTTATTTAAAGGGGATTTTAGGACTATGATATATAAAATCGACTGTTATGTAAACATAGACATCGATAACAGATTTTGCTTCAGGTGTATTTATAGCTAGTCACTAAGTCTTGGGCGACACAGATCTATAACACGAAGTCTGTAACATGAATCATGAAGAGAATCGTGAATCTAGTACTGGGATAGTTATCCGGCTAAACCTTGATGTTGGGATCTAATTATTGATATGTAGTTTTTAGACTATGATTTCGATACAAGAAAGTTTGATAGGGCCACTACAAGGCATCTGGCATGACGATCTGTTAGCATAGCTTCGGCCACTGATCGATCCTTTAGTAACTGAATCCAGATCAAGGCTTTAGTATTGCCTGAATTAACCTCACATGGGTAGTAGTATGAAATGATGGGACTTTCGTATACACCATACCTCTGCACAGATGCCCTAGCCCATTTTGGAGTGATAAGTGGTATCCCTATCCTGCGCACGATATGAGATTGAGTAGCTGTGTAGATTAACTATTAGAATCATAGTAATTCTTTTCCCTTAAGAATCATTAGCAATTCCATCCACACCTTCATCACTAGGCGACCACGGGTGTAAAAGATCCTCGGTGCTTCAATTGTTGTCGAAGAGGTTTATCTTTGAAACCTTAGGCATTGTAATAGTAATCATGTAACAGTCGAAGGTGCGAGTTTAAGCTTTGGGTGTTGAATGTAAGATAAACTAATGGTAATAACCTTCTTCTATGGCCCATTTGAATCTTGACATCATCATTTAGCTCTCGAAACTGTTGTAAACCTAATATCTCCATTACCGTAAAACCCCTGATGATGCTCAGATCCTCGTGGTGTTTATAAGGAGCAAAACCTTCATAAACCCTCTACTACATGGTTGGCTCAGAGCTAGATGTAGGCATATGATTATAGAGGGGTTATAATTTGCCATGTAGAGATTTAATTATTCTCCTAGGTTGCCATTTGTTGTTATTACCTTCAAAACAACGTTGACACATTACCACGTGATATGCATCAAAGCTGCATACTTGTATAGGTAGTAAAATACCATTTTAGACTCATGGGATGAATAATCCTACATTAATCCAATGGGAAGGTTTATATGGCATATAAATATTTAATTGTAACTTAGGATGTGACCACCACTCGGTGGTCTGGTGGCCACGGAGTAATAGTCATTATAGGTCAGGTGAGCACTCTATGACAAGTGAACACCCGCTTAAATTTAGATGTTTGTTAACCTTTCCTCTTGCCATATGATAAACGTGATGGTTGCGCCCTATTGGATATCCTCTGTGCTTCAACTAATGACTATGATTATAAGTTATTTTTTATAACCAACATTGGGTGACTGTTGTATCAAAATGGTCAAATATAGTATGACCAGTGAATTTGAGTTTACTCTTTACAACCACCTTTTAATGGAATTATTGAAGGGGTTTGTGTTATCATAATATGTTATAATTGGAATCATCCAATTGTATTTATAAGTTATGGGAAATTGTGATGGTTGGGTGAGAGAAGTTGAGTGTATTATGTACATTGAAGGCACTAGAGACCTTTGATACTAATGTCTATTAACACTTTGTGGGATAGATCCATAAGAGGACTATGCTAGTTAAGAATAGATGTGTTTAAGGATAATTGTCCTATAAATTAAGATTTAAATTTATGGTATACATATAAGTATATTAGTTTATATTATAAAGGAAGTAGGTTTTAATATGTCCATTTCATGAATTAGAGGTATGGGACTTTAATTCGTTGGATGATTTTAAGTCAATTTCAAAGAATGAATTTGAAATCCATTTTGAGGGAATTTATGAAACTCCCTCTAACATCAATACGATTTCTCCAAAATATAATTCCAATGATTATCATAATCACATGTGAGATGTTATAAATCCTTAGGATGGCTTAGAGAAAGGAATCAATAGATTCCTTAATTGCATCATGAATTTTGAAGGAGCAAATGGATTCCTTATGGGTATGAGACATACCTTAATGTTATAATGATGACTTAGAGAAAGGAATTGGGAAATTCCTTAATTGCATCATGAATCTGAAAAGAGTCAGTTGTATCCCTTGATTTGTATAATTTATTAAAAGGGATCCGTAGATGCCTATATGTACTTTTAGTTTTGACATCTCAAGTTTTTTTTTTTTTTAGGTAAAAGTAATTATTGTGCGGGTTAAAGGGTCCCGTCCCTATTACATCAGTAGCAAAAAGTGATACAACTGTGGCCAACAGTGGCAAAAGACACAAAATAGCTGAGGATCTACCCCAAACATCCTATTCCAGTCAAGGTCAGAGCCCTCCAAGATAGAAAAAACTAAACTATTACAACAACTGAAATAAAAATAGGCAGCCCTACTGCCTAAATAGAAACTTCCCAGGCTATTAGGATTCTTTACTCCTTTCCTGCTGGGCATTGTTATCAGGACAGAACAAACAAGAACCATCTTGGGGCTTGACCCTCTACTACCTTGGTCCTCCAAAACCAGGACCAACAAAACCATAACTAGGAAAATTCTGTTACAATCATAGGCAGTCCAACTGCCTAAAGACAAATTCCCGGGGCTACTGGGAATCCTTGTTCCCTTCCTGCTACGCTTTATCATTTGGAACTTTTGGAGGGTTTTTTTCCCCCTTTGCCTTGTTGCGTGGGTGGCTTAGGTTTTCTGCTTTCTTCCTTGATGAGATTTCTGATTTCTTGAAACAATATTTTTGAGTGTCATTGGCTATATCCTCGGCAGTATCTGGTTTTTTCAATCTACACCGAAAAGCCTACCCTTATTTCTGTATACTCCTACATCCATTTGAGACTTTATAAAACTTCGAGTTTTCTTGGGGCTCCATGGTTCTAGGGATTTTTGAGCAAGCTCGTTGTTGTCTAAATTGGTGGTGTTAGTATTGGTCGGGGGAGGTAGGGGAAGTCAGACCCAGCAAGGAGGGGTGACGGGGTTGGGGAGGAGGGCGTTCGAAGGGGCTTTGGGGTAGGGCTTTGAGGGCCATCACTAGTGGTGGGAGGGTGGGGCTGGCACGGGGGGTGAGGGGGGTAGGGACTCTCTTGGGTGGGACTGGGAGCAGAGCATAGTAGGGAAGCAAGATTCGGGGTAGGGGAGGATCTAGCAGGGATTTATTCTTCTTTAGTTTCCTCTTTAGCCTCATAATCCTTAATCAAATCAAATTTATTAGCAATGGTGATTGAGGTACTTGCCTTTTGAGGAGCTGGGGCTGGTGGTGGCCGAATCAGCTGCTTGTCCTTCTGATTCAGGTTTTATCCTCGGTTGATGGTTGTCCTCTGACCAGCACTTGGCTTCAGGCGTCTCGTTGGCTGGTGGTCATATTTAGGGTTTCTGTGCTTAGGGCATTGATATGGGAGGTGTCCTTTGGATTGGAACTCCAAGTAGAAAGTAGGTTTGTTCTCAAAGATTAGCAACTATTTCTTCCTAAAATCCTCGTAAATTAGATTGAGGTGGTCTGGGAGTTGCGACTCCAAATTCACATTGACGCAGATGCGAGCTTGGGTTAGGCGAGTTCTGGCGTGAGTGGTTTGATCAATGGCCACTAACTCCCCAAATGCCCTAGCTAATCCTTGAATAGCATCCTCATAGAAAAATGAGTTGGGGTATTAGGGAGCTGGACCCATATGTGGGCGAAGTTATGTCATTTACTTTCTGGAATGTAATGGGTAATTATGAATGACGTAGTTAACTGGTTTTACCTTTCTACAACTAGCACTTGATGTATTCAATAGGTTGTATAGATTCATAAAGCAGAATGTAATAGAATGTAATTCTTGCTCAAATAGATATCTCATGTGTTGTTTCAAACTTAAGGCTATAATGTAATGGATTCTATTCATAAAGGCTTCATTGCTTTATGTTCACCTCATAAATACTCATGGATGGTTTAACTTGAAACACATGAGTAATAAAATGATCCAAGCTAGAAATTCAAAGTGGGTTGAAACCCACAAGAAGGCAAATTGGTCTTGAGTGTGAACCAAGACATACCTTACATTCTGGATTGAAATTTGAATGTACATGAGGAGTGGGTACTCCCATGATGGTTAAATAATATCCTTTTGTAATGAACTTAATTGATTCATGTATATAACAAAAGGGATGCCTAAATCATAGGATGGACAAATATAAGGTTGTATAATCATGCTTAAGATGATATTCCAAGGATTCTATGAGTTGATCACGTATAGTGATATTATTATCTTAGTGACCCCATCAAGAAGATGTGGGTGGGATCTAAGATCTATGAATAACCATTTTTGAGGTTATTTCATTATGATGGGTTACCATATTTAATACATTCACCTATATACTGGTCTTGGTGGACAGTATGATTAACGAGGATTTACCTTTTATGCGGGATGAAACCTAATGGTTGGCCAGCTTTCTCATATCCGAGTGGTATGAGGGTTTCATAGAAGCTGATCACTTCTACTCAAGAGTGACTCTGATCAAGTCTTAATATCTCTTGATGCTTTTTACCTTGACAACTTACAATCCAGCTGGAATGGTTCTATCTTAGATCATGATTATATCCCTTGCCTCATGAAAGATGAACATGTATATATGTTAAAAAAAAACTTGGATAAAAAGTGGTAACAATTGGGGTTGTTACACGTGTTCCATAGCGCATGACCTATGGTTCTAAACTGTGGTCAAAATGGTCAAACCCGATAGGATGGCATTCAAAAAAGTGGGCTAGAGTATGGCTCCATACCACAGAGATTAGAACACATGTTCCTTCCCATGCGGTGCAGCATAGTGTTCCACCCCGAGGTCAACATTAGTCAAAGTTGCGATATGGCATTCTAGATCGTGGTTTAGGATATATTTTGAAATAATGTTCTACACTACAGCCTAAAATAGTAAGAGGATTATCTTGAAGATAAGAAGAGTGGGCTAGAACATGTTCTCACATCACACGACCTAGAAGGTAGTTTCCAATCAATGCAACAAGGCTCCTTTGTTCTAGCTCGTGGTCAAAGTAATCAATATTTTGAATTAAAGGAGTGGTCTAGAACACATCCTACGCCACTAAAAGAAATAAGAAGGAAAGACATCATTGTCAATATACCATGAGGTGTTGTAGATCACGAGTGGGCAAGTTAAGTTCTTGATGCTCTAATCTTAATCGTTCAACAAATATCAATGATCCATATGCCATGTGTTTCAAGTTACATACCAAAGTAAGGTTTAACTTGGCACAAAACTACAAATTTGTTATCGAAGGCCTCTGAGATTGAACAAGCAGGAAAATAAAGCGGTAGAGTATCAAGAACTGCAAGTGGATTCAGTTGCAGATCCACGATGATATAGGCTCATGGTCTTGATTCTATATTGACCCAGTTTAGAGCTACAAGCCATGAAATCTGAGTAACTTGTAGAGGCCAAATTGTAGAGTAGCAAAGGATTGCATAGTTTTCTTCTTCCTTCAAATCAAATAAAAGGTTGCCACTTCACCACCTTGCTGATCTAGCATTTCAGATTCTTTTTAATGTTCCATTTCTTTCTAATCTTTTAAAACACATGAAAAACTATAAATAGAGGTTGAACCTGAAGAACATGTGCTTATACTGAGAGGGGGGTGAATAGTATACAATAATTTTTTTTGCTTTTTAATCCAAATAATATCATCGATAATATTAAAGTAGTAGACATCACACAAAGCATCACACACATGAGAGACATAATTTTACATGGTTCACCTAGTGCGGACTACTCCACGGAGAAAATATTCTTTATAAATTTTTCTCAAATAAATTATCTTGGGAATCCTTTCCCTAAAATATTTATGAACCTCTATCCAAATAAGATGTTGATCCCCTAAATCAAGTTCATGGATCTCTATCCACAGAAGAACTTCTTCTCCTCTGCTCTAGCTGGTGATCCTCTTGAAGACTACTACCTCCACTACACTAGCTTGTGGATCTCTATCCACTGAAGACTTTTATCCCCACTCAAAAGACCTGTATTCACTACCCTGGCTAATGGATCTCTATCCACTAGAGACTACTGTCCTCTCTGCTTTATCACCTCCAAAGCTCTATCTCAAATCTGCTCAACAGGTCCACTCAAAACCTGTTCAAATCTTCTCAATAGGTCCACTCAGAACCTGCTCAAATCTGCTCAATAGGTCCACTCAGAACCTGCTCAAATATTCTCAATGAGTCCACTCAGAACCTGCTCAAAACTTCTAAACAAGTCCACTAAGAACTTGTCCAAATATACTCAACAAGTCCACTTAGAACTTGTCCAAATATACTCAACAAGTCCACTTAGAACTTGTCCAAATCTACTCAAAAAAGCTCACTCAAAACTTGTATAAATTTTCTCAATAAGCTCATACAAAACTTAACCTTACCTTTGGAGGAATTCAAACCCTCAACGCAACCCACGACCAACGCCTTTGTCACGGCTCCATTCGCCGCTCGAGCTAAGCACTTGCTTGGGGAGTGGAGAGCACAATGTGCTCAATGAACCTCCCTCTCTCTGCCAAATAAAATGTGTGTCGTCCCTTGGAACTTCCAACACAATGCAAACACTACCGTCGTGTTTCAAACATAGGCCACTCGGTGCCTCAACATTTTAGCCAATGCCTCCTTGCCACTAGGCCATGCTTCCCAGCTGGCTCTCAAAATTTTGGCACTTTTGATTTTTTCTCAATCATTGTCACACAAAATACAAATTTGTTGTCTTTTCTCACGAGCTCCTCTTCATTCAATTCACATACTAAATAATGTTCGAAGCAAGGATAATTAAAATACCTTCAAGGCATGGTATATATATAGCCTTTCATCCTTTATGCAAACACGTCGGCGCTCCTCCAATATTATTCGACATCGACGTTCGAATTAATTTATAAGTAATTTACATTTATTTAAATTTAAATGTTATAAATTTATTTAATAAAACCTTTGGTTTTATTAGGGCCTTCTCTTATTGCACAACTTGGTATTAATGATATTTATTTATAAAATTTAAATTCCTTTTGAATTGAAATATTTTATAAAATAAATATTAGGCGTCCTTTTAACTTTACAATAAGCCTCATTAGGTTTTTATGAAACAACTTTTAAACTAAGCTTCCATATAAAATTAAAATATTATGGAGCCCTTTTACCTTTAACTTCTGCACTGATTCTCTTGACCTTTGGTGTTATTTGAAGCTTCTTCCTGGATATCAAATGACAACCTTGACAACTTTGTTTCTTGATGAAGTCCTTGATATTAATGATGACTTCATCCGATGACATCAATGACAACTTTGACTTAGGGACTCAAAATGTCCAATAGAACCCTCATTTTCAAGGGTCGTCTCTAGAGTGTTTGCTTGCCATACTGCTATATATTTTTCATAAATCAATTGAAGGACCATTACTTGGATGTTTACCTCAAACCTATGTCTTCTTTACTATTATGAGAAATTGATCTATGGAGTCATTTCTGCCACTGTTGCTATGGTTAGTCTATTGTTCTGATATTGGATTTCTAACTTAGAGCACCTTGAAATACTTCATGTTTATGTATGCTTAAAGAAGGCTTCTTAATATGTTAGTTTGGATATTGATCTAATTATGCTATTTGGATTATTAGTACTCTAGATGTTTGAAATAGTATTTGAAGTATGTTATGCACTCTAATGGCGAGGATTACTGGTTTTGATTGTTGTTAGTCTTGAGTGTAGAATACTAGAAATTGATTTGTGGGAGGTTTTCCTATAGATGACTATGCTGTTAGCTCTATCCGACCACTATTTTTATTTTATTTTTTCTAAATATTACCTTATTTCTATCCCTATATTTATACATTTAATTGAGCTTAAATGAGTCAACACTCTGATTAGTTGACAAGGTATACCAGCCTACTCTGGAGGTTGGGTTAAAGTAATCTTTAACTCATCCAATTTTGGGGTTTAGACTATGATTAGCGGGTGCACGTATAACAAGATCACTGTAGATTATAGTCATAGTTTCAAGATTATCTTGATGTCAATTCAGACCCCAACAAAACCTCACATTAAAAAATGTAATTAATGAACCTCACCATAAAGTAGAATAATTTAGGAATAGTTTTTTATTTGTTTATTTTTGTAATTTATTTTATTAATTTTTTTTTTTTTGGTTTTTGAATTTGGGGACCATCTCAATCCAAGATGATTTCTCTTTTGGATCATTAAAATTTTAAACAATAACATTTGGAGATCGTCTCGACCCAATATGGCCGATTTTAAGGGTCGTATTGACCCGAGATGACCAATTTTGGGGATCGCATCGATCTGAGATGGTCTCTATGATATTGTTTTTCTTCTTATTATAATATTTTTGTGTGTTTGATGAATGTGGTTTGAATCTTGCATTTGTGGTAGTTGATTAGAGGACAATATAAATCTACCAATGTCTTTAGGAGAGTGTGTGATGTAATTTCTAATGATGATTGGGAGTGGCTGAAGGTCATTGGCCTTATGCATACTATGACGTTAGAGTTCATGCACGTCGACAAAACCTACTTGATGGCCTTGATTAATAGATGAGATAGCTGAACTAACACATTTGATTTACCCACTAACAAGATGACCATCACTTTGGAGGACATCTCTAGGATTTTATGAATCTCGATAGAGGGAGAGTCGATCAGGACTATACACACTAGCCAATGATCAAGAGTTCTTCAATGAGTTTATCATCAACACAAGTAGCTAGTGGACTATGATGTAGATAGTGGTGGTGTTAGGGTGGAGGTGGATTTTGATACTGATCTTCTGATGATGAGATATATAGTGCTAATATCATTCATGTCAAACCTGATATTACTTGACTCTTTAGGTGCGAAGTTCCCTTACAACCTATTAGATCTTGTACAAGACTTGGTGGAGTGTTCGATGGAGCAACCATGCATTATGGCATGGTGTACGATATTGCTTGCATAACTCTATGAGGAGTTGTATGATATTCAACAACATCACTGCTTAGGGCTAGGGTGCATCTTTGTTCTATAGATATGGGGATGGAAGTACATTCAAGTGGATAGACTGACTAGATTACCATGGGCTGCCTAGGAGGATATGGTGGATAGGGAGATTCCCTATGCTATCCGATGGATACATAATTAGAAGTAGGGTAGGAGCCACCCCTTTCAGGGTGTGCTACTCCATTATGCAGAGGCATTGGAGAGACTAAGGCCAGAATATGTGATATAGGGGCCATGGAGGGGATGCCCAACATTGATAGAGTTAGATAAATACCTTATACGAGTGAGGTGTGATCGATGGTTGGCTAGCCATCACGGTAATGAGCATGAGTACTTAAAGTACTATCAAGTGACTCAATAGCTGGGTATACGATAGGATGTACCGAATGATCCAATTATCTATAAGCAGAGGATAGATGAGATGCAACTCACATGGCCTCGAGTTGTACCTATAGAGGATGATGTAGATGAGACCTTGGTAGACCCTGATGTGGAGGACCCTAGGATGACATCAGAGTATGATGTGTGGTGGGATGGTCAACTACGATAGGGAGATGGATCAAGTGGTGATGAGGTTGAGTTAGCAGGTGCAGTGGTGGATCCATTCTAGCGATGAGTACATAATCACACAGAGGAGGAGGGGACACCTCATTAAGAGCCACTAAGGGGGAAAAGACCTCTGTTAGGGGTGAGGAGAAGGTGGACAAGGAGGATATTCAAGAGCAAATGGATGTACTTAGAGAGCATATTCACATCCTGCAGGGGTAGATGCAAGAACGAGATACAACTCATGCTACAAAGCAGAGATGTCGGGATGGCGATAGGTAGGGATGGCAGGGTTGGGGAGAGGAGAGGTACACCCTACAAGCTCAGGTGGAGATACTAAAGGATGAGGCTACAAGGGTGACAACAGAGTGAGATGCTTTGTAGGTTTAGGTGGTAGGAGTCATAATAGAGCAGGACACCCTACAAATCTAGGTTTTCATGGTTACAACAAAGTGTGATGCTCTACAAGATTAGTTGGAAGGAAGTACAACCAAAAAAGAGCAACTAGGAATAGGTGGGTAGGCTACAGGTGACATAGCAAGACTACAAGTATAGATGGTAGAGCTACAGGGTAGATTGTCTCATTATCAATCTTGACATCAGTTATATTATAACTATATTGATATATTGAAGGATGAGTTGGACCACTGAGGTGGTGAACTACCCTCATGTTCTTCAGTAGGGGTATCCCATAGTAGTCGATGTAGCGAGGCATCTAGTGAGTCATCAGTGAGACCACCTATACCATAATTTTTAGAGTCAAGCATATTCCATAGAGCAAGGGCCAACGAATCTAGACAATCTTGTAGAGATGAGTTCGAGGGCAATGGCATAGGGCCAGCCTAAGTAGGGGTCTCTCATATTATACCTATTAGTAGCTTCTCATTTTTGGGTGTGAGGTACGAGGACTCACCATTGTAGCTGGTGGGCATTTTGTATCATGATGTACCTTTTTTATATATAGTTATATGATAGAATTTTACCGTGGCCTATCATGTGTTTATTTTTGTTATGTAATAATGTGTAATTGTAGATTCATGGATTTATGATAGATGCTTATAGATGTATGCCTAGATGAGATAATGTGTTAAATGGATGGATGCTTATGATATGATGATGCATAGAAATAGGATGCCTATGATGTACTAATGCTTTATGATAACTTAATTAATGCACATTATGGATGTATGCTTAACTAGTAAACATAGTGAATAATTTTATGATGTAGTAACACACTAAGTATATGCATTATAAAATGTACTAGAGTCAGAATCCAAGATGTAAACAAGCTCATCAAGAGTATACACCTAAATAGGGAATCCAGTAGAAATGATATGCAATGAATGATGATGAAGGATCCTGAATAGTGAAATGTCACAAGGGAATAATAAGGTTTTTCATAAGACTCAAACACGTTAGTTGGCCAATAAAAAATCGTGTACTGACCATACAAGTGTCTGAAAGATAACAATATGCTAAGAAGACCATGATACTCAATATACTTGTGTGTGCATAGTGAAGTTCATTACCTTGAATTTGAACTTGGTTGGAATTAACTACTCTAAATGCAAGCCATCAACAATCTAGCTCAACCACAAGCTGGTATTGGTTTGCACAAAAGAAGGTCTCTAATGTGATAGATATATCACCACACGTAAGGGTACTCCACTGCCAACCTAACGTCTATAGCCCATTGCTGGCGATGGAGATCACCCCATGTATTTTGAAAACATGAGAATTCTAGGCATTCAAGCTCTTTTTTCTTTTATCTTCTTTGGGATTTTTAGGATTTTTGCTTTTGTAAAATTTTAGGGATACTTGCTCATTTTTTGGGAGAGAGGAATTTTTTTTTGAATACTTGCTTGTTTTGTGGAGGAGCAAAGGAATTTTATTGCTTTTTGGGATACTTTATCATTTTGTGGAGGAGCAAGGGACTTTCTTTTTGGGGAGGTACTTGTTCGTTTTGAGGAGGAGCAAGGGGATTTCTTTTTTTTTAGAAGGGGAGAGCTTATCCTTTTGTCAATTATTAGTTTTCTAGACCATGTGCATAATAGGAAGAGCAAGGGAAACTTTTCACTTTTTGAGGCAATACATACATTGTAGTGTCATATTTCCTTGTCCAAAATCATTTTTAAAATTTTGATAATGTGTTTGGGATTTGAAATAAACAAAGTACGACCAAAGCAATATCCTATCATCAAACATCAAGATTGGTGTTAACAAAATCTGAAAGACCAACTAGGGATGGTTGAATGATTGAAAGATCCTATTGGACCCCTTTAACCTCTACTTGGAAAAAATACAAACACCAAGGAAGGGGAATGTGGATGAGAATAAACAGTGTGATGGGGTTATTTCCTTATGAACTTTCAAAAATTAAGAGGCATGCATAAAATAGTCAGTGGTCGGATAAACACCATTGTTGATGGTCATACGGTATCTATCCTATCGTACATGGACCACTTAATAATCAAAAGAGCACAAGAAAAGGTGTAAGCAATGACAAGAGTGAATAGGCGGATGTATGATCAATGCATTGGGGTGTATGCCCTAGATAAAGGATATTAAATTAAGGCAACTAACTCCTGTACAAAATATGATAATATATGAAATGCATTATGCAAGACTAGATGTATGCATCTATATGAATAGAATACCTTATGCAATGGAACAAAACATACAATTAGCCAGAACTGTGATTAAGATAAAATGCATGTTGTTATGTATGATGATATGTAATGAAAAAATGATATGAAATGCAAAATTGTTTTTGTCCTTTTTGTAATTATATATTGTTTTTGTTCTTTATATATATATTATGCGTAAAATACCCGTAGGTGGAGAATATTGAGTGGTTCAGGTTCCTCAACACCCTCAAGTGAAGCTAAACGATAAGTTCGAGGAACTAGATTCTATGTTATGATGAATGAACCTAACTAGTTTATCATGAATTTATCATGCAAATGTGGTGGCAAGTTAGAATTTTACTGGTTGTCTTTTAACACAAGATCACTAACTTTAAAATCCTTAGGATTAATCCTTATATCATAGGCTCATTTAATATGATATTTATAAATGCAAATATTCTCAAGAGAATTAATTCATCGTTCATCAAGAAGTGAAAGTTGATCTAGGTGAGCCTGTCGTGCAGTATCTTCATTGATGAACTCCTGTAAGGATATGCACAACGAAGGAATCTCAAGCTCTAAAGGAATGATGAGCTTAGCACCATATACAAGGGAAAATAGAGTTGTCCCAGTTGGTGTCCAAATGCTAGTTTGATAAGCCTAAATTACAAGAGGTAATTGCAGGTGCCAAGCCTTGTGATTATTGTTCACTATTTTCTTAAAAATAGCGATGATTGTTTTGTTTTATGCCTCAACCTGACCATTATCCTATGAATAATAGGGCACTGAAAATCTATGTTGAATATTATATTCTATGCATAAATCTCTAACATCCTTGTTTTTAAATGGCGGCCCATTAAATGAAATAATTTTGGATGGAATACCAAAAAGACATATGATGTTATGGAGTATGAACTTCACAATGCATGCACCTATTGTAGTGGTAAGGATAATTGCTTCCACCCATTTTGTGAAATACTCTGTGGCCATTAAAATGAATGTGTGTTAGACCAAATATGGGGGTGAAATTTTTCCAATTAGATCGAAGCCCCACTGCAAAAAAAGGCCATATTGAATGTATCGGTTGTAAGGCTTGTGAAGGTATGTACGATATGTTAAAATGATACTGACACTTAATGAACATTTTAACATAAGCATAATAGTGCTTTTCCATTATAGGCCAATAATAGCCCATTAAGACGATGTGCTTTGCAATGGCCATGCCGCTAAATTGGCCACCACAAGTGATATCGTGAGCTTGTAAAATTACCCAAGTAGATTCTTAGGACTCTAAGCAATGAAGAAGGAGACCATCGTAGCTTCGATGATACAATATATCTCCTAATAAGATATATCTTATCACTTTTTGTTTAAATGTACGTTTGGCAGCATGCAATAATCTCGAAGGAAGATTTCTAAGCTTTAAAAAATATCTAAGTTGTGTGAATTTGTCTTGATATGCTCTAGTTTGGACTAGATGAACCTCCTGCCCCTCTCTATAATCACCTCACACAAATGCAGAACGAGAGAGAAACTTAAGATAACTGGTTGTACCATTACCATAAAGTGTCTATGGGACTAATGATTCCTAGGAAGCAAGTTTTAAATAGTCTTGGATTTGAGAGAATCAATTTTGGTATGGTTCAATCTGTTCCATGTGGATGTTTTGTTCTTCTTTAGCATTATATCATGATATTGTAGATTGTGAGAGTGTTTTGACATGAATGGTTATGACATCATCTGATTGGTTATGTGGGATTAAGGATCCTAGGGAAGCCATTATATCCGTAAAATAATTAGAGGAGAGAGAGACAACCTCAATGTCATACCATTCAAATTTAGCAATAAGTTTATCCACAAGGGCCTTGTAAGATTTTAGGATAGGGTATTTGCATTGATATATTTCCTTGACTTGGTTTACAATGATCAAGGAATCACTAAAGATATTAATCTTCTTGACATTCACGGTGAGGTTTGTTTGAAGATCTAAAAGAAGGGCTTCATATTTAGTATTGTTGTTAGTGCAAGAAAATTCAAGTTTAAACGAAAGGGGTATAGGAGCCCCTTGCAATATGAAAAACACAATTTTTGCACCACCCCTTGCTCACATTTGAAACCATTAAAGAACAACATTAGATTGGCTTTGTTTTATGGTTATTGTGGTTCTCCTGAGTCTGATAATGCAAAAATTGCATCATCAGATAACTCAATGGTTAGAGGTTTATCGTCGATAATAGGTACCTCTACTAATTGATTTGCAATGACTTATCCTTTAATATATTTTTGACTTATGAATTCTAGGTCAAACTCTATTAGAAGCATGATCCACTTTGCAGTGCGACTATTGTGATAAGTGCGAATCATCATATACCGCAAAGGGCTTTCTTTAGATATGATATAGGTGATCATGTAATTCAACATAGTTTCTTGGTGGTAAATACCACTGCTAAGCATAGCTTCTCGATGTAAGCATACTTAAGCTCATAACTGACCAAGGTGTAACTAACGTAGTAAATGACCTATTTTTTATTTACCTTGTTCTTTTTGGCCAACATGGTCCCTAAGGCAAAGTCAATGGCCAAAATGTATAATAAGAATGGGACATCTAGTCGAGGAGGAGCTAATACTGGTGGAGATGTCAAGTATTGTTTTATATCCTTAAATACCTTTTGACATTCTTCATTCCAATCAAAGTTGACCCCATTTTGCAGAAGATGATTCAACGATCGATATTTATCTGAGAGTTGCACTATGAAGCACCGAATGGACTGAATCTTCCCCTGTAAGTTGTGGAGTTGCTTAAGTTTGGTTGGGGGATGCATTTCTAGGATTTTCTTAACCTTGTTTGGATCTACTTCAATGCCTCGTTTAGAAATGATGTAACCTAAAAGTTTCTTGAAAGTTACATCGAAAACACATATTTTAGGATTTAATCGTACGTTGTGCTCTAAGAGGCAATCGAAAACCTTACGTAACACATCAAGATGCTCAATATACTATAAATATTTAGCCAACAAATCATCGACATAGTCTTCGAGAATCTTGTTCATATAGTCATGAAATATACATGTCATAACCTGATGATAGGTAGCACTAGCATTTTTGAGTCCAAAGGGAATGACTTTGTAGCAGATTGTACCCCATAGTATTGTAAAAGGCCATTTTGGGTTGATCCTTGAGGTTAACATGAATTTGGTTGTAACTCAAAAAACTATCCATAAGGGAAAGTATTTCATGACCGATAATCACATCTACTAGCACATTGATGTTCGGGAGGGGAAACTCATCCTTAGGACTCACTTTATTGAGATCTTGAAAGTCAGTGCATATGCAAATCTCCCCATTTGATTTCTTGATAGGTACCATGTTGGATACCCATTTAGAATAGTCGATGGGTTGGATGAATCCTGCATCCAACAACATTTTGTAGCTCATATTTGACCATTAATGCTATTTTTTGATGCATATTTATAAGTTTCTGGTTGATCAGTTTAACTATTGGATTATGTGTCAAGTTATGAACAACTAAGTTGGGGTCAAGACCGACATGTCCTTGTAGGACCAAGCAAAAGCTCTCTTATATTTTGTCAAGAAAGTAGTAAAATTAGCACATTTCGTGGTTGATAGGCTTTGCCCCAATTTTATGATTTGAGGATTTTTAGGATCGATGTCGATATCCACATCAATGGTTTCTTTAATGGATATATGGGATCCCTCTTCCAATTGATGAGTAGGTATCAAATGAATATCCTCAACTGGATAAGAAGGATCAAATACATCATTAGGCTCTATTTCAACTTAAAGAACATCTTTAGATGGACCCGAGGAAAAGTGAAATGGTTGTAGCATTTCCTCGTAGGGTAATAACTTTATGCAGGAGCCTATCTTAGAGGGTTTTTTAAAAATAAGTTTTAAAGTAATTTTTTATTACTAAAAATGGAATTATTTGACACAAAAAATAATATGCCGAAAATGGTAATTATTAAAAAGGACAAATTTTTATGAAAAAATAATTTGCCAAAAATAGTAATTACTTAATAAGGCATTTTATGGTGGAAAAATAAAATTTCCGAAAATAGTTTTTTTTTTTTTTTAGGGTTTTAAGCTTTAGGGTTTTCTTTTAGGGCTTCAAGTTTTAGGGTTTTCTTTTAGGGTTTATTTAGGGATATATATTCCCTTGGTATTGCATTGTAAAAGGGGAAGTGAATGCAGAAATTAGAAAATAAATTATTTACTAGTTTATTTCAATGTACTACAGTTTTTATGTGAATGAAGGGTTTTACTGATTATTTTCATTTATTGCAGTTTTTATGTAAATGGAGAGTTTTACATATGATTTTCATTTATCGCAGTTTTTATGTAATGAGAGGTATTTTATTTTAACCTCTTGCAGCTAGATTTACATTATTTGGTATCAGAGCAAGTTGGATCTTGTTGAGAGCAGAAAAGATAAGAGAAAAAAAGAGAAAATGAGAGGAGAGCAAAGAGGCTAAAAAAAAAAAAATTTGGCACTCTATGTAGTGCTTGTAGAAGGTTTGTAAAACCTTGGAGACAGAAATTGACACTTTGTGTAAGTGCTTGCAGGAGGTTTTTTTATATATAAGCCTCAGAGAAAGAGATTGGTACTTTGCGTAGTGCTTGTAGAAGGTTTGTAAAACCTTGGAGAAAGAAATTGACACTCTGTGTAAGTGCTTGTAGGAGTTATTTTTTATATAAACCTCAGAAGAAGGAATTGACACTTTGTGTAGTGCTTGCAGAAGGTTTGTAAAACCTTAAAGAAATAAATTGGCACTTTGTGTAGTGCTTGTAGAAGGTTTGTAAAACCTTAAAAAAATAAATTGGCACTCTGTGTAGTGCTTGCAGGAGGTTTTTTTCATTAAAAACCTCAAAGGGAAGAATTAACACTTTGTGTAGTGCTTGCAGGAGGTTTGCTATTTTAAAACCTCGAAGGAATAAATTGATACTATGTAGTGCTTGTAGGAGGTTTGAGATATAAAACCTCAGAAGGAGATTGATACTTTGAGGAGTACTTGCAGATGTGTGACACTATGTGGAGAGAGATTATGAGTTTGATTAGAGGAACTCGTAGGAGCAGAGTTATTTTCAACCAAAGGAGAATGATGCAGGAGCCTATCTTTAGAGGGTTTTTTAAAAATAAGTTTTAAAGTAAATTTTTATTACTAAAAATGGAATTATTTGACGCAAAATATAATTTGCCAAAAATGGTAATTACTAAAAAAAGTAAATTTTTATGAAAAAATAATAATTACTAAAAAAAGTAAATTTTTATGAAAAAATAATAATTACTTAAAAAGGCATTTTATGGTGGAAAAATCAATTTGCCGAAAATAGTAATTTTATTTTTTATTTTTAGGGTTTTAAGCTTTAGGGTTTTATTTTAGGGTTTCTTTTAGGGCTTCAAGTTTTAAGGTTTTCTTTGGGGATATATATTCCCTTGGTATTACATTGTAAAATGGGAAGTGAATCTAAGAATGAAAAAATAAATTATGTAGTGGTTTATTTCAATGTACTCTAGTTTTTATGTGAATGGAGGGTTTTACTGATTATTTTTATTTATTGTAGTTTTTATGTAAATGAAGAGTTTTACATATGATTTTCATTTACCACAGTTTTTATGTAATGGGAGGTATTTTATTTTGACCTCTTGCAGTTGGATTTACATCATAACTCATGGGGCGAAGGCAAACATGTGGTGTGATCAAAATCAATGGCCTCAAGCTTGAGGTGCAAAGACTTTAAAGGGTCACCTGGATAATGGAGGGATGTGGTGAGGTCAATGTAGATCATATGGATGGATGGTGGGTGAAATCCATGCCCGAGTGATGGTGGGTGGTTGATATATAGTAGGCTCAAATACACAAGGGGTGGCTAAGGTAGAATCAGGACTATTGGATGGACATGAGGTGGAGCAGAGACAATAAGATCCTCTAGTGGAAGAAACTGCTACCAGATGGGCTGATGCGTGGGGGAGATACAAAGGTAAAATTCATCTATATCCATGACTGGGACAATGGAGGAGTCCTCCTTTAAACTATTTGAAGCAATGGATAGAGTTTCAATAAGATCAACTTCATATTCCTCATATGATGAGTCAATGAGATCATCTTCATACTCATCATCTGATAAAATAAAATTATTTAAGTAATTATCATTTGACGTATCGAAATGATCCATCGATAGCATAACAATCTGCAAATAATCATAAAGAAAATAAGCATATCTTGGAGTAGCATACTCATTAATGTCGATGTCCTTCCCAAAGCCTAGGGTAAGGCATTGGAGAGAATCTACAAGTATCTCATCAGGTATTCTTAAAAAATATCCTAATCCAAATTTATCCGTAGGTAGCTGATATCTTGACTCTAAAGGGTTTAGAAGACCCTATTCGTATCGACCTATGCCATTCCCTTGCCAATGGTAACAATCAAAGTATCATAAGGCAAAGGATGGATTTGACATGTAGTCGACATTCACTTGAAATGGTTCTTCCCATTCCAATGGGAGAGGCACGTCTATGGAGACATCAATACCCTATAAACAAAATTTGTTTGGTTTGGAGGAATTCTAAGGGGGACGATAGTACCAATATGTAACGATGCACTACGAGGTTGATCCAAGTATCTAACCGACTCGATAATAGGGTTAAATGTGACATTTTGCACCAAATACTCATTGAGTCTTAGGTTTATCATATGGACATTGACTTGCAAAGGGGTAGATGATAATTATGGCAATGGGAATTGTGATGAAGGATTTATGATAAGTGGCAGCGCTTCTCCTACAAGGGAGCTATTGATAGATGTGGCAATAATTATTGAGATTGAAGGTGCAGGAGGAGGCCTTGGTGATTATGATGTGGCTGGTGAGGCTGTATCTTGAGGTGATGTCATAGGTGCCTTCGATGGGTTTTTATTTAGGATTTTTGGTTCGATGAATTGAGATGGACCTCTTGAATTAATCGATGACATGGGTTGAGATGGAGTTGGTGGTGATGAAATGATGGATGATGGTGGTAAATCTAGAGATTGAATGGGGTAATTGGGCTGAATATCTAGATGGGTGGAAGGCAAGGTGTGGTCTTGTGAATGTTAAATAATATTGCAAAACTTGAAGGGTTCAAAGTTTTCTGGAATGTAATGAACTTGGCCTTCATGTATGTACTTGATGCATTGATGTAATATGGAAGGCACACATTTCATGTCTCGAATCCAAGTTCTACCAAGTAACAAGTTATGGTATATAACACCTTCCAATATGTGGCACAATGTAGGAATAATATTTAGTCTAACCTAAATAGGGAGGAAACTATACCAATGGTAGAACACAACATGTCGTTAAAGGCACGAAGGGTAAAATTGGAAGATGCAATGTGTGTTGGTGGTAAATTGAGATATTGTAGATCTATAATGGTGATGATATTAATTAAGAAACTCGTATCTATCAAGACACGTTTGTACGAGATCCTATCCACACTAGCAATGATATGCAATGGTGGA
Organism: Wollemia nobilis; assembly: GCA_028583015.1. Lineage (NCBI taxonomy): Eukaryota > Viridiplantae > Streptophyta > Pinopsida > Araucariales > Araucariaceae > Wollemia > Wollemia nobilis. The sequence continues at coordinate 7,448,856 of JAQPPZ010016856.1, forward strand.
TCAACTATGTCTTTAGGTATCATTTTGATCTCATGATCATGAAATGTAATCATAGGCTCTCTGTACATTTGAACATACCCCAGAAATATGACAAAAGAGTTAGGATATTGGGTTTGCAGTTCAATATATTTCAAAATCTCCATCAGAGCTTATTGATGTGGGGTTTATTGTTGTATAAGCTCATATATGGAGAGTTTTTTCGATTCAATTTTTAAACTTTGGGTAAGTCTACTTTGTAGTGTAAGCACTAGGTAAGCTTGACGAGGTATGATTGACATTGGTTTGTGATGGTGCTTGTGATATTGAACTTTGAAGGCACATTGGAGGGGCCCATAATTTGTGTGGGTTGCATTGGGTACTTTATGTTTCTCATCACTATGCTAATCATCCCCACAAAACCTTGGTTATATGGGACAACATGAATCTGATTGACTGATTTTGGTTGCTCTGTTGTAGCGATCGGTGGTAGGTTTGGTTCACATTGAGGTAGGGGGTCTTGATATACCCCCATGTTTTGATTTTTTTTATGGTAAGAGGATTATCCATTTAAATTTCCTACCTATCAATCATGTTCTGCACAAGGTTTTTTAAGTTGTAGCATGATTGAATGTCATACCCTTTTTGCCTATGGTAGATGCAGTATTGATACTCCCTGTAAGATTTAGATTTAGGATGATTTCGATCCAATGGATGAATCTCAAGAAGGATTATTACTTGTGCCTCGCACAACCAATGAAATATTTTTGCCAAAGGTTTTAGCAATGATGTATACTAGCATGGGGGATGCCTTTGTTGAGAAGATTGTTGATTTGATTAGGATCGTTGTGCTTGTTGAGTATGATATTGCACAGGTGAGGGTTAATAGTTCAATGGTTGAGGCACATTGAGATTTGAGGACCCAAGGACACTCAAAATAATTTGGTTTACTATGGCCACTTGTTTTTGAGTTTGGTTTTGACTCCCTTTAGTATTTTTGCTAGACCATTACTTATTTCAGAGTTTAATATCTCCTACTTGGACCTTAACATCCTCAATTAATTTGGACTAAGCTAAGGCTTCTTTGAAAGTCTTGTATTGTTGGAGTTTAAATAGAAGCGATATCTATTTTGAGCAACTCCTAGTGAACATTTGATTAAGCTCTATGATGGGTAAGGTGAAGGGTAATTTTGACATAACTTTTCTCCACCTATTACCATATTCCATGACTGGCTTGTCATCAAATTGACAAAGGCTAGACAAGTTAGTCATGTTCGCCATTTTATTAACACTAAAGGCAAAATGCTCCAAAAATGCATCGACTAACTACTTAAAGGTGTATATACTATGGTGTGGTAGATTATTATACCATTCCAAAGCACCCCAAGCCAATGTCATAAGGAAAGTCCATAACATTATGGCATCATTGTATTTAATATGAAAGCACATGTTGATGAAGCTTGTTACTGTTGATCATCAAATCCTCACAGGAAAGGACTTTCGATGGGTTTGCGCGCCCTAGACCTGCGACCAACATTGAAAGGCCGAGGGGAAGAGATGCCCCTCGTGCCAATCTCCGGAGAAAGGCCGGCTCCTATACTAATCTACTTTTGGGGTTTGAGACAAGAGTGCAGGAAAGAAATAAACAGAGTAAGGGTTAGGAAAAGAAATAAAAAGGGGTAAGGGTTAGAGAAAGAAATAAAAAGAGTAAGGGTTAGAAGATGATGATTTAAGGTGGGAGAGAACAGGAAGCACGATTACTCGCTAACAACTCGAATAGCAGCAAGAAATACCAAGAATAACATGAAAGAAACGAAATGCCGAACTTCCTATGTATCCTCCTCGGACGGGTTCGCAGGGTTCTCCTTTCTCTCGCTGGAATTCAGGGTTCAGAGTAACAACGATTGAGATAAGGGAATAACAGAAACCTCGATCCACCAGGCAGCATAAAGGAAAGCGACAAGGCGTTTTTCCTCTCCTATGTATCCTTCAGGGCGAATTTTAGGGGTTCAGTCCCCGATCGCACACCGGATTCAGGATTCAGAGTCTCAGTACGCAAACGAGAAAAGACAAAAGAATTAAGCATAGAAGGCAGCATAAAAGAGAGAAATAGAGCACAAAAGGTCTTTAGTATTAAACGCAGGACATCAAGTTACAGCAGCTTTCTAGCAGAAAGTTCCCCCCTTTTACATTGCAAAGCCTGGGTTTTTATAGAGGACCCGGCCCTCTGAATCATTATTACAAAAATGATGGAGTACACCCTCGAGCCCTGAGAAATCGGCTCCTCGCTGCTGCTGCGGATGATCTCTCAAATCGGCTACCAAAATTGGTAATGGTGACCGAGTCAGCCGGGGAAAGTCGCATTAAATGAGCCACCCGGGTGTCCTTGGATTGTAGGTGCGGTGCTCGAGTGGCGGCCATGCTTGTCGGGCTCTTCTTCACGGACTGATACTTCGCATCCAATTGCCAAAAATGAGCAAGGGGCTTACCGGGCAAGAAAATATGCATTTATGAGGCTCTCTGATCGCCTCGAGAAAATGCCCAACTTGGGAAGCATTCCCTGGAAGCGCCTCACTGATTTTCGCTTCGCAAAACTACTTTGAGGGCGTGGAGTGCCGAAGCCGATATCCCTCTATTCTTCGTCGCTTCGCTGGCAAAACTGCTTCGACGATGGGTCGGGAAAACGCTTCGGGCCGATCTTCTTTTGAAACGGTGGTTCGGGGGAGTTTTGGCCGAAGCACTTTCTCGACCTCTACTGCTTCGGGTGAAAACTGGCCGAAGTGGATTTTAGAAATACTTCGGGCCCAAAGTAATTTCTTTGCCTTAGCTGATTCGGGCTATCTTTTCTTCTTCGACGAAGTTGCTTGGATGCCGCTTCGCAAAACTCTTCACCCGAAGTAGCCACTGGAATGCTTCGGGTGCGAAGCATTTCCTTCATACTTTTTTTGGCAAAGTTCTCACTCAAAGTGATGATTTGAAGCGCTTCGGCCCAAACTCTTTTCTTTTTCATTTTGTCCACCAGGGGGCGATAGGGAAAACCAAAATTGCTATAACTTATAAACAAAAGAAAACTTTCAACAAAACAAATATCATACAAAGTTTTAATTTTTCTGCCCCTTGGTGGAATGTGACAATATTGTCAACATTCTTGGTGGCTCATGGGGCAACGAGCTCGTCTCGGTGGTAGAACCCTCAACTTTTATCCATTGGGCCAGAGTTACCTCCAGACCCTTCTCTTTGTTCCTTTTCTGGGGGCGCTTCCACAGCTTGTCCTTCCTCTTCCTCTTCTCTCTCCTCTTCTTCCTACTGCTTCTTCTCCTCCTGTCGCCATTGCTTCTGCTACGTCTTCAGCCATTGGCAATGGGGCCAGGCGGACGCGGATGTCTCTTAAGGTTCGGCGAACCTGAGACCAGACGCTTTTCGTGAACAGCTCCTGATCTTCCAGGGATTTGACCAAAGCGCGAAACCTATCGATCTGCCCGATTTTTGCATGTTGGGACCTGGTATACAGATCATTTAGGGAGGCGACGATTCTATAGTATTTCAATATGTAATCAGCAACTTGCTTCTCTGTTATTGGTTCGGCCCACTCGTCTATCTCCGAGACGTTGCCTTCAAACTGCTGCCACTTCGGCATGATTTCTTCCTTGGCTAAGGGCTTCCCATCATTATCCGTGAAGCTCGGGAAGCCTAAGGAGAAGAGGTCCTCGAAGTAGCCCATTGACGTGCGCCTCTCGCTTTCGAATGCGTCCAGTAGGATTTTTGCCTTTTGCGCTTTCTTGGCTATGGAGAAAAAGGCACGAACTGTGGCCTGGGTGGTTGACCAATCCCTTGTTGTCCGACTCATCGCTGTGAGCTTCAAATCTTGATACCTTGCATCTTGGACCTTGAGGGCCAGCTTGAGTCGGGCTCTGACATTCTGAATGACCTCTTCGACGATTGGCCCTCCTTCGACGGTGGCAACCCGGGCTTCTATGGTGTAAGCTAAAACTGAAAGGGCACTGACAACCCGAGACCTAAAATTCTTGAGCAGATGTGAGCGAATCTCCTTGATTTTGCTCCTGTCAAGTAGCCCTAGGCCTTCCTTCTCGTGCAGCTAGATCTGAGCTTGCAAGATCTTACTTTCAAGCTCCTTGGCCTTCAAATCATTTTTGGCCTGCCTTTGTGCTTGATTCTCAGCTGTGCACTCCAGTTGTGCTATCCGTAGCTTTAGGGCGTGTGCTTCTTTCTCGCATCGCCTTGCACTGCTCCTCGGCCTCTGCCAATTTGGAGCGAGCCCTTGCTAGCTCCTCCTCCAGCTTGATGTTAGCACTCTCGGCTTCGAACCTGCGCTTGTTGGCAATGTTGGCATGCGCCTTGAAGGTCTCGATTCCAATGTGCATAGAGGCGGACTCCTTGTCCACGTTCAGATGTTCCAAGTCCTTTTCTTTATCCTGATATTCATAGTCCGCTGGAGTCATTTCATCCAGGGGCTTTTGGACTTTGGGTATCTTCTTTACTTTATGCAACTTTCCCGCCTCCAAATCGAAGACGGCGCACCTCTCAACTTGAGCGAGCGAGCGCCCTTTCTTCTTTCTTGCCTCTTTTAACATTCTCTCTGTGTTCTGTCGGGCTTGGAGGAGTTTTTTGGCCAAGGGGGATTCCCGTATTGAGGACAGCTCGGAGTCGAATGCGGCTAGATCTCCAACTGAGGGATTGAACAAATATAAAGAGTTGAAGGGGATAGCCTCACCCGAAGGTTCGGCAACAGGGGTGACGGGGGCTTCGACGAGTGGGAGCACGTTGTGTACAATGGAGGAATGAGCCTCGGGGTTCGGCATTGGACTATTAGCTTCGCCCTGGTTGATGACCTGGAGGATTGGCGGTGTGGCTGGGCGAAGTAACTTCGACAGGTTTGTCCTGGCCGGAAGACTCGGGGGGAGTAGTTAGGGACACGACGTAAGAAGGCGACTGACCTTGTGGAGGTAGGGTGGACAGGTGAGAGCTTTCGGCCAGGGCCGGGATAGACTTACGAGCAACCAGAGCATAAGGTGAAGAAAACGTACCTGCGTGCCCTCCTGGCAGAGCGGCCATGGTGATCTCCTGGGTGATTGGCCCTTGTTCCTCCTGGGCCTCGGTACTTTTGGCTTCCATGACTTCCACGAGTTCCTCCACGTTAATGACATCTATGTTTGGGATCGTTTCGGCACTTGGTGGAGTTCCTCCGTCGTTTGCTTCGGTCGAGCCCGATACTGATCTTTCGACAGGGGCGCTCGGAGTGCCTGTACGCGGTCGCTTTGGGAAGTTCGGGGGTGCCTGCGTAGGTTCCCGCTCCTTTCTTTTCCTCCTCTCGAGGGGTTGCTCCGATTCCTCTATTGTTGTCTCGAGAACTTCGGATGGCCTCTGTAGTAAAGCTTTTGGCGCGGCCCTGGCTGCTTTTTCCTTAGGGACATTATCAGTCCTCCCGGGGCTTTCGTCCGAACTTGGGGTGGCCGGTGGAACGAAGTCGGCGAAGGACAAGGGTTCCCAAGACCCAATATTGGTCTGATATACAATTGCGAATTCCCTGTCCATTGTTAGAAGCCCGTAAGAATTCATCTTTCGGCGATGGACTCTCATAATCCACCATTCTCTTAACTGCTCCTCGTCCTAGTCTTTCAACTCCTCTTTTAAATCGTCCTTTGCTTTTCTCCAGAAAGTGGAGTCGGGAGTTGGGAATGGGTACTGGTCTGGGTCGAATTCGACCTCCATAGGATAGAAGTCATGCCAAGGAGGCAACGTCCTCATCTCCTCTAAGTGCCACTCCAGGTCCGTACCATTGGGGTTATTCCTCTGCTCCAGAATTTTGGGGCGAGGACAGACATGGAAGTTTTTGCTTTTCAAGTGATCTCTCATCACCCCCAACGGGTCGTAGAGCCACCTCTATGGTATTTGAAGCAGACCAAAATCGGTGAGCTTCTCCTCCAGGTATATGTTCTGCTTTAGGGCAAAGACTTCGATCACTCCCATATTGAAGGGGAAGTCGCAGGTGTGTGCCCACTTCCGCCCGTGGCCGTAGGCTTCGTCGGTCGCGTCGCTTTGTCGAGCAACTTCCAGGGCAAATTGGTACTCCGAAGGGAAAAAAGGCAACAGGAAGGGTTTCCCCGTGAAGCCAAAAAGGCGGATCACAAGCCCTTGTGTCAATTGAAACACATCCCCCATTTTCTCTAGTACCACTTTATCTCTAAGGCAGAGAGGCACCCGAGGGCTAGACTTTGTCAGAACGTGCATCGCAGGTCCCAAAAACTGTTGATTGAAAGGGTAATAGGACTCCGACCTCAGCAGGAGACGGGTCCACTGATATACAGGCAAAGGGATCCCATCCTCGCCGACTGGTGAAACATCACAATGGTGAAGGGCTTTATGTACATGAAAGAAGAAGAGCCAAACCAAGAAGGAACAAGGCTGGAAGTGCGGCTCCTTGCTAGCATCCTTCATGGATATCAACCGCATATGCAGATTTCGGGCCACCCATTCTGCCCAATCGAAGAAAACTAGGTTGGTGTTCGACCGCGAAGCGTCGAGGGCATAGAACTCTCCTCTAGAAATGCATTCGGCTAGCGACACCTGCCATGGGTATACCAAAGTATCGCTTGACAAGCCTGCCACCCATGCAATGATAGAGAATATATCTATGTTCTTGAAGGCCTCCAAGGGCAGGGGCATCTGGGGTCGCTTGCCGAAAGAAAGTCCGCTCTTGAGGTTTTCATGCAAAAAGCTCAGGATGAAGGGATTAGAGGTGAACTTCTCCATTTGTTCGCTCAGGCTGACATTGCGAATGGTATAGCCTTTTGGTGGCCTTTGCTATGGTGCGAACGCTGCCTGCACATCCTCCTTCAGAATGGAAAACAACTTTTGACCCGAGGCATCCAACACCTGCCTGGTTTGTGGTTGGTAGTTCTGAGCGATGGCGTACATGAGCTCGGGGCAGTGATGTGTAGGAGGGACTAGATACCAGTATATGTGGGAATAATACGCCGTGGCCCTCTTATTCTCCGTCGAGAGCCTACTTCGCATGAAGTCGACGGTATACCGAAGCTCGGCCACGGTTCTTGAGAGCTCTGGGTCTCTGATTTTCACCCACTTATCGATAGGTGGTTCTATGTTGGGCTCATCATCGGACTCTTCCCTTCCTTCCATCACTTGTTTTCCTGGGCATGGGGGAGGATTGACCCTCCTAGGTCTCTGTTTCTTTTCTTTCATGGCTCTCGCCTTCTCTGGAACCGTCGTCTCTGGTTCTTTTCCCTTCTGAGTGGGGTTCTTCTTTCCCATCGTGAACGATCGTAGCAGAATGACTTGTGATGTAGAAGAGTTCAGCACCTCAAAACAAGGGACAGGATAATCATGATGGACAACGAAACCTTTGATGCAGAAGCTCTCCGAGGTGACAGAATGCAAACTCGACTCTCACACTTGCAAATGGTTTGTTCTTAACGGGCATCTGCATTTTATAGCTTCGGAGGGCAACTTCCTGCATTTATGGCAACTATCGTAATTACTTCACGGGCCTGACCCGAAAGTATCGTTGTGGCATCTGATTGGCCATATGGCGGCGTCGTACGTGAGGCCATGCAATTCGGCGATTGGATTTTGTATTGGGAACGCGAATCGCTGCCACCTGGTACTTTAGCATGGCTTTTTGGTTAACGAACTGCCTTGGGATGAGTGTCATTTCTTTCATATTGAGTTCATCTGCTTTGGCCCCCTTTTGAGGCTGCTGTCGACATGTTCCCCGAGGCACATCCTAAATGTGTCCGCCTCGTATGCGGGGTTCGACGATATGGAGTTGGCGTAGAAAATACTTCACCGCGAAGTTCTTCTTTGGGCTGATTTCCTTCATTTCGGGCCCGAAGTTCCCCTTTGCCATGCTGTTGCTTCGGTTCACGAATACCGTCGACCGAAACCCATTTCATCGAGGAGGGCCTCGCCAAGAATTACTTCGGACAATGCCTTCGACACATTTCTTTAGCGAAGCATTTTCCACGTCCTTGATTTGCATGTGGTTTGGTTCTACGAGGATGAACTGCTTCACGGTGAACTTCCCTTCGTCGGCTACTTCGGACCGAAACCCCCGAAGGGGATTTCGATCATGCTTTGTGAAGCCGAAGCCAGGAATCTAGCTTTTGCGATTGAAGTGGCGCTTGCTCTCCGTGATATTTTGAACAGAGTACAGACAAAGAACTGAAACCCTATATACAAAGATATATGCAAATTTTTTTTTTTTTTACATACCTCAGCGATTGAAGGTCTTCAGGTGGAGACCATTGACGGAGATTGGTAAAACTTGGCCATTCACATCTTTGAGGATGAAGGAATTGGCTGAATTCACTTTTACTATTTCAAACGGTCCGTCCCAGAACGCATCCATTTTGTCATGATTCCTAGGCTTGGCCTTCCATGAATCCCACCTCCATACCAGGTCTCCTGCTTTGAATGTGCGATCGGATGATTTCCTTTTGAACCATTCTCGGGTGACCTCAGCATGCCGTGCGAAGTTCTGGTAGGCCTTTTCACGTTCCTCTTCTAGTTGTAGTAGCTAGACCAGGCGTCTCTCCATCGGGTTAGCTTCATCTTCTTCTAGCAACTGTAATGCAGGGATCTCAATGTGAGTGGGCAGGATGGCCTCTTTGCCGTAGACCAGAGCATAAGGCGAAGTCTTGATTGACCTTTTGATAGAAACCCGATCGGCCCACAAGGCCCGATCCAGAAGGAGGTGCCAAGTTCTTTTGTTTTGATCGATCAACTTTCTCAGTATCCTCAACAGGGTTTTGTTGGTGGATTCTGCCAATCCATTGCCCTGGGGGTAATAGTTGGAAGACACCTTGTGATATATCCCATACTTGTATAGGAACTCGTTGATCTTTGCGCCCATGAAACCAGGACCGTTATCTATAATAATTGCTTCGAGGATACCGAAGCGGGTAATCAATCCTTCCAGGAAGGTGACGACAGTATCTTGATCAGCATGTTTTGTGGGGACTGCCTCGGCCCACCTGGTGAAGTAATCAGTCACAGTCAGAATGAATTTGTGCCCAACGGAGGAGTTTGGTGATATGGCCCCTACGAAATCTAGTCCCCATTGCTGAAAGGGTGTTTCCACCTGTATCGGTCGGAGGGGCATCGGAGCATTTCTGCTTCGACCGACGAATCTTTGGCATTGCTCGCACCTACGACAAACGGAGAAGGCATCGACAAAGAGTGTGGGCCAATAGTAACCCACCTTGATTATCTTCAGTGCCATCGCTCTTCTAGCAAAGTGTCCTCCAGATAGTCCTGAATGAAATTCGCCCAGGATTCTCCTCTTATCATCATCTTTTATGCATCTGAGGAGGACGCCGTCGATGTTCCTAAAAAATAGGCCTTCTGGGCGCATAGTGTATCGGGCGGACCGCATCCTGAAATGTCTTCGCTATGAAGCATTCAGATGTGAGGGGCATCTATCGGTGTTGAAATATTCCACTATTTCACCGACCCAATCTTTCTCGGCCTCTTCCTGATTAGCGAGGCATTCTCCTGTTGGCGAGTCATCCGACTGACAGTCTGTTATTTCGGCCGTTGCGCTCTTCGCCAGCTCTTGACATAATGCGCGACCGCGAACTAGTTTGGTGGGCTTGATCTCAATATCAAACTCTTGGATTTTGCTTACCCAACTAGCTCTCTTGCTTCCCAGTTCCCCTGAATAATGAAACTACGCACATCGGGGTGAATGACGAAGACTGTGGTTCGACTCTGAGAAATGAACTGTTTGAATTTCCTGAGAGACTTCATTACTGCATGCACTTGACGCTCGATGAAATTGTACTTTTCTTCATGGGGATTGATTATCTGACCGAGGAACGCGATGGGACATTCCTCTCCATCTTCCCCCTTTTGCGTCAAGACCGCGGCGTAGCTTTCAGGTTCTCCTATTGCATACAAGATAAAATCTCGACTGTAGTCGGGGTTGATCAAGACCGGTGCCTGAACAATTCGGGCCTTGATTTCTTTGAATGCTTTTCTCCTCTCTTCTGTCCAGACGAATTCTGTGCCCTTCTTTAAAAGCTCAGACATCGGCTTAACGACCTGGGCGAAGTCTGGGACAAACTTCCTTACGAAGTTAATCTGACCGAAGAAATATTGAAGGCCCTTTTTATCCGCTGGGATTGGGAGCTTCATCAGAGCTTCGGCTCTGTCAAGATCCACGATGAGACCCTTTTCCAAAATTGCGTGTCCCAACAGCTTTCCTTCGCTGACTGCGAAGATAGACTTTTTTGGATTGATTGAGATGCCAAATTCTCGACATTTTTTGAAAATTTGTTGAAGATGTTCTGGGTGGTTCTCTCTCCTTCGGGAGAAGACGGTCATGTCATCCAAATAGATAATGATAACCTTGTTTAGAAGCTCGCCAAAAGCTAGGTCCATCGCCCTCTGGAAAGTAGCTCCCACGTTCGAGAGGCCAAAAGGCATTCGCTGGTAGGCGAATGTGCCCCACTTGGTTGTGAACGCGGTCTTATGCTGGTCTTCGTCCCTGACCCAGATTTGATTATATCCGGAGAAACCATCAAGCAGGGAGAATCGTTGAGCTCCAGCCATCGAATGCAAGATCTGATCGATCTACGGGAGAGGATAGTGGTCCTTGAGGGAAGCATGATTCAAGTTGCGGAAGTCCATGCATAACCGGATGTCTCCATTCTTTTTCTTGACAGGGACCAAGTTCGCTACCCAGGAAGAATGCTTGATGGGATAAATGATCTTTGCTTCGAGCATTTTTAGCAGTTCGGCCTTCATCAAGACCTCGATCTTTGGATTAACCGGCCTTTGCTTCTGTCGGAAAGGTTTGGCCCCTTCTTGTAATTCGATTGTATGTTGGATCAGCTATCGATCATATCCCTTGAGGTCATGATAAGACCAAGCCACGATATCTGGGTACCTCTTACACAAACATCGGATTCGCTCTATTTCTTTTGAAGTACAATCGGTCCCGACCTTTATTACTTTCCTAGGTTCCAGTTCTAAATCTTGATATTGCTACGCATTGATCTGGATCCTGTGGGAGAGCGATCGATCATTTTGATCGAAAAGGCTCTCAAGCATGATCAATCCCTTGGGAACGTGGTTGTTCTTCAACTGGACCAATCCTTCGTATTCTTCCTCATCAGGGCTTCGGTCTTCGACTGTAGCGGCTTCTTGGATCATGAAATTGACAATCTGCTCGTCGTTGTCAAAAACTTGCCAATGTAAATCTCTGTCCGGGACAGAGGGTCTATAGATCATCCTTACAACCTTTGGCTTATGCACCATATCGTCCACTGGAGAATATCGAGCTACGATGGATGCTAAGACATCTGCATGTCGATTCTTTTCTCATGGAATAGACTGTAGATTGAGGGATTCAAACTGGTCGAACAGGTCCCATACCCTATTACGGTATGATTTAAGATAGTGCTTCTTTGAAGAGCATCTATTGGTGACCTGGTTGCAAACTAGTTCGGAATCTCCGAAGATTTGAAGATGCCTTATGCCTAACTTGTCAACTTTCTTGAGTCCTAAGCACAAGGCTTCATACTCTGCTGCATTGTTGGTGCAGCTCCATGTCAATCGGTAGCAATATTCCTTTTGCTCACCGGATGACGAAATCAGAAGGATTCCTGCCCCGACACCATTTTTGCATCGGGCACCGTCGAAGAACAATTTCCATAGTCCTTCTTGAGCAGAAACCTTCCCCTCCATTTTGGCTGGTTTCTCGGACTTGGCGATGGTGTAGCACCCCACCTCGCTTCTATCATGGCATTGAAATCTGCCAATGAAAATTCATCTTCACAACACAACTGTGCGAGGGATTCCTAGACCAGATCCACTTGCTCTAGTTCCTCCGCGATCGTATGCACAGGGTCACTGCTCTCTTCCTCGGACATCTTCTGAACCAGGAACGTAGAAGGCTTTTCATTATAGATCTTCACCTTCTTCCCTTTGAAGGGGATCTCCAGATGAGTGTAGTCCATGGACAGATATCCGCCCAGCTTTGCCGTGAATTCCCTCGACAGGCACATGCTGAAGTAGGGCTCAAGGTCCACGACTACCACCTCTTGTATGACTATGATTTGAGGTGTCTTATGTAGCCGAATAGGAATGTCTTTGATGACACCTACAGTCTTCACTGGGGTACCGTCCAACTGGAGGACTCCGTGACCGCTTCGTGTGTATTCCATGCCTATTTCCTCGCATACTACCTTCGGCATGACTGTCGTCGCGGCTCCAGAATCTATCATACAATTATGCACGATATACCCTTCCATTTGTAAGGATAAGTAGAACGGTGGTGGTCTATTTTTCCCCATGATGGACGCGGACAGGGTTTGCACCAGGGCGAGCGGCTCTGCCTTCTTTGTATTAATCCTCTTCAATGATTCTTGCAATAGTCCACTTGTCCAAGAAGTTGCAGAGCATCATACAAACCGATTTTGGCTGGAATCCTCTTCAACTCTTCTACAATGTTGTAGGTTGGGGAGCTATGCACCTCAGGTTCCTTTCTCGGTTCGTACTTGGTGCGATATTGCTCTGTCGCTTCGACCCTTTGTCGCTTGGTGAGCGAGGGAAACTTGAGCTTCTCCTTAGCCTGTTCTTTGGTCTCCACCTGAGGTGGTTCGATAGTGGCCTTTTGGGCCTTTTCTTTGACTGGAGCCGGCAGAGGAGCTTCGCTCGGGGCCGAAGAGGATGGTTGTCCCTTCTCAAATCGAGCGTGTACCTTCAAAGGAGCCATCTCGAGTAGCATCCACCTCTATCGACCTTTTACCTCCCCGGTAAGGACCGCGACTGGCTCTTCCTCGTCGATTGACAAGTTCTGATCCAATTGTCTCGATGACGTTGACTTGACCGCCTTGACCGCTGCTTGCTAGTGTCTCGCACGTAGTGTTGATGCAACATGCATGTATTCTCCTCGTGAGGATCATTACATGTAGAGCACCAATATACATGATCGAAAGTGCTTGGGGCTTCATCTATCGCAGCATTTCTTGTCGAAGCTTTTCCTTGATGGACCGCTTGATCTCTGGTAAGCGCAGGTGTGGGATAAGACCTTCTTGGTAGAAACTCTTGTTGCGCTTGCTTCTTCTTGACAATGGTCATGTCATTGGACAAGGTCTGCACTGTGGCATTTAACGATTGCATTTCTTGTAGTATCTTGGCCTGCATATCATCGACCTTGGGAACTGATGGTAAAGAAGCCATAGTCGGTATCGGAGGTAGGGTAGGATGTTGGAGGGGTGCTGGCAACATTGGAAATGTTGGAGTGATGGTGGGGGGCATAGTTGAAAGTGTGGGGAAATGTATCTATGGAGCGGTGATCTGCGACACAACGGGATTCGGGTTCCAGGATGAGATCGGGTATGCAAGGATTGCAAAAATCTATGGAGCGACTGCGCTCGCGTACTGGGCTTGAAGGAACTCGGGGAGTATGGGCATTGGCATTCTTTGAGGGAGTTTACCCATGGCTATGAGGTCCGTTTTTGCTTTCTTGGCTAACCCATACAACTCTGGAAAAGTATTGACATTTGAGTACCTTATCATAAGACCGATATCAGGGTTGAAGGCCCGAAGGAAGTAGTACGCCATGGCTTCGTCGGTTGGGCGAAGTCCAACTGGGACTCTTTGCCAGGTTCGAGCGAACCTAACATTGAAGTCTGCAATCTCTTCTTGTGGATGTCTTTGGATTGAAGTGAATTGCTGCAGAAGAGAAGTTGGATCGGCGGACTCGTTGAAGCCTTGCATCAACTGCCCGGCTAATTGGTCCCATCCCGTAATAGTGCCGGTGGCAGAGATCTGTACCAATAGAGGAGTTTTCCTCTAAGGGAGAGAACCAGGAGCTTCACCATCACTCGCTCTTCTATGATATCATGGATTGCCGCCAGGGAAATGATGTCCTGGATATGCTCTAGAGCAGTCTTTTCGGTTTCGTCGAACGTCGGGAGCTTTTTTATTGCAGCAGGTGGAACTTGCCCTTGGCCCGCGAGATTCAACGGTGATGAAGAATTCCATGCTGGAAATAATCTGGGTGGCGGTTGTTGCTGCATTTGCTGTTGTTGTTGTTGTTGTTGTTGGGCCATATTTGTGCCTGGGTTCTATGGAACAGAGGTCCCCGAAGTCCCTCTTGGGTTGCTCGTCGAAAGGCCAATGGGAATGGAGGCACTAGGATGCTTCGGTGAGTTGGGAGGATTCGGAGGAAAACTAGTCATTGTGCTATCGAAAGTTAGGCCTTGCTCGTCAACAGCAGCCTCTTGCGAGGATGTCCCGCGTAAGAGATATTCGAGGGTAACTAACCTAGAGCGTTCCCCAAAGGCGTCAATATCAAGCTCAAAGAACTCGATTTCCTCTCCTCTATTCCTAACTCTCCATCTTGTTTGCATGAAGGCACAGGCTTTAGTACTGGTCTTTACGACTTGAAGATTCTCGGGTAAAACAGAGTCGCCAGATGCTAAGAGTCTCTTAGTAATGAGAGCATCGATTCTCACTACTACTCAGGGGATGAGACTGACCGGATCTCACCGAGAACTTGTTGGAACTACTGGCTCCGGTGAAGACGGGCTAGAAATTTTCTCAAATATGGGACCTTGAGTCCCACCGGGCGTGCTAGAAACTGTTGGTCATCAAATCCGCACAGGAAAGGACTTTCGATGGGTTTGCGTGCCTTGGACCTGCGACCAACATTGAAAGGCCGAAGGGAAGAGATGCCCCTCGTGCCAATCTCCGGAGAAAGGCCGGCTCCTATACTAATCTACTTTTGGGGTTTGAGACAAGAGTGCAGGAAAGAAATAAACAGAGTAAGGGTTAGGAAAAGAAATAAAAAGGGGTAAGGGTTAGAGAAAGAAATAAAAAGAGTAAGGGTTAGAAGATGATGATTTAAGGTGGGAGAGAACAGGAAGCACGATTACTCGCTAACAACTCGAATAGCAGCAAGAAATACCAAGAATAACATGAAAGAAATGAAATGTCGAACTTCCTATGTATCCTCTAGACGGGTTCGCAGGGTTCTCCTTTCTCTCTCGTTGGAATTCAGGATTCAGAGTAACAACGATTGAGATAAGGGAATAACAGAAACCTCGATCCACCAGGCAGCATAAAGGAAAGCGACAAGGCATTTTTCCTCTCCTATGTATCCTTCAGGGCGAATTTTAGGGGTTCAATCCCCGATCGCACACCGGATTCAAGATTCAGAGTCTCAGTACGCAAACGAGAAAAGACAAAAGAATTAAGCACAGAAGGCAACATAAAAGAGAGAAATAGAGCACAAAAGGTCTTTAGTATTAAACGCAGGACATCAAGTTACAACAACTTTCTAGCAGAAAGTTCCCCCCTTTTACATTGCAAAGCCTAGGTTTTTATAGAGGACCCGACCCTCTGAATCATTATTACAAAAATGATGGAGTACACCCTCGAGCCCTGAGAAATCGGCTCCTCGCTGCTGCTGCGGATGATCTCTCAAATCGGCTACCAAAACTGGTAATGGTGACCGAGTCAACTAGGGAAAGTCACATTAAATGAGCCACCTGGGTGTCCTTGGATTGTAGGTGCGGTGCTCGAGTGGCGGCCATGCTTGCCGGGCTCTTCTTCATGGACTGATACTTCGCATCCAATTGCCAAAAATGAGCAACGGGCTTACCGGGCAAGAAAATATGCATTTATGAGGCTCTCTGATCGCCTCGAGAAAATGCCCAACTTGGGAAGCGTTCCTGGGAAGCGCCTCACTGATTTTCGCTTCGCAAAACTACTTCGGGGGCGTGGAGTGCCGAAGCCGATCTCCCTCTATCCTTCGCTGCTTCGCTGGCAAAACTGCTTCGCTGATGGGTCGGGAAAAACGCTTCGGGCCGATCTTCTTTTGAAACGGCGGTTCGGGGGAGTTTTGGCCGAAGCACTTTCTCGACCTCTACTGCTTCGGGTGAAAACCGGCCGAAGTGGATTTTAGAAATACTTCGGGCCCGAAGTAATTTCTTTGCCTTAGCTGATTCGGGCTATCTTTTCTTCTTCGACGAAGTTGCTTGGATGCCGCTTCGCAAAACTCTTCACCCGAAGTAGCCGCTGGGAATGCTTCGGGTGCGAAGCATTTCCTTCGTACTTTTTTCGGCAAAGTTCTCGCCCGAAGTGATGATTTGAAGCGCTTCGGGCCCGAAGCTCTTTTCTTTTTCATTTTGTCCACCAGGGGGCGATAGGGAAAACCAAAATTGCTATAACTTATAAACAAAAGAAAACTTTCAACAAAACAAATATCATACAAAGTTTTAATTTTTCTGCCCCTTGGTGGAATGTGACAATATTGTCAACATTATTGGCGGCTCGCGGGGCAATGAGCTCGTCTCTATGGTAGAACCCTCGACTTTTATCCATTGGGCCAGAGTTACCTCCAGACCCTTCTCTTTGTTCCTTTTTCGGGGCGCTTCCACACCTTGTCCTTCCTCTTCCTCTTCTCTCTCCTCTTCTTCTGCTACTGCTTCTTCTCCTCCTATCGCCATTGCTTCTGCTACATCTTCAGCCATTGGCAATGGGGCCAGGCAGATGCGGATGTCTCTTAAGGTTCGACGAACCTGAGACCAGACGCTTTTCGTGAATAGCTCCTGATCTTCCAGGGATTTGACCAAAGCACGGAACCTATCGATCTGCCTAATTTTTGCATGTTGGGACCTGGTATATAGATCATTTAGGGAGGCAATGATTATGTAGTATTTCAATATGTAATCAGCAACCTGCTTCTCTGTTATTGGTTCAACCCACTCGTCTATCTCCGAGACGTTGCCTTTAAACTGCTGCCACTTCGGCATGATTTCTTCCTTGGCTAAGGGCTTCCCATCATTATCCATGAAGCTCGGGAAGCCTAAGGAGAAGAGGTCCTTGAAGTAGCCCATTGATGTGTGCCTCTCGCTTTCGAATGTGTCCAGTAGGATTTTTGCCTTTTACGCTTTCTTGGCTATGGAGAAAAAGGCACGAACTATGGCTTGGGTTGTTGACCAATCCCTTGCTGTCCGACTCATCGCTATGAGCTTCAAATCTTGATACCTTGCATCTTGGACCTTGAGGGCCAGCTTGAGTCAGGCTCTGACATTCTGAATGACCACTTCGACGATTGGCCCTCCTTCGATGATGGCAACCCGGGCTTCTATGGTGTAAGCTAAAACTGAAAGGGCATTGACAGCTCGAGACCTAAAATTCTTGAGCAGATGTGAGCGAATCTCCTTGATTTTGCTCCTATCAAGTAGCCCTAGGCCTTCCTTCTCATGCAGCTAGATCTGAGCTTGCAAGATCTTACTTTCAAGCTCTTTGGCCCTCAAATCATTTTTGACCTGCCTTTGTGCTTGATTCTTAGCTGTGCACTCCAGTTGTGCTATCCACAGCTTTAGGGCATGTGCTTCTTTTTGCATCAGCTTGCACTGCTCCTCGGCCTCTGCCAACTTGGAGCGAGCCCTTGCTAGCTCCTCCTCCAGCTTGATGTTAGCACTCTTGTCTCAAACCCCAAAAGTAGATTAGTATAGGAGCCGACCTTTCTTCGAAGATTGGCACGAGGGGAATCTCTTCCCTTCAGCATTTCAATATTGGTCACAGGTCCAGGGTGCGCAAACCCACTGAAAGTCATTTCCTATGCAGATTTGATGACCAACAGTTACGTGCTCTTGCGCATCTTCGTCACCTTTAAAATTTTTGAGTTTAAGCATATTAAAATATGGTGGGTATGATGGTGATGGCATTGATGGATGTAGAGTTTGATTGCTAAGTTGTCGTAGGGTGGTTTTTTGGTACCTTGAGTTTTGAGATCATTTTTCCAATGAATTTATCCAATTAGTTAGCATTTTGTATACCTCTAGAGAAATGATATGATCTACCCACCTCCATAATTGATTAGGTGGAGGTGGTGGATTTTGATGTTGACATGGTGGGCGATAATTATGATCATTAGGTACTATATACACCTACAACATGTCATGTTGAGGAGGCTACTCATGTGGACATATTTTCAAGCCATATGACTCATCTTGGGCATTTCCAAGAGCTAACAGTGGTTCTAATCACTCAAATAGGGACAAGAAATCCTTTATAGCCTACATCACTATCCCCTCTAGTAATGGCTTCGCGACCATTAGTGGGATGATGATCGTAGAGTCGACCATTCTAATCGAAGATGGCCTCATCTATAACAAAATCGAGCTTCCCAAGCCGAGTAAAATCGGTTACAATGCAACCAATCTACAATGGTCTTGGTTCGAGAAGCTTCTAGAAGCATTGCCTAACCTCCTTGAGCCTAACCGAATCTTGATTCTTGGCTTCCTCAACAAGCTAGGATCCCAATTTGGGAAGTCTATTTAAGGTACCCAAAAATAAGAGAGAAATAGAGAATTGATCCCCAATTGAACATAACGAAGTGCTACCATTTTGTGATTAGAGAGTGCAATATCTCATAAGCATCACGGTGCTATCAAAATTGCATCACGAAACTTACATCAACAACTATGGAGTGTAATCAAACTTGAAGGATAAATCCCTTGCCATTTGATCATTAATTCACCATTGATTTTGAGCTAATTTTGTAATAAACCTATATTTCTAGACACAATGACTCTTGCACATCAATTCCATAGTTGAATTAAGCGTTGCCAAGCATCAAGTACAGAGTATAGTTTATGTCTAGCGATTGCTATTTGCAACAATGACCCGTAGGCACCACCGCCAGACCTAACGACGATTAGTAGAGCTCACCGTTCTGATTAACAATGACCTTGTTGTGATGCTCATTTTATTCTATTTTAGCCATTAGAATTATTTTTAGTTGCTTTAATCTTGTTTTTACCATTCTTTAGCATTATCTTTATCATTCTTTTATTGTTTTCATGCATTTCATTATTGGTTTACGTATTTGCTTTCTAATTCACATAATCAAGAAATAAGCCTCATATTGAGAGGGTTTCCTCTGCTATTGACACTTTTGTAGTTTTCCTGTGTGCAGGTTATAGGCCTAATCAAGAGCTGATCATCGTTGAGGTCATCTTCTTGGTATCATAGAGCAAAGGTTGCAAAGTCAACCCTCCATTATCAGATTTGGAAGAGCAATAACTCTACGGATTACATCTTTTCCCCTTTTGGGGTTACATATTGTAATCATGTATCATTGGTGAATCCCTAAGAGGGATATATTGTAATCATTTTATAAATTATTAATGAGAAGAGCATATTGATTCCTTTATATTTATCTCATAATGGTTACTTAATATTTTTCATCAATTGATTACATGTTACATAGTTAGATGCATGGTTTTTGCTACTTTACAGTGGTGATCATGTGCGGGACTCTTTCCCATAATTTACCAAAATTATTGCTAACTTGAGATTTCTTACTATTTTTGCATTGTAGGTACTGCTATTCTGAGCAGGTGCGACTAACAGTGGTCACTACCATCGGCTCTAATGACTAGTACAACTGTCACTCTGAGCTCTGATGACCTCAAAGCAAAATTAGAAAATATAGTTTACAACATCTTTAGAAGATGAGGGCTTAACCTGTAAGTGGCTCTTTCCCTATTTTCTACTATATTTTTCTTGAAAATATAGATTAGAAGTTTAATCAGATAACCTAGAGAAATTCTAAGGAATTTTTTTAAAGTTTCCATTTGTTTGTTGGTAACCGTTGCTGGGAACAGTGGCCTTTGCTGATCATCATCCCAAAATACAGTGGCCCAAATTTTTGATCGACTCTATGTCTTACGACCTTTATTGCAGATCATCATTCACAAAGATGACCTCTAAGTAATTTGTATGTTAGGGTTTGTTTGTCTGTGTCTTGCTTAAAGAGTGTTTTATTTAAATATGCACTATCAAATTTTGAAAGATAAATTATTATTTATTTCATATTTTAGAAATTTAAAACATATCTTATGCATTAGTAAAAGTCATCGCATGTTGTATCTTGAATTTTGCATTTGCATAAACTAAAATGAACCACATACACTTCATGTGGAAAAATTAACATCAAATGAGTTGGAAGTGACATCCAAACATTGACCAAGATCAACGATGGCCTTCATCATCACTTGTTTGGCTTGTGTTGTGATTTTTGAACCCATTCTTGGCTAAGGCTAGCTCCAAGATCCGTTGTAGCCATGAAAAAATGCACGCACTCTTATTTGAAAGGTGTATCGTTGATCACAGTGAATTGGATGAGAATTGATAGGACCTATGCTCTCTCATCGGATATGGGTTTCATCTCCATATCTTGGTGGGTTTCACAATCTAAACTTCATCACCAGGTTAGTGTGTGAGAGTGTACATGTGAAATCCCTTAAAATTTTAAGAATTACATCAACTATTTTCAAACTTGAACTAGAGCAAATTAGATATTCAACAAATTACAACACACAAGATAGTTTTAGGAACATAAATAATTCTTAAACGAGATAGTAATTTTGTCTACTTTGTGTGTTTCTTTACTGTTTATGTAATCAACATAAAATCCTACCATTCGATATGGGACCAAACCCTAAATTTTTTTATAACGAATCTGCATCCATCAAATAAAATATCATGCAAATTAGAGTTATAACTAAGAAGTTATGTTGATTTCGCTACATCTTTCTCTCTTCGACTTTATCTTCCTAATACATCGCGAAATCATGACATTCTCCTTTGTTGGGACTTCCTTCCTCAACATGTAGCGAAATCGCAACATGTTCTTTCATCTGCCTTCTTCACTCCTCCAAGTCGCGAAAACGTCACCATGTCACGAAATCGCGACAATTCTCCTACTTCTGTGTCCTTCTGTCTACCCGCGAAACTGCAACATGTCGCGAAATCGTGACAGTTTTCTCTCCCTTGGCCCTGATGCTTTTGAGAGTAGCAAAAACAAAACATGTTGTGAAATCATGACGTTCCATACCATTTTGTTCTTTATGAGCTGTCACATCGCGAAAACAAGACATGTCACGAAATCGTGACATTTCTTGTCTATTTAGCTTTTCTCCACAATATGTCGTGAAATCGCGACGTTTCCTTGCTTCCTCTACTGTTGCTAATTTTTGTTGCGATTTCATGACGTCTTCTTCTTGCTTGGTCTCATCTTCAAAAGTGTCACGAAATCGCGACGCCTTTCATGCCTTAAGCTTTTCTGGCCACCTTGACCGCGATAACGCGACATGTCGCGATATCGCGATGATTTTTACATTCTGGCCCTTGTTCATTTTTCTATCGCAAAAACGTGACATGATTCATTGTCATTGCCCTTTGCTCAATTATGTTGCGATTTCACGACAATTTCTAACATTCTGCTCCATGTCCATCGCAATTTGCGAAACGCGACATGTCACGATTTCGCTACAATTTCACTGCTCTGCCTCCATTGACCACTTTGACCTCGATTTTAGAACATGTCACAATATCACGACATTTTTTGACTTTGGCTTCTCTCTCCTCAAAAGGCCCGCGATAACGCGACATGTCGCGATTTCGCGACGATTTTTAACCTGTGCTCTCCATGCTGTTTTTGGTTGCGATATCGAGACAGTCTTCGGACTTAGCTGTTTTGGGATAAAAACTTGTA
Organism: Wollemia nobilis; assembly: GCA_028583015.1. NCBI lineage: Eukaryota > Viridiplantae > Streptophyta > Pinopsida > Araucariales > Araucariaceae > Wollemia > Wollemia nobilis. The sequence continues at coordinate 7,470,394 of JAQPPZ010016856.1, forward strand.
GAGAAACACAGAGGAATGAGAACTTTAAAAATTAATGTATGAATAATCACGAATCAAAACAATGTGGCAAAATTGCCAACAGGCACCCAATACAATCTCAAAATATTCCCCCTCAGCCATGCCAAAATTGTGTTCAACATAAAAGGCCATTATCTGGTTATCATCAAGAACCCCATACTTCTCAATAGTACCAAGATCAACATGAGGAGGAATCATATCAAAAGCCCCAATGGGAGCATCAACAACAAGTAGATACCTAACTTGAATTTATTTACGATGAGGTACCTAATGATCATACTCATCACCCACCTCAACATCAAAATCGACCCTCACTATCAAATCAAGGGTGACAACAAGCAGATCATATTATTTTTCTAGGGGCATACAAAGTGCTACTCAAAGTTCGATTTATCAAAAACCTACATTAAAGCAACTTAGAAATCAACCTCTACATCCATCAGTGTCGTCACCACCATACCCATCGCATTTCAAGATGCCTCAACTTGAAAAGTTCAAAGGTGATGAAGACACACAAGAGCACGTGATAAGCTTCATAAATATGTGCTTTCATCTTCAAGATAATGAATCTTTGATATTGAGAACCTTCCCTATAACATTATTTGGGGGTCCTTTGGAATGGTATAATCATCTACCATGCCATAGCATATACAATTTTGAGCAATTAGTCAATGAATTTTTAGAACGTTTTGCCTTTAGCACTATGAAAACATCAAACTTGAATGACTTGTCTAGCCTTCATCAATTTGATAACAAGCCAATCATAGAATATGGTAATAGATGGAGAAAGGTGATATCAAAATTACCTTTCACCCTATCCATAGTGAAGCTCACTCAGATGTTTGCAATAATCTATTTAAAACAAGTCTCACTTCTCTTGCAATTACATCAATATCAAACATTCGAGGAGCCTTTGGTGTAGGCCAAGATCATTGAGGACATCAAGGTCTAGGAGGGTGATATTCAACTCCATAAAAGAAAATGGAACAAATATTCTAAGGATAATTATCCATAATAAAAATTACTTGCAGTCAACTATGTCATTCTGACCGTACCCCATCTTGAGAAAGCGTCTCAACAACCCAACTATTAGGTGCAACCCCTCCCAATGAAAATCATGATCCATCACAACAAAATCAGGTACAAAAGCAACTACGTTGCTAGCCTTGTAAGTATACACCATTGCCTGAGTCTTTGGTGTCTCTTTTCAATCGATTATGCGAGGCCAAGACTATTACCCTACCTGAGATTCACCTCCTTGATCCTAATAGCTCAAGACCAAAATGGTACCAAGAAAATCTATATTATGTTTACCTTTGATAAAGAGGTCATGAAATCTAGATATACTATTCCTTTAAAGATTTAGGACAAGATATTATCGAGAGGCAAGAGCTTCGGATTGGAAATCCTATTGCTCCAAACAACCAACCAATAGGAGTCTTCCAAGATATCTTACCCACACACAAAGCAAACATAATATCTACCAATCAAGCCAAGCAACCTAATCAGGTGTATATCAATCCACCTCAAGAGTTTTTGGGAATGATCAGTGTTGTAATAGAGGACTAGGAATATCAAAATCGAGCTACGCAACCTGAGGTTTCATCCAATATTTCATCTTCACTTGTATCATCTCATCGAAACATTTGTATTTCATGAAATTTCATGCCACAATAGGGGGATCAATTTCTATCACTTCTCCTAGCCAAGCCAATCACAATATATCAAACACAATATACACTGGGGGTCTTCAAGGTGTCACACATTTTCCATCATCCAAATCATAACCTGGATATTCTGAAGGTATCGCATATTTTCTACTGTCATCAATCACCACACATGCTAGGGGTACATAAGATATCACACCTTCCCCTTAAAAATCATAAAACAATCAAAAATCACAAAATAATACAAATCATCAAAATTAAAAAAAATAAAAATAAAAGAACATAAAACAAAAAATAATACAAAACATTAAAATACAAAAATATTTATATTATGCATTTTCATTATATGAACTTATCAGTTGCATTGCATTAGGCATTTTCACCCATTGCACTTGCATTAGGATAGGTTGTATTTACATTCTTACGAATGACACCATGTTTGTATGTCAATCATAAATCCACATCCTTATCATTTGTATTTCTATTATGAGTAACTGTATTTTTCAACATATTTAATCAGTTGCTATAAGGTGTATACTAGGGTTTTCCGATCACTCAACATCTCTAGTTACCTTGCATATGTCAAAATCCCAACACAATTATAAACATTAACAATCATAGTTTGAACAAGGAAGGTTGATACTATAAAGTGATCCTTGTCACCTTAAGCAAAAGGTTTTCCTGGCTCATATTATTATGTGATGGTCTAGAATGATGATCATTGAAAAAAGGACAAGCTCCCCCTTACCCAAACAAATCCCTTTCTCTCCCAAAAAACGAGCAAATTCCTAAAACAACACAAAATAAATAGTGATTTTCATCACTAAGCAAATCCCTTGCTAAAAAAAATGCAAAATAAACAGTGATTATCATTACTAAGCATGAGCAAGTATCCCAAGTAATCTAAAGAAAAGAAGGGGGTAATAAGCTTGAATCCCTAGAATATTCAGTATTCAAACTCCATGGGGTGATCACCATTACAACAATGTGTTGAATGAAACACGTCTGGAAATGGAGTAGCCTTATGCTTAGTGATATGTCTATCACATTAGCGATCTTATTTTGTACAGATCAATGTTAGCATATGGATGAGCTAGCTTTAGGTGGCTTGTATTGCCTAGTAGTCTAGTCTAACTACATCTAAACCTAAGATACATATGACCATTTAGTGATCCTCATTATAACAATGGCTTGAATGAAACCCACCTGGAAATGAGGTAGTCTTATGCCTCATATAATATATTCAATTTGCACACACAAGGATAATGAATATCATGGTCTTATTGACAGACTTGTATATTTCATGAGTCTTGTGTAGTCATTATACAAATTTTGATCAATCAACTAGGTGTTTGAGTCTCATGGAAAACCTCAAAACTTCCCTCATAGAAAAAAATCATCTCATCAACAATCACACTTTTCCTTATGAAATTTTGTGTATATAAGGGTGTTTATAAGATAGGATAGATACTAGATGAATATAAGAAATGATATTTAGACGACCACTAACTATTTTATGCATATCTTTTAGTTTGCAAAAGCTTATAGGGAAAGCCCCTACATCTCACATCATCTCATATCACATACGGATGTATACATGATTAATTCTTATAATAAGAGTTAACATTTTCATTCATGATTTTCATACATTCTATGGTGTTTGCCATTAGTCTGTTAAACATAAATTAGATTCATTCATTATGTTTTAAATAATTAAAGCATACATGTACAATTTGCATTAGAACATCCACATAAAATTAATGCATTACATACACTACATCTGCCATATCATATAACAAGACTTACATGCATAATCAATTAAATAAATCTAAACACATGCATTTAACATTAAACATTGCATCCATGAACACATACATATTATCGCATACATACATCTAGATCACCGAATCTAATCATACATCCATCACCTAATCATTGCATGTCATTAGTACATCGTATATATAAACCAATACATCATATAGGCATGACATTCATCAATACATCCATAAATCATAACACATAACACATAACACATCTACGGGTCCATATTCATCAAAAATTGCAAAATTAACAAAAAAAATCAAATAAACAAAATTTTAAAATTATCTCGTACTTAGTAATTTACCCTATACACTTGGCGGTTGCAGCGACTTGCTACCCATACAATCCGGTAAGATGAGTAGACTACCATAAGGTCATTTGAACCAAATCATTCATCGACGAATTAAAATGTCTTCACTTCAATCCCCAAGAAGGACAGTGCGGCTGGATTGCTCCACAAGAATGAGGCGTACATTTCATTCTTCTATGAAGTTTCATTTAATCATCGAACATAGTGATTCACTACATGCTTTAATTGAATTGTTATCATCTTGATTCCCTAAGAAAGCCATGTGGTTGGACTGCTCCACGGGATAGAGATGTACAATTACTAATAATAGTTGAAATCATAACTGTAATAGGACTTTCCCTTTACAAAGGTTATCATCTTGCAACATCCAAATCAATCATCTTGGTCAAGCGACTCATTGCTTTCATCACTTGTCATTTCCTCATTAACTCATCACTTGAGGGAGTATTCATAATCATAACAATTCATAATCAAAATAAAAAATTAAACACCTAATCATGCTAATTGCATTCGTTCAAGAATCATTGCCAACAACTATCATACACTTCCTACCTTGCTAGGGTAAAAGCAAAAATATCAACCAAAGGCTTGGTAAATCCAAAATCTAGATCTACCTAGAATCTACCCATGGTTAAACAGAAGCCGTTGCTTGTAGACAATCTATCCACGGTAAAAAAAAAGCCATTGCTTGTAGACAATCTACCCATGATCAAACAAAAGCCGTTGCTTGTAGACAATCTATCCACGATCAAACATAAGTTGTTGCTTGTAGATAATCTATCCACGATCAAACACATTTTGTTGCTTATAGACAATCTATCCAAAGTCGAAATTAAGTCCACAAAAGTGTTGGAGGAAATGATTCAAAGATGCATGCTATTTTATGATTGGGGTATCTAACATTGACTAGATCAATGAACATCAATCAACCTGTAATGTGATGTTAGGTTGTCTATTTTTGCTCAGTGTTGTGTTTCCCATAATGCATATCACAAAGGGGTATCTGTAGATACCTAAAACACGTCATGTTGAGGAGGATACTCATGTGGATGTATTTTTAGGCCATATGACTCATCTTGGACCTTTTCAAGACCTAACAGTGGTTCTAACTACTAAAATAGGGGTAAGCAATCCTTTATAGTCTACGTTGCGATGGTTGTGAAGTAAACCCTTCATTATCAGATTTGGAAGAACAAGAACTCTGCATATTGCATCTTTTCATATTTTAGGGGTTACATATTGTAATCGTGTATCACTGGTGAATCCCTAAGAGGGATCTATTGTAACCTTTTTATAAATTATTAATGAGAATAGCATATTGATTCCTTTATATTTGTCTTATAATGGTTACTAAATATTTTTCGTCAATGGATTACATGTTACATAGTTAGGGGCATGGTTTTTGCTAGGTACCTCACCATATGTTGATTTAGGGTAGGTATCAACCTGTTATTGATACTCATGTTGGGGTTCTCCATAAATTTCATCCTCTTATTGATATTGATAATTTTTAGGTGTAGGAGGTTCTTGATAATGAACATTTGAAGGTCTCTGATTTTGGGTGCGAGAAGGATTCAAGCACAGACCAAGAGGGAGATTCTAATTTGGTCATGGGGAATATTATGATATTGAGTTTGTTGTTTTGGATGATGTTGAATTTATTGCCTCTGATGTGTAGGTATTGGTAATATTTGGTGCATCACCCTCTGCAACCATTGTTGAAACTTAGGGTTTTGATTAGGTCTATTTACCTATTTTATTGTGTAAGCACATGCATTGGTAGTGCAGTCGGGTGTGACTTGCTCTTAGATTTTGGAAAGATCAATGAATTGCTTTCCATGATCTTGAGTGGTAGCGTTAACATGATATGGATGTTATAGGGTAGGCTCTGAATAATCAGGGGGTGCCAAAGCACATCGTTCTTATCCATATTATCTATCATAAGGTGTAATGGAAGGAATAAGTTCACCCTCCTTGGGCCCATGGGTTGTCATGACAAACGTATGAGTTGATGTGGTAGCTTTGTGATGACCCTCAATGGAGTACCTATACAAAAAATTGTACATAAAACTCATCCAAGAGCGATCAAATGGAGTGGCTCGATCATCCATGTCTCATTGGGAAATATACTTTTGGTCCTAATATAGGGGAGTTTTAGGCCTAATTGGGGTTCAAATGCGTGGTAGGGACTTCCTGGATGTTTTATCTTGGAAGTAATCATCCCTATACATGACACATAAGGCTTCTTGATCTGGATAATCTATATCCTAATCCTGTTCATGACTTGTATGTTGATCCTGAGCAATGACACCCAATATATCAAGATCGATAGGATGATTAGCAATATTTGAGCCCTGAGGGTCTCGTTGCCATTAATGTATTATGAGTTCTTATGGATCAACTCAAAAGTGGTCCATATTTCCTTGTGTTGATATAAGAGTATTCGCTTGTGAGCAAGCTTGACTACGCATATCTACCATTAGTTATGCAAATAGTGTGTTTGCTCTAAAATACAAAAGCAATACAAACAAAGAAAACAAGTGGTTTTTGATTGTTTTGTTTTATTTTTTATGTTTTTGGTTTTTGTTTTTTTGATTTGATTTATGTTTTATGTGCTTTTGATGAACCTAATCCTATGACTATAGATGAGGTGCAACTAATTGGGTGTTTTGATGTCCCCCTCTCTAACAAGAATCGATACAACAATGACCAAAAGTGGATTTCCTAACCTATCCTACTCTGGGATGTATCCAAAAGTAGGGAAATTTTCAGTGATGAAGAACAAAAATCCATTCATGGGGCTACTAAGGTGTCTAAGGGGCCAATCCATGGTGGGAGATGAATGCCCACGTCATAGGATTTCTATCGATCGTTGGTGATGAAATCCAACTAGTCAATGTTATAGATACCTCGTGAATGTGTGTGTAGGTTCCTTTTAATTTTTGTAGAAATAAAATCAAACAACAATCGATGCTATTTAACCAATGCAAAATTAAAATTCTCTAATACAATATTTCCTAGATAATGATCAACCTTTTAGCAGGATGCAACACAAGCAAACCAGAAAACTACAAATAAAGATAATTTCTCATTGAGACAATTTTAGGCAAGGGACCGTATCGACCTGAGATGGTCATACAGAGACCTTCTCGACCTGAGACAATCACAAAAAGATATCATCTCATCCTAAGACGATTGCTATCTAAGATACTTAAAATTTGAAAGCTTTGCAAGTATGCTATAAACAGATATTTTCTACCTTTCCTTATAGAAATTAAAAATAAATTGATAGTAATCTAACCTTGAAAGCCTAATTCTAATGGAGTTCTGCATATCTGTTACTGTTCATCTTCTAACCAGAGATCATCTCGTATCGAGACAATTATGCCTATGTACCTATAAATCATAGAAACAACAAATCTATCAATTAAAAAACCTACATTAAATAGATACAGACTAGGTACCACCATGATCACCATCTGTAAGCTAGAAATTTGCACCAAACAAAACAATACAAAGTAGCAATGAATGAACACACGATGATGAAATAACGTAAGATCAGGTGGGTCCCTTTTTTATTTCTTTATATTATCTTTCAATGGTGTTACAATGAAATTAGAAGATGCTACCAAATCGATACAATGATACATAATATCATGATTAAGAATCTCTGTACCAATACAAATCGTAGAGGAGTGGGTTTTCAAACTGCCATAGGAGGGTTGTATATGAAATCTTTCATTGTATTTATACTTGTAACCTGCACACAAAGAAATAGCAAAAAATCAGTAGTATGTTCGGGGCCCATCGAAGTTGAACCCATTTTTTAAATGAAGATAAATGAAATGAATGAAAAAGCATGTACATGTATATGATAATATAAATGTAAGTTGATGCAATATAATAAGATAAACAAACCTAATCTAATCTAACAAGAAAAATAGAAAAACTTGTAGTCCACCCAAAATCATCTCGGATCGAGATGGTTTCATCTGCAAACCATCTCGAGTCGAGACAGTTGCTGTCCGAAACCTACTTTTCTTTGTCACCAAGTTCGAGTAGCATTTGGGGTGACCTAGAGAGTATTTTTATAGATTTTCGATGTGGGAAGGTGATTTTAAGGAACTCGAACAATCATCGTAGTGAGGGTTGGATTATATAGATAATGAAAGTGAGGCTTCAAATCCTTTATGGTAGTCCAACAACATAGTTTTCACAATAGGAAAGCCTAGTGGATTTTTGGTAGCACTTCATTTCTTGGGAATTGGAGATTGAATTTAGTAGGATTTTGTTGCACAGTTTAAAAGTTCATGGATATTTGGAATTAAGGGGTGAGTTCCATTTTATATATTTTCTGATCAAAGCTAGGGCAATCCGCATGAAAAAGTAAAGGGGCAATTCACATTGTAAAAATAGATGCATGTCCCAAAATAGATGATTACATGAAATAATTTTAAAATTATCTCATGCAAGGCATCTAAAAATGGTGTAATCTCATGTGCAACACTAACAGTCAATTTTGACTACCAGTTATTTTTTTTTTAAATTTTTGACTCTTCGTGGTCATCTCGAGTTCAGACGATCATGGTTTGGAAACCATCTCGAGTCGAGATGGTTAGACAACTTATGGATAAAGTTGCAAAAAATTGGTAAAAACCATCAGATAAGCCCTAGGGTTGTCCAAGGTGGTCTTTTGGGGTAATAAGGATGCCTTTTGGTGAGTCTCCTTTTAAGAATCCATTTTAGGTGTCTACAATACGATTGGTCAGAAAGAAAGATGGGTCATGGAGACTATGTATAGAATTTCATGAGCTTAATAAGATCACCATTAAAGACATAATTTCTATCCCTATGATTGATGAATTATTGGATGAGTTACATGGCACATATTTTTTCTCCAATTTGGATCTTCACTCTAGTTATCATCAGATAAGACTCAAGGAGAAAGAAATTCTAAAAACAACATTTCAAACTCATGAGGGTCATTGCAAAATTGTGTTCATACCATTTGGTCTAACTAATGCACCATAAAAAGCTCCAACAACCCCAAACCCAACCCAATTGTAAAATTTTTTATACCTATGTCCTGGCCAACAGTACCAAACCCAACCCAAGCATCCCCAACCCTGCCAAACCTGGCGGGTCCCGCCTTACCCTTGCCGAAAAAAGAGGAAGGCCATTGAGGCTGTCATGGAATTGAAGGTGAGGAAAAGTATTAGTTTTGATAGCATGGAAGAACCTGTGAGGAAGTCTACCCACCTTAAAAACTTGACAACATAGCGCAATGCAATTGAAATAAAAAATGAGGAGGAAACTGAAGATGAGACAAAATGCCTAAAGGAATTCATCATTTCCTCGACTACTGCCATGATGAATGCCATGGTCAATTCAATGATTGACATCCGAGAAGGACTTTAGAAGTTGTTCTTTGGGGGTCAGAGTAGCCAGGAGGTCGATGGCAGGTCTAAAGTTGAGAAGGAGACTATGGTTAAAGAAGAGCCCAAGGAAGCTGATCAGGATGACACCAAGGATGAGGACAAGATCCTTGATGAGGATTAATTTTCTCATTTTTTTAGTTTTTGCTTCAGAGGCTACCCTGCGTGGAGCCTATTTTCTTCTAATAGATGGTATTCTACTATTCCCGCGGCTACCCTCCATGGAGCCTATTCCTTTTTGCAATGTAAGATTAGTGTCTTAGTGTGTCCTTAACTTTTATGTCCTTAAGTTTGAGGCCGCATCCTCTATTTTGGCTTCTACTATTTTAAGGTTAGTGATTTATCCCTATTACTACTATCTTCTATTCACAACAAACACTACTGGTTTTGTACCAAGGTTTCGAGAACCCTAAACCCGTTTTAGTAATATAATATTTTAATTTACCTAAAAAAACTAATGCACCATCAAAATTTTAGAGCCTCATGAATAATATCTTTCACCATTTTTTTACAAGTTTATTTTGGTTTTATTTGATGACATTATCATCTACAGTCGCACTTACAACATCTATATCAGATCAAACTTTAAATTATCATGGGATCATCAATTATTTATCAAATGTTCCTTTGGCATGCAATAGGTCAAGTACTTGGGACATATTGTTTCATAGGAGGGAGTTAAGGTTGACCCCAAGAAAATTGAAGCTATTCAAAATTGGTCTAAGCCACAAACCCTCAAGGTGCTTCAAGGATTTTTGGGTCTCACAGGCTATTACGACTTATTTGTACAAAATTATGGGAAAATAATCACCCCCTTAATGACCATGTTGAAAAATAATTCATTCATATGGTTAGATCTAGTAGAACAAGATTTTGTGGATCTTAATGAGGCTATGGTTTTGAACCTAGTGTTAGCCTCTCCTGATTTTTCCAAACCATGTATAATTGAAAATTATGCTTCAGGTTGTTGGATCCTCAAAATCCAATTTGAGATTTACCCCTAAATTCAAATTTTGATGTCTATAGAGTCCTAGGTTTAAGTTGTATTGTTTTCGTTGTCTTTCAAAATTTGTAGTAATCCCTAAATTTGTAGTAATCCCTAGAATAGTCTTCATATTTGTTTTTGTTGTCAAAATTTTCTCTTAGGTTGTCATATTTTTTTGTTCATATTGATTATTGCAATTATTTGTTCAAGATAATTTCTCCTTAAGTATTTTCAAGTTTTATAAAAATCAAGTATGCATTATAAGGTCTTGGTCTCTCGAAGTCCTATCTGACCCATAAGATCCCTTGTTTTTGCAAATATTCATTGGTAATTTTTTTTATCCATTAGCCTCAACCCCATTCGATTTTCTAGTAAGTGGATTCCCTAAGTTCTAAGGTTCAAATTCTTTCAATTTATACCATGCACCCAAAGTCAAAAGCCTAATCCTAAGTAAAAGAGGTTTCATTTTCTTCTCTCCCCATTTATTTCCTAAGTACAAGTCATATTATATTTCCCTAAGCTTTAAAATCATAAATCTCTAAAGTCCATCCTTATTTCATAAAAGTATAAAATTATTTACCTAGTCTAACTGTTATTTTTTTACCATCTCCTAAAGTCTTGAGGATCCTATATACGTTGATTCCTTTCTCCTTCCTTTTTATCCTATGTAGGTCATCCATAATTTCCTAAATTTCAAAGTATTTGTTTTTGTGCATCTAAAGTCCATGCTTTTAAGTCTATGATTCCCCCTACTATGGTCTTCTTATTTACCATAAGTCTTCCCTATGAGTCTATAACCTACAACTTCCCTTCATAAAATCTAAGTCAAGGTTGATTTTTTGAAGTATACCCTCCGCTAGAAAATTATTATCCTAAGGTCCTAAGGTCTACCATGCTAATAAAGTTACATTTTCATCTACCTAAGTCTACCCCAAAGGATAAGTCTATGCACCCCTTCCATTAAATATCATGCACATTCCTCATATCTCACAATCATTTTAATCCCCACCATTTCCAATTACTCGACCATACAATATATCAATAATTTCCCACCTAAGGTTTGTAGTCTAATAAAATGGACTGTCGAAGATTACCCCAACAATCAAATGACTCATATCCACCAAAGAAGAGACAAAGAAGATTACATTTATTTGATTGGAAGATAAATTAATGATCTAGATTCACTCCAAATATCTAATAGTGCAAAATGATCGATGAAAAAAAGAAGATTGCTATTGGGAGATAATAAACGATCAATATTTGCTTCAAAAAAATATGATGATTCAAGATAGCCTGTATAAAAGATAAAAAAATCCTTTTATTCTATTGGAAGATAAATTGATGGTTGGAGATTTATCCGAAGCATCAACAATAAAAAATACTCTTGAAATTCTAATAAGATATGTGGAGAAGAATCAATGAAAAATAGATTATTGGGATTTGTTCTTATAGATTTTCCTAGGTCATCCTATTCAACATCAACAAAAATAAAAAATATTAATTGAAGCTAAGCCATATCAGACACTACCCAAAAAACCTGTTACCAAAGACTTGAAAGAACTGGCATAGAAATATAGGTCCAAAAGAGAAATCACACCTGCACAATAGTGGAAGTCTGAAAACATAGCTATCTTTAGTTATGAGGCTACAAAAGAGGACTATTAGTGCCATCTAACATTGTAAAAGACACTCTTGAAAAGGGCATAGAAAGCACAAAATAGGGGTAGTCCATATTGCAATAAGTGGACAAGTAACCTGAGGAAGCTGATATGCCCTAAAATTTATAATTCTTTTGATATCCTATCATGGTTGGAGGTGGCATATGATCCTCAGACTAGAATAATTAAAGACCATACCAATCAGTCAACATTTAGAATTACGTCAAAGAATATAAAGAAAACCTTTCAACTTGCACAATCTCGCTATATGCTTAACTCATCATTCCATACAAGGCTCTTCAACCCTGATGAATAAATATCATACGACTTTCCCGTTCATAAGTCTACACTCCACCCTTAGGTGAGAGATTATGTAGATATGATACACATCATATTTGGGATTAAAGAGTTCAATTGGGTTAGTATAGAGGTTATGTTTATGATTTCTCAGTGTAATAGAAGAAGAGAGACACCCATGTATAGATGGGAAAATATAATTAGTGACACCATGGATAAAGAGATTACACAACAACAAAAAACCATTAGAGAACAAAGAGAGTTGCTGCCCATATTCTCTTATTACTCATTCTTTATTCATTTAATAGTCAGTCATATGAGTCAAAAACTAATTAGTAAATGGGGAGGGGTAGATGCCATCCATGTTTAGGATTAGTTACCTTGTGTTCAAGAGGGAATTCTAGTTATGCACATTTTTGGGAGATTTCTCCTAGCCATTCATTTAAAACTCTACGAAAATTACTCGACTAGAATTGGTTCGAGGATAACTATATTTTTATGGGAGAAAAAGGTAGGGTACTATTTCTTAGTAGAATAATTCACCTATATCAGGTTGTATGGGTCAAAAATCTCTCCTAAGGCATTGCCTAAATTTTATCGTATTTCAATAGTTACCCTAGAAATCACAAGGCAAGCAATAGAAGAGGCTAAAATGAGAGTAGGAAAGAAAGTAGTAGAAGTCCCCTGGTTAGACCTCCCCTGCAGAATGGGGTATTATGTATACAAAGACTACTTTAGCCAATTAAGAGTCATATATAAGATGGATCTGTATAGTTTCTTAGAAATAATGTGGAGACCTTATGACCCTTATGGCCACTATCAAAGGTTTGCTCAAAATATCTTATAACCACGTAATACATCAAAAATATCCCTTTGAAGATTAATAGTTAGCCCCCATAAAAAAGGAGAGTTTCTAGACTCTATTTGGATAGAAAAGAACAGTCCTCACACTCAAATAGAGATGGTAGATAATTATTTGAATGATTTGAGGGTATTAAGAAATGCCTCAATAGAGGTGATTGCACCATTGATCCCTGTTATACACCTGAAGAAACTTCAAGATCCAATTTTGGAGATCATAAACCAAGAGCTTGAGCAAGTAGACGTACTAATAGAGATTGTTGACACAAAAAAAGTAACAATAGGGAAAACTCAACCCACTACTGCACATACAAGCAAAGAAATCATCCCCACCTCTTACTCATAGATGCAACTAATAATCTTGAATCTCGCTTAGGTATTGCTATCTCCTAAAAGAAAACTTGAGCTAGGAGTGAACCTGCCTAGAGCAATATCCATAAAATTGTTAATAAAAAAGAGGAATACAAATTATCCTCAATAATTTATAAAGAAGATTCAAGAAGCTGAAGGGTTGTCTAATCTGCTCATAGAGCACTAAATTAAAATTGCAACCATTACAGGTTCTCCACCACATAAAAAAGGCCAAATTCAAAGAAACCCCTATTTTAGACACTCCTAAAAGTCTCACTCTGGTCAAGGTAAAAGAAGTGATTACTTTTAACACTAAGGATGAACAACTCCAAGCCATAGAGGAGGGGAAAGGTCCTAGGGAAGTTCAATACACAGTTGAAGAGCTTAGCACTCATGCATCATAAATTGCGATTATGACAATCCCCATGCCTAAAAATATAAAATAAGTACAAATCGATCCAATAGGGGTAGGTGTGATAGGAGATCTAGTAGCCATAAAGCAATCAAAAAGTGAAAGGATAATTTTACAAATGAAATACTAGGAGTTGGAAGCACAAGCAAATAAATTATAGGAGGGAAATGACAATCTCAAGTAGTAGTTGTTGCAAGTACAAACAATTAAACAATTCAATAGTGTTGTTTTTATCTAAAAGTACAAAGAAACATTTATCTCTAAGCTAAAGATTGAAATGGGCATAATAAGTAGAAATATTAAAGATTTGACTAACATCACAACTAGAATATAAAACATTAAAGTACTCTTGAAAGAGTCAAATCAGAAGGCATAATATTTGGGCGACATCTTTGAAAAAAATAGAGAATATGAACAGATAAGGGCTCGACAGGTAACAATCTTAGGGGCAAGACTTGCAAATTCTAGACTGAATATATGAAGTTGTACTCATACTTCCATGAAAGGTGATTCTAGGCAAAAATTATAATAGACATAGAAGCTTGGATAGGAGATATGAATAAAAAAGAAAATAGACTAGGAAACCACTTGAAGAACTCATTGTTGTCCATAATTTTGAGGAATTAATATCAAATAAAATATTAAATTTTGAATGTAATGAAGTTGATGAAGATAAGTTGGCTTAACAGTTCATTGATCTATCCAAAATGAATCAAACTGTAGTCAATTTCTCCAAAGCAAATGGCTCTAAAATAAAATATTTAAAAAATAAATAGTTAAGGGTGATGGACTTAATCACAGTTACATATTATTTTTGTGTTGAGGTTTGGATAAAAATGGCTAATCTACTTGGGATGAGTCAATCCAAAAAGACAGAGTTGGAAAAGTCAACAAGGATAAGATAGAAGTAACAACAAGTAGCATGGGGTCCACAACAGAAAATGTCAACCAACTAGAGACAAGGCCAAGAACAAGCCAGTGGTAGGGTCCCATGTCCTAGATAGCTATACCTCACCATGAAAAAGACCTAAGCATTTTAAAGTGGCTAAGTGATATATTTTTAAATAAAACAACTCAAGACAACTATAGTTTTGTTGTAGTACACTCAAAATATCAATGGAAGAGATGATGCCACATGGAGAAATCTTCTAAGAAAATTCTAATAGAATGGAGTATCTTAAGATCATATAAGCAGTTGCAACCACTCAATTCAATATCAAGTTTTGCATAGCCAGTAATGCTAAAGAGGTATACTTGAGTGCCCTTGCATTGTGAATTGTATTTATTTTGTTCCTTATTTTTATCTTCATCCCTCATTCTTCTCCTAGATTATGTAGGCTTTGCTCAAGAGGCATCCATTCTACTGAGATCATTTTCAGTTGTTGCATCGAAAGATATGAGGCTCCTTTTTACATGATTTGAACGAGTGATGGAGTTCTTTTTCACTATGTGAATGAAACACCATTTGTATTTGTTGAGTGATATCTTGGCATTCTGAGCCAAACTCCCATTATATAAATCATGTTTCCTCTATTAATACAATCTTGTTTTCTCTTGGAGCAATTCTTTGGCATAATTTTGAATCCATTGCATGTTTACATATTACATAATTTGAATATGTGAATAATGCTTTATTTCACTTGTAATTTTTAATTATGTTTATTACATTATTTGAATAACCATAATTGACCTGGTTTTTTATTTCTTTCTCATTAAATGATTAAAATCTTGCTTAATTTTACCCAATGGATAAGGCACGTCCTGTCTACTTATAAAGCATGATTAGATGGTTTTTGTGATTCTTGATCAAATTAATACTTTACATTTTATATAATCTGGATGAGCATGAGCATATAGTTATATTATAGGCTCACCTTAGGAGTTCCCTTACCATACTCTGTCTGTTTAGAGTCTTGGATAATCTTTTCTCGAGTTAAAGAGGTGGATCATCCAAAGTCCACAATACTGATTGGAATCAAGAATTTCTTATGGTGTGACAATCCATAAGGGGCACAAGAAATTTCTCTAAGAGTTTTTGGTATTGTTATCGAGGACAAAATAAAATTTTCTTTTGAATTTTTTGCGGTTTTCTTTCCTCTATTTTTTAATTTAAAAAAAATAAAAAAATAACAATTATGGGTCTTGACGGTCTTTAAAGTTTTTAAACATTTTTTATCATAATTCCCAAATCCCTTGAGTGTATTGCTATTTTCTTAGGTTGAGAGTATTTCAAGCTGAGCAATCATGGCCAGAGTGATTACATTCTTTCTACATATATTGTGTTACCGGCTTCGATTGGGTTATATCCATAATTCAAGAAATAAAGAAAGAAAGATCCGCTTGTCTTGGCATCCACAAGAAGAAGTGCTCAATATCTCTATCAAGAAATATCAAATCCAGAGGTACTTCTCTAGTCTCATAAAAAACTCCCATGTTTTTAATTTTTTCTTTTGGTAATAATTTAAATTCAACTTCTATTAGTGTTAGTTCAAGTATTATTCCTTCTCTAGGTGTTACTTCAAACCCTGTTATTACAACCCCTATATCTAACATGACCAATGTACTACCCAATAAAAATGTTCAACAATGGAGGACCAATAGGTATAGGCCATTTTGATTACCCCAAATTCTTAATCCCTTACCTGGTAAAGCTCATAAATATTTACCTAAATTCCAAGGAAACAATGTTGTGACTGGTGAATACCATATTAGAGATTTTCTATATACCATGGATAGTCTTGAAGTAGAAGATGAAGATGTAGTCATTAGATTATTCCTTCAAACTCTAGAAAAATATGCTCGTGAGTGGTTCAATCATCTTCAGTATGATACTATCATTAATTTTCAAACCATGGAAGAAGTATTTCTCAAAATATATGGGGAGAAAAATAATGAACATCACTATTGATAGAGTTAACAATAATGAAAAAGAAAGAAAATGAACCAGTAGAGGATTTCAACAGGAGAATTTATAAAAATAAAAAATAAAATTCCCATAGGATTAAGGCCTAATGATGATCAGTCAATTTGCTTCTATAAGAATACATTTCCTAGGGATTTTAACTATGAGTTAAGGCAAGAGCAGGTCAACACTATTGATTATTATATGGATAAAGCTATTCAGATTGAAAGGAATATGATTGAAAGTGGAAAGATGAAAGCCTATTCTTTGGAGCCTAATCAGACAAATAAAAATCCTAAGAAAGTAGGTTTCACCATTTAAAGAAAATATAGTAGGATCCTATGGACACTATTACATAAATGTACAACACCATGAAAAATAGGTTGGCTAGGATAGAGAGAGAAATATGAGATAATATCGAGACTTCACAACCATAAGGTGATAAAAGACCTTTTTGCAATTTTTTTAATAGAAATTAGAATAATAATAATAACTTTGGTACAAAAGGGAGTAAGAACATAAATGGTGGAAATAATTGGAACTAAAAAGAAGCTAAAAAATATTTAGATGTTGTATCTAACCCTATTACCTCTACCAATGTAGCTACACATTTTCCTTTTTATTATTTTTTTGTGATGCTCCTCATAATTTTGTTGATTGTGGAACATATTTAAGCATGCATAATAGTGTAGATCTTGAGGATGATTATAACGAAGGTTGGAATTGTGTTGAATATTTTCTATGTTATTTAGGTGGGGTTAACTCTAAGAAGACTGAACACTCTACCTCTATACTCGTTGGGGTTCGGGGTTGGGTCGGGGTTTAATATATCTTTTAGAACCATGTGGGTGGTTTTGGGTTAATTTATAGTCAAACCATGGATTTGTACCAATGGTATTGTAATTTCCCTTCTTGTGTTGTTGGTATATAAGACAACACTTGAATGAGGGTTTAGGATGTGAAATGCGCAAGCAATGTAATCACAAGTGAAAACAAGCAAAACATGGATAAGGATATTATTGTATTGGAGACAGTCAAGTTTATACAATAAGAAAATATTCTTGTTGGATTTTTTCTTGAAAGGGTTTCCTAAACAAATTCTTGTATAATGTGTTTATTCTTCTCTATTTTTCCTTTGATTATGCACTTGCTAATTTTCTAGATTTTGTTTATCAAGGTATTATTTCTCTTCATTTGGTATCAGATCTAGGTTTTAGCTTTGTTCGAGGAGTAAGGGTTTCAATCTTAAGATAAATTTATTCTTAAGTGGGAGTAGTGCACGAAAGAATTTAGGTGAAGGAAAAATGATGGGAAACACACGAGTAGAGATCAAAAACTTTAATGGGTAAAAATTTGAGTAATGGAAACTCAAGATGGAGGATTTGTTGGTTGATAGAGATCAGTGGGTTGTAGTCTTAGGAGTAAAACCAATAGGAGTGATAGATGAGGACTGGTTAAAGATCAATAGGATGGCAAAGAGCTCTATCATATTGTGCTTATCTGATTCAATATTGCTAAATGTATCGACAGAGACCATGACAAAATTATTATGGGAACAGTTGAGAGCATTGTATCAAATAAAGTTATTTATAAATAAACTCTTTTTTTTGAAAGAAGCTATATTCACTTTGGATGAATGATGGTCACTCTATGACTAAACATCTGAATGATTTTAACACTGTGGTAAGTTAATTAAACTCTATAGATGTAAAAATGGATGAAGAATAAAAGTGTATTACTTTACTTTTTTTATTATTTTATTCTTGGGATAACCTAGTTATGGCTATCACCAATACTACCTCTACATTAAAAGTAGAGGATATAGTAGGAACATTGCTTTCTAAGGAAATGAGATGAAAATTTTCTGAGGATTATGATTAGAAAGGATGCCTTGGTTGTGAGAGGTCATTCTCAAGAAAGAATAAAAAATAAAACAAGAGAAAGGAAATCAAAATCTAGGGGAAAATCTATTGTTCCAGATAAAAGGAAATGCGGGAAGTATGGTAAAATAGGACATCATAAAATAGATAGATCTCAAAAAGCTAATAATAGTCATTCATCTGATGAAATAACGTCTATAGAAATGGAGACCAAAAATGAATATTCAAGGGACCTATTCATAGCTGTAGCATGCTCAAGTGAACACCATGACTCATGGTTGATTGACTTAGGTGCTTCTTTTTATATGACTCCTCATAAGAAGGGGTTCTATGAATATGAAAAGATAAATTGAGGTGAAGTCATCTTGGAAGACAATTCGACACATAAAATAATAGGTCGAGTAAGAATCAAGTTGAGGTTAAAAGATGGAAGAATTAAAATCCTTCCTCGTGTGCTGCATATTTTAGGTTTGGTAAGGAATTTGATATTCGTTAGTAAGATGAATGACATGGATGTAACTATGATATTCAATAAGGATAGTTATAATATGGTTCATGGATGGTTAGTGTTGGGAAGGGGAGTTTGTATAGGAACTCTATTCAAACTCGAGTCTAGCACTATAAATATTGATTGCAATTACTCTTCAGTTGTAGAGGAAATTAATATGGTAGAAGAAGCTCCAAGTATTATTGTATCAAAGACAATGTTGTGGCATCAACGCATGGGGTACATTGTTGAGAAAGGACTTTGAACATTGAAAATGAAAGGTATGGTTGAAGGAATTTTTGATTGCCCATTAAATTTTGATTTTTGTGAGCAATGTGTCTTTGGAAAGCAAACTCAAGTCAAGTTTTCCAATAGTGCTACAAGATATGAAGGAATTTTACATCTAGTTCATAGTGATGTGTTTGGACCTACAAAATACTGTCATTAGGTAAATATATCTATTTTTGTTACATTTATAGATGACTTCTCAAGAAATACTTGGGTATATTTTTTACGAAATAAATGTGATGTTTTCAAAAAATTTAAAGAGTTAGAATCTCTTGTAGGAAATCAAAAAGATAAAAAAAATAAAGGTTTTGAGAAGTGACAATGGTGTTGAGTATTTCTCTAATAAATTTGAGAAGTTTTGCAAGGACAGTGGAATAAAAAGGTAGAGAACAACTCCATATACTCCACAACAAAATGGAGTTGTAGAATGAATGAACAAAACATTGATGGATAAGGCCAAAAGTATGCTAAGTGGTGTAAGGTTAGAAAATAAATTATGGGTAGAATCCATGTTAATTTCTTGTTACCTCATCAATAAATCTCTTACTTCAGCTTTGGTGGATAAAACTCCATAGGAAGTGTGGACTGGTAAGAAACCCTCTCTCAATCATATAAGGGTATTTTGTTGCTTAGCTTATATGTATGTCCCAAAAGAGAAAAGGAGTAAGCTAGACTATACATTTAGAAAATGCATATTTATGGGTTATAGTATTGGTGTTAAAGAATATAAGTTGTGGAAACTAAAAATATAGAAGATTGCTTACAACCGTAATGTGATCTTTAGAGAAACAAAAGGAAAACAAAATAGGAAATTCAACCAAGCAAAGAACCTAAAATAGTTTAGGTAAAATTGGAATAGGAGGAATAACTTGTGCTAGAACCTGATGCTACAAAAGAATATGAATTATAGAGAGATTATAAAGAGAAATATTCAGAGGAAGAGGGTGAGAGGCAAGTTGAAGATGCATAACCTAAAACTCCAATTTTGAGGAGATCATATTGAGTGAAAATACTCCCAGAAAGGTATAACCCTTCAAATTTTTGATTTGCATTTAATTTATCAGTTACTGATGAAGAACCCAAGACTGTAAAGGAGGCACTTCAGTCAAGTGAGAATAAGTCTTGGAAAAGGGCTATGAAGGAAGAAATGGAGTCCTTGGATAATAATAAGACATGGGAATTTGTGAAACTACCTCCTAGAAGAACACCTATTGGTTGTAAGTGGTTATTCAAGAAAAAGTACAATGTAGAAGGAAAGTTGGATAAGTACAAAGCTCACTTGGTAGCAAAAGAATTTTCTCAAGTTTAGGGAATTGAATTTGGTGAGATTTTTTCTCCTATGGCTAAACTAACATCAGTTAGAGTAATTTTGGCTATTTCCATTGCTTTTGATTTTAAAATAGAATATATGGATGCAAACACAACTTTTCTACACGGTGAACTTGAATATGTCACAACTAGAATGCTTTAGGGTAAAATGTAAGGAGGAATTGGTATGTAAGTTGAAGAAGTCTTTTACGGATTAAAGAAATCTCCAAGTTGATAGGTTTGTTTTGACACTTGGGCTTGTAAAAAGTAAAGCAAATTCATGTATTTATTTAAAAAAGAAGGTGAAAATTTTTTTATCATTGTTTTGTATGTGGATGACATGCTGTTAATTGGTAACAATAAGGAGATGATAAAGTTAATAAAATCTCAATTATATTCTGAATTTGACATGAAGGATTTGGGTGCTGCAAAATTTATTTTGGATATGGAAATAATAAGGGATCATGCAAATAGAAATTTGTGGTTAAATAAAAAAAAATATATTGATTTGATACTATAGAGGTTTAGGATGCATGATTGTAAACTAGTATGTACTCCATATCTTGTTGGTCAAAAGTTATCTGCTGAATAGTATCCTAAAATAGATGAGAAAATTGAAAAAATACATCATGGTGCTTATGCCAACATTGTTGGTAGTCTAATGTATGGAATGGCATGTACTAGACCTGATAGTGCACATGCAGTGGGAGTAGTTAGCAGATATATGTCTAATCCAGGAAAGGAACATTGGGTTGTTGTGAAGAGGATATTTAGATACCTACGTGGATCTATAAATTATGCTATCTATTAATAAGAAAAATTTGGAGACAATAATATTGTAAATCTACAAGGCTTTATGGATGCTAGCTGGTCTAGAGATTTTTATAAGAGAAGATCCACGAGTGCTTATGTTTTCAAGTTGTTTGGAGGGGTAGTAAGTTGGATGAGTAAAAAATAATTAGGGGTTGCTTTGTCCACTATAGAAGCAGAGTACATTGCAACAACTCATGCCTGTAAAGTAGCAGCGTGACTACAAAGGCCATTTTCAATAGTTGATCTTAAGAAAAAAGCTATGAGAATTGACATTGATAGTTAGTGTAATATTTTTGGCAAATAATTTTGATTTTCATGATAGATCAGAACATATTAATATCAAGTACCATTTTATGAGAGAGATGGTTGAAGATAACCAAGTGATGTTGGAGAAAGTTGATATAGAGAAGAATACTACTGATTCATTAACAAAGGTTGTACCTGCTCAAAAATTTTCTTGGTGTAGAATATCCATGGGTATGGTTTACCCTTGATAATTGACAATGGAAATTTTTAGCCCCTATGGAAAGTATTCAACAAGTGGGAGAATGTTGGAATTGTGTTGAATATTTTCCATGTTATTTAGGTGGGGTTAACTTTGAGAGGATTGGACACTCTACCCCTATACTCATCAAGGTTCAGGATCGGGTTGGGCCTCGAGCGGGAGTATGGGGGCAGTAGCCCCCAAGAATTTGTTTTTGGGGTTTAAGCTATTTTTTAGATCCATATGGGTGGTTTTGGGTTAATATATAGTTGGCCCATGGATTTGTGCCCATTGTATTGTAATTCCCCTTCTTGTGTTGTTGGTATATAAAACAACACTTGAATGAGGGTTTAGGGTGTGAAATACGTAAGCAATGTAATCACAAGTGAAACATGGATAAGGATATTATTGTATTGGTGATAGTCAAGTTTATACAATAAGAAAATATTCTTGCTAGATTTTTTCTCAAAAGGATTTCCTAGGATAAATTCTTGTGTAATGTGTTTCTTATTCTCTATTTTTCCTTTGATACTGCACTTACTGCTTTTCTAGATTTTGTTTATCGAGGTATTATTTCTCTTCAAAGAAGATATTAGGATCAATGTATGTTGGACTCAAGATTATGAAGCTGGAGAAAAATAGTTTGAAAAAGACATAGATTTATATGCTTCTAATCACTATACTAAAGCTCTAGTCCTTGATAATGTAGAGATTATACAACAATATCAAGATAATAGGTTTGAGAGAATGAAACAAGGAAAATTGGCACCTACAACAGAAGAAATAGAATCACTAGAGATAATTTATGTACTAAATCTAAGAAATAGAACAATGTTAGACAGGGTTGAAAAAGCATCTGCTAATGAAAATAAAGGACATACAGGTCAAAATAAATTTATCCATAAAGATAAAAATGATAAGAAAAAAAAGGATAAAAAAGTTATCATTGAAGTCATTGAAATAGATGAAGATATGCAAAACCCATAGAAATAAGAATATGGAAGAACATTGGATGTTAAAAAGATTGAATTTGATGCCAATTCATACATAACTAGATAAAAAGTCAACATTATCTTTGGTGAGTTAGTGTTAGTCCCTAAATTAGAGATCAGGTCTGCAAAGCTTTTGGGTTAATAGATTAGACAAAAGGCTAGATATGTAATGCTTTAAGGCCAGCAAGTCATGAAATCAAAGCACCCTCTTCAGTGAGGCCATTTTATGTTTCTCTTAGATATACATTAGACTTAGATGACCAATATGTCATTCATAATTGCATGCTTGACAATGGAGCCTCACACAACATAATGTCAAAACAAGTAGTTGATTAGTTAGGGCTTATTTGTACAAGGGACTCTCCTATTTCAATGATGGATAGTAGACAAATACCATGTGTGGGAGTGATCATAGGTCTATTAGTTTATCTAGATCAATATCCAAAGAAAGGCATAGTCATAGATGTAGTAGTAGTGGATGTAGATCCTTTCTTCTCCTTACTACTGAGTAGACACTAGGCTAAAAAACTAGGTGGTTCCATTCAATTAGATTGGTCTTATGCTACCATTCCCCTATTAGGAAAATAAAATGTTACTCTCAAAAGAGAACCTTTCAACATATATTTTGTAGAACTGAGAAAGTCTGATGACACTATGATAAACCTTGTTAATTTTATTAATGAATAAGAAATGGGAGTATATTCAGTCTGGCATACACATTTTTTGAAAGAAGTCCCCAAAGCTAAAGAGATGGATCCATAAACTAGAGCAAAGGTTAATGCTGAATCAAATCAGATCCTAACCAATGAAATGTGGACAATGACTTTTAATGGAGCAAAGTCACAGACTGGGACTGGTGTTGGGATTAACCTAAATGATATCAAAGGTAATTATCTTGTCATACCTTATAGAATAGAATTTCCATGTACTAATAATGTTGCAAAATATGAAGCCTTATTATTAGGGCTTAAGAAAGATAGGAAATTGGACATCAACTATTTAACTATTAGAGGAGATGCGAAGCTTATAGTATAGCAAGTGAAAGGTAAATATCAAGTCAAACACTCGAGACTAAAAAATTATAAGCAGACTATCACTAATGAGATTGAAAATTTTTTGGTATTTAACATAATGCATGTTCTTAGAGAACAAAATCACATAGCAAATTTGTTGGCCATTAATACATCTGGTGTATATTGTGCCAAAATTGATACATAATATATGGATAGGTTTCCAACCATATCTATTTATAAGACCTTTGTGCTAGATAATTTAGTATATCTTCAACTATTTTAAGATGATGTTGATATAAAAGACTTCATGATTCTCCAAAATCAATTTGCTGATGTCATATGTGATGAGGAGGATGAAAATAAATCAAAAGATGTTATTGGAGAGCTAACATAAGTCATCCAATTGAAAACTAACAGACTCCGTAGAGGGTTTATTTCTTTAGAAAGTTTGTTTGACAAATTTGATAGATCATATGAACCTTTGTCCCAAGAGTTATAAGCAGATGATGTGAATATAAGGACAATAGAAGAGCCTAAATTGGTTAAAATAAACAAAGCTTTATCAGAAAAAGAAAAAAATAGTATATCAGTTTTATGAAAAAGAAAAAATATGTTTTTACTTGGAGTTATGAGGATTTGAGAACATTTAATACAAAATTTATGACTCACATAATTCCCCTTCAAGAGAATGCCAAACCATTTAAGCAAAAGCATAGGAATTTCAATCCTACTCTACATCCAGTAATGCAAAAAAAGGTCAAAAGTTGCTGGATGCAAAAATGATCAGAAAAATAATATTTTCTTCTTGGATTGCTAACTTCGTACCAATAAGGAAGAAAAATAGAGCTATAAGATTATGTGTTGATTTCAAAAATATGAACAAAATCTCATTAAAAGATAACTACCCACTTTCTAATATGGAACACTTATTACAAGAAGTAGTAGGATCAACAAGAATGTCCTTACTAGATGGTTTCTCAGGCCAAAATAAGATATTAATTAATCCAGAAGACATGTACAAGACTACATTCACCACACCATGAGATACTTTTGAATATATTAGGATACCATTTGAGTTGATGAATGCAGGTGCTATATTTCAAAGAGCTATGGATTTTACCTTTAAAGACATGATGTTTGAAATAGTAGTTGTATATATTGATGATATTACAATATTTTCTAAAAAATTGAAAGATCATTTTGAACATTTTGATTCAATATTTTGTAGATGTAAAGACTTTGGCATATCTCTCAACCTTAAGAAATATATCTTTGGAGATATGAAAGGAAAATTGTTAGGGTATGTTGTTTCAAATGAAGGCATTAACATTGATCCAAAAAGAACAAAAGCTATTGCTAAAATCGCTCATAAAAATTTGAAAGGAGTGAGATATTTATTTAATTAAAATAAAATTTGTAAGGAGGTCTATCTCTAATTTTGTTAAAATTGATAAACCCATCAATGACATGATCAAGAAAGATGAAGAAATAAGGTGGATAGGAGAAAACACTAAAACATTTTAGAAAATCAAGGATGCGATCATCAAGTTCTTGTTTTGAATTGCCATAATTATTCCATAGATTTGAATATATACTCATTTGCATCAGAACATACAATTGTTGCAGTATTGTCTCAAAAGGATGATGAGAAAAATGAAGTCCCATAGCCTTTATGAGTGTAGGACTAAAAGGAGATCAATTGAAATATTCCATGATATAAAAATAGGCTTATGCTTTAATAAGAGCTTTAGAACATTTTAAAAGTATCTTTGGATCAAATAAAGTAATAGCCTATATTCCTTATATAGCCATAAAGGATGTCTTTACTCAGTCTGAACTCACAAGCAGTTTTGCAAGGTGGATGCTTAAATTGTTACAATATTATGAAGAATTCAAAGGAGTTCAGATTGTAAGAGGACATGCATTAACAAAGTATATGGCTAAGATATAAGGGGAAGATATGAATAATACTATCATAATAGATGAATAATATGAAATAAGAATGATTGAGAATTTTGATTGCAAATGGCATGAGGAAATTATATTATATCTACAAAAATTTATCATTCCCTAGAGGTATATCCCAAAATAAAATGAGATCTATCAAGCAATTGGCTCAAAGATATTATCTCCAAGAAGGGAGATTATATTGGAGGCATCCAGATGGCTTGTTTCTACTTTGCTTGTTTGAAAAGGAAGTACTTGGGGTACTAAAAGAATATCACTCAAGCTTTTGTGGAGGTTATTTTGCATAAAAATACACAACTAATAAGATCATGAGAGCTTGTTATTATTGGCCTACCATTTTTAAATATGTTTATCAGTTGGTCAAAAGTTGTCATAATTGTTAGATTTTTGCAGGAAAGAAACACTTGTCAACTATGCCTTTGAATCCAGTAATCGTTGAAGCTCCCTTAACTTAGTGGGGAATTAAACTAAGTGGGTAGAGGCATCTCCCATCAAGAATCAACTACAAAAACAATTATTAAATTTCTATAAGAAAATACTTTGACCAGATTTGGAGTCCCAAAGAAAATAGTAACAAATAATGGTAACTATTTCACTTCTTTTGAAATGCTTGATTTTTTTGCTAAGTATGCAATAGAGTTCTCTCACTCTGCTAACTACTATCCTTAAGGAAATGGTCTGGCTAAAGCTTCAAACAAGAATTTGATCACCAAAATCAAAATATAATTAGGAAAAAATAAAAGAATATGGGACAGTGAACTAAAATATGCTCTTTGGGCAAATAGATTATTAGTAAAAATAAATACAAGGAAGTCACCATACGAACCAGTGTATAGAAAGAATGCTATACTACCCCACTCAAGTAGAAAGTGATTCTCTATATCTACTTCTCCAAGACCAATAAAATCCAAATACTTTGCAGAGAATACTAGATTAGATTGTGCAATTACAAGAATATAGGAGAGAATCCCTAATGAAAATAGAGAAAACTCAGAAAATAATACAACTTTTAAATAAGAAAGCAAAAGCAAATCCTTTTTTAGAAGGTGATATAGTATTATATTGGGATCCCAAGAATTATAGACATGGAGAAAAAAGAAAGCTAGAGCCCAAGTGGCTTGGGCCTTATCAGATTGTTCAAATAGTTGGACAACATACATACAAACTGCAAACTTTGGAAGGAGAGAAGATGCAAATTCTTGTGAATGACCAACATCTGAAGATATATCACCCTGCATTTGGGGTCATGAGATTTTGATGAATGTATTTAAAAAAAAAAGTGAAAGTGTGTGTGTTTTATCTTTCTATTTTTAAGTCTTTAAGTAGAGTATCTAAAATTTGTCTTACATTCATTTCTTCATAGGTTTAGGTGATTATGTAGGAGTTTTCAAGTCAATATAGCTAATCGAGAGATTATGGTGTTCTCAAGTGAATAACTATGAAAGCCATTTTTATCACCTATCCCAGTCAGAGCCCGTGTTGGATACTCAAAATCCAACTTGAGATTTACCCATAAATTCAAATTTTGATGTCTTATGGAGTCCTAGGTTTAAGTTGTATTATTTTTGTTGTCTTTCAAAATTTGCAATAATCCCTAGAATAGTCTTCATATATTTTTTTGTTGTCAAAACTTTCCCTTAGGTTGTCATCTCTTTTCGTTCATATTGATTTTTGCAATTATTTATTCAAGATAATATATCATTAAGTCTTTTCAAGTTTTGTTAAAATTAAGTATGCATTGTAATGTCTTGGCCTCTCGAAGTCCTATTTGACCCATAAGATCCCTTGTTTTTTCAAAGATTCATTGGCATTTTTATTTTATGCATTAGCCTCATTCCTCCAATTTTCTAGTATTTGGATTCCCTAAGTCCTAAGGTTCAAAGTCTTCCAATTTATTCCATGCACCCAAAGTCAAAAGCCTAATCCTAAATAAGAGTCATTTTATTTTCTTTCCTCCTAATTTATTCCCTAAGTACAAGTCATATTATATTACCCTAAGCTTTAAATTACTAAATCTCTAAGGTCCATCCTTATTTCATAAAAGTCTAAAATTATTTTCCTAGTATGACTATTATTTTTCTACCATATACTAAAGTCATGAGGGTCCTATATATGTTAATTCCTTTCCCCCTCATTATTATCCTACCTAGATCGCCCATAATTTTCTAAATTTTAAAGTTTTTTTTTTTTCATGTGCCTAAAGTCTGCTTATAAGTACATGTTTTTTCTTGCTACTATGATCTTCTTATCTATGATAAGTATCCCCCAATTCTATAACATACACATTTCCTTCATAAAACCTAAGTTAAGGTTGATTTTTCAAAGTATACCCTCTGCTAGCAAATTATTATCCTAAGGTATTAAGGTTTACCATGCTAATAAAATTACATTGTTCATTTACCTAAGTTCATACCAAAGGATAAATTTATGCACTCCTTCCATTAAATATTGTGCACATTCCTCATATCTCATGGTCACTTTAATTCTTACCATGTCCAATTAATCTTGACCATACAATGTATCAATAATTTCTTGCCTAAGGTTTGTAGTCTAATAAAATGGACGGTTGAAGATTTACCCCAACAATTGAATGACTCTAAAAAACCACCAAAGAAGAGACAAAGAATATTTATTTTATCTAATGAGAATAGAAATCGATGGTCAAGATTCGCTATTGGGAGATAAACAGTGTAGAATGGTCGATGACAAAAAGAAAATTACTTTTATTTGATTGTAAGAGAAACAATGCAGAATGGTCAATGACAAAAAGAAGAAGATTGCTATGGAGGGATAATAAAATTTTGGGATTTGCTTTGAAAAAATTGATGGCTCGAGATAGCCTACATAAAAGACAAAAAATTGCTTGCATACAATTGAAAGATAAATCGACGGTCGAATATTTACTTGAAGCATCAACGATTGAAAATCCTCCTAAAAGTCTAATAAGATATGTGGAGAAGAATTAATGACAAATAGATAATTAGGATTTTTTCTGATTGATCCAACGGTCTATAGATGCTTGAGAAATGTTAATGTTTGTCAGTGACAAGACTATCTATAGACACCCAAAATGTGTCAATTTTGTAATCATCTAAAGTCATTTTGTTTAATTATGCAAAATCCTCAAAATCTGCAAAAATTCCAAAATCCTTTCAATTCTTCTAATTCTCCTTCTAAATTCATCTAAGCCCTCTAATCCCTCTTTAATTTTTTTCTAATTTCTTAAATTCTTCCTTAATTCTTCTAATCCTTCATTAATTCCCTTAATTCTTCTTAAATTCTTCTAATATCCTATTAATCATCCTAATCCTCTCCATTCTTCATAAATTCCAATCCCTCACATAAACCCCCAAAACACATAAAATAAAATCCACTCTTTTGCACAATTAAACTTTATAAAAATGCATTAATTTATAAATGCTTTTTGGTCCTTTTCATCCCACTTGCCACATGTGTATACATCACTCTAAAACCACTCCACCACTTCAATTACCACATACCCAATTCACAACTATCCTAACTTGACCACTCCACCACTTCACTTGCCACATCTCCAAATCATAACTATCCTAACTTGACCACTCCACCACTTCACTTGCCACATCTCCCCCTAACTGGAACACTTCAGACTCTCCATCCCACCTACCCTTGCCACTTGGTTGTCTTGGATTGCCAAGTCACCTCCCTCACCAACCATTCACCAAATCTATAAATACGCCCCCCTCTTCCTCCATTCATAACATACACTCTCTTAAGCCAGAACTTTGCCAAAATTGTGCTAGAGAAAGCAATTTTATTTGTAAGGTTTTACAACATTTTTATATGCTTGTGTTGCTTTTAATTAAGTTTTTGTAATTTTTGAGTTAGCATTTACTTGGATTTGGGACTTATCTAGAAATTTCCAATAGATGCTACTAATAATTTCTAGTGGACTTGCGTGCATGCATTTGGAGTAGCTTCAAGTCTAGGTTGGTCATCAAGCAACAAAACTTCATACCCACCCAACATATTTGAGTGTGATCGAGGAGATACTTTGTGGCACCATTAAAACTCATTTGAAAAGAAAAATCCTCCTTCTTCGAAGGTCTATTGTAATACAAGTGGTGTTTTGTAACCAAAATAAAGTTCATATTGCAATATCAAATTTCATTTTTTATTCATTTACATTGTTATGATGCAATTTCCTGGATCACATAAATGACGATCATGGTGGGACCCTTTGCCCTTAACACATTTGACACTTGTTTTTTTACATGAGCTCTAGCACTTGTGTCTAGCCTAATATGTATTATGTGTTTTTATTAGGGTTTCTCATGCTTTCTTGCTTGTTTTGCTTGTTTTATTAACTTTCTATTTTTTGTCTCTATCATAGGTACCTAGCAGCAGAAATAATATAGTCACATCATTCAAACCAGGGCTCATTCTTGTAAGTTTTACCCATGCAAACACAGATATAGACAACCTCCCAAAGTGGTCATATAGACAAAAAAAACCACCCATGGCAGCCACATATATATAGAAAATTACATAGATACAGACACAAAGGTACAACAAGCTCAATTGATTTCATTTCTAGCACAAGCTCACAGGTTAGTAGCTTTCCTTAGTTTTGCATAGAGACTTATGCCACAATCAATTTTTTTACTATTGCTTGTTTGAACATAAAATTGCTTTTTGGTTCTTCCCTTAGTTTTCCATAGGTATTCCCCTACCTAGCATAGTTATTCATTCTTCCTTAGCACCCTCCATAGGTCTTTCCTCTTTAGGTAAGTTTCTCATCAAGGTTACCTAGTGTAAGCTAGTTTGCTTTCTCTTTATTTTTCATTGTTCAATCTATTCTCTTCTTTTAGGTTGAGTTTCTTTTTTTTTTTTAAAGGTAGGTGTTTCATTGGTCATAGTTTATTTGCTTCTCATTCCATTAGCATAGGTGTCTTTCATTTCCCTAGTATAGTCTTTGCCTTTCTTAGTTTAGTTGATTTCCAATAGCTTAGCATAGTTGTTTTATAATTCTTGGCACAAATAATTACGACTCATTAGCATAAATATTATTTTCATTGTCTCATTAGATTAAGTTTACTTTCCTTGCCTTAGCTTAGTTGTTTCATGTTCTTAGAATAGTTTACTTTTCTTGTTCTATCATAATTGCTTTATGTTTTTAGTATAAATTTACTTTTATTGCTTTAAAATAGTTACTTTTTTTATGTTATTAGCATAGGTTCATTTTCTTACTTTATAATAAGTTTGCTTTCATCATCCTTAGCATAGGTACTTCATTTTCATAGATTTATTACCTTGCATTCTCTTAGCATAGTTGCATTCTCTAGATTAGCCATCTTCCTTTTGAGCATATGCATTATTCTCATAAGTTAGACTTATCACCATTCTTATTTTTGTGTCATTTGTATAGTTCATTTTTGTTCCTCTACACTCTTTTTAGTTTAGGTTAGAATCACAATTCTATCCTTCTTCAAATCTACATTCCTCTGTTTTATCTTACAGTCTACTTCTAGATCATAGTATCAACTGCCCCCTATGGTCAACCCGTCACCTTGTACGATTAGACAACCACCCTGTGTGGTCATCTAGCTGCCATGTGCGGTCATCCAACTACCAGGTGCAGTAAGACATTTTATGTATTTTCTATATTTTTTGCATCTTATGTATTTTCAGCATTTTTGCATTTTGTTTTACAACCTTCTTTTATTTTTTGCATTTTGTCACCAATTTTAGTCTTTGTTTTTTTGTTACCATCACTTTCTTATTTTTTCTTCCATTCTTTCAATATTAAGGCCATCATATTAATAATTCTTTAGTATAAGTTACCTCTTTCTTCTAGGGTTATGCATAAGGGGTCAGACCCCAAACCTACTTGTAAAAAAATGGTGAATCTGTTTTGAAACCCTAGTGAATCCTAGGCAACTTCATGTAGGAAGACATGGCGACTTACCTTATTTTTTCACCAAAAGTTAGAAAAAATTGGTGAATTTTTGTTAATATTGGAAAAAATATTAAACAACACCAAATGACTACTTGCAGATATGCATCCGAGGGAGGATCGGGTGCAAAATTGCATCCGGGGGAAGGTCGGGTGCATTTCTGTATTCGAGGGAGCCGGGTGTAGAAATACATCCGAGGAAGGCCCGAGTGCAAAACTATATACGAGGGATCTTGTACAAAAATGCATCAAGGGGAGATTCGAGTGCATTTATGTGCCCATCCACCCTCCCAAATCAGATGCAAAATTGCATCTGGTCTGAACTGGGTGTAAAATAGCATTCGGCCTGAATCGGGTGCAAAACTACATTAGGCCTGAACTGTGTGTAAAATTGCATCCGAGGGAGCAAGTGTAGAAATGCATCCAGTCCAGTGCAAAACTGCATTCGGTCTGAACCAGGTGTAAAATTGCATTCGGGGTAGCCGGTGCAGAAATGCACCCAATTCAGTGTAAAACTGCATCCGGACCGAGATGGGTGTAAAACTGCATCCGATTCGATATGGGTGTAAAACTGCACCCGATAGAGGTAGGGTCGGATTGGGTGCAAAAATGCATCTGGAGGGTCAGGTGCAAAAATGCATCTGGGGGGTCGGGTGCAAATGCTTCCACTGCTCC
This sequence comes from Wollemia nobilis, assembly GCA_028583015.1. NCBI lineage: Eukaryota > Viridiplantae > Streptophyta > Pinopsida > Araucariales > Araucariaceae > Wollemia > Wollemia nobilis. The sequence continues at coordinate 7,502,954 of JAQPPZ010016856.1, forward strand.
TCTATCGAACCACTGCTCCTTTGCAATATTTTTCTCCATAGATCATTTGTTCTTCTAATAGTTTGAATGTTTTAAGTGAAAAAGTATCGTTGGCGTGTTAGTTATTTATAGTGTTATAGTTGGTGAGTTGGGCGGGATAATTTAAAATTTTTAGAAATTTAAGGTAAAAATGATCCACAATTTAGGTGGGAGTGTTGGCGAGTTTAAAAAAAAAACGTAATAATATTATCAACAAATGGCGATCCGACACCTAAAAAAATAAATCCCGAAAATTTTGGGCGAAAGGACCGACGTCCAGGGTCCCCCAAACTCGCCAATTTGAATTTTTGAAAATGCAAATATTCACCCCTATTGGTGAATAGTCGCCACTATGCAGAACCCTGCTTTCTTCTCTAGGATTGCTTGTCCTCTTTTCTAAGCTATTTTTTCTTCTTTAGCTAGTGTTTCTTTCTATCATTCCTCTTTAGACTAGTTGCATTCCTTCTTCAAAACCATATTAGGAGTTGTTTTGTTTCACATTTTGTATCCTTAGGGTGAGCTTTAGTTTTGCATAACAAATATGCATTTTTAGCATCAAACAAAAAACCAAAGAAAAATAGAATAAAAGTATAAAAACCACAATATATATAATAATCAAATCAATCACACACTTTTGCACATAATATTCTGCAAATATTTTTGTGAGAAAAACCTTTTGGTGTTGTTGGAACTTATCCCCAACCATCAGTTGAGCCCTTAGACATACCATAGTTAGATCACATAGTTTCTTGGACTACATCATTGTGAATCTGGTTGCCCTTGGGACTAGCCTAGGGTAATCATACTCTTTTTGTTAATGGGGTTTAATAATTGATGAACTGGTAGCTATCATTTTTATCCAATTCCAACCAATGGCAAAGTAAAAATTTGACTAGACTAGTAGCAGGACTTAGATAGCGTGACCTCTCTCGGGAAGTTCTTTTTGTCCCCTTAGGATACCTAAAGCCACAATCCCTATCATAGGAATCCTTTTTAGTTATTTTTGTATCACTTATCATATGGGATGTGGGCATAAGCACACCCTTGTAGATTCCACTTCATCCACCCATTTGTAGTTCTTAGGACTATGATACATCAAACATACAAAAAACCAAATACAAAACATAGAACAAAACAAAATAAAAAATAAAAACAATCCACACACCTCAAACATCACATTTTGACCAAGGCCTAGTGTTATAGGCCACTCTAACCCAAACCCCTCCTAAGTTGATCCCTTCATCCTCCTTGCATCATTCAACCTAATGTCTTCCACCTATTTTTCCAACCCCACCTCTTCCACCTAATTTTCCAACCCCACATCTTCCACCTAATTTTCCAACCCCACCTCTTCCACCTCTTCTTCCAACCCCATCTCTCCTCCGTCTTCTCTTGACCCCTATCCTTTACCTCATGCCCCTCATGCGACCTATCAACCCTCATCTTTGCCACCTCTCCTTCCAACACCACCACAACCATATTATCTCCTCCTAACTCCATATTCTTTATCTCATGCCCTCTTGTGGCCCAACCTCTTCAAACTTACCCCTTATTGCATCCTTTACCTCATGCTCCTACCACGACCCAACCCTTGAGACCTTACCACTCAATGTATTCTCTTCACCAGCCTTTGTCTTCTCCATTTTCTCATCCCAACCAACTTAAACCTTGCCCTCTTGCTAGATCACTCACCCCTATCTTGCCCACTCCAACTCCACTGCCAGGTGATCTACAATAAATCATGGCCCAAATCATGAACTTCACACTCAAACTAAGCCATCATAAAGCCTCCACAACACCCTTCCAAACTTCCTTCATCTAATATTCCTCCACTCCCCTCCTTTAATTTGGCCTTCCAATCATACTAAACCTCCTTATCACCCACCTCATCCTCAAACACCCCTATCAAATCCAATGTTGATAATATTCTAAAAGTTATAGGACATAAAACTAATGCCTTTACCTGCCATCCATTTGGTTGACCCTAATCAACCTAAGAATAAGCAATATAAAGAACACTATTATGTTTTCCATCATCAATAGAGCCATGACATTGAAGATTATAAAAAATGTTGGTGTCTAGTACAATATCTTATCGATCATGGGGGATTAACCATTTCATTCCCATGATCCTCTTACAATAATATCACTTGTCTTCCATCTCCTCTTCATCAGTCCATATCTTCTATCCATATACATATCACACACAACCACCAATCAAATTCATCCATCTAAATCATGCCCATCCCATACCAACTTATCACTTGAGTTAGATAACACTACCTTATCAATGTTGTCACAAATATTGATCAATATCGAACACCCAATTTTAGAATTTATGTCTATCCCAAAACCTTGTCTGAGATTATCATGAACCCAACTTTGTTGGGTCAAAATGCAAAGTTTCTCTTCTCAATACAAACTCTAATAAAATTTGATTTTCTATGCACCATATCCATGCTTGGACATGTTTACATGCCTATGCTACAATTGAGGTGGAAACACATGAGACCACTTATGATCGACTACAACATTGTGAGAATACCTATCACATGGCTAGCTCATTTGCTAACTCTAATGTAATGACAAGGTTCAAAAATATTTACCCCTTCCATCACTAGGCCATCCTACATTGATCATAATTTGAGATAATATTATGTCTCCTTCTCAAGTGTCACTCTAGTCTCCTTGGAACCATTATCAGGCACCATCATCATCCTTTTACTTACCCATTCCATCCTATCTACCCCTTCTTCCTCACTTCTTCAAATTCCTTCCCCTCTCTTTCTCTTGTAGGTTCAAATCCATTGTTGTACTATCACACTTTGAGTGGCTATGTACCTATGGATGGTGTCTTTCCCCTTGTTGTTCCTTCTCTTACTCATTCCTTTCATCTTCTTTCCCCCATTCTCTTTCTCTTCTTCATCCTCCCTCTTGTCATTTCCCTCCCCTCTTCAAATTTGCTCTAGTTTAGGGGAATAACCATTGTTTGTTTTCATCCAACCATTCCTTAATATCCCTTAGTGTCTTCACCACATTATCATTTCTTCATCATTATGCATTTTCGTCCAACCATTCCTCGACATCCTTTCATCCAACATAAATTCATTCCTAATAATCTGTTCATTACCATCCCTTCTTTATTGGGGGGAGTCACTCCTCCTTCCATCCAATTTTATGCCTAAAGGAGTTCACACTCCCTCCATGGCATCAATTTCATTCCACTATGACCATTCATTGCATTTATCCACCTCACTCATCCATTATAGTACTGCATATGGCTTCTAGCATGCTAATTTGATCTCCTTTTTGGTTTCATGTATGTGCATCTCCTAATTTTGATTGGTATAGTTAATAAATAATATAGAACAATTATACATATTATATCCATTCATGTCTCTCATGTTTTATTTATTACCTTATTGTCCATCATGTCATATTTGGTCATGTGTCATGTCATTTTTTCCATTGTCTTGTGCACCTTGATTTCCTCTCTTATTTTTTTCTCACACACTATACTTATCCCCATTGTCCCAATGTCTTAGGTTGCTCAAAAATAGTGGTTATTTTAGTTATTCAGCCATACCTAGTGATCCACTCAACCTTTATCAAATATCACCTTGTTCTAAGGAGATTTTAGACCTCCCTTGGATAACTTGAGTCCCTTATTAGATCAAACATATATCACATATTAATCAAAAAATTATTTTAGGGAGGATGAAGCAATGCATAGCTCTAGCCATATAGTGAACAATTTCTCTTGCTCATCCTATCATGAACATAATCCAAGTCCACAACTCCTTAAAAAAAAAATCACAAGCAATAAGCAAAAGCGATAGTACAAAATTAATTTTATCATTCATCATGGATCCTAAGATATTTTAAACATCCCCATCAGGGCTATAGACACCTAGTTGGCAGTGGAGAAACATCGAAGGATTATGGGGCTATCTCCATTGGGGCTATAAATGCTTGAATTACAGTGGAGTATGCCATCCACGTGATGAGACTATCACATTAGCAACCTTATTTTGTACAAACCTCTGACCGCTCATGGATGAGCTATCTTATAATGGCTTGAGTTGCAATTGGTTAGTCTAACCTTGCTCAAAATCAGAAATGAACCTCATTGCACACCATAGACATAGAAATAGACAACTACCATAGAATAGATTTAATTTCATGTTTCCTGTGCATAGATTAGATTTCATTTCATGTTGGTAGCATAAACTTAATTTTTTGCACATAGATTAGATTTACTTTCATGTCATTTCTTGCTTTTCTAGAATAGATTTACTTTCATACAATTTCTTGTTTTCATAGACTAGATTTCCATTCCTGCATTTTATTGTTTTCATAGATTAGAGTTTATCACTTTCATAGAATAGATTTACATTCATGTTTACCTAGCCTAGGTTTTCGAGTGAACCTCATACCCAATTATTTACTCTAGTACACCTGATGGTTGTAATGATTGGTTATCCATGCAATTTGATATGATGGGTAGATTACCATAAGGACACTCCTAAAAAAAAATAACAAAAACATTCACCCTAACAAACTAACCCCCAATTATTTTCTTCCACTCACACCACATATCACTCTTAAACCATCCTGTGTCCATTCTCCTATTACCCATTCCACCTTTTATCAAGCATTTGGTTGCAATCATTCTATTACTTTCTCCATCAACTCATTGCTTGAGGGGGTAGACAATATCCATAAAATTTAATCCCAAATTAGTTCAATATTCAAACACCCAATTATGGAGTCGCATGTAACCAAGAATATTTGTCCAAGGCTATCATTAAACCCATTCTACCAAGGCAAATAGCATAAATTTTCTCCTTCAATCAAAACTCTAACTCAACCACTTTGGTACATGCCATGCCAATATATATAGGGATTTACATACCTATGCTACATTTTATTTGACAAACATAATACCACTTACAATTGATTAGAGTATCGTAAGAACACCTATCTTTGGCCAGTTAGCTTACTACATAAAATGATCTCATCAATCTATCGAAGGCAAAGATTCAAAGATATTTTTTTATTTCATGATTAGGGAATACTATATTATCCTTTATTTGAGGTAATATTACGTCACTCTCCTCAAGCCAAAATCCATTTTCATCACTCACAAACCATCGTCATCCATTCATCACTACCCATCATAAATCCAACAACTGGTGTCATCTATTTTTGCACCACATTGTGTTTACATACAATACAATACAAAAGGTGGTATTTGTAGACTCTCAAAATATGTCAACTTTGTAATCACTTGAATTTAATTTTTTTAATTGTGCAAAATCCTAAAAAATCTACCAAAAATCCCAAATCTCTTCAATTCTTCTAATGCTCCTTATAAATTCATCTAAACCCTCTAATCACTCTTTAATTTTTTTAATTTCTTCTAATTTCTTAAGTTCTTCCTTAATTCTTCTATTCCTTCATTAATTCCTTTAATTATTCTTAAATTATTCTAATATCCTATTAATCGTCATAATCCTCTCCATTCTTCATAAATTTTAATCCCTCACATAAACCTCCAAAACACATAAAATTTATAAAAATGCATAAATTAATAAATGCTTTCGGGCCCCTTTCATCCCACTTACCACATGTAAACACATCACTCTAAAACCACTCCACCACTTCACTTGCCACATCTCCAAATCACAACTATCCTAACTTGACCACTCCACCACTTCACTTGCCATATCTTCAGATCATAACTTTCCTAACTTGATCACTCCACCACTTAACTTGCCACATCTCTAACTGGAGCACTTCAGGCTCTCCATCCCACCTACCCTTACCACTTGGTTATCTTGGCTTGTTAAGTCACCTCCCTCACCAACCATTCACCAAATATATAAATGCTTCCCCTCTTCCTCCATTCATAACATATGCTCTCATAAGCTAAAACTCTGCCAAAATTATGCTAGGGAAAGCAAGTTTGTTTGTAAGGTTTTGTAGCCTTTTTATATGCTTGTGTAACTTTTAATTAAGTTTTTGTAAGTTTTGTGTTAGCATTTCCTTGGATTTGGGCCTTATCTAGAAAGGTCCAATAAATGCTACTAATAATTTCTTGTGGGCTTGTGTGCAAGCATTTGGAGCAGCTTCAAGTCTAGGGTGGTCATCAAGCAACAAAACTTCAAACCCACCCAACATATTTGAGTGTGACCAAGGAGATAATTTATGGCACCATTAAAAATCCTTTTAAAAGAAAAAACTCCCTTTTGGGAGGTCTATTGTAATCCAAGTGGTGTTTTGTAACCAAAATAGAGTTCATATTGCAATATCAAATTTTCTTTTTGATTCATTTATATTGTTATGGTTCAATTTCCTAGTTTACACTATCCATGTTAGAATATTTAAGAACCTACAAACAATGAAGATAAAATAAAGAAGATTGCTTCTATCTGATTGGTTAGAAACCAACGATCAAGATTGCTCGATAATTGAACGATATGGAGCAGACAATGATAAAAGGTGAAATACTACCAGTGAAATAAAATAAACAGTTAGGATTTCATCTTACAAATCCATGACTCGAAAGAATTAGCAATAGAAGGCATATGAGGATAAAATATAATGAACAATTAAGAATGATCTCGAAGATCTAACGGTATGAAAAGGCTTGCAAGAGAGAGCAAATAAAGATAGTTTTTGTACCCTAAAAAAAAAAAAGATAAACAACTAGGATATTGAAGTTTAATGCATCGTGCCAAAGTATAGCCTATAAGTTTATTAATTAAAATAAATATATATGTTGACTAACCATGAAATGTTTCCCCTGCTAAATCCAAAGAAAATTATAACTACCATTCTTTGAGCATGGTGCGGACCTTGGAGAAAATAATAACAAAGGGTTCATTTTAAAAAGCAAAAGTTAATAGCAAATTGAACGCATCTACTAAAGGCTTCCTTATGACCCATATTAAATATTTAAAATTCAATGAATAAATTTAAAAAGGGAATACAACACACCAACCAAAGCTTTTAAAGCTAATAATAAAGTAAAAAATCTCCATGTAATGACAGTTTATACCGTTGAATACGATAAGATGACAAGGTAGTAATGGCTGAATCAGAAGTACATAGTTGGCTAGAATTTAAAGCTCAATCATGCAAAATCATCCTCAAGTTGCTATAAATATCTACATTGAGTACCCAAATGATATTGACAATAAGCTTTAAGAAGACAAAGTACTACAATGCACAGGAGTTGTAGAAAAGTAAGCCTTGAAAATTTGGCTAATAATATTTTTGGTACTAGCAGAATGACATAGTAACAATGACTTCTATCTGTGTTTCTCTGGTCATCCCATACAACACATCGATAAATATAAAAATCTTAACTGAAGCTGAGCCATATCAGGCACTGCCTGAGAACCTATTACCAAAGACTTGAAAGAACTAACATAACACTTTGGACCTAGAAGAGAAATCACACCTACACAGTAGTGGGAGTCTGAAAACACATTTGTATTTCAGTTATGAGGCTACAAAAGAGGACTATCAACACCATTCAACATTGTTAAATACACTCTTCGATGTAGAAAACATAAAACAAGGATAGTCCATATTATAGTAAGTGGAAAAGTAACCTTGAGAAGTTGATATGCCCCAAAGTTTATTTTTCTTCTGATCTCCTATCATGGCTTGTGGTGGTATATGATCCTCATACTAGAATAGTTAAACACTATACCAATCATCCAACGTTCAAAATTAGGCATGAGAAGATCAAGAAAACATTCTAGCTACGTGATGCCTCACTAATTATGGATAAAAAGGTAATCTTAGAATAATCTTGCTACATGCTTAACTCATCATTCTATACAAGGCTCTTCAACCCTGATGAATAAGTATCATATGACTTTTCCATTCATAATTCTACACTCCACCCTTGGGTGAGAGATTATACAAACATGATACACATAATATTTAGGATTAAAGAGCTCAATTGGGCTAGTAGAGAGATCATGTTTTTGATTGCTCAGTGTAATAGAAGAAGAGAGACACCCATGTATAGATGGGAAAATATAACTAATGACACCATGGATAGAGAGCTTATAGAGCTACAAAAAGCCATCAAAGAATAGAAAGCCACTGCCCACATTCTCCTATTACTCATTATTTATTCATTTAATAGTCAGGTATTTGAGTCAATAACTAATTAGTGAATGGGGAGGGGTACACATAATCCATATTTAGGATCGGTTATCCTAGATTCAAGAGGCATATTCTAGTTATGCATATTTTTTGGGAGATTTCTCCTAGCCATTCATTTAAAACTCTATGAACATTACCCAACGAGAAATTGGTGCGAGGATAAATAAATTTTTTATGGGAGAAAAAATAGGGTACTATTTCTTAGTAGAAGAATTCACCTATATTAGGTTGTATGGGTCAAAAATACAACCTAATATTGCCCAAAATTTACCCTATGTCAATAGTTGCCTTGTAAATCACAAGGCAAGCAATATAATAGGCTAAAATGAGAGTAGGGAAGAAAGTAGAAAAAGTTTCCTGGCTAGACCTCCCTGCAAAATGGGATATTACGTATATAAAGGCTACTTAAATTTATTAAGAGCCATAGAGAAGAAGGATCTGTATAGTTTCTCAGAAATAATATGGAGACCTTATGATCCTTATGGCCACTATAAAAGGTCTACTCAAAATATGTCTTATACCCACGTAATACACCAAAAAGACCCCTTTGAAGATAAAAATCTAGCACCCATAAAAAAGAGAGAGTTTTTAGACTCTATTTGGATAGAAAAGGACAAGCCTCACACTCAGATAAATATGGTAGACAATTATCCAACTATTTTGAGGGTATTAAGAAATACCTCAATAGAGGCAATTGTACCATTGATCCCTATTATATGGTCGAAGGAGCTTCATGATCTAATTTTAGAGATCATAAACCAAGAGTCTGAGCAAGTAGAAGTGTTAATAGAGATTTTTGACACAACAAAAGTAATAACTGAGAAAACTCAATCCACTACTGCACAGACAAATAAAGAAATCATCCTCGCATCTTTATCCTAGATGCAACTAACAATCTTGGATCTCGCTCATATATTGCTATCCCTTGAAATAAAACATGAGCTAGGAGTGAACCTGCCTAAAGTAATACCCACAATGTTGTTAATAAATAAAGAGGAACACAACATATCCTCAACATTGTTAAATAAGATTCAGGAAGCTGAAGGATTGTCTAGTCTACTCAAGGAGCATTAAATTAAAATTGCAACCCCTCCAAGTTCTACACCACATAAAAAAGACTAAACTCAAAGCAACCCGTATTTTAAATACTCTAAAAAGTCTCACTTTGGTCAAGGTAAAATAAATGATTAATTTTATACCAGGGATGAACAACTCCAAGCCATAGAGGAGGGGAAAGATACTAGAGAATTTTAATACACAGTCAAAGAGCCTAGCACTCATTCATCATAAATTGTTATTATGACAATCCTCGTACCTAAAAATATAAAAGAATTATAAATCGGTCCAATGGGGGTAGGTGTGATAGGAGATCTAGTAGCCATAATGCAATCGGGAAGCCAAACCCAACTACAAGCTGGGATAATTTTACAAAGTAAATACTAGGAGTTGGAAGCATAAGCAAAGAAATTAGAGGAGAAAAATGATAATCTCAAGCAACAATCGTTGCAAGTTCAAACAATTAAGCAGTTCAATAGTGTTGTTTTTATCCAAAAGTACAAATATATATATTTTTAAGCTAAAGACTGAAATGCGTGTAATAAACATAAATCTTAAATATTTGGTTGACATCACAGATAGAATACAAAATATTAAAGTAATCTTGAAAGATACAGATTAGAAAGAATATTTGGGTGACATATTTGAAAAATGCAAAGGAGAATATGAACAGATAAGGACTCAGTAGGTAACTATCTTAGGGGGAAGAGTTGATGAGTGCTAAAATCATATATATTTTATGCAAAGTTTAATCTATCTTTTATCTGCAAATATATGAAAATGAATGTGTTTTGATGATCATTATATCTTATTTGCATGATTTACGAGTGAATTTGACTTATAAAATATTAAAGTGATATATGCCTATATTTTACACAAATCGTGCAAGTTTTCTGTATGTTTTTGGTAGATAAATATTGTAGGAGTTTTATAGGAGATGTTGTAGTAGAACATAGGTCAGATGTCAAGTATGGATGAACCAATCGCATGAAGAGTTCATTGAGAAGCGCATGGAAGTGCGTTACGGAAAGGTGCTACAGAAAACATCTACAGAAAGGTGTTACAAAAACACCTACAAAAAGGTGTTACAGAAAGTACCTACTGAAAGGGTCTACAGAAAGAACGTTGACCGAATAAGTCATCTGATATGCATGGAATTCCACGTCCGATGATAGCGTAGCAACATCACATAGATTATACAATCAACATGATTGTTTAATGCGGTGGCATTAATATTTGGCATATGATTTAATCCTTATTGTATAATTTGTAACATGTCATTAAAAATATATTTTGTTAAAGTTGTTAAGTTGTCAAGATTTGAACGAAACCTTAATTTATATTTTCCTTGAGAATAGGACAAACAATTATTGTATCTTGTCAGCAAGTTATTCAAATTTAGGATATTCGTTATGTATACTTGTCAACTATGCCACTTGGATAATTTTGATTGTAATAAGTCCAAGGGTAGTTGTTAGCATATCTTAATTATAGAATATCTTTGTTATGAAATATTAGAATTCAAATATTCGAGCATTTGAAATATAACAGATGGTAGAAGAGAATTTTATTGTAAAATGTCCAAGTGACATTATAAAATACAATGTAGAGACCTTTGAAAAGGTCTAATGGTCTATTATATACAGTTTTACAAGTTGCTATTCTAAAGGCTCGATGTTTGAAGTATATCCACATAGTTTGTACGCATGAAGAATTAAAGTTCATCAATAAAGCAATATTTTCTTCCATGATTCTAGCAATGGTATTCTATATCTTTGCATGATTTATTTATCTTTGTAAAACTTTATTTTTCTTACATCAATGAATTAAATAGTATTAGATTAGTAGAATGAAATATTAGTTACTAAAGTAAATTAAAGTAGAGGAGAAGAGAATTACACTATCTTCTAGGAGGTAGGGCCCACTCCAAACAGTCAGTCCCTTACTCTCTATCTCCTAAAATAGATTAGAATTAGTTAGTAAATAGAATTAGTCTTAGATATAAATTAAATTACATAATATAAAATTATAAATTATTTTAAATAGTTAATGCATTATTAGATTGCACGTGGATCCACAACACATAGAATTAGTCTAAATCATAATTGCACTTTTTATTTCATTTAATTTTATTTCCTATAATTTTCATTTCCTACAAACAAAACTAAGAAAATAGAATCAAGTCAAATATTAATGATTATGGAATAATCTATACGAGATTTACTATTCTTTAAATCATTTAACCTAGATTGACAAATTTAATGTATGAGATACAACTCGACATTTTGGCATCATTGCTAGGGAGAACAATATCATAATTTTTAATCAAATACTATTAGGGTGAGAAGGAGACTTACCTGCGTGATTGGAAAAAGTCTTCATGCAGTTCAAGGTTGGGACAATAGGGTTCCAACAAGTGTCTTCATCTCAATACTTCCAGGTTCCATTTTCTTAGGATCAATTTTTACTGCTTTCCTAGTTAGCATTTTATTTATTAATTAATTTTTTTTATTTTAAAGCATTGTGTGTTACTACTTAGGTCTGGGTTCTTTAACTTGTGAAAACAAGTATAGGTAGTGTGAACAATCATACGAATGTTCCTTAAAATCAAGTAGTAACAACAATTTAACCTTTTATTTCAACACTTTTATTTTTATAAATTTACTTTTTAGCACAATGTGGTTGTTATCTACTTAGGTCTGGGTTCTCTAACCTTGTGAAAACAAGGAAGTAGGTGTGACAAGTTCATACTGAAATGTTCCTTAAAATCAAGTAGTAACAACAACACTTTACTTTCCCTTACTATGCTAAAATTGGTTGGGAATTTTAACACCTAGTTTTAGTGGTAGTAAGAACTATTTTAGAATAGTAATTTTACTTTCCCTTGCTATGTTAAGATTGGCTAGAAATTCAGACCTGGTCTTAATAATAGTAAGACTGCTCTATTTAAAAATATTTATTTTCTAAAAACTACACTTTGAAAAAAAAAAAAAAAAAAAAAAATTAAAAAGAAAGAAGTAAAAGTTGCTAATGGTAAAGATTTATTTTCAATCTACATTAATAGACCTCAGAAAACTATTCCTAGAACAAGAAATCAACCTACTTTTTGAACAAAGACATAGGTCATCTAGAAAATAATGGGACTATATGTGGGAACACCTTGATCTCATTAGGGAAAGAACACAAGAACTGAGCAACATTGAGAGGATTGATATAATTAAAGCCCTAGGGCCAGATTATCATTCACCTTATCTTGATCTTGTGAGGAGTTGTGAACATTGGCTAGGAGATAGGAGAGCGAGTGTAAATTCAACTACATATCCTTGGGGGCAATACTTTGAGGACTCCCTTGTTATCCACAAATTCCTAGAAAATAGAAAATAGAGAAGTGAATCTAGAATACAACAAAAGATATAACAAGGCTCCTAGAATCATGCACTTCAGAGAATTATGTCATGATTTACATTACAAATTACAGTTTGAAAGTCCCATCTCAAATAAAAAATAAGCTTTTATTGTTCAACTGATTTGTCTTGTGAAACAAGATTTTGATTTTGAGGAGGAACATTACATGACTCCTAAACAACTAGACCCAATTAATGATATTCACAAACTATTTAAGGAGGAATGAATGATTTTTGTTGTAAAAAATTTAAGATCTTTGCAAATTTATGAGTAGACCTAGAGATTCAAGAGGAAGATTCATCAAAGTCTGTAAAGAAAACTCTAGTGAAAAGTTTGATAATTCTAGATCAAAAGAGACTGAGATTCGTACTAGTAGAAGAACAAGTTGAGCTACCATTGACTCTACTAAATCAAAATCTTGAATCATTTTTATTACCAAAACCTGAATTCGATAATCATATCGATCCATCAACTATATTTTTTGAACCTATACCAAGTCCAATCTTAGAATTCATCCAATCAGTCATGGCTGACCAAGCTAGTGAACATGGGGAAGTAGATGGAAACCAAAGGGGACATAGGCAAAGGAATAATGATCATGGAGAAGTAGAAGAAAATCAAAGAAGAGGTAGGCAAAGAAAAAATTTTGCCTTTCCAATTTCTTCTCCAATAGATAGGCTAACAAGAGAACCAAAACCAGTCTCTATTGTTATTTTGCCTACCTTCCATGGGAAACCACATGAAGATCCTGATGCTTTTCTCTTTGAGTTTGAAGTAGTGTGTCAAGCCTATTTTTATACCATGGATGAACAAAAATTAAGATTATTTCCTTCTACCCTTAAGGATGCAACTTTAATATGGTTTATGGGTCTAGGAGAAAGTGTTTGTAATCGATGGGATGGAGATCATGGATTAAAAGATATATTCCTTGAAAGATATCAGGATTACTATAGAGTTAGGGATAAGAAAGTTGAGCTCTTTCGTATGAACCAATGAGAAGAAGAATCCCTTGAGGATTATCTTGAAATATTTTAGTTTGTAGGATCTAGAGTAAATATTGATTTAGATGAAGAAATCTTGAAAGAACTTTTTCTAAAAGGATTAAAAGAAGATGTCCTTGATGTTTTAAACCTTATGGCTAAGGGGGATATTCATCTAATGGTATTTGAAGAGATTGTGAATCTTTGTAGAAATTATTCAAGGAATAAACCTCTTAGGAACAACAAATACTCATCCATAGGAGGAGAAGTAACAAGAGCAGAAATTGGTAATATGTTGGAAAGCTTAAAATTTGATTTATTAAGTACATTAACTACATCTCTTGACCTCATGGATAAGAAACCAAAAGAACAAGATATTGAGGAGATATACTATCATAGATGTAGGAAAAGATACAACTTGAGGGAATGCCCTCTCAACATTACAAATATTTCCAATATTTTTGCTAATTGTAAAATCTGTGACAAAAATCATAGCACTAAAAATTGTAAGTATATTTCAGCTATGAAATCTGCTATAAAAGAACCTGAAGTTGAGGAGGTAGAGGATGTTTATTTTGTAGCTCAAAGAAGAAATGGCCCATTCAATGGTCCATCTAATTGGTCAAACTCTAGTTATTCCAACCAACAAAGACCTAACCAATGGTCAAATGCATCAAATTGGATAAATTGGAACCCATACCCAAATAACCAAGAATGGAATATACCTCCATGGGCCCAATTTATGGCCAATGCATATGGAAGTCCACCTCCATGGACTCAAGGAATATCAGGTCAAAATATGCCTAATTGGAATATGAATGGCCAATATAATCAAGGAGGACCTAGCTGGTCTCAAAATCCACCCCAACAACAAAATTTCCAAAACTAGTTTAGGGGACAAGCCCCTCAAAATCAGCCTCAAAATAGACTTCTTCCACCTCCAAATAATATGAACAACCCTCCTAAGCAACCACCTTTACCAACTCAACCAGTTCCCAATCCTAATAATAACAAGACTATTCAACAAGTCTATGAAACAAATGAGACATGTTCAATATATGTGGTACCTTGCCAACAGATCCATTTAAGGTCTGGAAAAGTGTTGGAAAATAATGTGACTCTCACAGAAGTTGAAGAACCTATCCAAGACTTGTTTGAAAAAGTAGACAAAAATGAAAAAGAAACAGAAACTTTACCAGAAAATATTCCATCAAAACAAAAAGAGATCCAAATCCCTCAAAGGAAAGAAATGGAAATTCCATTTCCTAAAAGACTAGCAATACCTAAAGAACCCTCCAAACCAACTTTCAATTTCCTTCAAGAATTAGAGAATGTTACCATTAAAATTCCTCTATTACAAGCTATCAAGGATATTCCTATCTATTCTAAATTAATAAAGAGTATGTGCACATCAAATTCAGGAAGAAAAAAGAAGAATGAATCTCAAACCATCCAAGTTA
This sequence comes from Wollemia nobilis, assembly GCA_028583015.1. NCBI lineage: Eukaryota > Viridiplantae > Streptophyta > Pinopsida > Araucariales > Araucariaceae > Wollemia > Wollemia nobilis. The sequence goes on from JAQPPZ010016856.1 coordinate 7,518,060, forward strand.
TTGGACAATTATTAGAGATAATGACTGAAGGTAGGTTACTACCAAAATATACAGATCCTAGAATACCTATACTCATAGTCCATATTGGTGATACAACCTTGCATAATGTCTTAATATATTTAGGGGCTACCATCAATGTTATGACCAAAGAAACAATAGAATATTTAGGGGAATACAAATTACAACCAACCTCTATAGTGCTTCAACTTGCAGATAGATCTACTATCAAACCAGAAGGAAAATTAGAAGACATCATAGTTTCTGTAAGTTCATGGGAGTATCCTATAGACTTTGTGGTCTTACAACCTAAGAAGAAGCTAGGGGGACATCCCTTAATTCTAGGATACCCATGGCTTGCAACAATTGATGCTTACATTAGTTGTAGATCTGGAAATATGACTATTTCCAATGGGAAGCACACTAAATATTTGAGTCTATTTCCTGAGTCAACATTAGATAAAGGATTCTCAAAACAACTCTGGTATGATTTTCCTAATGATTTGGATGCTATTCAAACTTTATCAATTAATGTGTTAAGTGAATATTTACAACAAGAAATTGAAGGACCATTAGGACCACTTTTTGATGAAGAACAAAGTACTAATTGTTCAGATGAATTTACTATATCTAATGATGAAGCAAGTACAAGTCAATCTCATCAATTAGTGCCCTATAACTATCAGTTAAATGTTCTTGAACATGAAATAATGGGAATAGATGCAAATATTGAAAATTACAAATAGATAGACATCACACCTAGGAAGACTTTAAATATTAATAATGAGCTTACAAGAATTCAGGAATCACAATTGATAGAAGTACTTAGAAAACATCAAACAACATTTGCATGGAACTATGAGGACATGAAAGGGATTCATCCAAATATTTATACCCATCAAATCTTCATTCAAGAAGGTTGCCACCCAGTGAGACAACCTCAAAGAAGACTAAATCCAGCTATGAAAGACATAGTTCAAGAAGAGATCATTAAGCTTTTAAATGCAGGATTTATATATCCAATTTTTGATAGCCAATGGGTATCACCATTAGTAATAGTTCCTAAGAAGAATGGTAAATGGAGGATTTGTGTAGATTATAGGGAATTGAATAAAGTAACAAAGAAATATTATTTTCCTTTACCATTCATTGATCAAGTTCTTGATACCTTGGCTGGAAAGAAATATTTTTGCTTTTTGGATGGTTTTAGTGGGTACAATCAAGTCTCAATAGTAGAAGAAGATCAAGAAAATACTACTTTCACATGTCCTGTAGGTACCTATGCTTATAAAGTTTTACCTTTTAGATTATGCAATGCACCTGCTACTTTTCAAAGGGTTGTTTTAGCTATTTTTGCTGATTTGATTAATGAATGTGTAGAAGTCTATATGGATGACTTCACAGTCTATGGTAACACTTTTGAAGAAACTCTATCAAGTTTACAAAAATTTTTGGTTAGATGCCAAGAACAAAATCTCTCTTTGAGTCATGAAAAGTGCTTCATGATGATGAGAGGAGGTATTGTTTTAGGACATTACATATTAGAGGAAGGTGTTAAAGTAGATCCTACAAAAATCCAAGTTATTCAATCCCTCCAACCTCCAAAAACACAAATAGAGGTAAGGAGATTTTTAGGACATGCAGGATACTATCATAGATTCATTAAATATTTCAGCAAATTTGCCTCTCCCATGCTTAAGCTCTTAACCAAAGAAAGTGAATTTAATTGGACTGAAGCATGTCAAGAAGCCTTTGAAGTTATAAAGAATAAATTGACTACTGCTCCAATTCTAAGGGGACCAAATTGGGAATTGCCCTTTCATATACATTGTGATGCTTCAGGATATGCAATAGGGGTAGTACTACAACAAATAGAGAATAAAATACCTTATGCTATCTATTATGTGAGTAAAAATTTGCATGGGGCTGAACTTAATTACATAGTTACTGAAAAGGAATTCTTAGTTGTAGTCCATGCCATTAATAAATTCAAACATTACATAACAGGGTATGAAGTATTTGTTCACACTGATCACTCTACCATTAAATACTTAATGAATAAAGCTATAGTAGGAGGAAGAGTGGTTAGATGGCTTCTCTTATTGCAAGAATTTAATGTCACAATTATAGATAAAGTAGGTAAAGATAATGTCATTGTAGATCATTTATCTCGTATGCAAATATTTGATGATGATGAGTTAATTCTTGATAATTTCCTAGATGAACATTTGTTTGCTCTTTCTATTTTTACTCCTTGGTATGCTGATATTGTAAACTATTTGGTAACAAGAAAAATACCTCAAAATTTTACACCGCATGAGCATAGAAAATTAATACATCAGAGTGTCCCTTATATGTGGATTAATGGAATCTTGTTTAAGTCTTGCCCTGACCATGTAATTAGGAGATGTGTGCAAGAAGAGGATGTATATGACATCATTAGAGCAGCACATGAAGAACCTTGTGGAGGTCATTATGCAACCCAAAGAACAACTAGTAAAATACTCCAAACAGGTTATTATTGGCCTACTATGAATAAGGATACCCATAAATTTATTGATAGATGTGATGCTTGTCAAAGGGCTAGTAAACCTACACCTACAATGGAGATGCCTTTGGTCCCACAAATAATGTTTGAACCATTCGAGAAATGGGGGATTGATTTTGTTGGGCCAATAGATCCTCCAAGTGTAGGAAATAAACACATACTTGTGTGCATGGATTACGTCACCAAGTGGGCTGAAGTAAAAGCCTTGCCATGAGCACAAGCTGAACCAGTTGCTGATTTTCTTTACTCACAAATTATGCAATGCTTTGGAGCACCTAGAGAACTAGTTTCAGACCATGGGTCTCAATTTCTCTCCAAAGTAATTGAACACTTTGTTAAAATATATCAAATAAAACATAGAAAAACTTCACCATATCACCCTCAAGCTAATGGACAAGTAGAAGTTACAAATAGGGAACTTGAAAAGATAATAACAAAAATTATAGCTATCAATAGGGTTGATTGGGTAAAAATATTAAAAGAAGTTGTATGGGCATATAATACAACTTGGAAAACTACCACAAGATTATCACCTTATGAAATGGTTTATGGGAAGCAAGCTATTATACCTATTGAATTTGAAATAGAGACTCTTCACACAATGGTACAACTTGATATGAATTTGGATCAAGCACAAAAAGCTAGATTGGAAAAATTAAACATTCTAGATGAAAGAAGATTAGAGGTATTACACAGGACTGAATTAACTCAACAACAAAGAAAGAAATGGCATGATAAACATATTGTACCATGAACATTTCAACCAGGATATTGGGCCTTGCTATTTGACTCCCGCTACCAAGATTTCCAAGGTAAGCTAAGGACAAGATGGCTAGGACCCTATGAGATTGAAGAAATATTTGGGAATGGTACAGTTAAACTTAAGCCTATTGATGATTCAACAAGAAGATTACTAGTTAATGGACATAGGCTTAAACTCTATAGGAAGCCATTATCTAAAGAAGAATTTATAAACCATCTTAAGCAACAAGTTGATTTGCAGTGCATCTCTGAACTGCAATCAACTACTATTAAATAAAAACTTCTCTTTTCTATCCTAAGCAACAAAAATATTATCTACTAAATAAAATTGTTGCTATATCTAATATATTTAGTAAATAAGTAGTCCTCTTGTTTGGATGAGTAAGGCACCAGTAAATAAGATGGATGGCAAAAATATTTACACTACTTGGCCAATGAAAGGAGATTATCATGGAACAGTAATATTTCTTGAAAATAAACTAGAAGATCACTCTATGTTCTTTAAATATGCTTCCTTTGTTTCATGATGGAGTTCTAATATACAATATTTTCATCTTATTATTCATCACTTTTCAATCACAATATCAGGTTTAAGAAAGAAGTCAGATTTAGTGTGTGAAGGCATGCTCTTACCTTACAGGAAGGAGGATAACTAGTCATGATGGTATCATCAATTATAAAAAGCAAGGTAATAAAATACCTTTCTTATAGCCCATAAATAATAAAAGGAAGAGAAAGAACCATAAGGATAGAATTACACTTCCATCTAGATGGAGATGTGATCCAAATCCCCAAAGTTCCACTTTCTTCCCCAAATAATAATAATAAAAAAAATAAGGATAGAATTACAATTCCATCCAGATGGAGATGTGATCCGAATCCCCAAAGTTCTAACTTCTCTTAAATAAAAATAAAAGGTCGTAAGGATAGAATTACAATTCCATCTAGATGGATATGTGATCCGAATCCCCAAAGCCTTAATTTTTACTTAAAGGGACAAAGTAGTAAGGATAGGGTGATAATTCCCATCAGGACTTTGATAGAGTGGTTGGGAATCCGATTCCCCAAAGCTTTGCACCCCTACAAGTTTAACAAATAAATGCACATCTCTATAAAAATGGGCTATGAAATGATAAATAAAAAATGATACCAGAATGACTATCTTATTTCTCCTCTTCCAAAATAGGTTTTGAGTGTGTCCAACCATTGATGAAGACCTATTTTGCAAACCAAAGTATTGATGATTGATATTGGTTTAAATTCATTATTATTTTTCTCACATAGAACTCCTCAATGAAGCTAAAGGAAGTAGAACAAGAAATTGACCTCTCTAGGGTATTAGAAAGATTTGTTATTTGACTATGGAATATTTTATTAAAAGGTCAGGGAAGGAATTAATGTGTTTGCATAACATCTTTGCTATTGGGAACAAGCAATTCCATTCTAAGAAGATTTATTATCCTACAAACTTATTTGATGACTTGACATGAATAAATAATTAGTATATAAGTAAATACCCCCATATTTTTAAATAGATAAATAAAATAATATTAAAAAATTATATATATTATTATATATATATTAAATATTTTCCATAAAATAAACTTTATAAGAATTTCTCTCCTTATCCTATTTAGCCAAAAATACAATTTGGGAGGAGAAGTAAAGGATTTATGCAATAAATTTCATGATACATTTGGGGAGAAAAGAAAAAAATGGGAAATCAGGTAAAGTATTCCTATGATCCTATAATTAATTTTTCATAGATATTTTCCATAGTTGTTTTTCATAGTTATTTTTTAAATTTTTGTAGTCGTTTTTCGTAGATAGTTTCCACAGTATTTTCATAGATAGTTTCTGTAGATACTTTCTGTAGATACTTTTAGTAGCATATTTTTGTAGACACGACCACACAAAATTTTTCTAAGTATAAATGATTTTAGACTTGCACATGGTTAAGGACATGTGTCAAGGCAAAATCAAATGATGCAAGGTAATTATCAATAATTCTAATTTACAAAGGCCTTAGCATAAAGAAGGAAATTCACATGGATATTCAATTTTACCCCAAAAACCTTATCATGGATATTTAAAATTTCATCATGTGAGCTATGGAGCGAAATAGCCAACATGTGACCTTCGATCTCTTTAGAAATCTTGAGAATATTCAGATGCGAGATACAATCAACAAGAAATCTAACCACAGGGAGTTCGAGATATCGAAGGTAACACGATATGAGCAATAAATGGAAATTATAAGTGTAAGCACCATATCACACTATGATTTATAAAAATACAAGAGAAATGATAAAATAATCTACATGGACAACATTAGAATTAAGTGAAACAACTCATGAAATATAAACACCTAGAGCATATGGAATCAAAACTTGACTTCTAACAATACATAGTGTATAAAATTCCACATGTGTAATTAGCACACTTATTGCAAAAAAATATATGCCACATCTAATGTTTACACATGATAAAAAAGGGGGTATCATCATGTTTACAATCGTCGTATGAAGTTGATAATAGAGTGTGACATGGAAGCAAGATATAAGGCAAGAGTGCAAAACCTATGAAACTTGCAATGTTCTTAGGCTAGCTGATTTAAGAAAAATAAATTACAATGGGCAGAAGAATACATGTTAGAAAAGTCAACGTTAGCAGTATATCAACAAATATATAAAGGGAGCATAATAAAGCTAAAGAAAAATTAAGATAAAATTAAAATTATTTTATCATCGCATATTACAAAATAAACCAAACATTAATCAAACAATCAAAGGTAGAGAAAATATGTTTGGAAGCTAATCAAGCCAACAATTAAAGGATGACTAAAAATTAAAATTGAAGCTCCCGATGAACGACATATCAACACCATGCATTTAGGAAATGTGGTGGGAAGGTAGCCCACCAAGAAAGCAAGGTAATCCTTCCCAAGATGATGTGACCACCTCACATATCAAGATGTCGATCAATGACACTTGGCCACATGGAGTAATGGGAAGAAACCTCATGGATCAAGGCTATGAACCATTGATTAAAGGAAAATCAAAGGGTAAAGATTTATCTGACCTTATCATATGAGGAAATTTAAACAAAAACCCTAAATTAAAATATCTTTTTATAGCATGAAAAATAGTGACTTGACTCTATAACCGTGATCGAAGCTCTACAAATCATAGGTCACTATGAGGCTATGATAGTGAAGGTTTCAAATCAGATAACCAGAGAATTGCAGTAGGATGTCGAAGAAGGAACAACAAGGTGGATGATGACAAAAATTTAAAAATAAGGGCATGTAATTAAAATAGGATTGTAGGTGATAAAATTCTTCAAAATTATAATAGGAAATGAATTTTTTTAAGAGAGGGTGCAGAGAAACATCACAAAATTGAAGAGAAACATCTTGAATTTCCTTTTAATTGTTTTCCATAGCAAAAATATGATGGCTATTCCAAAAATTTATGACGATGTAGAAATATGTGTTGCATGAGGTTAAAATATATTTCCGTTGCAAAATATTTTTTTAATAACCCATGCATGTATCTATCTGGTAAATTTTCTGCAGGTTTTCATCCTACAACAAGAGATTAAAATCAGAACCACCCTACCTTCCTATTTTCTAAAACCCTACCCTTTTTTTACCATACCCCTACCTTCCTATCTTCTAAAACCTACCCGACCACCATGCCGAGATCCACATTTCACAAACGCAGTGAACCCTTGTCTATCAACACCCAAAATCCTAATGACTTCATCAAGAAATTATTTCAAGAAGCACATTGGTGGGAGGCCCTAACCAAGTTTCAAGGGCACGATCAAGGCGTGGTAAAGTAGTTCATTTTGAACTGTGATCCCATGACCATGGTTACCCATGTGGGCGAGGTCAAAATCAAGATTACCCCCAGTCTAATTTCTGAAGTCTTAAGCCTCCCTAAGGTTGGCTAGTAGTATTACAAATCCACCTATAAAGGAGTGAGCCAAATGGTTGATAGATTAGGGGAGAAATGTGTAGTTACCAGAGACAAGGATGGGTGGATCAAGGGTGTAGCCACCTCTTCACTCCCTTTGAAATGGTAGGAGGTTGCCACTATTTTGATGAAGTTTTTCACATTAGAAGGGAGGTTGTCTAATTGTGGGGGTTATCATTTAAAAATGATGTTGAACCTCAAATACCCCAAACATGAAGATTGCGTTATCAATCTATCATACTTTCTATACAGATATGTAAAAGCTACTATTACTAGGGTCCAACCTAAGAAATCTAGTGATGAGCCCAAACTTCATCTAATTGCCCATCATGGGCTGATAAAATTAATGGTCCTACATAAAGCATCTGAAGTAGGAATTTCCTGGGATAGAGTGGTTGAGGAGGCCAACCTATCCATCCAATCTGAGCCAAGTGAGTTAGAGTTTGTTGAGGATAGTGCATCCAAGGAAAAATTTGAATTCGAGAGTCAGGAGGAGGAGTCTCCTATGTGCACAAACATCCTACCCATACCAAGCCATCTAAATCTTCTCAACCTATAAGAAAAACTAGGTATGAAAAGTATAATCTAGAAGACCAAGGGAAGGGAGAGACATCCAATCCTAAAGAAAACCTACCTACCTCAAATATTTTTACTAAAACTCTTGCCCACATTCAGACACAATAGACTCTACTGCACATCAAATTGGACAGGCTCAGAAATGAGTTTTTAGAACATGCCACCTTAGTGAAACGAGCTCTCACTCTTCAACTTGACATCCTCAAACAAATTTTTGTGGATAGGGTGGTAAAACCAGTTGACCTAGTCATCCAACCGATGAATGTCAGTGCATCCCCTAACAAGAGCTCCATGTCTAAGAAAAATATAAAGAAAATGGTGAACTTTTCCAAATATTTTGAGTTTACCAAAGTGCTTGATGAGGACAACTCACTCCCATTTTTTGAGTTTCTCTCCCAAAAACATCAAAGGCATACACGTAGCCCCAAAAGAAAAAAACCATATATTGAGATAGGGATACCTCAAGTAGGAATACCTCTCAACATTGGGATGCCTCATGAAGTCGACACAATGATTAACAACATCATTGAAACTATAGAACCATTTCCATCACCAAAAAAGTAGGATGTGCTACATGAATCAAAGGATGAAGGGCCTATGAAGGTCGTGCACGTAAATACCATGGCTATTGAACCACCACTTGATACCGAGAAAGCCAAGGCATAGGTAGAGAAAGTGAAGTATGAGAGGATGTTGGCAGCAAAACCACCAAATCCAACCCGGGCTTCATCCCGACTCAAATCTAAAACAATCTTGGATGTTAACAAAATTATTCCATATTTTTGATGAACTTGCACATTTATATATATATTTGTAGTACTCTATTGATTATGATGATAGTATTTGATATTTACAATATTTTACTCATTATATCTACAGTGTTTTCCCTATTATATCTAAAATATTTTATCTATTATATTTGGAGTGTTTTACGTATATAATTTGTAATACTTTATTTATAAACATTTGCAATGTTTCATTTGATATATTTACAGAATTATCTCTGTAACATTTACAATGTTTTAAAATTTATAATATTCTAGTTATAAAATTTGTTGTATTTTATCTATAATGATTTACTTGTTATGCTATGAAATTTAAACTTGTATGCATGAGGACATGCATCCCCTTCAGTTTGGGGGGAATGATGAGTGCTAAATCATGTATATTTTATGCAAAGTTTAATCTATCTTTTATCTACAAATATATGTAAATGAATGTGTTTTGATGATCATTATATCTTATTTGCATGATTTATGAGTGAATTTGAATTATAAAATATTAAAGTGATATATGCCTATATTTTACACAAATCGTGCAAGTTTTCTATATATTTTTGGTAGATAAATATTGTAGGAGTTTTACAAGAGATGTTGCAATAGAACACAGGCCAGATGTCAAGTATGGATGAACCAATCACGTGAAAGTGCATTGAGAAGCCATGTGGAAGTGCATTACGAAAAGGTGCTACAGAAATACATCTATAGAAAGGTGTTACGAAAAACACCTACAGAAAGGTGTTACAGAAAGTACCTACTGAAAGGGTCTACAGAAAGAACATTGATCGAATAAATCATCTGATGTGCTGGAATTCCACGTTCGATGACAACGTAGCAACATCACATAGATTATATAGTCAACATGATTATTTAATGCGATGGCATTAATATTTGGCATATGATTTAATCCTTGTTGTATAATTTGTAACGTGTCATTCAAAATATATTTTGTTAAAGTTGTTAAGTTGTTGAGTTGAAACCTTAATTTATATTTTCCTTGAGAATAGGACAAACAATTGTCCTATCTTGTTAGCAAGTTATTCAAATTTAGGATATTCATTATGTATACTTGTCAACTATACCACTTGGATAATTTTAATTGTAATAAGTCCGAGGGTAGTTGTTAGTGTATCTTAATTATAGCATATCTTTGTTATGAAAGATTAGAATTCAAATATTTGAGCATTTGAAATGTAACAGATGGCAGAAGAGAATTTTATTGTAAAATGTCCAAGTGACATTATAAAATACAATGTAGAGACCTTTGAAAAGGTCTAATGGTCTATTTGTCTACAGTTTACAAGTTGTTATTCTGAAGGCTCGATGTTTGAAGAAGTATGTCTGCATAGTCTGTACGCATGAAGAATTAAATTTCATCAATAAAGCAACATTTTTCTTCCATGATTCCAGCAATGGTATTATGTATCTTTGCATGATTTATTTATCTTTGTAAAACTTTATTTTTCCTACACAATGAATTAAATAGTATTAGATTAGTAGAATGAAATATTAGCTACTAAAGTAAAGTAAAGTAGAAAGGAAGAAGAGAATTACATTGTCTTCTAGGAGGTAGGGCCCACTTTGAACAATCAATCCCTTACTCTCTTTCTCCTGAAATAGAGTAGAATTAGTTAGTGAGTAGAATTAGTCTTAGACTATAAGATAAATTAAATTACATAATACAAAATTATAAACTATTTTAATAGTAAATGCATTATTAGATTGCACGTGGATCCACAACACATAGAATTAGTCTACATCATAATTGCACTTTTAATATTTCATTTCATTTCATTTCCTGTAATTTTCATTTCCTGCAACCGAAACTAAGAAAACAAAATCAAGTCAAAGATTAATGATTATGGAATAATCTATACGAGATTTACTGTTCTTTAAATCATTTAACCTAGATTGACAAATTAAGTGTATGAGATACAACTCGACAAGAGTTGTAAATTCCAGATTGAATATATGAAGTTGTCCTCGTACTTCCATGAAAGGCCATTCTAAGGTAAAAGTTTGTAATAAACATAGATACTTGGAAAAAAGATATGAATATAAAAAGAAAACAGACTGGAAAACCACTTGAAGAATTCATTGCTACCAAGAATTTTGAGGAATTAATATCAAAGAAAATTCTAGATTTTGAATGTAATGAAGCTAATGAAGATAAGTTGGCTCAACAGTTCATTGAACTATCCAAAATGACTCAAACTGTAGTCAATTTATCCAAAGCAAATGACTCTAAAATAAAATATTTTAAAAATAAATTATTAAGGGTAATGGAGTTAATCAAAACTACATCTTCTTTTTGTGTTGAGGCTTGGATACAAATTCCCAATCTACTTGGGATGAGTCAGGCCAAAAAATGCAGAGTTAGATAAGTCAACAAGGATAAAATAAAAGCAACAACAAGTGCCATGGGGCCCTCAATAGAAAAGGCCAAACAACTAGATACAAGTCCAAGAATAGGCCAATGGTAGGGCCCAAGTCCTAGATAACTATAGCTCACCACAACAAAGACCTAAGCATTTTAGAGAGGCTAGGTATCAATTTTTAAAATAAAACAACTCAAAACAACTGTATTTTTGTTGTAGTGCACTCAGAAGATCAAGGGTAGAGATGATGCCACATGGAGAAATCTATTGAGAATATTTGTAATAGAATGGAGCATCCTGAGACCATATAAGCAACTACAACTGCCTAATTCAACATCAAGTTTTGCATAGCCAATTTTTCTAGAGAGGTATACTTGAGTGCCCTTGCATTGTGAATTGTATTCCCTTTGTTTCTTGTTTTTACCTTCATCCCTCATTCTTCCCCTTGATTATGTAGGCTTTGATCAAGAGGTATCCATTCTATTGAGATCATTTCCAGTGGCTAATCGAAAGATATGAGGATCCTTGTTACATGATTTGAATGAGTGATGGTGTTTTGTTGCACTATGTGAATGAAACACCATTTGTATTTGTTGAGTGAGATCTTGACTTTATAAGCCAGTATCCCATTGTAAAAATATTCTAATATTAATACAATCCTGCTTACTCTTGAAGAAATTCTTTGGCATAATTTTGTATCTTTTGCATGTTTACATTTTACATAATCTAAATGTGTGAATATCACTTTCTTTCACTAGTGATTTTTGATTATGTTTGTTACATTATTTGAATAACGATAACTGATCCAATTTCTTCTTCTTTTATTTATTTCTTATTGAATGATTAAAATCATGTTATACTTTACCCAATGGATAAGACACCATTCTAATTATAGAGCATAATTATATTATTTTTGTGATTCTTGATCAAATTAATACGTTACATTTTCTATAATCTAGATGAGCATGAGCATACACTTATATTATAGGCTCACCTCAGGGTTTTCCTTATACTAAGTCTATTTGGAGTCTTAGGATAATATTTTCCTGAGTTAAAGAGGTGGATCAACTACAGTTCACAATATTGATTGGACTCAAGAATTTCTTGTGGCATGACAATCCATAAGAGGTGCAAGAAATTTCTCCAACAAGGTCATGGCATTATGGTCGTATTAATGCAAGAAGTGTGACCCTTTGATTTCACCAATAAGGCACTATCAATATTTTATTGGAAAATACTTATAGAAAAAAATAATGGCCACCCTCCATGTTGTTAATCATTGGTGACCATATCTCATCAGGAGATATTTCTCTATTAAAATGGATAAAAATCGGTTTCAAATTTGTTGGGGTATGATTATGATATTGTGTATAAGAAAGGAAAAGAGAATATTGTGGTAAATGCCCTCTCTTGTAAGTTTTTAGATCGAGTGACAATGTGTTCCCATTCATTCCCACTTCCCTAATGAGTCTCCCATCTTCAAGAAGATACAACCAAGGATCAGTCCTTATATATTTTGCAGGAGCAAATATAAATGGATCCCAATTTGCATGTCGAATATTCATGGGATGGACCTATTAAGATATCAAGGTCATATTTTCATCCCCAAAACTTCATCATTCTATGAAGATATCACAAGGGGGATGCATGCTTCACCTACTACAAGCCATTCAGTATTTTTGAAGACATATGAGAGAGCTAAAAGGTCATTTTATTGGGATAAAATGAAAAAAGATATTCAAACTTGTGTGGCTGAATGTGAAATTTGATAATGGATGAAAGGAGAAATGGTTCATTTTCCAGACACTACAATTGTTGTCAATCCCAAAAAATGTATGAATTGATATCTCCATGAATTTTATTGAAGGTCTTCCTGAATCTAGATGAAAATCAATCATTATTGTGGTGGTAGACTATATCTTAAAGTATGCTCATCTCATTTATGTTCCCTCACCCATCATTACCATACCTCTACCATTGCTCAAATATTCATGGAATTTATTTTCAAACTCCATGGTAGGCCTAAATTCATTGTGTTTGACCATGAACCTACTTTTACCAATCGATTTTGGCAAGAAATATTTAAACTATAGGGAATGCAACTGCGAATGAGCTCATCCATAGATGGATGGACACACTAAAATTAAAAAGTACTTGGAAATCTACCTTCATTATTTTACCTTCAACACCTAACACAATGAGCTAAGTGGCTACCTTTGGTTGAATGGTGGTACAACACTTCATTCCACATAGCTTCTAGAATGACTCCTTTTGAGGTAGTTTATGGGTACCCACCTTTGTTGCCCTCTTCATATGTTCTTGGAAACTCCAAAGTTTAGGTGGTGGATGCAACTCTTTAGGAGCATACCCACTTTTTACACTAGTTGAAGCACAACTTATTGTTAGCTCAAAATTGAATGTGACAACATATTGACCAACACTATTTTGAGCACAACTTCAATGTAGGTGATATGGTCTTTCTTTGACTCTAACCCTACAAACAATATTCTATGCAACTTCATTCTCATCAAAACTTGACAACATGATTTTATGGACTTTACAAGATATAGCAATAGATTGTACAAGTGGCATAAAATCTTGTATTACCACCTTATTCAAAGATCCATCTAGTCTTCCATGTCTCTTGTCTCAAGAAGGTACTTGATAATTGCATTCAAGTCCAATCAACACTTCCTGAGTTAGATGATGAAGGCTTGATCATTTTCAAGCCTAACAATATTTTAGATAAAAGAACCTACACTCTTCGTAACTACACAGTCACTTAAGTTTTGATACAATAGTAGGGTTTAAATCCAAAAGATGCCATATGGGAGCCTCTCCATTAGTTATTGTAGTAGTTTCCTCGTCTTTAGTTTTGAGGACAAATCTTTTGAAGGGGAAAGGCATGTTAGGACCCCATCCTAACCTTACTATGTAATTACCCCTTTCTAATGTGGGGATCCCATATTAATGATATTATGTAATATTTTGTAATGTGTATGTGGTATTTGAGGCACCTAAACAAGTGGGACCATTTAATGTAACCATTATAAAGAATGTAACTACTTGTTTGGTAGAATATTCTAGCTTAGGTGGCCACTTGCATGTGAAGCTGATCCTTGAGCATTATAGTTAAGGTTACGAAGAGTCTTTAAAAAAGCAAGGGGGCATAGATGAAGGCATCTCATATTTTGTTGCATCTAAGATTTACTCCTAAGGAGGTTTCCCCATCAAAGAGGCCTACAATTCTATAATGTGTTCTTGCTTTCTACAATATAATCTATTACATTTCCATTTCATCTTATAATATTGTTAATTTTAAGCTCATTTTTTTTATTATTGCAATATTGTATGGATGTGATTTTATTTTACTACAATGTTCATAACACAATTGAATTCCTATAGTTGAAGGTTTGGCTCAGGGTTCCTAATTATGGTCTCCTCATATACATAAGGTACATGGGAGCTCAATTCCATATATAGGTGTTATCTAAGGCTTTCATATTAGGGTCTGAACACCCCTCACTTTAGTAGACACTTTATGGGTAATATAGCTTAGACAAAGATGATAGCTCCTCCATGATATTTTAAAATGGTCGAAACATCATTTCTAACCTATAGACCTAGGCTTAAAAGAAAAAATTGCTCACAACAAAAGCTTACCATGCCTTGGAATAGGCTTTGATAGCACTTATAATGAACCTCTTTCTTTGATGTGAGTATTTCACCTAGAAATTCCTAGTTCGAAGTTGTATTGAAACAACAAATTTTGTACCAAGGATAATTCTAACTGTAAATACGAGGACTAGTGACAAAATTAGGATTAATGTCACATTTTCAATCATAGTAACATTGAATAAGTGAAACATAGAAATAAAACAATAGGAATTATAGAAACTCAGAATAAGAGAAATTTATATCACTTGCCTCTTTGATGAGACAACTACCTTACACAAAATATTCTAAATATTATCTCTTTTTATGAGGGTTACATCCTTACCATTTTATAATGCTTATAAGCATACTTCCTAACTATTCTATGACCATATTCCCTGGTAGTTACATATATGATTCTATGATAGTTATATATGTAATTCTATGAAAATATTCTCATCTCTATTCCTAACGTGACATGTGTCATTCTTCATATATACCATATGATAAATTAACATAGGCAAACACATATTACATTAATAGAGTACGTAACACTCTAAACCCCATAGGCATTAGAATGTAACACACTGACTACGATATATAGTAGTAATTTTTTAGCTTTGAAAAAAGTGGAATAGAGAAATTTATTGTTTAATTGCTAAATATATTGGAAGTGTTCTAATTGTTGAAGGATTTACATTGAGAAGAAAAATTGTTCTTCTCTTTACTTCCATAAAATTTCATTGGAGTCAATTGCTTATGCCATTTAAAGGAGAGTTGAGCATATTTATTTATAAGTTTTTTGAACATTTTAATCCTTTTTGAAATATGTTTTTTCCTCTATTTTTTATGTGCAACTTATTTTACAACTATACCAAATATTGTAGTGTTGTTATATGGCAATATTTATTTGTAAACTATATAATATCTTCTATTCTAGAAATGTGGTATTCTATTATTTGAGTATTTTTCTTGTTTAAAACATCTATCATAGGTGTTACTCACATTTCTTGTTGTTAGCAACATTTATTGCAGTACAAAGTTATTATTTATAGTTGCAAGTTTTGCTATAAAATTTGATTATTTATTCTTTGCCACTATTTTATTATTATTTTTATTGCCCGAAAATTTGTAAATATTTTTGAGTGTGTAGTATATTGTAAACCCTAAATGTTTATTTAAACCCCCATTTACTTTTTATCATATTTTAATGTTGTTTGATTTAAAGCAAATATTTTTTGTTACTTTCATATTTGAAATTGGATGCAACAAGTTGGGTAAAGATAAAAATTTTGTCTAACCACTACTCTCTGACTGACTTCTCCCCTCTTTATCTTTGGTTTGATAATTTTTGAACATTCTTATTCACTAGGATAGGATGATATTGAAATATCCTCCTATCAAGGACCATGCTTGAGAGAATTGGGTAATAATGTAGTTTATGTTCTTCCACTATCCACATTTTCCCTCTAGGCTAGTAGGTGCATAAATATTCATGCAGAGCATAATTTGGTTTGACTGCCTACTCTGAGATGCTACCACCAAGAGACCCCAACTACCCATCACTTGGTGGATAACTACCTCTTTAGGGTCTCAAAGGTATGCAATACCTCTCGATGCCCCTTGGGAGTTGAGGGATTCTATTCTTCTAGTAGGACACACTTTCTTTGCAATTGTCTCCATCTCTTCCACCAATACCTTCATCTCTTGAAGGAAGACAAGTTGTGGTTGATTTATCTATGTCATTCTTCTAATTTCATTTTGTTTTGAGCAACTCCTCTTGAGTCCTTTAATGTCCCAGGAAATGATCTTCATTAGTATTTGGGACTAAATGTGTGAGTAAGGGCATTGAACTTGACCTTACCTTATGCTATTAGCTTCTCTCATTATTTTTCCACACGATGCTGATTAGTTTTGCATCCTACATTTTGATTGGTGTTCATTTTCATCTTTTTACTTGTCTCCTGAATCATCCCTCCTAGTTCTAGAATAACATCCAACCACAATGTATGTGTGTACAACACTAGGGTATTGTTGGTAGATCTAATGAGGTCTTCCCTAGGCTCTAGGTTTTTTATGATGCATACCTTTAATATACTGTTAGTATTATTTGTATTTTCCCCTTTGTTTTTTGTCGGTGGTCTATTACTTGGTTTACTACTTCTTGTTTGTTGCTTTGCAAAACTAGGGTGGTGTCAAGGGCAATATTTACCTCTTCTAGCATAGATTCCTTCCTCCTACCATGGAATTGAATCTCCATGAATTCTATCTCCATTGTATCGTCCTCATCAAGGTCATGAATGGGAAGATTACCAAATTGTCAATTTCTTTTGGATATTCTTTTATTGGGAACTTGAAACTCTTTAGGATTTGTTTTCTCTCTTCCATGCTCTGGAATATTATGCGCAGTGGCTAATAATCGTTAATTAATGAATATTTAGATTTTTTAAATTTAGAATTGGCTAATATTAGGGACCCTTGACCAGGGCCCATTAGCCCAAAAATTTTGGGTGTAATTTTTTTGGTAGATTCGCCCCAATTTTATAATAATTGGACCATTTTAAGTTTAAATCTCCAATATTACCCCTAATAATAGGGGACCTTTTCACCTTGAAATTATAAAGAATTTTGGATTTCGAAACTAATTCACCCTATTTTTATAAATACATTTTAGGGCCAACCCCTTATGCATAACCTTGCTTATGCAGATAGTCTCTTGCTAAATGACCATATTCATGGTATATTCTACAGTGAAAAGGTATGTTCATGTTTCCTCCCCAAACTACATAGTGATTTTTTTTTGGGAGGGGTTTATTAAAATCTATTAGGACACATATCTGAGAATAAATAATTTGCTCAAATTTATATGTACTATCAACAACCATCATGAATGTTCCTAGGGTATTCCCAATTGCCAAAAAAGTTATCAGATTCTAAAATTCTACTCTCTGGTCAAACAACCTCACCTAAAATGGTGTTGTGGATCACATCTCTTTCTTTGCTTTGAATTTAGTATGCCAATTTTCATAAAGAGGTCTACCCTTCTAAAAAACCATGGCCCCTTGGTATTTTTTTCTTTAGAAGTAAAAATAACAAGAAAATAACCATTAGGGTATGCAGATATTTGGAATTCACCTTTTGTTTGCCATTATTTAGCAGCCCATACTTTTTTTTTTTTTTAAGCGAAAAACCCCTTGCGGGGCCGCCTTGGTCTGAGAGACCACGAACAGGGGGTTCTACACCATCAAAGTCACCCGGGAGTTGCACCCGACCCTACCCGCACCAACATTATCAATTGGATTTTGGATACCCAATTCAAATTTTTGGTAGGGTGGAGATTTGAACCTGGGACCTCTCTTGGAGGATTTCCCTCTCCTCTCCAACTCACCTACAACACCGGGTTAGCAGCCCATACTTTAAATACTAAAAGGGTTTATCTAAACCCCATAAATTGACATATCAACCCTCTCCTCTCCATGTCTTATATTTCATTTTGAATGTCTTCCATATTCACCGTCACTATCAAAGAACCATTCACCGCCTTTAAACACCCTATCGTAGTTTTCTTGGGATTCATATTTGGCATCCTCAAAGGTCTTTGTGACACCCTTAGGTTATTTATCACATTTGGCTAGGGTTTTTCTCCACAAAGGGCATCCCTAAAATTCACTTTTTTTTTGGTAGCTCCCCTGACTCCTTCCCCATATTGGGTATTGGTACAGTCAGTCCCTTTGGTAGTTTGCCCTCGAAATAGTCTTGTTCATGTTTTGAACCATATTAATTTTTTCGACTTTAAGTTGTCTGATTTGGTCTACACCATAAAATTTGTTTCTGGTTCTCTTCAACCCTTGTCCTCATTTTCGTTGAAGATTGTGATCTCCCGTATCTTTTTTCACTATGAATTGGAAGTGCTTGTTGCTTTTTCCTTCGTTTTGTGTGGCTTATAAAAATTGGTTGTCTACTATATTTTTAATCCACTACATTTCCTCGAACTATGTCTTTTTCTTACTGTGATCATTCTCGTGAAAATTTTTCTATTGGTCATTAGGACCAATAGGCCCTACCCTCTGTATTTTCTTTGCAATTTTGTCTGAAACCCTTCAAAACCCTCATTCTAGCTCTCTCCTTTTAGTCCCACTTTGTCAATCGAGTCCTCTATTAATGCTATCAGAAGAATACATGAAATAGTCATTGATAATTTTCAGATAGCCTCTCACACTCATATCAATGTTGAGTGTATAGTTACTTATTTAATTGCATTGGAATAGAGTGCCTTACATCCTACCAAGTCACACACCTCTGACATTAAGCATTTGTACTATTGTCAACGTGACTATGTGAGCCTTGTCTTTTGTAATGTATTTACATTTGCGTTGTCTATAAATATAGTTATATTATTGTGAAATAGATTTTAGCATGCCTTGTTTTGTTTTACAACTTGAAACATAACTCATTTAGCATGACACAATAGTTCAAAAAAGTATCCTCTATGACACCACATCTTATTGTGTTCGAAAAATTATCCTCTATGACACCACATCATAATTCATGCTATGTAATTAAGGTCAAATATTCCTTTAACATTTTTATATAAGATACAATTGTAAATTGGGTGGAAAGTAAAACTATAACAACACCTCCTAACAATCTAAACATACACTTTTTTTTAGAGCCATATAAGGTCTTTGATACAACATTTTCTTAATTTTGTTTAAGAATATAAAAAAAAATTATTTTAATTTTTTTTTAAATAAACCTCAAAGAAAAATTCTAACATTATTAAGAGACAGGTTTTGGTTAGCACGTGATCCATCGTGTTTTTCAAGTTAAATGTATAATAGTATTTATGTTTTGCCTTAGCGTGTGTTTTCTCTTTGGGGATCAGAGCAGGATTAAAACTTCACACAATTTGATGAGTTGCATTTTTTTTTGGACATCTTATCGTAGTCAGCGCTAGAGACGGACGTTTTGCATGATGAGATTGTACATAAGAATGCAATATAATACTTCTATTTTAATTCGGCACATTTGTTTGCGACACTTTCGAAAAGATGTTTGAAACCATCGTTGCATTCATCATCTTCGAGTGTAAAAACAGAGGACAGGTAAGTGCAAAGGAGATTATCTTTTACAATGACGGGAAAATGGGCAACGGGCATGCCATTCATAGCCCCTGCAACTGAGCAGCTCGGTAACGGGCATGCCATTCATAGCCCCTGCAACTGAGCAGCTCGGTAACCAAAATGTTTGTTTGTCTGGATGGCCGAGTGTAGGCACATCATGCATATAAGTAGCGCCAAATAGAAGGATATAAATATAACACTCTCTATATATCAACAGAGATTACAAAGAACACTCTCAAAAGTAGGTAGGATTTAAATCCTTAATTTTTCTTATAACTAACATATTTATCGGGTGTAGAAAAGATCCAAAAACCTTTTCCTCTTCACAACAAATACTTTCACTTATTGCTATTACTTTTAGTGAGGTAAATATAACGCAATCAGCTAAGTTTATATTCTAGTTAGGCAGGAGGGTGTGGTTATGGGGTAACCAGGTTTTCTTGCTTCTTTGGCGTAACAAACTTGTGCAGGCAAAGCTTGAAGAGACTTCTTCCAACGCACTCACACTCACACCAATACCAGGACCACGGAATTTATAAACAAATTTTCTGTTTTCCTGTCTCTATATCTATTTATTTATATATCTCTCTGACCCTCTAATTTTTTGTTTGGTTGAATGTGCTTTTAAATTTTTTTGTTTGGTTGAATGTGCCTTTAAAAATTTCATAAACATTAAACAATTACTTTTTCAGTATTGGTTACAATCACATTATTTTTACATTATTTTTAGTAACTGATAAGTGTAAGGTTCAAACCAGAGGAACTGTTAAAAAAGGATGGTGGGGCTGCCTAAAAAGGACCACCTACCACCTGGCGCTCAGAGGATTCAGATCAGACTACTACGGTCTAACACATATTCAGAAGATTCAGACTACTACATTGACAAACAAACTACCCTAAATTTTAGTAAATACCTAACTAAACAAACACTAACCATTCCACTAACCTTCTAACCAAACAAACACTAACCAATCCACTACTTAAAAAAACTAAACTCTCACGTACGTATTAAACCTAATAACACATTATTCATGAGTATCATGTTTAATACTTTGAACATAATGTTTCGGTGTTCTACGGCCCATGTGTTCAACCTATTAGATCTCTGAAAATAATGCGAGTGTGGCTGTCCACCAGGTATATGTGATTTGTTGCGTCATTTGAAGTGATGTTGAAAGTGGAACCACATTTTAATATAGAAATTTTAATATAGAATATGATATTAAAAGTGGGAGGGTCAATTATTTCACATAGGTTGTGATTAGATGTTAATAGGGGTGAGGAATTTCGAGCAAGGGCTTTCACTTTTAAGCTTGTTACCTATTGGCAAAGAGTTTGACAAGTTTTAATATTCATAAACTACTCAAGTCCCACAACTAGGCCAATGTAAGATTATTAACACACCTATATAAATATTTGAAGCCGAGGAAAACGAAATTACATTTCATTTTAAATATTTTATTTATAAATATAAATTATTTTTGGTTTTTAAGATATAGTTTATTTTAAATATTTATATTTTTATTATTAATTATTTAAAACAATAATTTTATTTTAAATGTTTTATATATTTATTATCAATTATTGTATGAGAGGAAAATTGTTACTTAGTATTTCATTATCCAATTTTTTTTTTTTTGGTATTAAAGGGTTTTAAAAAGTTTATATATAATTCTAAGGATGGATGTTGAACTTTAAGGATGTTGAACAACAAGCCCAAAAAAAAAAAAAATCTTCATATTTAGACAGTTGGGTGTGTGCTTCACGAAAACTTATAAGACCAACAAATAAGGAAATCCTTTGACAACTAACATTTTAGTGATAAAAGTTCATTAGCAGTAACAAAAACATACTTTAAACATTTGTATCACCTTGTATTGTCAATGAGAAATGTTCTTTGTTACAAGAGGTTATATTTGCACATCTCATTTCCTTTATTATATTTTTTAGTTTCTCTTATTATTTATTAAGGTTTTTGTTCTTACAAAAAATTATGGCTAATTTATTCATGGTATTAGAGTTATAATGACAACATTCAATGAGATGAATATTTTAGAGAAATGTCATATTAGTATGGCACAATTTTCTAAAAGTGAGAATATCATAGGGTTTGAAGGAAATATGATATTTGGAATATTCATCATATTTTTATAGTTGGATGTGTGCTCAAAGGTAATTGACTTTGGGAAACAACTAGGAATTTAAAATTATTAAATCTTTCTCATGTTTTTAAAATTATTTGAATTTTTGAGGCCACAAATCATGGATGATTGTTTGAGGTTTTAATTATTTTTTTAAATCATCACTTTTCATATGTTTTGGAAGATAAATCTCCAAAGGCCATAAATTTTATACTCATAAGCATTTTGAGTTTGTTTTCTACAAATCTTATAGCTTTTGAACCCTTTGCATTGCTAGTATTCTCGTAAGGAAAACCAAGCAAGAAAAGAATGATAAATAGGACAAGGACCAATTAAATTGCATTTATTTTATCAAGTCAAAGCATATGAAGGATTCATAGTTTAAGAAATTGAAGGATTTTGAGGTAGAGTTGAAGGTCGTCAAGCTAGGGAGGTGTTGTTGCCATTGCACAACTTACCCCAATTAGGGACCCATTTGAAGTTTTTGAGGATTTCATTTCTTGCCTCAAATGTTTTGATAATTTGAATACACCAAGAGTTTTGAAAGATTGGCAGGTCATGAGTATAAGGGTCAAATCTTCAATTTGTAATGGTTTATTTTCAACTTTCAAGGTCATTAGAAGGTTAAGTTATTCCAGAGGCCTACCATTGTCATATTGGTTTTTAGAGCTTAAGGATTTTGTGATCAATCCCTTTGATAACCTCCTTCAGGAATTCATTCCTATCCATTAAGGAACCATTCAAAAGCACCACTGTAACATGTTTAAATATAAAGTTATACAGTTATGAAAGTCAAAATATTCCTCTACAAAAAATACTAAAATTTATTTTTGAGGCACCTCTTTGGAAAAACTTATGCAAAATCACTAAAATCCATTTTTGAGATATTATATGAAGGAATTAGGGCTCAAAAAATATGGAAAAGACCTAAAAATAGCGATTTAGGTCCTCAAGACCTATTCATGTCATTGTCCACATCTATATCTAGCTCCCCGTAAAATTTCAAGTCGATCGAACAATCAGATCAAAAGTTATGCCCTATGAAAGAGACTCTTGTATAAAAAATGATAATAATGAGATTCCTATACCATTCCCAAAGTCCTAAGTTGTCTTAAGTTGACCCTCTTTGATTAAAAATGACCTGTTATATCTGTTCCTAAGTTCATAGGTTGATTTCATGTGATGAAATCATTATCCTATTTTATTACTCCGCCAAACAAGAGTCCCCAAGGCCTCCAACAAGTAATTAAATTCCCCATGCGAGTTTTAAATAAAATAAATAAATACACGAATAAAATAATCATAAAATAAACAAAAAATAATAATAACAGATTTGATTTTCTATTCCCACCACAAGAACTAATGTTGGTTTATCATTTAATTTACAAACAACAAAAGAAACCGAGCATAATACTAGAAGGTGAAAGTTGAAGAAATTTTAGATGACAAAAAGTCGTAGAAGATCTACAATTGCAAAAACAGTTACAGAAGTAATTTGAACTAAAGGGTAATTGAATCATAATACGATGCATCATCATTTACCATTGCAAACGAATGAAATTTGGATAATGTAAGGCTATAAATAGCCATTGAACACCAATTCCTAGGGGTGGAAGCAATTTGAAAGATAGAATATTAGGCATTTTATTTTTCTTAGTTAGTTTGAGGAGCATATGTGCCCTTGTTGTGGTATTTGGAAACTTAGCCATTATTGAATTTTTTTTTTTCTTGAATATTTTAATTCAATGCAAACTATGAAGATTTTCGAAGCAATCTACGCATGTTGATAGTGTTTGCATTTGAATCCATTTTTGTATTTCGCTTTATTTCCCTTGAAGATGGCACCATATTGGTCTTAGATTGTGTGATAACTGGTCGAGGCTAAGATTAGTTTAATTCAGAATTGGAGG
This sequence comes from Wollemia nobilis, assembly GCA_028583015.1. Classification (NCBI taxonomy): domain Eukaryota; kingdom Viridiplantae; phylum Streptophyta; class Pinopsida; order Araucariales; family Araucariaceae; genus Wollemia; species Wollemia nobilis. Next base: position 7,541,908 of record JAQPPZ010016856.1, read on the forward strand.
CTTCAATAGAAGCCTTGCAAAGACGTGAATTCACCATAACTTGTTTAATTTTCTTTTCCTAACCCTTATTTTTGCATTTGTTTTTAAAAAATAGTTAAAATTAGGAGTAGATTAGCAAAATTTTTATTTTTGAAGCTTGATTTCGTAATGTTGTATTTTATCTCTACAAGTTTCAGATAAATAAATGACTATAATGCTTTGATAATTCTAAGGCAACAAGCCCAAAATATTGTTATTTTACTAATTTCTTGGGTGAATTTTGATGTTAAATGCTCATATCTTCATGATTTACTGTACAATTAAGCAAATCCCTAAGTTCTTCATGTCAATACAATCAATTAACCAGAACTAAAACTAATAATCCCCTTGTGATGGCTACATAAAGGCCCTAAATATTCCATATATTTCATTATTTTTTCTTTGAATTAAAATATCAATAAACATTACCAGGTTAGACCAACCTCACCCAAACCTTGGGGAGATCATGAATCTCCTTTCAAGAGAGGACATCTTGCATGAGTCCTATTTGTTAGTATGTGTTTGTTATCTGAAAAATATATCACTTAACAGAATTGGTGCTAGAAGGAGGGTAATTTAAGGGTTGAACTTGTTTAAATTCATAGTATCACTTGAAATTATTTGATAATTATTCAAACTGGAACCTAGGGTTATTGTTACTAGGTCTAAGGCTTTCGAAGACACTGAATTTCATAGCCTTTCTCCTCCAAGAAGATCTAGAGGTACCAAAGTTCAGTCAAGTAACAATCCTCCCATTGTTATCTCATCTCAGGCCATTGTTCCATTTGTTCCTCCCCAAAGTAGACCAATGGCGACACCAATAGCATTTGCACCTTGGTTAGGTGGCCATAATAGCCCACTAAATCTTCCTGGAGTAGCCCATGATATTCCTAAAAATATGGAGAGGTATTTGCCTAGGTACAGACATGATGGAGCAAGAATAGCCGAAGAACATATTCAAGCCTATAAAGATGCTATGGTGAGATTACATGTGGAACATGGAGATGTTGCCTATAGGATGTTTCTTCTTACACTGGATAATATGGCATATGATTGATGAATTAGCCTATCAACTAATTCTATCACTTATTGGGATGAATTAGAAATAATCTTCATTAGTCAATTTAGGGTATCCATAGACCCTAAAATTATATATCATCAGTATATCACAGCCAAAAGGAAAGCCGATTAGCCTTTAAGGTTATTTAACACCCAGTTTCACAAGATATATAGCAGACTAGCTGCACCTTATACACTCAATGTTGATGTTGCCATACAAATGTATTTCAGAGCATTAGATCCTCTCACATCCATGTTTGTGAGAAGGACACCTTAGATCACCACTCTCCCTATGGCCTATAGTGAAGCTTTAACCATGGAACAACAGTTGATCCCTCAAGGTTTTGGAATAGGCCAATTGCCTTCACTAGGATAGCTAGGTGCATTCAATCAAGTGCCCATGATTAATCAAGCTCTATCATAACAATTAAAAGTGTTAAATACTATGCCATATCAGTCATATAATCCTACCACTCCATTGCATTTGGAAAACCAATTCAATATTCATAAGAATGTGGAGACTAATACACAAGCTGTGCCTGCATTTTTAAACACTACTTCCACTTAGAATATCCCATTTTAGAGTGTTAATCCTAATAAGAATATCCCAGCATTTCTAAATGTTCAATATCAAAATGTACCTAATTTATAGAATTCCACCACTTCTGCAAACAACACAGCAAGTCAGACTCCTACAGGATAAAATAATGATGCTAACCCTCAGTTAGATAATCTACAAAAGTTAGTCCAAAAGCTCAGAAATGATATGGTCCAATTATAGAAGAGATATCTCAAAACCCCCAAACCAATAATCCACATTAGAATAGGAACTTCAGTTTCCAAAAAAGACAATGGAACACTCATCCAAATAATGGAGTACCCAATCCAATTACCATTCAAAATTAAACTAATATTGTAGTCAATATTTTTGACTTAGATTTAGATAATTGGTGATAGAGTACACTCCATAACACAACATAGTGAGAATGAGTACCCCGAATTCACAAAAAATTTAGATATACTCTAAAAAAATGGATAACATAGAGTTAATACCAGATAAAAATATTTCAAATCAAGCTAGCACTAGTAAAGGAAAAGTGACAACCTTGGTTGTTGAAATATTTGAATCATCATAAGGAGAAGATGAAGGATATGAGGTATCTCTAGAAGAAGTACAAGCTTATAGGTAATTCAAGAAAGGAAATCACAATTATATGCTTAGGAGCAAGAATAAAGTGCCAATCACTTATTCTACCCCACCAAATCCTACTTTCACCCCTCCTGACAATCAGGCTAACAATAACACCAATGCACCTAAGGCTAATCCACCACCACCACATAAAAGTCTAGACCAAGATAAACCTACATACAACATTGTGGAAGATTTGAATAAAATCAAAGAAAACATATCTCTATTTGAGGTTGCTCAGCTAACGGATCAATAAGAATTGATAATTAAAGCATTTAGAGACAAAAATAGAATTGGATCCCAGAAGACCATGGATGCTCAATTTGTATCATGAAGGGACAAAGGAGAAGCTCCTCCTTTCCTCTTAACGATTAGAATTATAGGTAAAAAATTACATAATTGTCTTATTGATTTAGGTGCTTCAGGAAATGTCATGCCACATATTGTGTGTCAATGACTAGAGTTGAGACATACTCCTTCCAAGAGTAGTGGTACAACTGGACAAAAAAAAAGTCAATGTGGTGATTGTACTTACAAACGTTCACATACAATTAGCCTTAGAGCCCATGATTTAGCAATATATCAATATACAGTTATAGAAATCCTAGATAGATATGAAATTCTCTTAAGTAGATATTGGTCAAGGAATTTAAATGGATACATGGCCATCGAATTTTCTCACATGTGGTTGCATTGGCGAGGAATTGCAAATTATATTAGAGTAGAAAGAGCGCCTAGACTCAAAGAAATTATTGAATGTAATAAGACTAATGAGGTTCTGTATAATGAATCTGAATTAGGGGTTTACACCCTTGAAACCAAAAAAAATATAAATGAATTTTAAACTGAAGCATCACCTAGTAAGCCAACTACAAATGAAAATCTAGTTTGGATTCTCAAATTTGATGGATCTAAATCTAGACATGGCAGTGGAGCAGGTGTTGAATTAATCACCCCTAAAAGAAAATCTCACCTAGCATCCTATAGATTGCAATTTTTCTATACATGCAATTCTGCAGAATATGAAGCATTGATATATGGACTACAATTTGCTTTAAGAAAGAATGTTAAGTGTTTAAAAGTGTTAGGAAATTCTAAGTTGGTAGTGAAACAAGTCAAAGATCATATACTTTTCATGATAAAGGTTAACTCATTATGGAAATTGAGTGAGGGATCTAATTGATGAGTTCCATGCTTTCAATATTAAATTGATTTCAAGAAAAATAACAGAGTTGCAGATTCTATGGCAATAGCAACAAGTACATTAACACCTACAAATAATAAAAGATTCAAGAAATTTTCTATAGAATTAGTATCTTGTCCTTCTATACCCGATAATTATTGGAAATTAAAGCAGTATAAAAAGGTTAAAAAATTGTTTACCATTTTACCTCCTTGGATGACAACTGACTGGGCAGATTGGACGACATGGGCAGTAAGACATTCAACATCAATTTCCCTTCCTCCTTTCCTCCCTATTTTTCTTCATTTTCTAACTTCTCCTATATTTCTTAAGGTTGTTAAATCAACCCTATTTAAGCATTGTAATTTCTAAGTTTCGTAAGGTTAATGAATGATATTTCTTATTTCTATTTTGATCTAAGACTCACATGCCACATCTGGTATCAGAGTCGAGGCCGGAGATGGCCCAAATATTGAGGTGGAGGAACCAGTAGCATAAGCACCAAGGCAGGCAAGGTCAAGTGGGACCCGCAACACGTGATCCAAGGTGAGGTCGAAGAAGGCCCATGAATCATGAACCGAGGTGAGGTCTGGAGAAGGCCCACACAATGAGCATGCAAGGAGGAGGAGCAACCTAGGAGAAACCAACCGGAGAGCACCACGTGGTGAGAGGAGAGCAAGGCCGACGTAGACCGGACGACACAGAACCGACACAGATCCGATTTCATGGTAGAAGGAGGCGACAAGCAACGTGGCGATAGGCGACAAGCTAAAGGAGGAAAAAGGGTGGTCACTTATTGCCCGAAGGTAATCAAGTGACTATGCGAGCGTTGAGGGTTTTAAACACCTCAAACGCTCTCGCATGGTCGATGTGGGACTAAAAGTACCAATTTTTTTTCTTTCGGCGCAGCTACGAGAAGAACAAGGAAGGTAAGCTTACCTTGCCTTCTCGTCGAACCACGTAGCTTGACTGGCTCGACAAGCCAGCTGTAAGGCGCTTGCCTTCCTACAGGTCGTGGGTTCGAAACCCAACGACAAAAAAAGCTTTGAAATTTTTTTATTAAAAATTGGATCCAAAACAACATAAAATTGTATTCATTCCCTTTGGTTCTCATCGACAGTGGTGGTCGAGTTGGTTAGTGCGATTTGTTGATGCCAAGAGGTCGCAGGTTCGATTCCTGCAGACCATAATTTTTTTTTATATAAGTTCTTTTAATTTTTTTTATATTATTAAAACTACTTATATTATATTTAATATATTAAATATAATTGCTTCTTTAATTTTTTTTTTAGGGCAATTATTTTTTAATTTATTAAATAGTAATATAGTTTTTTAATATTATAAAAGAAAGGAAAATATTTTCTAAGAGACAATTATTGTAATCAAAGGGTACATATTTTTTTTACTTGATTCAAGGAATCACAAACTGTAGAACTCGTGTAATAAGCCTAAGAGGCTTAGTTTTTTTTTTTTTTGTAAAAGATATCAAGGATCAAATTGTAAAATTATAAATAGTCATTGATGATAAGATCAAATGGTTGTTATCATGCCTTATGTGCAATTTTAGCAAGATAAGGTGCAAAGAGGTTTTATGAAAAAGTAAGAGGTTATGGGATCAACATTGTGTTTAGCCAACTTCAAAATGCAGTGATAGCACATCAAAGGCATCCTGACTCAGGGTACGAGGCAAAATTTGAAGACAACTCATTCAAGAGTCAATTTGAACAATCAGAATCCGTACAAGCTGCACCACAAGAATCAGAGTATACACACTACAGTATTTCAGTGGAAATATTAGAACTAGAATCACCGAAAATAATATTGATAAGTGAAAACGAAGAATAAGTAGCAGATAATTTTGTGAATCAAGAGATAGCATCCCCACATCAAGAGGAATATGTAGTGAATGATAGAATAGAACAAGTCATATTTGACTTAAATTTGTAATCTCTTCCTTCTTATTTTTTTTCAAATAGCAAAGTACTTTATTGTAACCGTGAAATAAAGAGAGTTTTTTGGTAACTATGGCCTCACACAATAGCTTACCTATACCATAATTTAATGATTATGACTATGAGTATTGGTCTATAAATATGAAGACCTTGCTCATAGGAAGAGGTTTGTGGGACATAATAGAAGAGGGCTACATAGAACCCTCAAACTGGACAACAATAAGTGCCACAAACAAGAAAACACAAAAAGAAGAGAAAAAGAGCAACTCTTCTGCTCTTTCTCATCTCCAAGCTGCATTGGAGAAAATCATATTCCCTAGAATCATCGCTTGTACAACTGCATAAGCTGCATGGAAAGCATTGAGTGATGGATTCGAGGGTAGTAATCAAGTGAAGCAGGTAAGGCTTCAAAAACTGAAGAGAGATTTTGAAAATCTTCGAATGAAAGATGATGAAAAAGTCGGTGATTATTGTGTTAGTGTAAAAGAAATTGTGGATAAAATTGTTACACTAGGTGAAGAAATCAAGCCTGAGATAATTGTAACATAAGTGTTGTGAACACTTACACAGAAATGGAACCATATTGCCATAATTATAGAATCCAAAGATCTTTCTCTTTTAACATTCAATGCATTAATCGGATCGTTAATGTCACATGAAGAGAGGTTTCCTGAAACTCCTTCAACCAGCTATGAATGCGATGATAAGGCCTTCACTTCTAATGAAAAAAATGGAAGAGGAAGAAGAAGAGGTCAAGGCAGAGGCAAGCAAAGAGGTAGAGGCAGACGCAACTATAGAGAAGGCAATCAAAACAGAGGAAGCAACTCATACAGAGGAGGCAATCAACAAAGAGGTGGAAATCAAAATCGAAGAGGAAATCAAGGGCGAGGAAGTGATAAGTCAAAATCAACTTGTTTCAACTGTGGCAAGCCAGGTCACTTCGCTCGCGACTGCTGGTCAAAATCTTCACAAGGCAACAATAGTCAATATGGTAATTATGGAGAAGAAGATGATACCTCTAATATTTTTCTTTCATATGGACAATCAGAACATAATCTAAATGATACATGGATTTTCGATACTGGTTGTTCAAACCACATGAGTGGAAAAGAACATTTATTTGCTACTCTAGATTCCATTTATAAATTGAAAATCAAATTAGGGGATAATAAGACATTGCAAGTAGAGGGTATCGGAGCCATGGAGGTTCCAACCAAAGAAGGACTAAAGAAAGTGCATGACATCTATTATACTCCAAAGCTCCAACACAATTTGCTAAGCGTTGGAAAAATGATGGAAAACAATTACAAGATTGTATTTGATGAAGGACAATGTATCATTTTTGATAAAAATAATTGTAATCGTGTCATCACACAGGTCCCCATGACCAAGAACAAGTTATTACCTCTCAAATTTGATGAGCCAGTTGGAGCTAAAATTGCAAATGTAGCTATAACAAATCCAAATGTGCTTTGGCACTTGCGATATGGTCACCTTAATTCCGCTAGCTTGAAACTTCTAACTTCTCAATCTATGGTGACAGGACTTCCCAAAATCAATGAACAAAAGGAGGTCTATGAAGGATGTGCTTTGGGAAAGCACTCAAGGTCAAAGTTTCCAAAAGGACAAGTGTGGAGAGCCAGCTATCCACTTCAGTTAGTACATTCAGACATTTGTGGACCAATGCAAACACAGAGTCTTGAAAACTATTCTTATTTTCTCACTTTCATAGATGACTTCTCTAGAATGTGCTAGATTTATTTTTTGAAACATAAAGATGAAGCTTTTGATTGCTTCATAGATTTTAGAAACAATGTAGAGAATCAAAGTGGGAATTATGTAAAATGTCTTAGGATAGATCGAGGAGGTGAATACTCCTCAAAAGCATTCTTGAAATATTGTAAAGCAAGTGGGATTAAAAGGCAATTCACCACCGCCTATACCCCACAATAGAATAGTGTGGTCGAGAGAAAGAACCGCACCATAGTTGAAATGGTGAGATCGATGCTTCAGACTAAGCATCTAACTCATATGTACTAGGCAAAGGCTGTAAGAACCAGTGTATATATTCTAAATGGAAGTACTACTTCTAGTTTAGATGGTGTCACTCCTTATGAGGGGTGGTACGGAAAGAAACCTTATGTAAAGCACTTCAAAGTGTTTGGCTCTTTAGCATATGCACACATTCCTTATGAGAAAAGGAAGAATCTTGATTCAAAAAGTTAAGATTATATATTTGTAGGGTATTGTGAGTCTACAAAGGCATATATACTCTACAATCCCAAGACTCATAAAATTATACTCTCCAGGGATGTAATTTTTGATGAAGGGGGAGAATGGGGTCATCAAAGAATTTTTGTTGATGATGAGTCCCAAGATGTAAGTTCTTCACAAGTACAATAGGTGTCTCTAAAGAAAAGCAAAGGCACACCACCTCCTCCAATCCCATACAAGAGTACTACTTCAAGTACTTCAACCACCACTCCAAGTACTTCTCCACAGAGATCAGTAAGTTCTTCACCGATGGACATTAACAGAGACTCTCCATCGAGAGGCAAAAGAACATTATAACATCATCCATCTTTTCAAATGTTGGATCAGAATTTCTAAAGAAGATTCACTAGAAGCCAAGCTAGTGATATGAATACAGTTTTATGCAACTTAAAAATTTGCAATTGTATGGAGATGATGACTCCCATGATCCTAGGGGAGATGTAGTCAATTATGCTTTATTGGCTAGTACACAGCTAGAACCAACTAGCTATGAGAAGGCATGTACTCAAAATGTATGGCAAGAAGCCATGAAAGAGGAAATAACCTCTATAAACAATAATGATACATGGGAGCTAGTAAAGCTACCCAAAGGAAAAAAAATGTGTTGGTTGTAAACGGATCTACAAGACCAAGTACAATGCTGATGGAAGCATTGAGAGGCATATGGCGAGACTAGTAGCAAAATATTTTACTCAGAAATTTGGCATTGACTATGAGGAAACATTTGCTCCTATTGCACGACAAGAAACAATCAGATCAGTTCTTTCCTTAGCATCCCATAAAGGATGGATGTTCAACACATGGATGTGAAAAGTGATTTTCTAAATGGATACTTGATAGAAGAGGTTTATGTTAAACAACCTCAAGGTTTTCAAGAATAGGGAAAGGATAACCTTGTTTAAGAATTGAAGAAAGCACTTTATGGCCTCAAGCAAGCACTAAGAGCTTGGTACTCATGCATTGATGGCTATTTCAGCGAGTATGGATTCACAAGAAGCAAAAGTGAACCAACTCGGTGCTACCTAAAGCATGGAGTAGACATTCTCATAGTTTGTTTGTATGTGTATGATCTAATATTTATGGGTAGTAATAATAAAATGAATATGGAGTTCAAAAACTCCATGATGAAACTGTTCAAGATGAAAGATCTTGGTTTAATGCGATACTTCCTAGGGATGGAAGTGCATCAATCAAATAAAGGGATCTTCATATGTCAACACAAGTATGCTCGAGACATGATCAAGAAATTTGCCATGGAGCAGTGCAAATTAGTTGTAACTCCAACTGGACATGGGATCCAATTGAGAAAGGATGATGGAGCATCAAAGGTTGACATGACTACTAACAGAAGCATGGTTGGGAGTCTGATGTTTCTCACCAACACAAGGCCCGATATTCAATATGCTATTTCTATAGTTTCAAGGTTTATGGCTAGTCCACATGATCTGCATCTACAAGCAACTAAAATAATCTTAAGATATGTAAAAGGTACATTGGATTTTGGAATCCATTACCAAAAATGTAATTATGTGAAATTAGTTGGCTTTAGTGATAATGATTGGGGCAACAATATAGATGATAGGAAATCTACATCAGGAAATTGTTTTAGTCTAGGATCAGGACTAATTACATGGAGTTCCAAGAAATAAACTATTGTAGCATTGTCATCAACTGGGGCTGAGTATATAGCCATAACACATGCTAGTACTCAAGCCCTATGGTTGAGAAAATTTCTTGAAGAGATTGGAGAAAATCAAAGTGGTCCAACTCGACTGTATTGTGATAACATAAGTGCCAATCAGTTGGCATACAATCCAACCCACCATAGCAGATCAAAGCATTTCGATATGAAGTATCACTTCATTCAAGATATGGTGGAACAATAGATAGTTGAGCTTCAATATTGTAACACTTTGGATAATATTGCAGATATATTCACCAAAGGAATAGCTAAAGCTCAATATATAAAGCTGAGATACTGTATAGTCAGTCCTCTCAACTTTAAGGGGGATAATGTTGGAAATTAAAGCAATATAAAAAGGTAACAAATTTGTTTATAATGGTAAGCTTTGGACCTTACCCTTTTACCTCCTTGGACAATAGATGACTGGGCAGATTGGACGACATGGGAGACAAGGCATTCGAAATCAATTTCCCTTCCTCATTTCCTCCCTATTTTTATTTATTTCCTAACTTCTCCTATATTTCTTAAGGTTGTTAAATCAACCCTATTTAAGCATTGTAATTTCTAATTTTCGTAAGGTTAATGAATAATATTTCTTATTTCCATTTTGCTCCAAGACTCACGTGCCACAATAATGTGAAAAATCTTGAAGTATTTGAAAGTGACAGGTACATTTTTAATTTTATGACTAATTCTGGTGTTTTTGAAATCAGGTCATAAATAAGGATGAAAGAATAGAAGAAGAAGATCATGAGGTAACCTTAAAAATAAACTCACTCCCTAAAGGTATGATTTCTATCAAAAAATGATTTGATATTGATTATAAAAGTAAGAAATGCAATAAAATTTCATTTCAAAATGATGCAAGTAATACTACAAATATAGGGACTATTGAAGCACCACAAAATGTCCTAATAGGAAAATCTTGCACTAATCAAGAAAAGGAATAAATCATACAAACTCTCAAATATTATAAATATGTCATATATTGGAGCTATGAAGATTTGAAAACATATGACCAATATGTCATCACTCACATCATACCTTTAAAGCTAGATGTGAAACCATTTCGATAAAAGCAAAGGCTTGTAATTACATTGCTAGAGCCTCTTATTTAGAAGGAAGTTAACAAGCTTCTAGATAATAAAATCATTCTTCCCATTAGACACTCCACCTAGGTACCTAATATAGTACCTATTAGAAAGAAAAATGGAGAAACTCTATTATGCATTGACTTTAGGAATCTGAATAAGGCTTCCAAGAAGGATAATTACCCTATGCCCTCCATAGATTATATTTTGCAGATGGTGAATGGATCGAAAAATATGTCTTTCTTAGATGGATATTCAGGATACAATTAGATCATGATAGATTCCAAAGATATAATGAAAACAACATTCACCATCAAATGGGGCACATTTACCTATATGAGAAAACATTTTGGATAGATCAATGCAGGTGCTACTTTTCAGAGAAATATATTATGCTTTTAAAGGTCTAATTGGTAAGTACATAGTGGTATATGTGGATGATATCCTTGTATTTTCCAAGAAACATGTTAATCATGTCAGTGATCTAAGGAAAGTATTCCAAAGATGTAGAGAGCATGGTATTTCATTAAACCCAAAGAAATGCATTTTTGGAGTAACTGAAGGAAAGCTTTTAGGTCATGTTATTTCTAAATATGGCATCTTAATTGAACCTGAAAGAGTAAAAGCAATCTAGAACATTTCTCTCCTAGGCAGTAAGAAAGAATTACTTTAGAAAAATTAACTTTGTTAGAAAATTTATCTCAATATTTGCAGGGATAGTTAGACATTTGAATGACATGCTCAAGAAAGATGCTAACATAACTTGGACTTCTTAAGCCCAAGATACATTTTAGGGAGTTAAGGATGCTATATCCAATGCTCCATTTCTAGTGAGTCCATATTACATAAAACCATTTATCTCTACTCATTTGTTTCCTAACATTCAATCGCAAGTGTCTTAACACAAAAGAGTGAGAATAATGAAGAAAATACAATAGCCTTCATGAGCTCCCCATTAAAAGATGATAAATTGAAATACACTGTTATAGAAAAACAAGCATATGCTCTAGTAAAGGCAGTGAAAAAATTTAGGGATTATATTCTACACAGTAGGATATTTACAATTGTGCCAGATCCAGCTATCAAAACCATGTTAATGCAAAATGAATTGGGAGAAATAAGAGGTAAGTGGATGTCAATTTTACAAGAGTTTGACCTAGAAATCTAGCCTATGAAACTAGTTAGAGGTCAAGGATTAAGCAAAATGTTAGCAAAAATTGATCCTCAAATTATTTGTCAACAATATACTGTGGATGATATAACAACTGATGAGTGGTACCAAGACATTGTGTATTACTTGTTGAATAATAAATGTCCATAGCACTTAAATGCTACTCAAAGAAGAGCATTAAGTTTAAAGAGTGCTAAATTCATGATCAAAGTAGGTGCTCTATATAGAAGAAACCATGAAGGTATCTACCTCCAATGCCTAAACAAAAATGACGCTACTCAAGTCCTTCATTAATTTCATGGCACATATGGGACTAGATATGGTTCAAACAATACTACTGCACATTAAATTATGAGAGATAGTTACTATTGACCTCATATATTTAAGGATACTCACATCCATGTTTGATGTTGTGACACCTACCAAGTTACTGCACATAGAGAAAGAAATGTTTCTATGCCATTGCAACTTGTATTTGAGGCTAGACCTTTTGCCCAATGGGGATTGAACTTTATAGGTTTCATTAATCCTAATTCTTTAGCCTGTTACAAATACATTGTGACTGCAATATATTATTGCACTTGATGGACATAAGCTTTACCTACCAAAAAATGTACCATAGATGTTGTCATTAAATTCATGGAAGAACATATTGTTACTAGATTTGGGATGCCTTATTCCATAGTCCGTGACAATGAATCAAATTTTACCTCAATTCAAATTGCATAATGGGTTTATGATAACAAGGTAACTCTAAAGTTTTCTTCTAATTATTAACCATAGGGAAATGGTTTGGCTGAGTCAACTAATAAAAATTTATTGACAATCATCAAGAAAATCTTAGAGAGAGATCCTAGAGATCGTTACAATAAACTCAGGTATGATTTGTGGGCAAATAGGACCCAAATAAAAGCTTCATTAGGTACATCACCTTACCATATGGTCTATAGCCAAGATCCTATATTTCCCACTAACTTGAAATTGTTGACACTATAGTTGATGGAATATTACTTGGAAGTTGATGATAAGGTAGAAGACAGACTCACTCATTTGATGAATTTAGATACCTTACAACACTTCAGTCAACATCAAGAAATAATTAAAATATGATTTGATAAGAGAGCTAAAATCAAAGTCTTCAAAATTTCTAACTTGGTTTTACTTTGGGATAAAGCACATGAGAAAAAAGGACACCATAACAAGTTTGATAACATCTAGTTAGGTCCTTACCAAATTTTAGAGATTCTAGAAGATAATACTTTTAGATTAAAAAATATGAGTGGAGAAGATGTCCTCTTGCCTTTTAATGGGTAATTCCTAAAGCATTACTTTCATCCCTGAGGTAGTGTAGTAAAACATGTCATTTGTACATATTTTAAATTTTCATGTGTTTTCTTTTTACAATGTTTAGATTCAATTTTCATTTGAAATATTTTCTCTGACTTTGAAAGTTAGTTCATTTCTGTTTGTGAGAATTCATGTCTTCACTTTTACACTAATTTCATCCCACAAATTTTGATAAGTGGATTCTGATGACAATTAACTTTTGGTTTCTCTAAAAGAAAATATCTTAAGCTAATTGAGGATGAATTGCCTGTTTGAAATTAGTTGAAAATTAAAAATCAGAGAAATTATATTATTAGCAGTCATGCTTGGATTATGGACTAGAATAGAGTATATTTAAATAGTGCGACATTTTGTTGAAGCTTCACCTCTAACATTACATTTAAATGATTATTTTTGGATCATGAATGATGAAATCATATTAATTTGATGATTGGGAAAAAATTCGTATACACTTTATCTTTAGCCTTAAAGGTATTTAACCCAAAGGCACATATGATACTTGCAAAGTAGTAAAAAATGCTTCTAAAAAAAGATGTGTGCAAATTAGGTAAGTGCTTGAGTAATTCAGATAATATCTACTGGGGATATAGATGTCTGGTTGGCAATAGAGCAATATATAGAAGAGATCTAGGTCATCTCCATCGGAGCTATGGATGCTTGATTGGATGTGGAGCAATGCAGAGGTAAATATTTAAGAGTAATACCCTTAATAGCCCAATGTCTAATCAAGTGATGGATTTATGACCGATTCAAGAATAATGAATGCACTAAAAACCCAATAAACTAAAGCAAATGATACATCTATTTTCAATGAAAACTGTTTAAACCCATATTTCTTGGATATTGCCAGATGATCTATATTTTTTTGATCTTTGGTTTTTCTAATTTTAGACTGGGTTCTTTATCCAAAATGCTTAGGAGCATTTTCTAATAGAGTCACCATTTGTTGTTGCCATTGCACAACTTACCCCAATTGGGGACCTATTTGAAGTTTTTGAGGATTTAATTGCTTTCCTTGAATGTTTTGATAATTTGACTACACCAAGAGTTTTGAAATGTTGGTAGGTCTTGAGATATAAGGGTCAAATATTCAATTTATAATAGTCAATTTTCAACTTTCAAGGTCATTAGAAGGTTAAGTTATTCTAGAGGCCTACCATTGTCATATTGGTTTTCAGAGCTTAAGGATTTTGTGATCAATCCCTTTGATAACCTCCTTTAGGAATTCATTCCTATCCATTAAGGAACCATTCAAAAGCACCACTATAACGCCCATATTAGGCATCTTACCAAATATCACCAGCTAAACATGTCTAAATATAAAGTTATGAAAGTCAAAATATTCCTCTGCAAAAAAATACTAAAATCCATTTTTGAGGCACCCTTTGAAAAAAACTTCTGCAAAATCACTAAAATCCAATTTTGAGGCATTAGATGAAGGAAATAGTCCAAAAAAATATGGAAAAGACCTAGAAATAGTAATCTAGGTCCCAAGGACCTAGTCACATTATTTTCCACCTCTATATCTAGCTCCCTGTAAAATTTCAAGTCGATCCAACGGTCAGATCAAAAGTTATGCTCTTTGAAATATAGGCTCTTGTATAAAAAAATGATAATAATGAGATTCCTATACCATTCCCAAAGTCCTAAGTTATCCTAAGTTGACCCTATTTGATTAAAAAAGACATGTTATATCTGTTCCTAAGTTCATAGATCGATTTCATGCGATGAAATCATCATCCTATTTGATTACTTCGCCAAACAGGAGTCCCCAAGGCCTCCAACGAGTAATTAAACCCCCCATGTGAGTTTTAAATAAAATAAATAAATACACGAATAAAATGATCATAAAACAAAAAAATAATAATAATAACAACATATTTTATTTTCTATTCCCACCACAAGAACTAATGTTGGTTTATCATTTAATTCACAGATATAGATAACAAAAGAAATTGAGCATAATACCAAAAGGTGAAAGTTGAAGAAATTTTAGATGATAGAAAGTCATAGAAGATCTACAGTTGCAAAATAGTTATAAAAGTAATTGGTACGGAAGGATAAATAAATTATAATACAATACAAGCCGCTTGATTTTTTGGCTATGCATCCTAGCCGTTAGATATTTCGAATAAGACAAGGTTTTTGACTTAGGTGTACGACCTTAGGAAATATTTTCAAACATTTAATGTTGTTGATAATAGGGGATATTACTACTATAACAAAGGGGGAATAGGCACATGGGACATAAAGGTATTTTGAACCTTAGGAAAGTAATGACTAAGGGGGGGAACGGTAATTGATTTTAACCGTAGACTTTAGGCATTATGGTTAGGAGGGAATATTGGATGATTTGAAATTTTTAGGAGGTAAACTTAGGATTTTATGAACTTTAGGAAAATAATGTGACTAGGGGGAACAAAAATGATAATTTTGGACTTAGGTAATGTGGGGAAGTAAAAGGTGAGAAATAAAAGGGAATTTTAAGAAAAAAAACGCTTTTGGAAAGGAATATAATGGGGTGAAAGCATGAAATATTTGGAGACCTTGAAACCTTAGACCTAGATGGGGAGATTTGTTTACATAGTGAAAATATTAATGGAATGGACCAAGAACACGACCGAACAAATATATATGGTAACACTTAGGGGCTTAACAAAATTTGTGATATTAATGAGAACTTATAATATATCGAGTCTATAAGATTACCTAACTTAAAATAAAAGAGAATATGAGAGGAAATATTAAAATAGATGATATGGGATTATTTTGAAAATTTGAAAATTAGGGGTAATATACAAAGTTGGACTTAAGTCTCCAACATTAGCTTCTATTGGAAAAAGTGATGAAAAATTGAAGCACTTGAGAACCTTAAAATATCTGGGTTGACTAGCTTGATTGAATTCAAGACTCCTACCTAATCACCCAATGCTATAAAATGAAAATTGGAAGAGAGATGAATTTGCTGGAATAATGGCCTAAAGACCTAGGAATTGAAAAATAAAATATACAACACACTTTTTTGGAGAAGCTTCATTCTCTCATGACCCCAAATATTGGGTGATAGAGTTTTGGATGTTGGCCATTGATTAGTTTTCGCATCTGCTCTCCTTCTAGGGTCTGCAAATTGTAAGTATGTTGTCCAACTATCTGAACAATTTGATATGGTCCAAGCCATTTGGGTTCTAGTTTTCCTTTCTCTCCATGTTTATCATTTTTGGGATCCCAATATATTACTATATCACCTTCTAGAAATGGATTTCCTTTTGCTTTCTTGTTGAAAAGTTGCACTATTTTTTGAGTTTGTTTTATCATTTTTACTAGAGCTTCTTTTTGTCCTCTTGTAACTATGCAATCTGATCTAATCTTCTTTGCAAAGCATCTGGATTATCATAGTCTTGTAGAATTAGAGATAAAGTAGTTCTTTCTACCCAAGGAGGTAATAGAGCATTCTCACCATAGACTAGTTCATATAGGGAATTTCCTATACTTCTTTTAACAAACAATTTGTCTGCCCATAAAGCATATTTTAACTCATTGTCCTAACTTCTTTTATTTTTGCTTAGTGATGTCTTTATTATGGTAATCAAAATTTTATTAGAGGACTCAACTAAACCATTTACTTGAGGATAATAATTCACTAAATGAGAAAGCTCTATATTGTATTTAGCACATAATTCAATCATTTCAAAGTAGGTGAAACAATTGCCACTATTTATGATTATCTTCGTAGGAAACCCAAACCTAGTCAATATGTTTTCTTCCATGACCACTTCGGTTGTTGAATTCGTAAGGGAGGTTGCTTCTACCCACTTAGTAATGTAGTTTGTAGCTATTATGATCCATCTATGACCCACAAAAGAGTTAGGATTAATTTCACCAATTAAATTGATTTCCCACTATGCAAATGGAACATCAATGATCACCAACTTTAGATGTATAACTGCTAAATATTTCCTTCCTACAAATACCTAACAACTATGACAAATATTGACTAATTGATGAACATATTTAAACATGGTAGGCCAAAAATAACTAGGTATTATGATTTTTATTAGCTATAGATTTTGGAGCAAAGTGACCTCCATAGTATCCAAAATGATATTATTTTAGGACCTGAGGAACTTCTTTTTGAAATAAGTAGAGTAGTAGTATACCATCTAGATGTATCCAATAAAGTTTACCTTCTTGAACATAGTATCTTTGGGCTTGTTGTTTGATATATCTCATTCTATTTTGGGATATACCTCTTGGAAAGGATAAGGCCTGAATATATAGCAATATGTCATCATACCATTTGTATTCAACATTCTTAGTTCTTCTAATATCATGCTATTCATCTATTGTGATAATATTATTCATATATTCTCCTTCTTTGTTAGCCATATACTTTGCTAAACCCTGTCCTATGACAATCTAAACTGCTTTGAATTCTACATCATACTACAATAGTTTAACCATCCATCTTGTAGTATTTCCTATGGTTTTAGACTAAGGAAATTCTCAATGACTATGTAAGTAATGTAGGCTATTACTTTGTTTGATCCAAAGATGATTTAAAAATATTCTAGAGCTCTTATTAAAGCATAAGCCTATTTCTATAATGAAATATTTCAACTA
The DNA here is from genome assembly GCA_028583015.1 of Wollemia nobilis. Classification (NCBI taxonomy): domain Eukaryota; kingdom Viridiplantae; phylum Streptophyta; class Pinopsida; order Araucariales; family Araucariaceae; genus Wollemia; species Wollemia nobilis. The sequence continues at coordinate 7,559,496 of JAQPPZ010016856.1, forward strand.
AGCTCATTTCAATCCTGTACTCATAAAATCTATGGGTCTTTCATTATTCTCATTATATTTCTGAGATAGAACTATAGCAAAAGTATGCTATGATGCAAAGGAATATATATTTAAATATTTAAATTAATTAGGGTAATTCAACACAAGGGCTATAGTAATTACATATTTAATACTTTTAAAATCTCTAATGTTCTCCTCTATCCACCTTATGTCCCTATCTTTCTTAATCATATCATTGATAGGCTTTACAATTTTAGCAAAATTGGGGATAAACCTCCTTACAAAGTTAATATTTCCAAAGAAAGATCTAACTCCTTTCAAATTTTTAGGAGGGGAGATTTTAGCAATAACTTATGTCCTTTGTGGATCAATGTTGATGCCCTCTTTAGAAAACCCCAACAATTTTCCTTGTGCTGCTTCAAAGATACATTTTTTAGAAATGAGAGATATGTCAAATTCTTTACACCTACTAAATACTATGGCCAAATTTTCAAAGTGATATTCTAAATTTTTGGAAAATACTTTAATATCATCAAGATATACAACTACTATTTCAAACATTAGACCTTTAAATAAAAACTCCATAGACCTCTGAAATGTGGCACATAAATTTATTAGTTCAAATGATATTCTAAGATATTTGAAGGTTACCTAAGCTGTGCTAAAGGTAATATTATATATTTAGATGGTGGGAAAAACTCATTTTCTTTTCCCTTTAATTCTAATTTAATGTCAAGTGTGCATGGGAGATATTAATTAGAATCTCTGCTTCCCCACTTGAGAGTCTCTTTCCAAAGGAGACCCCGAGGATACAAAGATACTCAACACAACTAGACTCCTACTTAATATTTTTTCCTATGGTTGTATGAATGTTAATGTAATGCTTGTTTTATCGATGTTTTAATGGGTTTATTCAAAGAAAACACCTAAGGTTTTGGATCTCTATCTATTTGACTATTTTTTAAGCCTTAATGGTTATTTAAACCTAAATCATCAAAGATCATATAAATGCATGCTAAGATTAAATCTATCCAATATGCTTTTCATATTTGAATGAGCTAATCTAAGGAGATTTTTATTTTAGGGCAAACAAGGAGAAATGCAAGAAGACAAGTTAGCCTAAATGCAACTAGATGATTTTCGATTCTTTACCTAAGTACTTGAAAATGAAAGAGATGTTAAAATAAGTCTAAGGTTCCTTGATAGCCTATTTTAGAGATATTTTGTAAATAAATTGTAGCATTTTGTAAACTATTAGGGTTTTCTAGCTAAGGTTCCTTAATTTACGAAAATAAAAGTGATTTTAGGTACAAATCAATTAGCAAATAGAAACAAAACATAGAGAAAGAGAAATTGTAAAGCTAGGGAAGCGCAAAGTGGTCAAACTACCTCTCTTGAAGCCTATCTACCAAATTAACCACTAAAAAGTTCCAAATTTGTTACTGCTGCCAAATTTACCACTAGGGTGGCAAATTTGCATAAACACTAAAAAAATCTAGTTTATCTAGTTTGGGGGGTCTCTTTGAGTGCAGTGAGGTGGTAAACTATCTTCCCCAACTGATCAAACCCCTTATTGATGAAAAATGAGTATGCTTACCTCCTAGGGTGGAATTTGGCCTGTTGCCAAATTCGCCACTAGGTCTGCCAAATTCACCACTGGCAAATTTGGTCTGAGTGGTAAATTTGGTTCTATTATTATGGTTTCCAAATTTACCACAAGGATGGTGAATTTGGTTTTAGGTGATTTTTTTGGAACTTCAGAGGTGGATTTGGGTAGAAATTGATGGAATTTCGAAGTTGAAACTGAGAGGGAGTATCCCTAAGATGATTTGCAAGATCTGTGGCTAAGAAAAATAGATATTTAGACCCCTAAAATAGATAATTTAAGGACTGATTTGGAGTATAACAAAGAAAAAGTATGAAAAGCCCTAAAGGACTATGAATTTGATCAATATAAGCTAAGATAAGGTACAAGTTGTAATGTAATGGATTAGGAATGCTATTAATGTTATCTGCTACTAATCTGAGTGTAAAATAAATAGGGATTTATGCAAATACTTTACTAATTTATGAATTAAGTGAATTCTTGGATAAAAGGCAAGGGGAATTCTTCAATGGCTATTTTGAATATTCAAGCGGCTAGGACCTGAGATCTAAAAGTGCAAGGGGATTAGGAATATAGCAAGATAACTTGTATATATCCCAAATATTGCAATATCTATGAAGACAAAGGAATCGATGTAGAGTGTTTAAACAATGAAATGAAATGCTATTGAAATACTTAAAAGAATAAATTAAAATGCTACACTATGGAAGTAAAATAGCATGGATGTAAGAAGACAGAGTTAGTATGATTAGAATGAAGATAGTTTGAGAATGATCATAGCATGGAGAATAAAAAGGATTAATATGCTGCCAACATAATCCAAAGGACTATAAATAAAAGTGCAACAAGAAATAAAGATGAATATTATGTTAGAAAAGGTCAAAATACCATGCAAAATAGAGTTATTTACAAAGTATGATGATGAAAATAAATGCAAACTAAAATAAACTTACAAATAGATGTTAGAGATGATAATAAGGATGCTATAATTGAATAAAAAGACCATCAAAAACACTATTAAAGGGGTTGAAAAACAATATTAGAGGCTGTCAAAAAAAAGGATTAAAACCTTACAAGAGATTTTAGAGTATGTAAAATGCATAAAAGAAAGATAAAAAGTGAGCAAAGCTACAACCTAGAGGATGAAATACAATGAAGCTAAGGTGGGAGGAGAGAAAAAAGAAGTTAGGGGAGCTCTCTTTCTTGGCTCCAATGGTGGCTTCCTTTCTTCAAAATACCCCTATCCTTGCTTGACTTGCTTCCAATGCTCAGACAATGCTCCAAAGTGCTTGACGAAGACTCAAGGATGCTTGAAAAACTCAAGAATAGATAATGCTATTGAAAGAGAGATTTATAGAAAATATGTTAGAGCTTTGCTATAGTGAAATTACTTGTGGAATGCTTACCCCATGACCTCCTTAAATAGGATTTGGAGGAGGGTTGGAGGGAGAAACAAATAAGAATGAATTCAAAAAAAATGATCTGAATCCTTATTGAAGCATGTAGAATAAATGGTAGATATGAAAGGGAGCTCAATCAGTGTCCCTCTAGTTCATGTGGAAGATTCCCAACTATTTTTCCAAATTCGCCATTGTCGACCAGATTTGCCACTAGAAAATTTGGTAGTGGCAATTTTGGTAAGAAGGCAAAATCTGACTTTTCAAATTGTGAAATTTGAATGTTTGCCAAATTCGCCACTGGAGAATTTGGTTTTGGATAATTTTTTGTTGTTGCAATTTTAGGCATCGAAATGAGTCCAAATATATGCATATTTATACTTTTCAAATAGATCATTTCGAGGGCTATCCAATGGTGGTGGTTTTGTGAAATTTGGAGATGTTTTGATAGGTCAATTTTTTTACAAAGATGACCTTACCTTTTAGGGTTATAAAAATCCTAAATTTTGGTATGAAGATGATTGATTTGATTTGCTTGATCAAAAGTCTTGTGAAGACAAGGAAATTGATGAGTTTTTCTAGGATAAAAAATTGATAAAAATATGCCTAATTTGACAAGGTTAGGATGCCTTGATTGAATATGACATTGGCTAGGTGTGTCAAAATTGGGTGTCTACACTTTACCCTAGTTTTGATGTGATGCCTATAGGATTGCATCAAAATTTAAGCAGTAAAACTTGATTTTGACACTATGATACATTGTTATTATGTTGATTTTTTGAAAAGGTTATCTTATGGGAAAAAGTTACTCCATGGATGTCCCCAAATTGAATTTTATGACATGATGATTTTATTTGGTTGTGTTGATGTATTGATTGTTGATTTTTGAAAATATGATGCTTTGATGTAATGATGCTTGAATTTGCATTTGACTAAGTGATAATAGTCTAGATTGATTTGCTTGGTGAGGGTTCCATGATGATGATCAAATATATATGAAGGGGATATGACCTATTTGAGAGATGTGTTGAGTATTTTGGATGATATATGACCATCCAAAAGTGTATATTGTGAGCGAAGGTACCTATACCTAATATAGGAGAACACTCATAGTATTTAGAGGTAAATATTTTACCTTTTATGTGTTCCCATGGGTGGGAAAATGACCTCATTATGTTTAAATTTTGGCCTATGATGCCATAATTTTTTATGTGGAAAAAATCCCAGAAGGGATGTCACTTTCGGGTAAGACCCAAGGAGGTAGGGGTATCTCTTTCACCAAAATTGCCCAAGGTTTGCACCTGGCCTACCACCTTTGACATACTCAAGGACCAAACCTGAAACAACAAAAAATAAGAACACACAAACACAATCATATGATAAGATTAAAAAAACATGATCCTTGAGTGTGTCACAAATATAAAGCATTACCAAACACACACACAATAAGATTAAAAAAAAACACAATACGAACCACACAGAAAAAACACAAGAACAACATAACAAAACACAAACATGACAAAAACAACAAAATGCTACAAAGACACAACCAACAAAAACATGAAAAACAAAAACAACCAAAACCTAAAAAATAAAAAATAAAAAAAAACAACCAACAACAGACAACAAATAAAAACAAAAACATAGAAAATACTCACACACCAAAACACAAAAACACCAATTAACACAAACATACAGAAACACAAGAACAATAATAAAAAACATAAAAAAACACAAAACATAAAAAACACAAGAACAATGCAAAAAACACAAAAACAAAGCAAAACAAAAAAAACACACACACCTCAAAAAACTAAACAAAAAAAGAAAAAAGAAAAAAAAAAAAAATTGAACACAACAATGACCTTTCTAGACCAAAAGAATTTTAAGGCAAGAATAAATAGAGGAAACAAAAAAAATATTAGTTTGAGATAGGAAACTAAAAAACCCTGACCGAACCAAAGATAAGAAAAAATAAAGCAAGAAAAAACTAGGTACCTCCAGAACTGGAGCCATCCAAAGAAATTATAGAAAGAAGAGCTTCCCTTATTTGTGAATCCCACCATCTAGGAGGGTGGCCGTAGCAAGTAAGATCACCTTTATCCAAAGCCCAATTAGCTAAAGCATAAATGCTCTTGTTTTGATCTCTAACCACATGATTGTCATCAAATTTCAAAAATCCCATCTGGATTAACGAAATCTTCTCAATAATTATTTTTATTCTCCAATCAATCTTATGATTCTTAGGAGTCTTCAAAATATTAATCATGAGTTGAGAGTCAGACTCAACTAGCACCTTTTACCATCCAGTCTTAGTAGCCTCTTGAAGGCCTTTGAGGATACCATACCCCTCAACAAGGTTATTGAATAGAATACCCAAATTCTCAACAAAAGTAAAAACCAGGGAGCCATCTGAAAGTCTACCAATTCCTCCAGCACTAGCTTTTCCAGGGTTCCTTCTAGAGGCTACATAGTATTGAATTTTCAAAAATCCTTAGGAGGAGGTTGCCAATTCCTTGTTCTATCCATATTGTAATTACTCACATTCCATTTAAGCTGGTTGCCCTTAGAAGATTTAATCTTCAATATTTGCATCACTTGATCCCATATTTGATGGGAGCTTTAGGGGTTATTAAGGAGTTTTTGGACTGATCCAACTAAGTTGGCAATGGTATTTTACCAGATATAGTGAATATCCTTCCTATCTTGATTAAAAATTTGGTTGTTCCTTTCATTCTAGATATTCAAAAGAAGAATGGTATAACCCATCCAAATTAAATACCTAATAAAATGATCAATAACATCTTGTTTAGGCCAATCCCTCCAAAGTTGTTCAAAAGTAAAAAAATTAGACCACTGTAAGCCAAGTAAAGTGGCCATTCTTCTCCATAGCTCAGAGGCTAAAGTAAACTCAATAAAAATATTAGTAAGAGTTTCCACATTCTCTTCACACATTTCACATCTAAAAGGGCCATGAAAACCATGCTTCATAAGTTGCTCACCGATAAGCACCCTCCGATGCAAAAAAAGCCATGTAAAGAACCTCACCTTAGGCCAAAAATTTTGAGCCCACAATTGAGAAAATATGTCAGATGATTGGTTGGGATTATTATGGCATAAAACCAAATAACCTTGAGAAATTGAATATTCACCCTTAGTAGTGTTGTTCCACCCAAAATAATCTATTTCATAGGACCAAGAGAGAGATATCATATGAAGTATGCATTGGATATCTTGTCTTTGCCTTTCTTGGATTTGAATAGGCCAGTCCTCAATAGGGATCCAATATCTACCAACCTTTGAATTACCAGTATGGTACCGATAGTAATCAACCACCTTTATCTAGTTATATTAGTGAAGCTCCTCCATCCAAGGCCTCCAATAGGGAAACTAAGTTATCAAAGGCTTGTGACCATCCTAAGAATTTATCCAAAAATTTACCTGTTAACCATTATGAATGATCCAAAATAATATTTTATTTATCAAATCCTCACTAGTCTTAAGAAATGCTAAAATGGGAGAACCTTTGGTAGGTAATTGATAATGAACAAGGTCTTCAGGACTTTTGTTCTCAACATATTTAGCATGGAGATTATTGGCCGAAAGAGCATTGGGGTAATGCAAAATCCTCCAATATAATTTAGCAACTAAAGCTTTGTTGTTATTAATAGCAGAATGGAATCCTAACCCCTTCATTATTAGAAATATATCAAGTGTCCCATTTCACCAAGGCCCATTTTCTATTGTGATGCCATATTTAGGATATAATGTTTTTTAAAGATATTTTTTCTCTCATCAATGATTAAATGCCATACTCTATGAAACACTTAACTACGTAGATGAGATACCTATAATATTTACATGAAGAATAATGTATATGTTTTCCTCTCATCAGTGTTCAAATGCCATTCTCTATGAAACATTTAACTGCATAGATGAGGTAATTTTTGATATGTACATGATATATAATTATGTTTGTTCCTCATTATTGTTCAAATACCATTCTTTATGAAATATTTGAATGCATATATGAGGTACCTATAGTATGTATAATGATAGTATAATTATTTCTTCTTATTAGTGTTTAAATTTCATTCTCTATGAAATATTTGACTATGTAGATGAAGTTATTTTGGTTTTTATCAATGTCTAAGTGTCATTCTATATGAAAAACTTAGTTGCATAGATGAAAGTTTCACTTATTATCAATGTTCAAGTGCCATTCTCTATGAAACACTTGAATGCATAGGTGAAAATGTTATGCTTCTTATCAATGTTCAAGTACCATTCTCTATGAAACACTTGACTACATAGATAAGATTTAGGATTTTCACCAATGTTCAAGTGCCATTCTCTATGAAACACTTGACTATGTAGATTAGATTTGGGATTTCCACCAATGTTCAAGTTCTATTGTCTATGAAACACTTGATTGCATAGGTGAAAATATTTTTGCTTCTTATCAATGTTCAAGTGCCATTCTCTATGAAACACTTGACTATGTAGATAAGATTTAGGATTTTCACCAATGTTCAAGTGCTATTCTCTATGAAACACTTGATTGCATAGGTGAAAATGTTATGATTCTACAAGCCTTTTGCAAAGCTTTAAAATAATATTTAATAACATTTTTGAAGCTAATTGCAAAGTGTTTTGCAATATTTTGCTAATATTGCAAATGTTTTTGCGAAACGTTTTTGTGATTGATTTCGTGTTCTTTACAAATGTTTTGCAAAATGCTTTTATAATTGATTTTGTGGCCTTTGCAAATATTTTGCAAAGCGATGAAATTATTTTGTAGTTGGTTTTATGCAATGTAGTTTTGTTATTTCAAAATGTTTGGCAATGTTTTGAGATGATTTTAGATGTTTTGCAATGTTTTTCTTTGATGATTGCAAACATTTTGCAATATTTTGCTTTGATGAAGGTAAAATATTTTGCAATGTTGTGTAATGCTTTGATTATTGCAAAGGCTTTTGCAAGGTAATGAGATGATGATTATAATGATTTGTAATGCAATGCTTTTATTATTGTAAAATATTTTGCAATGTAATGATGCTGTGATGATTAAAAATATTTTTGTTATCCTTTGCAGTATTTTATGGTGCTTTTTGAAAGCATGATATGATGTTCGCAAATATTTTATGATGTAATCGGATTCTTCTTGAATGTATTGTGTAGTGTAATGTAATGTTATTAATATTTGTAAGATGACATAGAAAATGATGTTGTATTGTCATTTTGCCCCCATCATTTGAAAGCAAATACTTTGATAAAGATGGTGATGTGATATTGATTGGGATTTTTTTTGTAAGATTTACCAGCAAGGGTTGTATTAAAGGTCATATGCCCCATATTGACGTATTTACAATATAATTTAAGTATGCAATTTGTGAGGACATGATAAATAAGCTTACATTTAGGAGGTAATTTCTTTGATTGTGTAAATTGAGTTGTTTTAAGAATGTTCTCTTCTAAGATTTTGAATGCATAAGATGAAACCCTAGAGACATAGGTTTGTTATCTAATGCATATGTAAATATTTAGATGCATGTGAGGTATGGAGCTGGTACTTGGAGCACATTTGATGTGTTTAAAATATTTGAGACTGAGAGTAACACTCTCATATGGATAATCTAAGAGAAGAAGAAACCCTTCTCTCATGGTCAATATGTGTACAAAGAATTGTATATGCATATAACATGGAAAAAGAAATCCACTTATCTAGGAGGTCCATGCGACAACATTACCTTGAGTCTGAAGGATCTTTTTTTGTATGAATAAATATATGACATCCATACTAGCTCCTAAATCGTTAGGGAGTATAGGAAACTAGGATGTGTTTGTTTTGTTAGATGTAATGATTTTTAAGAAGAAGTGATAGTTTATTGTAGTATATCAAGATGGAGGAAGTTCTCTATCTATTGATTGATATTTGTATGAACAGATAGAGAATATCTAACCATATCAATAGGTAGTCTTTTGAGTTTTTTTGTTATTGTGTACTTGCATAATAAATTAGTTGGAAAGCAGAGTTTTGTTAATCCAACATCTTATTAGACAAGTAGCTAGTGAAGAGAATGTGATTCATGGATGGCCTATTGTTGTAGAAGACCAAGCAACCATGAATATAACATCGATTCAGTGTCTGATAAAGCTTGCAAATGATTGTGTGCTCACAACATATTGGATTGAGGGAGCCTCATAGTCTGATTGACCTATTTAAATAATAGTTTGTGAGATTTTGTTTTGTGTTTGATAGAATGCCCAAGACATAAACCACATGGTTTTATGGGAGGCAATTGATGAGATTACAATTTGGATGTGATGGCATGCTTAATCTAATGTGAAATGATAAGTTTATGATAATAGTTTGTATAGTTGCTTTGATATTTACCCCCAAGTGGGGAGAAGGCATGGATGGATATGTATTCTGGTGTTTGAATATTAATATAGTAACATGGGAGAATGAGATGCTTCTAAGTATATGTAAATAAATTTTGTAGATGAATTGATTTTAAAGTGATGATATGCCTTGGATGTTATGTTCCACAAGGTTCTAAGAAAATATGATGATGAAAAAATTCTTGTTATCATCATGAGGGAGAGAATATGATTGATAGATTCCCCCTAGCCTATTCATTGACTAGTGAGGATTATTGGAGTGAAGATATTTTTATTTAAATTAAAGCATTAAATGCTACCATGCACCATATGTGCCCCCTTGGGATTCAAAGGGGAGACTAAAATTGAATTAAGGAATTCAATTTACATGGGATGATAGGATTAAGTTGATAAGGGATGAGTTGTTTTGGTTGTAAAAGAGTGTATGATTGAATGAGTATACTTTTGGTTTTAGAATTTATATTCCTATGAGTGTGGATAGGTCTACATGATGTATATACTAGGTTTGATATTGATTTACACCTAAGTAGTGGCTTTGGATACACACTTAAGGTATGTTTCAAATGATGATGCATCCAAGTGAGAAAAATATGTATACGTATCAATTGAATAGTGTTGAGGGTTTCTCAAAGGACTTTGTTAGATTACCTTGAGGAATTAGCTAGCTTGTCTAGAGGTCTTTGTAGCATGTGCCCAGAGGACTTAGTTGGCTTGCCTAGAGGACTTAGTTAGCATTGACCAGAGGAATTAGTTGGCATCTCTAAAAGACTTAGCTAGCTTTCCTGGAGGTCTTTGTAGCATGTACCTAGAGGACTTAGTTGGCTTTCTTGAAGGATAGCATTTCTTGAAGGACTTAGTTGGCTTGTCTAGAGGAATTAGTTAGCATTGACCAAAGGACTTAGTTTGGTGATATGATATGTACCGAGAAGAAAAATATGTACAAAAATGCTTGGGTCATGTTTTTGATATGAAATATGTATAATGATTAATCCTTATGCAAGTGAATAAGGAGTATTTATTATGATATTTTGTTGTGATATAAGATATGTATATACATCATGTGATGATAACCTAAATGGGGTTCCTATTTTTGAATGTCACAAAGGGGGGATTTTCATGTGAATATGCCCAAGGGGGACTTTTAAATGTCTTGCTTAAGAGGGACTTTAAATGATTGTCCCAAGAGAACTTTCTAAGTGATTGTCCCAAAGGTAGACTTTAAATGATTTCCCTAAGGAGGACTTTAAATGATTACCCCCAAGGGGACTTTAAGTGATTTTCCCAATGAGGGACTTTAAATGTTTGTTCCATGGTGGAATTTAGATGTTTATGTCCCAAGAGGGACTTTAGATGATTTTCCCAATGAGGGAATTTAAATGATGTGCCCTAAAGAGTGATTTCAAATGATTGTTTAATGGTGGAATTTAAATGATTGCCCCAAGGGGGACTTTAAGTGATTGCCCCAAGTGGGACTTTAAGTGATTGTCACAAAGGGGAATTTTAAAATTTTATGTTGCAAGAGGGACTTTAAATTTTTTATGTCCCAAGAGGGACTTTAAATATTTTATCCCTTTAAGTCAAAAGGGTGTTGTAGGTTATGATAAAGTGTTTCCAAGGATGATCCATCCTTGTTCAAATGTACAAGAATTATTTTAAGGTATTTATTTACCCCTAGATGAGGGTAAAAAGATGTAATGTGTTAAAGGGATATGTGTATTTGATGTATCAATAAAGGATGATCTGTTAATTAATACTTGATGTTAAGGATAATTGTAATATATTGTGTCTGTGTAAACGAGGAAGACTAAGACAATTGTAGTGGTATTTTTGTTGATGTACTCTTTTTAAGGTAAGGAGAGTTTTGTGGTTTGCAAGAGTGTGATAATTTGATAAAGATGTGATCAGGGTTATGCACAGTGGAAAATATTCACAAACTGGGCAAATATTAGGATTTCTAAAATTGAAAATTGGTGAATATGAGGACCCTCGACGTCGGCCCATTTGCCTAAATTTTTTAGGATCAATTGTTTCTTAGGGTCAATTCGCCATAATATATATCCAAACATAGGCATATTTGTACTTGTTGGAAAGCTCTTTTCAAGCCTGATCTAATGGTGGTGTTTTTATGAAGTTATAAGATGATTTAATAGGTCAAAAGTGGACCCAAATATGACCTTACATTTTAGGGCTTTAAATACCCCAAATTTTGGTATGAATATGCTCGATTTGATTTTCTTAGAATTCTCCATGATTCACCTTGATTTTGATTAGGATTCACCATTTTTTTACAAGTACATTTTGAGTCCAACCCCTTATGCATAACCTTGGATGTGATAGAGATTAATGATCTATGCTTAAGTTGGTAAAATATAAAGATGTCTAAGTGAATTATAATGGGGATTAAGTTTATGAATAAGCATGTGCGATAATCTAATTGTGAAAGGCAACCATGTAGATGAGGATCCAATGCAAATATTCATGTGAGTAAGTAGTTAAGCAGATATGTGGATTGAAAGGGTGACTATGACCTAGAAAATGATCCTTAGCTATTTCAATCTTATTTGTAGATATAGTGCATTGTACTTTCACTTAGAATGGACCCTATGCTATGACAACCTTATCCTATCCAAAAGGGCCTTAGTGCACCTATGTTTTGACAAGGAGTTAAAATAATTTTATGGGAAAGGTTTATGAGGGTGGGGTATTGTTGGAGAAAGCATAGTTTTTTGCTCCTTGGTTATGTATGGGTGATGGATCATGGAAGGTTCCAAGATCTTGATCTAAGCAAGGTTAGAATATAGAATCACTAAGGTCAAGGTCTCCATTATCTATAAAGTCTTGGATTAGATTTTTAAGGCCTCTACAATTATTGATTGCATGGACATTAATGCGATGGAAGGCACAATATTCATGAGAATGGGATGAATGAGTTCTCTCTTTTGCAATGTTGATAGGTTTTATAGGTGGAAGTTCTATCATCTTAGTTTCAAGGATATGTGTTAGGATAGTTGTAGGAGATTGATCTAATGTAGTAAATTTTGGTTTTGGTTTTAGTTGTATAACAATACTTTGAGGATTGGTAGTGGCATTGATATTGTTGATTTGTTGAGCATCTATGAATTTGTTGTCTATGCCATGTATGTTCTCATTTTCCTCCTTTCGGTAAGAAGAATATTTATCTACTTCCTTAGAAGTATAGGTCTCTAGTTTCCTCATTCTATGGAGGGCATTTTATACCCTATTAGCCATTTCTATGGCATATTCAAAGGAAGACACATTGGATACTTCTAAGTGAAAGGATAGTTGTTTATTGATGTCTCTTATAAATATGTTCAAGAGTTATTTTGGTGGAGGGACAAATTCGAGCCTCCATACCAAAGATTACCACCTTGCTAGGAATTAAAGGAGACTCTCATTTTGAGTTTGCTTAATTTCAAGAAGGTCACTAAGTGTGGGCTTATATTCGATATAATGGAGAATTGTTTAATGAATAATTCAATAAAATATTTATAGTTTTTTATGGTGTACCTTGGTAATTGTAAATACCAATCCAAGGTAGGGCCACTAAGGCTTTTAGGGAAATTTTTGAGTAACAATATTTCATCATGTTCAATGTTAGTACATGCAATTTTGAAAATCCTAACATTTTTGATAGGATCTTTATTTCCTTCATATGTTTGAAGTTTGGGTATCTTCAAGTTAGAAGGAAAGGTATGAATGACTATGGTAGGATCTAGTGGTTGATTGAAAAAGTCTTTATAGGAATACTTATACTTGGAAGAGGATTTTTGGAGAGAGGCTATTTTTTGCTCTAATTTAGAGTCTTGCTTTTTAAATTTTTGTAGCCTAGATTTTATTCTTTGATAGTCATGGAGGAGTGGTTTTGAAGATGCTTGAGGCATGATCAAATAAGGTAGTGAACTAACACAAGGATAATATGGAGATGTTGGAAGGGATGATACCAAAGGTGATATCCTATGGCTTATACCTATATTACTTTGTTTAAGAGTTTTGATAAATGTAGGACAAGTGGTAGGAGAGATAGAAGTTTGAGCAAGACTCACATTTGCACTAGTGAAACTAGTAGACGTGTTAGTGAAAGGATGAGGGATCGAAGAATTAGGTAGTATCTCTATATTAGGGGTGTCTTCCATGTTGGCTTGTTGGGATAAAGGGCAACTTATGTTGTCTCTCAAAAGTTCATATTGAGATAAGTAATGATGGTGTATTGAATGTTGATCCCCTTGGCTCGTAATATTTTCATCAATAGGATTATATTGTAAAGAATTGAAGTTTGGATTGTGTGTAAATGGAATTATAAGGAAAGAATAAATCGCTAGGAGAATCCTTCCTCAAGGGAGTACCTTGTTTATTATTATTGGTTTGTATGGAAATTGGAGTAAAAAGATAGGGCAATTTATCAACATTTGATTCTAAAGGACCATCCTTAATGGAATCTTCCATTAAGGGAATGTCTTGTTCATTGTTAATGTTGTCAAGAAATTCATTAATAATTTCTTCATGCTCTTGTGAAAGAGTTGCTATATGACTAAGGGAACTATGCATTATCTTTTCATAATTGTTATGGATCTCATTATCAATATATTCTTGGATGATATTTTTAATGTATTATGAAAAATATGCATGATTAAGTGGTTTAGAGGTTGTTTTCCTTTGATCATTGTAAAGAAATTCATTGATAATATCTATATGCTCTTGCAAAGAGGTTATCATATAATTAAAGTCATCATGAAAGGAGACTAAAGAGTCAAGAATGATATATTTATCTCATTTATTGTAATTTTAACTTTTGTGGATGTTATATTCTTTATAATCTTCCACCAAAAGTTTTGGATGGGTAGCTAATTTACGAGTTATATAGTATGTTTTGGGTTTTAAAAAGATTTAAAAAAGGAAGACAATCCATTTTAATAAATTTTTAAGGTCTAAGAAAATGGCCATTGAGTAAGGTTTGAAAAGAGAGGGTTGATTGATTTATTAAAGTTTTGTTTCCATAATACTGATAGCAAATAAGAGAAGATGTTTAAGATTCTTATGTCACCCAAATAAGCAGCCCTCCTTATGATTCCCACTAATCCACTGTGACATACTTACCAAAGAATATTTCTCCTCTAAGGTTTGTAATTTATTTTAATCAATGGGTTATTATCCTTTCCCCAATAGGATTAGAAATTGGTTATGTTCTTGTTATCTTGATTTAATGTGATGTAAGCTAAGTAAGCAAATTAGATGATATTTTTTAAGTTTAAAAAACTTGTATCTTTGTTAAGGCAAAAGGAGTGTTGACATCAGGTTCACCAATTTATTTATATGGTGGGAAAACCTCATGTTCTTTTCCCTTTAAGTATAACTTAATGTCAAGTGTGTGCATGGAAGATTCATTAGAATGTTTGCTTCCCCACTTGAGAGTCTCTTTCCAAAGGAGACCTCGAGGATACGAAGATCCTCAATACAAATAGATCCCTACTTAATACGTTTTACTATGTTTGTATAAATTATGATGCAATACTTATTTTATCAATGTTTTAATGGGTTCATTCAAAGAAAAAACCTAAGTTTTTGGATCTATATCTATCCGACTCTTTTTTGAGCCTTAACAGTTATTTAAACCTAAATTATCAAAGATCATCTAAATGCATGCTAAGCTTAAATCACACAAAATGCATGAAAACAAGAGCTATCCTATATGCTTTTCAGATTTGAATGAGCTAAGCTAAGGAGATTTTGATTTTAGGGAAAACATGGAGAAATGCAAGAAGACAAGTTAGCCTAAATGCAACTAGATGATTTTTTATTCTTTGAGTAAGTACTTGAAAATGAAAGAGATGTTAAAATAAGTCCTACAGTTCCTTTATTGACTATTTTAGAGATGTTTTGTAAATAAATTAAGATGTTTTGTAAAGAAATTACAACATTTTGTAAATGATTAGGTTTTTCTAGCTATAGGTTCCTTTATTTGACAAAATAAATGTGATTTTAGCTACAAAAAAATTAGCAAACAAAAACAAAACATAGAGAAAGGGAAATTACAAAGCTAGGGAAAGGACAAGTGGTTGGATTACCTCTCCTGGAGCATATCTGCAAAATTTTCCACTATTGCCAAATTCACCATTAGGATGTTGAATCTGGTAAATCTGCATAAAAATACCAAAAACATTAGGTTTATCTGATTTGAGGTTTTTTTGAGTTCAGTGAGGTGGTAAACTATATTCTCCAACTGATTAGACCTCCTATTCATGTAAAATGAGTATGCTTACCTCCTAGGTGGAATTTGGCCTGTTGCCAAATTCGCCACTAGGTCTACCAAATTCACCATTGGTAAATTTGGTTTGAGTGGAAAATTTGGTTCTATTATTCTGGTTTCCAAATTCACCACAAGGGTGGTGAATTTGGTTTTGGGTGAGTTTTTTAGAATTTCAAAGGTTGATTTGGGCAGAAATTGATGGAATTTCAAGATGAAACTGAGAGGGAGTATCCCTAAGATGATTTGCAAGATTTATGGCTAAGAAAAACAAAGATTCAAACCCCTAAAATAGATAATTTAAGGACTGATTTGGAGTATAACAAAGAAAAAGGATGAAAAGCCCTAAAGGACTGTGAATTTGATCAATATAAGTTAAGATAAGGTACAAGTTACAATGTAATGGATTAGGAATTCTATCAATGTTATCTGCTACTAATATGAGTGCAAAATAAACAAGGATTTATGCAATTTTTTTACTAATTTATGAATTAAGTGAATGCTCAAATAAAAGGCAAGGATTATTTTAGACATTCAAGGGGCTAGGACCTGAGATATGAAAGTGCAAGGGAATTAGGAATATAGCAAGGTAACTTGTATATATCCCAATTATTGCAATATCTATGAAATTGAAAAGGAATCAATGTAGAGTGTTTAAAAAATGAAAGAAAATGCTATTGAAATGCTTAAAAGAATAAATTAAAATGCTACACTATGAAAGTAAAATAGCATGGATGTAAAAAGATAGAGTTAGTATGCTTGGAATGAAGATAGTATGAGAATGATAAGAGCATGGAGAAGACAAATTATTAGTATGCTGCCAACATAATCCAAAGGATTGTAAATAAAAGTGCAACAAGAAAATAAGATGAATATTATGTTATAAAAGGTCAAAATACCCTACAAAACAAAGAGATATTTGAAAAGTATGATGATGAAAATAAATTTAAACTAAAATAAGATTGCAAAGGAATGTTAGAGATGATAATAAGGATGCTATAATTGAATAAAAAACCCACCAAAAACATTGTTAGAGGTGTTGCAAAACAATATTAGAGGCTAAAAAAAACAAGGATTAAAACCTTGTAAGAGAAGTTAGAGTATGTAAAATGCATAAAAGAAAGATAACAAGTGAGCAAGGCTACAACATAGAGGATGAAATGCAATGAAGCTAAGGTGGGAGGAGAGAAGAAAGAAGTTATGGGAGCTCTCTTTCTTGCTTCCAATGGTGGCTTCCTTACTCCAAAATCCACCTAGCCTTGCTTGACTTGACCCCAATGCTCACACAATGATCCAAAGTGCTTGATGAAGACTCAAGGATGCTTGAAGATAACTCAAGAATAGATAATGCTATTGAAAGAGAGATTGCTAGAAAATGTGGCAAATATTTGCTAGAGTGAAATTACTTGTGGAATGCTTACCCCATGACCTCAAATAAGATTTGGAGGAGGGTTAGAGGGAGAAATGGATAAGAAGGAATTCAAAAAAAATGATTTGAATCCTTCTTGAAGCATGCAAAATCAATGGTAGAGGTGAAATGGAGCTCAATCCATGCCCCTTTAGTTCCTATGGAATATTCCCAACCATTTTTGCCAAATTTACCACTATCGACCAAATTTTCCACTAGCAAATTTGGTAGTGGTGAATTTGGTAAGAAGGCAAAATATGACTTTTCAAAATTTGAAATTTGAATGTTTGCCAAATTTCCCACGGGAAAATTTGGTTATGAATAGCAATTTTTATTTTGCAATTTTAGGCATTGATATGAGTCCAAATATAGGTATATTTATACTTGTCGAAAATATCTTTTCAAGGGCTATCCAATGGTGGTGGTTTTGTGAAATTTGGAGATGATTTGATAGGTCAAAATTTGTCCCAAATATGACCTTACCTTTTAGGATTATAAAAACCCTAAATTTGGGTATGTAGATGAATGATTTGATTTGCTCGATCAAAAATCTTGTGAAGACAAGGTAATTTATGAGTTTTTCTAGGATAAAAAATTGATAAAAATATGCCTAATTTGACAAGGTTAGGATGCCTTGATGAGGTGTTATTTGATGCCTTGATTGAATATGACATTGGCTAGGTGTGTCAAAAATGGGTGTCTAAAATATCTATCTTCTAAATTAACCAATATCAAATTATACCCTGAAAAACCTTCCAGTAGAGACATCCTAGCTGAACCAACTACTACTTGAAATAACTGCTCCATACTGGGGAGTGGGTAATTGTATTTGAGTGAAATTTTATTCAAATTATTGAAGTCAATACATAATATAATATCCCCATTCTTCTTCCAAAATGGTACTAAATTTTCTATCCAGGAAGAAAATATTATCTTTCTGATTATTTTGGTATCCAGTAACTTTTGTACTTCTTTTTGCATAATTGGATGTAATGTGGGGTTGAATTTTCTCTACTTTTGTTTGAAAGGCTTTGTGTCTTCTTATAGAGGTATTATATGAGTCATAAAATTTGTATTAAATGTCCTCAAATCTTCATAACTCTAGGAAAAAACATATTTATTCATTTTAAAAAAACTAATGTACTATTGTCTTTCTTTCCCCAACAAAGCTTTATTTATTTTAACAAGCCTTGGCTCTTCTTCTGTTCCAATATTTACATCATTAGCATAATTATTGAAAGAGTGTCTTATAATTTTTGTAAAAATTATCAAATAAACTTTCTAAATAAACAAATACTCTAGGGATTTTGTTTTTTTTCTATTGGATGACTTCAACTGGATCTCCAATAACATCTTTTAATTTATCTTCATCCTCTTTATCACATATTACATTAGCAAATTGGTTTTTGAGAGTCATGAAATATCTAATGTCAATATCATCTTGAAATACTTGAAGATATATAACATTATATAGCATAGAGGGGTTTAAAATGAAAATGGTGGGAAACCTATCCATATACATTGTATCTATTTTTGCACAGTCTACACCAGATGCATTTATAGCTAATAGATCTGCAACATGATTTTGTTATATAGAAATATACAAAAAATAAAATGCTTAGAACCTATCAATATCAACCAGAAATACCTATTTATACTATCTTAATCTTGGATGCTTAGCCTAATATTTTCCTTTTACTTGTCAAAATATGAGTTCTACATCTCCACTAACAGTTAAGTAATTGATACCTAATTCCTTGGCTATTTTAAGCCCCAATAATAATGCTTCATATTCAGCCACATTATTAGTACAAGGGAATTTAAGTCTATAGGGGATACCTAAACAATTACCCTTAATATTAGTCAAAATTATCCCTGCACCAGCCCCAGTCTATGACTTAGATCCAATAAATGTCATAGTGCATATTTTTGAATTTAGAATTCTATAAGATTTTGCATCAACTTTTGCTCTTGTTTTTGGATCCATGCCCTTAACATCAAGAATTTCTCTTATTAAAGGTGTATTCCAGACTTAATATACTACCATTATATTTCTCTCAATTAAATTATCTATATTTATCATAGTATCATCATATTTTCTTAGTTATACAAAGTACTTGTTAAAAGGTTCTCTTTTGAGAGTAGCATTTTCTTTTCCTTAAAGGAGAATGGTAGCATAAGACCAATATAATTGAATAGAACCACCTAGTTGTTTGGCCCAATGTCTACTCAACAACAAGGAGAAGAAAGGATCTACATCCACAACTACTACATCCATGACAATGCCTTTCTTTGGATATTGATCTAGAAATACTAGCACGCCAGTTATTACTCCCACACATGGTATTTTTCTACTATCCATGACTAAAATAGGGGGACAATCCCTAATATAAATAAGCCCTAAATAATTTTCTACTTGTTTAGGCATTATGTTGTGTGAGGTAGCACTATCAAACATGTAATTATGAATGACATATTGGTCTCCTAATTATAATGTATACTAGAGAGACACATAGAATGATATGACTAAAGATGGTGCTCTAGTCTAATGAATTTTTGGTCTTAGAGGATTACATGTTGGACCTTATATCTGATCTATTAATCTAAAAGCTTTATAGACATAATATCTATATTTTGGGACTGTCATTAACTCACCAAAAATAATATTAACTTTTTATTTAGTTATTTTTAAACTAGCATTAAATTCAACTTTCTTGATATCTAATGTTCTTAATCTTTTTTGTTGCTTTTGTATATCTTCATCTATTTCAACTACTTTAGGAATGACTGATTGTTTCTTATCTTTTTATTTTTTATCTTTATAGATAGATTTATTCAGACCTATTTGTACTCTATTTTCACTAGTAGATGCTTCCTCTACCTTGTTTGGCATTGTTCTATTTCTTAGATTTATCGCATGAATCCTTTCTAGTGCCTCTATTTCTTCTATTGTTGGTGTCAAATTTTCTTGTTTCATTCTCTCATATCTAGAATCTTGTGATCTCTACATGATTTCTACATTATTAGTGACTAGAATCTTGGTATGATGGTTAGAAGCATATAAATCCATATATTCAAATAATTTTTCTCTAGCTTCATCATCTTGAGTCCAACATACATTAATCCTTATATTTGATTTAGAATCATCCTTAAGATCTACATTATTATGCATGCTTAGATAAATTCCACCATTAGTAGAATTATGAGGAGCATCACAAGCATAAAAATAAAAATAAAAATATGTAGTTACATTAACAAAAGGAGTAGTATTTGGGACAACATATAAATCTTTTTGTGTTTCTTTTCTTTTCCAATTATTTCCACCATTTTTGTTTCTTTTCCTTTCATCAAAGTTGTTATTCCAATTTTTGTTAAAATTTATTTTGAAAGAAGGTCTGTTATCTCCTTGATTTTTATCACCTTCAAACTGTGAAGTTTAAACATTATTCTCTTTTCCTCTTTCTATCCTAGCTAATTTATTATTCATAATATTAAAAATTTCTAGCTAGTCTTTCCAAATGATCTTGCTTAATTTTCTTTAATATAGTGAACCCTACTTTCTTTGGTTCTGATTAGGCTCTAGAAAATAAGGTTTCACATTTCCACTATTGATCATATTTATCTCAATCTGAATGAATTTGTCATGCATGCATAAATAGTGGCTGCTTATTCCTGTCTCAACTCATAATTAGATTCTCCTAGAAATGCATTTTTATAAAAATAGACCGATCATAAATCATTAGGCCTTTAACCCAATAGGATTTTTTTTTTTAATCTTGATAAATATTTTTTTAAAGTCCTTTATTGACTTAGTATCTTTCTTCTTCATTGTCATCAATTCTATTAAAAGAGATTGTTCATTTTTTCTTTCACCATATAACTTGAGAAAACTTTCCTCAATTTCATGGAAATTGCATATAGTACTGTAGACACCAAAACAGCACCAATCCGATTATGTGACTACAAAAATTGATCAAATTAACACACACAGCCCCCAGGGTAGCCCCCAGAGGTTAAACAGTGGTTCTAACCACTTACACAGCTATTTTGCAAGTCAAAAATCAGTTTGGCACCTTTTAGACACTTTATTTCTTATTCGTCCCACCCAGGGACGAGTGCGAATTTGTACTCGTCCTACCCAAGGACGAGTATGGATTTGTACTCGTTTCACCCAGGGACGATTACTAGCGCTCGCTTCTGGGTGGGACGAATGTCAGGTTTGACCAAAAAAAAGTCAGACCTCAGTGCATGACAACTCAGAACTACCACTCAGCTTTTCATGCATGACATAGGAGTGCGAGTGAGTTCTTTTGACAACACACATCTGCCAATTGACTTTCCCTTCACTGCATGGGAAGGAGAGTAAGCTTTTTAAGACAACTCAGATTTGCCACTTAGCTATCCCTTCATTGCATGGGAGTGCAAGTGAGCTTTGCTAAAACATGCAAAGACATGCACAGAGGCGGTTAAGAAGCCCTTGATCAAGAAGAAGTCTTCTCTTCACAAACAAAAGCATTCATGCAAAGAAACACTTTTGCATGTTAATTCAAAAAGACCCCTTGGGTCTATAAAAATGGTGAGTTTTCTCACCCAAAAAGGATATACAGAGAAGGAGCATTTTGAGCGACGAAGTGCTGCTAGTTCACTTACTGGCGATTTGTGCTTTCATAATCGTGGTATTTCTTTTAGTTTCATGTTTATGCTTTTGTCAAGTTTTTCATTTCATTTAGATTCATTTCAACCATCGTTAGATTCATCTTTTATTTTTCATACACAAGTGCTACCGACTTTCTTGTTTGTTTCTTTGAGTGCGGAGTTGCAGCATTAGAGGAGCGGCGAGGAGTCTACCTTACCAACGCAAGCGGCGGCAACATTTGGCCCGCCCATTCCAAACGTGGGCATGCGGAAGGAGGAAGACTAAGTCACAAATTGTAACAAAGACCAATTTAACGCTCCTAGCCCCTAAAAGGGGAGGAGACGTCTATGTAACCGAGGATAAGAAATTTGAATAAAGAGGGTCGTGATTTCCTTACATCTTTTCTTTCATCTCCAATTTATCTCCTTTCCTTGTTTTTGTGCATAGGATTAAAGCGTTACATTTCGTCTTATATTGCATAGTTATAGTTTTCCTTTTGCTTTCGAAATCTCGTGCTTTCAATGGCGATCACGGTGGGACCTCTGTCCTCTATTTTTTTAGGTTAACTTACTGATCTAAAAATTGCTTTTTTTTTTTTTATGTACTTATTTTTCAACAATCGGATCGTTATTCGTCTCTCGCAAGTGACGATTACAGAATTGTTACTCGTCTCACCTCGGGACGAATAAACTATTCGTTCCACCCTGGGACGATTACGGTTCTGTTATTCGCCTCACCCAGGGACGATTATAGATCTGTGCAAATTTTCAGAGCAAATCAGAAATTTCCGATTAGGCAGAGAAGAGGTAGGGTTTTTTTTACAGCTTTTGTTAAATTTTTGTTTTTCTGTTTTCTGGTTTTCAGTTTGAATGGCTTAGGGAAAGATTTCTTTTCGTTTGCTTGTTTCAATTTCGCAAAATTAAAACGAACCCCACACATCACGTTACATTTTAAACCAAGGCGTTGGTCGTAAGACCCCAACCCTTGAGCAAGACCAACGGTGGGTTCATCACCACCTTGGCTTAGCTTTGCATCCATTCCCCGATTGTCAACTCGTTGTTAGGCGTAAATCCCGACGAAAGCCGACCGAGTGTCGCCGGGGTGATTCCCATGCGCGCGAGGATAAGTCTTCTATGGTAGGTGCCATTAACAGGACAATCCCCCTTCTGTACCGCCTACGTACCACGTACCATCTGCTCTCACGTACCTATAGTCTCCCTCTCGTAAGGGCGGGTATATAGAGAGGTTGGTATATCGGCCTGGCTGGTATATTGAAGGGGCGACCATTTTGGGAGTTATATGAGCCTTCATCATGCATTTAAACGTTCTACAAAAACCTACAAAAACAAAACAAAACAACAAAAACACACTAAACCAGATTTAGGGCACACTATTAATCTTTAAAAGAGATAATCATTGCTTGTGTGTGTATGCTATTTTCTGTTTAGACAAAAAAAATCAAAAATAAAAAAAAATCATAAACAAAGATAAAAATCTACGCATTTTGCCACTCGCTCCAAAAAGCTCCAAGGATTCCCGCAATCGCTTGGTCACTCCAAAATGCCCCAAAGGTGTCCATGAACCCTTTGGTCAACCCAAAAGCACCCCAAAGGTTCCCATAAGTGATGCAGGACCATCCAACAAAATATGGGAAATTTTATATTTTTCTCTAAATTTTAGTGCATCTTGCCGGGGCCATAACTTCTCAACCGTAGCTCCGATTGACTTGAAATTTTACAGGGAGTTAGGTGGGATAATTTTAAACAAATACAATTCCCTAGAATTCTATTTGCCCAAAAAAGTCAGTTTTCGGGGCCAAATTCCATCATCTAGTGCCCCGAAATTAGGTTTTAAAATTGGGCACGCAATTTTATGCACTTTTTGAGCTGTTCAGATGTCAATATCTCCTAATGTATTTAGAGTTAGGACTTGAGACTTCATTTTTGTCTTATCTACTATAAGAGGGATGCGCACACCAATTTTGGGCCCCATCTGAATCATTTCAATTTTTAGGGTTTTTAGAGAGACATCGCCATGGTATTCACCCGTAGTCAAGCCCACTCATGGGCAGACGCTGTGGAGAATGTCCAAAGAAACACGAGTCACATCCGTTATAGTCCCCAATATTTGGTCATACCACCTTGGCGACCTAACACACAAGGCAGTCCCCTACACACCTTAACGAAAAGGGACTATAGGGGCACCTCTTCTAGGGGCACTCCTGTTCAGCATAGCACCCAAGACGCATCCTCCCATGAGGGGTACATCCGTAGGAGAGCTCCCTTAGATGCTCGCTATGAGTGGTCACCATGCAATGAAGCACTAGGTCAACATAGGGTTCGACGGGAGGAACCACATGATTACACTATCCCTCCTTCACCCCCTCTAGTTGTCAGGACTACAAGGACAAATTCAGAGCACAAGGCTCCTCAGGCGGGGCGAGCCAACTCTGCCCATTCCTCTTTCACTTACAAAAGAGATCACGAGGAAAAACTTTACCTTCCTCAAGAGCAACATACATCGCAAGAACAATACGCCTCCGCAATTGCTAGCTTTCAGGATTACCTATTGAGGCCAAAGCCTCGGGGGAATGCCGCTACCCCCAATAGAGGGAGGCGACCTATAGAGATCTCGGATCACCATGACCGAGATAGATATCTAGGAGAGGCATCTAGGCCTTCTAGACATGAGACGACAGGACCAACTATCTTAGAATCTGCCAAGCATATTGCACGTCGGATGCAACTCACGATACTTGAGCTGGAACAACAACAGTTAGAGCAACAATATCTTTTAAATCAAGAGTGCCTTCAGAGCCAGGAGGATGAGTTGTTCCAACACACTATGCAGGTGAAGACTCCAACCCATCGCATGCATAAGACAAAACATTATGAGAGACACAACTGGGTGCAAGACAGGTCTCTACGACCTTATCAAACATCGCCCTCGATGCCTCCTAGACTTGAGCGGGAGGCCAATCCTAAGACCAATGACGGGTGCCTTCTTCAGGCGCCCACCCAGGTTCATGGACCACCCCTAGAAATTCTTCAAAAAGCCTCTAAGGAACCTGAGCGAAAAGAAGAGCTGGATGAAATGATATACCAAAGCATGGGGGGTGCTATCCAGCCACCCCTCCCAAGGCATCAAGTTTCCCATAACTTGCAACGGGAACAAATCAAACAGGAGGAGCTCAAATCCCCCGATACAAGCAATGCGCTGCCACAACACTTAGAGTTGGTAGAGATCAAGATTTTGGGGTCCCAAATGCCCAACTCACATGAAAATCCTCTCAAAGAGGATCAACCCCTAGTTGTAGAACTACCTAATGACGAGGTCTTCCATATCTCAGAATCACCAAAATTTGATGAGCCTGACTCTCTCGCCAAAGACGAGTCAACATATGCAATAGTGCCATGGGACCCGTTCGAGTCTGACAACACTAATTCACAGGTGGTCCCCATGGATGAGCATCACAAAATTCTCCTAACATTATTCCCTTTGGAGGCTCCCATCGAGCCTGTGCCATTACAGGAAAATTCGGTCCCCCCACAAAGCACGAAACAACCCCATCAAGACCATGTCAATTTGCTCGAGTCGGATGAGCTTAGCATGTCGCAGATAGCTGTCGAGGCCAACGAGGGCCTTTGGATCATCAACAATGATTACGAAGATGAAACTGAGATGGCATATCTCAATCATGCACGACGACACAATCACCCTGTAACCCATGACGAACTAATGGCCCAATTAGGCATAAGACTAGGGCATGAGTGGCGCATAGACCCAGCCCACTGGCATCACATGTTGATCCCACTCCTTTGGGAAGATCGCGAGCACCTTCCACCCGGAGATATCATAGCACCATCAGTGCCGAAGGCAGACCTTGCCCTCCTATCCGTGCATAAGGCCGATCCATTCGTGCCAATTCCTACAGAGCCAGATCCGGTGCACAAAGATCATCACGCTAGGGGTACCTCTATTCCCTGAAGAGCCGTGGGTTACACCAAATGCTCCAAAGGTGTCCATAAACCCTTTGGTCAAACCAAACGCTCCAAAGGTGTCCATAAACCCTTTGGTCAAACCAAAAGCTCCAAGGATTATCGCAATCTCTTGGTCATCCCAAAAGCTCCAAGGATTATCGCAATCTCTTGGTCATCCCCAAAAGCTCCAAGGATTATCGCAATCGCTTGGTCATCCCCAAAAGCTCCAAGGATTATCGCAATCGCTTGGTCATCCCAAAAGCTCCAAGGATTATCGCAATCGCTTGGTCATCCCAAAAGCTCCAAGGATTATCGCAATCTCTTGGTCATCCCAAAAGCTCCAAGGATTATCGCAATCTCTTGGTCATCCCAAAAAGCTCCAAGGATTATCGCAATCTCTTGGTCATCCCAAAAAGCTCCAAGGATTATCGCAATCACTTGGTCATCCCAAAAAGCTCCAAGGATTATCGCAATCTCTTGGTCATCCCAAAAGCTCCAAGGATTATCGCAATCGCTTGGTCATCCCAAAAAGCTCCAAGGATTATCGCAATCGCTTGGTCATCCCAAAAAGCTCCAAGGATTATCGCAATCGCTTGGTCACCCCAAAAGCTCCAAGGATTATCGCAATCTCTTGGTCATCCCAAAAGCTCCAAGGATTATCACAATCACTTGGTCATCCCAAAAGCTCCAAGGATTACCACAATCGCTTGGTCAACCCAAAAGCTCCAAGAGTTACCATAACTGCTTGGTCAACATAAGTATTCAAAAAATCAACAAAAACAACACAAAAATCAAAATCACAAAAACATTTGCATTTCAATTCCATGCATTCTCATAACACATCAAAATTACAAAAACAATTGCATTTTCCATACATTCTAAAAAAAAAACAAAAATCAAAATCACAAAAACAATTGCATTTCAATTACATGCATTCTCATAAAAAAACAAAATCACAAAAACATTTGCATTTTCCATACATTCTCATAAAAAAAAAAAAAAACGAAATCACCAAAACATTTGCATGCATTTTCATAAAAATCAAAATACAAAAATATAGGTTGCATTAAACATTGCATCCATCCCTTGCATACTTCGATAGGTCATACAAGTCAAAAGCACCATAGGCTGTCATTACTTGGCAATTCCATCATTTCCACCTCAAATCCATTTCCATAAACGCATACATCCAAACATATCACCTTTTTATTTTAGCATAGTCAGTTGTTTCCTAATGTATATAGGGTTTTCGTCATTCAGATGTCTTTAAATTTCTAGCCAAAAACTGTACACAGTTAAACAGATTTTACACGGGAAAGTTTTACTTGGATCACACCTTGTTACGTAGCATCCCAACACAAATTAACACACATAAAAAAATTCCTAAGTTGTGTGAACGAAAGATGAAACCTGCACCGTAATCCCGGTTACCATAAGCGAAACGGCTATCTTGCTTATCCCCCTGTGCAATTGACCCTAGAAATGCTGAGAGTTGGCAAAAGGACAAGCATCCTCCCTACCCAATTCCCCATGAATCCCAAGTTCTCAAAAGTTGCAAAAACATCAAAAATTTGCAAAACGTCAAAACATTCAAAATTGACATCCTACAGTGCACACATCAAAAGGCACGTACAATAGTGATTCTCGTCACTCCCTATCCCTTGCTCAAAAAAAAAAAAAAAAAAAAACATCAATAAAACAAAATAAACAGTGATCTTATCACTATAAAGAGCAAGTATCCCAATACAATTGAAGAAAAGCAGGGAGTCGAACTTGAATCCTTGGAATTCTCAGAATTTCGACAGGTCATGAGGCAAGCTTCAGGATCGGTTTGGTTGATAGCCTATCGGTCACTGATAGTAAACCTCCCGCATGACGATATATCTGTCACATTAACTTGTGTATAGATCAATGTTTGCATGTGGATGAGCTAGCTTATGGTATCCTAGATAGCATCGCAGATTAATCTAACCAAACACAATCAAGGAGTTAGTGGAGCTAATTAGGTGATCCTCAGTACGAGTTCGGTTGAAAGCCCATCTGGCACTGGCGGTATCCTGATGAATACCACATAAACGAACTCAATTGCACACACAGGGATGTGAAATAACTTGGTTAAATTCAAGTCGAATTTATACCTTGTTCAAAAGTCTTGCGAGATAAATGTACAGTCTTGGCTAGTTAGTTAAAATATCTGAATCTAAGAAAAGCTTAACTACATTTTAAAAACAACTGTCACATTTTATTCCGTACATCACCATCAAAATATATGCAAAATACAAAAACAAAGTTTTCACATGCAAAGTCATTCCACAAAGTCATCCCATTAGTATAGCAAGTCACCAAATCTTGTACAGTCTATGGTGCATCGACACATCATCAACAACTCATTTCATTCATTCCATATCCATACATCATACAAATTAGAAACATCACATTCATAATCACCTCTGCATACATCAAACACATACATACAAAACACGCCACAAAAAAAAAAAAAAAAAAAACAAACAAACACAACAAAACAACCAAAATATAAAAATGACAAATGCCAACAAAACCACTAAAAATTGTCGGACAAAAGTGCTCTTGCACTTAACCTCTTGGCATAAGAAAACTGATGTCGGGGTCTACCTTGTCGTTATCCTACTCCCCAAGAAGGCTACCATAGCCGGACCGCTCCACGGGAAGACGGATTTTCGCCAATGTTACCCCCAAATGGCATCCCAAAATGGGTTCACACCCACCAAAAATAGGTCAAAAGAATCGAGAAACTGCTCGAGCATTCAACGGACAACATCTAAAGGCACCCTCACTTAAGTCATCTTGGGTCAAGCGACTCGTCGCTTTTCTCATGGCAGTCCTTCCTTCATCGATTCGTCGCTTGAGGGGGTAGTCACACTTAAGTCACCAATCAACAACAACACACCCAATCAAGGCAATGGCATGCATTCAAAGAATCATTGACAAAGACAATCACGCTCCTGCTTGGGGCAGCAAACAAGCAATAATCACAAACTTGATCAAACACTTGGCATTCCCGAAGCATGAACACAAGGTTCCCCCGTGGATAAAAGGTTGCGCCCTTTGCCTATTCATGACCGATCAATGTCCAAGCTCAAGTCACACCTCACCAAAATAGGTTAATACTTGAAATCAAATTCCTTAGCTCGTCAGAAGCAAGGATTCAAGAATGCATGCCCTTTCCATGCTTGGGGCATCAAGAGTTGGTTAGGTTACTGAGAAACCCTAATCATTAGTGCTTTGGTTATCTATTTTTGCTCGACGCTGTGCCATGCACAACGCTTCCCAAAAAGGGGCATCTCGTAGACACCAAAACAAAGCACCAATCCGATTATGTGACTACAAACACTGATCACATTAACACACACAGCCCCTAGGGTAGCCCCCAGAGGTTAAACAGTGGTTCTAACCACTTAAACAACAGTTTAACAAGTCAAAAATCAGTTTGGCACCTTTTAGACACTTTATTTCTTATTCGTCCCACCCAGGGACGAGTGCGACTTTGTACTCGTCCTACCCAAGGACGAGTATGGATTTGTACTCGTTTCACCCAGGGACGATTACTAGCGCTCGCTTCTGGGTGGGACGAATGCCGGGTTTGACCAAAGAAAAAGTCGACCTCAGCGCATGACAACTCGTAACTACCACTCAGCCTTTTCATGCATGACATAGGAGTGCGAGTGAGTTCTTTTGACAACACACATCTGCCAATTGACTTTCCCTTCACTGCATGGGAAGGAGAGTAAGCTTTTTAAGACAACTCAGATTTGCCACTTAGCTATCCCTTCATTGCATGGGAGTGCAAGTGAGCTTTGCTAAAACATGCAAAGACATGCACAGAGGCGGTTAAGAAGCCCTTGATCAAGAAGAAGTCTTCTCTTCACAAACAAAAGCATTCATGCAAAGAAACACTTTTGCATGTTAATTCAAAAAGACCCCTTGGGTCTATAAAAACGGTGAGTTTTCTCACCCAAAAAGATATACAGAGAAGGAGCATTTTGAGCGACGAAGTGTTGCTAGTTCACTTACTGGCGATTTGTGCTTTCATAATCGTGGTATTTCTTTTAGTTTCATGTTTATGCTTTTGTCAAGTTTTTCATTTCATTTAGATTCATTTCAACCATCGTTAGATTCATCTTTTATTTTTCATACACAAGTGCTACCGACTTTCTTGTTTGTTTCTTTGAGTGCAGAGTTGCAAGCATTAGAGGAGCGGCGAGGAGTCTACCTTACCAACGCAAGCGGCGGCAACATTTGGCCCGCCCATTCCAAACGTGGGCATGCGGAAGGAGGAAGACTAAGTCACAAATTGTAACAAAGACCAATTTAACGCTCCTAGCCCCTAAAAGGGGAGGAGACGTCTATGTAACCGAGGATAAGAAATTTGAATAAAGAGGGCCGTGATTTCCTTACATCTTTTCTTTCATCTCCAATTTATCTCCTTTCCTTGTTTTTGTGCATAGGATTAAAGCGTTACATTTCGTCTTATATTGCATAGTTATAGTTTTCCTTTTGCTTTCGGAATCTCGTGCTTTCAAGTACCAACTGTAATATTGTTAAATCATTCTCTAGAATATTTTTCCAATGTTTGTAAGAATAGTCTAAGAACTACATATTTATAATTTACTTCAAGACTATCCATAACATATAGAAAATATCTAATATGGTCTTCACCAGAGACAACATTGTTTCCTTAAAACTTGGGTAAATACTTATGAGATTTTCCAAGTAGGGGATTTAAATTTGGAGGTAGGACAAGAGGGAGGTACTTATTAGTCCTCCACTGATGGATATTTTGGTTAGGTTGTGGATTGGCCGTTTTGTCTATAGCGGTTGTATTAACAGGGATAGTGCTAACGCTTAAATATGGAGTAACACTAGTATTAATACCGGGAGTAGCTATACTTATACTTTGACTAGAGGTAAAACTCAAATTATTATTAGGAACACAAATTTTAGATATAGGTATTTTATTATGAAACTAGAGAAGTACTTTTGGATTTGACACTTTGGATATAGATCATGAGAGCTCCTTCTTATAGATGCCAAGAAAAATTGCTCCTTCTTTCTTTAATTATTGAATTCTAAGTATAACCCGATTAGAGCTACCAACACAATATATGTAGAAATAACAAGAATATTTTGACCAAGATTGCTTGGCCTAAAATACTCTTAGTCTCACAAAATAGTATTAAACTCAAGGTATGTTGGAATGGAATGGACCAAGAACATGACCAACCAAATATAGATGGTAACACTTGGGGGCTTAACAAAATTTGTGAGATTTATGAGAACTTATAATATATTGAATCTATAAGACTACCTAACTTCAAATGAAAGAGAATATGGCGGGAAATATTAAAATAGATGGCATGGGCTTATTTTAAAAATTTGAAAATTAGGGGTAATGTACAAAGTTGGACTTGAGTCTCCAAAAAACCCTCAAATTTAATCATATTAGGGGACCTAAATCTGGCTTTATTCTAATGGGAGAAAAATGAGGTATTAACTCAAAATATCCTTCTAAGGACATGGTTATGAAAATTATAATTGAGAACAAATTCAAGATATAATCCCAATATAGATTCAAAACCTCGCACGTATGTAGGGGGTTCCACTATAACCCCTACTTCCTTGTTTGAGGGTCTCTTTCTAAAGGAGACCTTGAAGATATGGGAATATTCAACGTGAGTAGGCTCTACCTCATGTATAAAACAAGGTGACTATGTGTGTTGTGTTGATGTTATGCTTGTATAATGTTTAATGATTTTATTCAACAAACACCTAAGATTTTGGATCACTAATTAGACTCTTGATCAAGCCTTGAAAAGATAAAATTTATTCAAATCTAAAATGCATGTTAAATGTAAACACATAAAATACAAGAATACAAGAGCTAGCCTAGTATATATATTTCATTTGATTCAAATGATATTTATGCTAAAGAAGTGTCTCTTTCAAGGGAAACAAAAGGAATATGGAACAAGCAAGCTAGCCTAGGATGCAAACTACATGATTTTTTTATTTTTGCCTAAGTGCATTTTGAAGGAAAAGGGTCTATACTAATATTATTTTTATTTTCCAAAGTAAATATGATTTAAACAACCAATTTATCAGAAAACAAAGATTTGCAAACTAAAAAATGATGAAATTATAGTAATCTGGGAGGTTTCAAGTGTTAGGGTTACCTAAAACAGTGCTTGATCAAATTCACCATAATATGTCAAATTTACCATTGATGTTTTTGCAACAGGGTGGAGTTTTTGAAACCTACCAAAGTAGACAAAAAATAGAGTTTTTTATTTTATTTAGGGGGTCTATCTAAGTGCATAAAGGTGATAGACTATCTTCCTAGTTTATTAGACCCATTATTAAAATGGATTTGAATATGATTTTAATACTTTTTGGGATGGATTTAGTCCCTGTAAAATACACCATAGGGTGGAAAATTTCTCGGTGGTATTTTTGCTCTATGTAATTTCAGAGATCCAAATTCACCAATGGCTATAGGTAGTGGTGATTTTGGTCTGTGATGGAGGCCAACTAAGTTTTGGGTCAAATTTTGAAGCTATTTAGGTCTATTTGGTATGAAATTAGGGAAAGAATATGAAATGGTAGATTTCTAAGGATTGCAAACTATAATTTTATAAAATCTTAGGCAACAATCTTAAAATTTTCAAAAGAAGGAAAATAAGATGATACAACAAAATTTTGAACCATTGTTATGGATATTGGAACTACAATAGAGACCTCAATGCTTTCTTATATAAGATAAGGAGAAAAGAGGGCTTGCAAATGGAGAGGAAATAGAAAGGAAATGTAGCTAGTTTGCAATGCTAATACAAAATGGAAAGCATGAAATAAAGAACTTATTTAGAATGCATGGAAGATAAGAAACATGTAAGCATGAAATGAAATGAAAGAGGTAAGCATATAAACTTCTAAATGAGATTAAAGTGAGCATAAGACTAAACTACATAGATATTAAGCCTATAAATGAAGATGAGTTAGATGAGATGAAGATAATACCTACAAAATAAGAGAAATTAATTATTAAAATGCATGGATTAAAAGAGAAAATAATGTTAGTGTGCTATAATGAAATAGAAATTGGTTATGAAATAGAAGGAAATTGGTACAAATGAAGAAAATAGATGTAAATAAACATGAAGATGCTACAAAAAAGTGCTAGAAATTCTAAATAGATAAGAGGAAGATGTATAGTTGTATTAGGCATTAGATACAATAGCCCAAAGCATGACAACATGACCTGTTAGTGTGGTCCAGATGTACCATAAATATCGAATGTTGTTGTGCTATAAATTGCACAATTTTTTTTTAGAATCTGGGGTCTTATGTGCTTTTGAAATTAAACTTATGATGTTAATGCAAAAAGAATGAAATTAAATGCATCATACAATCAAATTTACCCAAAAATTTTAAACCATAGGTATCGTATTCCACAAAAAATGCACCTATTTTACAAAGCCAATTAAGGTGTTGAGTTAAATCGAAAATACACCTTTTACAATAATTTTTGCAAGAAAAATTTGGTTTGTGTTTGCAAAAATTGATATTCACAATTCCCTCCCCTTGTGTTATAATTTTACAAAAAATAATCCAATGTTATCCCCCCCTTTTGTTTACAAAATAAACAAATTTTGATGGCAAAGTTGTTGTCTTCAATTTGATGAGATTGTCTCTTTTCAAGTTTGCAAAAAAAAATGTGTAATTTTTGTTTTGGCAAAAATGTGTTGGATCTTCAATATAAAGAGTTCCTCTTCCTTTTAGTTTTGTATTGAAAAATATAATTAAAGTAATCTAATATAATAATTAAATACTTTAATTAATCAATTAATAAAAAACTGATTAAGAAAAATAAAAAATTCTTAAATTAAATTACTTAAAAACAAAATTCTAAGAATAAACTAATATTGCTTTGTTTTTTATTTTTAGAAAATGGAAAGCATCAGGAATCAACCCTATGATCTCCCATGTTGTATCTTATTTCCAAGAAGCAACCTGGCTCAGCTAGAGCAGTCGATGAAATAAGGAAGGAACCAAGTAATATTTCAAGCACGAATGACAAGAAGTGTTTAAAAAAAATCTAAGATATTTATCCTACATGCATGTAGAGGAAATACATCAAAGGCTTTAAAAACAAAGGAGGTTACCTTCGTTATCGATTACCTTCAGGTAATCATTGCACATGCTTATTTTGCTACTATCTACACTAAATGAATGCCACCATGTCTACACCAATCAGATGTTGACACATCACGCGTTGCAATCCTTACCATCCACATCGACAATTTATCTATGCTAGCAACATGTCTACCACATTAGCACCTTAAAATTCATGTCATCCATCCACCATGTGTCCAACAGGATCACCACATAAAAACCTCAAGATCTATGTTGATCCATTCCAATTCAAATCCTCGAGATCTATGATCACTAGATCAGATCCGAGCCATGTCATATTGCCTCGATATCATGCTCAATATCCTTTAAAATCTTGCCCAATGTCAAGTTCATCAAATACCACTATCAAGTATCTGGATCACTGTGTAGAGGTCTTGAGGTCTGAGATGTGGTCAGGTTTGATAGGTTAGATTACCTATTAGATAGTGACCACTGCATTGAAGCTATATCGAGCAACGGTAGTCCCCCTCTCACTAGGCATCCACCAAGAAGATGACATCTAGGTCAGTATCTCCTCAATAGGGGTCTTGAGGTCTATTTCAGAGATCCAACATCACATCGAATGTCAAGATTATGTGTTGGGGTCTAGATCTGGTTCAGAGTCACCCAATTCAGTGATTCAAGCCTTGATCACCAAATACCCAAAAAGTGATCGGATAACGAAACAAAATTAAATTATGCCTTGATCCCTAAACTCATTGCTTTGATACTAATGATGGTAGGGATGATCAAAAATTGCATTAGAATTTGAAAGAATAAATACAATATCAAATGCCAACAATAGCTCTAACCAACGAGCTAAATATTCTAACAAGAAACAACTATTAGGCTAATAATAAAAAAATCCTAATATAGCCTAACAATATATATTCGCTAAACAAATATTGTTAAGCGAATAACAAACCTAGGTAGAAAATGATGTAATAATATAATCTACCCTAACAATCCTGATCTATCTTTGTAAAGAATTGGACCTTGATCTAGTTCTTCTTCCTTTTGATTATTTTCATCTTTTAGTCTACAATCCACCTCTAGTAGATTAATATCTATATTCATTATGTAACTATATTTTTGACTTTCGATTCAACCTTCATCTTGCCTCTCTTGATCTGATTTATTTTCTTGTATCTTCTTCTTCTATTTTGTACTTTCACTAATGGTATATATTCAATGCAATAAGTTCGTAAATCATCAGAATAATATTGACTTGGATTCAATGGTTCATTACTAGTATGTTCTTCTTTCTTTTGTTTCATTCCTTGAAAGAATTCAAAAGTAATTAATGATAGATAAATCATCAAACATTATTCTGAGGAAAGTATAACTATGTTCTAATTGTGTGACCTCGGGAAGCATGCACATAGTCTACTTGCAATATTATATCAAAATAAAAGACCATAAAAGTGTAAATAACATAGAAGTGACAAATGGAAAAGATATATTTTATTGATTTATTTGAAACTCTTGTTACATATCGCTCCCTCTTAGGGATACCCAGTTTGATACAATAAAAAACAAGCAAAAGTAACCTCCGCAGGCCTCCTGGTCTCGCACATGAACTTATATGAGGGCTTATAGATACCGCCTTCTCCTTGTCTGGAGGGATTTAATATTTTAAACACTTTGTCTTGGCCTTGTAACATTTATCCTACATACAAGAAATAACAATAGAAGATTAGTAACACAGGCATCCTCTCATGATGAGGTTTTATTAGAAAATATGTGAAGCATGAAATGTAAGCATAATAAGATCAAAATGTAGAAAAATTGAATGATAACTACATGAAATACTTAGGAATAAAAATTTAAATACATTAAAGAAAATAGATCTATGCTAAAACTATGTAACAAAGAAAAATGCAACAACAAAACTAAGCTAAAAGTTAGGAAACAATGCCTCAAACCCTAGTCACTATTGCTCAGAGCACTTGATACCTCATTTGAATTGATGTCCAAGGGTTGCATTTTATGTTCCTACACTGATTGGTAGTGAATAACATTTGATCTGAATGGTTGTATTGCTAGAAATTATTGCTAAATCAGGTAGAGCTCCGTGAGTCCTCAACGGGGTATGGAATATCTCTCCAATTTTCTAGAGCTTTGTTGCACAAAATTCTAATATTCATGGATCTTTTTCTTTGCTTGGGAGGGTCCATATGTAGACCTCCTATATTTAGATCTAGATCTGGATCTTGGTTTCTTAGAGAAGCCAAAATATAGATCTGCATGCAACTAACCGTCCTAGGGGGAAGGATCAGTCACAAATTTGCATGGAATGGGTAGTCATGAGGATCTCTGGGAGTTCCACACCAAAAACTACCCACAATAAATGCAAGTGTAGTCAGACTACATGATTTGGGTCTGTATTCATGGCTAGACTATGTTTTGGTACTAGTCATTTTCCAGAGTAGCGACTAGGTGTGGCCACTCTCATCTTTAGTAGCCAGGTGTGGTGGTTGCTCTGATTGATAGCAGCTAAGCCTGAACGGGCTAGAAATACCCTTTTTGAGTGTTTAGGACCACTTCTAGCCCTTGGAAAGGTCCAAGATCATTCATATGGTCTTCGGGTATGTCCATATGAGTAGTATCATAAACATCATATATTTTAGGTATCTACAGATGCCCCTTTTTGGGATGCATTATGGAAAAACACAGTGCAAAGAAAAAATAGACCACCTAAGACCATAATGTAGGGTGTGTGATGATCATTGATCTGATCAAAATTGGATGCCCCAGTCATGAGAAAGGGCACGCATCCTAGAATTATTGCTTCCAACAGGATGGAAGGCTTAAATTTATGAAAGCTTGCACATGTCCATCAGACGATCGGGTAGCTTCAATGCTACTATAGGCTTCAGTGCTACTATAGATCCTAAAGGAGGAGAGATATAAACTTAACTATCATATTTGTTTTTTTCCCCAGAAAAGGCTAAGCTTATGATAGTTGTTGGTAAATATTTGTAAGATGAATACAATTTGATATGATTAAGTGATATTTTGTTGATTTTGATTATGATTGTTGATATTATGACTACCCCCTCAAACGGTGAGTCAATGAGGGAAGGACAAAAAATAAAGCAACAAGTCACTTGACCAAGATGAATGATTTGGATCTTTTTAAGAGGTTTGCTTTGTTATTGGTAGATCCCATTTCAGGTGTGATCTCAACCATTTTTAGTAATTGTACATCTCTATCCCATAGAGCAGTCTGGTTGTAATGGCATTCTTAGGGAATTAAGATGATAGCAATTCAATTTCAGACTATGTTGAACCACTATGCTCAATAATTTGCTAAAAATATCATAGAAGAAATGAAATGAATACCTCATTCCCATAGGGTAGTCCAACCGCCATGGCCTTCTTCGAGATTGAAGTGTAAATTTTCAATTCAACGATGACCAATTTGCCCCAGATGGCCTTATGGTAATTTACTCATCTTGTTGGAATGCATGGAGCACAAGTCACTGCAACCACCAGTTGTATAAAGTAAATGACTGAATATGAGGTGCATTTGATTTTTTGTTGTTATTTGATTTTTTTTTATATTTTGCAATTTATATAGTTTTTGATTTTTTTTTATTTATGACCAAAGGGCTTAAATACCTTTGTATATTTTTGTGAGTTGACCAAAGGGCTTGGTGGATGCTGTTGGGGCATTTTGGGTGACCAAAGGATTTATGGATACCTTTGGGGACTTTTGGGTGACCAAAGGGTTTTGGATACCTTTGGGGCATTTTGGGTGACCAAAGGATTTATGGATACCTTTGGGGCCTTTTGGGTGACCAAAGGGTTTATGGATACCTTTGGGACCTTTTAGGTGACCAAAGGGTTTAGGATACCTTTGGGGCCTTTTGGGTGACCAAAGGGTTTTGGATACCTTTGGGACCTTTTGGGTGACTAAAGGGTTTATGGATACCTTTGGGACCTTTTGGGTGACCAAAGAGTTTATGGATACCTTTAGGGCCTTTTCGGTGACCAAAGGTTTTTGGATACCTTTGGGGCCTTTTGGGTGAACAAAGGGTTTAATATACCTTTGGGGCATTTTGGGTGACCAAAGGGTTTATGGATACCTTTGGGGCCTTTTGGGTGACCAAAGAGTTTATGGATACCTTTGGGGCTTTTTGGGTGACCAAAGGGTTTTGGATACCTTTGGGGAATTTTGGGTGACCAAAGGGTTTATGGATACCTTTGGGGCCTTTTGGGTGACCAAAGAGTTTATGGATACCTTTGGGGCCTTTTGGGTGACCAAAGGGTTTTGGATACCTTTGGGGCCTTTTGGGTGACCAAAGGGTTTTGGATACCTTTGGGGCCTTTTGGGTGACCAAAGGGTTTAAGATACCTTTGGGGCCTTTTGGGTGACCAAAGGGTTTATGGATACCTTTGGGGCCTTTTGGGTGACCAAAGGGTTTATGGATACATTTGGGGCTTTTTGGGTGACCAAAGGGTTTATGGATACCTTTGGGGCCTTTTGGGTGACCAAAGGGTTTATGGATACCTTTGGGTCCTTTTGGGTGACCAAAGGATTTTGGATACCTTTGGGGCCTTTTGGGTGACCAAAGGGTTTATGGATACCTTTGGGGCCTTTTGGGTGACAAAAGGGTTTAAGATACATTTGGGGTTTTTTGGGTGACCAAAGGGTTTAAGTTAACTTTGGGACCTTTTGGGTGATCAAAGGGTTTAAGATAACTTTGGGGCCTTTTTGGTGACCAAAGGATTTATGGATACCTTTGGGGTTTTTTGGGTGACCAAAGGGTTTATGGATACCTTTGGGGTTTTTTGGGTGACCAAAGAGTTTTAGATACCTTTGGGGCATTTTGGGTGACCAAAGGGTTTAAGATACCTTTGGGTCCTTTTGGGTGACCAAAGGGTTTATGGATACCTTTGGGGCCTTTTGTGAGTTGACCAAAGGGCTTATGATGCCTTTGGAGCTATTTGTGAAGTGACCAAAGGGTTTATGGATACCTTTGGGATTTTTGGGTGACCAAAGGGTTTATGGGTACCTTTGGGATTTTTTGGGTGAGCAAAGGGTTTTAGATACCTTTGGGGCCTTTTGGGTGACCAAAATATTTAAGATACCTTTGGGGCTTTTTGGGTGACCAAAAGGTTTATGGATACCTTTGGGGATTTTTATGAGTTGACCAAAGGACTTATGATGCCTTTGGAGCTTTTTGTGAAGTGACCAAAGGGTTTATGGATACCTTTGGGGTTTTTGGGTGACCAAAGGGTTTATGGATACCTTTGGGATTTTTTGGGTGACTAAAGGGTTTTAGATACCTTTGGGGCATTTTGGGTGAGCAAAGGGTTTAAGATACCTTTGGGGCCTT
This sequence comes from Wollemia nobilis, assembly GCA_028583015.1. NCBI lineage: Eukaryota > Viridiplantae > Streptophyta > Pinopsida > Araucariales > Araucariaceae > Wollemia > Wollemia nobilis. The sequence goes on from JAQPPZ010016856.1 coordinate 7,598,743, forward strand.
TTGGGTGACCAAAGGGTTTATGGATACTATTGAGAAGCAACACACCCCCACTAAAAAAATGAAATTCCATTCTTTGAAAATATTTAGCTTTTATTTTTGCCGTAGGGACCCTCTTGATGTTTTCCTGGTTTTAATTCTATTTTCTGCTTGCCTCCTTTTCAAAGTTTTGCTTACATCAAAATATCCAAGTAGGCTTGCATCTGGCTTTGATTTATTTTAAGAATTCATTTTTCAAATGTTAGAATCATTTCTGAGTAAAGAAAATCTTTCACTAAATATGTAAAAATGCAGAATACAGATGAATGATTTCATTAGAGTCAACCTACAATTTCTGAAAAATTTGCTAAGTAATGAAAACATCGCGATTTCATGACATTTCCATTTTTGGAAGCGTTGCGATATCATGACATTTTCATTTTTAGAAATGTCGCTATATCGTGACATTTATGTTTTTGGAAACGTCGCGATATCACGACATTTTTGTTTTTGGAAATGTCGCGATATCGCGACATATCGCGACATTTTAATTTTTGGAAACATCGCGATATCGCGGCATTTTCATTTTTGGAAACGTCGTGATATCGCGACATTTCTATTTTTGGAAACGTCGTGATATCGTGACATTTTTGTTTTTGGAAACGTTGCGATATCGCGACTTTTTCACTTTTGAAAACGTCATGATATCGCGACAAGGTTTTGGTAGAAAGTGCAAGTGATGGAAACGTCGTGATATCGCGATGTGTTTTCGAAAGAAAGTTCTAGTGATGAAAACGTCGTGATATCACAACGTGTTTTCGAAAGGAAAGCCAGAGTATAGAGAATGTCACAGTTTCACAATGGAGGAAAGTGAAAAAGTGCCAAGTGGGAAGACCGTTGCAATTTTGTGATGTGTCGTGAAGTCGCGACATGTCACAGTTTTGCGATGGAGGAAAGTGAAAAAGTGCTAAGTGGGAGACCGTCGCAATTTCATGACATGTCACAAAATCATGACATGTTGTGGTTTCGCGACGGAGGAAAGTGAAAAGCGCCAAGTGGGAAGACCGTCGCGATTTTGCGACATGTCACGAAATCGTGACGTGTCGCAGTTTCACGATGGAGGAAAGTGAAAAAGCGCTAAGTGGGGAGACCGTCGTGATTTTGCGACATGTTGTGAAATCATGACATGTCACGGTTTCACGACGAAAGAAAGAAAAAGAAGTGCCAAGTCGAGGGAACATCGTGATTTCGTGACATGTCGCAAAATCGTGACATGTCATGATTTCGCGACGTGTTTTGCTAAGAAGTGCCAAGTCGGGGGAATGTCACGATTTTGTGACATGTCGCAATTTCGTGACATGTTTTGCTAAGAAGTGCCAAGTCAGGCGAACGTCGCGATTTCGCGACATGTCACGATTTCATGACAAAGAAAAAAAAATGAAAAGCAACTTGAGGAAAATGTCACGTAATCGCGACACGTGTCAAAATAAAGCAAGCCGACGTGTGATAAACATTAGGGTTTAATTTAATGATATTAAAATGCTAACCCTTGCTTTCCTTTTGCAAAGAGCGATCCGACAGTTGCATGATAGCGAAAGTGATGGTGAAAAAGACAAAATAAGCACGGATCAAGCGAAGGCCATCAGATTGAAATGTGAGATGTCGAGAATTTTTGGTCCATCTAGATTTTACAAATCTGGCCGTAAAGAGACTTTACGGTGACTAAGCAGTTGCCTCATTTAATGGAATATGTCAAAAATTAATCGAAAAATGAAAATATCTATACACAGTTACCAGAATTTGTCGATGGATGCATTTAACAGGAGAATTTATGGTGAAAGTAATGGCGTGCAGAGAATTTCAACTTAGAGGCGACTTTGCGAAGATAAAATGTCAGAGAAACCAGTGACTCATCCGAATTTCTTTGAGGAATTAAGGAGACGTTCCCGAAAGATGCACCAACCGGCCAGAAAACAAAGATATTTACTTGCAGTTACAGATGGATGAGAATAATATCAGATCATGCCTTCTCCATTTATGGCAAGTAACTGCACTAAGATTTGCAGAATAGTTAGGGTTTATCAAAAATCTATTTTTTAAAGGGCCTTATATTGTAAAATCGATGCAGTAGGGTTTTGAGGATAAGATTTAGGGTTTGAGAAGAAGATATTTTTGAAAAGATCAGGGTCTGTCTTGAGTCTATAAATACTTCTTCTGAATGTAAATTTCAGGAGGCAAAAACTTAGAATAAAAAGCTATTGGAGCAATTTCTTGCAAATCTTGTTTGAAAGCTTTGTTCTAGACTTAGAGTTGGTGTGATTTTTGTTTTCTGTGATAGCGTGGCCAGGAGCCTAATCTCTTTCAGATTGTGATAAGTTCATCTTATTTTGTTTTTGTTTCATTAAGGTTTATTTAAATTATGTTGTAGATCTATGTTACCAGGATTGGATATGCTGCTAGGCTTCATTTTCTTTATTGTATGTTAGGGAAAATTACAGATTTAAGGTTCAGGCCTGTTCTAATTGCTCTGTCCTCACTATGCGAGCTAGGCTACTGGTGAGAGATACCAATTTTAATAGACTTCCCTTCTGTTTGTGATTTTCTTTCAGATTTGTTGTCTCTGTCTTATGCTCTTAGTGGAAGGTGATCTTAGAAAACTGGACACTTTCCTCTTTGATTTGTTCTATTGTGAAGCTAACCGATATAACTAAAATTGGTGGTTTTGGTTTTGTAGCTAAGTTAGATAAATTTCTCTTTCTGCCCTACCCTACTCTCTATTTTCCATCGATTGAATGATCCATCTTTATTTTCTTTTAAATTTGTCTTTTATTTAAATCTGCTGACACATAAAGAGCTACATCAAAGAACTAAATTTAAATCTGATTATCCACAAAAATAACCAACTCCAAAAACATTACTGAACAAGTCCAGAACCCGTTGTAAGGTAACAGACAGTCCACTTGAAACTATTCTAGAAGCGAAAAAGAGTGAATAGACATTTGACCCAACTCTATAACTCACACCTTGGATATCCAGCAAGATCCTAAAGTGAGTGGGATTTATTCCGTATAAGTGTTATCGGTATTTTGTGCTCATTCTTCACAGGGTGTGTATAAAATTCGAACCAACATTTAAAATTGGTGCTAGAAGGAGGGCCTGAAGTTCAGTAGTCTGTTAAGGATTGTAATATTATAAGTTGCTTGTGAAAAGTTGGATTCTAATTATAGAGTAACAAGGTCCCACTCGAGAGCTGGAGAGCTCCTTGTGCCCGAGTTAGAAACCCCGGAAGAAGAAGCCTCGGAAGGGCCAAGTCCTTGTCCGGAATAGTTTTGTCACCACTTGTAGTTACTCCAACTACAACCGAAAGTATCATCATCAATCAAGTAGTAATGGCAAATTGGTTGGGTTCCACTGCCTTAAATATCCTGGGTGCAGCCCATGACCTACCCAGAAATCCTGAGATATATCTTCCCAGATACAAGCATGATGGAACTAGGATAGTAGAAGAACATCTAGTAGCATTCAAGAATGCTCTAAAATTGTTAAATGTACAACATGAATATGTGGCTTGCAGATTATTCCCTTTCACTCTCTAGGAGGGAGCTTACGACTGGTTTTTAAATCTCACTAACGATTCTATTACCAGTTGGAATGACTTGGAAAATGTTTTTGTATCGCAGTTTGGTGAAGTGATAGATCCTAGTGTATTATATCAGCAATTTTTTGGTATTAAAAGAGAAATAAATGAATCTGTCAAATCTTACAATGTCAGATTTCAGAAGGCTTATGGTAGATTGACTGGTTATTATGTGCCAAATGCAGACCTGGCATTAGAAATTTTTAGGAATTCTCTAGATCCAATGACTTTGTTTTCTTGAAAAGAGATCCCTCTATTACCAATCTAACAGAAGCTTACAAAGAAGCTTTGGTTCTGGAAAGACAGTTGGGACCCCAACCTTTAAATGCTCATCAAATTCCTTTGGTCACACAAGGTACCCATATTTTCAATCCCATACCACATCAGATGATGTTGCCAGTATGTCAAACTCCACCATTAGGAAATCCATTGGCTGTAACACCTGCTGAAAATGTACAGTTTCCAGGTAAAGAAGCTGATAATGCAAGAGTTGAAGAAGTGTCAAAAATAGTCCAAAAGTTGGCCAATGACTTTTTAAGTTTTAAAAGGCAGGTTTCTATTGGGGAGAACTCAAATAGGTATTCTTATCAACAGAATAGATTCACTCAGCCCCCATACAAACCCAATAAGGATTATAAAGGTAAAGGTCATGATGTAAATATTTATGATTTGGCTTTGCCTAACTGGTGCAGGATACATGCTTGTTGGCAATTTTGGGTATCTTGAGTACATTGCCTTTGCCTAAGGTTAATTGTTGTCATTGATGTCAAGGAGCTATTGGTAGTTGTTGTTTTTGATGTCAAGGAGTTCTTGGAGCAATTTGTTTTTAAGTCTAAGGATGTGTTTTGATGAAGGTTTCAGCTGGTCAGTAAGTCTCCAAGAAAATCAGAGTAGCCCAGTTGCCAAAAATCCAGAAAAAGATAAGTTAGAAAAAGTTTGCAGTGTCGCTGGAAAAACTGTCGCGATTTCGCGACATGTTTGAGGAGAGAGAAAGTTTGGCCAAAACTGTCACGATTTCGTGACATGCAGGAAGGCAGAGGCAAAGCGGGCAAAAGTGTCACGATTTCGCGACATGCAGGAAGGCAGAGGCAGAACGGGCAAAACTGTCGCGATTTCGCGACAAGTTTCGAAGAAGTTGTACGGATGCAAAAACTGTCACGATTTCGTGACAAGTTGAGTTGGCAGTGTTGAGTTGCAGGAAGTGTCACGATTTCGCGACAAGTTTCGAAGAAGTTGTACGGATGCAGAAAGTGTCACGATTTCGCGACAAGTTGAGTTGGCAGTGTTGAGTTGTAGGAAGTGTCACGATTTCGCGACAAGTTTCGAAGAAGTTGTACGGATGCAGAAAGTGTCACGATTTCATGACAGGTTGAGTTGGCAGCTTGCAGTTGGCAAAAGCATCGTGATTTCGTGACATGTTCCAGTTTCGTGAGCAGTTGGCAAGAGAGAGCTTAAGGCAACAAAAGCGTCGTGATTTCGTGACATGTTTCATTTTCGCTAGTGCAAACCAAGAAAAGGATGAAGAAGCAAGAGGTGTCACGATTTCGCAACAGAGTTGCTGATGGCATCAACAAAAGGCAAAGGTGTCACGATTTCGTGACAATAGCGGAGAAGAAGACTTTGAAGTCCAGAGCATCGCGATTTCGTGACAAGAATCATGATGACGTCAGCAAGAGGCAAAGGTGTCGCGATTTCATGACAGTAGCGGAGAAGAAGGCTTTGAAGTCCAGAGCGTCGCGATTTCATGACAAGAATCATGATGACGTCAGCAAGAGGCAAAGGTGTCACGATTTCATGACAACAGCGGAGAAGAAGGCTTTGAAGTCTAGAGCGTCACGATTTCGTGACAAGATTTACGATGACGTCGACAAAGGTCGTAGTGTCACGATTTCGTGACAACAAACCAAAGAAGGTGTACGACAGTCAAAGGCGTAGCGATATCACGACATGTTTGAGTTTCGCATGAGAACAGCTATAGAACAACAGAGGCGGTTAAAGCCGACGAAGTTAACCTTTGTCGATGAAGTGTAAGGTTTTACAGCCGACGTGTTTGGAGATTGAACAGCCGACTAAAGAACAAGATTTCATCTTAAGATTGTGAGTATTAAAGGAAGACTGTTTGAGCATTTTTGAGTATCGATCGAAGTGTGCATTTCGTAGTGAGGCGTTCGCAAAGTTAGTGTGACTAGTGAGGTTCGATCATCGAAAAAGCAGAGAGCGAAGTTCGACTACAACATTAGAGTGGACTTCGTTGAATCTTCTAAGTATCAAAGACTGTGTTGCTGTTCATAAGAAGACTGTGCGAAAAGTATGATGTTGTGGTTGTACATAGGCGCATAAGTTGTCTGTGCGTTCGAATGCTGCAGTGTTTGCGAAGATCATGAAAAGGGTGGAATTTGATCTAAGGACAACTGTGATTGCGACTGTGTTCACGCAGTCTGTGTAAAAGAAAGCAAAGTGCGTGAAGTAGATACTGCTGTAATTGCGAACAGTTGTGAAGGACAAACGGTGATCAAGTGTTGTTGTAATTTGAGAAGATAGTGTCGTTGTAATTTGAGAAGACTGTGCTGCTGTAGTTGCGCAGGCAGTGAAAAGTTGTTTTCAACCAAGTGCAGAAAGGAACAAAGGAAGAGGACAATTGTGCTAGACCGAAGGACTGTGTTTGGTACAGAAAAGAGGACCAGCTTTGCTGTAACAGAGTTGAGGACAGAGATCTCCAGCCAGAGCAGGGAAGACAGGTGTCTTCTGTGGACAGAATTCCACTTGCTAAGGGCAGAGGAGGTAGAGGTCTTCTAGAGGATCACTAGCAAAGCAGAATTAGGGGAAGGTGTCTCCTTTGAGCTAAGGCTCATAAACTTTGTAATCGGGAAGGATTCCCGAGAGGTTTTGATATAACTTTTAGAGGAAAGTTTTATCCGTGGAGTAGCCCACCTTGGGTGAACCACGTAAAGTGTCGTGTCTCTTTGTGGATTGCTTTTTGTGCACTGTTTTTACCGTTTTGCTATTTTATTCTGCATGTTAATGGTTTGAAAGTCGTATTGATAGATAAAATTGAAAAAGGTCTTATACTGTTCACCCCCCCCTCTCAGTATAAGCTTGTGTTCTTCAATTGGTATCAGAGCCAATGCCTTCGAAAAGTTTAACAGCTTGAAGGAAAAGGTTGCAAAGAACACAATGGACTACTCAAGTGGGAATGCAAGCACCTATTCCGGATGGATCAGATTTTGGTCTATGGAGTGCAAGAATGAAGGTCTATCTTATGGCTCTTGGTAATGAGGTATGGGAAGTTATTGAAGATGGGTACACCATTCCTACAAATGGTCCTTACACTAAAGAGGACAGGCTTCTACATCACAACAACTCAAAAGCCATGAATGCAATCTTAAAAGGTTTACAGAAGGCTGATCTTACCAAAGTTATTCACTGCAAGACAACTAGTGAGATGTGGAAACAATTGCAGGTTGTTCATACAGGTGATGCAAATGTCCGAAAGGCCAAATTGAGACATTTTAAAGGTATGTTTGAACAACTCAAGATGAATGATGATGAAAATATTAGTGACTACATGCTTCGGATGGATGAGATTGTGAACTCCATGAAAGACTTAGGTCTTGAACTTGCTGAAAATGATGTGTGTGATAAGATTTTAAGATCTCTTCCTAATAGATTTAGTGAAAATATTTCTGCTATTGAGGAAGCCAAAGATTTAGATAAATTGAAAAAGGATGAGCTCCATAGTATTCTTGCAGCATTTGAGCTGAGAACTCAAGTAAAAGTTGATGTAAAGAAAGAGGCAGCTTTCAAAGCTATCAAGAAATCGAAGGGCAAACAGATTCAAGAAAGTGATGAGTCTTCTAGTGAGGAAGAGGCATATTACAGCAGGAAAGGCAAGTTTTCCAGAAAGCACAAAAGCAAGAAAAATATAAGATGTTTTAACTGTGGGAAATTTGGTCATTATGCTACTGACTATACTGTTTCTAAAAATGAAAGTGATGAAGATATACAGGATGTTAAAAGCAAGGACTCTGAAAAGCACAGGTATTACAGAAAGAGCAAAAATGAGTACAACAATCACCAGAAAAGCAAAGATGAGTACAACAATCATGGAAAGAGGCATTCTCACAAGAATAAGAAGAGCTTCTACTTAGACAAAGCAAGTAAGTGTTCTAGCAGTGATAGTGACAGTTCTTCTAGTGATGATGAAAATGAGATGCTGTTCATTTCAGAAAAAGAGGAAGAACCGAAACATAAATTCATTATCATGAAATGTTTTAGATGTGGAAATTTTGGGCACCTTGAGGATGATTGCAGAAATAATGATTTGGCTGCTAGTATGTATGAGGATGCTTCAGAAAACTACAATGAAGATGCATGTATGGTTTTTGAAAAAGGTAGCACCTCTAGTGATAAGAAATCTGAAAAAGGCTGTGACAATTCAAAGTGCCATCAAATAGAGGATCTTGAATGTGAACTCAATAATGCTCTTAGTGTTTTGAAAAAGGAAAGAAAGAAGAATGATAGACTCAAGTTTAAGTTAGATGAATGTTGTATGGAGATAGATGAACTTGTAGAAAATCTTGAAGCATCTATGGCTAAGTCACAAGAACTCAAGAATGAGTTAGATTCTAAAATTCTGGAGTATAGAGAGTTAGAACAGGAAATGGCTTCTTTGAAAGAAGAAAATAAAGAGTACAAGGATAAGCTCTACAGATTTCAGGATAGCTCCAAGAAGGTTAAATTTCTCATCAAAGGACAAAGAAAACCAACAGATAAAACAGGTCTCGGTTTCGTTGAGCCGCACAAGGAACAAGTTGGGGAATCTAGCAAGAGATTTCAAAAGGAAGAGAGTCCTGTTGAAGAAAGTACTTCAGATCATGAGTCAGTAAGTGATGAATACGCAGAAATAGAAAATGATATTCAGACTGAGAAGAAGAAGTTTTCGGGACCCATGAAGTCGAATAAAAGAAAATTTCACGATAGATGTTTTGCGTGTCACAGATTTGGTCACATGGCTGTACATTGCATGACTCAAATGAAGAGAGTAAATGACAGTTTCAGGATACGTAATTTCTTTCAAGGGTATTGTTACTCTTGTCAACAATTCGGGCACAAGGCAATTTTTTGCAAGGCAAATAACAGGAACTGGGTTAGTCGAACAGGCGGATTCAAAGAACAATCATGCCAAATATTGTTACTTGCTATAAATGCAACAATGAAGGTCACCTAGCTAGACAGTGTAGAGCTGATCTTCTGAGATACAGGAACGGAAACAACAACATGAACAAATCCAAGGATCAAGGCATGGATAAGAATAGGAATGATAACAAAAATAGGAAAAGTGATATGAACAGGTCCAAGGATCAAGGTATGGATAAGAACAGAAAAGATAAAAGAAACAGGAATAGTAGTATTAACAGGTCCGAGGATCAAAACAGTGACAGGAACAGGAATACAAAAAAAGAATTCAAGAGAAGGCCCGACAAAGAAATCTTAGACACTAATGATGATGAGTGTCTAATGGGAGTATCACTCCCAACCCTGTTTTAAATCACCTCATCAAGAGGTGGGGGAGGGACTAAGCTAAGAGGCTCATTCTTAGTCCCAAGCCCCAAAGGTGACCCTTTGCCATTGATGACAAAGGGGGAGAGATTTAAGTAAGGGGGAGTGTTTTCAAGTGAAGAGGAAAGCTTCAAGTCAGGGGGAGCAAAACTTGAAGAGATTGATTTCAGTTTTGGCTCTTGAAAGATGTGTTTTTAATTAAGGGTTGCCATCAATGACAAAGGGGGAGATTGTTGGCAATTTTGGGTATCTTGAGTACATTGCCTTTGCCTAAGGTTAATTGTTGTCATTGATGTCAAGGAGCTATTGGTAGTTGTTGTTTTTGATGTCAAGGAGTTCTTGGAGCAATTTGTTTTTAAGTCTAAGGATGTGTTTTGATGAAGGTTTCAGCTGGTCAGTAAGTCTCCAAGAAAATCAGAGTAGCCCAGTTGCCAAAAATCCAAAAAAGATAAGTTAGAAAAAGTTTGCAGGCTGCTGGAAAAACTGTCGCGATTTCGTGACATGTTTGAGGAGAGAGAAAGTTTGGCCAAAACTATCACGATTTCGCGACATGCAGGAAGGCAGAGGCAAAGCGGGCAAAAGTGTCATGATTTCGCGACATGCAGGAAGGCAGAGGCAGAACGGGCAAAACTATCACGATTTCGTGACAAGTTTCGAAGAAGTTGTACGGATGCAAAAACTGTCATGATTTCATGACAAGTTGAGTTGGCAGTGTTGAGTTGCAGGAAGTGTCACGATTTCATGACAAGTTTCGAAGAAGTTGTACGGATGCAGAAAGTGTCACGATTTCGTGACAAGTTGAGTTGGCAGTGTTGAGTTGTAGGAAGTGTCGCGATTTCGCGACAAGTTTCGAAGAAGTTGTACGGATGCAAAAAGTGTCACGATTTCATGACAGGTTGAGTTGGCAGCTTGCAGTTGGCAAAAGCGTCATGATTTCATGACATGTTCCAGTTTCACGAGCAGTTGGCAAGAGAGAGCTTAAGGCAGCAAAAGCGTCGCGATTTCGTGACATGTTTCATTTTCGCTAGTGCAAACCAAGAAAAGGATGAAGAAGCAAGAGGTGTCACGATTTCGCAATAGAGTTGCTGATGGCATCAACAAAAGGCAAAGGTGTCACGATTTCATGAGTAGTGGAGAAGAAGACTTTGAAGTCCAGAGCGTCGTGATTTCGTGACAAGAATCATGATGACGTCAGCAAGAGGCAAAGGTGTCACGATTTCGCGATAGTAGCGGAGAAGAAGGCTTTGAAGTCCAGAGCGTCGCGATTTCATGACAAGAATCATGATGACGTCCACAAGAGGCAAAGGTGTCACGATTTTGTGACAACAGCGGAGAAGAAGGCTTTGAAGTCTAGAGCGTCACGATTTCGTGACAAGATTTACGATGACGTCAGCAAAGGCTGTAGTGTCACGATTTCGTGACAACAAACCAAAGAAGGTGTACGGCAGTCAAAGGCGTAGCGATATCGCGACATGTTTGAGTTTCGCACGAGAACAGCTACAGAACAGTAGAGGCGGTTAAAGCCGACGAAGTTAACCTTTGTCGACGAAGTGTAAGGTTTTACAGCCGACGTGTTTGGAGATTGAACAGACGACTAAAGAACAAGATTTCATCTTAAGATTGTGAGTATTAAAGGAAGACTGTTTGAGCAATTTTGTGTATCGATCGAAGTGTGCATTTCGTAGTGAGGCGTTCGCAAAGTTAGTGTGACTAGTGAGGTTCGATCATCGAAAAAGCAGAGAGCGAAGTTCGACTACAACATTAGAGTGGACTTCGTTGAATCTTCTAAGTATCAAAGATTGTGCTGCTATTCATAAGAAGACTGTGCAAAAAGTATGATGTTGTGGTTGTACATAGGCGCATAAGTTGTTGTGCGTTCGAATGCTGCAGTGTTTGCGAAGATCATGAAAAGGGTGGAATTTGATCTAAGGACAACTGTGATTACGACTGTGTTCATGTAGTCTGTGTAAAAGAAAGCAAAGTGCGCGAAGTAGATACTATCGTAATTGCGAACGGTTGTGAAGGACAAACGGTGATCAAGTGCTACTGTAATTTGAGAAGATAGTGCCGTTGTAATTTGAGAAGACTGTGTTGCTGTAGTTGCGCAGGCAATGAAAAGTTGTTTTCAACCAAGTGCAGAAAGGAACAAAGGAAGAGGACAATTGTGCTAGACCGAAGGACTATGTTTGGTACAGAAAAGAGGACCAGCTTTGCTGTAACAGAGTTGAGGACAGAGATCTCCAGCCAGAGCAGGGAAGACAGGTGTCTTCTGTGGACAGAATTCCACTTGCTAAGGGCAGAGGAGGTAGAGGTCTTCTAGAGGATCACTAGCAAAGCAGAATTAGGGGAAGGTGTCTCCTTTGAGCTAAGGCTCATAAACTTTGTAATCGGGAAGGATTCCCAGAGGTTTTGATATAACTTTTAGAGGAAAGTTTTATCCGTGGAGTAGCCCACCTTGGGTGAACCACGTAAAGTGTTGTGTCTCTTTGTGGATTGCTTTTTGTGCACTATTTTACTGCTTGTTGTTACTGCTATTTTATTCTGCATGTTAATGGTTTGAAAGCTGTATTGATAGATAAAATTGAAAAAGGTTTTATACTGTTCACCCCCTCCTCTCAGTATAAGCTTGTGTTGTTCACATGCTACTTCTCAGCACGAGGAATTGGATTGTTTGGAATTCTGTAATGCCTTTGAAGCTTTATCTAGGGAGTTGATTTCTCCTGATTCTTTCACTTTTCCAGGTGCAACTATGGTCTTAGATTCTTTCACTTTTCCAGGTGAGTCTAAGAATGTAGTTGAAATGCCTATGGATGAGGTGCAAGCTTTTCAACAATATAGGAGAGACAACTACAACCTTAGAAATAGAAATTCGGAGCCCAACACTACATCTACCCCTCCGGACAACTCCCACAATGTTCCTCCAGATCCATCTTCAAGCAATAACCCATCCTCACCCAAGGGAGGAAATCCGAGAGGACCAGATGCATTTGTCCTTCCACTCAATAAGGGATATAATATAGTGGAGGACATGAAGAAGATCAAAGCCAACATCACTCTTTATGAGTTGGCCCAAATTTTAGAACAGAGGGATAACTTGATTAAAACATACTTTGGGCCTACTACCAAATCTTTGGACAGGGGAAATAATATGGCAAATGCAAATGTAGCCATGTATAAAGAGAAGACTGAAGTTCTGCATTTTCTACTGACTGTTCATATTTTTGGGAAAAACTTACACAACTATCTAGTAGATTCGGGTGCTTCAGCTAATGTTATGCCTTTGGCCATTTGTCAACAATTGGGTTTAACTCCAATGAAGTCTGAAAGAAGAGTTGTCCAATTGGATAAATCAAAGGTTAAATTAGTAGGTGAACTTCAGAATATTCATATCCAGTTAGCACCTGAGCCAAGGGCACAACACAGGATTGAAATTCAAGTGGTAGATATTCCTGTGGGGTACGAGATGCTTCTGAGCAGGGATTGGTCGAAATATTTGAATGGATACTTGGAAACTAATTTTTCACATGTGGTTGCCATGGAAAGGAGTTGCAAACCAATTAAGGGTTGAAAGAGAACCTAGATACAAACATACTATCACTGAATATAATGCAGAAAATGAGACTGTAAATATTGCTGATGTAGATATTGGGGTGTATAATTTAACAACGGGACAAAGTGAGAAGCTTAGTAAATCTCATCTTGTTCATAGTAATGAAGTTTGGACACTTCATGTGGATGGGGCTAAATCTAAATAGGGTTTTGGTATGGGGGCAGTCCTTAAAAGGCCTGAGAGTCAGACATATTTTATGTCTTATCGCCTACAGTTCCCTTGTGCAAATAATTTAGCAGAATATGAAGCACTGGTGCTAGGATTGAAATTTGCTTTGGACAGAGGTGTAAGAAATATCCAAGTTTTTACAGATTCAGATTTGGTGGCTAATCAAGTTAAAGGTAAATTCTAGTGCAAAGCATCTTACTTAAAAGGATACAAACACCGAGCATTGGATCTCGTGGAAGATTTTGATGCTTTTAATTTAACGCACATACCTAGAGAGCAGAATTCATGTGTAGATGTCTTAGCTTCATCAGCCACCAGTCTGAAGCCACTGGAAGATTTCAAATGGAACAAGTTTTCGATCGAGTTAGTCCCTTGTCCTTCGGTCCCAAATAATGTGGATAATTTTTAGGTTTTCTCTGATGACCAGCAGATTATAAATTTTTTACAGAGTACCAAAGCATTTGAAAATGCTATAATCGATGATGGACAAAGGGATACTCTGTTGGAGCAGTTAGATGATGAAAGGGGAATAATAAGGTTGAAAGATAACAGAATTCCAAAAGGGATGGTGGAACTGGAACGACTCTTTGATGTTGACCAAATTAAGCAAAAGGTCAGTTTTGGGGATTCTATTGGTGTAACAAACAGTGAGACTGAGAACCTTAACATGGGGACTGAAGAAGATCCCAGGCACCTTAAGTTGACAAAAACTTGTGACCCTAAAATAAAAAGAAATATTATTGAATTTCTTCACAGGTCCAAGGATGTTATGGCCTGGTCTTACAAATACTTAAAGGTTTTTGATCCGAAAGTTTACACTCATGTTATACCTTTAAAAGAGTTTTGCAAACCTTTCCGGAAAAAACAGAGGCATGTCAATGCTTTGCTAGAGCCCCTCATCAAGAAGGAGGTAGAAAAATTATTGAGTGCCGCCATTATTTTTCCCGTTAGGCATTCTACTTGGGTGGCCAATTTGGTGCCGGTCAGAAAGAAAAATGGAGAGATCCGCTTATGTGTGGATTTTAGAAATTTGAACAAGGCATCTGAGAAAGATAATTATCCTTTGCCTTCCATGGATGAGGTGTTGCAAATTGTGAATGGTTCGAAAATGATGTCTTTCTTAGACGGATTCTCAAGATATAATCAGATACTAGTTGAGAAGGAAGACAAGATGAAAACTGCCTTCACAACCAAGTGGGGAACTTTCGCCTACAAAAGAATACCGTTCGGATTGATTAATGTCGGAGCTAATTTTCAACGTGCAATGGATCATGCTTTCAAATGCCTTATGGGTAAGTGCATTGTTGTTTACATGGATGACTTAACAGTTTTCTCTAAATCTCGGTTTGACCACGTAAAACACTTGGAGTCTATTTTCAACAAATGCAGGGAGTTCGACATTTCTTTGAACCCGAAGAAGTGTGTTTTTGGTGTAACTGAAGGAAAGTTCCTTGGACACTTGATCACCAAAGATGACATTTCCATGGATCCTAACAGAGTTGAAGCCATATCCAACATACCCTTTCCCAACTCTAAGAAAGAGTTAAGATATTTTTTTGGGAAAATTAATTTTGTCAGGAAGTTCATCTCCGACTTCGTAGAAATAGTCAAGCCACTGAATGACATGCTGAAGGAAACTACTAAGATCGTTTGGACAATAGAAGCCAAAATATCGTTCTAGGAGATAAAATCTACCATCCAACAAGCTCCAGTGCTGGTGAGCCCAAACTTTAGTACATATTTTTATTTGTACTCTTTTTCTTCAGAACACACGCTGCGATTTTGACCCAACGAAGAGAAACAGAGGAGCATCCGATTGCCTTCAAGAGTACCAACTTAAAGGGGGTTGAGCTCAAATACTCTTGCTTGGATAAGCAAGCTTATGCCTTAGTAAGAGCAGTTAAGTAGTTTCGACACTACATACTAAGAAGCAAATTCCATGCTATAGTTCCTGATCCAACTGTCAAGTACTTATTAAGCTAGGAAAAATTGGGTGAACTGAGAGGTAATTGGGTTACAAGATTGCAAGAATATGACTTAGAAATTCAGCTTGCAAAATTAATCAGAGGACTTGGGTTGTCTCGACATATTTCTAAAGTACCTATACAAGGAGAAATTAATCAGCTGGACTCCAGATTCGATGATTGGTATGGAGATATCATTCATTTGCTACAATTTGGAATTTGTCCATCTCACCTAAATAGAACCCAGAGAAGAGCACTAAAGTTGAAATCTGCTCATTTTTTGCTCAAAGGAGGTAACTTGTATAGAGAAAATTATGCTGGCATATTCTTAAGATGCATTTCTGGAATGAAGTCAATGAGGTGATGTCCAATTTTCATTAGAAGTTAGGGGCCGGGCATTCCTCGAGTTTCGCTACCGCACACAAGATATTGAGAGCAAGCATATCGGCCTACATTGTTTAAAGATGCACATCAACATGTGAGAACTTGTCATCAGTGTCAGAATTTTGCATCCAAAGAGGCTAATCGAGCTCTACCATTGCAACCTGTTGTAATAAACAAACATTTTATGCAATGGGGACTTGACTTTGTGGGTGTGATAAACCCAAATTCCTCAGCAGGGCATAAGTATGTTCTAACAACCATCGATTATTGCACAAGATGGGTTGAAGCAGCAGCCACCATGAGGAGTACAACCCATGAGGTGATCGAATTTCTAGAGTCAAATATCATAACTAGGTTTGGAGTTCCTTTGAATTTGGTGTGCGATAATGGGCCAACATTTCAATCATTAGAGTTTGCAGAGTGGGCATACCAGATGGGGATAGTCATCAGATTTGCATCCAACTATTACCCCCATGGTAATGGACTAGCTGAGTCCACAAATAAGAATTTGATGAATGCCTTTAAGAATTCTGCTGTGGACAAACCCAGAAAATGGCACACATTATTGAAATATGCACTCTGGGCTGATAGAATAAGACATAAAGTAGCTCTTAAAACTTCCCCATTTGCTTTGCTGTATGGTATTCAGCCCATTGTCCCTATTTCTTTGAAGTTGCCCACTTATCAATTTGTTTTAGACTATTTTGAGGATCAAGCAGATGCAAAGGCTCGTATTTTGGATTTAACTAATTTGTAGGACGAACGACTTCAAGCCCTGGAACATTTTAGTCGGCACAAAGAAACAGTCAAGCGCTGGTTTGACAAAAGAGCCAGAGTGAAGGCCTTCAGACTCGCAGACTTGGTGCTTCTATGGGACAAAGCCCATGAAAAGAAAGGTAAACATACAATGTTGCAACCGTTATGGATAGGGCCATACCATATTATCGAGATCCTAGGTAATAATGCATTCCATCTACAGGACCTTGAGGGTAATTTTTTGAACCTTCCTGTTAATGGTCAATACCTAAAGCATTATTTCTCAGCTGTCCCATCCGGTACATCATTTGAATAAATCACAAAGACGTTGTAACATGTGTATATATTGTAAATAAGTTTCAAAGTAGTTTGTTTTTATTTTATTTTGTTTGATTTTAAAGTTCTGTGTTTTATCCTTTGGGGTCTGTACAAATTTCTTTTAGCTTTTAAAATTTTTTTTTTTTTAGTTTTGCCTAGGCAGCAAAAAAAGAGTCAGCCTTTAAAAATTGTTTTTATTCTGAGTTCAAAATCCTGTGTTCACTTTGTTTTATTATAATTAAGAGATAGTCTGCTTAAACTGAACAATGGAACTATTTTGTTATTCAGAACAACAGTAGAAAGATAATTGGATTTTATGTCTTGCTTGCCACAATTATTTTAATTATAAAGAAACTGCTATACTGTTTGGCTAGAGAAACTCCCAGGGAATCCAAGAAAAGTTGATCATAAGAGGGGACTCTGATTTGTGAAATTATTTGAGTATCCATAGAGGCTATCAGTACCCAGGCTGAAGTAGTTCCAGATCGATGAAATATTAAAAAAAAACAAGGCTTTTCAGATTTCGGTATATTTCAAAAGAGAGAGAGAGAAGGTGAAAGTTGAGCAAGACAACATAAAACTGACACTCTGTTATTTCCCACACAAAAAAAAAGAGGGAAGGAAGAAGTTATTGTAATGAAAGAGGTAGCCAAGGCTCCAGAAGATGTTTTCTTTTACCAAGTTGTAGATACCACCTCACAGTTGTGAATCAGGGTCATGAAAATCTAAAGAGTAACTCTGTCGGGGCTGTAAAAGGCTAAACTAGTAAACAAAGCCCTACTCGGTTTCCCCTTTCACAATCTAGAAAGCTGATCGATCCAGAGTACAACATTCGAAGGCCCAGTCATTCTTGAAGAAAGTTTTATATGCTTATAATTGCACATCAAAAATCTTCCTTAAGTGATTCAACCTAGTATGTCCTTAGGAAATTTTAACAACTATCAGGTAGTAGTTAATTTATTTTGAAGAATATTTGTGGCAAGGCATGGTACATGGTCTATATTGTTTTGAAACTAGATTTATGGATTCTAAAATAGTGCTACTATTTTCCCCGTAGATATCGCCATTTTTTGAGAAGCAACACACCCCCACTAAAAAAATGAAATTCCATTCTTTGAAAATATTTAGCTTTCATTTTTGCCGTAGGGACCCTCTTGATGTTTTTCTGGTTTTAATTCCATTTTCTACTTGCCTCCTTTTCAAAGTTTTGCTTACATCAAAATATCCAAGTAGGCTTGCATCTGGCTTTGATTTATTTTAAGAATTCATTTTTCAAATGTTAGAATCATTTCTGAGTAAAGAAAATATTTCACTAAATATGTAAAAATGCAGAATACAGATGAATGATTTCATTAGAGTCAACCTACAATTTTTGGAAAATTTGTTAAGTAATGAAAACGTTGCGATTTCGCGACATTTCCATTTTTGAAAGCGTCGCGATATTGCGACATTTCCATTTTTAGAAACATCATGATATCGCAACATTTTTGTTTTTGGAACGTCACGATATCGCGACATTTTCGTTTTTGGAAACGTCGCGATATCGCGACAAGGTTTTGGTAGAAAGTGCAAGTGATGGAAACGTCGCGATATCGTGACGTGTTTTCGAAAGAAAGTGCAAGTGATGGAAACGTCACGATATCACGACGTGTTTTCGAAAGGGAAGCCAGAGTGCAGAGAATGTCGCGGTTTCGCGACGGAGGAAAGTGAAAAAGTGCCAAGTGGGAAGACCGTCGTGATTTCGCGACATGTCATGAAATCGTGACATGTCGCGATTTCACGACGGAGGAAAGTGAAAAAGTGCCAAGTGGGAGACCATCGCGATTTCGTGACATGTCGCGGTTTCACGATGGAGGAAAGTGAAAAAAGTGCCAAGTGGGGACCGTCGCAATTTCGTGACATGTCGTGGTTTCGTGATAAAGGAAAGTGAAAAAGCACTAAGTGGGGAGACCATCGCGATTTCGTGACATGTCGCAAAATCGTGACATGTCATGGTTTCACGACGGAAGAAAGAAAAAGAAGTGCCAAGTCGGGGGAACGTCGTGAAATTGTGACATGTTGCGATTTCATGACGTGTTTTGCTAAGAAGTTCCAAGTCGGGGGAACGTCGCGATTTCATGACATGTCGTGAAATCACATGTCGCGACTTCACGATGTGTTTTTCTAAGAAGTGCCAAGTCGGGCGAACGTCACGATTTTGCGACATGTCGCAAAATCTTGACATGTCACGATTTTGCGACATGTCGCAAAATCTTGACATGTCACGATTTCACAACAAAGAAAAGAAAATGAAAAAGCAGCTTGAGGAAAATGTCACGTAATCGCGACACGTGTCAGAAGAAAGCAAGCCGACGTGTGATAGACATTAGGGTTTAATTTAATGATATTAAAATGCTAACCCTTGCTTTCCTTTTGCAGAGAGCGATCCGACAGTTGCATGATAGTGGAAGTGATGGTGAAAAAGATAAAATAAGCGTGGATCAAGCGAAGGCCGTCAGATTGAAATGTGAGATGCCGAGAATTTTTGGTCCATCCAGATTTTACAAATCTGGCCGTAAAGAGACTTTACGGTGACTAAGCAACTGCCTCATTTAATGGAATATGTCAGAAATTAACCGAAAAATGAAAATATCTACACACAGTTACCAGAATTTGCCGATGGATGCATTTAACAGGAGAATTTATGGTGAAAGTAATGGCATGCAGAGAATTTCAACTCAGAGGCAGCTTTGCGAAGATAAAATGTCAGAGAAACCAGTGACTCATCCAAATTTCTCTGAGGAATTAATGAGACGTTCATGGCAGATGCACCAGCTGGCCAGAAAACAAAGATATTTACTTGTAGTTACAGATGGATGAGAATAATATTAGATCATGCCTTCTCCATTTATGGCAAGTAACTGCACTAAGATTTGCAGAATAGTTAGGGTTTATCAAAACTCTATTTTTTAAAGGGCCTTATATTGTAAAACTGAGGCAGTAGGGTTTTGAGGATAAGATTTAGGGTTTGAGAAGAAGATATTTCCGAAAAGATCAGGGTCTGAGTCTATAAATACTTCTTCTAAATGTAAATTTTAGGAGGCAAAAACTTAGAATAAAAAGCTATTGGAGCAATTTCCTGTAAATCTTGTTTGAAAGCTTTGTTCTGGACTTAGAGTTGGTGTGATTTTTGTTTTCTATGATAGCGTTGCCAGGAGCCTAATCTATTTTAGATTGTGATAAGTTCATCTTATTTTGTTTTCGTTTCATTAAGGTTTATTTAAATTATGCTGTAGATCTGTGTTACCAGGATTGGATATGCTGCTAGGCTTCATTTTCTTTATTGTATGTTAGGGAAAATTACAGATTTAAGGTTCAGGCCTGTTCTAATTGCTCTGTCCTCACTGTGCGAGCTAGGCTACTGTTGAGAGATACCAATTTTAATAGACTTCCCTTCTATTTGTGATTTTCTTTCAGATCTGTTGTTGTCTCTATCTTATGCTCTTAGTGGAAGGTGATCTTAGAAAACTGGACACTTTCCTCTTTGATTTGTTCTGTTGTGAAGCTAACCGGTATAACTAAAATTGGTGGTTTTGGTTTTGTAGCTAAGTTAGATAAATTTCTCTTTCTGCCCTACCCTACTCTCTCTGTTCCATCGATTGAATGATCCATTTTTATTTTCTTTTAAATTTGTCTTTTATTTAAATCTGCTGACACATAAAGAGCTAGATCAAAGAACTGATTTTAAATCTGATTATCCACAAAAATAACCAACTCCAAAAACATTACTGAACAAGTCCAAAACCCGTTGTAAGGTAACATGACAGTCCACTTGAAACTATTCCGAAGCGAAAAAAGAGTGAATAAACATTTGACCCAACTCTGTAACTCACACCTTGGCTATCCAGCAAGATCCTAAAGTGAGTGGGATTTATACCATATAAGTGTTATCGGTATTTTGTGCTCATTCTTCACAGGGTGTGTATAAAAGTCGAACCAAAAGACACCTTTGGGGATTTTTATGAGTTGACAAAAGGGCTTATGATACCTTTTAAGATTTTTGTAAAGTGACAAAAGGGATTTAATATGCCTTTGGAGATTTTAGTGATTTGACCAAAGGGGGTTATGATGCCTTTGGAGCCTTTTGGGTGACCAAAGGGTTTATGGTTACCTTTGGGGCTTTTTAAAATTGATTGCTTAACTATTTGATTACTGATTAGGGGAGGTATGATACCAATAATGCCCTAGTTGATGCTAATTTTTTTTTTTGTTTTGATGGATGCAATGATGAATGCAATGCCTAGATAATGATGTGATAATGTTGTATGTATGTAATGTACTGATGACATGCACTAGCTAGATGACATATGTATTATTAGATGCCATGATCTATATGTATAGATGGACTATTATGTATGTATATGTGGATGAAATGTTTATATAATTTGATTATTGCTATATATTTTGATGTATGCACTATTTATATGATGGTGACCTAATGTAAATGAACCTGTATGCTTTAATCACTTAAAACATAAGGAATGAATGTGATATGAGTTAAACAATCTAATGGGCGACACCACAAAATGTAACACAATCATGAACGAGATGAGATGATGTGATATGTATGTGCTTTCTTTATAAGATTTTGTAAGTTAAAAGAACTATAAAAAATAGTTAGTTGTCATCCAAATAAATTCCTAATATTTATCTGGTATCTATCCTATTCATGAACACCCTTTAATGAAAAATACCTCATAAAGAAAGTTTTTTATTTGACTTATGGAATGATTTGTTGCTATGAGGGGATTTTTAAGGTTTTCCATGAAACTCAAACACCCTAGTTACTTCATCAAAAGTTATATACAGAACATACAGAACTCTTGAAAGATAAAGTTGTTTTTATGAAGACTTACATATTCATTATCCTTGTGTGTACAAATGAAATAAATTAGATAAGACATAAGCCTACCCCGATGCCAGGTGGTCATGGGATTCATTCAGTCCATTGCTATATTGGGGATCCTCAAATGTTCATCCCGATCCTAAGTTGGACTCAGTTGGATTAGACCACTAGGCGATATAGGACACCTAAAGCTAGCTCTTTTTGAAAATTGCTTAGATCTTACCCTAATTACAGGTGGGATTCATGCAACCCTTTTTTATATTAGGGATCACTCAATGGTTTGTGGAGATTGACCATTCCAGGGATTCAAGCTCTTCACCCCCTTATTTTATTCACATTTATTTGGGATACTTGCTCATGCTTAGCGACAAAAATCACTGTTTATTTTGAATTTTGTTTTCTTTTGAGCAAGGGATTTTTGTAGTGATGATAATCATTGTTTATTTTGCTTTGTTTCAGAATTTTTTCATATTTGATGAAGGCAAGGGATTTATTTGGGTAGGGGGGAGCTTGTCCTTTTTCCAATGATCAAAATCCTAGACCAAGCGCATCGCAATATGAGCAAGTAAAACCTTTCACTTATGATGCCTAGTACCAATTTGATGCATTCATATTTCCCTTGTTCCAACTAATATTTTAGTATTTTGATTAGTGATGGGATTATGAAATATACTAGGTGCTATCAAAACCAAACCTCATCTATAAAAAAATAAAGATAGCTTTCTATAAAATCTAAGAAAATCACTAGGTATGGCTGAGTGATCGAAAAACCCTAGTATATTCCTTATAGCAATAGGAGGAATTGTGTTGAGAAACACAATTACACACATGGGTTATGTATGGTGATGTATTTGAAGGTGCATTATTGAGATACAAACGTGGTATCATTTGTAAGATTGCAAACACAAATCTATCTAATGCAAATGCAATGGATGCAACGTGCCTAATGCAATGCAACTAATGGATGTAAATGGCAAATACAAATGTTTTTATATTTTTAATGTTTTCAATTATTTTTTAGTTTTGATTAGTTTTGAGTATTTTTTGAACTTTTTGATTTTAAATTATTTTTGTGCTTTTGATTTTTGTTTTAAACAAAGGGCTTTAAGATGTCTTTGGGGATTTTTGTGATTTGACCAAAGGACTTGGTGGATGTCG
The DNA here is from genome assembly GCA_028583015.1 of Wollemia nobilis. Classification (NCBI taxonomy): domain Eukaryota; kingdom Viridiplantae; phylum Streptophyta; class Pinopsida; order Araucariales; family Araucariaceae; genus Wollemia; species Wollemia nobilis. The sequence continues at coordinate 7,621,158 of JAQPPZ010016856.1, forward strand.
TTGGGGTATTTTGGGTGACCAAAGGTTTTATGGATATCTTTGGGGCCTTTTGGGTGATCAAAGGGTTTAGGATACCTTTGGGGCCTTTTGGGTGACCAAAGGGTTTTGGATACCTTTGGGGCATTTTGGGTGACCAAAGGGTTTATGGATACCTTTGGGGCCTTTTGGGTGACCAAAGGGTTTATGGATATATTTAGGATATTTTGGGTTACCAAAGGGTTTAGGATACCTTTGGGGCATTTTGGGTGACCAAAGGGTTTATGGATACCTTTGGGACCTTTTAGGTGACCAAAGGGTTTAGGATACCTTTGGGGACTTTTGGGTGACCAAAGGGTTTTTGATACCTTTGGGACATTTTGGGTGACTAAATGGTTTATAGATACCTTTGGGACATTTTGGGTGACCAAAGAGTTTATGGATACCTTTAGGGCCTTTTTAGTGACCAAAGGGTTTTGGATACCTTTGGGGCATTTTGGGTGACCAAAGGGTTTAATATACCTTTGGGGCATTTTGGGTGACCAAAGGGTTTATGGATACCTTTGGGGCCTTTTGGGTGACCAAAGGGTTTATGGATACCTTTGGGGCTTTTTGGGTGACCAAAGGATTTTGCACCTTTTGGAAATTTTGGGTGACCAAAGGGTTTATGGATACCTTTGGGACCTTTTGGGTGACCAAAGGATTTATGGATACCTTTGGGGCCTTTTGGGTGACCAAAGGGTTTTGGATACCTTTGGGGCCTTTTGGGTGACCAAAGGGTTTAAGATACCTTTGGGGCATTTTGGGTGACCAAAGGGTTTATGGATACCTTTGGGGCCTTTTGGGTGACCAAAGGGTTTATGGATACCTTTGGGGCCTTTTGGGTGACCAAAGGGTTTATGGATACCTTTGGGGCTTTTTGGGTGACCAAAGGGTTTATGGATACCTTTGGGACCTTTTGGGTGACCAAAGGGTTTATGGATACCTTTGGGGCATTTTGGGTTTACCAAAGGGTTTAAGATACCTTTGGGGCCTTTTGGGTGACCAAAGGGTTTATGAATACCTTTGGGGCCTTTTGGGTGACCAAAGGGTTTATGGATACCTTTAGGGCCTTTTGGGTGACCAAAGGGTTTATGGATACCTTTGGGGCATTGTGGGTGACCAAAGGGTTTCAGATACATTTGGGGTTTTTTGGGTGACCAAAGGGTTTAAGATACCTTTGGGGCATTTTGGGTGACCAAAGGGTTTAAGATAACTTTGGGGCCTTTTTGGTGACTAAAGGATTTATGGATACCTTTGGGTTTTTTTGGGTGACCAAAGGGTTTATGGATACCTTTGGGGTTTTTTGGGTGACCAAAGAGTTTTAGATACCTTTGGGGCCTTTGGGTGACCAAAGGGTTTAAGATACCTTTGGGTCCTTTTGGGTGACCAAAGGGTTTATGGATACCTTTGGGGCCTTTTGTGAGTTGACCAAAGGGCTTATGATGCCTTTGGAGCTTTTTGTGAAGTGACCAAAGGGTTTATGGATACCTTTGGGGTTTTTGGATAACCAAAGGGTTTATGAAGTGACCAAAGGGTTTGTGAAGTGACCAAAGAGATTTAAGATGCCTTTGGAGCTTTTAGTGATTTCACCAAAGTGGGTTATGATGCCTTTGGAGCCTTTTGGGTGACCAAAGGGTTTATGGTTACCTTTGGGGCTTTTAAAAATTGATTGATGATTAGGGAAGGTATGATACCAATAATTATCTAGTTGATGCTAAAAATAATTTTTGTTTTGATGGATGCAATGCCTAGATAATGATGTGATAATGTTGTATGTATGCAATGTACCGATAACATGCACTAGCTAGATGACATATGTATTATTATATGCCATGATCTATATGTATAGATGGACTATTATGTATGTATATGTGGATGCAATATTTATATGATTTGATTATTGCTATATGTTTTGATGTATGCACTATTTATATGATGGTGACCTAATGTAAATGAACCTATATGCTTTAATTACTTAAAACATAAGGAATGAATGTGATATGAGTTAAAAAAATCTAATGGGCGACACCACAAAATGTAACACAATCATGAACGAGATGAGATGATGTGATATGTATGTGCTTTCTTTATAAGATTTTGTAAGTTAAAATAACTATACAAAATAGTTAGTGGCCGTCCAAATACATTGCTAATATTTATTTGGTATCTATCCTATTCATGAACACCCTTTAATGAAAAATACCGCATAAAGAAAGTTTTTTATTTGATTGATGGAATGATTTGTTGCTATATGGGGATTTTTAAGGTTTTCCATGAAACTCAAACACCCTAGTTACTTCATCAAAAGTTGTATACTGACCATACAGAACTCCTAAAAGATAAAGTTATTTTTATGAAGACTTAGATATTCATTATCCTTGTGCGTGCAAATGAAATAAATTAGATAAGACATAAGCCTACCCCGATGCCAGGTGGTTGTGGGATTCATTCAATCCATTGCTATATTGGGGATCCTCAAATGTTCATCCCGATCCTAAGTTGGACTCAGTTGGATTAGAACACTAGGCGATACAGGACACCTAAAGCTAGATCTTTTTGCAAATTGCTTAGATCTTACCCTAATGCCAGGTGTGATTCATGCAACCATTTTCTGTATTAGGAATCACTCAATGGTTTGTGGAGATTTACCATTCCAGGGATTCAAGATCTTCACCCCCTTCTTTTCTTCACATTTATTTGGGATACTTGCTCATTCTTAGTGACAAAAATCACTGTTTATTTTGAATTTTATTTTCTTTTGAGCAAGGGATTTTTGTAGTGATGATAATCATTGTTTATTCTGCTTTTAAATTTTGCTTTGTTTTAGGATTTTTGCTTATTTGATGAAATCAAGGGATTTCTTTGTGTAGGGGGGAGCTTTTCCTTTTTCCAATGATCAAAATCCTAGACCAAGCGCATCACAAGATGAGCAAGTAAAACCTTTCACTTATGATGCCTAGTACCACTTTGATGCATTCATATTTCCCTTGTTCCAAATAATATTTTAGTGTTTTTATTAGTGATGGGATTATGAAATATACCAGGTGCTATCAAAACCAAACCTCATCTATAAAAAAATAAAGATAGATTTCTATAAAATCTAAGAAAATCACTATGTATGGCTAATTGACCGGAAAACCCTAGTATATTTCTTATAGCAATAGGAGGGGTTGTGATGAGAAACACAATTACACACATGGGTTATGTATGGTGATGTATTTGAAGGTGCATGATTGGGATACAAACATTGTATCATTTGTAAGATTGCAAAAACAAATCTATCTAATGTACATGCAATGGATGCAACATGCCTAATGCAATACAACTAATGGATGTAAATGCCAAATACAAATATTTTTATATTTTTAATGTTTTCCATTGTTTTTTAGTTTTGATTATTCTGAGTATTTTTTGAACTTTTTGACTTTAAATTATTTTTGTGCTTTTGATTTTTGTTTTGACCAAAGGGCTTTAAGATGTCTTTAGGGATTTTAGTGATTTGAACAAAGGACTTGGTGGATGTCATTAGGGTATTTTGGGTGACCAAAGGGTTTATTAATATCTTTGGGGCCTTTTGGGTGATCAAAGGGTTTAGGATACCTTTGGGGCCTTTTGGGTGACCAAAGGGTTTTGGATACCTTTGGGGCATTTTGGGTGACCAAAGGGTTTATGGATACCTTTGGGGCCTTTTGGGTGACCAAAGGGTTTATGGATACCTTTAGGACCTTTTGGGTGACCAAAGGGTTTAGGATACCTTTGGGGCATTTTGGGTGACCAAAGGGTTTATGGATACCTTTTGGGCCTTTTGGGTGACCAAAGGGTTTAGGATACCTTTGGGGCCTTTTGGGTGACCAAAGGGTTTTGGATACCTTTGGGACATTTTAGGTGACCAAAGGGTTTATGGATATCTTTAGGGCCTTTTGGGTGACAAAAGGGTTTTAGATACCTTTGGGGCCTTTTGGGTGACCAAAGGGTTTTGGATACCTTTGGGGCCTTTTGGGTGACCAAAGGGTTTAATATACCTTTTGGTCATTTTGGGTGACAAAAGGGTTTATGGATACCTTTGGGGCCTTTTGGGTGACCAAAGGGTTTATGGATACCTTTGGGGAATTTTGGGTGACCAAAGGGTTTTGGATACCTTTGGGGAATTTTGGGTGACCAAAGGGTTTATGGATACCTTTAGGGCCTTTTGGATGACCAAAGGGTTTATGGATACCTTTTGGGCCTTTTGGGTGACCAAAGGGTTTTGGATACCTTTGGGGCCTTTTGGGTGACAAAAGGGTTTAAGATACCTTTGGGGCCTTTTGGGTGACCAAAGGGTTTATGGATACCTTTGGGGCATTTTGGGTGACCAAAGGGTTTATGGATACCTTTGGGGCTTTTTGGGTGACAAAAAGGTTTATGGATACCTTTGGGACCTTTTGGGTGACCAAAGGGTTTTGGATACCTTTGGGGCCTTTTGGGTGACCAAAGGGTTTAAGATACCTTTGGGGCCTTTTGGGTGACCAAAGGGTTTATGGATACCTTTGGGGCCTTTTGGGTGACCAAAGGGTTTATGGATACCTTTGGGGCTTTTTGGGTGACCAAAGGGTTTATGGATACCTTTGGGGCCTTTTGGGTGACCAAAGGGTTTAAGATACCTTTGGGGCATTTTGGGTGACCAAAGGGTTTATGGATACCTTTGGGGTTTTTAGGTGACCAAAGGGTTTTAGATACCTTTGGGGCATTTTGGGTGACCAAAGGGTTTAAGATACCTTTGGGGCCTTTTGGGTGACTAAAGGGTTTATGGATACCTTTGGGGTTTTTTGGGTGATCGAAGGGTTTATGAATACATTTGGGGTTTTTGGGTGACCAAAGGGTTTTAGATACCTTTGGGAACTTTTGAGTGACCAAAGGGTTTAAGATACATTTGAGGCCATTTGGGTGACCAAAGGGTTTATGGATACCTTTGGGGCCTTTTGTGAGTTGACCAAAGGGCTTATGATACCTTTTGAGATTTTTGCAAAGTGACCAAAGGGTTTATGGATACCTTTGGGGCTTTTTGTGAGTTGACCAAAGGGCTTGTGATGACTTTGGATTCTTGTTTTTGATGTTTTTTTATTTGTTTTATTTTTATATTTTATATTGTTTTTGAAATTTTGAATTTTATTTTTTTGACAGGGGGAAAGTATGATACCTTAGGTATCCCCCGTGTGTGTCCCACTCAATAAAAGTGAGGAAGGCACGATACCTTAAAAATCCTCACTTTACCTCATTGAACTTTATGTGGATTATGGGAAAGGTACTTTACCTTTAAGACCCCCAATGTGCATTGTATTTGATGAACTGTGATTGGGTTGGCTAGGAGTAATAGAAATTGACTCCCCCTATTGTAATATGTAATTTTATGCAATGCTAATATCTCGATGAGATGATATGAGCACAAGAGAAATTTTAGATGATGCCACAGGTTGTGTATATCAATTTTGATACTCCTATTTATTTGTTACAACACTAATCATTCCCACAAATTATTGGGGAGGCATATTAATGTGCACCTGATTAGGTTACTCGACTTGGTTGGTAGGTGCTATTTTTGCTTCGTGTTCATGCAAGGGGTCTTGGAAGACTTCTATCTTAAGCTCTTACCTATTGATTATATCTTGTACTAATTCTCTAAAGGTATGACATGTCTGAATGTCATGACCACTTTGTCGATGGTACATGCAATATAGTTTTTTTCTGTGTGCCTTTGATCTACGCTTATTAGGTTTTAATGGATGGATCTCTGGAAGATTATTTCTTTGTACCTCATATAATCAATCAAAGAGCGATGCTAATGTCTTTGGAAAATTAGTATATTATCGTTGTGACCAATGTTGTTGGCCATGTATCTGATTCTGTTGCATATGATTTTGGGCTAGAGGAGGCTGGTCTTGGTAATTATGTCGCACTGGTAGAGGTGGTGCTACTTGGTTTGAGGATTTTGGGATACTCAAAACAAATTGATTGACTGGGGCCGCATTTTGTTACATGTTTCCACAATTAATATTCTTTTTTGGCCATTCCCTTTTGTGGAGTTGAATATCACCTTCCTCGATATTGATGTCCTCAATAACCTTGGACTGTGCTAAGGCCTCCTCGAATGTTTGATACTATTGTAATTGCAAGAGAAGCAAGATTTGTTTTGAACTTCTTGTAAACATATGAATGAGATCTGTTGTTGGTAAGGTGAAAGGTAATTTTAATACCACCTTCCTTCATTTATTGCCATACTCAATGACTAGCTCATCATCAAGTTGACAAAGGCTTGTCAAGCTGGTTAAGTTTATCATTTTCTTAGCACTAGAGGCAAAGTGTTCCAGAAATAGCTTGGCAAATTGCTCAAAGGTGTTTATGCTATGATGTGGTATTGATTATACCATTCTAAAGCTTCCCAAACTAGCGTTGTAAGAAATATTCTCAACATCAGGGGGTCATTGTCTTGAAAATGGAAGCATGTATGATGAAGATTGTCACATGCTCTTCTGCATCTTGGTCATCTTTGAATTTTTCAAGTTGAGAAATCTTGAAATTTGATGAGTATTTTGGTCATGACATTGATGGATGCAAAGGCTGGTTTCTAAGCTACTTTAGTGTAGGTTTTTGATAAATCAACCTTTTCTTTTGTTTTTTGAATGAATTTGTCTGATCAGCTAGCACTTTGTATGACCTTGATGAAATGATATGATCTTCCTTTTGTCACCCTTGATTAGGCAAAGGAGGTCGTTCTTGACGTTGAGGTTGATGATAAGTGTAATCATTAGGTACCTCATCATAAATGGATTCAAGGTAAGCATCCACTTCTTCCTGATGTTCCTATTGGGACTCTTTATATGATTCCACATCATATTGATCTTGGTACCATTGAGGAGTATGAGATTCTTGATGATAACCAGATAATGGCATTTGATGTTGAACATGATTTTTGCATGGTCGAGGGGGTAGATTCTGAGATTGCACTGGAAATATTATGCGTTGTTACATCCTCTGGATGTTAGGCATAAGTACCACTTTATGTAATGCATTTTGTGCTTGCTCTTTTTGTATCTTTTGTTATTCTTATATCTTTTGTTGATACAACCTTTGTAGGTGTGCTCATTGCGAGTCCACCCCTTGTTGATTTAATTGTTGTTGATCCAACTGTAGTTGATCCACACATTGTTGTTGGTTAAGTTGTGGCCTCAATGCCTGATGTGTGTGATCATGTTGTTCAATTGTATGGGGGCTATGTATCCTTGTATTGGAAATATGAATGGGTTTGTCATGTATTTTTACCCTAGTAGGATCTATTACTTGTTTTTCACACTCCCTAAATATTACATTGAATTGATACTCTAGTTTATGAGTAGGCTCTATATAGTCTGATGATGTAGATATGCAACGTGGCTACCCCACATACTCTTCATGACAAGTAGGAGGGTGACTTGGGTCCTCTCCCTCATCTATGAGGAATGATGCATATTCAGTCTTAGATATAATATCTATATATTCAGACTCCACAGAAGCACAATGTATATATGTAGAATGCTCTTTATGAGGAGTAAGGGGATAACTTGCTCGATTCAAATAGGGTGGTTTGTTTTTCTAGGCTAGGCCATAACGTGCTCTAATTTTCATCTTTTGATTGATGTATAGAGCAATCTAGGATGTGAAACTATGAAATTGACCTACTAGGCCCCTCAGTGGGTGGATTATTCCTTATATAGAATTCCATCAAGGTGTTCCAGTCTAGAAGGTTTACTGGAGGACCTATGGATGCTTCCCTAATAGGGGTATCTCGAAGGTTTTCCCCCTTGGGGATTATATTGTTGTTATGATAAAACTTGGGATGCCATTCAGTGATGGTCATGTCCTCTGGATTGATTTGGAGATATTTTTTGGTTGTGTAACCTGTATCCTATGTACAAGAAACAATAGTAGGAGATCGATAACATGGATAGCCTCTCGTGATGAGGATTTATTAGAAAATTTGTGAAGCATGATATGTAAGCATAATAAGATCAAAATGCAACAAAACAGAATGATAAATACATGAAAGACTGAGGAATAATAGTGTAAATGCATTAAAGAAAATAGATCTATGCTAAAACTATGTAAAAAAGTAAAATGCAATAAAAAAATAAGCTAAAACTTAGGAAATCATACCTCAAACCCTAGTCGCTACTGCTTAGAGCGACTGTTACTGCAAGCCACTATCAAAGACAACAATCACAGACCTGTAAGTTTTACCTTAAAAATTAGGGGTGATGGCACTTGATCCCTCATTTGAATTGATGTCCAAGGGTTGCATTTTGTGTTCATACACTGATTAGCGGTGAAGCATGTTCAATCTGAATGGTTGTATGGCTAGAAATCATCACTAAATTAGGTAGAGCTTTGCTATTCCTCAATGGGGTATGGAATCTCTCTCCAATTTGCTAGAGCTTCGCTGCACAAAATTCTAATATTTGCAAATCTTTTTCTTTGCTTGGGAGGGTCCATATGTAGACCTCCCAGATTCAGATCTAGATCTAGATTTTTGCTTCCTAGAGAAGTTAAAATCTAGATCTACATTCAAATAACCATCATAGGGGGAAGGACCAATCATAAATTTGCATTGAAGGGGAAGTCAGGAGGAGATCTAGGAGTTCCATGCCAAAAACCACCTGCAAGCAATGCAAGTGTAGTTAGACTACATGATTTGGGCCTGTATTCATGGCCAAACTATGTTTTGGTGCTATCCATTGTCTAGAATAGTGGCTAGGTGTGTTCGCTCTCATCTTCAATGACCAGGTGTGGCGACCACTTTGATTGATAGTGGATAATATTGAATGGGCTAGAACTACCCTTTTTGAGTGGTTAGGACCACTACTAGCTCTTGGAAATATCCAAGATCATTCATATGGTCTTTGGGTGTGTCCATATGAGTAGTCTCCTAAACATGACGTGTTTTAGGTGTCTACACTAAAAACTCCATCGAGTCTTGAAAAGTACTTCATGAAGATAACCGATCAATGTCATGAAATTATCTTCTTTTGCTTCCTTAATAAAAAAAGAAAATGTTTATTTTATATTGGTAGAAAAATATTTGTATCCATCAAAGGTATTTATTAACTTTTGTGAATAAAACTTAAGTTCATGAAATAGTTCTTCACTATCTTCATTAAATGCATTCTTCACTATTTCATCCATAACTCTCTTAAATTTGAATAACAAATATTTCAAATTTCTAAACATTTGAGGTTGACTACCTTATGTCTCCCTAGTGTTTGGATGAAAGTTCTCAAAAATTTTTATGGTGTAAGATATTATGTCTACCTTAATTTTCAAAAATATTTATAGTTGACTTCTCTATGCCTTCCAAGTTTTTGAATAAGAAACTTAGGAACAAATTTTGAACTTTTCTAAGCTCTTGATTTGAATTCCTTATGTATCCCTAGGTTTGAATATAATTACAAAACTCAAAATTTCACAAAAAACTATTTTGATATTGAGTACCTTATATATCCATAATAATAAAACAAGTTTTTGATGAAGATTTCAAATCTCAAATTTCTAAGTTGAATACCTTTAACTCCCAAATTATAAATTTAGCAATTTTGTAAAATATTATTTGCAAATTTAACATTTCTAATTTGATGTAGAAAACCTTATTTTTACCAATCTCAAATTATTTACAAATAATAAATTGACTTTCTAATTGAATAAATTAATTACAACACTTGTAATTTAATTCTTAAAAACTTGAGAAATATAGAGGGAGATACAACCCTATGAAGTCAACCATTCAGAACAAGGGCAGTGATGATTTTTCAAATTGTGAAAAATGAAATTGCAAAGTGTGAAGTATTGGGGTTTTTTCCTAAAAAACATCTCTGAAGAACACAAGCTTATACTGAGAGGGGGGGTGAACAATATAAGACCACTTTTTACTTTTCTTTCCCAAAAAATATTAATTAATATAATCAATGGCAATATCAATAGCAATAACCAAAGCAATGCACCAATCATCACACACAATAGAGACACCACAATTTATGTGGTTCACCCAATGCGGGCTACTCCATGAAGAAAATATTTTACTAAAAATTTCTCAATCAATATCTTGGGAATCCTTCCCAATTACAATGTTTATGGACATCTGTCCAAAGGAGATGTTGATCCCCTAATATCAAGTTTGTGGATATCTTCCATAGGAGAACTCTTTCCCCTTCTTCTTTGGCTAGTGATCTTCTAGAAGACTCTCCACTTGAAAACTCCTCACTCAGATCTATCTTCAATTATCCTGGCTGTTGGATCTCTATCCACTGAGACCCTATCATCTATACTATATCACCTATAAATATCTTTCAATAGGCTCACTTAGAACCTTCTCAAATCTTGTTAATAGGTTCACTCAAAACCTGCTCGAATATGCTCAATAGGCTCACTCAGAACCTTCTCAAATCTGCTCAATAGGCTCACTCGGATTTGCTCAAATATTCTCAACAAGCTCACTAAGAACTTGTACAAATATACTCAACAAGCTCAATCAGAACTTGTCCAAATCTGCTCAATAAGTCCTCTCTAGGACTTGCTCAAATCTGCACAAAAAACTCACTCAGAACTTGTCCAAATATGCTCAATAAGTCCTCTCTAGAACTTGCTCAAATCTGCACAACAAGCTCACTCAGAACTTGTCCAAATTTGCTCAATAAGTCCTCTCTAGGACTTGCTCAAATTTGCATAGCAAGTTTTCACAAAAGCTTACTCAAAATCAGTCCACAAGCTTTCTCAAAGACTTGCCTCAAATTAGGTCAACAAAATATCAACTCAATCTCATAGAAGCATAAAGAGAATTGTTAGAGACTCAATATGTTCTATACTCAAATCCCAATCTCAACTCAAATCAATATCAACTCAAAAATCTCATAGAAGCATAAAGAGAATTGTTAGAGACTCAATATGTTCTATACTCAAATCCCAATCTCAACTCAAATCAATATCAACTCAGAAATCTCATAGAAGCATAAAGAGAATTGTTAGAGACTCAATATGTTCTATACTCAAATCCCAATCTCAACTCAAATCAATCTCAACTCAACTCAAATCAGAATATAGAATAGTTTGTTTTATGGAACTTGAACAACCACTTCACACAATCACTTGACTAGGCTCAAAAAACTCTACTCAACCAATCACCACAAGGAGCAACTATTTCTCACAAACCCTATACAAACATGAATCAACCAACTCAAAATATTTCCAATAATGTTCAACAACAAATCTCACATAACAATGATACTCATGTTCTTCTCTAACTCAAGTTCAAGTTCTTTGCACAACCAATGGGGTTCAACAACAATGCTTATAAAACATCCTTCACATAACAATGATACTCATTTTCTTCTCAAACTCTAACTATGGTTTTTCACACAACTAATGGCTACAACAACAATGCTTATAAAACAAGGTTTTAACCATAACTCTCAAACTAGAAATCCTTGAAGCATTCAACCAACAACTCTCAAAAGGAAACCACAATCAATCCTTTTCACTCCAATGATATTTTTAGAAATCAACCACCCAAATAAATTAATGGAGAAAATTACCCATACCTTATTAATGCCAAGAAGTTGTCCACAAAATCTGCCACACTCAACACACTTTCTTTTTCCAATATCAACAAGGGTTAGCGAAATTCAAATAATAATCACAAGATAAAGTATAACTCAATTTACACATTTTTACTCCAACTCAATAATCACATCGACCAAAGTCCATATATAGAAAAACCCTCTAAAATAATAATCAATAAGTCACTATTATAATCCTCAAATTCAAAACCCTTATTTCTCCTAAAATTATGCTCTCAAAAATTCAAATCAATACCATAAGGCTCAAATCATATATGGTTTTCATCAACAAAATAATTATTTAACCTTTTAAACACAACAAAGGTTTTACAAAATAAAATATTTTCTAACCCTTATCACTCCAAAATTTAGAGCATTCAAAAAAAATTTAATTAAAAAATTGCATACCTCCCTCAAGGTGTTTCGACCCCTTGACCTGTCTCACCGCAGTGCCTTAGCCGCGACTAAGGTAGCCAAACGAGCTACCCGCTCGTTCGTATTGCAAAAGGGAACCGATGTCCCTTTATTTGTTGCAGGCCCATGTGCCTCAAAAACTTTGTGCGCCCTAGGTGCTTCCACCACAAAGCACAACAAATGAACCTTGCCAAAAATCAAACGCATGACCTTGTGCTACCAAATTCCTTTGCGCTACCTAGGTTGCCAATAGGCCACACTGCCCAAGGTGAATTGGGTTTCACATGCCGTCCAATTTATTCGTTGCTTCTTCCACTAAAACCTTTTTCGCACGAGCTCTATTCACTTTTCAACAATCGCATTAACAACAAGAGCAAAGATAATTTAAATTGAAGAATTTAATGGTATATATATGCATTCCCTCCACTTGGAAACGTCGGTGCTTCCTCATGATGTTGGCGGATAAAATTTTACATTTAATTTTAAAATTTAAATTTAAATTTTAAATAATTTAAAACTTAAACTAAATATTTAAAATTAAATATCTCCATCACCGAGGCACCTTCTTCGATGAAACGAATATCCAACTTGGGTTTTAAGAAAAAACTATTTCAAATATGATGTCCATGGTTTTAAATAAAACCTTTAAAATTAAATATCTTCATCACAAGGGCACCTTTTTTGATGAAACGAAAAGCCAAATTGGGTTTTAAGAAAAACCCATTTCAAATCTGCCATTCATGGTTTTAAATAAAAACCCTTTGCTAAGCTTCCCTTGAAGCTCATTTTTGGAACCAAATGCCATGCATCCTTTTGATCAAAATATTTGCTTCTCATGAAGCTCTTTGTGGAGAAAATCATAGTGCTTACTTGCATAGGTCCTTTTGACATCAATGACAACTTTTTAGCTTAGGGACTCAAAATGTCCAATAATCTCATATTTTTGGAGCCATATATTCATGAATAGTTATCCGATTCAATTGGTTCTTGTACCAACTTGTGCAAAATTTGAATAGCTTTAAATGAGTGGTCATATGCAGAAATCCAAGTAATATTGAGGGAGATACAACCATATGAATTTAACCATTTGGAACAAGGGCAGTGACAAATTTTTAAGTCACGAAAAACAAAATTGCAAATATTTGCCAACTAGGGTTAGAATGATGGGAAGAGCAATGAAAGACCAGGACTTCAGTGAGGCAAAGACATTCTATCTGGATAAAAAAAATTTCAACTAAGTTATTTTTTCCCTTTATCTTAGAAATTGTGCATGAAAATTTTATACTTTTTTTATCAAATATTATATTTGCTATAGAAATTTTAGATAAATTTCATTAGATTTTGAGTTTTAGTTTCCTTTCCATGGATAAATTTATGTTTAAATTCTTAGAATCATCCCTAGTGGTAGATATTAGTGAGCACACCTTAAAGAGATCCTCATTGCTCCAAGATAGGGCATTTTTTGGTAATTTTAATGGGTATTGTCCAAGGGCTTCAACCTTGATCAAATGGATTGATAGGAGTTGGAAGTCTCCAGGAGTGATTCTATTATTTATTACCAAAATTTTCTTTCTAGAAATTTGTTGTTCTAGGGAAGAAAGATAAATAATCCTAAAAGTGGGTCATTGGTTTATGGGAAGAGCAGGGCTCTTCCTTACCTGCTGGTATGAAGGATTTTCACCTGAAAATGTAAATCTGTATCTAGTACCAGTATGGGTTAGGATGTTTGGGTTGCCCATTGAATTTTAGGAAATAGATACCTTCAAGGCAATAAGCAATACTCTATGATAATTCCTTAATATTTTAGATATAATAAAATATGGATTTTTGGCTATTTATGCTCGAATATTGGTAATGATTGATATACGTAAAGATTTACCATAATCATTATTAAGTATGGGGATAAGATGTGGATACAAACTATAGATTATGGAAATATATATTTTAGATGTAGAATATGTCATGATGTGGGGCATATTGAGAGATCATGCCCTAAGAAGATCCCAACAGAATCATTTGTAGAAAATCGTAAGAGAAATTTACAAATGGTGATGGATAAAGATGGTTTTCAACTAATCCAAAAAATAGATCTAGAAAAATAAAATAAAATTAACAGTGGAGACCAATAAGGAAGGATAATAGAAGAAATTCCAATTATTTTGAGGCTTTATCCTATGAAGAAAAAGTAGATCAAAACTTAGAGGACACAGTACAATAATTTCAACATATTAGCAAGGAATCGTTTATTCAATTTGATCCTAACTTGAGGAAGAAAATTATCGAGGAACCTAAGAAACGTGTCTCATTAGATTTTGAAGACTCTATTGAAGTACCATGCACCCTTTAGGAGAAACTAATTGGTAAAGAAAATGTAGTTTTAGAAGTTAATACCTCTGCCATTAAATAGGAAATACCAAAAAATGAGCAGGATAAGTCTAATATAATAGAGCCAGGAGAGGATAAATAAGTTGAAAAAAAATTGTGAAAGAATATCAAGGAATAGAATAATAAGATTTAATCCTGATATAGGTAAGGAAAAAAGAGGAAAACCCTCAAATTATCAAACAAGATCTAGGGAAGCAAGAGAAAACAAAGAGAAAGGAACATGAATTAAGTTGGTTGAACTTATCTTTACAAAATAACAAAATGATATTGGTAATACACAAGAGGGTACAAAAGCCCCTAAAGAGACATGATTATCATATCATAAGGGGTGCTAATGCCCCATAAAAGTATAGGTGTATCATAGACCTATGTTTAAGTAATAAAACTGATATTCTCTATATCCAGGAAACTAAAATGACAAAAGAAATTTCAAAAAATATGAAAGCAGTTTAGGCAATATGTGAATGGAATGCTATGGATTTTGAAGAAGCAACAGGGGGAATTCTAACTTGTTGGAATACTTCTAGAACCTCTTGTGTAACCATTCATAAAACTAGGTATTGGATAGCCTCTTTAGCCACTTGCTACTTTGTAGATATTCACTTTATCCTTATCAATGTGTATGGTCCTACAACTCAATCGGGTAGATTAGATGTTTGGAGTGGGATTGAAGCCTTTATGAGAAGTAAAGACCAAGAAACCTATTTCATGATCATTGGAGATTTTAATGCCATTACCAAGCTAAATGAAAAATTGGTGGAATTAGGAAATTGACCCAAAGTATGAAATATTTCTTAGCTTTTATTCAAAACAACAATATATGGGAAGTTTAGTTTGAAGAAGACAATTATACTTGGACCAACAACAGGGTGCTAGAACCTAATAGCAGAAAAATTAGATAGATGCATTATCTCAGATCATTGGCTAGATGAAGGAACTTGTGCTAAAATTAATACCTTAACAAGGATTGGTTCATATCACTGACCAATAAGAGTTAAAATGGTGGTAAGTGAATTTAAAAAAAGATCATATTTTAAATATGAGCAAATGTGGGAAGACCATCCTCAATTTGTTGATATGATAGCTCAAATACAAAATTCTTTAGGTAATGGTGGGTTGTATGCTCTTCCAAACCAAATTAAAGCTATGACATATAGATTAATATAATGGAACAAGAACACCTTTAGAAATATTTTTGAGAAGAAAGAACTAAAAGATAAACTTTCAAAATTCTAAAAATGTGATGAAAATAATACAAGATCAGAGGAAAGGGAGTTGCTTAGTGAATATCATAATATTTTGAGTAAGGAAGATAAATTCTGGAGATTAAAATCAAGATAGACTTGGTTAAAAGAAGGAGATAAAAATACAAAGTTTTTTCATAGGATGGCTATAGTACAAAGATCATTTTATAGAATTGGTAGAATTAAATTAATAGAAGGGGTTTGGATTGAATATCAGAGTGAAATTAGAAAAGGGTTAAAGTCTTATTATCAAAATATTCTAGATCTAGAGGATACTGAAGTTCTTAATGATAAACTTCTTCAAGATGTTCCTTCAATTATAAAAAATGAAGACAATAGGAAACTTATGGAGCCTATTACTCTAGAAGAAGTTCATTTAAATATTTTATCTTTTAATAAGGATAAATCCCTTGGTCCAAATGGGCTCTCTACATATTTTTACCAACATAATTGGGATATAGTGAAGGATTATTTATTGGTGGCCGTGGATTAGTCTTGGGTAATACAATACATTCCTTATAAAATAAATGCAACTTATCTTACCCTAATTCAAAAAAAGAAGGATGCTAAATTGTTTGATTCTTTTAGACCCATAAGCCTATATAATATGGATTATACAATTATTTACAAAGAGATGGAAAATAGATTAAGGCCATTGTTAGACAAAATAATTTTAGAAGATCAAGAAGGATTGTGAAAAGGAGACAAATTATGGATGGGATTATAGTAGCTCATGAAGTTAAACATTCAACAACTTCAAGAAAAGAGAAATCTATGATCTTAAAACTTGATATGAGTAAAGCCTATGATAGGGTTAAATGGGATTTTCTTTTTGCAGTTTTAGATAAGTTTAGTTTTAGGAAAATTGGGTTAGATGGATTAAAGCTTGTGTCTCTACAATTTCTTATTCAATGTTGGTCAATGGATTAGTGATAGAATATTTTAAATCCAAGAGAGGCCGTAGACAAGGAGATCCTCTATCTCCTTATTTGTTCATTATTATAGTAGAATTTTTGAGTAGGAGCTTAAAGAAGGCTTACAAATATGGGCTTATAAGTGGACTTAAGGTTAGTAATAACATCGATAACATCACCCATCAATAGTTTGTAGATGATACAACCCTTTTTGTAAAGGCAAGGATAAATAAGTTCAGAGCTTTAAAAAACTTTTTAAAAGAGTACGAAAGAGCTTTAGGGCAAAAAATTAATAGTTGTAAATCCAAAATTTACTTTCTTAACACTCCTGATAATATCAAAGCAATAATTTGTAGGTTTCTTCAAATGGAGATAAATTTACCAACAAATTATGTAGGGATGTCTTTATTTGAGGGAAGAATGAGGATAGATTTATGGAATCTAGTTATTAGTAAAGTTCAAAATTAAATTCTATCTTGAAAATGTAGACAATTATCATTAGCAGGAAGAGTGTAGTTAATTAAGTCAATAGTATAATTCATTCTAACATATTATATGTCAATGTATTCTATGCCAAAATCAGTTGAAAAAAGTTTAATCTTTATTATGCGATCCTTTTTATGGTCAGGTTTACATGATAAAATAAAATTTTCTTTGATGAAATGGAGCAATTTGTGTGATGACAAAACTAGGGGAGTGTTGGATCCTCAAAATCCAACTTGAGTTTGCCCCAAATTTGTTAGCGTATAGTATTTAGTTATTACATTATTTATGCTAACTAATATGGTTAGCATATTTTATTGTTAGCATTGATTAGCGAGCATATATTTTGTTAGCGAGCATCTTCTAATGTTGGCTAGGTATTGTTGGTTAGATCTACTTTACATGGACTAATCAGGGCTATGATTGTATTATTTAATCATTTGATCAATGTAATGTTTTATGTTCACTCTACTAATATGGTATTAGAGCAATATCATGGATCACTTTGATAGTGGTGATCTAATTGGAATTGATTGATTATGCCTGATGTGATTGGGACCTCCTATTGGTAGGTGAAGATAGTTTGACAAAGGCTATGGTTGGAGATAACAGCTAGCAACCCTACTAGGTATGAAGGCACTACTGGACCAACCTATGGTATGGATATCCAATTAAGAGACTCCTAAGTGACCTAGACTTGGTAACTAGATAGACTAGGCAGACACAGACAAGAATGTGGACAACTAGCTAGAGCGGGTGACATGGAGATATCGAATTGCATTCCTGAGCAAAATAACAAGAAGGGGTAGACCACCCAAAGATGGTTGAAAGCTTATATAATATTATGCATTTTTAAAGCACCTCATTTCATCTTGTTTTCCACATGTGGGATATTATACATATTTGAGTTTTATAAGGGCACCTTCGCGACTCACCAATGTCCTGATCAGTGACCTAAAATTTGATATCTTACGGATTATAGACAATTATAGCACCAAAAACCACTCACATATGGCCATATTCATAGAGAAGAGTACTGGCCCTATGCTACATTGAGCATATTATTCAAATTGCATCTCCCTCCCATAGCAACACAAGCTAGGCACCATTTTGGAGATGCTACCAAGCACAACAAGCATTCGATGTCTACACGTGATGACAACCTGACCTCCACTAGAGTGTGTACTTCAGCTAGGATGATGGAGCAATTATGATTGTGAGTGATATCATGGTGACAATCCATATTGCAATTATGGAATTATTTTACCTTGTTGCAATCACCAATTTTTTGCAAATTTTTAAATGCATAGCAAGATGATACACAAATATTTTTGTGGTAATTTTGTTTGTGAATTTGACATCTGATCATACAGATTAGTTGCCATCTACTACGAGCAAGGTCCATTTAAAAAAAATAGAAAACTTGAGTTTTTATTTACAAAATTTGAAAATCTGATATGCATCCAGCCAACATTGAAGATGATATTGCTACCCGGAGAAAGCTCGACCACGCAACCCAAAGGAGACAACGCCTCCTAGTGACAGTGAAGAGAGGTGATGCCATTGCAGCGTGAACATGCCACCCCTTAAAATAGGGGTTCATCCCATTTACAGCCCATCGGTAGTGGTAGATAGGGTGGTTGGGAGCCGATAGACAAGTCACTACCAATTGGCAGGTCAAGGGTTCGAAACCCCTCGATCCAAAGGTATATTTTTTTTACTTAGTTTACTTCACATTTTTTTTTAATGTTTAGTTTTTTTTTTTAAATTTAAATATTTAATATCTTAATTTTATTTGTTATTTTTACAAAACATTAAGAAATTTAATATATTTTTTAAAGAGTTTTTTTTACATTAAAAATTCTTCTTTGCTTTTACACCCAAGTTTAAGTACCTTTGAAAGAACACAATTATTTCATCCACTTTTTTGTAAACTCAAGGGGGGGGATTTTTTCATGTCCTATTCTTGTAAATTTTTCACAACATGATGAAAAGGGGGGGAACTAAGAGAGCAGTTTTTCATTCATGAAAAGCAATTTGGCATTGTAATTAGGTACATTTTTGGTGGAAAACAACACTTAAACTTTCATTTTTTTGTGGGCACTTTTTTTTGTTAGTTGCATTTACATTTCATTTGCACTACATTATTAAGTAAAATAAAGCACAATTAAATCCCCAAAAATTGAACCCATATGTGCCATTCATTTGTACAACAACATTCGGTATAAATGATACCTCTGGACCATACTTATAGGTAAAGCTATCATGCTTTGGGCTACTGTATCTTTCACCTAACATAGCTGCAACAACAACATTTAAGCTTGTTCTCTATAAATTGTCAAGGAGATATAAGTTTTCCATTTTTTTTATTTTCACTCCATTCACTACCCTAATTGTTATTGTTGTTAGACGTAAATCCTGACGAAGTGCTCTCCAAAGTGTTTAGGGGAAGTTACGCTCCATGCATGAGGAAATACCTTCTATGGTAGGTGTCATAAAAAAAATTATTTTCTTTCAGTACCACCTATGTACCACTTATCATTCTGCTCTCATGTACTTATAGTCTCCCTCATGTCAGGGTAGGTATATTGAGAGGTTCGATATAAAGGCCTGATAAGTATAAAGAAGGGGAGACCATTTGGTGTTATAAGGAACCCTCATTATGATCACTATACACAAGTACTTGAAATATTCTTAGTTACTCAAAGGTTCCAATTACACACCATGGAAAACAAAGATGAAGGCTATTCTACAAATGGAACATTTATGGGATGTTGTCTCTAGCACAAAAACAAAACCTTCACCATCAGCCAACACAACTCAACCTGCATGACCAAATGCAAAAAAAATTGCATTTAGCAAGAAAGATAGTAAGGCATGAGTGCTCATATTACTTACTATTTCAAATGAAGTTCAAACTCACATAGCTAACAAACAACATGGTAAAGAGGCATGGGATGCCCTTAAGACCATCTATGAGGGTAAGAATGATTCCACCATTCTTCACCTTCAATATCAACTTCACAGTTATAAAGCATGGAGAGACAGTTGAACTTTTTCTTTGCAAAGTGGTTGAGTTGAAGTCAATGTTGAATTATATGGGAGATACTGTAGAAGATAAGCTCACCACTTTAGTGATTTTGAGATATTTACCTAATTCATATAAAATATTGATAACTTTCCTTCAAGTGGCACAACAAAAAGTTACCTTTGTTGAGTTGGTCAATTTGCTTCAGGAAGAGGAGACCCACCAACTACACAAAGATGAAGCTTCTAATACAACCCTTTATTCCAACAAGAACGGTTCCAAGAAGAAAGGTAATTTTTAGAAGGGAGGAAATTATTCCAAGGATTCCAAGGGAAAGAAACCTCAACAAATGAAGATATATTGTAAAATTTGTGAGAAAGATACCCATGACAACAATCGATGTTATAAGAATAAAAAACCTAAGAACAATGACCATAACAAACCACAAAATAAAAATAAGCAACCCAAGGTGAATTTTGTTGTTGAAGAATTAGATTTAGATTCTGAGTGGGTACACAAGATGCTCATGACTAACACAACCTCAAAATCAAAGGATCATGTGTGGTATATTGATTCTAGCACTAGTAAGCACATGATTGGTGACAAGTTATGGTTTGAGATACATGAAGCTAAGGAAGGAAAACCCATCACTATTATTAATGATAAAACCTACAAGGTTAGGGGTGAGGGTATAGTTTCAGTCAACCTTCCAGATGGACAATGTCATATTGATAGAGTCCTTTATGTTCCAATATTGGCGAACAATTTATAATCAGTCACTCAAATTCTATATAAGGATATGGTTATTGATTTTTGTATTAAGGATGGAAAGAAGTGTTTCTTTATCACCAAGAGGGGTAAAAAAATCACAACTTCATATAAGCATGGCTTGTTTGCATTAGATTCTATATCCATCCCTTATGTTGCCATGACAGTGTCTACAAAGGAGGTAACTTCACTTTGGCACAAGAGTTATGGGCATCTAAGTTCTGGATATTTACTTGAGCTAAGTAAATATGAGATGGTAAAGGGCCTTCCCTCCCTTTTCTCTACCTTTCTAGTGTGTTCTAATTTCTTAGTAGGGAAGCAACATAGAGTACCATTTTAAAAGAGCTCTTCACAACCAAAGAAACCTTTGGAGTTAATTCACACCGATCTATGTGGTCCTTTCACACCAAACAATTATGGGGGGAAGAGGTAATTTCAATTGTTTGTAGATACTCATAGAAAATTTAGGTTTTCTTTCTTCATATAAAATTAAAAGCTTTCAGTTACTTCTAGCAATTCAAAATTTTTTTTGACGAGTTAGGGACTTCTATAAGGACCCTCCACTGAGATCGAGGGAGGGAGTTTACCTCTAAGGAATTTTCTTCATATTTGACTGCACATGGAATCAAGAGATAGCTAACTACTACCTATACTTCATAGCAAAATGGAGTTGCTGAGCAGAGCAACCAATGATTACATTCCATGAGCATGAACTCAAACCCATAGTAAGTGATGTGGTTGACCCTCCTTTACACATCATTGCATGTGTGAATGGAATACCGTATAAGAGAGTTTTAATAGACACTAGTTCATCAAGCAACATAATAACCACTAGTGCTCTTAAAAACCTAGGACTACCAGCATCTCATGTTGTTGCATCCACCTACACCCTTCGAGCATTCAATAATACAATATGTTCTATAGTCAAAACTATAGTCCTACCCATTCAGGTGGGATGTAAAACTATATCGAAATTATGCCATATTTTGGAGGGTGCAATGGCCTACAACATATTGCTAGGTAGAATTTAGATCTAGGACATGAAGTGTGTTCCCTCCATCGATCATCAATGCCTAAAGTATACTTATGAAGGGTAGGTACACGTATTCCCTATCGACCTTGAACCCTTTAAGTACTGCAATTTGGTGTAGAAAATTCTTGAGTTGACCTTACCATCGAATTTCATGGACTTCCAACTAAATAAATCCATTCAAATTACACTTCCATCACCATCACCTTCCATTACACCATTACCATCTTCATCCATGTCATCATCATCATTGGCAACTTCAGAGATACCTCCATCATCGTCAAATCCTCTATAGAGGAACATGTCAAAGAGGCCAATCGATGAAATACCTCCCATCATCTCCACCATATCTACAGAAGAGATTCCTACTCTAGTAGATGAGGAACCGTATTAGGAGGTCCACATTGAGTCATATCAAGCCTCTATTTCATCTCCTCCACCTTCATAATCCCAGATTACAATCCATATGGCTAGTATAGGGTTAGGATAGCACTTAGTGAGGAACATCACCATAGTTCCAGCCATCAAGATAGTGCAAGATATGGGATTACCTCATCTCCCCATAGGTAGAATCATGCCTCTAGGCATACCATCTAATCAAATAAATTTTATATTCGAGTATGGAACATTACCATTTCCTCAGCAAGAGGAAGATGATGAACCTTTCTTTGAGAATATAAATTACATGTCAAATCTTGATTACGCCATGCAATATCTCCATCACTGCCATTGGCATGGCTATGATCTAGGTTTATATGAACAAGGTACTCATATTCCTTGCCAGCCATAATATCAGTTACCATATGATAAATTTGGGTTGGGACACAACAAGCCAGTACCTTTAGATGTACTCACAGAGAGTTTAGAATGCCTAGGTTTGAATTATAGGGATGAGATTGCATGTGATCCCTATGCCAATACAAATCATATCCACTCATTAGGATATTACTTTCACTTAAACATGATAGATCAAGGGTTATCCAACGATGTCATTCAATTTCATGAAGTGGGAGAGAGTTTACACACCCTTCAATCTGATAGTGAGGAAGAGGATCAAGGTCCTCCTCACGAATGGACAATAGATGATGAATCAAACTATGGCATAGCTCCCATCAATTATCCAAGTTCATATGAGGAACACAATCAAGTCATCTCTTTGGATGATGAATAAGAGTTATATCTTTGCATATTCCTAGTATAATATCCTATCTAACGATAATTTTTACCACTCGAAGAGCAAGCTCATCGCCTTTTGCATCGACCACTACTGATCATTCCACCTCCACCATAGCCACCTCCGTGAGTCAAGAGACAACCTTAGATCTCTAGATTCACTCGCCTATCCAAGGGAGATCATGTACCCATCAACATGATTTCCATAGATCTTACTACACCATTGAGAGATTCAAATAACCCATCAAAGCCATTGCACCTCGACCTTGAGGTAATTGAATTTGATTGAAGATATTCTCCCCCGTCTCCATAAGAGTATTGGCCTTGCAAGAAAATGTTACAACCATTTCATTTTTCTCCAAGGACTACTCAGAATGTCTTTCACGCTAAGGTTTAGAATGAGTTGCTAATTAATGGTATAAACCTAGCTGATGATATTCACTTTATCCCTATTCCACATCAGTTGGAATATAGATCCCATATGTCAATTGAGCCAATAGTTGATAAGGATATCTACACAAATACTAATAATCTCCATAACATCAAATTAGGAGAAGGCTATCCCATAATGAACAAGCTAATTACATAAAGTTGTTAAAATAAAGGATAAAAGCTTTTGCTTGGTCTTATAAGGATATGCTAGGATTAGATCCTAATTTAGTCACACATAATCTTACACTTGATCCAAATGTCAAACCAGTTAAGCAAAAGCTACGTAAGATGCATCCAACAGTCACATTAATGGTAAAATATGAATTGCAAAAACTATTGGATATTGAATTTATTATATTAGTTGATTATCCACCATGGGTTTCCAACATGGTACCTATCAAGAAACCCAATGGGAGGATTCACATTTGCATTGATTTTAGAGATCTCAATAAAGCGAGTCCTAAGGATGAGTTTCCTTTGCCAAACATTTATGTGTTGGTATATGCCATAATAGGACATGAAATGTTATCCCTTATGGATGGTTTCTCTATATATAATGAAATTCGTATTAATCTAGAAGACCAACTCAAAACAACATCCACAAAGCCTTGGGGAAAATTTTGTTACAAGGTCATGCCTTTTGGCCTCAAAACATTGGTGCCACCTAGAAACGGGCTATGACCTATATCTTCCATGACTAAATGCATAAAATTTTGGAATATTACATGGATGACTTATTGTGCAAGGTTTTAGATTACCTCATTGAGCATAATGTTAAAATAAATCCTAATAAGTGCATCTTCGACATCACATTTGGAAAACTCTTGGGATTCATAGTCTCTAAGAAAGGCATAGAAGTAGACCCAAATAAAATCAAGGCAATCCTAGAAATACCTCCCACACTACTATCAAGCATCTATGTAGTCTACAAGGAAAGGTCACATCCATAAAGTGCTTCATCGCACAATTATCAGATAAGTATCGACCTATGAACAAGTTACTACACAAGGGAGTCGTATTTCATTGGGACCAGGAATGTCAAGATGCCTTTGATGAGATCAAACAATATTTGGCTTCACCACCAGTATTGGCTCCTCCACGACCAGGAGTGTCATTCTATCTTTACATACTAGCTATTGATATTGCATTGGGAACCATGTTGGCCCAAAAGAATGAATTGCATAAAAATAGGCTACATACTATATTAGCTACACCCTGGTTAGCTATGAGATAAATTACACATATGTTGAAAAGCTATTCCTAGCAGTGGTCTTCACCACTAAAAAGCTATGCCATTACATGCTTAATCATACCATGTATATAGTATCAAAAGATAATCCATTGCACTACATGATGAGTCAAACTTACCATAGTAGTTGCACGAAAAATGGATCATGTTGTTGATATAATTTGACCTAGAGTTCATTGGACAAAAATTAATTAAAGGGCAGGTTATAGTTGATCAACTGGCAGAGGCTCCCCTCTAGGATGACCAGCCTCTCACTATAGAGCTTCCCTATGATGGAGTTTTTCATGTCTCAAAATCACCTGATCCTAAAGAGCCTGAGTCACAGGCTAACATAACTCTATTTTTTGATGGCTCTAATTGCAAGCAAGGGGGTGGCGTGGGAATCATATTTTTCATATCATAAGGGAATCCAATACCCCTTTAATTTAAACTTAATTTCCTATGAACCAATAATAATACCGAGTATGAAGCCCTTCTCATAGGCCTTCAAATGGTAATCACCATGAAAATAACAAAGCTTAATATTTTTGATGATTCCTTGCTCATAGTTAATCAGGTCAAAGGAATATTCCAGTGTAGGCGCCCAATATTGCAAGCCTACAAAGACCTAGTGGATAAAATTTTGGAAAATTTTGAATGGTATGATATTGAGGCACTCCCTCATTCATATAACCATTTTGCAGATACAATGGCCTACTTAGGATCTTTAATCTCGTAGAATCTATATGATGATATCACAACCATTCAAGTCAAAACACTATCGTAATCTATGACTAAGCATGATGAGCTTAACTCCATACCATAAGTCCACATTGTTGGACATTTTGAGTGATAAGTTGTCATTGATGTCAAGAGTAAGTGTTCATTGATGTCGAACTAACACCACCAGTCAGTGGTAGTTTCAGTTGGCAATATCAGTTCCAGTTTCAGTTTCAAGACCCGATTCGAGGAAGTCAGATAAGTCCAAAGTGAAAGAAAAAGCCAAAATAGATAATATTATAATATTCTTTTATAATATTATACAAAGGAAGTTTAAAATTAATTATAAATTAATTTATTAGTTAATTTTTTTAACTTATAAAGTTAATTAAATTAATTATTAATTAATTTAATTATTAATTATAAATTAATTTAAGCTAAGGATAAAACCCTAAGGTGGGTTATTAAAAATACAATTCAAAATTAAAATTTGAATGTCATAGCGCCGACGTGAGGAGAAGTTTGAAAATGTGTATAAAAGGAGGAACTTTAACACTACCAAAATTACCATGCCTTCGATAATCATTGCGAGCTTTAAATATTGGTGAGCCATATGAATAGCACTGCATCCAAAGCGAAGGGGGAAGTGTACTACGATGAGTGAAGACATAAGAAGGTGCTATACCTTATTTCACGTGGGCATTTGTAGCCCACGTGGTGGGCTCCCAAGTGCTAAGGCACTTAGGACTAGAGGAGACGGTAGATCGAATCACGTCAAATCCCTTTGGTGGGAAGTATAAGGTATGCTTGGAAATTGGTCACCAAAATTTTTGGGGCTATAGTATGGGTATTTAAAAATTATTTTTTACATATTTAAACTGGTTCTAAGGAGTTATAAGGGTTTTTACAAAATTAAATTTTTAATGGTGTATGCTCAAATGTTTTGAAAAAATTGTAAGGTGTTTGGTTGATATTTTTATGGTGTTGGATATTTTTTTAAGTTGAAGTTTACAAGGTATATCAAGGAAATTATATTAATGTATGGTATGATGAGTGTTATGTTTAAAAGGGAGAAATAAGGCATAAGTTGAGTTGTGATTGTTTTATATCCAAGGAATATTTTGGAAAGTGTTGAAGTAATATTGTTGTGTCTAACATTGGAATTGAAAAGAAGAAAATTGTGATTAAGACAAGTTTTCTAAAAGGCACTTCTACATCCAACAAAAAGGTATGGGCATATTCTTCCTAATGAGTGATTGTTGAAAATTGTGAATGGAAATTTGGAGTGAAAAGGATTGTTTGGTTTGCATTGTTGAGAGTGTTTTGAATTAATGCTTCATGGTTTTCTGGAATTAAGAATTGTTGATAAAACCTTGTTTTATAAGCATTATTGTTAAAGTGTTTGAGTTGAGTGAAGAACTTGAACTAGGGTTTGCAAAGAACATGAGTATCATTGTTATGTGAAGATTATTTATAAGCATTGTTGTTGAAGTGAGTTGTTGAGTGAAGAACTTGAAATAGGGTTTGAAAAGAACATGAGTATCATTGTTATGTGAGATTGGTTGATAAAGCATTATTGGAAATATTTGAGTGAGTTATCATATGCTTGGACTAGGGTTTATGAGTAAGGATTATTTCATTGAGTGATTGGTTGATTAGAGTTGGTTGAGCCTAGTCAAGTGAATGTGTGTGTTGGAATATTTTCAACATTGCCTCCTTAGTCCTAAGTATTAAGTCCTAGTATTTAGTTTTAGTTTAATGTTTTGATTTACATATTTCTAGTTAATTTGATTAGCATACGTTGAGGTTTTGGCTTGGTTGGTCAATGTTTGACCATAGTCCAAGATTAGCATGTTGTTAGGATAAGAGCTATCTTTAAGTTAGTTTGTTGTAATAAGTTTGAGAGGATTTCTCTCAACCACCGTGTCTATTTTTAGTTCTTTCAAGAACTATAAAACTATGTAATGCATTGTTGATCAATAGAACAATTTCACCATTGTTTCTCATTTGGTATCAGAGCAGGTTTGCTCAGATGGATCAAAACCTGTGGAGAGTGGCGTGAAGAGATCTGAAGCACGCACTTTGTCAGAGAAACTCAAGTGGCCAGCACTCAGCAGAGTTGCAAGGAAGAGCTCGAGTAAATCATTAATATCTCATGCATCCTGAGGTATTTGATTATGAAATTTTGAGGGTTGTTAGATAATTGTATCAAGAGGATGCTGTCAAAATTTTAGGTGATTTGGAGCTAATTTGCTGATTTTATTAGCATTTTGAGTTTTTCAATAAAATGGTTGTATAAGGTGGAATACAGGGTATTTGCTTCTCAAATTTTGGGAGAAATATTATTTAGATAAAATCATAATTCAGACAAAATTTCAGGTCATTTGGATCTGTATTGATTGATTTGTGTGAATATTTATTTTTTTCTTCAAAAATCCTAGATCCGAAATTGTGATAAAAAAGGGAAAAAGTAAATGATCACATATTTTTCACATTTGTGAATTTTCTTCTAAAATTTAGAGGGTTTTCATATTATTGTCTCAGGAATACAGAGTTTAATTTTCAGAAATTTTGGAGCTGTATGGATTGATTTATGTGAAAACATTGAAGTTGTCTCAAAAACACTCTAAGATCTAGAAAGGGCAAAAGTAAATTGATCACATATTTCTCATTTGTGTGAATTTGCTTCTGAAATTTAGTGGATTTTTAGATAAGTATATCAGAAGTCTACAGGAAAGGAGTGGCTGAGAGCTAGGTGGAATATTGATGAGTGGTGGATTGCAGAATGGCCACCATGTATAAAGAATTGGAAGTGCCCAAATTCAATGGAGATAATTATGCTATTTGGAGCATAATGATGAAGACCTTCTTGAAGGCTCAAGACTTATGGGATATAGTTCAAGAAGGCTATGAGGAACCCTCTTGGAGCAAGCTACAAGGTGAGGAGAGAAAAGAGAAGAAGGAGCAGCAATATGCAAATTGCTTAGCTCTTATGGATTTGAGGAGAGGAATGGAAAAGAATGTTTTTCCTCTCATAGCCAATTGTAGATCAGCTACAATGGCATGGCAAGTGTTGAAGGATGCTTATGGGTTTGATGAGGACACCCATAAAGCCATGTGTGACAATCATGAATATTGTTTAAGCAAGGAGGAGCCTTGCTTCCTTGAAGAAGTTTCTGAATTAGATCCTTTTGAAGGAGTTTTTGAAGAGTCTTTTCAAGACTCATATGAAGACATACATTCTTATGATGGTGAATTCTTCCTTGAAGAGGAAGACATGTTTGAAGAAAAGAGTGATGATGAACTTCTTGAAGAGAAGAGAGACGAAGATGAGGAATCCCTTCATGGAGAAGAGGATGAGAAGGCGAAGGAGCCTTGTATAGCTCTCATTGGAGAGAGTTATTGTGAGACACCCATAGTTGCAGACATGTCTTGTAATGGCATGGAAAATTGTAATAGTCAATTATTTCTTTTAGGAGGAGAAAAATATGAAAAGAAAAATTGTACTAATAAATTTTTTGCAGGAATGGCATGCTTGGAAAGCATTCACATTGATAGCAAAGAGGATGGATGTCTCAATGGAGATACAATTGCTCAAGGACCTTGTAGTGAAGACCACTCAAAAGTGGAAGAAGACTTTGAAGATGAAGGAAGAGAAACACTCACATTGGAGTGTTCCTTGCTTGAAGACCATCAAAGTGAAATGTATGATGAAGAATGTCTCATGGAGGAGATAAATGAAGAGTGTATTATGGAGAATGCATCTACAATTCTCATGAAGGAGAATAAAGAAGATGATGATGGAGAAGCAATGTTCATGGATGATCATTGGCTTGAAGACCATTCAATTGGAATGGATGTGTGCTCTCTTGAAAGAACAAATAAAGTAATGTGGGATGATGATCCACAAGAAAATTTTGATGAAGAGGAGATGGAAGCGATAGGCTTCTTGTTTGAAGATCACTCATCAAGGGTGAAGGATGTGTTGTGTGAAGAAAAGAACACACAAGACTCTCTCATTTGGGATATGGAAAGTGAGAGGGAAAATGGGATAGAAACAGAAAATGGAAATGAGATTGCTGATTTTCTTGTCGTAATGGCAAAGGAAACATCACTCATGGATGAAGATCACTCACTTGGAGTGACTACATTGCAGAAAGAGAGTTGTCTTGAAAAGGCAACTATGTATGATTGCTTGAATGAATGGTGTTTCAACACACCAACATGGATTGAACAAAGGAGGAGAACTCTTAGTGAAGAGTTGATGGTTGATCTTGAAGCACCATACAATGAAGGAGAACTGCTACAAAATAGCTTTATGGGAAGCACCAAATCTACTCATACTAAAGGTAATGTTTTTATGATTAATGATTTGTTTTTTGTGAGCAGGAATGAAAAGAAAGGTGATTGTCTCATTGAGACAACTTTGATGAAGAGTCTTCTTGGAGAGAATACTAGTGATGGAGAACTTGGGTCACATGGATCAAAATGATGTGTTCAAAATTCCTTGGGAGAAGGATTCTTGTAAAGTCATTGTTTTGAGAGAATATTTGTGTGAGGAGCAACTTTATGTTGCATATGTAGTTGGTCATTATATGGCCATATTTGTTGTGATATTTTGTGTGGAAATATGTGAAAGAGTTGTATGGTATAATCATCTATGTGAGATGATTAATTGTAAATACTCATGTGGAGTATTGTTTAGTGTTGAAGATGTAAAAGAAGATCAAAATGTGAGAGCATGGTTTAAAGACCATAATGATAAAGATGTAAGAGAGTGGTTGCTGAAAACCACAAGAGGAGATACTTTTGTTGAAGGGGGAGCTAATCAACAAAAGAAGGCACTCAAGCATTTGCAGGAAATTCCACATGAAGAGTGGAAGGAGTGCCACCATAAGTATTTTGTAAATTCTGATTTCTTGATTCAAGATTGGAGGAAACGTAAGAGAAATATTTTCTTCCAACTCTGTGATGCTTAAAGAACTCTTGCATGAGTGTCTTTAGCATCAAGGGGGAGAATGTTGGAATATTTTCAACATTGCCTCCTTAGTCCTAAGTATTAAGTCCTAGTATTTAGTTTTAGTTTAATGTTTTGATTTACATATTTCTAGTTAATTTGATTAGCATACGTTGAGGTTTTGGCTTGGTTGGTCAATGTTTGACCATAGTCCAAGATTAGCATGTTGTTAGGATAAGAGCTATCTTTAAGTTAGTTTGTTGTAATAAGTTTGAGAGGATTTCTCTCAACCACCGTGTCTATTTTTAGTTCTTTCAAGAACTATAAAACTATGTAATGCATTGTTGATCAATAGAACAATTTCACCATTGTTTCTCAGTGTGAAATGCTTTTTCAAGTTTTGTGAAACAAATTATTCTATATTCTGAATTGTTTTGAGAAAGATATTGAGTATTAAGGTGAATGTGAAGCATATTGAGTCTTTAACAATTCTCTATATGTTTCTAAGAGAGTGATTGAAAGTTATTGAGTATTGATGTGAATGTGAAGCATATTGAGTCTCTAAAAATTCTCTATATATTTCTAAGAGAGTGATTGAAAGTAATTGAGTATTGAGGTGAATGTGAAGCATATTGAGTCTCTAAAAATTCTCTATATGTTTCTAGGAGAGTGATTGAAAGTGATTGAGCATTGTGATGAGTGTAGAGCATATTGAGTATCTAACAATTCTCTTTATGTTTCAATGAGATTGGACAAGTTCTATAGAGGACTTGTGGATATATTAGTGTGAGCTTTTGTGGAAGCTTACAAGGCATATTTGATACAAGTATTTGAGAAGACTTGTGAGCAGAGTTGATTGATTGATTTGTTCAAACCTTGAGTTAATATTTGGGGCAGATCTAGTAGAGTTTATTTGAGATTGAGTCAAGCTTTGAGTTAAGGCTTGAGGACAGAGATTGAGGACATATTTGTGCTATACCGAAGGACTGTGTTTAGTAAAAATTTGAGGATAGAGTTTGGTGTAGATTTGAGGACAGGTTTGTGCCAAACTAAAGATAGAGATTGAGGATAGATTTGTGCAAGACCGAAGGACTGTGTTTAGTGCATATTTGAGATAGAGCTTTGGAGGTGATAGAGTTGAGGACAAAGGTACTAGCCAGATTAGGGATGATAGGTATCTTCTATGGATAGAGTTCCATTTTCTAAGGGTAGTGGAGGTAGAGGTCTTCTAGAGGATCACTAGCCAGAGCAGAGTTAGGATATTGGTGTCTCATGTGGATAGAGATCCATGAAATTGATTAGGGAATTTGTGTCTCCTTTGGACAGAGGTCCATAAATATTGTAATAGGGAAAGGATTCCCAAGAGATTGATTGAGAAAATTTTAGTAAAATATTTTCTCCGTGGAGTAGCCCACATTGGGTGAACCATGTAAATTTGGTGTCTCTATTGTGTGTGGCAATTTTTGCATTGCTTTGATTACTGTTGTTGATATTGCTATCTATACATTGCATAATATTGATTGAGAAATAAAAGTAAAAAGTGATCTTATATTATTCACCCCCCCTCTCAGTATAATCTTGTGTTCTTCACACATGATTCAAATTGAGCCTTCACATGAACGGTTCTCTCAAATTCACAATTATTTAAATAATGCCACTTGGGGGACTTTGTTTCCTCAAAATCATTTTGATACTAGAATAATGCTATATCTATAAGTTCTCTCTCAATCAACATTTGTGAGAGATGAACGTCAAAAGGATCATGCAATTCATACAATTGAGGCTTCTTCAAAGCAAGATTGGTCCATCCAAATCAAAGATTATTTAAAACTTGGAAGTATTCCTTCTGGATTACCACATGCCACAAAAAGAGCATTTAAGAAAAAAGTAGTAAAATATGTCTTACTTGGAGATATAATGTATAATTGAAGCTATGAGGGTATCCTCCTTCATTGTTTAGACCATCAAGATTTAGTTTGGGCCATCGCCCAAGCACATGATGGTACATGCAATGGTCATTTTAGTGGCATGACCATTGCAAAGTGCATTCTTTGCATGGGCAATTATTGGTCAACTTTAGAGCAATATTGTTGTGCTTATGTTAATAAGTGTATAAATTTTCAACACCATGCTAATCTGACACATGTACCTTCTTAGGCCTTGCAACTGATTCAATCGATTTGGCCATTTGCACAATGGAGGTTTGATTTAATCAAAAAAATATCATCTGCCTCCTCATGTCGTCATACATTCATCATTACAGCTACTGAGTACTTTAAAAAATGGGTGGAAGCAATTCCCCTTACCACTATGACTGGACCTCACATTGCAGAGTTCATTCTACATAATATCATTTGTCATTTTGGTATTCCATCCAAAATAACTTTAGATAATGGGACACCTTTCAAGAATAAGGATGTGCATGCTTTAACAAAAAATATATTATACAACACAACTTTTCTACAACCTGTTATCCACAAGCTAATGGGTAAGTAGAGGCATATAATAAAATAGTAATTGCAATATTAAAGAAAATCGTTAGGGAAAATCATAAATATTGGCATAATCAATTACCTCTTACCCTTTGGGCCTATCGCACTAGTATTCAAACTCCCACTAGGGCAAATCCATTTTCACTAGTGTATGGTATTGAGGCTTTCATGCATTTAGAGTTAGAAATCCCATCGATGTGCATCTCCATGCAAGAGTTCATCAATTATGATACCATGTGGCAAGCTCATCTAGACCAATTAAATTTTCTTGATGAGTGATGTGTTAATGCTCTTGAGCATCTATGTGTTTATCAAGAGTGGCTTAAGAGATCTTATAACTTAAAAGTCCATCTGAGAGACTTTTAGGTTGGTGATCTAGTTTTAAAAGAGAACCAGTAAAATTCAAATTTGCCACCCCATCTATGAGATAAATTTGTGGTAAACTGGTTAGGTCCTTACATTGTTACTAGTCAGATTGGACCTGGGACTTATTGCTTAGCATCCTTTGATGGATTTGAGTAGCCTAAACCCTTGAATATACTTCATCTATGGCATTTCCATGTTTAAAGCATAGAACCCAACCTAAAATGCTCTTAGATGGTTTACGATCATCTAGGTCACCCTAAAATTCTCCTAGGTAGTCTACGACCGTCTAGGTCACCCTAAAAATACTCCTATGTGGTCTACGACCATCTAGGTCACCATAAAATTCTCCTAGGTGGTCTACGACCATCTAGGTCACCCTAAAATGCTCTTAAGTGGTCTACTATCATCTAGGTCACCCTAAAATGCTACTACATGATCTACGACCATCTAGGTAATCCTAAAGTGCTCCTAGGTAGTCTATGACCATCAAGGTCATCCTAAAATATTTCTAGGCTATCTACGATCATCTAGGTCACCCTAAAATACTTCTAAGTGGTCTACGACTATCTAGGTCACCCTAAAATACTCCTAGATGGTCTATGATCATCTAGGTCACCCTAAAATGCTCCTAGGTGGTCTAAAACCATCTAGGTCACCCTAAAATGCTCCTAGGTGGTCTACGACCATCTAGGTCACCCTAAAATGCTCCTAGGTAGTCTACGACCATCTAGGTCACCCTAAAATTCTCTTATATGGTCTACGACTATCTAGGACACCCTAAAATGCTCCTAGATGGTCTATGATCATCTAGATCACCCTAAAATGCTCATAGGTGATCTACAATCCTTTTGGTTGGTCTAAAATGCCCCAAAGGTGTCTATAAGCCCTTTGGTAACCCTAAAAAGCCCTAAAGGCATCTATAAGCCCTTTGGTCACCCTAAAAATCCCCAAAGGCATCTATAAGCCCTTTGGTCAACCTAAAAAGCCCCAAAGGCATCTATAAGCCCTTTGGTCACCCTAAAAAGTTACAAAGGTGTCTGTAAGCTCTTTGGTCACCCTAAAAGACCCCAAAGGCATCTATAAGCCCTTTGGTCACCTAAAAAGCTCTAAAGGCACCTATAAGCCATTTGGTCACCCTAAAAAGCCCCAAAGGTGTCTATAAGCCCTTTGGTCACTCTAAAAATCCCCAAAGGCATCTATAAGCCCCAAAGGCATCTATAAGTCCTTTGGTAAAAATCCCCAAAGGTATCTATAAAACCTTTGGTCATCCAAAAAGCCCCAAAGGTATCTATAAACCCTTTGGTCACTCAAAAGCCCCAATGGCATTCACTAAACCCATTGGTCAAATAGTATATATATATATATATATAATCCAAAAACATCATTAAAATATCAAAAACACAAAAATATTATATTGCATTACATTTTATATCGTTACATTATGACATCATTTTCATTAGGCATACATATCATTGCATTTTGTATTTTAGAGTTGATCATACATGTCTAGCACTAGGGATGTACACTAGGTATTTGTTAAAAGCAATGTTTTCAAAAGTCATTTTTACCACATGTTTACACTATATTTATCATTTCCATCCATATTTTGTACTTTTTTGTTTCCCTTCACCTAGTCATTGTTCATAAGACATCGTTAGGGTTTTTGGTCACTCAGTCATCTATAGTTTTCTTTCCAAATTTTGTAGAAAGCTATCATGATTTTTAGAAGGTAGAATCTTGCTTAGATTATAACTTGTATATGTCAAAATACAAACACATTTTCACATTAATAATTCCAAGTATTGCACAAAGAAAGATGAAACCTACAAAGTGGTTTGTGTTTCCCTAAGTGAAGAGTTTATCTCGCTCATCCCCTTGTGCAAATGGTTCAAAAATGCTGAGAATTGACAAAAGGATATGTTCCTCCTTACCCCAAACCATCAAAATCCCTTGCTTCATGCCAAATTAGGGCAAGTAACCAAATGATAAAAATAAATAGTGGTTATTACCACTAAAAATATTCAAAAGAAAATGTGGTTTTCACCATTAGCAAAAACAAAAAATAAAATAAACAGTAGTTCTCACCACTACTAAAATTATTTTCTCACCAAAACAAAAATGAGAAAATCCCTAGAGCAATTCAAAGATAAAATAAAATAAGGGAGTATTGAACTTGAATCCTTGGAATTATCAACATTTGAAACCATAAGGTGATCCTCATTATAGGTTGGGTGACATCAAGCCTACCTGGAAATGGTGGTATCCTTACACATGGTGATATGTCTATCACATAGACAACTTGTTTTTGTTTAGACCAATGTTTGCATGTGGATGAGCTAGCTTTTGGTAGCCTATATTACCTAGTGGTATAATCCAACTACGTATAAAAATTAGGAGAATGATACTCACAGGATGATCTCTAGTACAAATGGGCTGCATAAATCCTATTTGGAACTAGGGTAACTTTATGTATTATTATAGTAATGAACTCACATGTACACACATGGATATTGAATATCTTGGTCATCTTAGCAGATTTATACTTTGCCAAAAAATCTTGCATAGTTACTATACAACTTTTGATTAGGTAACTAGAGTGTTTGAGTCTCCTAAAAATCCCAAGAACATTATATAACATTATATTATTCATTTCATTTCATATCATGCTATCACATGTTTGTTAAGTTATGTTCACACAAGCCATTACATAATGTCATGATAACATTAAAATTATGAGATAAATTTTGTACAGTCTATGGTTCTAGCATCTAATATGACACATGGTTTTCATAATGCATCATACAAATTAATAAATCATCCATTTCATTACACATATACACATGTACATATATCATTAAATCATATTATATTACAATAACATGCATACATTATAAACATCCATCACAAAATCATAAATCAAATATAAGCATTGCACACATCTCATAAATCATTAAGGAAACACATAATGAAAATAGAAAAGCTCATATATATATGTATGGAACCAAAAGATACATCATCATCCAAAAACTGCTCGTAGGCTACAATAAAGTGGGTCCTCAGACTTCACACTCTCAAAAATCCAAAAAGAACCATCAGAGTCTCTAAATCCATGGTCATGCAATACTGATACTATGAATCTCACCCCTACCCTCAGTCGAAGTCCATCGATAACTCCCAAATTTGCTACCCCTTACCTTGTTTGACCTTTGTGTAGATACAGACATTCCCATCCTTGTAGAAGACTATCCTGTACCACTTCTCTGACTCTGGTGTGGCCCACTAGTAGAAGGATGAGTTGGTAAGTACCCCCTAAGATGCGCTATATCATCCTCCAAATCCTCGATGTAGTCTTGCTCCTATCGATGATGACCCTGGAAGTCCCCCACTAAAACCTAGAGCTGTCACCTTCTCCCATAGTCTAGCCATATCACCACTACTAGATCCTCCATGACTATGGCTCCGTGCTCCAATCTATGTTTGAAGGGTAGCTATCTCTACTGCCTCATGCACTTTGTACCTGTGTCTAAAGAATATCTCTCTCTCGTATACCCATGATCAACTCACCTCATAGCTCAGTGATAGTAGCATCACATGCTGCTAATTATGACTAGAATCCATGATACTCAAAGTTATCTCATAGATCCCCTACATCAAGGAGGTCTATCCACTCATCCTCTATTCAGTGACACACATGTCTCTCATGTGCATCTGACTCCTCCTCATCTAGAGCATCATTGCAACCCTCATCTAGAGCATCCCTATCAGCATCCCCTACCATCGTGGCTCCATCACCCCCTAGTGGCCCCTATCCCTACAATTGGAATATTCATATCCACTGTAGTCTTGACATTGTCTAGATTAAAAAATATCCACTATAGGGTTTGAATCCTCTCCCAGTGTCTCAATTGTAGGCCAACCAAGTGTCCTCTCATCCTCGTAGTGTTGCTAGACCACTAGATCACTAGGAAATCCCTAGCATAGCCCAAAATACCATAGGACTCAAGCATAAGGAAAGTACTCCCACTTAGTCCCATGTTTCCCAACTAACCATCTCCCTCACCTCACCCGATGAAGTTGTGCCTCAACATCAGGCCATGCTGGGCAATCCCTTTAGGATCTCCAAATAACCTCCTCTTCCATGATTCATGCAAAAGACTATGCATAATTGTCAATATCACCTACAAAGTGATGAATTTGACCTATCTCCTAGGCTCGCTTCCATAGAATCCCATAGCCTATGCCCCTATCTGCAAGTTGTGCTCATGTTATACAAGGTAGTCCTTATGGTTGATTCATAATAATATGCTATCATCCCCACACCTATAGTATAAAAATACATTCTAAGCCCTTACACCAGTGGGAATGGATCTCATACAGATCATCATTTAACTATACCAGTAATGTAGGGTCCCAAGCTATCACTAGCGACTGCTCTACGATGCACTCCACCAGTGTAAACACCAACTCCAAAAGGTTCTAGGGAAACATAGATTCTGACAAGTCTGGTAGCAATATGTTGGAGATCAATGTCATCAATAAAGCATGTCTAGTGGTTAATACCTTGGCCTCATACCATATCTCTACTAATATACATCCACTAAGTAGGTCACATACTGCCTCCTACCAATCCCTGTCAAATTATCTCTCCATGATCGTATCTCTCAGATCTTGGTCAATAGATACAATCAACTGCCCCTCTATAAAAATGCACAAAATATAATAGACATCCTCTAGATTCACCATCATATTACCTATAGTTATGTAGAAGGGGTTAGTGTGGGGATCCCATAAGTCTATCAAAGTAGTCAGATAAGCTCGGTCACCCACCATGAGCTCTAATCATGTCACTTTCTTAAGCCCAATGGCATCAAGCCATTCCAAATAATCCTCTATCAATAAGTCCCTAGTGGTTTTAAATAGAGTAAAAAATTGAAATCAACTCTTAACCACCTGGTAGAGGTAAGCAACTTAAAAAAAATACATAAAAAAGGTATCAAAATTGCCCAAAAATATCAAAAAAAGACTCAAAAAGGGACTTTTTTGCCCTATATTTGTGGCTGTTCCACCTAGGGATGGCCCCAAATTTTGCAACCTTCCCACCCAGGGATGGCCACCAGTGTCGTCCCACCCAGGGATGGCCCCCAAAAATGATTAAAAATGGGTCATTTTGACCCCCAAAATAGCCATAAAATAGCAAGAAAACAATAAAAAATGGAATAAAAATACATCTAAACACAAATAAATCCTACATTCCTACATATTACCACTATTATGGTTCATTAACCAAGAATTAGTGTGTTCTTGTTGGAAAAAGTGCAACTAATTACAATTTCAAAATCAATAAAGAATAGGAGAAAATGCAGCCCTTACCCATATCGCACCAGCTTCGCCATTTATTGAGTCCTATGGTTGGCTCATAGTGATTTTGGGGTACTATAAGTAGCACTCCACTTTAGAAAAGCAAGATCCTACTCCTTATCTCTCAGTTTTCTAAGTTAGAATGGTAAAATGAGCTCATTTGCCAAATTTTGGGCTTATAAAGCACTAGAATAAGCATGGCCGTATTAGGGTGGTATGGTCAGCCAATTAGCTAACTGTCCCACCATAGGACAGCCATAAACTATGTAGCCATCCCACCCAAGTATGGCCACTAAAAAACCTTACAAAAATAGCTAAAAAAGATAAAAAGGGCCTAAAAGCCACAAAAAACAAGTCAAAATTGATAAATTTCATAAAGGATCAAGATTGAACTCAAAGGGTTCATGGATGCTGTGATAGACTCTACTTCAC
Source organism: Wollemia nobilis (assembly GCA_028583015.1). Classification (NCBI taxonomy): domain Eukaryota; kingdom Viridiplantae; phylum Streptophyta; class Pinopsida; order Araucariales; family Araucariaceae; genus Wollemia; species Wollemia nobilis. The sequence continues at coordinate 7,660,215 of JAQPPZ010016856.1, forward strand.
TCCCCAAGAAGGCTATTTTGGCTGGACCACTCCATGATAATGAGGTATTTAGCCTTTTGCTTCCATGAAATATCATCAAAACGATCAAAATCCTCTAAAAATTGATACATCTTACAATGGGTAAAACTAACGGTTATCCCAATCAATTCATATGGGTCAAGTGACTCATTGATTTATCATTTGTCATGCCCTCATCAAATCATTTCTTTAGGGGGTAGTCATAATAACAAATTCACAAATAAAATCAACACTTAAACACTCAAAAGTGCAATTTTCATACATTCAAAAGAATCATTGCCAAAGACAATTTTTCAAGCCCATGCTGGGGCAAACAATCAAAAAATACAATAAAAAAAATTCTTGGCCTCCTTTAAGCATTGAAAATTTACCCAAAAAAAGGCTTACAAAGAAACAAGGAACCAAGACCAAGTATACCCTAAGCCTATACAACTGTTATTATAGTGTGACTGAAAGGTATACCAAAATCAATCCTTCAATTATGTCAAAAGCAAGGATTCCAAGAATGCATGCTCTTTACACAATGGAGGTATCTAAAGTTGGTTAGGTTACTAAATAACCTCAATAATTTAATAATTTAGTCATCTATTTTTTCTCAGTTCTCTATTGCACATAGCGCATCTTAAAAAGAGGTATCTGTAGACACTAAAATTATGTAAATTGGATAAGACTACAAAGGTGCCACTCTTATCGACATCATATGTCCCTATTGGGAAACCCTTAGGGGTTAATTATGTCTGCCAATCACTTTTGGTAAGGTTTACCTCACTTTTGGAAGGTTTTGGGGCATGTAGCCATGACAATCCCACCCTAGGATGATCATAGTTCATGATCGTCCCACCTAGGGACGACCACAGGCAACCATCCCTAGGTGGGATGACCATGAACCAGACTCCTAAAAATTCAAAGGGTGGGAAAAATTGCAATCAATTTCTACCACTTCTCCCACCCAATCACTCATGATAGATTGGGAGGCTGTCATGGCCATTAGGTACTATAAATTGAAGGTCCAAATGGGAAGCCTCTTCCACCCTAAGCATGGCAAAGGTATTTCCAAGTGGCGGAACTTGCCTTGCAGCAAAAACTTAACCCTTTGCCTAATTTTCCCTCTTGGGATATAAATGAGAGTGCTTGCACTCAATTTCAAGGAGAGACATTTACAATTATTGACCACGAAGTGCTATCAATATTTTCCCTCAACATTTACCCTCGTATTTGCCCTTGGAAACCCCATCAATTGGAGGCATTTTCAAGGCATCCTCAAATACATTAATTTATTTCAAAACATATCAATTATTGGAGTTGATTTACCAAATTTTATGACAGCACCCCTAGGAGGATTATTGACCAGATCCAAGTGGAATTTGTCAGAAAAACCATCCTGTTTTGTGGCCATCCCCCTTGGTATGGTTAGCATGTCTAGTTGGAACTCTCAGGGATGACCATGAATTTGCCTACAATTTTGATTTGATTTCTATTTAGATCAATTTAATAACATTATAATAACCTCAAATTCAATTTTGGTTGTATTTGGAGTTGATTTGATATGCCCATTAATGTTTTTGTGATTACAATCCTAGTTGTCCCTCCCAGGAATGGTCACAGGTTCTACTCACAATATCACTTTGATTTCTGCTCAGATATTTACAAAATCATATAATAAACATCATATTAAGTTTTCAAGTCATTTGGAGTAGTTTAGATTAGTTGCAAATAATTTTTATATTCATTATTGCATACTTTTCATGGTTTTTATTACAAAATGCATATGCTATTAACATATTTCAATCTCTTGTGTGTAGGTACATATATTCTACACATGAGGGAGAAGCTAAGGAGCTGAATAAATGTAGCCCAAAGATAGCTCTATATTGTGAGTGTGATAAGAACACTGGAAGTGCACCATTAAGTTCATGGAGGGATTTGATCCCTCAAGCTTTGTAACTTGAAATGTATCAAACTGAAAAGCCCTCAAGGGGATGTATTGTAACTGCTGATTTGATAAATTAATAAATACAAGGAGAACCACCCATATTTTCTTAAATTATTTATCACTTATTTTATTACTTTATCATATATTTTGCATGCTTAAATAATACATCAGATGCATTTCAATTCCAACTGTTAGGCGAGTCGTTTATCCCGATCTTCAGAATCTTTCACCTTTGCTTGAAATGTGTGCAAATAATTGCACATGTGTAGAACATGGGTAAAAAAATTTACCTTTTCTTGAAGGTCCAAATTCTAGCATGGTGAAAAGCCTAAAAATTTATTATAAATATAAGGATAATGTTTCCATGCCAGTTTGTAAACCTTTACGAACACATAGATTTAATGATCTATTGCTTGATACTCTTACAAATAATTATGGATACACAAATTACTAATCATTAAGTGTTAATGTTTCCTTAGGGCCTACATATCAATAAGGATATTTTGATGAAGCTTTATTGTTTGATTTTTATTCCCATCAATTCATGGATTGATAGAATATTGATACAAGGTGATTTTCTTTTGGGTATGCTTACAGATTATTATAGGCATACAAGGTGGTGGGTTGTATTTTTCCAATGTTTGCTTATTGATACATGAATGGGTGAATAAATGTGGAAGAAAAAGGGTATAATATTGGAATATTTTTTCTTGAATTGTCTAGCACATCGACTAGTGGATTCATCATTCTTGTTTTGTTGCCTAGTACACATATAAAAGTTTATACATACATGAAATATTGAAACAAGAAACTTGATTCCACCTGGTGATATGGAATATGGTTTGAGGATATTGTAAGCTTGATAACAAGATGAAGATGAGGTTATGATGTCCTAATTTACTTAGTATACCGGTGGTCATCATTGATTGTGCCTGTTCCTTGTCTGACACACATACACAAGGTATGGGATGTGAACAATTGAGGAAGTCATTGATATATAAGGAAAATCAAGATGGTTGTGATAGGAAAGGTTACCTATTATATCGATTATGATGGAGGAATTTTTATATCTATTAACTAGCATATGAGAGATTATGCAAATAAATAGAGAATATATACTTGTCTTAATTGGCACTTGAAGCCATATTTTTGCTATCACATGGATGTTAAGATTTTTATTTGATTTTATGCTTATTTATAAACCAAGCAGGGAAATAGAGATTTAATCCATTGCTTGGTAAGGCTTACAAATAATTATAGGCTTACAAGATATTAGATTAACAAAGCCTTATGATCTACATGGTTTGTTAGACATACAACTTTTTGATGAGATTATAATTTGTGTTTGATTGCATGCTTATGTGGTAAACCAAGTGGGAAAGATAACCCTATTAATACAGTGTTTGGTGAGGCTTACAAATTATTGTAGGTCTACAAAATATTGGATCAATAAGGCCTCTTAGTCTAGGTGGTTCACCAGACATGTGATGTTTGATGAATTTTATTAATGGATGTCATAATACATTTGATAGGCCATGTTGAGATACTAGAATCCTCCTTTTTTAACATGGCATACCTACAAAGAATTGTAATATTGTAGTATATTAGAGGAGTGTAGGCCCAAAATGGCCACATCCTTAGAAAAGTTTTGAAAATATTTTCTAAGGCACGAAGATGCTCCCAACCGCTCAAAACATAATGTATTTTCAAGTGGCCCAGCGCAAGGTGTTCTACATCACTCAACACTTAGTATTTTTCATAGTAGCATAAGCTAAGCTGTGCCACATCGCTCAATACTTAGTGAATTTTACAGCGGCCCAGTGTAGATGTTCCATGGAATTGTCAACTTAGGTCAAAGATGATATTAGTGTTGTCCAAAGAGTGGCCTAGTGCACATTGTTCCATCCTATGCACTAAAGTGACTGAGTTTTAAGGTGTTCCATACCACTAAGTTCCATTTTTATTTTAAATAGGATCAGAACAGATGTTCCATGCTACTGGTAAAAAAAGTTAAAATGCCTGAAAAGAAGCACAAGGCAGTGGCACAGTGCATACTCTCACAAAACAACATTTTACACTTTTCTTGAGCAGCCTGGTGACATGCTCTATTCTATCATCAAATTGGTTCAAAACTTGAGGAGAAAATATCAAGGAGTAGATTACGACATATGCTCTATGCCGTAGATATGAAAGAAATTTTATTTTGAAGAACTAAAGCGAGCGGTCTGGTGACATGCTCCAATCTGCTCAAAGCATAATATATATTTAGATGTGCTCCACACGACTAGTTAAAACAATCAAAGTAAGTGGCAAGTATTTTGAAAGAGTGGTATGGAAATATGTTCTACATCACTCATCTATAGAGCATTTCTAAGGTTTAATCATAGCCATTCATGAGTGAATCAATGATTGAGATCATGCTAACATTTTATTAGATATACAAAAGTGGATTTTTTTGCAAAAGAGAACTAGTTGGTTTGAGCGGGCAGGTGAAGCGTCCATGGAGCCAAGAACCAAGAACCTGGGTAGTTATGGGTCTACGACCATATGAAATCCTCAAGAAATGTAGATGGATTAGATATTGTTTCTAATGACTTGGAGTCTAACTACCATTACATAGTAAGTAAGTTGCAGAGCTGAGCTACCATGGTGTGTGATATCGAGCAGATTTTCCAGACTTTGAAGATGAATGAAATGATGCCACCATAGTTTTTTGCTAATCTAGAATGGTCTAATACTTGTAATGTTCCACCTTTTTCTTTCATTATAAAAACTATATATAGAGGTTGAACCCTTAATTTTTAGGGTTGGATATAGAGTGTTTGCTTTTCCTACTGTGTAACATATTTTTCAAATTAATGGAAGGAGCACTACTTGGATTTTGGCTCAAGAACTATCATCTTCGATATCTTTATTGAGAGGTTCAAGATATGAATCACATTTCTTCTAATGTCGTTATGGTTAGTTCATTCCACTAATATTGGATTACTAGTTGTAAAGCAATTAAAAAATTTTCACAGTTAGATCTGCGCTTACAAGAGGTTTATTTCTATTAAATCTAGATACTAGTCTATTCTACTAAATTGGATTGTTAGTATTGTGGATATTGAAGTTACTTCTTGGAATATATCTTTGCTTTGTGTTCTTGTATGAAGAGTACTCTATTTTGGGTGCTTTTGATCTTGAGTGTGGGACAATAGAAATAATTTGCTGAAAGGTTTTCCCTGTGGATGCCAATGTTGTTAGCTCTATCCGACCACTGTTTGAATTATAACTTCTTAACCTTTAACCCTTTTCTAACCCTTGGATTTTGGCTCAAGAACTATCATCTTTGATATATTTATTGAGAGTTTCAAGCTGTGAATCACATTTCTTCTAATGTTGTTATGGTTAGTTCATTCCACTAATATTGGATTACTAGTTGTAAAGCAATTGAAATTTTTTCACAGTTAGATCTGTGCTTACAAGAGGTTTATTTATATTAAATCTAGATACTAGTCTATTATACTATATTTGATTGTTAGTATTATGGATATTGAAGTTACTTATTGGAGTATATATTTGCTTTGTGTTCTTGTATGAAGAGTACTCTATTTTGGGTGCTTTTGATCTTGAGTGTGGGACACTAGAAATAATTTACTGAAAGGTTTTCCATGTGGATGCCAATGTTGTTAGCTCTATCCGACCACTATTTGAATTATAACTTCTTAACCCTTGACCATTTTCTAACCCTATCTCTTAAAATAATTATTGAGTTTAATTGAGTCAACACTCTGTCAGTTGACAAGGAACCAACCTACTATGGAGGCTAGGCTAGAACAATCTTTAGTCTATCTAATGTTGAGTTTTGAGCTATGACTAGTGGGTGCAAGCCTAATTAGAAATTTGGAAGATAGAAAATCACAGTATTAAGTTTTTCTTGATGTCAATTTAGATCACCAATAGTTTTAGCATGCCCGATGGGATCTGTTTACAAGAAAATCTAGAACCCATCCTTTTCTTTATTTGTATCTTTTCTCGAAGGAATCAAGATTTGATTAATTGTCTTGAACTTGTTAAGTAGTGAGCAACAAATTCATCTAGTGACTCCTTGGTCTACAAAACCAAAAATTTATCCCTATAGCTTGTATTTTTTCATAAATACTAGGTCATCCGCAAGGAATAACCCAGGATCCTTTTTCTAATGTGAGCTCCCTTTTAGAGGGTCTACTATCATAAGATATTTAAATAAAATTTTTCATTTAGATGAAACTCCTCCTAAGGTACATTTTGCAATACCTCCAAGGCCACCCCAAATAGGTACTACACCTATAAACATGGCTCAAAATCAAAATCAAAATACAAATGCAGCTCTAAATCAGCTCTTGCAAAAGTATTCCAGCTGGAATACAACTGGTCCTCTTAGACTAGACCATATGCATGATGTTCCTTAGGCTGTGTCTAAGGCAATTTCCACCTATGATGGATTTGGTAAAATTGCACATGAAAATTACCAAGATATTCTAAATCTGGCAGCGATCCACAACATAAATAATGAGTATGTTATAGTCAGAATCCTAGCTCTATCCTTTAGAGGAAAAATTCTACATTGGTTCAAGACCTTAGAAGATAATACCATTACCTCATGGGCAACATTAGCAGATACCTTTATGGAAGAGTTCAATGAGTCTGTTGATCCTTTTTCCCTCCTCAATCAATTCATATCCATACAAAAGCATCAACAAGAAATCATTTCAAACTTTAACTTGAGGTTTAGTAGGACTTGGAAGAGGATTTCCCCTAAAGCTGGGCCAACTTCAACCCTTTATTTCATGTATAACATCAGAGCCCTCAGATCAGAGTTTGGTCTACAAACCTAACAAGCAAGAGTATATACCTTTCCACAGGTATACAATGCAGTTGTCCATACTAAAAATATCCTCATTAATCTGGGAAGACTCCCTTCTAAAGTTATTTTTCCTTAAAATTTGGAAACCCCCAATGCCCAAGGTTAGATAGTTGCATCATATTATATGGATGCTCCTCCTTTTTCATCTCCACTTCCTTATATAACATCCATTACTCACTTAAAAGTATCACCTATTGCATTTCATTTCCCATCGCTTCCTTATTAGATACCCCAATAATCCTCAGTGCTCCTTGATATTTAGAATACTTTGAAAACTCTCAGCAAAAAGATAAACTCGATGGAAAAAAGAGAGATAGAGATATCTCAACAAAGAATATTTCTTTATGTCAACAAATATTAAAGACCTGGTCCCAATAATAGCACTGGGGTCAGAGTAAATGTGAAGCAAGAAGATCCACAATGTTCTTCTAAAATAAGTCTAGTGAATGTATGGTTTCTGGTATACAATGATCTCCATGACTCAGAATTGTGTGTTATGTACCAATACCATGTACAACAGGCTATGGAGAAGGTAAAGAGAAGTAATAAAGTAAGAGTGAATATGCTTTGGCAACCTGATCAAATCATGGTTGGAAAATATCCCGATGAATATGGACCCATTTTTGTCATGACAAGGTCAGGCAAGAAAATATTGTAGGTACATCTATGGAATATGGGTCAATTTTAGGTCCCCTATCAAAAGAAGTATCCATCTACCCAAAGGAGTGATACATTCCCTATCCCCTAGGCCAATGAAAAGAGGGACATGGTACCTAAAAGCCAAGAAAAGGAGGTCAATTTTCCTAAGAGGTTTGAGAAATAAAATGAGATACATAGAATGAGATCCAATAATAAAGCTCAAGAGAGGCTTAGATTTCCCTCCATAACCAAGAGGCAGAGGATCAAGACCACACAACAGTATAATAGAAAGTATGGTGAGCCAAAGATAAGGTTTGAGAAACCCACCTCTGCCAAGTCGAAGTATAAAATTATGGAGGAAATTAAAAGAAAACCCTCAAAGGCTAGCCTCTATGATACTCTCTTTATTCTTGGCCAAATAGACCTACTGAAATATTCTCTAAACAAACATTCGTAAGAAAAGTAGGCCACTACAATCCTCAACATGCCCTCTAGGAAAGATGATATATCTTGCTACTTTAAATAAAAAACCCCCTCCCTTTTATATATCTCCAAGGATGAAGGGGTGGATTGTCTTCAACTACATGATCGACTTAGGGGCTTCCACCATAGTTATACCCAAAGTAGTCTACGAGGATATGGGAATGAAATATACTAGATCCTATACTAGAGTTTTGTAATAATATGAGACACTAGTGAAGATAGTGGGGGTAATAAAATATATTCTTATGAGGTTACATAGAGCTCCGAATGAAACCATCATGCAAGAAATAGTGGTGGTGGATCTAGAGCCTTATTTTGGCTTATGCCTTTCGAGAGAATTCACTACCAAATTGGGAGGATACATGTACATGGATTATTCTAGCATGGTGATCCCATTCAAAGGGAAGAGGATAAGAATAATACTAGAGAAGCCTGTGTCTTATCTTAATGAAAAAAATAAGAAGACATGTGTAATCTCATTCCTATAGATGAATTTGAACTAGTGGATAGTTTTCAAGAGCTAGAGATTGAATATGAGCTGCCTTTCAGATAGGATTATAGTCAATTTGGGATATGGGTACATATAAAATTTCCATAGAAAAGAAGAAAAGAATCCTTGCTATATCTAATTAGTTCCTAAGAGAAAAAAAAAACCTAGACCATGCACTTTGATGGTGCAAGATGCAAAAATGGTGTTGGTGTTGGTGTACTATTGCAGTCCCAATCAGAAGGTGCAAAGAGTTTTGTGTATAGGCTAACATGGTCATGCACTAATAATACTGCAAAATACGAGGCTTTATACCTTAGGCTAATACAGGCTGAGAGCATGGACATCAAGATATTGAACATATACAATAATTATGAACTAATTATCAATTAAGTAAGAGAGACGTACAGTAGTAAACATCATTATCTAAAGGTATACAGACATAGGGTATGGGATTTGATGGAATTATTTCATACCCTAAATATTAATTTTTTTCCCATAAGATAGAACACCTTGGTTGATTCCTTGGTAGTGAGGGGATTTAATTTAAATCCTTCTATAGATATAGGAGTTACAAAATATAAAGGGATCAAAATGATTTTTATGCCTGTGATACCATACAAGCATATTTTATGGTAGGTGTTTGAAAGTGATGAACAAATCACTGATTTCTATGTGAGAGTAGTTTGTATATATACCATTCAAGAGGAGAATCTAGAATAAATAGACCAATAAGGTGTCATCCAACTAAATAACAATAATATACCTAGAGGGTTGGTCACTATGGAAATATTTTTTGACAATGAAGACAAGAAAATGATCAAATCCATGGAAATGAATGAAAATATCTACAAGGAAATTGAGATCAAAAAAGAAAAGAAGCTCCAAGTTGGAGTTCAATGTTCTCTTAAAGAATAGGAGTATATAAAAGTTCTATTACTAAAATACCAAGACATTGTAGCTTGGTCATATGCGGATCTTAAATATATGACAAGAAGGTCATCCAACATACAATTGAGATAGAACCAAATGTAAAACCCTTCAAGAAGAAATAGAGGCATGTGAATCCCAGAAATAAAGCCATAATGAGGGAAGAACTATTAAAGTTGTTGAAGACTAAGATCATATATCCATTCAAGCATTCAACTTGGATAGCTAACTTAGTCCTAGTAAGGAAGAATAATGATGACATTCACTTGTGTGTGGATTTTATAAACCTCAATCAAGCGTCATTAAAAGACCACTACCCACTCCCTCAAATCGATCAAATGTTGTAGATTGTATTAGGAGTAGAGAGGTTCTCATTGTTAGATGAATTCTATGGCTACAACTAAATTTAGGTGAAATATGAAGACCAGTTCAAAACAACATTCACCACCAAATGGGGCACTTTTGCCTATGAAATAATATCTTTTGGTCTATCCAATGCAAGAACCACATTCCAAAGAGAAATGAATTATAACTTTGGAGAGCTGATCAACAAAGTCATTCTAATATACTTGGATATTATGACTGTATTCTCCCATGATAAGAAAGACCACCCAACACATATAGATCAAGTATTTTAGAAGTGTAGGAAATTTGGCATCTCTCTTAATATGAAGAAGTCCTTTTTGTAGTTTATGAGAGAAAGTTGTTAGGCCATGTGGTCTCTAAAGAAGGTATGGCCATTGATACAAATAGAATCAAATCCATTCTTTCTCTTTCAATACCCATGAACAAGAAATATTTGTAGTCCTTCTTTGGTCAGATAAAAATTGTCAGAAAATTCATCTCTAATTTGCTCAAAAGGTAAAACCCATATTAGAATTGCTGAAGAAGAATGCAGATTTCAAATAGACTGAAGTGAGAAAGTAAGATTTTGAAATCATCAAGAAATCTATTGCTACAGCTCTAGTTCTAGTGAATTTGACTTCAGTAAATATTTCATTATGTATGCTTATGGAGTTGAAGATAGTTATGCATCAATACTCACCTAGAATAATGATGAAGGATTAGAACACCTCACATTCTTTTGGAGCTAGACTCTCCATGAATATCAAGTCAAGTATAAATTTATTAAAAAACAAGTATTTGTAGTGATGAAATCATTGAAAAGTTTTAGGCAATACTTGGTTTAAAGTAAAGCCCTGGTCTATGTGGTTCAGCTAGATGTTAGAAGTTTCATTTTACAAGGTGAACTAGGAGATAAAAGAGTTGGTTGGATTACTAAAATCCAAATATGATGTAGAAATTCATCCCACCAAGCTGGTCAGAGGTAGATAATTATGTTAAGATTTGATAGAAGAAACAATTATAGTAGAAGTGATAGCCTATCAAACAACAGTAGAAGATCATACTGAAGAACTGCAATTCAAAGAATCAAACTGGGTTGATATGATAACCAAATATTTTTATACTGGAGTGTGTCCTTATCATATTAATCCATCACAGATGAGGAGATATAGGCTTTAGGATCTAAAATATTTCCTATTACCAGAAGGTCTATACAAGAGAAACCTTAATGGAATCCTCTTAAGATGCTTAAGATATGATCAAAAACAAAAGGTCATAGAGGACTTCCATGGGGGATTATTTGGAGGGTATTTGTTAGGAAGGGTTATAGCTTTAAAGATAATTAGGGCAGATTATTTATGGCCTACCATTTTTGCTGACACCTTCAAGGTTACAAGAGCCTGTGATGAATGCCAATAGTATGTAGGATTAACTAGGAATGCATCATTCCTCCTCAAGCCAATTAATGTTGAAGAACATTTTCAGTAATGGGGATTAGACTTCATAGGGGTTGTTAATCCAAATTACTTAGTAGGACACAAATATATTTTGACTATCATTGATTATATTACTAGATGGATAGAGGCTATTCCCACAAAGAAATCATATTAGGAGGTGGTAATAGACTTCATGGAAAGCTTAATCATAAGGTTTGGTGTCCCAAATGCTTTAGTGAGTGATAATGGACCATCATTCATAGGATATAAATAAATTTATTTTACCAATAAGTATGGCATCACTATAAAAAAATACCTCTAAATACTACCCCCAGTGGAATGGATTACTAGAATCAACTAAAAAAAATATACTAAGAATATTGAGAAGATCATTAGAGGTCAACAAAAGGAGCTGGAACCTACTGTTGGAACACACTCTATGGGAAGATAGGATCACCATAAAAAAATCCATTAAGACCTCTCCTTATGTATTGGTATATGATAAAAAAGCAATATTACCTGTTCACTTGAAAATTATAGCCCTCAAGTTGGTAGACATAGAGGATGAGTTTGAGCAAAATCTGGTTCAATCCAGGTTGACACATTTGTTGTAGCTAGAAGAGAAAAGGACCCAAGTATATGAGGAATTCCATAAGCACTCATTTGACATAAAGGGATGGTTTGACAAGAAATCTAGGTTCAGGGAATTCAAAGTTGGTGATTCTATCTTGAGGTGGAATGTAGAAAGATCCAAGCCAGGGCATCATCAAAAGTTTAATTTTTTCTAGGATGGTCCTTTAAAAATAGCATAGGTTAAGGAGACCAATATTTTCCAGCTTAAATATATTGAAAGAAACATGCAGTTGATCCCGATCAATGGTTTTCATCTTAAACTCTTCATTGATTGAGATATAAGTTCATTGTGACATATGTACATATTTTTGTATTATATCATTTTTCTCCTTTACTAAAAGTTTTCATTTTTGTAAAGTACTATAGAAAAAAATGAGAAAAATTTCTACTTCAAAAGGTACAAGTTGCAAAATAAACTAAGGGTGGCAGTGGAATACAACATGTGTTCCATGTTGCTTTTAAATAAGATAAGGTGGTAGTGGAATACAACATGTGTTCCATACTGCTAAAGTTCACGTCCTTTCTAGAGTGAAAACTGGACACCGCTACACCACTCTTGGATGAATGAAAGACCTCCGAGCTACAATGTGTGCTCCATCACTCCAAAAGAAGGAAATATGACAAAAAACACTACATATTCAATGAAGTTTTTCATGCTACAACCAATCAGTGATCGACATGATGTTGCCATCCACCAAGATGCATACATTTGAATTAAAAAGCATGCACCAAATAGTTTCTTACACCAACCGCATTAATGGCAAAAGGTATACATGCAAAAATATTTAAAAGTAGTTCAAAGTGCAAAGCCCATTAACTTAGCAAAGTGACACCTACCTAGTAAAAAGAGTAAAGGATTAATAAAGCATTGTTTGAAAATACCAGATAGGAAGAACACTTTGAGAATTTTCACATAAAATAGCCTTCCAAGAGATCCAGGAAGTAGAGCCATCAACAAATGAAGAGTTGGGAAATTACATTGACAAAGAAAAAGTAGTGGCTCTCACAGAGAGAACTAAGCTTAGAAAGAGCATCAATAATAAATATAGAAGAGGAAAAACCTTGATAGTCCAAGGTACTTGTGATACTCGCTCTTTCTTATATTTTTATATTTGTGATTCCTGAGTTAATAGCGGCCATTGTAAAGTTCTATGATCCTAAGGTAAAAGTTGTAATAACAGCTAAGGGCAAAGTCTTGTTTAACATCACTGCCAAAGCTTATCACGACCTTTTCACTCTAGGAGTAGAACCACCCGTAAGGCCTAAAATTTTTAGTGTAACTGAGCAAGATGGATATTATTCCCTACAAAATCATACCCATGAGGTGGAAACTTTTATTAAATGGGTTTATATATACTTTACAAACCATTAAACCCAGCAGAGGATTACCCAATACCCCAATTTCAATTGAACAATTCACCAACCCAGAGCTTTTCTCTATGTTAGCTTGTTTGGAGGGTTTGGATTCTAACTAGTTTGTAAGGTATTGGCAAATAGCTACTACTTATTACATTTCAAATGAGAGTATGTATAAGCCTAACACAGAGAAGGAAGGTATTAAGGTGATTTACTTTGACTGGCCAGCCTTCTTTACCAATCGAATGCATGAGCAGTTGGTAAGGATGAAAAGGGATTTAAAAGCACCTTTATTTTGATATTGTTTGAATTTGCTCTAGATGTTCTATGTCGTTGTAAGGCACATTATTCCCTAGATTCTAGTCAAATAAAAGAATGAAAAAGGAGACCATATCCCAATGTATTATTAGACTGCTCATTTGATGAGCATAAAGTCTTTTTATAGGTTTAATCTAGAATTCCTAGGGTCAACTTTGAAAATTATGTATGGGAAGTGCCCTAGGTTACCATCTATGACCAAAGAATTGTTAAGAGTGCCAGGAAACAAAGAAGGATAATGGTATATTCTCATAGAGGGCACTATCATCAGATTTTATGGATTCACTAGTAAGCTAATTCTACTGCCCCATTTCATCACTAACAAATTGTTGGCCCTAGAATATTTGAAGTAAGCATATTTTATCAACATGAATTATGGCTCTGGTAAGAAGAGAAAATATTTGTTAACTTACTCCCATAATTTTGATGATATAACGGTTTTCAGAAAGGGTCAGGTTGAACAAATCACTCAATATTTGGATAGGTTGGGCCTATTTTACATCCCATAGAGGTGGAGATATGACCCCGATGACAAATTTCTAAAGAGGAATATTGCACTTAATGGAGATAAAGCCCACAATTTTGAAAAGACTTCGAGGCATATTTTTGAACAGGGGAGGAATAAAAAATAAAATGCCCCATTGGATTGGAATGTCGCTAAAATGGAACAACTACCTCGTGGCTAGACTTCTATGAGTAGGTAGTTGATTTTGATTCTACTAACAATGAAAGCCATCAGTTAAAGGAGTCTAAGATTAAGGAGCTTGAAAATAAGAAGTGGGATGAAGGAAAAATTATATATTGGTGGAGAATGAGAGTAGAAAATGGCACATATAAATCTAGATTCAGTCGAGTAATAGATGATGAGTTTTTTTGAGCGATATGACAAGACTATTAAAACCTGGAAAGCTAAGGACCCTAAGAATCTGGTACTTATTTATAAGAAGAATCAAGTAGGAAAAAATTCTCCTTCCCCACCTTCACAAGAGGAAGCTCAAGAGGTAGGGACTAACACTCCAATAGTTACTGCAAAAGCTCCTAAAAAGTTTGAACCATCATCAAAGCAACTAGAGAAATATCCTGTAGGGGCACAACTCATGAGTAAAATACATTAATCTAATGATAGAGTAGTAAACACAAAATTCATTCAGATAGTTAGTAGGCCCAAACACCTAGACCTGGGTAGAGAGCCTCTTGAGGCTGATATATATTGGAATAAAAAGTATAAATACTTTGTGTTCATACCTATGAGTTTCACTACCATAGCTATAGTTGATCCAAACCCTATTTCTAAAGATATATTACAAGAGGGGCCATCCAAAGAGGATACAGAGAGTGATAAGCTAACAATATTTTGAGTAGTTAAGAGAAAGGCTAAGGATGCATTGGGAGTGTAGCTCTAAAATTCTCACACTCCTTTCCTTTAGGCTAATGTATTCGCACCTCGAATGGGAATGGGAGAATGATAGGTCTACACCTTGAAGAGAGACACTTGATTTCATGTCTTCTTTGGTGATTTTTTGATGAATTATTTAGGGTTCACCAGGAAACATTTTATGGTAGTTTCCATGCCTAGGTTTTAGAATTTGTTTGATGTGTTCCTTTTAAATTCTCACAATCACCTAGTTTGGCCAATATGCAACTATGCTAACCTATATGCAATTTTGATTCATATGCAAATAGAAAATAGCAAAAAATAGAACTTTAATGCATAATGCACTGCTTAAAAAGTGATTTGAAACTCTGACCTGTATCCAAAAGTCTGATGAAGATTCTAATTTTTTGTTGTAGGAAAGATCATATGCAATAGATCAAGATCGTATGCTTCTAATCAAGATCATATGTATGATATATGATCGTACCATCTGATCAGTTATCGAGAGATCCGATCATAGCAGAAACCTGCAGTTTCATGAATAGAGTGCAAAAAAATAAAAAACTAGGATATACTACAAACTTTAATAGATAGAAATCAAATTATGTATGATCTATTGAATACCTTAATACAAATATCTAACATGTATATACCTTAAAATATATGAAATATGCAAGTGAATACAATTTGGTGAACTCCAAGGATGAAAATGATTAAATATAATATTATATGCAATGGAAAATGATAAATTAGATGATAAATATGCAAATGAGAGGTTAAGAAATGCAAACCAAAACTTGGAGCTACTCCCAAGTGATCTGTAGGTGAAATCGTAATCAAAAAACAAGATCGTATCTATGATCATAACCAAATAGCAATATTGTATGCTAAACAACAAGATTGTATCCTCCTATCGTTGATCGTATCCTCTGTTCTTACAAAAAATAGCAAAATAACAAGGCCTAATGCATAAATTGAGTGACTAAAATGTGAAAGTTGGTTGACTAGATAGGAGGAATTTGAGGAGGGAATGCCTAATTAAATAGACTAAGAAAGCTAATGAAATTAGGCT
The DNA here is from genome assembly GCA_028583015.1 of Wollemia nobilis. Taxonomy (NCBI): domain Eukaryota; kingdom Viridiplantae; phylum Streptophyta; class Pinopsida; order Araucariales; family Araucariaceae; genus Wollemia; species Wollemia nobilis. The sequence goes on from JAQPPZ010016856.1 coordinate 7,676,128, forward strand.
AGAATACAAAATGGGTTGCAACCTCCTCCAAGCTGGGACTGATCGATGGATCCGATCCTGTAACTACTGCACAGTTGCACAGGTAAAGAAAAAATAGGTTACAACTTAATTTTTTGTTTTTCTTAACTAAGCATTTTTTGTTTTTGGTCAAGATCATACGTACGGTTAGGGATCGTATCGTACGATCAGAGATAGTATCGTACGATCCCATCTAGGTTAATTCCTATCTCGCTAGGAGGTTAGACATGTACATAGTTGTTTGGTATTTTGAGGGGTCAAATGGTGTCAAAATTGGACATATAATATACCGTTGGAAAGCTATTTTCAAGACCTATCCAATGGTATAAAATTTGAGAAGAATTGAGATGATTTGATAGGGTAAAAATTATCTTGAAGATAACCTTAGTTTTTTAAGAGGGAAAACTTATCTAAATGGGTCAATTTTTCTTATCTACAAGGAGATCCTCAAAAGGAGGTTTGTAAGAAACTAAAAGTAGATAAGGGGAAGCGTGTTGAAAATCCACTATTTTAGTTGTAGAGAAGTAGATACAACAAACACAATACCAAAGTGCAAAGTTGATGCCAGAACATCCTCCATTTGATGAAGGTACAATTACTATACCTTCTTCTCTTTCTCCTCCTCTTTCTCCAAAGAAATATCCTTTCCCTTCTTAAGAAAATATCAAAATAAAGGTGCCCTCTCCCACTCATAATTCACCACCTATCTCAATAGCTAATACAAAGGTCCAGACCAATCCATATCCTCCACATTCATCTAAAATCCCAATCACATCATCCCTGGTCATTCCACCTTTGCCATAACAACCCCTAATATCATCTGAAGCACAAGTTATTTCATCCACACCAACTCATCCTTTCTTAAGTTTTATTTTAGTTCCCATATCTTTCCCTATTACAACCACAACAATAACCATAGATTTAACTATGGTCACTACTACTCTACTATCATTAGCTTTTGAGTCCGCCCTTCCATATCTCATAGATTCTCCTCTTACTACAAGTTATCCCACATTGACTTCCTTGTAAAAATAAAAGGATGTTTCTTAGAAGATTAAATATTTCTAGGTAGAGAAGCTATCAAAGCCTTAAAAAAGAATGGATGCAAAGAGAAGTACAATGTCTGTTGATCCAGTCACAAGGCAAAGAGCATCCAAATATATTATCCCTTTGGTGAGCAAATCTAAAGCATATATGACTGTACAAGACTATTGTCTAGAGGAGTATACTGAAGATATTGAGCAACTACTAGTTGAATATGTGATGGTCATAGCAAAATCTCACCTAAGGACTTTCTATGTCAATATTGATATCTAGAAGGAGAAATTTGGAAAGTTAGAGAAAAAATATAGAGAAGTTGGAGAATATGGTCAACAACAAAAAACAGGTAGAAAAGGCTATCAGGAATGAAGTGAAAAGTTGTCAAAGCAATTTTAAGAGGCCATCAAGCTCAAAGATCAAGTTGAGGAGTAGAAAAATAAAAATGAAGAATAGGCCAAGGAAATACAAGACTTGAAGCATCAGCTTCATATTGAGAAGGCCAAGTCCTTAGGCTTCTCAAAAGTAAGAGTGAAGAAGGTAAGAAAAGAGCTTTGGTCCAAAGTCTTGTAGAAATGATCTGAAATACAATCCATAATAGATTATATGGATGATGCTAGCCATTTGCTCTAGAATACTAAAGAAGACATGGATAAGTTCTCTCAGGAGCTACAACCCATGTCATTCCTATAGAACAAATCTATAAACTATCTGATAGCAGGTTTAATGAGGTTGCTAAACCAATCCTCAACAAGGAATGGAATGTTTCTAGATTGGTCGCTAGATTTATGGTCAAGAAGAATAGATTGCTCTAGAAGAATTTTTTGTTATATGCTAAAGTGGAAAACACAATTCGAGATGTGGTGGATATCAACCAAGAAATAACTTAATATGGCTTTTGAGGACTCTAGCTTGAGAATAATACTCTATTATCAAAATAGGAGATCAAGAAGAGTGCAACTTCAAGCATCCAAGATGAATATGAGTTTGATGCCTGGAAGGAGCAAATTGATCAAGAACATGTCTCTCAGATGATAATTGATTTAAACAGACTCACTTTTTTAATGGAGGACCTAATGAACAAGAGAATCTCCATAAACTATGAGGATACCTTTGAGTTAGAGTTTATTCATAAATAGCTTAGGGAGACTTCTAACCCTTCTGAGGTAATTTGGAGTCAAGCTTTGCAAACTCTTAAACTGATGATTCAACTATTTGGGATTGATTCTGAGAAAAAAGATAAGCAACAAGACTCACTAGAAGCAGAAGAGGCTCACCAAGAGTAGGAAGGTGATGGTGAGGAAGAAGCTCATTAGGAAGGGGAAGAATAAGATAGAGTTGCCGAAGACCCTCAAGAGGCATAAGTGTAGAGTTTCCCATTTTGAAAATTTTTGTATTCATGTAAAAGTGTTGTATATTTTTTTGATCCTGACACTATCAGAGGACAATAATAAAAGCATGAAGCCAAAGAGCAGAGAATGAAGTTTTCATGAAGATATTTTTATCATTTTGATTGGGCTTATAAGGGAGACCGTAGCTCTATTTTGCTTGACAATTGAGCACTTTTTAGGTGGAAGGAGTGGTGAATATTATTTTTTCTAGTATGATCTCCATGTGAACCATTATCCTCTAAGTGGCTTCACAAAGTTTCTAGAGGGTAGTGGTCATATAGAAATTATTCTATGAAGTATTGCTCAAATATTTGTATTTTTTGACTCTTGATGCCCAATGGACAAGATTATGAGTTTGATGGATTTGTGACAAAATCCATCCAGGAGGTGCCAGAATGTAGGCCTAAAATGGCCACATCCTTAGAAAAATTTTGAAAATATTTTCTAAGGCACGAAGATGCTCCCAGATGCTCAAAACATAGTGTATTTCCAAGTGGCCCAGTGCAAGGTGTTCTACACCACTCAACACTTAATACTTTTTGTAGTGGCATAAGCTAATATGTGCCACATCACTCAATACTTAGTGTATTTTACAATGGACCATCACAAATGTTCCACACCATTGTCAACTTAGATCAAAGCTGACATCAACATTCTCCAAAGAGTGGCCTATCACACATCGTCCCATCTCATGCACTAAAGTGACTGAGTTTTGAGGTGTTCCATGCTACTAAGTTCCACATTTATTTTAAAGTGGATCGGAATAGATGTTCCACACCACTGGTCAAAAATATAAAAATGCTCGAAAATAAGCACAAGATAGTGACACAATGCATACTCTCGTGAAACAACATTTTACACTCTTTCTTAAGCAGCCTAGCAATATATTCTATTTCGTGGTCAACTTGGGTAAAAAATTGAGGAGTGGATATCAAGGAGTAGATTATGACATATGCTCTCTGCCACAAATGTGAAAGGAATTTAAGCAGTTTGAAGAACTAAAGTGAGCAACCTAGCGACATGCTCCAATCTACTCAAAGCATAGTGTATTTTTAGATGTGCTCCATGTCGTTGGTTAAAATAGTCAAATTAAGTAATAAGTATTTTAAAAAAATGACCTAGTGACATGTTCTACACTTCTCTTATCTAGAGTATTGCTAAGATTTAATCATAGCCATTCAAGAGTGAATCAACGGTTGAGATCATGCTAATATTTTATCAGATATATAAAAGTGGATTCTTGGAAAATGATAACTAGTTGGTTTGAGCGAGTAGGCAAAGCGTCCATGGAGCCATGAAACAAGAACCTAGGAAGTTGTAAATCTATGGCAAGATGAAGTCCCCAAGAAAGGTAGATGACTTAGATCTTGTTTCTAACAGTCTGGAGTCTAACTGCCATTACTAAATAAGCAAGTTACAGAGTCGAGCTGCCATGGTGTGCGGTATCAAGTGGATTTCTTGAACTTTGAAGGTGAATGAAAAGATGCCACCATAGTTTTCTATCGATTTGGTATAGTCTAATCCTTATAATGTTTCACATTTTTATTTTATTATAAAAACTATATATAGAGGTCAAACCCTTGATTTTCAAGGTCGGCTCTAGAGTGTTTGCTTTCCCTACTACGTAACATCTTTTGCAAATTAATGGAAGGAGCATTACTTGGATTTTTGACTTAAGAATTGTTATATTTGATATCTTTATTGAGAGGTTAAATCTGTGAATTGTATTTCTACTAATGCTATTATGGTTAGTTCATTCCACTAATATTGGATTACTAGTTGTAAAGCAATTGAAATATTTTCATAATTAGATCTGTGCTTACAAGAGGTTTATTTCTGTTAAATATAGATACTGAACTATTATGCTAAATTGGATTGTTAGTATTGTGGATATTAAAATTACTTCTTGGAGTATATCTTTATTTATGTTCTTTTAAGAAGATTACTCTATTTTAGGTGATGTTGATATTGAATGTGGGACACTAGAAATAATTTACTGGAAGGTTTTCCATATGGATGCTTATGCTGTTAGCTCTATCTGGCCACTGTTTGAATTATAACTTCTTAAACCTAAAACATTTTTTAACACTATATATTAAAACAATTACTAAGCTTAATTGAGTCAACACTCTATCAGTTGACAAGGAACCAACCTACTATGGAGGTTGGGCTAGAGCAATATTTAGTCCATCCAATGTTGATTTTTGAGTTGTGACTAGTGGGTGCAAGCCTAATCAGAAAGCTGGAAGTTATAAAGTCATAGTATCAAGTTTTTCTTGATGTCAATTCAGATCCCAAAAATGAGGAGAAGTAGTGTCTTGAAAGGACCTATTAAATAATCATGAGAATTGGATAAAGGGGAAATATATTAAAAATAATGTTGACATGATAATGTGATATGTATTAAGCATACATGATGATATTATTGGGATATAAGAAAGGGTAAGGCAAGGTAATTAGGGCTACAAATAATAATGTCATACATCACTTAACCCAAGAGAAGGAGAAAAAGAGAAGAAAAGTGATAGATAAGAAAAAGAGGAGGTTAGAAGAAGAGAAACATGAGTAATTAATGTTGCTAATATTGGGTGTCCCAAAATGAGAACAAAAGAAATGGGTGAGGCCAGGTAATTAGGGCCATGAATGATCACATCATACATCACTTAACCCAATAGAGGGATAATAAGAGAAGAAATGTGATAGATAATAAAATGGAGATAGAATAAAGTAAGATAATAGGAGAAATACAAGCAAATTATTGGACTAGGATGATCACTCAAAATGAGGTTTCCTATGTGAATGCAATGCAAGTGATTATCATAGTGGATAGGGTTGTTATTTACATCATCACAAATCCTTTTGACTCTATGGTATGATCAAGCAAACCAAAAAATCATGCAAAATAGGGTAATGTTTTGTTGGATGTTGTAGACCCAAAATTTTTGCGCCCCTTTCTCCCAGGCTAATGGATCAACACCTAAAAGGGGGAGGGAAAATGATGAATCTACATCTTAGACGAGAAGTGCTTCTATTGCACTCTATTTGGTGTTTGTCAATGAATGGAGTGGGGTTCATCAAGAAACTCTTGCTATGGCAGTTTCCACTAGGTGAGGTAGTGTTGTGATTTGATTGTTTTGTCTCACATACAAACTAGGTTTGGCCAAAATGCAATTTCTATCTACCTAGATGCAATTTTATATTCAATGAAGATAAGGGTAGACATGTTTTAATCTAATAAAGCTTTGTAAATACAAAAAAGAATGCAATGATGAATTTTTTGGGGTTTTTGTAAGTTTTTCTATGATTTTTAGATGCAAGTTATCCAATGTGATTAAAGCCTATATTTTTGGGTTTCTTTTCTTTTTCTGATTAACTACAGATTATTACAGATAAAAAGATATAAATTTGACACAAAAAGAATGAATTTTGAGCACTTACCTAACCCAAAATTTTGATTTTGATGAAATTAGCTGCACTGCACAAAATCAGATGCATACAAAATGAAATTGGACATACAATTTTGTTCAAAACCTACAATTTCATAGCAGAACACTAGATTTTGGATTTAGGGAAGGGATATATGCATAGGCCATAGTATATCATGGTCTGTGATAGTTAAATCCCCTTAGTTGTTTTAGCCAACCGTGAAGAAAGTAAAAATTTGATTATTCTAATCATAAAATGAAAAATTCTAGATCTAGCAACAATAGAGATTTGTAATATAAAATTGCAAAAATTAAAAGTGTTATGATGTTGGTAATATAAAATAAAATATCTAAAATTCAATTTTTTTCCCCTATAGGGACACTAATACAAAATCGTATGCTATGTACGAAATCGTACGCAATCGGATTTATCCAATAGCTAGTTCTATAAACAGAAGATACAATCAGATGCAACAAGGACGAAATTGGATACAATGAATTTTGTGCAAATAGTGAGAAAACACAATTAAAATTAAGTAAAATCGATATTTGAGTATACTGAGAGTGATGCCATGGTTGTATGCTCCTTGGATGATGATTTGACAACGATATCTCCTGCTGCAACCTACAAAAAAGCTCCAAACTCCTTCTCTTTTCCAATATCTTCTATAAATATCATCAACTAGACTGATTATTGTGGATATGAGGGATTAAAATGGCTATTTTTTTTTTAGGGATCAAGTGAGTGGCGAAAAATTTAGGTTCTTGGGCCAAATTAGGATTTTAGCTTGATTTAGACAAAATTGACTATATCCAATTTTATCGGATCGTTCGATTTCGTCGGGTGGTTGGCGACACCCAAATTAGGTTCAAAAATATAGTTGGATACCTAAATTAGGTGTACATGGGATTTGGACAAAATCAGATGCATCCAATTTTTTTGGGTACGTCTGATTTTGTCGGGATCATCCAATTTTATCGGAGAGAGTGCAATTAAGCTATTTTTTTATATTTTTTGGCATGAATATCGAGGTAGGGATTTTTGAGGGTGATTTACATGTTACTAGGGTAATTAAGATGTTTTAGTAATATTATTAATTTGGATGTGTCCAAATTTGGAGACTATATTTTACCCCCTCTTTACCACATTTATGAGAAATAAATTTTTTTTTTAAGCGAAAAACCCCTTGTGGGGCTGCCTTGGTCTAAGAGACCGCAACCAGCGGGTTCTACACCATCAAATTTACCTGGGAGTCGCGCCCAGCCCTGCCCGCACCAAAATTATTAATTGGATTTTAGGTACCCAATTCAAATTTTTGGTAGGGTGGATATTCGAACCTGGGACCTCCCTTGGAGGATTGCCCTCTCCTCTCCAAGTATTTATGAGAAATAATTGCGTTAAAGAAAAGTAGCGAAAATGTATGGTATTTTTCAAACATTTTCAATTTTCATTTTATAGTTATTATCAGGGATACCCCATTCGAGTTTTGGAAGAAATCCATGATTTATTGCAAAACTCAAAATTTGAGGCAAAAATAGGGTATAAATTAGAAATTAGGGAAAAACCCTAATTCATTTTTCTTTCTTGTTTTAGCAGATTTTGCTTAGGAGAAAATGAGCAAAATTTCCACCATAGAGCATCGGGTAGACCTTGTTCACGTCAGAAGTGATGGTAGTGATGGTGTCATACGGGTAAGTGATGTTATCCATTCTCATTTGGATATTTTTGGTTAAATTTTTAGGATTTTAGGATTTTTATCGTGTCCTGTCATCGCACGACTGCAACGATAAAATTAGATCGTCGTGACAAAATCGGACATCCGAATTCGTCGAAAGTTATGTTTTATTTTGAAAAAATAGAACATAGTGATGAATTTGTATGCACTATTTTGTACATTTTAGATCCATTTTGGCAATTTTAGATGTACGATTTTGTTTTTATGCGTTCGAATTTGGAGATTCGGACGTACGATTTTGTCTTCGCGCATCTAATTTTGTACTTTAGGTATGGTTTTGGACATTAAGGTAAATTTTATCATTTTTATTATTTTTCTTGTGTAATTTTATGATTGATTTATGCATTATTTTTGTTTCTTTTGTAGGGAGGGACCCTTAAGGGTCACAAGTGGTGCCATACTGGCTTTGAGGGTCAGGTGGGAGCTCTCGATGCGTTTGAGAGGGATACTCTTATAGTAGTGGGGCTAAATCACATGGTTTATATGCCATGTATAGAGGTAGATTATAGTCTACTCACAACATTGGTGGAGCAATGGTATCCTGGTTCGTCAACATTTCAATTTTTGACAGGGGAGATGGCTCCTACGTTAGAGGACGTATGGAGGATTTTGAGAGTGCCCATAAAAGGGAAATATGTATACCAATCCTTGACCCAAGTTCAAGCCATAAAAAGGTTGATAGGAGACCTGTATTTTGTGATAAAGTGGAGTGGAGTGAGTATCAATCGCTTGATAGTGATAGAGGGGGTTTCTATGTTGATTATGGTACTATCAAATATTGTGGATGGATTACTACTATGCCATTAGAGTAGAAAAAACTTTCCATGGGGGTTAGCCAAGGTTGTGGCTGACATACAAGATTCCCAAATGTATTTTACATGGGGTCCCTATATTTTATGTTGCTTGTACCATTACCCTATTTAGGATCGTGTACAAGAATGGTAGCAGTTTGGTTTTGACATTATTCTTATAGGTATGGTACTGGGAGCACATTTCGATGAGGAGGCCCAAGGGGTTTTATCTACAAGATATTGAGGATGGGTGACCCGTAGTATTTTTATAGGGTCCTTTGTTTGGTCAACTTTAGAGGAGAGGTGGCCTAGAGGAGGTCATACGCGTATTGGATGAGTTGACCGCAACATGTATTTTTTGGAGACCCTGGAGGGGATATAATGACTGGGAGGATGATCAAGAGGAGTTAGCTCACATGAGGTGAGTGTGATGGCTCCTTATGGAGTGTAGGGAGAGAGAGCTTCATCATGCTGATAATTTACTACATCAATTTGGCATGGTATAGGGGATTCCAGAGGTTCAAAATTTTACTGATTCTCGAGTAGTACGGGATTTGACCACCATGAGCAGGAGGTCGAATCTCACTCATTTTCTTGAGGTATATGAGGATGATGTTGATGTAGCCCTAGTAGAAGGTGATGATGTAGGGGTAACAGATGGATATTTTGTGTGGTATGCTACTATTTGACCCATGAGACTCACTTAGGTGTGGGTCATTGTTGGGTGGTTGTAGGAGGATTTTTTAGAGGTGTATAGATGTCATTATGCTAGATCAGGTGGAGTAGGACAAATATAGAGGCCATCATAGAAAGAGGGACCTCAAACATAAGGAGGTTTTTGATCCCATGGGGTTTGTATGAGAGGAGTACTACGATCATCAGGATTGTATTAGTAGTCTCTTATGGTTAAGGGGGAAAGGAGATAGCACCAGCAAGAGGGGGACTCATAATAGGATGTCTTGTCACTAGGATATATAGTACCCTCTCCTTAGTGAGAGATGCCTAAAGTCCCTCATACAAATTTTCTCAAAAAGGGTATTGTGACAGAGAGGAGAGAGTCAAGCAGTGCCAGAGATGTGGTTTCTATATGGGTGGAGAATGAAGGTATGAGTTGTTATATCACCATTCAGGCAACTTGCATCCAGTAGTTGGAGGTACAAATTTCATAGGTACAGAGCCTTGTGAGCCAGGCTTAGGACCAAATAGCTTAAATGCAGGGACATGGACCAACACATCAATCATAGTCACAGTATCGACAATCATAGAGTGTGACTTCAAGCCATACTATAGGGAGTAGGAAAATAGTGGTAGAGTTAGTTGTGACCTTGCAGCAAGCCACTTTTTATCATACTTTATATTATCAACTTGTTCCTGAGTATCATAGGGCTACTTTACCCCCAAAGTGTGTTCCTCCAAGGCCTACGAGGTCATAGTCTAGGACAACATCTAGGGCTACTCTCTTTCATGAGCCTAAACCACCTTTTTGTTATGAGGCCTAGAGTTCTAGGTGTTCTAAGGGATGACACACTGATCTAGTTTTTGTAGTGTACCCCCTAATGATTGAGTATATCGATGTTTTGATTGTGGTATATTTTAATCACATATATATATATATATATATATATATATATATATATATATATATATATATATATATATATATATATATATATATATATATACATATGCTTATGGTCTATTGATGTGTTTGATGATGTGTGATGTAATTTTAGTTTGTTTTTATTGATCTACATAATCATGCTTTTAATTTTTGTTTTTATGTTCATTTTCTCATGCTTTAATCAAAATTTTATTGTAGTGAAGTAAAGTATAATTTGAAGTAATTGATGTTTGTGATGTAGTATGATTGAATTGTTTTAAAAAGAAAAGTAATTGTGTTTGGAAATACACCCTTATGATCTTGATCAATTAGCAATAATACCTCGAAGATGTGTGCTTGTTTATGACTATTTATGGTGTTGGAAATTTTGAGCTCCTTTAGTTGTAATTGATGTCAAGATGAGAAGTTGTCATTGATGTCAAAGTGAACATATGAAGCTGTCATTAATACCATGGAGTACACCATTACTGCCACCAGGAACAATGCAAAGAGTTGAAGAAAAGTTGTCAAAATATTGTTTTATAAGGGTTTGTGTTAAAACCATGGTGAAAATTAAAAAGGCTTCCTTAAACATTGTGATGGCAAAATTAAGGTTTTTATTAAAACCATGGTGCATAAAATTAGTGGAGTACAAAGAAAGGTTTAAATTTTATCTCAAAAAGGCTTTAATTTTTATTAAAGTCAAAGGTTTATAAAAATAATTTATAAAATTTAAATTCTTTTAGAATTTAAATAATTTATAAATTATAAAGATTTTAAAAAAAGTGACGACATCATCAATTTAGTGGAGCACCGACATCTATGTCAAAAGGTGAAATTCATATATAAAATCTATGCCAAAGGGGCATTAAACTTACCCTTCATCGATTAATATTCATGCGACAGAGAAAAGAGTTATTCGTGCAATCGTTGAGGAAGAAGATAAATTTCATGTTGTATTTTAGTGCAAGGAAGAAGATGAAATGGGAGGGCTTAAGGCCTCACTCCCATTGGACAGGGTGGTCCATTGGCAGCACGCATTTTGCGAGAGTTTTGGGAGTGGAAGTGACCATGATCAATTTGCATGGAGGTTGTTGGCGTGTTTGTCTTGAGCACTATGGAGGAAAACATTTTGGCACACGCTCATTTGAGTGCCAGGATTAGAAGAAAGAGCACAAGGTGCTCTTAATATTCCAAGCGTACGTCTAGCACATGCGGTGTTCTAGCCCACAACTAGGGCACACGAGGAGGCGGAGATTGGGGGTTCAAATTTCATAAGTGGCAAAGGTATTTTTTGTTAAATAATTTTTATTTTGCCTAATGTTTTTCCTAAGGTAAAAAGGGAGTTATAAGGGTAGAATGAAAATTTGCATGTTGGGTAATTGATTCATGTTATTGGAGTTATAAGGAAAGTGGATTTGATTTTTGCTAAAGTTCTTCTTGCTATTAAAATTTAATTAAAGAGGTTTTTGAGTTAAATTTTGGTGGATGTTAAATTTATTTTAATTAGAATATTATAAGGTGTTATTGGAAAATATTTTATCTATGTTGATGATTGTTTTTATAGATGGAGTGATAAGGTGTAATTGAGATTTTGTATTACATTGTGAGAAAGATTTATCTTCTAACCTATTTGAGTTTGACATAGAAGTGGTTGTGGTTGTGGCAGATTTATAAGATCCCTTAATCATCAAGAAAAGGTATGAACACATTCTTCCATAGTTGAGTTGATTGATTGATTTTTTGAAAATAAGTTTGGAGTGAAAAGGAATTGATTAGGGCTTCCTTATTGAGTATGTTTGAGTTAATGCTTCAAGGTTTTATGGGTTAAAGAGTTGTTATGTGAACCTTGTTTTATAATAATTGTTGTTGAATCCATTAGTTGAGAGAAGAACTTGAACTAGGGTTTGAGTATCATTGCTATGTGAGGATTGTTTTATAAGCATTTTTGTTGAAGTGATTTGTTAAGAAAAGAAATTGAACTAGGGTTTTAAAAGAACATGAGTATCATTTTTATGTGAGATTTGTGGTTGAGCATTGTTGGAAATATTTGAGTTGATGTTTATATTTTTGGACTAGGGTTTGTGAGCAAGGATTATTTCATTGGGTGATTGGTTGAGTAGATTTGGTTGAGCCTAGTCAAGTGGATGCGTGAAGTGATTGTTTAAGTTCCATAAAATGAACTATTCTATATTATGAATTGATTTGAGAAAGTGATTGAGCATTGAGTTGAATTTGAAGCATATTGAGTCTCTAACAATTCTCCTTATGTTTCTAAGATAGTGATTGAAAGTAATTGAGCATTATGATTAGTATAGAACATATTGAGTCTCTAACAATTCTCTTTATGTTTCTATGAGATTGGACAAGTTTTGTGTGGACTTGTTGAGCAGATTTGAGGTAAGTCTTTGAGGAGACTTGTGGATTGATTTTGTGTGAGATTTTGTGGAAGCTTACAATACAAATTTGGATAAGTTATTGAGAGGACTTATTGAGCATATTTGGACAAGTTCTAGAGAGGACTTGTAGAGTAGATTTGAGAAAGTTCTAGAGAGGACTTGTAGAGCAAATTGAGCAAGTTATAGAGAGGACTTGTAGAGCAGATTGAGTAAGTTCTAGAGAGGACTTGTAGAGCAGATTTGAGCAAGTTATAAAGAGAACTTGTGGATAGATTAGAGTGAGATTTTGTGGAAGCTTACAAGGCAGATATGAGATAAGTATTTGAGAAGACTTGAGAGCAGAGTTGATTGATTTGTTCAAACTTTGAGTTAAGGTTTAGGGCAGATCCAGTAGAGTTGAGTCAAGCCTTGAGTTAAGGCTTGAGGAAAAATATCGAGGATAGATTTGTGCTAGACCAAAGGACTGTGTTTAGTGCAAATTTGAGAGTAGATTTTGGTATAGATTTGAGGATAGGTTTGTGCCAGACCAGAGAAAGAAATTAAAGAGAGTTGTACTAGACCGAAGGACTATGTTTAGTGTAAATTTGAGATAGAGCTTTGGAGGTGATAGAGCAGAGAGGATAGTAGTCTCCATTAGATAGAGATCTATTAGCCAGGGTAGTGAGGACATGTCTCTGAGTTGGGACAAGATTATTTAGTGGAGAGATATCCACAAGCCAGTGTAGTGGATGCAGTAGTCTTCTAGAGGTTCACCAACCAGAACAAAGGAGAAAAAGTTCTCCTATGGATAGAGATCCATGAACTTGATTTAGGGGATTGGTGTCTCCTTTGGATAGAGGTCCATAAACATTGTAATAGGGAAATGATTCCCAAGAGATTTATTGAGAAAATTTTACTAAAATATTTTCTCCGTGGAGTAGCCCACATTGGGTGAACCACGTAATTTGTGGTGTCTCTATTGTGTGTGGTTATTTATGCATTGCTTTGATTACTATTGTTGATATTGCTATCTATACATTGCATAATATTGATTTGGAAAGAAAAGTAAAAAGTGGTCTTATACTGTTCACCCCCCCTCTCAGTATAAGCTTGTGTTCTTTATATGGAGGCTATTTTCTTGTTTTAGTCGTGAAGTAGATCTAATGTGAAATTTTGTTATACTGCTAACCTCAAAGGGTTATGATTTGAAAGTAGTTTGGAATGTAATTGATTGAATGTAATGTAGTTGATGATAAGTAATGTGTGGTTTTAATATTAATTTAATTTTAATCTTAAAGTAAGTTTTTAAACAATGATAATAATAATCAAGCATGATAAATTTGGATAAAAGACTTGCGCTAGGCATAAAATTCCTAAAGATATTTTTATTAGGGTTGTTTTCATGCCATCATCGCAAAGTCAATTTGTAATTGTTATAATAGAATGATTATGTATGATCAAAATGCAAGTTTTTGATGAATGATGAGTAATAATATAATGAAATTGACATATTAATGTTAATAAATAAAAATGTAAGGTTAATTATTTTTTAGGATCCATTCCATATGCTAATAGTCATACAAATCCATGATGAGATGATGACGTTTGCTAATAAACCTTCAAGGAGAATTTTTGGTCACTTCAAAGATGATTTCAAATTTATCAAGAACCAGTGTGTGATTTGTGTATTCATTTTCCATCTTGACCTTAATTATGATACAAAATATCTCAAGGATCAAATGTGTGTGTTTATGAAATTCATTTACCAATTTTGAGTAAGGTAATGATGCAAGCCAATTTTAAGAACCAATGTGTGTGCAAAAGATGTATTCATTTACCATGATTGTATACATTCAGTTGGATTTATCTACTAGGTAATACAAGCTACCAAAAGCTAGCTAATCCACAAGCTGACATTGGTCTGTACAAAAGAAGGTCACTAATGTGACAAACATGTCACCACATGTAAGGATACCGCCATTGCCAAGCCGGCTTGATGCCACCTAACCTATAATGAGGATCACCCCATGGTGTTCAAATAACTGAGGAATTCTAGGGATTCAAGTTCATTACCCCCTTATTTTATTTTGATTTATTTGAGTAGGGATTCTTGTTCACTTTTTGTTTTTGAACAAGGGGATTTTATTTCTTTGTAGTAAAAATCATTTTGCTTTTACTCTTTTTGCTTTTCTCTTTTTTTTTTTCAAGGGATACTTGCTCAGATTAGACAAAGAGCAAGGGATTTTATTCGGGTAGGGAGGAGCTTGTCCTTTTGCCAATTCTCAGTATTCTAAACCATGCGCATAATAGGATAGCAAGGGAAACCTTTCACTTAAGGAGATAGGACTACTATGTAGTGTTATCTTCCCTTGTGCAAAATCATTTTTAATATGTGTAAGTGATTCTTGGTTCAAAAAGTGGCAAGATCAGTTCCCAAAACTTCAAAATTTATTTAGTGAAGCAAATAGTGTTTTTGGTTCAAGAGAGATTTATAATCAATATTGAGAATCAAGATTTTATTAAAATGTGTATTTTATGAGTGGTTCAAGATAATATTTGAGTTCTCCCAAAGTAAACCAAAATTAACTATGAATTTTGACAACATCGATCAAATAATAATAAATGGATGCGACCATATGGCATATGAAATTGAGTTCCCAAAATTTTTATTTTTAATTTGGATAAGTAGATGTGATAAATGTAACTAATTGATATATGATTTGAAATATGATAATTTTAAAGTAGATGCAAAGTATTTACAAATATGTACAGTGATGATATTGTTTGCTATTATGCGTAATATCATTTTAGGTGCATTATATTCATGGGTTCCTTAAGATATTTTCCATCTAAAGTTGCCAATCGATATGCACCAGATCCAAATTTTGCAGTAATAATAAATGGTCCCAACCAATTTGGTTGGAATTTTCCTTTTAAATAATTTCGAGCATTTGTATTTTTTTAATTTTCTTTAAGAACTAAATCACCAATCTCAAAATATCGAGTGTGGAATTTCTTAGAATATGATCTTTTGAGTTTATATTGATATGAGCGAAGGTGCTCTAAGGCATTTATGCATTTTTCATCTAATAATTCCAATTGGCTTAATTGTCCAACACGATATTCATCTCCTACTTTAGAATTTTGAAGTAAAAGACCTAAAGAAGGGACTTCAAGCTCAAATGGAAATACAACTTCAGTGCCATATACTAAGACAAAGGGTGAAGCACTAGTAGGGGTTCGAACACTAGTTCGATAAGCCCATAGTGTTGGATAAAGTTGGGTATGCCAATCTCGACCTGATTTATTAACCAACTTTTTTAAGATTTTAATTAAAGTTTTATTAGATGCTTCAGCTTGACCATTTCCTTGTGGATAATATGGAGTAGACCATCTATGTTGAATTTTATATTTGGCACAAAGCTTTTTGATATATTTATTTTTAAAACATGTTCCATTATCTGAAACAAGTGTGGATGGAATCCCAAATCTGTAGATGATTTGATTAAAAATAAATTTTGAGACTTGGGTTCCTGTACAAGAAGCTAATGGTATAACTTCTACCCATTTTGTAAAATACTCTGTTGCGGTAATAATAAATTTATGGCCATCTGAAGAAATTGGATTGATTTTCCCAATAATGTCTAGACCCCATTTTGAGAAAGGCCAAGGAGAAGAACTAGCTTGAAGTTCTTGGGCAGGAGCATGAACAAGGTTTGCATGCTTCTGACATTTATCACATTTACGTACATATTCATGAGCATATTTTTCCATGGAGGGCCAAAAGTATCCCATTCTTAGGAGCTTTTTGGCTATGGCATCGCCACTAAAATGACCTCCACAAGATCCATCATGAACCTCGTTTAGAGCTCTCTTGGATTCATTAAGATTGAGGTATCGTAAAAGGATACCTTCGAAAGATATTTTATATAAAGTACCTCCGATAATTACGAAGTGAACAGCTCGCTTGCACAATGCTCGTTGTTGGTTTCTATCGAAGCCATCTGGAAATGATCCATCTTGGAGAAATTTTAAAATATCCCCATACCATGGTTTCGAAACTGCTTCTTCAATTGTAAATATTTCTAAAGGTTCTAAGCATGACTCTAATGATGCGGGTTCTCGAAGTTGATGAATGATGATAGTAGCATGATCATCATTCAACTCCAAAGGGATAAGAGAAGCAACAACTGCCATAGCATCCATAGAATGATTACTGGTACGTGGGATAGCTTCTATAGTAACTTTTTCAAATAAAGAAATAAGTTTTAAAACATATTCTTTATAAGGATGGAGTTTCTCATATCGGGTTTGATAAATGTCATTGACTTGATTCACCATGAGTTGTGAGTCTCCAAAAATTGAAAGTACTTTGATATTAAGAGTTAAGGCTGCTCGTAATCCAAGGATTAAAGCTTCATATTCTGCTGTATTATTTGTGCAAGTAAATTGGAGTTTAAAAGATAATGGGATAAGTTGTTTTTGTGGGGATACCAATATGATACCTACACCTGTGCCACTCATACAATGGGCTCCATCAAAAAATAGAGACCATGATTCTGAAGAATCATTATCTAGATTAAGACATTCATCAGAGAATTCTATCATCAAAGGGTGAGTAGATTCAAGAGGAGCAGCAACAAGTTGATCTACTATGACTTACCCTTTAATGGATTTCTACCCAATAAAGGTTAGGTCAAACTCACTCAAATCAAGAACCCATTTTGCTTCTCATCCTGATAAATAAGGCCTACTCATTAAATATCTCAATGGATCAAATTTAGCAATGACATAAGTCTTTTGACTAAGCATGTAGTGGCGTAGTTTTTGTGTAGAGAATACAACAACTAAACAAAGATTTTCTAAAGGAGTGTACCAAGTTTCATAACTTATTAAAGTTCTTCTTATGTAGTAAATGGCTCATTCTTTCTTATCCTCATCATGTTGTGCTAACATTGCACCTAATGCAAGTTCTAAAGCAAAAATATATAAGATGAATGGGTGCTCTGGTCTAGGTGGAACAAGCACCGGTGGGGTAAGTAAATATGTCTTAAGGGTTTTGAAAGCTTCTTGACATTCCTTATCCCATAAGAAAGGTGTATCTTTCTTAAGAAACCTAAGAAAGGGTTTACATTTATCTACCAGTTTATCAATAAAGCGACGGATGGACTAGAGCTTACCTTGTAGACTCCTAAGTTCTATTAGATTTTTAGGTGGTGGCATATCAATGATAGCCTTAATCTTGGTAGGGTCTATTTCTATGCCATGCATGGACACTATAAACCCTAACAAATTTCTTGATTTTACTCCAAACACACATTTATCTGGATTCAATCAGACTTTATATTCATGGATTCTATCAAAGACTCATCGTAAATCAAGGATATGATCTTCTCGTTTTATAGATCGAGCTATGATGTCATCCACATAATCATGTAGGATATCATACATCATATCATGAAATATGTATGTCATAGCTCGTTGGTAAGTTGCCCCTACATTCTTTAGACCGAAGGGCATCACTTTCCAACAAAAAGTTCCCTAGGGTGTTATAAATGCAATTTTAGGTTGATCTTTAGGTGCTATACGAATTTGATTGTATCCTAAAAATCCATCCATAAGTGATAACATTCCACATCCAACTATGAAATCAATAATCTGATCCATATTAGGAAGGGGAAAGTCATCTTTGGGACATGCAACATTGATGTCCCTAAAATCAGTACAAACTTTGATTTTAGTAGCCTCTTTTTTGGTTACGAGCACAACATTGGATATCCAATCGGAATAGTCTATGGCTTGAATGAAAGTTACATCCAAGAGTTTTTGTAATTAATTTTTAACCAACAAGGCTACTTTAGGATGCATTTTCCTAAGTTTTTGTTTGACAATGTTTAGCATCAGGGTGAACCACTAAGTGGTGCATAACCATCGAAGGGTCTAGGCTTGGCATATCGGCGTATGTCCAAGCAAAGATGTTAGGGTATTCTATGAGAAGTTCTGTATATTTGGTTTGTTCTTATTTATTTAAATCAGTCCTAATTTTAACTATACGAGGATTACTTTCTGTACCAATATTAATTTTTAGGATGGCTTCTACTTCAATGCTTAGATCTCTTTCAAAATTAGGAGCGGGTGAAACACCCATTTCTTGAAGTTCTTCTAGAGATAAGTTAGCTAATTCTTCCTGTGTAGTTGTTTGAACGTGGGCTATACATGGGATAGACCCATCAAAGAAGAACCTATTTCTCATAATTTCTTCATGAGGAATGTCATAAAAGACATCCCCTTCTACACATTCATCTGAATTAGCTATCATTTCTGGATGTACCACTGATAACATGTTGCAAGAAAACTCACAAGATTTCTTACGTTCCTTTAATTGTTCTTGTTTTTCTAAGTATTCCTCATATGTTATAAGATGATCATCTTCATCAAAAGGAAAAGATTGAGTTTTTGTGGGGATATAGCCTACGCCGCATCGGGCATGCCATTCCTCTACTTCGATTGGTTCAAGTATCCCATTTTCCATGGGACCTAAACCTTTACCTTTGTATCCCATATTACACATCATTTGTTTAGATTTTATATATTTATTAGAAAAGAAGCATCGAGCAAAACCATCTTCATCACAGGTAAAGCTCATTTGCCTGATATTAATTTTGTCTAAAGCACATCCAACACCAATGAAAGTACAACTTCCAACATGATAGATGCTTCTTTGTTTTTGTGGTAACCCAATTGTACATGGGGATGGTGGTAATTGAGACAAAATAATGGAATCTTGTACATTATAATCATCCTATTTTGTGGGCTCCAATACAATAGATAAATCTTGTAAAACTTCATCTGTCAAAGGATATGATGTAGAGGGATTATCCTTATCAAAAGGTTTTGATGATTCAAAAGAAGGTGATGGTTTTGATTTAGATAAAGAAGTTTTAGAAGGTTTAGGTTCTAATGATAAGAGAGCAGGACAAAAGGGCATGTTGATAGGTTCTACCATTGCACACATTTCAAATGGCCTAGGATCACCATGAATGGTGACCAACTGGTTCTTAAATTTAAATTTAACACATTGATGCAAAGTAGAGGGGACTGCCCTCATGGCATTGATCCAAGGACATCCCAAAAGGATGTTATACGATGTTGGGCATGGTACAACAAATATGGATGTGTCTAAAATCTTGGGACCAACTTGTAGTGGAATGGATATCACACCACAAGCCTCTTGTGTTTCATCATTGAAAGCTTTAATAATCATTTCAATTTATCTCAAATCTTCTTTCTTAAATCCAAATATTTGGAAGAAGTCATAAGTACATATGTTTAGGGATGAGCCATTATCAATTAACACTCTTTTGATGCAAACATCCCCAATTAAAGCTATTATATAAAGAGGGTTGTCTCTAAACATACTTTGGGGAGGAATGTCTTTATCATGGAAATCAATGTAGTCAGTTTCATGAGAGACTACAACGTCAACTACAATAGTTGGATCTATATCTTGAGGTACCATCATTTGGCTTAAAGTATTCATTAATTCCTCTCTGTGGATGGTTGAAGTTCTAAGAAGGTCTAAAAGGGAAATCCTAGTTGTTGTATTAGCTAGTTGATCATTGATATCAAATGGAGTCTTTTGTTGGGATCTAATTATGTTATTTCCCTTATGAGGTAATTTTAGAACAATAGGCGATTGGTCAACATCATTTTTTTGAGTGGGAGGTTGAGAATTTTGTGTTTGGGCTTGTTGTCGAGTAACAACCCCAATTATACCTACAATATTGTTTGGTTGCACAACTTGTAGTCTTGTAGTTGAACTTTGTTCGATAGGAAGAATTTGTTGTGATGAAGGATGAGTGGTTATGATTCTTGGAAATGGTTCTTCTAGAATTAGTGAATCAGTAATGGGTAAGATTGGCCCTGACTCATCTTCTAAACTATTATCATGTTGTGAATTAATATCTATTTCATATTCTGATTCACTTTCTATTTTATCCAAGGATGATGGTTGTGGTTTTCTTCCTTGAAGTTGTTTGATTGTCATGTTGGATTGAGTAGGCACAAAAATGTTTGGTGGAGGTTGATATGGTAAATAATTTTTTATTGTTCCCACATATCTTGTTGGATGAGGTGTATTTTTGTAATCTAATTGATTTACAACTTCCTTGCCACAATTTGGCAATGGGTTTTGAAAGATATCCAGATTTTGGTTTACATTTTGTGCTTGTTGTGGTTGAGTATTTGCTTGAATATTTTTATTCGGTGGAGGACTTTCCACTTCTAATTTTCCTTCATCAATTAGGTCTTGTACTATATGTTTTAACCTTCTACAGGTACTTGTTGTATGTCCATCAACTTGGTGATAGTCACAATGTTGATTAGGTCTATACCATAGTTGAGAGGGGTCAGGTTGTTGTATCTCTTGCAATTTTATTAGACCTCTTTCTACTTGTTGAGGTAAGACCATTTTCAAGGATTGGTTTAGTCTTGTAAAATTTTGCAATGGAGGTTTTTGGGGTGCTTTCAACACAATTTTTTTTATATTATTTGTGGTATTAATATTTTGAAGGGGTATACTATCAGTGACCCCATCTCCTACCATATGCTTGTTTTTATATTGATTTTTAGATGATTTATATTCTTATTTCTTTTTAACTTGTCCCCTTAAAATTAGGGCTTCCTCTACACTTTCAGCTAAGTCTATAGCTTGGTCAAAGGAAGTCATGGTAGCCATGGATAACTCGTAAGACAATTGTTCTTGCAAATTTCCAATAAATATGTCAAGCATTTCTCTTGGAGGTAAAGAAAAATGTAATTTTCCCAAAAGTTTCCTCCATCGGGCTAATAATTCTCCAAAAAATTCTTCTTTTCCTTGTTTAAGATTGTATAAGTCTTTTATTGTAATATGCCTTTCTATTTAAGCACCAAATTGATGTACAAATATTTATGTGGTTTCTTCAAAATTTCTTAAAGAATGTGTTTGTAGCTGATAATATCATTCTAATGCCATTCCCCCTAAACATTTTGGGAATACTTTTAGAAATAGCATATCATCAAAATTGATATCATGAGATGCTGTCCTAAACATGCGAAGATGTTCTATGGGATATTCTGTTCCTTTGTAGATCAAAAAAATAGGCATAGGGAATCATTTAGGTTATGGCTTAGCACCTAATGAGTGCCAAATTGACACATATTTTATGCAAGGATTATCTATTTTCTATCTGCAAAATCATGAAAGTAAATGTGTTTTAATGATTATTTTACCTTATTTATGTGATTTATCAGTTAATTTGATGAATGAGGTTAAAATGATAAATGATCATATTTTACACAAATTGTGCGAAGTTTTTGTATGTTTTTGGCAGGTAATATTACAACAAAATACAGGTCATATATTGAAGAAAGGATGAACAAATACCGAGGAGACACGTGGATGCATGCTACGGAAGGGTGCTACGAAAGGGCGCTACGGAAGGGCACTATGAAAACCTGGAAAAATCTACGGAAGAACCTGTTTCACATAAATGCCACATAAGCTATGGCTTGGTCAAACACCACGTGGGCAACTGAAAGAATCAAGCACGAAAGGTTTCAAATTCCACATGGGCGGTTAGAAGAATCAAATGTGGGTGACTCACCATTTATTTGGGGCATATAAGTTGTTACGTGAATATTTGTAATAAATGTATCCTTCCCTAAAAGAAAGGATAAAAGTTGTAGAAAAAGTCTAAATCAAGGGTTGTATTGTTACGTAGCTATCCCACCAAGTCAAAGTTAGTATTATGTTATAATTAGTTGCCACTTGGACCAATTAGAATATTTATTGAGTCCAAGTATTTTAGGAGATGTGTTAATTTAGCTTTATTCTTGTTAAGAACATAGTTGTTGTGTATCAAGTCCAAACCATATGGAAGAAATATGGGGAGTTATGTTCGGAATGTTGTTGCGTATCAAGTCCAAACCATATGGGAGAAATACGGGGAGTTATGTTCGGAATTGTCTGAGTGACAATATATATTTGCATACGAGACCTTTGAAGAGGGATGGCGAGCTAATGGAGAAATATATGTAATCTGTGATTATTCCCGATGTAATCTTCTGTATGCAATTCTGGAAGTTGGATGCACAACCATGTACGTTTGATTTTCAATAATAAAGCAACAACAATATTTTCTTCAGGATATGGTAACTGTGTTTTATAATTATTTTATATTTTGCTTGCTTTGGTAATTTTTATTTCTTTTATTCTCTTGTAATTATGAAATAATTAAGAATTAGATTAATTAAATGAGAGTAGATTATTGAAGTTAAAGTAAAATAGAAAATAGGGGAAGGGGTTAACACTAACCTTCCGGAGGCAGGGCCCACTCCGAAAGGTTAGTCCCTAAATCTCTTCCCCCCACTAACATGGTAGATAGAATTAGATTAAAGATTAATTTACATGAAAATATAATTAGAAATTATAGTAGATAAATAATGCATTAAGTAAATCATTAGTGGATCCACATTAGAATAATTCATAAATTGCATATTTAATTTAATTTTATTTTATTTTTCGTAAACTTTAATTTTTGCAACACATGAAACCAGAAAGAGATCTGAACTAAGCTTAGTATTAATTACTACGGTACAATCTATACTGGGTTGCTACTCTTTAAATCTAACCTGGATTAACCCGGATTGACAAAATTAAATGTAAGCTACTACAACCGATCATTTTGGCATCGTTGTCGGGGAGAGTAGCGTCGTAGTGGTTAATCAGAAAAGTTGTTTGGCAGTGCAAAGAGAGAGGCTTACTTGTATGTGAAAAGGGGTACGTACGAGACCTTGGTGTGCATACGAGTCAGAGTGGCCCGAATATGGTTCCAACAAGCTCCTCCGTTCGACGTTGCCAGGTTCATTTTTCTTAAAGGAATCATTTTTACTGCTTTCGTAGATTAAGATTTATTTTTTGCAAATTTCAATTTCTGCTTTGGGTAGTTATTATTGCTTAGTTGACTTAGGACCTATGAGAAAGAACAGGAAGTAGGTGAACGCCAAAAGTAACACCCTATTTTTTATAGTAGGAAGTAGTTACGTTGAGTGACACAACTGTAATGAAATCCCTCCTAATAATCAAAGAAGCAGTAATAAGTTACCTTTTATTTCAGCATATTTAATTTCCTGCAATTTCCTTGCTTTGGGTGATTATTATTGATGATTTGGCTTAGGACCTATGAGAAAAACAATAGGAAGTAGGTGAACGCTGAAAACAACCTAAAATTTGCTTAGGACCCTATTGAACGTAGGAAGTAGGTAAGGTTGAGTGACACAACCTTAGTGAAACCCTCCTAAACAATCAAAGAAACAATAATAGTTTACCTTTTATTTCAACAATTTCATTTCTAGTAAAATTTATTTTTCAAGCATTTTTACTTTCCTCCTATTGTACTAGAAAGGTTGTATGGATTCATAGATCACACCTAATTTTAGTAACATTAAGATTGTTCAAAATTTAAATTTATTTATTTTCTTGTGTTAAGAATATTTATAAAATCTATGATTTGTATCTAAACTTGGCAATAATAGGAGTGAAACAAAAAATCAAAACCCAAACAAAAAAACAAAAACAAAAAGAGAGAAAATAAAATAAGTAACTAAATGGTGGAAAATTCCAAATAAACCTCTAGAAAATATTACAAATATATATATATATATATATATATATATATATATATATATATAATAATATATATATATATATATATATATATATTTAATAATAATAATAATAATGAAATAAAATAGAGGTATATACAAGATTGAACCAATGAAATTATAAAGTGGTAGGACAAACATATTGTATCATGAAAATTTCAATTAGAAAATATTTGAAAGGGTGTAGTAAAACTCAAATCCTATTGATAACTCAACTAGAAAATCACTAATTAATGGGCATAGGTTTTAACTATACAAAAAGTCACTATCTAAAAAAAAATCATACACCACCTTAGATAACAAACTGATTTGCAGTGCATTTCTGAACTGCAACCAACTACTATCCAATAATTTCTCTCTTTGAAAAGAAAAAAAAATATATAATAATATATATATATATATATATATATATATATATATATATATATATATATATATATATATATATATATATATATATTGAAAAAAATTAATATATAAAAATAAAAATAATTATGCTTCCTTTGTTTCATCATGAAGTATTTGTATTCCCTTCCATTTTCAGTCTTAATGTTTTAAAGATAGCCCAAGAAAATGTTCTCTCTAAAAAAACCTTGTAGGAAGATGATTACCACATGATGCATAGTACCTTATTGCTAGATGAAGTCTAGGTGTTCTTTAAATACTCAAACTATATCTGGTATCTTGAGCAAAATTTTCATTGAAAATGAAGCAAATATTTTAAAAATGTTGTAAGTTACTCCTAGTTGATCAAGTTTCTCTTTGGCCACGCACAATTGCACACCTAAAAACATTGTGAAGTATTGGAAAAATTAACTCATGTGTTATTTCTGCCATAAGTGAACAATTTCCCTTGCTTATCTATTTTTACGCATGGTCTAGAATACTAACGAATTGGCAAAAGGACAAGCTCGCCCTTCACCCTTGAAAAAAAAAAAAAAAAAAAAAAAATCCCTTGCTCCTCATCTAATCGAGCAAGTATCCCAATAAAAATCTTCTTGCTTCTCCTCAAAATAAGCAAGAACCCTAAAAAGCACTAAAAATCCCTTGCTCCTCACAAAATGAGCAAGTATCCCAAATAAAACAAAAGTAAATAAAGGGCAAAAGAGCTTGAATCCCTGGAATTCTTAGTATCTCAAACACCATGGGGTACTCTTTATTAAGGTATCCTTACGTATTAGCACTAAGTCTGGATAAGACCTCTAGATGCTCATACGATAAGCTAGCTTTTTGGCATACATAACCCTTGTTGTTTTTCAATCCTTGCTCATAATGGGAAATGAATCCTCACTGCACACACAGTTGGTCTTGAAAGAAGCTTGAGAATACTAGGACAACTTTGACACTATATTGATTTGTGAAAGGAGTAAATGAAGTTGTTTCAAAATTGCTAGAATGTTTGAAGTCCTTGAAGAATAATCCTAGAAACATCACATGTAGGCAAAACTCAAAAGCAAACCCTCATGAAAGTACTATGGTTTCAATTTTTTTCTTTTTCTACAAAAACATGGCTTGTGCCCATCACATTTTCATCCCTTAGAAAAAGCCATCTTAATATCTATTTCACTTTTTCCCATGATTGAAGATATCCTAGAAGGCTGAAATCAAATTTCATATTCATTACCTTTCTATCTCAGAAACTTCTTAATGACATACAGGAAGCACAATCACAAAAATTATAATAAACCCCCATAAATAAAACTTATTATTATATTATCCACCAATATAAATAAAACACCCTTCATCTTGTTTTGGCTAAAATTACAGTTTGGGGGAAAGTAAATAAGGTATACAAAGTTCACAATTCAGCTTTGGGGGGAAGAATCAGGTAAAGTATTTTCTTAAACTCTAACAACTACAGTTTTGTAGATATCTTCTGTAGACAACTTCTGTAATAATCTTCAGTAATATAGTTTATAATACTTAATACAATAGAGTTTATAATATAGTTTAGAGGTATAGTATAGGTAATATAATATTTTATAGTTATATAATAATAATAATAATAATAATAAAATGAATATATATTATATTAATTTACTATTTTTTACTATATCTTTACTTTGATCATTCTTCTCAAAAAAATAAAGATAAAAAATAATAATAATAATAATAATAATATATAATATATATATATATATATATAATAATAATAAAATAAAATAATAATAAAAAAATAAATAATAAATAAATAAATAAACTTTAAAAGTTAATTTAAATTTTATATGTTACATATATAATGATGTTCTTATTGTTAGTATGGGTTTGTAGATAACATTATTATAGAAGTTATAAGTCTTATTTATGCATAGTTTTGATATACATCTAAATAAGTCCAATGAGCACTATTGACTTTTGCATTGGAAAGTGTGTTTAGATAGATAGAAGTTGAAATATTGCTGCTATAGGAAGTGATTAGACTAAAATAAAACACATATTCATTGTATGATTTATAGTACCTTCTTGTTTCAACTTATTTAATTTGAAAAAAATGATGGTAATCCCAATTTAGCCAAATGACAATTTGCATTGTGCTTCTTATCAAATGTATATCACATTCCAAAAGAAATATTGTTTAAAATGGAATATCAAGGTAAAGATTTGGATTTACATGAACAAGGCATCAATCATCTACTATAGACCAAATTTTGGATTTATGCAACTGTTATAACTGTAGAGTTTATCCATTGAGATTGTTGTATTAATCCTATGTGCATGAGGACATGCACTTCCTTCAGTTTGGGGGAATGATGAGTGCCAAATTGACACATATTTTATGCAAGGATTATCTATTTTCTATCTGCAAAATCATGAAAGTAAATGTGTTTTAATGATTATTTTACCTTATTTATGTGATTTATCAGTTAATTTGATGAATGAGGTTAAAATGATAAATGATCATATTTTACACAAATTGTGCGAAGTTTTTGTATGTTTTTGGCAGGTAATATTACAACAAAATACAGGTCATATATTGAAGAAAGGATGAACAAATACCGAGGAGACACGTGGATGCACGCTACGGAAGGGCGCTATGGAAGGGCACTACGAAAACCTAGAAAAATCTACGGAAGAACCTGTTTCACATAAATGCCACATAAGCTATGGCTTGGTCAAACACCACGTGGGCAGCTGAAAGAATCAAGCACGAAAGGTTTCAAATTCCACATGGGCGGTTAGAAGAATCAAATGTGGGTGACTCACCATTTATTTGGGGCATATAAGTTGTTACGTGAATATTTGTAATAAATGTATCCTTCCCTAAAAGAAAGGATAAAAGTTGTAGAAAAAGTCTAAATCAAGGGTTGTATTGTTACGTAGCTATCCCACCAAGTCAAAGTTAGTATTATGTTATAATTAGTTGCCACTTGGACCAATTAGAATATTTATTGAGTCCAAGTATTTTAGGAGATGTGTTAATTTAGCTTTATTCTTGTTAAGAACATAGTTGTTGCGTATCAAGTCCAAACCATATGGAAGAAATACGGGGAGTTATGTTCGGAATGTTGTTGCGTATCAAGTCCAAACCATATGGGAGAAATACGGGGAGTTATGTTCGGAATTGTCTGAGTGACAATATATATTTGCATACGAGACCTTTGAAGAGGGATGGCGAGCTAATGGAGAAATATATGTAATCTGTGATTATTCTCGATGTAATATTTTGTATGCAATTCTGGAAGTTGGATGCGCAACCATGTACGTTTGATTTTCAATAATAAAGCAGCAACAATATTTTCTTCAGGATATGGTAACTGTGTTTTATAATTATTTTATATTTTGCTTGCTTTGGTAATTTTTATTTCTTTTATTCTCTTGTAATTATGAAATAATTAAGAATTAGATTAATTAAATGAGAGTAGATTATTGAAGTTAAAGTAAAATAGAAAATAGGGGAAGGGGTTAACACTAACCTTCCGGAGGCAGGGCCCACTCCGAAAGGTTAGTCCCTAAATCTCTTCCCCCCACTAACATGGTAGATAGAATTAGATTAAATATTAATTTACATGAAAATATAATTAGAAATTATAGTAGATAAATAATGCATTAAGTAAATCATTAGTGGATCCACATTAGAATAATTCATAAATTGCATATTTAATTTTATTTTATTTTATTTTCTGCAAACTTTAATTTCTGCAACACATGAAACCAGAAAGAGATCTGAACTAAGCTTAGTATTAATTACTATGGTACAATCTATATTGGGTTGCTACTCTTTAAATCTAACCTGGATTAACCCGGATTGACAAAATTAAATGTAAGCTACTACAACCGATCAACACAAACTATAGGATCTAATGGTTGATTACACATATCTTTATAGCTATACGTAGGATGATATGGATCGATTTGGTCTAAACATGAATCTAACTACTTCACTATAGCTTTGAGATGATGTGATGGATCATTGCTTTTATTTTGGTTTATGATGGTGCCATGTGCCGGATAGTAGTTTGTTGCACTACCATATAAGGAGTAGTTATGGGAACACTATTATGCATAGGGTTCGAAGTATGAGAAGGATATTGGAGTTTATAAGGATTTATATTTTGTTGAACATTTTCTCGAGGTGAACTTGGAACTTGTGTATTTTTACTTTTTTGGAATAAGAATTTAGGAAAAATACACGTTCAAAATATTATGAAAGCAAAGTAGGGTTTTTAGAAGAATATGGTTGCTTTTTATTGGAAATAGTTGCACCAACGGATTATTATAGCGATGGTTCAGGTACCTGTTCTTGGGAATTATCTTTTGAAGGAGGCATATTTTTAGTATTATTTAAAGAAGGATCACCGTAATTGGCATGTTGTAATGAAGTGTTCATATATGATTCAGGTTGTGGGTGAAGTTGAAAGGCTGCTTCTAAGGCTGCCTCTACCGAAAAATCACCCTTTGCAAGTTGGTCTTTTATTTCCAACACATTAGTGATGGTAGTTCGATTTTGATTTAAGAATTCATATAAATGGTGCATGGATTTAAAATGAACACTTCCTCGAGGTCCTATTTTTGGGTCCACATTGTTAATGGTTTCATATTCTTCACTTTGTACTATTTTATGTTCTTATTATTCTAAAACTTCTTCTATTTCTTCTTCTACATTAGGGTCAATTTCTAGCTCATCTTCGGAGCCAGTTACCACTTTTTACCACTTCTTCAGTTTTTAGGTATATTTCCTAGAGATGCTAAAAAGGATTTTTATTTTGTTTTTGTTGTTTTGTTATTTTTTATTTTAAGTAAACAATTTACCGTGCTTTAATTCAAATATTTACAAGATTTTGGAAAATGATATTGAATGGTTTCAATCTTCTCAAAAGAGCCTATGGATATCATTGGTAGGTCCCAAATATTCAGGGCTCATGTAATGTTCTTCCTCAAAAGAGAAATCATCTATTAAGATTTCAATGAAATGCATAAATATAAATCCTTTAGTTTCTGAGTTAACAGGTTGAACTTGTAACTCGTAACAATACTCTCGAAACAAGATCACCCTAGGTGCCTGTTGAAGCATTCTTCTTTGTTCTAGAATCACTTCATTATTTTCTAAGTATGCTAAGAATTTATGGATGTTTAAGGCTTCTTCCAAGTAATTATCCCAAGGATAAATGTTTGTGTGGACACTAGCTCGTTTGTTTGTAAGCCAACACTCACACCCTCTCTTGATTTCAAAGTAAGGAGAATAATAACTAGGTCCTAAGGCTCTAGTAACATCAATTCTCCTAATTTCTCTAATTTCTTGGGATTTGTTTTCAAGGATGCCAAAGTGTTTCCACAAATCTACTTGGTGTTGTGTTCCATCACGTTCATAGGATATATTAACCTCTTGTTCAATAAGTGTTATCCTAAGATCTATATAGAAGGATTCCTTAAGTCTGTTTTCTACCATTTAATGAGATTTTTTTTGTTTTGTTTTTTTTTAAAGTAAAATATAACAAAGTTGATAATGAATGTGTGTTTCACATCGGGTTCACCAAAGAATATAGGCCCAAATTTTTTTTGCCCCTTTCTCCTAGGATAATGGATCCGCACCTGAAAGGGGGAGGGAAAATGATGAATCTGCATCTCGAATGAGAAGTGCTTCTATTGCACTCTCTGTTGGACATTTTGAGTAGATAAGTTGTCATTGATATCAAGAGTGAGTGGTCATTGATGTTAAGCTTTCAACACCAATCAGTGGCAGTTTCATTAGGTAGCATCAATTTCAGGTTCTCCAGTTTCAGTTGATCAAGACCCGGTTTTAGGAAGTCAGATGTGGTCTAAAGTGCAAAAATTCCAAGTGAATAATATTATAATATTTTTTATAATATTATAAATGGAAGTTTTAAATTCATTATAAATTAATTAATATAATTTTTATTATAAATTAATTTATAATTTAATTTACTTAAGTTATTTAAATTAATTATTAATTAATTTTGATATTAGTTATAAATGTTAATTTATATTAATTTTTAACTAACCCTATGGAGGGTTATCAAATTATAATTCAAATTGTTGAAATTCGAATTCCAAGCGCCGATGTGGGAGAAAATTTCCAAACATATATAAAAGGGGGATCATCCCACCTTAGCAAATTACCATGCCTTCAATTTCTAATTAACTGCGAACTTTGTGAATCATGCTGCATCTAAGTGGAAAGCGTTGTGGTTTTTATGGTAAGTCAACGACGCACTAAGGCATAAGGTGAAGGAATTATTTCTTCCTTCACATAGGCACCATTATCCCATGTGGTGGACTCCCAAGCTCTAAGGTGCTTAGGCTTGGGGAGACAGCGGATCTAGTCACGCAAAAACCCCTTTTGGGGGAAACAAAAGGTATGCTTTGAAATTAAGCACCAAAAATTTTGGAAGGGTTAGTTGAGTATTCAAAATTTAATTTTTCGCATTTTTATTTGGTTTGTAAGGTTGTAAGGGAAGTTATAAGAGTTGTGTAGAATTAAATTTTTGGTGTTATTTTATTTGTTGTTTGGAAAGGGTAGTAAGATGTTTTAGAAAGATTGTTTGAAGTATTGTGGTGTTGGATATTATTTTAAGTTGGAGTTTATAAGGTGTATCCAAGGAATTATTATTTTCATGTATGATTTGATGGTTGGGAGCAATAAGGCATAGTTGAGCTTTGAGTATTTTTGTGTCTAAGGAATATTTGAGAAAGTGTTAAGAGTGAGATTTTGTCATCTAACCATTGAAATTGGAAAGAAGGAAATTATGATTTAAGACAGGTTTTCCAAGGGCACTTCTACATCAAACAAAGGTATGGGCATATTCTTCCTAGTGAGTGATTTTTGAATGTTGTGAATGCTAAGTTGGAGTGAAAAGGATTTGGTTAAGGTTTTCCTTGTTGAGTGTGTTTTGAATTAATGCTTCAAGGTTTTATAGAATAAAGAGTT
Organism: Wollemia nobilis; assembly: GCA_028583015.1. Classification (NCBI taxonomy): domain Eukaryota; kingdom Viridiplantae; phylum Streptophyta; class Pinopsida; order Araucariales; family Araucariaceae; genus Wollemia; species Wollemia nobilis. The sequence continues at coordinate 7,707,595 of JAQPPZ010016856.1, forward strand.
GTTGATAAAACCTTGTTTTATAAACATTGTTGTTGAGGTAATTAAGTTGAGTGAACTTGAACTAGGGTTTAAAAATATCATGAGTATCATTGTTAAGTGAATATTGTTTTATAAGCATTGTTGTTGAAGTGAATGGTTGAGTGACGAAATTGAACTAGGGTTTGCAAAGTACATGAGTATCATTGTTATGATAAGTATTGTTGGAAATATTTGAGTGAGTGTTCATATGTTTGGACTAGGTTTTGTCAGCAACGATTATTTCATTGAGGGATTGGTTGAGTAGAGTTGATTGAGCCTAGTCAAGTGAATATGTTAAGGTGATAGTTCAAGTTCTATGAAACAAATTGTTCTATATTCTTAATTTATTTGAGAAAGAGGTTGATTGTTGATGAGTGTGAAGCATATTGAGTCTCTAAAAAGTCTCTTTTTGTTTCTATAATAAAATAAAGATTGAAAGTGATTGAGAGTTTATGAGTGTGAAGCATATTGAGTCTAACAATTCTCTATATGTTTCTAAAAGAGTGATTAAAAGTGATTGAGCATTGAGGTAAACGTGAAGCATATTGAGTCTCTAATAACTCTCTATATGTTTCTGTAATAAAAGAAATATTGAAATTGGTTGAGCATTGAAGTGAATGTGAAGCATATTGAGTCTCTAACAATTATCTGTATGTTTCTAAAAGAGTGATTGAAAGTGATTGAGTATTGTGATGAATGTGAAGCATATTAAGTCTCTAACAATTCTCTTTATGTTTCTATAAGATTGGACAAGTTATAGTGTGGACTTGTTGAGTAGTTTTGAGGCAAGTCTTAGAGAAAACTTGTGGACAGATTTGTGTGAGCTTTTATGGAAGCTTAAAATATATTTTGAGGAAAGAGATTGAGAACAAATTTGGACAAGTTCTAGTGAGGACTTGTTGAGCAAATTTGGACAAGTTCTTGAGAGGACTTGTGGACAGATTTGTGTGAGCTTTTGTGGAAGCTTACAATATAGTTTGAGGATAAATATTGAGGACAGGTTTGTTCTAGACCAAAGGACTGTGTTTAGTACAAATCAGAGGATAGTATTGAGGATAATTTTTTTCTAGACCAAAGGACTTTGTTTAGTAAATAGTAGAGGACAAAGATTGAGAATTTATTTGTGCTAGATCAAAGGAATATGTTTAGTATATATTTGAGGATATAATTTGATATAGATTTAAGGATAGGTTTGTACTAGATCAGAGACATATATTGAGGATAGATTTGAGGATAAAATTTGGTACAAATTTGAGGATAGGTTTGTACCAGATCAGAGATAGAGATTGAGGATATATTTGTGCTAGACCGAAGGACTATGTTTAGTGTAGATTTGAGATAAAGCTTTGGAGGTGATAGAGTATAGAGGATGATAGTCTCTAGTAGGTAGGGATCCATTAGCCAGGGTAGTGAGGATAGGTGCCCTTAGTGGATAGAGATCCATTAGCTAGACTAGTGGGGGAAATAGTTCTTCTAGAAGATCACTAGTCAGAGTTGAGGAGAAAGGAGTTCTCTTGTGGATAGAGATCCATGAACTTGATTAGGGGATTGGTGTCTCCTTTGGAAAAAGTTCCATAAATATTGTAATAGGGAAAGGATTTCCAAGATATTGATTGAAAAAATTTTAGTGAAATATTTTCTTCGTGGAGTAGCCCACATTGGGTGAACCACGTTAAATTGGTGTCTCTATTGTAAGTGGTTATTTGTGCATTGCTTTTATTACTACTATTGATATTACTATTTATACATTGCATAATATTTATTGGTAAATAAAAGTAAAAAGTGGTCTTATACTGTTCACCCCCCTCTCAGTATAAGATTGTGATGAATGTGAAGCATATTGAGTCTCTAACAATTCTCTATATGTTTCTAAAAGAGTGATTGAAATTGATTAAGCATTGTGATGAATGTGAAGCATATTGAGTCTTTAACAATTATCTTTATGTTTCTATGAGATTGGACAAGTTCTAGTGTGGACTTGTTGAGTATATTTGAGGTAAGTCTTAGAGAAGACTTGTGGATAGATTTGTGTGATATTTTGTGGAAGCTTACAATACAATTTGAGGAAAGAGATTGAGAACAGAGTTGGACAAGTTCTAGTGAGTACTTGTTGAGCAGATTTGGACAAGTTCTTGAGAGGACTTATGGACATATTTGTGTGAGATTTTGTCGAAGCTTACAATACAATTTGAGGATAGATATTGAGGATAAGTTTGTGCTAGATCAAAGGACTATGTTTAGTACAGATCAGAGGATAGATATTGAGGATAGATTTGTGCTAGATCGAAGGACTTTGTTTAGTACAGATCAGAGGACAGAGATTGAGGATATATTTATGCTAGATTGAAGAACTGTGTTTAGTATAGATTTGAGGATAGAATTTGGTATAGATTTAATAATAGGTTTGCACCAGATCAGAGATAGATAAATTGAGGATATATTTGAGGATAGAATTTGGTACAAATTTGAGGATAGGTTTGTGCTAGATCAGAGACAGAGATTGAGGATATATTTGTGCTAGACCAAAGGACTTTGTTTAGTGTATATTTGAGACAAAGCTTTGAAGGTGACAAAGTATAGAGGATGATAATCTCTAGTGGATAGAGATCCATTAGCTAGGGTAGTGAGGATAGGTGTCTTCAGTGGATAGAGATCCATTAGCCAGAGCAGTGGGGACAACAATTCTTCTAGAAGATCACTAGTCAGAGCTAAGGAGAAAGGAGTTCTCTTGTGGATAGAGATCCATGAACTTGATTAGGGTATTGGTGTCTCCTTTGGATAGAGATCCATAAACATTGTAATAGGGAAAGGATTCCCAAGAGATTGATTGAGAAAATTTTAGTGAAATATTTTCTCCGTGGAGTAGCCCACATTGGGTGAACCACGTTAAATTGGTGTCTCTATTGTGTGTGGTGATTTATGCATTGCTTTGATTACTATTGTTGATATTGTTATCTATACATTGCATAATATTGATTGGGAAAGAAAAGTAAAAAGTGGTCTTATACTGTTCACCTCCCTCTCAGTATAAGCTTGTGTTCTTCAATTGGTATTAGAGCGGGTTCCTTCGAAAGAGTTTAACAACTTGAAGGAAAAGCTTTCAAGAACACAATGGATTCTAAGAATGTGTCCTCAGATAATTCAACACCAATTTTTGATGGAAGTGATTATATATTTTGGAGTATGAGAATGAAGGTTCACCTGATGGCACTTGGCAATGAAATTTGGGAAGCAGTTGAAAATGAATACATACCACCAGTTGATCCACCTACAGATAAAGAAGGTAAGCTTCTACAACATTACAATTCAAAAGCAATGAATGCAATTTTGAGAGGTTTTCATAGAACAAAATCAATAAAAGTTATGCATTGTAAATATGCAAAAGGAATTTGGGATAAGTTGCAAAGCATATATGAAGGAGATAAAAGTGTCAAAAAGGCAAAGATACAAAATCTCAAAGGACAATTTGAAGAGTTAAGAATGAAGAATGAGAAAAACATTAGTACTTATCTACTTCGGGTAGATGAGGTTGTTAATGCTATGCAAGGACTTGGACTTAATGTTGAAGAATCGGATGTTTGTGATAAGATCTTAAGATCTCTTCCAACAAGGTTTAGTGAAAATATTTCTGCTATAGAAGAATCAAAGGATGGTGATTCTTTGACAAGAGATATGTTACTTGGTATTCTTACAACCTTTGAGTTAAGAACAAAAGAGGAACCTAATCTTCGGAAGGAAGCAACCTTCAAAGAAATTAAGAAGACAAAGGGTGAGAAGTTAGATTCAAGCAATGAGTCATCTAGTGATGAAGAAGTAAATTATAGTAGAAGGAATAAGGATTCAAGAAGATTTAAAGATGCAAAATTTGTTAGATGTTTCAATTGTGGAAAGTATGGTCACTATGCAACTGATTGTCAAGAAGCTAAAAAATAACAATGATGAAGAAAAACAGGATCACAAGAACAGGGAATCAAAAAATACAGGTACCAAAAGAAAGGCAAGGATGGACAAGGTAGACAAGGGAATAAGTTCTTTCAAAGACAAAAGAGGAGCTACTATGCAGACAAGGCAAGTAAGTACTCAAGTGATAGTGATAATAGTTTCTCAGATAATTATAAAGATGAAGTCCTATTTCTGATTGAAGAAAAAGAAGTCAAGAAAAGGTCACCAATAATTCTCAAGTGTTTTAGATGTGGTAATTTTGGACATCTTGAAGATAGTTGTACAAGGAATGGTTTCAGTTTCAGTGATGATGAATATGAGGATGCATTTGAAGGACCAGAAGAAAAAATTCTAATGGCACTAGAATAAGAAGGTGATCCTATAGAAGACAAGTCAAAAAAGAATGAAGATGCTGACAAAGGCAAAAAAATAGAGGAAGAATCAAAAAAAGGAGGAGTTGATCTTGAGGGAGAACTTATTTATGCTCTTAAAACTTTAAAGAAGATAAGAAAGCAAAACTCCCAACTTGAATTTTAGTTCCAAGAATGTGATGAAGAGAGAGGAAAACTTATAGAGGATCTAAACAAGTCAATGACTAAGACAAAGAAGTTCAAGGATAAATTAGAAGCAAAGGTCTTAGAATGTGAAAAGTTAGAACAAGAAGTAGCTCTACTAAGGGAAGAGTTAGAAAAGTCCAAGGATAAGCTACACAAGTTTGGAAAGAGTTCAAAGAATTTGGATAAGATGATCAAGGTACAAATAAGGTCAACAAACAAAACAGGTCTTGGTTTTGAACAAGCTCAAAATAAACAAGAAGAAGAGTCAACCTCAAGTTCTGAAGAAGAAGAAGAAACTTTAGAAGAAGACAATGTAAGAGAAAGTGAGACTTCTGAGGATGAGTTGGACAACAAAAAGTTCAACAAGGAAAGGAACAATGCACAAAAAGGAAATAGATGGAACATGAACCAACATAGAGAAAAAGAGACTAAGAGACCAATGAGGTCAAGGCAAGGAAATTTCAATGGACGATGTTTCTCATGTCACATATTTGGGCACATGGCTTCACAATGTAGGACACATGAAAGACAAGAATATGGGAACTTCAGAAATAGGCAACTTTTCCATGGGTATTGCTACTCATGTAATCAGTTTGGTCACAAGGCAATGAATTGCAAGGTTCATAACAGGAACAAATATGGCTTCACTAGGAGAAATCCCAAGATATTTGCACCTCCAAGGAATAATAACATTAAGTGTTATAAGTGCAATAATTATGGACATACAACAAAGTGGTGTAGAGCAGACATTCCATAACCAAGCATGAACATGAACATGAACAGGAACAAGAATAGGAATATGGGTATGAACATGAACAAGAATAGAAAAAGAATATGGATATGGACATGAACAGGAATAGGAATAGGAATAAGGATATGAACAGGAATAGGAATATGGACATAGGGATAGGAATAGGAACATTCAAAGGAATCAAAAGGATCAAATGAGAAGGAAAGAGGACAAAGGTAAAGACCAGTGCTTGTTGGGAGTAGAAATACTCCCACCCTAGAATTAACCACCTCAAGAGGAGGTGGGGGAGGGGCTAAGCTAAGAGACTCATTCTTAGCCCCGAGCCCCAAAGGTGACCCTTTGCCATTGATGTCAAAGGGGGAGATATTTGAGTAAGGGGGAGAGATTTGGTTTAAGGAGAGAGCATTGAGTCGGGGGAGCAATGTCCCAAGGGGAGCAGAACAAGAAAAAGGTTAAGTTTTTGGTAAAAATAATTTGGGTTGCCATCAATGACAAAGGGAGATATTGTTGGACATTTTGAGTAGATAAGTTGTCATTGATGTCAAGAGTGAGTGGTCATTAATGTCAAGCTTTCAGCACTATTCAATGGAAGTTTCAGTGGGCAACATCAGTTTCAGGTTCTCTAGTTTCAGTTGACCAAGACCCGGTTCCAGAAAGTCAGATGAGGTCCAAAGGGCAAAGAAGAGGCCCAAGCAAATAATATTATAATATTAAAGTATTTAAATTAATTATAAATTAATTAATATAATTTTATTATAAATTAATTTATTAATTAATTTAATTAACTCTTATGTTACTTAAGTTAGTTATAAGTTAATTTTAATCTTAAGTTATGGCTTAAGAGATTAATTTATATTAATTTTTTACTAACCTTACGGAGGGTTATCAAATTATAATTTGAATTTTTAAAATTCGAATTCCAAGCACCAACGTGGGAGAAAATTTCCAAATATGCATAAAAGGGGGATCGTCCCACCTTAGCAAATTACCATGCCTTCAATTTCTAATTAACTACAAAATTTATGAATCATGCTACATCAAAGTGGAAAATGTTCTGGTTTTCGTGGGTAGTCAACGATGCACTAAGGCATAAGGTGAAGGAAGTGTTTCTTCCTTCATGTGGGAACCATTAGCCCATGTGGTGGACTCCCAAGTGCTATGGTGCTTAGGGCTATGGAGGAGACGACGGATCGAATCATTGGTAAAAGTGTCTCCTTTTGGAGGAAACAAAAGGTATGCATTGAAATTGAGCGTAATAAATTTCGGAAAGAGTTAGTTGAGTATTCAAAATTGTATGGTGATTTTTGCATTGCTTTATTTGGTTTTTTAATATTGATTTATACATTGGATAATATTGGTTGGGAAAGAAAATTAAATTGTGGTGTTATTTACTTGTTCACCCCCCTCTCAGTATAAGCTTGTGTTCTTCAATTGGTATCAGAGTGGGTTCCTTCGGAAGAGTTTAACAACTTGAAGGAAAAGCTTTCAAGAACACAATGGATTCTAAGAATGTGTCATCAGATAATTCAACACCAATTTTTGATGGAAGTGATTATATATTTTGGAGTATGAGAATGAAGGTTCACTTGATGGCACTTGGCAATGAAATTTGGGAAGCAGTTGAAAATGGATACATACCACCAGTTGATCCACCTATAGATAAGGAAGGTAAGCTTCTACAACATTACAATTCAAAAGCAATGAATGCAATTTTGAGAGGTTTTCATAGAACAAAATCCATAAAAGTTATGCATTGTAAAGATGTAAAAGGAATTTGGGATAAGTTGCAAAGCATATATGAAGGAGATAAAAGTGTCAAAAAGGTAAAGATACAAAATCTCAAAGGACAATTTGAAGAGTTAAGAATGAAGGATGAGAAAAAAATTAGTACTTATCTACTTCAAGTTGATGAGGTTGTTAATGCTATGCAAGGACTTGGACTTAATGTTGAAGAATCAGATGTTTGTGATAAGATCTTAAGATCTCTTCCAACAAGGTTTAGTGAAAATATTTCTGCTATAGAAGAATCAAAAGATGGTGATTCTTTGACAAGAGATATGTTACTTGGTATTCTTACAACCTTTGAGTTAAGAACAAAAGAGGAACCTAATCACTGAAAGGAAGCAACCTTCAAAGCGATAGAGAAAACAAAGGGTGAGAAGTTAGATTCAAGCAATGAGTCATCCAGTGATGAAGAAGCTAATTATAGTAGAAGGAATAAGGATTCAAGAAGATTTAAAGATGCAAAATATGTTAGATGTTTCAATTGTGGAAAGTATGGTCACTATGCAACTGATTATCAAGAAGCTAAAAATAACAATGATGAAGAAAAATAGGATCACAAGAACAAGGAATAAAAAAAATACAGGCACCAAAAGAAAGGCAAGGATGGACAAGGTAGACAAGGAAATAAGTTCTTTCAAAGACAAAAGAGGAGCTACTATGCAGACAAGGCAAGTAAGTACTCAAGTGATAGTGATAATAGTTTCTCAGATAATTCTCAAGTGTTTTAGATGTGGTAATTTTGGACATCTTGAAGATATTTGTACAAGGAATGGTTTCAGTTTCAGTGATGATGAGTATGAGGATGTATTTGAAGGACAAAAAAAAAAATTCTAATGGCACTAGAAGAAGAAGGTGATCCTATATAAGACAAGTCAAAAAAGAATGAAGATGTTGACAAAGGCAAACAAATAGAGGAAGAATCAGAAAAAGGAGGAGTTGATCTTGAGGGAGAGCTTATTTATGCTCTTAAAACTTTAAAGAAGATAAGAAAGCAAAACTCCCAACTTGAATTTTAGTTTCAAGAATGTGATGAAGAGAGAGGAAATCTTATAGAGGATCTAAACAAGTCAATGGCTAAGACAAAGAAGTTCAAGGATAAGTTAGAAGCAAAGGTCTTAGAATGTAAAAAGTTAGAACAAGAAGTAGCTCTACTAAGGGAAGAGTTAGAAAAGTCCAAAGGATAAGCTACACAAGTTTGGAAAGAGTTCAAAGAATTTGGATAAGATGATCAAGGTACAAATAAGGTCAACAAACAAAACAAGTCTTGGTTTTAAACAAGCTCAAAAGAAACAAGAAGAAGAGTCAACCTCAAGTTCTGAAGAAGAAGAAGAAACTTCAAAAGAAGATAATGTAAGAGAAAGTGAGACTTCTGAGGATGAGTTGGACAACAAAAAGTTCAACAAGGAAAGGAACAATGCACAAAGAAGGAAATATATGGAACAAGAACCAACATAGAGAAAAAGAGACTAAGAGACCAATGAGGTCAAGGCAAGGAAATTTCAATGGACGATGTTTCTCATGTCACAGATTTGGGCACATGGCTTCATAGTGTAGGACACATGAAAGACAAGAATATGGGAACTTCAGAAACAGGCAACTTTTCCATGGGTATTGCTACTCATGTAACCAGTTTGGTCACAAGGCAATGAATTGCAAGGTTCATAATAGGAACAAATATGGCTTCACTAGGAGAAATCCCAAGATATTTGCACCTCCAAGGAATAATAACATTAAGTGTTATAAGTGCAATAATTATGGACATACAACAAAGTGGTGTAGAGCAGACATTCTAAAACCAAGCATGAACATGAACAGGAGAATAGGAATATGGGTATGAACATGACCAGGAATAGGAATATGAACAGGAATATGGATATGGACATGAACAGGAATAGGAATAAGGACATGAACAAGAATATGGATAGGGATAGGAATAGGAACATTCAAAGTAATAAAAAGGATCAAATGAGAAGGAAAGAGGACAGAGGTAAAGACCAGTGCTTGTCGGGAGTAGAAATAATCCCACCCTAGAATTAACCACCTTAAGAGGAGGTGGGGGAGGGGCTAAGATAAGAGACTCATTCTTAGCACCGAGCCCCAAAGGTGACCCTTTGCCATTGATGTCAAAGGGGGAGAGATTTGAGTAAGGGGGAGAGATTTGGTTTAAGGAGAGAGCATTGAGTCAGGGGGAGCAATGTCCCAAGGGGAGCAGAACAGAAAAAAGGTCAAGTTTTTGGTAAAAATAATTTGGGTTGCCATCAATGACAAAGGGGGATATTTTTGGACATTTTGAGTAGATAAGTTGTCATTGATGTCAAGAGTGAGTGGTCATTGATGTCAAGCTTTCATCACTAGTTAGTGGTAGTTTCAATGGGCAACATCAGTTTCAGGTTCTCTAGTTTCAATTGATCAAGACCCGATTTCAGGAAGTCAGATGTGGTCTAAAGGGCAAAGAAGAGGCCCAAGTGAATAATATTATAATATTGGAAAGTTCTAGATTAATCAAAAATTAATTAATATAATATTATTATAAATTAATTTATAATTTAATTTAATTAACTCTTATGTTATTTAAATTAATTATTAATTAATTTTGATATTAGTTATAAAGATTAATTTATATTAATTTTTTACTAACCCTAAGGAGGGTTATCAAATTATAATTTGAATTTTTAAAATTTGAATTCCAAGCACCGACGTGGGAGAAAATTTCCAAATGTGTATAAAAGGGGGTCATCCCACCTTAGCAAATTACCATGCCTTCAATTTCTAATTAACTACAAAATTTACAAATCGTACTGCATCTAAGTGGAAAATGTTGTGGTTTTTGTGGGTAGTCAACGACGCACTAAGGCATAAGATGAAGGAAGTGTTTCTTCCTTCATGTGGGAACCATTAGCCCATGTGGTGGAATCCCAAGTGCTAAGGTGCTTAGGCTTGGGGAGACGATGAATCGAATCATGTTGAAACTCCTTTTGGAGGAAACAAAAGGTATGCATTGAAATTGAGCATCATAAATTTTAGAAGAGTTAGTTGAGTATTCAAAATTTAATTTTTTGCATTTTTATTTGGTTTTGTAAGGTTGTAAGGGGAGTTATAAGGGTTGTGCAAAATTAAAATTTTGGTGTTATTTGCTTTGTTGTTTGGAAAGGGTAGTAAGGTGTTTTAGAAAGATTTTTTGAAGTATTGTGGTGTTGGATATTATTTTCAGTTGGAGTTTATAAGGTGTATCCAAGGAATTATTATTTTCATGTATGATTTGATGGTTGGGAGCAATAAGGCATAGTTGAGTTTGGAGTATTTTTGTTTCTAAGAAATATTTTAGAAAGTATTAAGAGTGAGATTTTGTCATCTAACCATTGAAATTGGAAAGAAGGAAATTGTGATTTGAGATATGTTTTCCAAGGGTACTTCTACATCAAACAAATGTATGGGCATACTCTTCCTAGTGAATGATTTTTGAATGTTGTGAATGCTAAGTTGGAGTGGAAAGGATTTGGTTAATGTTTTTCTTGTTGAGTGTGTTTTGAATTAATGCTTCAAGGTTTTCTGGAATAAAGAGTTGTTGATAAAACCTTATTTTATAAGCATTGTTGTTCAGGTGATTAAGTTGAGTGAACTTGAACTAGGGTTGGAAAATATCATGAGTATCATTGTTATGTGAAGATTGTTTTATAATCATTGTTGTTGAAGTGAATGGTTGAGTGAAGAACTTGAACTAGGGTTTGCAAAGAACATGAGTATCATTGTTATGATAAGCATTGTTGGAAATATTTGAGTGAGTGTTCATATGTTTGGACTAGGGTTTGTGAGCAAAGATTATTTCATTGAATGATTGGTTGAATGGAGTTGATTGAGCCTAGTCAAGTAATTGTATTAAGGTGATAGTTCAAGTTCTATGAAACAAAATGTTCTATATTCTGAATTGATTTGAGAAAGAGGTTGATTTTTGATGATTATGAAGCATATTAAGTCTCTAACAATTCTCTATATGTTTCTGTAATAAAAGAAAGTTTGAAAGTGATTGATATTTTGTGAGTGTGAAGAATATTGAGTCTCTAACAATTCTCTGTATGTTTCTAAAAGAGTGATTGAAAGTGATTGAGAATTGAGGTAAATGTGAAGCATATTGAGTCTATAACAATTCTCTATATGTTTCTATAATACAAGAAATATTGAAAGTGATTGAGAGTTTGTGAGTGCGAAGCATATTGAGTCTCTAACAATTCTCTGTATGTTTCTAAAAGAGTGATTGAAAGTGATTGAGCATTTAAGTGAATGTAAAGCATATTGAGTCTCTAACAATTCTCTATATGTTTCTAAAAAAGTGATTGAAAGTTATTGAGCATTGTGATGAATGTGAAGCATATTGAGTCTCTAACAATTCTATTTATGTTTCTATGAGATTGGACAAGTTCTAGTGTGGACTTGTTGAATATATTTGAGGTAAATCTTAGAGAAGACTTGTGGACAGATTTGTGTGAGCTTTTGTGGAATCTTACAATACAGTTTGAGGAAAGATATTGAGAACATAGTTGGACATGTTCTAGTGAGGACTTGTTGACCATATTTGGAAAAGTTCTCGAGAGGACTTATGGACATATTTGTGTGAGATTTTGTGAAATATTACAGTAAAATTTGAGGATAGAGATCGAGGACAATTTTGTGCTAGATCAAAGGACTGTGTTTAGTACAATTCAGAGGATAAAGATTGAGGAGAAATTTGTGCTAGACCAAAGGACTTTGTTTAGTATAGATCAGAGGATAGATATTGAGGATAGATTTATGCTAGACCGAAGGATGATGTTTAGTATAGATTTAAGGATAGATTTGTGCTAGACCGAAGGACTATGTTTAGTATAGATTTGAGGATAAAATTTGTTACAAATTTGAGGATAGGTTTATGCCAAATCAGAGATAAATATTTAAGACAGATTTGAGGATAGAATTTGGTACAGATTTGAGGACAAGTTTGTGCCAAATTAGAGACAGAGATTGAGGATATATTTGTGCTAGACCGAAGGACTATATTTAGTGTAAATTTGAGACAAAGATTTAGAGGTGATAGAAGATAAAGGAAAATAATCTCCAGTGGGTAGAGATCCATTAGCCAGGGTAGTGAGGATATGTGTCTTTAGTGGATAGAGATCCATTAGCCAGATTAGTGGGGGAAACTATTCTTCTAGAAGATCACTAACCAAAGTTGAGGAGAAAGGAGTTCTACTATGGATAGAGATCCATGAACTTGATTAGGGGATTGATGTCTCCTTTGGACAGAGGTCCATAAACATTCTAATATGGAAAGGATTCCAAAGAGTTTGATTGAGAAAATTTTAGTGAAATATTTTCTTTGTGGAGTAGCCCACATTGAATGAACCATGTTAAATTGGTGTCTCTATTGTGTGTGGTGATTCATGCATTGGTTTGATTACTTCTATTGATATTGCTATCTATACATTACATAATATTGATTGGGAAAGAAAAGTAAAAAGTGGTCTTCTACTGTTCACCCCCGTCTCAGTATAAGCTTGTGTTCTTCACTCTCTTTGGTGTTTATTCGTGAATGGGGTGGGTTTCACCAGGAAAATCTTTCTATGGTAGTTTCCATGCCTAGGTGAGGTAGTTTTTTGATTTGATTATTTTGTCTCACATACAACCTAGGTTTGGCCAGAATGCAATTTCTATCTAGCTAGATGTAATTTTATATTCAATAAAGACAAGGATAGACATATTATAATATAAGAAAGCTTTGTAAATACAAAAAAGAATGAAATTATGCAAAGATGAATGTTTTGGGTTTTTTTGAGGTTTTCTATGATTTTTAAATGCAAGTTATCCAATGCGATTAAAGCCTATATTTTTGGGTTTCTTTTCTTTTTTTGATTAACTATAGATGCTTGCAGATCAAAAATATAAATTTGATAGATAAAGAATGAATTTTGAGCCCTTACCTGACCCAAAATTTTGATTTTGATAAAATTAGTTGCACTGCACAAAATTGGACACATACATAATGAAACTGGACATACAATTTTTTATGACGAAATCAGATGCATATGATTTCATTCAAAACCTACAATTTCATAGTAGAACACTAGATTTTGGATTTAGGGAAGGGGGATCTGCATAGGCCATAGTAGATCATGGTCTGTGATAGTCAAATCCCCTCGGTTATTTTAGCCAACCGTGAAGAAAGTAAAAAGTTGATTATTCTAATCATAAAATGAAAAATGCTAGATCTAGCAATAACAGAGATTTGTAATATGAAATTGTAGAAATTAAAAGTGCTATGATGTTGGTAATGTAAAATGAAATATCTAGAATGCAAATTTTTTCCCTTAGAGGGACACATATACTAAATCATATACTATGCACAAAATCATATTCTAAGTACGAAATTGTACATAGCCAAATTTATCCAACGACTAGTTCTATAAAGTAGAAGATAAAATCGGACACAACAAGGACGAAATCAGATGCAACCAATTTCATGCAAATAGTGAGAAAACACAATAAAAATTAAGTAAAAGTGAGATCTAAGTATATTGAGAGTGATGCCATGGTTGTATTCTCCATGGATGATGATTTGACAGTGATATATCCTACTGCAACCTGCAAAAAATCTCCAAAACTCATTCTCTTTTCCAAGCTCTTTTGTAAATAGCATCAACCAGATTGATTGTTATGGATATGAGGGATTAAAATAGCTATTTATATTTGAAGGATCATGTGAGTGGCAAAAAACAACTAGGTTCTTGGGCCAAATTAGGCTTTTGGATTGATTTAGATGAAACCGGTTGTATCCAATTTTATTGGATCGTCCGATTTCATCGGGTGATTGGTGATGCCTAGATTAGGTTTAAAATCCATTTAGGCATCTAAATTAGGTGCATGTAGGATTTGGATGAAATCAGACACATCCGGTTTTGTCAGATATGTTCGGTTTCATCGGGATCATTCGATTTTATCGGAGAGAGTGCAATTAAGCTATTTTTCATACTTTTTTGGAATGAATATTGAGACAAAGGTTTTTGAGGATGATTTATGCGTTACTAGGGTAATTAAGATGTTTTAGTAACATTATTAATTGGAGGTGTGTCCAAATTTTATGGCTACAAATGCATATTTTATTTTTAAGACTACTATACAATCAAGCAATCATGCAATCAGTCATATAAGCAAGTAGGTCATGTAATATTCAGATGTAATATCTTTTGAGGTGCATTATATTGATTATTTTTTTATGTTTTTTGCCATATAATGTGGCTAGGTGATAGGCTAAAAATCCAAATTTAGTAGTAACGATGAAATGTCCTAAGCACTTGGGCTTAATTTTTTTTTTAATTTCATCTTTGGCATTGATATTATTTTTGTTTTCATTGAGGAATAGATCCCTAATATTGAAGGATCTTGGGAATAATTTCTTATGATAAGCATGCCAAAGTCTATTATGGTATGTTTTTTTGAAAAAATTGAAAAAACTTGTATTAAAACAGAGAACAATTACATAAGGGAGTAAACACATCCCAGCCGAGAGCAAGAAGCAAGATTACAACAAGGCGCAAAAACGCGACATGTCACGAAATCGCGACATGTCGCGATATCGCGACAGCAACCCAACCGAGGCCGCGCCAGAGAAACAAGTCGCGAAAACGTGACATGTCGCGAAATCGCGACATGTCACGAAATCCGCAGCCAAGCCCCGAGGCACCTAAACACCACAAGCGTCGCGAAATCGCGACGGCAAAACCTCAAGGCGCCCAATCACCAAAAGTGTCACGAAATCGCGACGAGATTTCCAAAAGGCGCCTGATCACCAGAAGTGTCGCGATATCGCGACGAGTTCTCCCCTTGGCGCCAGTGCTGCAAAAGAGTCGCGATATCGCGACGAGTTTTTCCCATGGCGCCAATTCTCCAGAAGTGTCGCGAAATCGCGACGAGTTTTTCCCTTGGCGGCCAAACTGCAAAAGTGTCGCGATATCGCGACGAGTTCACCCCTTGGCGCCCATTCATCAAAGGTGTCGCGATATCGCGACGATTTTTCCCCACGGCGCCAATTCCCCAAAACTGTCGCGAAATCGCGACGAGTTTTCCCCTTGGCGCCCAACCTTCAAAATTGTCGCGATATCGCGACGAGTTTTCTCCTTGGCGCCCAACCTTCAAAAGTGTCGCGATATCGCGACGGTTTTTCCCCTTGGTGCCAGCTTGCCAAAAATGCCGCGAAATCGCGACGATTTTTCCCCTTGGCGCCCATTCAGCAAAAGTGTCGCGATATCGCGACGGGTTTTCGCCTTGGCGCCCAACCTTCAAAAGTGTCGCGATATCGCGACGGTTTTTCCCCTTGGTGCCAGCTCTCCAAAAATGTCGCGATATCGCGACGATTTTTCCCCTGGGCGCCCATTCAGCAAAAGTGTCGCGATATCGCGACGGTTTTTCTCCTTGGCGCACAACCTTCAAAAGTGTCGCGATATCGCGACGGTTTTTCCCCTTGGTACCAGCTCTCCAAAAATGTCGCGATATCGCGATGATTTTTCCCCTTGGCGACCATTCAGCAAAAATGTCGCGATATCGCGACGGATTTTCCCCTTGGCGCCTATACTCCAAAAGTGTCACGATATCGCGACGATTTTCCCCCTTAGCGCCCATTCTCCAAAAGCGTCGCGAAATCGCTACAGCTTCCAGCCACAGGCCCCGACGGTGCAACAGGTCACGAAATCATGACAGTCTCCCTCCAAAGGCCGCGACGGTGCAACAGGTCATGAAATCGCTACAACTTCTCTCCAAAGGCAGCGACGGTGCAACAGGTCACGAAATCGCTACAACTTCTCTCCAACGGCCGCGACAGTGAAACATGTCACGAAATCGCGACAACTTGCCACCAAAGGCCGCGACGGCGCAACAGGTCATGATATCGCGACAAAAACCACCCTTAGCATTTTCTTTGTTCATTGTCTCAAGGATCGTTCCAGGCCCTGCCTAATCACTTCATCCTCCAAAGGCATGTCACTGTGCAGCTGCACCCCTACCTCTTTCTCAGCACCCATCTTCGCAAGGAAATCGGCCGCTTTATTTAGATTTCTACTCACATAAACAGGGATCACGTCATCTAGTTCTCTCCATAGTTCCTTGATTTGAGAGACCAAAATCCTCAACCTCCATGCTTTCAAAGCAAAGTTCCTCATGCAGTCAAGGGCTCCAACCAATATTTGAGAGTCAGATTCTAGAATTATCCTCCTATGGCCCTGATTAACTGCCCAAATAGAAGCAGCTTTGATAGCAATGGCTTCAGCTTCGTTATTTGTGGTTCTGCCCAATCCCTGCAGTTCCTAGTAGAGCACGGTGCCCTCGTGATTTCGGCAGACCACACCAATGCCAGCACTGCCCGGATTGCCCTTAGCAGCTCCGTCAGTATTGATTTTAATCCAACCGTCGGGAGGAGGTTTCCAGCTGGCTCTGACCTGTTCCTCTTGCTTTTCAACTCCCTCATCCATTGGCCCCGAATCAACCTGAGATTCCTCATTTGCGTGGACGGCAACTGTTTCAGTGACTTTGCTCCAGATGACCTGCCAAACACCATCAAGCGTGGAAAACGTTTCTCGAAATATTCTTGCATTTCTCTCCAACCACACTTGCCACCAAATGAAATTTAAGCCGAGCTCCCAACCGATTCGAAGAGCTTTAGATTTAAATCTACCCCTCTTCCATCTTTCCAGAATGTTAATCCGATTCAAATCACCATTAAGCTGGATTTTATAGTGAGAGAACCAGCGCTTCCAGATCTGGCGCGTGAAGGGGCATTCAAACATCAGATGATCAGCTGTTTCCTCGTTCTTATGGCATAGAACACATTGAGATGGACCGATGATACCTCTACACCTGAGGTTGTCGAAAGTGAGAATTCCATTGTGCATAACCTGCCAGGCAAAAAAGTTCACTTTCGGCCAACCCTTGGATTGCCAAATCTGTCTCCAGTCCTCAACCGGATAAGCAGGGGGGGAGGCTCAGGGAGGATGTTATCATATCCGTATTTAATAGTATAAACGCCAAGGCTCCCATAGCCCCAAGCTAATTCATCCTCCTCGTCTCTCCCAGTGAGAAACCTTTCTTTCAAGATTCTGGACAAGATGGGTGCTAGCTCCGGAGGGATTGAAATTGGCCACTCCTCCAACTTCTTAAACTTCTTAAACTTATACCCCCCCAGCTGAGTAGTATTGAAATAACTCTCAATTTGGACCCAACCCTTGGATTCAATGGCAGCTTTTATTGGGAGTAACTCGGGGAATTCAACCATGATGGGTGGAAACTGATCCCAAGAATCAGACCAGAAACGGGCCTTCTCCCCCCTCCCCACTTTCCAAAATAGCTGGTCTTTAATAACCTGAGATCCAAGCTTGAGAGCCTGCCATACTAAGGATCCAGCACCCTCCAAGGAGAAGCGACCCACCTCATTGGGGTTGACATGACCCAAGTACTTACTAGTGAGAATTCTACTGAATAAGGAAGTTGGCTGGGAAATCCACCTCCAGTACAACTTTCCAGCCAAGGCTTTATTATTTAACCTGGATCCTCTCAGTCCCAACCCACCTTTTACCTTGGGCTGGGTAACTTTATCCCAGCTCACTAAGGCCCACTTTCTCTCTCCCTTTGGTCCTTCCCACAAAAACTTTCTAGCCATCCTGTCCAAATCTTTCCAGATTGTAAGCGGGGCAGCCAAGATAGAGAATTTGTAGATAGGCATGGCTTGAATGATTGACTGTAAGAAAGTTACTCTGCCACCATAGCTTAACCACTTGTGAGACCAGTGATTAATTCTTTCCTTGATACCCTCAAGCAAGTGCCTCCAAGTGTCAAGTTTCAGCTTCTTGAAGTGCAAGGGAATCCCCAAGTAAACCATAGGAAGAGCAGTCCTAGTAAATCCCAGGATTTCTAAAATTCTGTTCTGAAGCCTGTGCTCCAGATTGAAAAAGACCACTTTGGATTTCTTGTCATTAATGACCTGTTGGGTAGCCCTGAGATATACATTAAGAGTATCCCTAATCGATCTTGCTTCCCTGAGGCTGGCAACTCCCATCAGACCAGTATCATCCACAAACTGCAGATGCGATAAAACTTCGTCCCCCACCCTAACACCCAATAATCTGCCTTGTTGTCTTCTCCTCAAGAAAAGTCTGCCAAGACCTTCAACCATAATCAGAAACAGATAAGGAGAGCAAGGATCCCCCTGGCGGAGACCCCGAGAGGCTCCAAAAGGCTACGAAGGAAGGCCCTTAATTAGAACAGAGTAGGTCGGGGAAGAGACACAGCTCATGACCCACTCAATCCAGTCCTGAGAGAAACCAAAGGCAGCCATCATTTTGGCCAGAAAACTCCATTCAACCCTGTCATAAGCCTTGGACATGTCCAGTTTTATGAACATCCCTTTATTCCCAGAAGTGTGCATTGAATGAATAGCTTCCTAAGCCGGAACCACCCCATCCGAGAATCTGCCGACCCTCAACAAAACCCCCTTGCTCGGAGGAGATAATGTTGTGAAGAAGGGGTTTTAGTCGCTCGGCCATTACCTTGGTGATTATTTTATACAGAACATTACATAAGGCAATAGGCCTATAATCTGAAATATGGCTCCCCTCCTCCCCTTTTGGAATCAAGGTAATGAAAGTGTGGTTTAGAGCTTTAAGCATTCTCTTGTTTTCTCTGGATTCTTCAACCACAGCTCTAACATCTTCCTCTAAGCAATCCCAGAAGGCCTGGAAAAACTCAATGGGGAAACCGTCAGGACCTGGAGTTTTACCAGTACTCATTCCAAAGACCACAACTGTCAGTTCATCTCTATCAATGGGTTTGAGGAGGGCCTGGTTTTCATCCTCAGAAATGAGAGCAGGAATGACAGAAATAACTTCATTTTGGGCCACAACATCTTGAACCGCACTTTCCTTAAAAAGCTTTGAGAAATAATCCATAGCATGGGAGTGTATATCTGGAAGAGTGTCAAAGGAATGACCATTCTCATCTTGAAGGACCTCCATCTTGTTCATCTGTCTTCGGGCACAAGCAGTCCGATGAAAGAATTTTGTATTTCGGTCCCCTTCCACTAACCAGGTAGTTCTTGCTCTCTGCCTCCAATAAATCTCCTCCTGGTTGTCAATGTCCTCGACCGCTCTACGCAAGGCATCATCCTCATCCTTGAGCTGATCTGAAATAACTCCTTCTCTGAACTATTTCTGGACCTCATCCCAGCGGGCCACCAACGGAGCTCTTTGGGCCTGGAAGTCAGATTTATTAGAGCGCCTCCAATATTTCAACTGAGTTTTGACATATTGAAGTTGTTTGTGAATTCTGAACATTGCTCTTCCATAAGCTGGACGGCCTTCTTCCCACCATTGCGGGATTTTCTCCCGAAGTTCTTCTTTCGAAAGCCAAAAATTCTCAAATCTGAAAGGTTTGTGATGGTGTCCCCTCCCAGCCCCACCTTCCAACAGAATAGGGCAGTGATCAGAAACAGGGCCTGCTAAAATCTGAAAGTTAATGTTCCATTTTACAAACGTCTCTTCTGAAAGCAGAAAGCGATCAAGTTTCACCTTCCTACTATGTGGCTCCCTCCTTTTATTAGTCCAAGTGAAGTTATTGCCAGGACATTTGATGTCCACTAGGTGTAAAGCCTGGACTTGAGCGATCATGAAACGGTCCCCTGGATCCAAAAAAGGTGTTCCCCCTTCCTGGTCTCTAGAAGATAATTTAGCATTAAAGTCCCCTGCTACAATCCAGTCTAGATCTTCCCTAGACGCTCTCATGTCATGGACAACCTTCCACTGCCGCCTCTGGCCCTCCAGGGTTTGAGATCCATAAAAGTTAGTAATTAAAACGACTTCCGCCGAGACATTATTCCTAAAAAGAGAAGTGAGAACACCCCTCCAGGCAAGGTGATCTATAGCAGACCATTCCAGAGAGTTCCACAGAGTAACAATCCCCCCTGAGGCACCTTGGGCAGCCACATCCATGTGACCAGCACCCTTCCAGATTCTGTTGACTATTTTAGACATAAGATCCAAAGACATCTTAGTCTCTTGTAAAAGCAAGAAATCAGTATTGCTATTTTCTAATAACCTTTGAACAACAGATTGATGGGTTCTACTGTTTAAACCCCTCACATTCCAAGATTGTATAATCATGGGTTACCATGAGAGCAATAAGAATCAATTGTCCTCATTGATCCTCCCATGATCAATTTGTCTCCTTGAGCTGCTAGCAGCTCCTTATTAGATCTTCGACCTGCTCCCTGAGAATTGCTATTTTTTGGTCTTTTTTCAAGCTGGGTTATCCCCAAAGATGGCCTTTCCCTGTTCTTCTCTGCTATACCCATGTGGACATCCTGAGATACTGACTGTTCTGGATTATGGACTACTAAGGCACCAGAAGACACTGGTTGTGATACTTCACAGGGATCAACTATCTGTTGTATGACAGGAGAAGGTGAGAGGGGGGGCTGCCCAGGAATATTAGAAGTTTCCTTGAAACCCTCCAAGCCCTCCATAGAGTGATCCTCTTCATCAACCAATGACTTAAAAATCTCATACCTATTGGCAAGTCTGAGATTAGATTGCTCCTTTCCCTCCTTTTTCTTAGTCCGTCTTCTTCTTCTGGGTTGTTCAAAACCCTCTCTCGGAGCATTCTGACTCTGACCAGAGCTATTAGGATCTGTATTAGGAGCAACCTTATCCTCCTTAGGCAGGTTTGGCATATCTGAAGGGGCCTCCATTTTGGCATTCATATTAATAGGACAGAAACGGGCTAGATGCCCATGCTTATGGCAAACCCGACATCTGAAGGGTAGGGCCTCATAGTCTAGCTGTTGGATCCAGGTATGACCTGCCAGTTCAATATCCAACTCAGCCGACAGAGGCTGGCTAAGATCCATCTCAACACAGATTCGAGCGTATACTGCCATGCTCCCTTCAATAGTGTCTCTGGCAACACCAATATGTCTACCAATCGTATTGCCAATCATGGCCAATACCTGCTCACCCCAGAACTCCATAGGAAGGGCGTATAATCTAATCCACACTGGTACAGCAATAGGTTCAACACGAGGGTCGAAGCCCACCCGCCATGGTTGTACAAAAAGCCCTGTCGGGCCATGGTTCTTCTTTTTCGACTCAAAAGCCTTATTTCTATCGGCAGAGCCGAAAAGTCGACAATAAAATAACCATTACTAATAAACCACAATGAGTACTCACCGTGGGGTTCCCGGTTTTGACGGATCCATGAATGCGGGAAGTTCAGGGAGGGGCGAATGCCCATGAACTTGCAGATTAGGTCATGGTTCGCTCTGTAGAGAACTGATTCTTCAACCATGCTGGGTTCAATGACGATTTTTGGCCTGGATTCGGCCTGCGGCAGACAACCATTCACCCGATGAGCTGACGGCCGATTCCCAACAGCCGTGAAGATCTTCTTGTATGCCATATTTTGCGCTTCAGCAGTCTTCGGGGAAGAATCGCCTTTAAACAGATCAGCGTAAGAGCTAGTGTTTCCTGAGTCAGGAGCCGGAGAAGTCCCCATTGGACCCTCCTGGGGCACCGATCGGATCTTCAGATCCCCCGTACCCTAAAGGCACTTCAGCAAGTCCGCAGAAACCAGAGAAAATTCAAGGATGCAGAAACCCTGGTTCAGAGGAGAAAATCGCCAGAGCTCGTTTTCTGCCTTTCCTCCATCTATTATGGTATGCTATTAGATATTCTAGAGCCAATTTTCTTCTAAAATATCTAATTATTGCATATTACCTAGGCGGTACTCATCTCTCTTGTAACAATATTATTAGGGAGGGGATTTCAAGTTCGAAGGAAAAATTTGTTTTTGTGCCATAAACTAAAGTGTAAGGTGTCACTCCTGTAGGAGTTTGTATGCTAGTACAATATGCCAATAAGGCAAGATAAAGTTGCAAATGCCAATATTGACCATTTTGTTGATCAACTTCTTAAGTATTTTGACTAATATTTTGTTGGAGGATTTTGCTTGGTTGTTTTCTTGAGGATAATATGACGTTGACCATTATTTCTGAATTTTTTATTTGGCACAAGTATTGGTGAATTCCTTGTTTTTTAATGGTGTTATACTATCTAAAATTAGGATATATGTTAGGATATCACTATTAAAAATAAGCACACTCACACAAAATACTAGAAAATAACACAAATACATCAAATAACTCAATAACACTATGCATAAATTAAATGCAAAAATGGAACAATCTCACAATAACATAGAATCACGAGCCTCTTTGAGGAGGCAACCTCATTCAATATTTCATTAACTTGCAAAAATATGAATTCGTACATGGCTTCATATCTTTTAAAGAAAAACTTTATGCAACCCTACCTAAAGGCTCAAGAGTTGGCTTACATGCAAAATGCCACTCGAGCTAGAATCTCCTACCTACCATCGGTTACAATCTTGATAAAAAAATGGTTACATGAGATGGTGCCACTTGGTTAGGAATACCACTTGCCACATACATTACAAAGTATTACAAAATAATATCATAATGGGATCCCCCACGTTTGAAGTGGGTCATTACATAAGTAAATGAGAATTACAAAATGGCGTTAGGATAGGATCCTAACATGTCCTTCCCCTTCAAAAAGCTTTGTCCTCAAAGCTGAAAATGAGGGAACTGGTGCTAGAGTTAATGGAGAGACTCCCATGTCGCATCTTTTGGTTGGATCACATGCCACTGAACAAGAACTTCAATTATGGTATGGTTGTGAAGAGTGTTGGTTAGAAAATCCAACAATTGTTCAGGTTCGAGTAATATGGACCCTTCCTCATCCAATTCTGTAATGTTGATTGAAATTATACCTGTGTGCCCACAACTTTCTTGAGAGAAGAAACATGGAAAACATGATGGAGCTTGGAGGTGGGTGAAAGAGCCAATTTGTAAGCAGTGGAACCAATCCATTGAAGAACTTGATAGGGTCCATAGTATTTTGTAGTAAGTTTCTGCCACCAGAAGAGTTGTAGGGATGATTGTTTGTATGGTTGCAATCAAAGCAAGACCATATCACCTACATCAAAGCTACGCTCAGAATGATGTTTGTTAGCCTGTTGTCACATCTGATTCTGAGCTGTGTCCAAATTTTGCTTTAGATGGCGAAGAACATCGATATGTTGGTTGAGATTAGTGTCAACTGCCTAGACCTTGGAGCTACCTGGGATGTATGAAGAAGGTATGAGTGGAGGGCACCCATAAACGACCTCAAAAGGGGTGATTTTGGTTGTTGTATGATAAGAAGTGTTGTACCACCATTTAGCCAAAGGAAGCCACTTCACTCATTGAGTAGGATGATCTGATGCAGAGCAACAAAGATAGGTCTCTAAACATTTGTTGATAATCTCAGTTTGACCATCTGTTTAGGCTAAACTCATTTTGAGCTGAGTTCCCTACAACTTAAATAATTCTTGCCAAAAATGACTAGTGAAGGTGGGATCTCGATCAGACGTAATGGAGGTGGGCATATCATGAAGGCAAAAAATAGAATCGAGAAATATTTGGTCAACGATGGAGGCTGTGTAAGGGTGGCCAAGGGAATAAAAATGAGCATACTTTGAAAGGCAATCCACTACCACAATAATAATAGACTTATCACCAAATTTAGGTAACCCTTCTATAAAAATCCATGGAAATATCAGTTAAAACCTTATTTATAATGGACAAGGGTTGAAGAGTACCCGAAGAACATACCGTTTCACCTTTCATACATTGGCAGGTATCATAAGCTATGACAAAATCATGGATATCCTGTTTCATACCTTTCCAGAAGAATGCACACTTGAGGCATTCATATTTTTTAAGAAATCTTGAATGACCTACAGAGGGAGCAGCATGTAGTTCCTTCATGAAGAGATCACGGAATGGGGATGTGCGAGGAAGAACAAGGTGTTATCGATAACACAGGTCATGGCCATCCCAATTGTAGCCTGGGAATGAAGTAGGATCATCACGGAGTGAGGCCACTAAAGCTTTAAAATCTGCATCCTAAAGTACCTCCTGTTGTAAGGAATATATCCATTGAGAAACAGGTGAGAAAATGGCACATAACATACTGAGGGCCTCAAATTGGTGAGAGAGAGCATCAACCACAATATTCTCTTTGCCTCTTTATAGGTGATATCGTAATCATATCCCATGAGTTTAGAAACCCATTTTTGTTGTTCTAGGGTAGCAACCCATTGTTCCAAGAAGTATTTGAGACTCTGATGGTCTGTTTTAATGGAGAAATGACACCCAATGAGATATGGTGGCCAATGGGTTACAACATGTAAGATGGCCAATATCTCCTTGGCATATGTAGACTTTCCCAAGTTACAATCAGATAGTACCTTACTAGTGAAAGCCAAGGGTCTCCCTTCCTGCATCAACACTGCCCCGATTCCATAACCAGAAGCATCACTTTCAATGACAAAAGGCTTGGAAAAATTTGGCATGGCTAGAACTGGTGTTGTGGTCATAACATGCTTCAATTCGAGGAAGGCTTGGTCAGTGGACCCCGTCCAAGTAAAATAGTCCTTCTTTAACATGGATGTGAGGGGGGCTACTATTTTACCATAATTACAAACAAATTTATGGTAGTAACCTGTAAGCCCTAAGAATCCTCGAAGTCCCTTGAGAGTGTAAGGTTTTGGCCAGTCTTGAACTGCCTGAATCTTCTTGGGGTCGACCTTGATGCCATCTTTGGAGACAGTGTGTCCTATATACTATACTTCATGTATACCAAAGGAACACTTGGACTACTTAGCAAAAACTTGATGTTGTGCCAACAATTGTAATGTTTGATCCACATGGATAAGGTGTTCTTCCCATGAGCGACTATAAACCAAGATATCATCAAAGAAAACCAAGATGAAATTTCGTAGGAAAGGGTGAAATATGTTGTTCATCAAGATCTGAAATATGGAAGGAGCTTTTGTCAGACCAAATGGCATTACCAAGAACTCATAATGACCTTCACGAGTACAAAATGCAATTTTGGGGATATCCTCATCCTTGAGCCAGATTTGATGGTAGCTAGAATGAAGGTCTAACTTGGAGAAGTACATAGCTCCATGTAATTCATCCACTACCAAAATGGGGAATTTATCCTTGATGGTAATTTTTTTGAGCTCACGGTAGTCTATACACAATCGCCATGAGCCATCCTTCTTGCGAACTAGTAAAAATAGAGAAGAGTAAGGACTAGTACTCGGTTGAATGACACCAGCTTTGAGCAATTCTTGTACCATCTACTCAATTTCAGACTTGAGAGCATGAGGATACCGATACGGTTTGATGTTGGGTGGTGCATTACCTAGTAGTAGTGGAATAGCATGGTCATGTGAGCGACGAGGCAGCAGGGTAGTTGGTTCTAACAAAACACCATTGTGCTTGGTAAGAACAAGTTGCAAATTTTCTAGAATTTGATCCACTATGGAAGTGCTTGGTTGAATTGAAAATATTTATGCAATGACCCCATGGGATGAATTTTTCAACAATTTCTCCATACGATTGGAACTGACAATTTGGGAAGGGCCTATTTTGGCACCATGGAGGATGTGTGTTTTTCCATGCTATGAAAACTACATCCATAGTTCTACAAAGTTCCAGTTGACAGTGCCCAAGGTGCTCAACCATTGGGATCCCAACACCTTGTCACATCCTCCAAATTGGAGGGAAAACATGTCTTGCTTGAGTTCATAATCCCCCATATTTATATTAACATTACAAAATTTACCTTTACAAGGTAAAGTGCCTCCATTTGCCACCATGACTTCAAAGTAATTGCATGTGTGTATATAGCAATTGGCCTACTTAGAAACTCGAGGACCAATGAAGTTATGTGTACTATCTGAATCAATAAGAATAGTAAGGCGTTGGCTTTTGAAAAATCCCACTACTTTCATGGTTTGTGGAGTGGTAACCCCGAAAAGAGCATGGACAAAAATTTTTGCTTCAGGATCTTGGGTTTCCTCTTCCTATTGAGTTGGTGCTTCAGTTGTGTCACTCTCCTCATCACTATGGTCACTGCTATCGGGTTCCTCTACATCTATTAAGAACAATCTCTTATTTGCACATCTATACCCCTTTACAAAATTTTCATCACAATTATAACATATCCCTTGGGTGCAGTGCGCATCCATGTTAGCTGTAGCCAGTCGCTTAGGAGCAGGAGGTTTATTATCAGTATTATTTTGGAATCAAGGAGGAAAGAGATGTCGAGCTTGAGAAAATTGCAATGTCCGTCGTTGAGCTAAGAGTTTAGATTCGACCAATCGGGCTAAAATGATAGCCTCCATCATTGTTTGTGGTTTAAACATCTTGAATTCATCCTGTAGATCATCTTTCAACCCACTCACGAAACAACTCATAAAAAATCCCTCATTCAAGCCCCTTGTCTTATTGGCTAATTTCTCAAATTGTGTCTGGTAATCACAAACTGTGGTAGTTTGTTTCAGCTTTGTCAATGCTCCTGTAAAGTATTCATAGTCATTAGGGCCAAATTGGGTGAGTATTTGGGACTCAAAGTCCTCCCAAGATAGATCAGGGGTAGTGGCTCATAGCCATTGGAACCAATGTAAGGCTTCAGATTCCAATTTGAAGGAAGCCATTTGAACCCGATGATATATAGGAATGTTGTGGAGTCTAAATAATTGATCAACCCAACATAACCACCCATCGACATCCTTTCCATTAAACTAAGGAAAATCCAATTTAGGCATTTTGAAGTTCGGATCACGGTCATAGTGAGTGTCTTCAATTCCCCTTCTTCGGTATTTTGTTTCCCTTATTCGACCTCATTCGGAGTTTTCAGCTTAGTGTTCATATGTGATAGTACCTTGCAATTGTGTCTCCACCTCTGTAAGTTGTTTTTCTAAGTGGATTCTAGTGGTATCCTAATATGTTCGGAGCTCTCGAATATCTTCTCTTATGGTGTGGTTTGTAGTGGTCAAGTAGTCAAGGGATTTTTGCATATCGACCAATAATGTGGCAATTTCTAACTCCTTTTGTCCACGAGTGTCGCTCGCCATTGTGGGCCCTCTTTTACTCAATTACTAAAAATAGATGTGGGATTTTAGGAGTTACTATTTTTAGTAAGGGTCCAAAATTTAATTTGGGAAATGTGTTGCAACTATGATTTTAGGATAGGGTCCACTTCAATGGCTATTTGATCTGAGCACGCAATGATGAGATATACTGAATTTCTTGACTTTTTGTGATCTCCTATTGGTTTCAAGTTGATGTGAAGGTAATTTCTTCCCATTGGACTTA
Organism: Wollemia nobilis; assembly: GCA_028583015.1. NCBI lineage: Eukaryota > Viridiplantae > Streptophyta > Pinopsida > Araucariales > Araucariaceae > Wollemia > Wollemia nobilis. The sequence continues at coordinate 7,734,947 of JAQPPZ010016856.1, forward strand.
AAATTTCACCAGTGAGTCCTTGAGAGTATTTGGTGTAGAATAATAAGTAGCTTCTATTCCCAAAAATTTGGATCAATTTGATTGATCATTGAAAAGTTATGGCCTTAGCAAGAAAAATAAAAAATTACTATTTTTGGAAAATCGGTGTAAAATTTGACCAGGGGCTGCTAAGGACAATTTTATTTGGAATAGAGTGTAGAATTATCTACTAAATTTTGGATTCAATCTGAGCTCTGTGTGATGTAATATCCCTATTTTAATAAAATTCCAATGTCATGTGGCTGGTGTTGTCAGTTTCTGATCTAGAGTTATAATTCAAAATTTAGGATTTGGGATCAACTATCTCTGACCTGTAGACTGCACCCTAACCACCCTATCACTATCTTGTTCCTTCCTCTGTCACCTGTATTACGGTTAATAACACGGTTCCTGTCACTGACCCTAGGGATTTTGATATTGACAGTATTGTTTCTGATACTAGAAGTCTGTAATTCTAGATTGTTATAGAGGGTTGTTCCTATCGACCTGACTACCTCTGTTACTGACCAGACTATTTTTGTCACTGTCCTGACTATTCTGTTTCTAACCATAGGCTATTGTAGAAACTTGCAATATCTATCTTGATTGTTGGTGCATGCAAGTTTGTTTCTTATGATAAAGAATGCTTTCTTTGTATGCTCACTTTTGGGGTTGTGAATGCAGGTTAACAGAACAAGAATGGTGTTGATTTGCAGATGGAAGTTATGTTTTGTAAAACCAGGTTATGTTAAGTAAGGGAGTATGTAATACCCATAGGCCCTCTATTATACCGTAGTGACGAACAATAGTGCTCGGACCAATATTTCAGGCCACTACCCAAGGAGGATTCCACACATACCCTTGAGCACACTATCTATCTCCCTGACGGTATGGGAGGGTGATCGTTCGGGATGCTGTGTTCCATGGACTATGGATAATAAAAGGCTGAAAAGCTTCCTAATGGATACAATTTTGTTTAAACCTAGATTGTCTCCTGATACACCCGAAGATGCATGAGAGCTCAATTCCATGCATGAGTGTTGTCTAAGGCCTAGGTATTGGAGCCTGATCACACCTCACTTCACTAGGTGTTTTATGAGCTATCTAGCTTAGCCAATAATGATAAATACTTTACGATATTTTAAAACCCCTAGAACAGGGTTTCTAACCTACACAACTACTAAAACAAAGACTGTATTTTTTTGTGTTTTCTGGATTTTTGGTCGAAAAAAAGGACTGTATTTTTTTTTGGATTTTTTAATAAAGTGAAAACATAAATGAAAATACACAAAAAATTATACCTAACAGATAGAATGGCTGGTAAAAATCATCTCAGTTGCAATAGAACTCGGCCTTGGAAAGTGCTCTGATACCACTTGTTAGGATCTCACTATTAAAAATAAGCACACTCACACAAAATACTAGAAAATAACACAAATACATCAAATAACTCAATAAAACTATGCAAAAATTAAATGTAAAAATGGAACAATATCACAATAACACAGAATCGAAGGCCTCTTCGAGGGGGCAACCTCCTTCAATATTTCATTAGCTTGCAAAAATATGAATTCATACATGGCTTCATATCTTTTAAAGAAAAAATTCATGCAACCCTACCTAAAGGCTCAAGAGTTGGCTTACATGCAAAATGCCACTCGAGCTAGAATATCCTACCTACCATTGGTTACAATCTTGATAAAAAATGGTTACATGATATGGTGCCACTTGGCTAGGAATACCACTTGCCACATACATTACAAAGTATTACAAAATAATATCATAATGGGATCCCCCATGTTGGAATTGGGTCATTACATAAGTAAATGAGAATTACAAATGGCGTTAGGATAGGATCCTAACAATAGAATAGATCCAATAAAAACTAATGATTCATGCTACAACCAATCAGTGATCGACATGATGTTTCTAGTTGCCAAAATGCATACATTTGAATTAAAAAGTATACAACAAATAGTTTCTTACACCGACCACATTAATGGCAAAAGGTATACATGTGAAAATATTTAAAAGTGGTTCAAAGTGCAAATACCATTCATTTAGCAAAGCAAAACCTACCTAGTAGAAAGAGCAAAGGAGTAATAAAGCATTGTTCGCTTATACCAAAGAGGAAGAATGCTCTGAGAATTTTCACAAAAAATGGCCTTCAAAGAGATCCAAGAAACAGAGCCATCAAAAAATGAAGAGCTAGGTAATTACATTGGCAAAGTAGTAGTGGTTGTCATACAGAGAAATAAGCTCAAAAAGAGCATCAATAACAAATATCGAAGAGTTGAAACCTTGGCAGTCTAAGGTACTTGTACTGTTCGCTCTTTCTTGTCATTTTATATTTATGATTTGGTTCATCCTTATCCCAAGTTAATAGTGACCACTGTAAAGTTCTATGATACTAAGGCAAAAGATGTAATAATAGCTAAGGGTAAAGTCTTGTTTAGCATCATTGCCAAAGCTAATCACGATCTTTTCACTCTAGAAGTAGAACCACCCATAAGACCTAAACTTTTTAGTGTAATTGAGCAAGTCAGATATCGTTCCCTAAAAAAACATGCCCATGAGGGGGAAATTATAGGAAATGGGTTTATAGCTAATTCAAAACCATTAAACCAAAAAGAGGATTTCCCAATACCCCAATTCCAATTGAATAATTCACAAACCCAGAGCTTTTCTCTATGTTAGCCTGTTTAGAGAGTTTGGATTCTGATCAGTTTGTAAGGAATTAAAAAATAGCTACTGCTTATTGCATTTCAACTGAGAAGATGTATAAGCTTGATGTAGATAATGAAGGTATTAAGGTGATTTAAATTTATTGGCCAACCTTCCTTACCAAGTGAATGCATGAGTAGTTGGTAAGGATTAAAAGGGATTCAGAAGCGCCTTCATTTCAACATTGTTTGAATTTGGTCTAAATTTTCTTGTCGTTGTAAGGCATATGATGCCCTGGATTCTGATCAAAGAAAAGAATGAAAAATGAGATGTTGGGAATGAAATATATGAGTTGATGTATTGATATAAAATGAGTAAAATATATAGGCATGTCCTATATGAAAATGTGACAAGTTTCAAGAGAACATGACAAGTGTCAAACTAAAAGTAGGCATAGTGCACATTATAATATTCTAACATTCCTCCTTAATGTGCACTATCCTAACTATAGAAAAAATAAGTCAACATTAGATAACATTCCCCCTTAATGTTGACTTCTCTAAAAGAACCCTATCATCCTTCTTTATTACATGATTTGGTCTAGGCTCGTGCTCTTTGCACTTGGCTCTCCAACTATGAATAATGCTAGATCAACTATGTCTAGAGAATAGAATATTTTGAAGTGCTTCATTAGTAGTCTTCAAAAGTTGATCCAAAAAAGTCCTCGAATAGAGTCTAGGGTGTCAAGATTCTATAGTCCCTAGAGTAGGTGTCCTTATGGTGACCTCCTCATCCTACCAAAATGCATGGGTAACTAGTCGTTGCATCTACTAGGTCTATAGAGAAGGTGACTGGGTACAAGGATCACATACAATTTGCTTGGGAGTGTCGGGTTCAACTGAGAGTGCACTCCGTAATATAATATATTTTGAGGCTAAAAAATGTATATGTAATAGTATTAAAATAAAAATAGGACACCACCAATGTGTCTGTCATATAAAAACCTTTTCGATGACTATAAATATCCCACCAATGTTCCACTCTTAATGGGGCTTTCATTTGTGGAAAAATAGCAACATGTCTCCTAGAGATCGCTCAATGACGACATCGCTCTATTGCGAAATAAAAACAAAGTTTCTATTTTTCCTTGCAGGGGAATAACCTTGACCATTCGGGCCATTATCTAATTCAAATTGATGAAATGCAATAATTTGGGCTATGTGGGCCTTCATATAGTAAAGTGTTTCCCTTCACTTTTAAGTAAATAACCCTTTAAATTACATTCTCCCTCTTTTATATGGTTGTATCGCCCAAATTTTTTGCACCCTTACCTTTAGGCTAAAGGATCCGTGCCCGGAAGGGGGATGTGAAAAGGATGGAACAATACCTCGGACGGAGAGGCCCTTTGAAGGTCTCACCTCTCGAGGGAGGGGTATAAAGGTGAATTTTTGACGGATGATGGGGTTCACCAGGAAACTTTGAGTGGCAGTTTCCATGCCTAGGTTGAGAATGGGTTTGATTTATTCATTTTATGTTCAGTCATTCAGATTCCTAGGTTAGCCAAAATGAAGCTAAGCTATTCTATATGAAAATTTTGATTTATATGAAGACAACAAACATAAATGAATCCTAATGCGATTAAATACAGAAAATATGTTAAATGGAGAAGAGTACACCTGATTTTTGATGTCTGATGAAGATTTTGAAGCTTGTAGGAGTCCAAATCATCCTGGATATGACAGGATCATCTATAATTGTACATAATCATCCCAAATCACAGTCGATCATCTGAGATCACCCAGGATCGTCAGCGACCTGACAAATTCGTCAAAAACCTACAATCAAGAAAACAGACACCAAAAACCAAAAATACTATTGCAAGAATGATGCAAAATGATAGAAATGAGAGTGTAGATGCTTAAATAACAAATCTAGATATCAAATTAAATGAGATGCAATGTTTTGATAACTTATTTTGAATCTTATCATGTAATTATGCTAAATAAGGTGAACTCCAAGATGCAAAACAGAAGTAAATTAATCTAATGCACTAATAACTAAAGAAATGAGGTAGAAAATGCAAACTCGGGACTCTGATTTCCCCCAAGCTAGATTGCAGTCAAGATCGTCTGCAATCATACGAGATCGTCACTGATCTTGACAGGATCGCCTGAAATTGTGGTTGAATTGCCTGCGACAATTCGAGCTATCTTCGACTAAAACACAGTGAAATCCTGCAACACAAAAACTTGAAAACACAAATATAAAATCCTACAGGGAGTCAGGGAGAGCAGGTAGGGAATCAGGTAACTAGGGAATCAAGGGATCAGGGAATCAAGGGGATAAACTAGAAAAAGCCTAGTTTATATAGGATTAGGGGGAGGTTAGGAGGTTGGGGATCATCCCAATCTAGGAGATCCTCAATGTGGGAATATCCAACCGTGCAGACACACTTCTGCCCAAGTTGGAGAGGTCGTTGAAACATAAGCTAATTATGAAAATTTAGTTTTGGGACGAAATCGTCTGGACGTTTTGTTCTAGACGAATTCGTTCGATTTGGGATGATATCGTCAGATCGGCGACGATATCGTCCAACAATCAAAACAACTTCTAAAAATGGCACAAAAAATGAGGTGAGCGATTAACGGGTGATTTTGGGGTTAAAATTCAAATTTTTACTTTTTACTAATGGTTTAACTGCGCCAATTTTAGGGTGCTACATTTTGCCCCCTCTTTAGCGAATTTTCCAAAGAAAATGCGTTAAATATGAGTTCTTTACGCTTTACGAGAAAGCAAAAATTTATTCCATTTTTTAGATGATGATTCTAGGTCGAATCGTACGACTGTTTGCTATGGTGCCCCCTCCGATTTTTTACCCAAATTGGACGTTTGAGGTAAAAGCGTGGAAAAGAAAAAATTGAAAAAATGTCATTTTAAAAATAAGAAAAATAGGGTAAAACCCTAATTCATTTTTACTATTCACTTTTGCTATTTTAGAGCTCTACAGGCGAAATGGTGGAGACGACACACAAATCAACAGAGGTCCGACGCGGGTTGCGGGTAAGGATCTAAACCTAGTGTACTATATTTTAATCTTGAGTTACTTGATTTTTTTAGTTGAATTTTAATTGTTTTTGGGCGTTGCGGCCATTTTTATGCCGTCGACGACATTGAAATCGTCCCTATATCATCGATTTCGTCTAAGGAAAAAATCAAAGAAATAGGGGGCGATCCCATCCAATAAGGGATGATCCCCAAATTGAAGAACAGAGATGATTTCATCCTATTAAGGACGATTTTATCTAAATTTGGTACGATATCGTCCAATAATGGGCGATATCAATTTTTATGGGATGATTTAATTTTAATTGATTTTTTTTTAATGATTATGTACTAATGATTTTTGTTGTTTTATTGTTTATTTTGCAGAGGGGATTACTAAAGAGTCGGGAGTGGAAATACGAAGGTCTTAGAGATGACTTAGTCATGCTCGATCAGGCCGAGTGAGATAGACTGGCAGAGGTAGGACTGCAACATGTGGCAAAGATGCCACAACTTCCTACAAACATGGGGCTACTGACAACCCTAGTAGAGAGATGGTATCCGGAGTCGTCTTGATTTCGGCTATCGACAAGGGAGATGACTCCCACTCTAGAGGATGTATGGAGGATCTTGAGGATCCCCATACATGGTCTATTCATGACCCCTTCGGCCAATTAGGGCCATGCTATGATGAGATTGTGCAATGACCCAAGATTCACCCTAGAGAAGGGTGAAGTGAACATCGAGGCTTTGAGGTAGATGCCTGGGGCATCTCGGTTGATCCAGGTTTTGGCAGAGGTGGTGGGTGGCCTTCTTCTATGCCACCAGAGTGGATGCAGATTATTGTGGCTACTGTCATATGTGGTTTGTGACATGAGAGACCACGAATACAGGTTTTATTGGGGTAGCTTTGTATTGTGTCGATTGTATAGGATCCTTTATGGGGTCGTATACAAGGGAGGTCAATGTTTGGTGCTAACATCTCTCCTATAGGTTTGGTTCTGGGAGCACATTATGATGCGAAGGCTGGTAGGTCTTCCACTGATAGGAGTTGACAGGGAGAGACCCTGGATTTTCTATTGGTGGCTCTAGAGAGGGTCACAGTGGCGGATAGATCTGTCAACATCCTGAAGATTGCTGGATGATCTCACCCCAGATCGGATCACCTAGAGAGCATGGAGGGATCATCCAGGGTGGGCAGAGGATAGACATGAGTTGTATCACATCAGACGAGTCATATGGTTGAGGATAGAGTGGGGAGAGGTAGAGCTCCATCGCTACAACCGAGTTTTGAGGTAGTTCGGTCTACAGTAGGGGATCCCTTCTCTTAGGGATTATGAGTACTCTTGGACTATGCAGGCTAACACCACACTGAGCGAGGCTCTAGACATACAATAATTATGGAGTTAGGATGCTGATGATGCCCCCATTTAGCCAGTGGATAGGGATGATGTTGGGGTAGTATACGGGTATGATGCCTGGTATGCAGGCATCCACCCTCCTCGGATGATGAGGGCACAAGGTCCGATGCACGTTGTAGTGCAACAGATGGAGAGGTGATTCCAGGCTACCATCGATGCAGTGAGGAGTCATGGAGAGAGGGATCAATGATGGCCTCCTCAGGAGAGACGTCGAAGATTCCCATAGGCTCCAGAGAGACAACAGTAGTCGAAGAGGAGGGAGGAGAGGAGAGAGAGACTCCCTTCTCAGTAGAGGGATAGGCCACCATCACCCGATAGGGGCAAGGATGTCGAGGTGGGTGAGAGAAACGAGATGGCAACTCTTCAGGTGGAGAATTCCTGCCTATGAGCTCAGTTGCAAACTCTACAGGATGAGGCTACATGGTTCAAGGATCAGAGTGAAGGGGCGAGCATTATGGAGCTGGCACGATTGGGTGCTTAGACTGCATTCTATTAGGGAGTGTACTACCAGCTAGTTCCAAAGGGCTAGAGGATATAGCTTCCAGTCAACATTGTGGAGTTGATCAAGATGGGGTCATTGAGGACATCATCACGATCGACATCGAGGATCCACGACATAGGACGGGCTTCGATGGGACCACCTCCTCCACCTCACGGTGGGAGAGGGGATGAGACTGAGAGCTCAAGGTCTTCTCGAGGCTAGATGTATATTGTACATAAACTATTTTTAAGATGATTGAGTATGCCAGGGTATAGATTGTGGCATATGATGTATATACTTCTTGATATATATGATGTTATTTTGTGATATGACTTATGCATATGTTTTATGATGCTTTAATATTTCAATTGTTGATTGACTATTCATGTAATTATGTCGTTGAAAATATTATAATTTTATGTCATACGATAAAATTAGATGAAATAATCTAATGTAAACAAACTAGTTGTTGTGGTGTGTTTTGATGAAAATAAATTGACTTCTAACAATAATTTCAAAGGACATTTTCGCTGTTACATGACCATTTCATGGAGTCACCACTCGTTAGGTCATCAAGATAATCCCAGTATGAGAGAAAAATTGCTAAAAGTAAAAGGGTGCTTAAGAGACTTTCTTAAGACTTTGTGTTGTGATGATGAAAAATGATGATAGTGATGATTTGTTTTTAGATTTCCATGAAAGTATTATGCATGAAATATTAAAAATATGATTTTTTCTAGGAATAAAATTCTTAAGTATGATAGAAATTTGAAAAATTCTCTAGGAATTATACCATCGTCGCAAAAATGAATGTTGACATAATGAAATGAAATAGAAAAGTTTTCATTATTTTTAAAGCACAATTGTGTAACATAATGATTTAAGCCATATGCTTTTATGGATTAAATAAATGGGAAATAAAATTAGAACAATGGTTTGCGCTAGGCATAGAATTTTAGGTATAGACTTATACCATCATCGCAAAATCCAAAGAAGAAATTGATATAATAGTTTTATTGCATAGTTGATTTTTTATTTTGAGATAAACATAAAAATGAGGACTTGCACTAAGCATAAAATTCCAATTTAGGTTTAGGAACTATACCATCGTCGCAAAAGTCAAAAATATAAATGTGACTTTATTGCTAGCTTTTGAACATGTTTTACAAGAAAATTTTGGATTTTTGAAAAAAATATATTTAATTGATTCTACGCTAAGCAGATATTCTCAAGTAAAAAAAAAATCAAATTATTCCAGAATATTTGCATAAATATTTTAAATTATCTCAAAGACAAAATTTAGATTTATAAGGAACCCCATGTGCATATGTGAGTTCATTGCCGATATTGATCTATCATAATGATACAAAATCTCTCAAACACAAATGTGTGTGCAATTGTAATGTTCATTTATCGATTTTGAGCAAGATAATTTGATACAAGTAATTTGAATTAACCAAATGAGTGTTTGTTGACCATGATTTATATGCATGTAACCGTACCAGACTACTATGTAAATCGGGTCATCAAGAGCTAGTTGATCCATGAGCGGACATAGGTCTATACAAAAGAAGGTTGCTAATGTGATAGACATATCGCCATGCTAGGAGTTACCCAAGGCCAAGCGGGTTGGGCACAAACCACCTGTTATGGGGCTTACCTCATGATTTTTGAATAATTGAGAATTCTAGGGATTCAAGCTCATTCACCCTTCTTTTATTTCAAAGGGGGGGGAGGATTTATTGCTTTTTGCTTTTTCTTTTCTTTTCTTTTTCTATTTTTTTTTTTTTGTATTTTGCTTGACACTGAGATAATGCTGAAATATTGCTAAGATGGTACAAAATGATAATGCTTCTGAATAATTTCTCTTTTTCTCATGATTTTTCTTGCTTTTCTTTTTCTCTTTTTTTTTTCTTTTTCTTCCTAGACTAGGGATACTTGCTCGGATTGGCTGTAGAGCAAGGGATTTTTGTTCTGAGCAGGGGCGAGCTTGTCCTTTTGTCAATTATCAAAGATTCTAGACCATGTGCATGATAGGATAGCAGGGGAAATTTTTTTCTCAAGAGACCACTTCTACTGTGTAGCATTATTTTGAATTTGCAATGAAATCATTTTAATGTGAAAAGGTGTACTTGGTTCAAGTAAATAACAAGATCAGTTCTCTATGCTCAAAAATTTATTTAATTCAACTGTGGACTTCAATATAAGAGAGATTAATAATTATACCAAATAATATCAAGATATTTATTCATGTGAGTGTGAAAGTGAGGGATTCCAGATAAATGCTAATTTATCCAAAATAACTAAAAATATAACTGTAATACTTCAAGAATTGACAGGTGCAAAATAGAAAATATTTTTGAGGATTTTGATGATTTTGATTTTTTTATATTTTAATTTTAATTTATGATTTGAGAGAATACATAATATTACTATTTTTGAAATTTTTATATGAATTACTAATATGAGATAATATGTATAATATATACAGTGACAAAATTATTAGATTTATGCATAATAGCGCTTAAGATGCATAATGTTCATAGGTTCTTTAAGATCTTTGCCATATAAGGTAGCTAATCTGTATGCTCCTGATCCAAATTTAGCAATGATAATATATGGCCCAATCCAGTTAGGCTCGAATTTTCCTTTAAGGTCTTTAGTTGCATTAGTATTTTTTTGATTTTATTTTAAGACGAGGTCACCGATCTCAAAGGATCGTGTAGCACCCTAAAATTGGCGCATTTAAACCATCAGTAAAAGATAAAAAATTGAATTTTAAACCTTGAAACCACCCTTTAACTACTCACCTCATTTTTTGTGCCATTTTTAGAAGTTGTTTTGATCGTTGGACGATATTGTCGCCAACCTGACGATATCATCCCAAATCGTACGAATTCATCTGGAACAGAACGTCCAGACGATTTCATCCCAAAACCAAATTTTCATAATTATCTTCTGTTTCAACAACCTCTCCAACTTAGGCAGAAGCATGTCTACGCGGTTGGATATTCCTACATTGGAGATCTCCCATATTGGGATGATCCCCAACCTCCTAACCTCCCCCTAATCCTATATAAAATTGGGATTTTCCCAGTTTATCCCCCTGGATGATCATTTCTCTACAACTTTGGTTTTTGCTATGTTAGAACATCCTATCCCCCATAATTTGCACTTGTGTTTTCAAGTTTTATTGCAGGATCTCACTGTGTTTCAGCCAAAGGAATCTCGAATCATCGCAGGCAATTCAACTACAATTTTGGACGATCCTATCGAGATCGATGATGATCTCATATGATTGCAGATGATTTTGACTACAGTTCATATTGGGGGCAATCAAAGCCCTGAGTTTGCATTCTCTATCTCTTTTCTTATTTAATTATGCATTAGATTAGTTCACTTCTATTCTGCATCTTGGAGTTCACCTCATTTAGCATATTTGCATGATAAAATTCAAAATAAATTATTAAAACATTGCATCCCATTTGATTTGATATCTGTATCCATCATTTAAGCATTTATATTCTTATTTATATCATTTTGTATCATTATTGCAATTGTATTTTTGGTTTTTGGTGTCTATTTTCATGATTGTAGGTTTTTGACAAATTTGTCTAATGAATTCGTCAGGTCACTAACGATCTCAGTTGATCTTAGACGATCTCCTATGATCTGGACGATTCTGTACAATTACAGATGATTCTGTCATATCCGGGATGATCTGGACTCCTACAAGCTTTAGAACCTTCATCAAACATCAGAAATTAGGTGCACTCTTCTCCATCTTAGATATTTTCTATATTTAGGATTCATTTATGTTTGTTGTCTTCATATAAACCAAAAATTTTACATAGAATAACTTAGATTCATTTTTGCCAACCTAGGAATCTGAATGATTGAATATGAAATGAACACATCAAACCCATTCTTGACCTAGGCGTGCAAAATGCCACTTAAAGTTTCCTGGTGAACCCCACCATCCGTTGAAAATTCACCCTTATACCCCTCCCTCAAGAGGCGCAACCTTCAAAGGGCCTCTCCATCCAAGGTATTGTCCCATCCTTTTCGCATCCCCCTTCCGGGCACGGATCCTTTAGCCTGAAGGTAAGGGTGCAAAAAATTTGGGCGATACATTTTGGTGAACCCGACGTGAAACTAAAACACCTTTTGAAAACAATAAAAAAAAAAAACACATTATTAAGAACATCTAGAATCATTAGACAACCGTTAAATTTGCATATCATACTTAGATGGTAGATTATAATAGAAGACGAGCCGTCACCATAAATGTTGAAAATCAATTAACGACCATAGATATTACTTCTGTGCTTAGAGTACCTCAAAAAAATAGAGCCCAATCTTTGTGGGATGAACTTGATAGGAGATTAGGTATTATTGAATCCATATCTATAGAAATTAGGCAAATTAAGAGGTTTGTCCTAGATAGAATCCTGGATCCTGATCAGGTGACTTTGTATCATGAACTTCAGAGAGCTTGCCATAGGTTGTTACCAGATAAAAGAGCACTTGTGTCTTCTAAATTATACACCTTTGAGGAATACCTTGAGAACGTAGTTGTAGTGCATAAATTTCTATCTCGTATAGAGGATAAAGAAGTCATTATTATCGATAGAAAGAGATGGAATAGAGTTCCTAGAGCTATGTTGTATTGAGAGTATTGCCATGAAATTTATTTTTACATGTTAGGGTCTGAAGTAGATCATATTACCATAGCACACTTTGTCAAATTCTTGAAAACCACTTCAAATTTGAAGAGGAGCATTTCATGACTCCTGATGAACTTGACCCTATCAATGATATCCATAAACTATTCATAGAAAACTAAGTCATTCTTTTTACTATTGTTATTTCTTGCAACTAGCATGTTGTTTGTTATTTTTATTCTCACAAAATAATAGTATAATCACACAAAACAAAAAAAAAAACAAATAAAAACAAAACATTTTCCTTTTAAAGTATTATAGTAGGTATATAGTTAAAATATATACCTCTCAACCTTACCGCATATATATATATATATATATATATATATATATATATATATATATATATATATATATTTGCTAAAACCTAAGTTTAGCACAATGCCTAGACTTAGGAATGGAAAACAAACCGAAGAAGATGAAGATTGGTTAGGAAGACCATTAACTGACCAAAATGTCCCTCCTAAGGACCAAGTTCAAGAAGAAGAGACCCTAGACCAGCAAGAAGAAGAGCTTGCTATAGGAAATGAACAAGAAGAAACTGTTAGAGAGGAAGGATCCTCATCTCCTAAAATGTCTCTGGGAGGAGCTATCACTTTTGAAAACATGGAACAATTTTGGAAGTTCATTAACACTAATATTGGTGTTTTTAATAAAGTAGCCCATATGGACAAGGATCGAATTAGTGACACTCAAGAAACTCTAGAAGAATTATTTCACACACGCACTAATCCCTTGTCCTTTATTGAACAAGAGAGTGATCAAGCTGGACCATCCAATTTGGATATAGTAGTTGTGATCCGAAACATGCAACAACAATAGGTTACCCAACCACCTAAAGTGCCTGTTAACAAGCCTAGGGTCATTCCCGCACAAAAGAAACCATCATTTAATGCTCTATTTCACCAAGCTCTTGATCAACATACCTCAAATCAACAAAAACCTAAAACAAAACCAAACATCAATTACCAACAATATGGGGTACAACATAATACTATTACAAATCCCCTTCATAATACTCTTCCTACCAACACTTTGCATAATAGCAATATAGCATCTAATCCTTATGTCACACCATCATACACTCATAGATCCCATACCTCTGTCCCACCGAACCAATATGGTGGACAAACTAGTAATCTTGAAACCATGGTGAAACAACTAGTTTCTCACATGGACCAGATAGATCCCTACCGTCCTTCGTACAACTATCGAGAGATGTGTAGTTAGCCTTTAGATCCTATAGTAACAGCACAGTCGTATCCTAAACATTTTCATATGCCTGTTCTTCCCATATATAAAGGAATCGAAGATCCCATAGAGCATCTTCATATGTTTAGGATAGCATGTCACGATATATCATATGATGACTTGTTATTACTAAAAATGTTCCCAAAAATCTTGGGAGGAATGGCATTAGAGTGGTATTATCAATTACCCACTAATTCTTTGAGGAATTTCAAAGAAACTACCGAGTCTTTTGTTCATCAATTTAGTGCCTACATCGAAATACATGTGACCATTAAAGATTTGTATAACTTAAAACAGGACAAAGATGAATGCTTTGCTGATTTCCTAGCTAGGTGGAGACAGTTGATAGAAAAATTGCACTTTGTGTTACCTTATAGGGAGATGTTGGACATCTTTATTAATAATTTGCAAGAGCAACTATCTTACGAATTATCAAATGCTACCTTGACCACCTTCGATCAGGCTATAGAATTAGCCCGAAGAGTGGAAGATGCTCTCATTAGGAGAGGCCAGCTTAAAAAGAAATACGATGAGAAAACATCCAAAAATCAATATAAGAATAAACAAATTTTGGGTGATGGAGTCACCGATAGCAGAAATATTGCTAATGTTAATGCTGCAAAGACAACGGAGAAGTTTGTACTAAAACCTCCTGATAGACCTCCTCGATAATTTACTAGGTTAAATCAACCTTTATCAACTATCCTATCACAATTATTAGAACGAGGTTTGATTAAATTACCAAATATTTAGGAACCTGATCCAACTATACCTAGATACAGAGCAGATTTACACTGTGACTTCCATAAAGGACCAGGACACACTACCAACTCTTGTAAAAGATTAAAACATAAAATATGAGACTTGATTGATAACAATGAGATGGAGGTGCAAGCCTTTCAACCTAAGTAGAATCCTCCTAATAATTTTCAAAAGAACACCCCACAAAACCAGAATCAGAACGCCAATAACTCATTAGACATATTTCAACATCCCTTACCAAAACATGGTAAGGAGGTGGCTAATCAAATTGAACATCATAATGTCCCTCCTCCTACCCGATATGTAGGAACTATTAGTGGGCATTTACCTGCTCATGATATGGAAATATTTGACACAACTTTATCCGTGGTTACAACCAGGCCTATATATAATATTCAGATACATGATCTTAGTGATACAAAATATGATACCAAGAGTGATATGGAAATCACATCAAATCAATTGAATAGTTTTGAAGATAAATCAGATAATATTCACCCTATCACAAGTTATATGGTTCTAGAAGAACCATTTCCAAGAAGAGTCACTACTAGACCATCGTCTCACCGATTACTTTCTAATGAGCTAGCTATAAACGCTAGACCAAGACCCATTCATCATCCGTAGAATAATATTGTGGGTACCATCGAAGCTGTTACTAGACAACAGGCTCAAAATTATCAACAAGATCAAATTCAGAATGGTGGATCAACTCCATTTGTTTTGAAGGTTCCTAATAAAGGGAATCATGCGCCTAATGTTCAACCTAAACCTCCTTATAATATTAATGAACAATTATCAAATATTACGGCTAGAATTTCCCTCTTGGGCCTTTTAAGATCTTCTCCTACACATAGAGATGAATTAATGCTCACATTAAGCCAGATGATGGTACCACAAGACATTCAACCCGAAGCCATGGCCAATACTATAATAACTCATGAAGTTGATTGTATTGACTTCCGAGATAGAGACATACCTCAACATAGTTTACATAAAGATAACCCCTTGTATATTATTGCTTTAATTGGAGATGTAGCAGTCAAACAAGTTTTGATTGATAATGGTTCATCTTTAAATATCTGCACTTTTGACTTCTACCAAAGATTCGGGTTTAGAAGTGAGGAAATGAAAAGAACTGATATGATCATAAAATATTTCAATGACGAAACACAATAAACATGTGGAGTTATTACCATTCCATTTCAAGTTGGTCCAAGAACCTTGGATGCGACTGTGTTTATTGTACATTGCCCTACATCATACAATATACTCTTGGGTCGTCCTTGGATCAATGCGATGCGAGTTGTTCCCTCAACCTTAAATCAATGTGTTAAGTTCGAATTTAAGAATCAGTTGGTTACCATTCATGGTGATCCAAGACCCTTTGATATGTGTGCTTTGGCAGAACCTATTGGAGTTCAATTTTGCCCTGCTCTGTCATCCACACATCCTAATTCTCATTATCCATCTAAACATGTGAAACTTACACCCACAAAGTCATCTACTTCTTCTCCATCAGTTGTACCTTCACATATAGCTCAACCATCTTCTGAACAAACCACATTAGGACCTAAGAAATATCCTAATCTCACAACCAATGTCTCTTGTTCTACTCTTATAACTTCAATACCTATAATAGGCCCATATATCGACACCTCTACACCGTCTACATCCACCAAAGTCATATTTTCAACATCAAAAGACGTAGGGAATGTTCCTTCTACCTCTTATGCTCTTACTGACGAGCTCTTACCCGATCTATCTAAAATCCTTATATCAGAAGAAACGAATGCTTCTATGCAAGATTCCCTTTTTTTTTAATAATTTGTCGCCATCTCCTCGTACCTTGGGCCTCCCATAGCCTATGAGAAGTATTTACCAAGTTAGGAGCTGTGCCTTTATTTATAAGGGATATGACTGGGGTAGAATACCCAGAAACATCAGAACTCATTATGATGGATATGCTCGATGTTATTTTACTAATGAATATATTAAAGCCAAACCTATAATGCGGAAATTGGGATATAAAGGGAAAGGTTTGGGACATTTCCAGAATGGTATGAAAGAACCTTTTGAGGTAGAAGCATGGCCCGCCCGATGTGGTGTGGGCCTATTTTCTAGTAAGGGTCAACCATTCTCATTTGAGGATGATGACCATCTTATATGTTACCAAGATTTTTTAGATGAACATGATGCCTTGCGTTTAATAAATAAGACATTCACATGTAATATGCTATCTATATATTATCCTGAGATGATCGCTGAATCCGATGATGAGTTGGAGGGAGATATATTTCAAGATGTATCCATTGAGGAATTATTACATAATGGATTTTATTTTGATGGCTCTATACCTAGTATAGCCCAGCTTGAGGCCATGACTCCTCAAAATGAATTATCCAAGCTAACCTTGGAAGAATTACAAGAATTGGGTGTTTCACCTGCCCCACCTAATTTTGAGAGATATCTACACATGGAAGTAGAAAATGTCATAAAAATTAACATTAGAACCGAGGATAACCCCCACATAATCAACATTGGATCAGAATTGAGTCAAGAAAAATAGGATAAATACATTGTATTTCTTAAATAATATGAAGATGTCTTTGCTTGGACATATGAAGATATGCCAGGATTAGACCATTTTGTAGTTATGCATCACCTAGTAGTGCACCCAGATGCTAAACCTATTAAGCAGTAGCTTAGAAAAATGCATCCTAAAGTGGCCTTACTAGTCAAAGGGGAGTTACAAAAACTCCTGAATGTTATTTTCATACAAGCCATTGATTATGCTGAATGGATCTTGAATGTAGTTCCAGTAACTAAGAAAGAAACTACTAAGGTTAGGGTTTGTACAGACTTTAGAGATATTAATGTTGCATGCCCTAAAGATGATTTTCCCCTTCCAAATATGGATCAGATCATTTATTTTACTACTGGGAGTGGAATGATATCTTTAGTGGATGGATTTTTTGGTTATAATCAGATTAGGATAGCTCCTGAAGATCAGGCTAAAACAACCTTTATTACCCCTTGGGGGACATTCTATTGGAAAGTGATGCCATTCGGGTTGAAGAATGCAGGTGCAACCTATCAATGAGCCATGACTTATATATTTCATGATATGATGCATGATATACTACACGATTATGTAGACAACATTATAGCTTGTTCTACTGAAGAAGATAACCATTTAGATGACTTGAGAAAAGTATTCGATCGGTTAAGGGAATATCTTATCCGATTGAATCCAGAAAAATGTATATTCGGAGTTAAGTCAGGTAAATTATTAGGGGTTATAGTTTATTTACATGGCATCAAAATTGACCCTCTCAAGATTACGGCTATCACTGATATGCCCGCACCTACAAATATATCTGAATTATGGAGTCTACAAGGTAAGCTTCAAGCTATCCGTCGCTTCATCGATAAGCTGGTGGATAAAACTAGACCCTTTCTTAAGATTCTTAAGAAGGATGTCTCTTTCCATTGGGATGACGAATGTCAGGAAGCATTTGAACTCCTCAAACAATATCTTCTTAACCCACCTGTACTTTCACCACCTAAACTTGATCGCCCATTTATCTTGTATATTTTTGCTTTAGATTTTTCTTTAGGAGCTATGTTAGCTCAACTTGATGATGAGAAAAGAGAGCATGCTAATTATTACATTAGCAAAACATTAATTAGTTATGAAACCCACTACACAACATTAGAGAAGTTATGTCTAGCAGTTGCATTTTCTACACAAAAACTATGCC
Source organism: Wollemia nobilis (assembly GCA_028583015.1). NCBI lineage: Eukaryota > Viridiplantae > Streptophyta > Pinopsida > Araucariales > Araucariaceae > Wollemia > Wollemia nobilis. The sequence goes on from JAQPPZ010016856.1 coordinate 7,753,074, forward strand.
ATTATATGCTCAGTTAGAAAACATACATTATTACTAAATCTGATCCCTTGCGATATCTCATGAGTCGACCTTATTTATCTGGTCGCATAGCAAAGTGGGTTCTTGCGCTAAGCGAGTTTGAACTCATGTTTATAGGACAAAATTCTGTTAAGGGTCAAAGCATAGCAGATCAATTAGCTGCTGCACCCTTAGAATCCACCCATCCCCTCATCATTGAGTTTCCTGACAAATGCCTTAAACTAGAGGCAGATCATTCAGAGCAATGGTCCTTATACTTTGACGAAGCCCGATGTATGAATGGGGCTGGTGCAGGTATTATTTTGATATCTCCACAGAAACATCTCATACCTCTATCATTTAAATTAATGTTTGCCTATACTAATAAAATTGCTGAATATGAGGCTCTAATCCTTGGATTATGAGCAGCCCTAGCACTAAAAATTAAAAATCTATTAGTTTTCGATGATTCTCAACTTGTTATAAATCAAATTAATGATGTTTATCAGACTAGAGATGATAAATTGCACCCATATAAAGCATATGTATTACAATTAATATCTTTATTTGATCAAGTTACCTTGGAAGCTATTCCTAGAACTAGCAATCATGCGGTTGACGCTATGGTCGCAACTGCATCTCTTTTACCCTTGGAGTTAGATGAAAAATATGCTACCATAATTATTCGTCGACTCTAGGAACCTGCTTCAATTAAATCATGCTTGGAACCTTTGGACGTGTTTCTAATCAATGAAACTACTCCTAAACTTTGGTACACTGATATCCTCAATTTGCTTCAAAATGGGACTTCCTTGAAGGTTTTAATAAAAACTAGCACCAGTTATTACGTAGACGAGCAAGTCACTTTGTCATAATTGGAAATACATTATATAGGAGATCCTTTGAAGGTATCCTACTGAGATGTTGAAGAACACAAGCTTATACTGAGAGGGGGGGTGAACAGTATAAGACCTTTTTCAATTTTATCTATCAATACAACTTTCAAACCATTAACATGCAGAATAAAATAGCAGTAACAACAGCAGTAAAATAGTGCACAAAAAGCAATCCACAAAGAGACACAACACTTTACGTGGTTCACCCAAGGTGGGCTACTCCACGGATAAAACTTTCCTCTAAAAGTTATATCAAAACCTCTCGGGAATCCTTCCCGATTACAAAGTTTATGAGCCTTAGCTCAAAGGAGACACCTTCCCCTAATTCTCGCTTTGCTAGTGATCCTCTAGAAGACCTCTACCTCCTCTCGCCCTTAGCAAGTGGAATTCTGTCCACAGAAGACACCTGTCTTCCCTGCTCCGGTCGGAGATCTCTCGTCCTCAACTCCGTTACATGCAAAGCCGGTCCTCTTTTCTCGTACCAAACACTAGTCCTTCGGTCTAGCACAATTGTCCTCTTTCTTTGTTCCTTTTTGCACTTGGTTGAAAACAACTTTTCACTGCCTGCGCAACTACAGCAGCACAGTCTTCTCAAATTACAATGGCACTATCTTCTCAAATTACAGCAGCACTTGATCACCGTTTGTCCTTCACAACTGTTCGCAATTACAGCAGTATCTACTTCGTGCACTTTGCTTTCTTTTACACAGATTGCGTGAACACAGTCGCAATCACAGCTGTCCTTAGATCAAATTCCACCCTTTTCATGATCTTCGCAAACACTGCAGCATTCGAACGCACAACAACTTATGCGCCTATGTACAACCACAACATCATACTTTTCGCACAGTCTTCTTATGAACAGCAACACAGTCTTTGATACTTAGAAGATTCAACGAAGTCCACTCTAATGCTGTAGTCGAACTTCGCTCTCTGCTTTTTCGATGATCGAACCTCACTAGTCACACTAACTTTGCGAACGCCTCACTACGAAATGCACACTTCGATCGATGCACAAAATTGCTCAAACAGTCTTCCTTTAATACTCACAATCTTAAGATGAAATCTTGTTCTTTAGTCGGCTGTTCAATCTCCAAACACGTCGGCTGTAAAACCTTACACTTCGTCGGCAGAGGTTAACTTCGTCGGCTTTAACCGCCTCTGCTGTTCTGTAGCTGTTCTCGCATGAAACTCAAACATGTCGCGATATCGCTACGCCTTTGACTGCCGTACACCTTCTTTGGTTTGTTGTCGCGAAATCGTGACACTACAGCCTTTGCTGACGTCATCGTAAATCTTGTCACGAAATCGTGACGCTCTAGACTTCAAAGCCTTCTTCTCCGTTGTTGTCACGAAATCGTGACACCTTTGCCTCTTGCTGACGTCATCATGATTCTTGTCATGAAATCGCGATGCTCTGGACTTCAAAGCCTTCTTCTCCGCTACTGTCGTGAAATCGTGACACCTTTGCCTCTTGCTGACGTCATCATGATTCTTGTCATGAAATCGTGACGCTCTGGACTTCAAAGTCTTCTTCTCCGCTACTGTCACGAAATCGTGACACCTTTGCCTTTTGCTGACGTCATCAGCAACTCTGTCGTGAAATCGTGACACCTCTTGCTTCTTCATCCTTTTCTTGGTTTGCACTAGCGAAAATGAAACATGTCACGAAATCGCGACGCTTTTGCTGCCTTAAGCTCTTTCTTGCCAACTGCTCATGAAACTGGAACATGTCACGAAATCGCGACGCTTTTGCCAACTGCAAGCTGCCAACTCAACCTGTCATGAAATCGTGACACTTTCTGCATCCGTACAACTTCTTCGAAACTTGTCGCGAAATCGTGACACTTCCTGCAACTCAACACTGCCAACTCAACTTGTCGCGAAATCGTGACAGTTTTTGCATCCGTACAACTTCTTCGAAACTTGTCACGAAATCGTGACACTTTTTGCATCCGTACAACTTCTTCAAAACTTGTCGCGAAATCGTGACAGTTTTGCCCGTTCTGCCTCTGCCTTCCTGCATGTCGCGAAATCGTGACACTTTTGCCCGCTTTGCCTCTGCCTTCCTGCATGTCACGAAATCGTGATAGTTTTGGCCAAACTTTCTCTCTCCTCAAACATGTCGCGAAATCGTGACAGTTTTTCTAGTAGCCTGCAAACTTTTTCTAACTTATCTTTTTCTGGATTTTTGGCAACTGGGCTACTCTGATTTTCTTGGAGACTTACTGACCAGCTGAAACCTTCATCAAAACACATCCTTAGACTTAAAAACAAATTGCTCCAAGAACTCCTTGACATCAAAAACAACAACTACCAATAGCTCCTTGACATCAATGACAACAATTAAACTTAGGCAAAGGCAATGTACTCAAGATACCCAAAATTGCCAACAATCTCCCCCTTTGTCATTGATGGCAACCCTTAATTAAAAACACATCTTTCAAGAGCCAAAACTGAAATCAATCTCTTCAAGTTTTGCTCCCCCTGACTTGAAGCTTTCCTCTTCACTTGAAAACACTCCCCCTTACTTAAATCTCTCCCCCTTTGTCATCAATGGCAAAGGGTCACCTTTGGGGCTTGGGACTAAGAATGAGCCTCTTAGCTTAGTCCCTCCCCCACCTCCTGATGAGGTGATTTAAAACAGGGTTGGGAGTGATACTCCCATTAGACACTCATCATCATTAGTGTCTAAGATTTCTTTGTCGGGCCTTCTCTTGAATTCTTTTTCTGTATTCCTGTTCCTGTCACTGTTTTGATCCTCGGACCTGTTAATACTACTGTTCCTGTTTCTTTTATCTTTTTTGTTCTTATCCATACCTTGATCCTTGGACCTGTTCATATCACTTTTCCTATTTTTGTTATCATTCCTATTCTTATCCATGCCTTGATCCTTGGATTTGTTCATGCTGTTGTTTCTGTTCCTGTATCTCAGAAGATCAGCTCTACACTGTCTAGCTAGGTGACCTTCATTGTTGCATTTATAGCAAGTAACAATATTTGGCATGACTGTTCTTTGAATCCGCCTGTTCTGACTAACCCAGTTCCTGTTATTTGCCTTGCAAAAAATTGCCTTGTGCCCGAATTGTTGACAAGAGTAACAATACCCTTGAAAGAAATTACGTATCCTGAAACTGTCATTTACTCTCTTCATTTGAGTCATGCAATGTACAGCCATGTGACCAAATCTGTGACACGCAAAACATCTGCCGTGAAATTTTCTTTTATTCGACTTCATGGGTCCCGAAGACTTCTTCTTCTCAGTCTGAATATCATTTTCTATTTCTGCGTATTCATCACTTACTGACTCATGATCTGAAGTACTTTCTTCAACAGGACTCTCTTCCTTTTGAAATCTCTTGCTAGATTCCCCAACCTGTTCCTTGTGCGGCTCAACGAAACCGAGACCTGTTTTATCTGTTGGTTTTCTTTGTCCTTTGATGAGAAATTTAACCTTCTTGGAGCTATCCTGAAATCTGTAGAGCTTATCCTTGTACTCTTTATTTTCTTCTTTCAAAGAAGCCATTTCCTGTTCTAACTCTCTATACTCCAGAATTTTAGAATCTAACTCATTCTTGAGTTCTTGTGACTTAGCCATAGATGCTTCAAGATTTTCTACAAGTTCATCTATCTCCATACAACATTCATCTAATTTAAACTTGAGTCTATCATTCTTCTTTCTTTCCTTTTTCAAAACACCAAGAGCATTATTGAGTTCACATTCAAGATCCTCTATTTGATGGCACTTTGAATTGTCACAGCCTTTTTCAGATTTCTTATCACTAGAGGTGCTACCTTTTTCAAAAACCATACATGCATCTTCATTGTAGTTTTCTGAAGCATCCTCATACATACTAGCAGCCAAATCATTATTTCTGCAATCATCCTCAAGGTGCCCAAAATTTCCACATCTAAAACATTTCATGATAATGAATTTATGTTTCGGTTCTTCCTCTTTTTCTGAAATGAACAAGCATCTCATTTTCATCATCACTAGAAGAACTGTCACTTTCACTGCTAGAACACTTACTTGCTTTGTCTAAGTAGAAGCTCTTCTTATTCTTGTGAGAATGCCTCTTTCCATGATTGTTGTACTCATATTTGCTTTTCTGGTGATTGTTGTACTCATTTTTGCTCTTTCCGTAATACCCGTGCTTTTCAGAGTCCTTGCTTTTAACATCCCGTATATCTTCATCACTTTCATTTTTAGAAACAAGATGATCAGTAGCATAATGACCAAATTTCCCACAGTTAAAACATCTTATATTTTTCTTGCTTTTGTGCTTTCTCGAAAACTTGCCTTTCCTGCTGTAATATGCCTCTTCCTCACTAGAAGACTCATCACTTTCTTGAATCTGTTTGCCCTTCGATTTCTTGATAGCTTTGAAAGCCGCCTCTTTCTTTACATCAACTTTTACTTGAGTTCTCAGCTCAAATGCTGCAAGAATACTATGGAGCTCATCCTTTTTCAATTTATCTAAATCTTTGGCTTCCTCAATAGCAGAAATATTTTCACTAAATCTATTAGGAAGAGATCTTAAAATCTTATCACACACATCATTTTCAGCAAGTTCAAGACCTAAGTCTTTCATGGAGTTCACAATCTCATCCATCCGAAGCATGTAGTCACTAATATTTTCATCATCATTCATCTTGAGTTGTTCAAACATACCTTTAAAATGTCTCAATTTGGCCTTTCGGACATTTGCATCACCTGTATGAACAACCTGCAATTGTTTCCACATCTCACTAGCTGTCTTGCAGTGAATAACTTTGGTAAGATCAGCCTTCTGTAAACCTTTTAAGATTGCATTCATGGCTTTTGAGTTGCTGTGATGTAGAAGCCTGTCCTCTTTAGTGTAAGGACCATTTGTAGGAATGGTGTACCCATCTTCAATAACTTCCCATACCTCATTACCAAGAGCCATAAGATAGACCTTCATTCTTGCACTCCATAGACCAAAATCTGATCCATCCAGAATAGGTGCTGCATTCCCACTTGAGTAGTCCATTGTGTTCTTTGCAACCTTTTCCTTCAAGCTGTTAAACTTTTCGAAGGCACTGGCTCTAATACCAATTGAAGAACACAAGCTTATACTGAGAGGGGGGGTGAACAGTATAAGACCTTTTTCAATTTTATCTATCAATACAACTTTCAAACCATTAACATGCAGAATAAAATAGCAATAACAACAACAGTAAAATAGTGCACAAAAAGCAATCCACAAAGAGACACAACACTTTACGTGGTTCACCCAAGGTGGGCTACTCCACGGATAAAACTTTCCTCTAAAAGTTATATCAAAACCTCTCGGGAATCCTTCCCGATTACAATGTTTATGAGCCTTAGCTCAAAGGAGACACCTTCCCCTAATTCTCGCTTTGCTAGTGATCCTCTAGAAGACCTCTACCTCCTCTCGCCCTTAGCAAGTGGAATTCTGTCCACAGAAGACACCCGTCTTCCCCGCTCTGGTCGGAGATCTCTCGTCCTCAACTCTGTTACAGCAAAGCTGGTCCTCTTTTCTCGTACCAAACACAGTCCTTCGGTCTAGCACAATTGTCCTCTTCCTTTGTTCCTTTCTGCACTTGGTTGAAAACAACTTTTCACTGCCTGCGCAACTACAGCAGCACAGTCTTCTCAAATTACAGCGGCACTATCTTCTCAAATTATAGCAGCACTTGATCACCGTTTGTCCTTCACAACTGTTCGCAATTACAGCAGTATCTACTTCGCGCACTTTGCTTTCTTTTACATAGACTGCGTGAACACAGTCGCAATCACAACTGTCCTTAGATCAAATTCCACCCTTTTCATGATCTTCGCAAACACTGCAGCATTCGAACGCACAACAACTTATGCGCCTATGTACAACCACAACATCATACTTTTTGCACAGTCTTCTTATGAACAAAGACATAGTCTTTGATACTTAGAAGATTCAACGAAGTCCACTCTAATGTCGTAGTCGAACTTCGCTCTCTGCTTTTTCGATGATCGAACCTCACTAGTCACACTAACTTTGCGAACGCCTCACTACGAAATGCACACTTCGATCGATACACAAAATTGCTCAAACAGTCTTCCTTTAATACTCACAATCTTAAGATGAAATCTTGTTCTTTAGTCGGCTGTTCAATCTCCAAACACGTCGGTTGTAAAACCTTACACTTCGTCGACAGAGGTTAACTTCGTCGGCTTTAACCGCCTCTGTTGTTCTGTAGTTGTTCTCGCATGAAACTCAAACATGTCACGATATCGCTACGCCTTTGACTGTCGTACACCTTCTTTGGTTTGTTGTCGCGAAATCGTGACACTATAGCCTTTGCTGACGTCATCGTAAATCTTGTCGCGAAATCGTGACGCTCTAGACTTCAAAGCCTTCTTCTCTACTGTTGTCACGAAATCGTGACACCTTTGCCTCTTGCTGACGTCATCATGATTCTTGTCACGAAATCATGATGCTCTGGACTTCAAAGCCTTCTTCTCCGCTACTATCATGAAATCGTGACACCTTTGCCTCTTGCTGACGTCATCATGATTCTTGTCACAAAATCGTGACGCTCTGGACTTCAAAGTCTTCTTCTCCGCTACTGTCATGAAATCGTGACACCTTTGCCTTTTGCTGACGTCATCAACAACTCTGTCGTGAAATCGTGACACCTCTTGCTTCTTCATCCTTTTCTTGGTTTGCACTAGCAAAAATGAAACATGTCACGAAATCACGACGCTTTTGCTGCCTTAAGCTCTTTCTTGCCAACTGCTCGTGAAACTGGAACATGTCACGAAATCATGACGCTTTTGCCAACTGCAAGCTGCCAACTCAACCTATCATGAAATCGTGACACTTTCTGCATCCGTACAACTTCTTCGAAACTTGTCGCGAAATCGTGACACTTCCTGCAACTCAACACTGCCAACTCAACTTGTCGTGAAATCGTGACAGTTTTTGCATCCGTACAACTTCTTCGAAACTTGTCGCGAAATCGTGACACTTTCTGCATCCGTACAACTTCTTCAAAACTTGTCGCGAAATCGACAATTTTGCCCGTTTTGCCTCTGCCTTCCTGCATGTCACGAAATCGTGACACTTTTGCCCGCTTTGCCTCTGCCTTCCTGCATGTCACGAAATCGTGATAGTTTTGGCCAAACTTTCTCTCTCCTCAAACATGTCGCGAAATCGCGACAGTTTTTCCAGCAGCCTGCAAACTTTTTCTAACTTATCTTTTTCTGGATTTTTGGCAACTGGGCTACTCTGATTTTCTTGGAGACTTACCGACCAGCTGAAACCTTCATCAAAACACATCCTTAGACATAAAAACAAATTGCTCCAAGAACTCCTTGACATCAAAAACAACAACTACCAATAGCTCCTTGACATCAATGACAACAATTAAACTTAGGCAAAGGCAATGTACTCAAGATACCCAAAATTGCCAACAGATGTTTGAATATAGAAGAGTCTAGATTAGCTTTGAGTGAAGCCCACGATGGATCTTGTGGGGGACACTTTAGTGGTAGCGCCATTGCTAAGAAGCTCCTTAGGATAGGATATTTTTGGCCTACCATGGAGAATGATGCACATGATTACGTGTGCCATTGCAACAAGTGCCAGAAACACACTGACCTTGTCCATGTGCCTACACAAGAACTGCAAGCTATTTCATCTCCTTGGCCCTTCTCAAAATGGGGCTTAGACATCATCATAAAAATCAATCCTATGTCATATTATGGACACAAATTCATCATAACCGCCATCGAGTATTTTACGAAGTGGGTTGAAGCTATGCCCTTAGCTTCTTGCACTGGAACTCAAGTTTCCAAATTTATTTTTAATCAAATTATTTGTAGGTTCATAATTCCTACAAATCTCATCTCAGATAATGGAACTTGTTTCAAAAATAAATATGTAAAGAAACTATGTCAAAAATATAAAATTCAACATCGTTGGTCCACTCCCTATTATCCTTAGGGTAATGGCCAAGCAGAAGCATCTAATAAAACATTAATTAAAATCCTCAAAATACTGGTCAATAAATTTGGCCATGATTGGCACATTCAATTATATCCTGCTTTGTGGGCTTATCGAACTAGCATTCGTACTCCCATGGGCACTTCACCTTTTGTTTTGGTTTATGGCGCTGAAGCTATTTTTCCCTTTGAATTAGAAGTTCCTTCTTTGGCCCTGCTACTTCAAGATACTAAATTAGGAGATGAATATCATGCTGGTATATTTAGCCAGCTGGAACTCCTAGATGAAAACCGCATTAATGCTTTGGAGCATCTTCGTGCCTACCAAAACAAGCTCAAATGAGCATATCTCAAGAAAGTCCATAATCGATCCTTTGAGATTGGCGACCTCATCTTAAAAGAAAATAAAAAAAATACTAATGCAACTAAAGACCTTAAAGGCAAATTAAAGCCTAACTGGCTTGGGCCATATATTATCATTGCTAAATTTGGATCGGGAGCATACATATTAGCTACCTTAGATGGTAAAGATCTTAAAGAACCTATGAACATTATGCATCTTAAGCGCTATTATGCATAAATTTGGTAATTTCGTCATTGTATATATTATACATATTGTCTTATTTTAGTAATTCATATAAAAATTTCAAAAACAGTAATATTATGTATTCTCTCAAATCATAAATTAAAAATCAAAATATAAAAAAATAAAAATCATCAAAATCCTCAAAAACATCTTCTATTTTTGCACCTGTCAATTCTTGAAGTATTGCAGTTATATTTTTAGTTATTTTGGATAAATTAGCATTTATTTGGAATCCCTCACTTTCACACTCACATGAATAAATATCTTGATATTATTTGGTATGATTATTAATCTCTCTTATATCGAAGTCCACAGTTGAATTAAATAAAGTTTTGAGCATAGAGAACTAATCTTGTTATTTACTTGAACCAAGTACACCTTTTCACATTAAAATAATTTCATTGCAAATTCAAAATGATGCTACATAGTAGAAGTGGTCTCTTAAGCAAAAAGTTTCCCCTGCTATCCTATCATGCACATGGTCTAGAATCTTTCAGAATTGACAAAAGGACAAGCTCACCCCTGCCCAGAATAAAAATCCCTTGCTCTACAGCCAATCCAAGCAAGTATCCCTAGTATAGGAAGAAAAAGAAAAAGAAAAAGAAAATCAAGAAAAATCATGAGAAAAAGAAGCATTGTTTCAGTATCATTTTGTACCATCTCAACAATATTTCAGCATTATCTTAGTGTCAAGCAAAAATACAAAAAAATAAAATAAAAGAAAAGAAAAAGCAAAAAGCAATAAATCCCTTCCCCTACCCTTTGAAATAAAAGAAGGGTGAATGAGCTTGAATCCCTCGAATTCTCAATTATTCGAAAACTATGAGGTAAGCCCCATAACAGGTGGTTTGTGCCCAACTCGCTTGGCCTTGGGTAACTCCTAGTGTGGCGATATGTCTGTCACATTAGTGACCTTCTTTTTTTACAGACCTATGTCCGCTCATGGATCAGTTAGCTCTTGATGACCCAACTTACATAGTAGTCTGGTACGGTTACATGCATATAATTCATGGTCAATGAACACTCATTTGGTTAATTCAAATTACTTGTATCAAATTATCTTGCTCAAAATCGATAAATGAACAATACAATTACACACACATTTGTGTTTGAGAGATTTTGTATCATTATGATAGATCAAGATCGGCAATGAAATCACATATGCACATGGGGTTCCTTATAAATCTAAATTTTGTCTTTGAGATAATTTAAAATATTTATGCAAATCTTCTAGAATAATTTGATTTTCTTACTTGGGAATATTGGCTTAGCGTAAAAACAATTAAATACATTTTTTCAAAAATCCAAAATTTCTTTCAAAGCATGTTAAAAAATCTAGCAATAAAGTCACATTTATATATTTTTGACTTTCGCAATGATGGTATAGTTCCTAAACCTAAATTGGAATTTATGCCTAGTGCAAGTCCTCATTTTTTATCTCAAAATCAAAAATCAACTATGCAATAAAACTATTACATCAATTTCTTCTTTGGATTTCGCAATGATGGTATAAGTCTATACCTAAAATTCTATGCCTAGCGCAAGCCATCGTTCTAATTTTATCTCCCATTTATTTAATCCATAAAAAGCATATGGCTTAAATCATTATGTTACACAATTGTGCTTTAAAAAAAGAATGAAAAATTTTCTATTTCATTTTATTATGTCGACATTCAGTTTTGCGACGATGGTATAGTTCCTAGGCAATTGTTCAAATTTCTATCACACTTAGGAATTTTATGCCTAGCAAAAAATCATATTTTTACTATTTCATGCATAATATTTTTATGAAAATCTGAAAACAAATCATCACCATCATAATTTTTCATAATCACAACACAAAGTCTTAATAAAGTCTCTTAAGCACCCTTTTACTTTTAGCAATATTTATCTCATAACGGGATTAGCTTGATGACTTAACGAGCGACGACTCCATGAAATGGTCATGTAACAGTGACAATGTCCTTTGAAATTATTGTTAGAAGTCACTTTATTTTTCATCAAATCATACCACAAAAACCAATTTATTTACATAAGATTATTTCATTTAAATTTTATAGCATGACATAAAATTATAATATTTTCAACGATATTTTCAACAACATAATTACATGAATAATCAATCAACCATTAAAATATTAAAGCATTTGTTGTGGCTGATCCACAACACACCCCAAAATTGGGGACCCCATTTTTTTGCATGCTTTCCAAGAATATTGCAGTGGCCCAGATGTTAAAAGAGCAAAGAAAAGCAAAAATGAAAAAACATCATGATATCGCGACATGTTGCTTCGTCGCGGCCAAAATGAAAAAAACGTCGCGATATCGCGACATGTCACATTTTCGCTGTTCAAAATAGCAAAAGTATAGCCGAATGAAAAGTGTCACGATATCGCGACATGTCACGTTTTCGTGGCCCAGACAAGCGAAGTACAGTAGAACAAAAAAGTGTCGCGATTTCGTGACATGTCGTGTTTTCACAGCTAAGAGCAACAAAATGCAGCACAAAGTGAAAAATGTCGCGATATCGTGACATGTCATAATATCGTGGTCAAAGCAAGCAGGAAGAAGTGTTGACCAAAAATTGTCACGATATCGTGACGTGTCGTGAAATCGTGGTTCAAAGAGGAGAGAGAAGACAAAATAAAAAAATGTCACGATATCGCGACATGTCACGATATCACGACATGTCACAAAATCGTGGTCAAACTAGTCAAACAAGGCAAGGCACTAAAGTTGTCGCGATATCGCGACATGTCATGTTTTCATGATCTAAAGATGAGATGAAGGGCAAACAAAAAAAATGTCATGATATCACGACATGTCGGAGTTTCGCGACCTAGAGCAGCCAAAGTGAACATAGAGGAAAAGTGTCGCGATATCGCGACATGTTGGATTTTCACGACCAAAGGCAAGAAGATAGAGCTAAAGAGAAAAACATCGCGATTTTGTGATAGATTGCATCTACATAGCCCAAAAGAGAAAAACATCATGATTTTGTGACAGATTGCATCTGCATAGCCCAAAAGATAAAAGTGTCGTGATTTCGTGATAGAAAGCAGTGAGATGGTACATAATGAAAAAGTGTCGTGATTTCATGATAGAAAGCAACGAGATGGTATGGAATGAAAAAGTGTCACGATTTCGCAACATGTCATGTTTTTGCGGCTAAGTACAACAAAACACAGCGAAGGAGAAAAACATCATGATTTTGTGATAGGTTTCATCCACGTGGCCCGAAGGAGAAAAACGTTGCGATATCGCGACATGTCTCATTTTCATGATGCATGAAGGCAAACAAGGCTGTTGATAGAAAAACGTCATGATATCGCGACATGTCTCATTTTCGTGATGCATGAAGGCAAACAAGGCTACTGATAGAAAAACGTCGCGATATCATGACATGTCTCATTTTCACGGTGCTTGAAGACAAAAATTTCCATTTCAAGGCCAGAATTTCATTTTTAGTTTTGTTTTTCATTCATGAGCCGATGATGACAGTCCCTTCATGAAAATTCTAATTTCATTGAAGGATTTATGTTTTATGGCATTTCATAAATTTCCATTTTGAAGTTACGTCATGGTCATATAAGGGCCAGATCACATTTGCTTTATTTGGGTTCAATAAACAATCATTAAAGTTTCACAATAAAATAAACCAACATTGCCCCTTGTTTTCAGTTACTTGCAACCACTAAGGTGTTCCAAGCATTTAAATTGAATATCTTTATTTGAGATATATTAATATACCTACACAAATGCTAACATAGTAGAGACCTTGGAGAAATTACTTGTCTAATTTCTTTGCAAGAGGGGATTTGGAACCCAAATCCTATCGGAGAGTGTGTTTTCACAATCGGGTGAAAACACAACTCAACAAATTGGCCCTAGAAGGAGGGCTGGATGGGTTTATTTTAGTGAGATTTAAATTTTTTGTATATTTCATGCCCTACTGATTGTTATCTTTAGTCTTCTAACACCACTCAACATATTGGCGCTAGAAGGAGGGTTGGATGGGTTTATTTTAGTGAGATTTAAATTTTTTGTATATTTCATGCCCTACTGATTGTTATCTTTAGTCTTCTAACACCACTCAACATATTGGCGCTAGAAGGAGGGCATGAAACGGTTTATTTCATTATGATTTTAAATGCTACATGTTTATAATTGCTTAAGAGCTTTGCAATGCATTTTGATTGTTCATACAGAAATGATGTGATTTGATTTAATTTTGAAAATTTTGGTCGTGACTAACGAAATGTTGTTTCATGCAATTACTTTTCATTTGATTTTAATGAATACATCTCTTAGTTGATGCTAACTTGATTTTTTATACATTGCAAGTTGGATATTTGCTAGTCATTTCATGCTGATGTGCCATGATTCCTTCTATCATTTTTGACTAACAGATTTGGTTCTAAAATTACATTTTGAGTTTCACTAATGGCAACACTTGAGGAGCAAATGGTATCCCTGAGAAAAGAAATGATGTCTCTAAGAGAAAGAATGGTATCTATGATGGAGGATCATTATAAGGGTTTGTCTATACATGTGATACCCTATCAAATTCCTAAAATGTTATTGGAGTTTCTACGATGTTTTAATCAAGATGTGCCACTAGGATACTTGCAAAAACTACATGTCTACAAGAATACATTATGTCAATTCCAGGTTTTCTATGAGGAGGTAGCTTGTAAGTTATTTGCATACATTTTGGATGATAAACCATTATTTTGGTACAACCAACTACCCATGGAGGTTAGGACTTCTTGGATACAACTAGAAGCAGCCTATCTTTATCATTTTGGTAATCAAAGTTGACTTAGAAATGTTGAAAAATCAGTTTACCTCCATATGTAAGGAGCCTAATGAATCCTTGAGTCAATTCAATGGAAGATTTCGTGAGTTGCACTCCCAAATGTGGGAAAATTTTAACACATTAGAAGAGGAAGCCATGGAAGTATACCTGGGAGCCATACACCCCACACTTGCTTCACTCATTGAGGAAAAAATGGGTGGCTTGTCTCTAGAGAAAATCTATGAGATCTTAGAAGAGGTAGAACGACAAGGTCTTGAAGAAGAAAAGGCACAACATGTTCACATAAGAGATTGTCCTTCTAAAGATATTGATGCCAACCTACACCAACCATTAAAAATAGCACCCTCCACTCCAATGATACCTAAGGTGAAAGATCAAGGGAATGAATTTGAAGATATGATAGAGTTTCACCACTTGTTCTTGGAAGATACTGTTGATGAGATGCATAAAATTAACGATCAAGAAATTCTTCACCCTCCAAATTATGATAAAACTGAATCATGGGTTACTAATTTGGACGATGATAGCCTTATAAATTTGAATTCAAGAAATAACCCACTTTTGGAAATAATTGAACCATCTAAGGAAGGTGAAGATGAATTTGATGAGAAACACATTGATGAATTGGAAGATGTTGAAGAAGTAGTTGAACGTCACCACTTGATTTTGAAAGATGATTATTATGATGCTTGGAAGAAGTGGGAAGATTACACTCACTCCAAAACTACTAATGAAACTTGTGTGCCAATTGATATACAGGACAACATAATCGTCTACTCGAAGGAAGATATTACAACTCCTGTACAATTTGAGGATGCTTTGGAAGAGGGTTTCAAATCTCATCAAATTTTGGAAGAGTATAATGATTCTATTGATCAGGCCACAAACATCATGGAATTTCATTCCATGGATCCGGATGACGATTTTTACAATGGTTGGGGGAGATATGATGATGCATTCTTTTCTCACACCCCTGTAGATGAAACCCATATTGCACTGGATATACAAGATATTGAAACTTCTACCTCACATGAAGAGATACCATGGATAGTGAACAAAGAATTAGAACCAAAGGACAAAGAGATTGATCAATTGGAAGCAACTCGAATAAGTGATCATCAAAACAGATTACTTGACATACACTTTGACCAAAAACATTTGAGGGTTGAAAAGGAGGGCCATGTTTTCAACTGGGTACATGACCATGTTTTGAATTTGAATGATGTTTATGGTGAAATGTCATTAAAGGTGAATGAAAAACAAGGTATGATTTCTAATCACACCTTTGACAACATTGTTTTAATGAATGGAAAAGAAGTTGATGCACTTGAATTGTTAAATCAAATTCATCAACAATTACTAATTGAATCTAGGGTAAAAACTGTTAATGATCCTAATTTAGTAAATATCCTAGATGCTTGCAAACTGTTACACAAATTTGATTGGCCTACAAATTTGGAAAATGATTTGGCTTTAAAATTTTTAGAAATAGGCTCTTGCTTACAAAGTCTCATTTTGGATAAAGAGAGCCTACTTCTAAATCATGAATCGAATTATGAAATGGATACTTTCAAGAATAGACAAGATAAAATTGAATATCATTTATTGTCTAATCATTTTAGTATTTTAACGCTCACCTATGAGAGTACTAATGGAATTAAATCTAATTGGTGGGGTGAGCAAGGGAAGTTAAAATTTGTTGCATGGTGTGGTATAATATTGTTTTTTTTGGATTCCTACAACATTTGGCATGCACATCACGTTATATTTTTGTTGAAATGTTCTAATCATGTTTGGGATCCAGGAAAGTGATAATCCAAGCTTTGCATCATCTTGTATTATATTGTACATTTGTATATAGATTTTGGTTTTTGGGTTTTTGTTTGTGTTTTCAAGTTCATTTTTGAAGTTACTTTTGGGTTTGGTTTTAAGTTTTGTGTGTTAGTCCTTTGGACATGTTTGGTTCGTTTTTTTTTTTTTAAAAAAAATGAATAAAAATTTGAGATGTCAACTCATGCTTAAGATCAGGAAAATATGAAACATTGGAATTGTGTTGTAAAAGCTCCGCAGGTAACACAAACAATTAAATAATATCGTTTGAAACTTGTGATGCATGAAGTAGTCAGTTTTACAAATTAGGACAATACTTTATCTGCAATTCAAAAGGGCAATGCATTCATATTTACATCCCACTTCGCATATACATGCCATCTTAGTTGCATATGCATTTCAGATACAATCATTTGAAAGGTGTCAAGTCCTCTTAGGGTTATTCTATAACATAAATAAAAAAAATCCTAAGGTTGGGAACTGATGCCCGAACTATCTTGAACCAAGCACATTCTATTCATATTAAAGAGGATCTTGAGCAAAATGATCAAAACCAGACTTGGAAGAAAAGGTCAGGCGAAAGAAGTATTTCATGTCTATCCTATTATGCAACATGATCCTTAAAATAGTGGTTTTTACCACTTCCATAAAGCTTAAAGCCTAAAATCAGAGTAGTAAGGATAGGGTTAAATCCTCATCAAACTTAGGTTGAGGATCCAACTCCCCAAAGCTCTGATTTGACCTACATGGAGTAGTAAGGATAGGGCATAATTCTCATCTCGCCTAGGTTGAGAATCTGATTCCCCAAAGCTCCTATGTCTCATTTCATCATAAATATTGGATTGGAAGGATCGTACTACATGTCCTTTGCAAAGGATGGGTAGTCATCCCCAAGGTCCAAGAAATAAAAACTAAATATTTCCCATTTCATCTAAATCTTGGATTGGAAGGATCATACTACATGTCCCTAGCAAGGATGGGTAGTCATCCCCAAGGTCCAAGAAGTAAAAAATTAATGTTTCCCATTTCATCTTAATATTGGATTGGAAGGATCGTACTACATGTCCCTCGCAAGGATGGGTAGTCATCCCAAAGGTCCAAGAAAAAAAAAAAAGAATGAATGAAGCCAAATCATGGATTATGGGGTTAAGTATGCCCATGCGTGGCAGCATGTCTTGTCTAAAACAAGACCATTGACTGTTCAAACGGATAGACTAGCATGACCATTTCATCCATAACTGGTTAAATTATTTTGCTCAAAGTGAGGTAATGAATTCCAAATCAGAGTAGTAAGGATAGGGTTAAACTCCCATCTCGATTAGGTTGGGAGTCCGATTTCCCAAAGCTCTGATTTCACTTTCACTTGCACATGGGTTCAAGATAGTAGTGACTCATAACCAACTTTGGGATCTAATAAAGCAATTCATTATACATATAGTTGATCCTAAGAGGGTTTGATAATTTTAAATATTTGTATATGATATTAGAAGGTTTAAAGATTTTATAAAGCAGGTAGTTATATCTCTAGACCATTAATTAGGCTATGCAAATCATTCACAACCTCACATATGCATTCATGTAAAACTAACAATGGAATGTGGATCAATTTCAAACGATAAAGAATGGAACACACTGCACACACTGAGCTGATACTTAATGATTCTAATGGTTCATGTATTTCTGATCTATCGGCATTTGTTTTTTATGTGTTGACGCTTGTATCTAAGCTTGTGTATTTTAGGTTAGGTTCTCACCGAAATGCTTAGGAGCATTTCCCAACAGAGTCGCCATTTGTTGTGGTTGCTCCACAACACACCCCAAAATTGGGGACCCCCTTTTTTGCACACTTTCCAAGAAGATTGCAGTGGCCCAGATGTTAAAAGAGCAAAGAAAAGCAAAAATGATAAGTTGTCGCGATATCGCGACATGTTGCTCCATCGTGACCAGAAATGAAAAGTTGTCGCGATATCGCGACATGTCACGTTTTTGTAGTTCAAAATAGCAAAAGTACAATCGAAAATGAAAAGTTGTCATGATATCGTGACATGTCACGTTTTTGCGGCCCAGACAAGCGAAGTACAGTAGAACAAAAAAGTGTCACGATTTCGTGACATGTCGCATTTTCGCGGCTAAGAGCAACAGAATGCAGCACAAAGTGAAAAATGTCATGATATCACGACATGTCATAAAATCATGATCAAAGCAAGTAGGAAGAAGTGTTGACCAAAAATTGTCGTGATATCGTGACGTGTCATGAAATCGCGGGTCAAAGAGGAGAGAGAAGACAAAATAAAAATTGTCGCGATATCGCGACATGTCATAAAATCATGGTCAAAGTAGTCAAACAGGCAAGACATAAAGTTGTAGCGATATCGCGACATGTCATCTTTTCGGATCCAAGACGAGATGAAGGGCAAAGACAAAAACGTCGCGATATCACGACATGTCGGAGTTTCGCATGGAGTGAGAAAGTGAACATATGAGGTAAAGTGTCACGATATCGCGACATGTTGGATTTTCGACCAAAGGTAGGAAGATAGAGCTAAAGATTGAAATCATGTCATGATTTTGCGACATTTAAAAGTATCATGATTTCACGATAGAGCTAAACAAGGGAAATAAGTGTCACGATTTCACGACAGAAAGCAGCGAGATGGTACGAAATGAAAAAGTGTCACGATTTTGTGACATGTCACATTTTTGTGGCTAAGTACAACAAAACACATCGAAGGAGAAAAACGTCATGATTTTACGACAGGTTGCATCCACGCAGCCCGAAGGAGAAAAACGTCGCGATATCGCGACATGTCTCATTTTTGCGATGCATGAAGGCGAACAAGGTGTTGACAAAAAAACATCGCAATATCGCAACATCTCATTTTTGCGATGCATGAAGGCGAATAATGCTGCTAACAAAAAAACGTCGCGATATCGCGACATGTCTCATTTTTGCGATGCTTGAAGACGAACAAAGCTATGGGTATAAAAATGTCATGATATCATGACATGTCTTGTTTTCACGATACAAGTGGAAGAACAAAGCTGTAGATAGAAAATGTCGCGATATCGCGACATACTATTTTTTGTCATGATTCACGGTGGGCCATTACAGAACATGCAGGGGTAGCGCTGAACACATGGCATAAAGGTGTAAGAATCATGGAAAGCGTTACAGTTCATAGAGAAGATCAAACGTTTCGACGTAGAGCAAAAAGTCAAAAATGATGAAGAGGCGGGGAAGATGAAACGAAGTGATCTGGGAGATGAAGCGAAGCGTCATAGGGCGAAATAGAGAGCATTGCAAGAAAGTTTAAAAGTAGAAGCACAGATTGGTACAAGGGTCGGAAACCGTTGCGAGCAGAGTTGTAGAGCTGAGGGTGAATAGCCATTCTGGGCCTACTTTGGAGTGTTTTTCTTCCTCTTTTTCTGGTTTTGAGAAAACTAGAGACTTTTGTTATTGTAAAATGATCATTTTTTAATACAGAAAATTTAGAGAGTTGCATCTCATTGACAAGAAAGAAGGAGTTATTTTCTACATGCAAGATTAAATGTTTATTTTTCCCCTTTTCAAATTTTAGGCTTATAGGTGGAGTTTAATGCAAGTTATCTTGGTTGCTTCATGCGAATGTCTAAATCTGAAAACCGCATTCAAAACCCTAGGAACTAGCACTTAAATTATCTGGATTGTGCATGTTCTGCAGGTTCAATAGGTTAGGTTGTATGCGAGAAACCTCATATCTTCGATTTTGTCAAAATAGGATTGCAGCACCCTGAATGTATTTTAGTTTCATTTTCTTTTTTGCATTTTATTTTCATTTTTTGCACTTTATTGTTTCAGAAAGTTCAATTTTCTTTTAATTCTCAGGCATTAAAATAAAAAAATTAAAAAAACTTCAAAATCCAAAAATAGTTCCACCATTGCGTATGTAATACTGTAGATTTCAAATACGCATTTTAAAATTTCATTTTTGGAGTTGTTTAAATTGTGTTGCGACTTTAAAATCCAAAATAGAAAATTTCATTTCAAGGCAGAATTTCATTTTTAGTTTTGTTTTTCATTCAGAGCCAATATGACATTCCTCATGAAAATCCAATTCATTGAAGGATTATGTTTTATGCATTTCATCAATTTCCATTTGAAGTTACGTCGTGGTCATATAAAGGCCAGATCACATTTGCTTTATTTGGGTTCAATAAACAATCATTAAAGTTTCACAATAAAATAAACCAACATTGCCCCTTGTTTTTAGTTACTTGCAACCACTAAGGTGTTCCAAGCATTTAAATTGAATATCTTTATTTGAGATATATTAATATACCTACACAAATGCTAACATAGCGGAGACCTTGGAGAAATTACTTGTCTAATTTCTTTGCAAGAGGGGATTTGGAACCCAAATCCTATCGGAGAGTGTGTTTTCACAATCGGGTGAAAATACCACTCAACAACATTATAAAACATATGCACAAGTCATATCACAAAAAATAATATATATATATATATATATATATATATATATATATATATATATATATATATATATCAAGAAGTCTATACATCATATCAAAACGGATTGGTATGCCACAATCTATACCCTGGCATACTCAATCCTCTCAAAAATATATGGTCTATGTATAATGAGCAACTAGTCTCGAGAAGCCCTCAAGCTCTTAGCCTCATCTCCTCTCCCGCCCTAAGGTGGAGGAGGTGGTCCCATCGAGGTCCGTGCTGTATCGTGGGTACTCAACATCGATCATGATGATGTCCTCCCTGACCCCATCCTGATTGGCTTCATAATGTTGGCTGGTAGCGGTATCCTCTACTCCTTTGGAACCACATGATAGTACAATCCTTGGTAGAACATGGTCTGTGCAACAGCCCATGCTAGCTTCAGAATGCTCGCCCCTTCGCTTCGATCCCTAAACTATGTAGCCTCATCCTAAAGAGTTTGCACCTGAGCTTGTAGGTAGGCATTCTCCACCCGGAGAGCCATCATCTCACTGCTCTTCCCCACCTCGACACCCTTGCCCTCATCGGGTGATGGTGGCCTATCCCTCTACTGAGAAGGGAGTCTCTCCCTCCTCTCTGGCTGCTACTGTCTCTCTGGAGCCTGTGGTACTCTCCAGCATCTCTCCTGAGGAGGTCATCGCTAATCCCTCCCTCTATGACCCCTCACTGCACCGATGGCAGCATGGCACTGCCTCTCCATTTTTTGCACTACAACATGCATCGGAACCTGTGCCATCATCATCCGATGAGGGTGGATGCCTGCATACCAGGAATCATACCCGTCTACTATCCCCGCGTCATCCCCATACATTAGTTGAATGGGGGCATCATCAACATCCTAACTCTAGAACCGCTGCATGTCTTGAGCTCCGCTCAATGTAGTATTATCCTGCATAGTCTGGGAGTACTCATAATCCCTAAGAGAAGGGATCCCCTACTGTAGATCGAAATGCCTCAAAACTTGGTCATAGCAATGGAGCTCTACCTCTCCCTACTCTGTCCTCAACCCGATGACTCGCCTAATGTGAGCCAACTCCTGTTCATCCTCTACCCACCTTGGATGCTCTCTCCATGGTCTCCAGTTAATCTGATCTGGGGTGAGATTATCTAGTAACCTTCGAGACATCGATAGATCTATCCACCGCTATGACCCTCTCTAGAGCCAGAAATAGAAAACCTGAGGTCTCTCTTGATCAACTCCTATTAGTGGAAGCCCTACTGGCCTTCACACTGTAATGTGCTTCCAGCACCAAACCTGTAGCAGCGATGTCAGCACTAGACATCGACCTCTCTTGTATACGACCTCGTAAAGGATCCTATACAAGTGTCATAATACAAAGCTACCCCAAGAAAACCTGTATCCGTGGTATCTCATGTCGTAGACCACATCTGAGAGGATCCATGGTAACCTACATCCACTTTGGTGGCATAGAAGAAGGCCACCCACCACCCCTGCCAAAACCCAGGTCAATAGAGATGCCCCAAGAATTTGCCTCAAAGCCTCAATGTTCACTCCGCCCTTCTCAAGGGTGAAGCTTGGGTCACTGCACAATCTCATCATGGCATGGCCCTAATTTTTCGAAGGAGTCATGAACCGCCCATGTATGGGGATCCTCAAGATCCTCCATACATTTTCTAGAGTGGGAGTCATATCCCTTGTCGGTATTCAAAAGCAGGATGACTTTGGATACCATCTCTCTGCTAAGGCTGTCAGTAGCTCCATGTCTGTAGGAATTTATGGCATCTCTGCCACATACTACAGCCCAACCTCTGCTAGTCTGTCTCACTTGGCCTGATCGAGCATGACTAAGTCATCCCTGAGACCCCCGTATTTCCACTCTCAACTCTTTAGCAATCCCCTCTGCAAAATAAATAATAAAACAACAAAAATCATTAGTATATAATCATTAAAATCAATTAAAATCAGTTTCATCTCATCAAAAAAAATGATATCACCCATTATTGGACGATATCGTACCAGATTTAGCAAAATCGTCCTTAATAGGACTAAATCGTCTTTGATTCTTTAATTGGGAATCACCCCATATTGGACGGGATCGCCCTTATTTCTTTGATTTCATCCTTAGACGAAATCGGTGATATGAGGATGATTTTGGTGAAATTGGGATGATTTCGTCCTGACGTTGTCGACGGCCTAAAAACGGCCGTGATGCCCCAAAATAATTAAAATTCAAGTAAAAAATTAAACAAATCAAGCTAAAAATATAGTACACTAGGTTTAGATCCTTACCCGCAACTCGTGCCAGACCTCTGTCGATCTGTGTATTATTTCCACCATTTCGCCTGCAGAGCTCTGAAATAGCGAAAGTGAACAGTAAAAATGAATTAGGGTTTTACCCTATTTTTCTTATTTTTATTTAAAAACAACATTTTTTTTTAATTTTTGCTTTTCCGTGCTTTTACCTCAAACATTTGATTTGGGTGAAAACTCGGAGGGGGAACCATAGCAAACAGTTGTACGATTCAACCTAGAATCATCGTCTAAAAAATGGAATAAATTCTTGCTTTCTCGTAAAGCATGAAGAACTCATATTTAACATATTTTCTTCAAAAAATTTGTTAAGAGGGGGCAAAATGTAGCACCCTAAAATTGGCACAGTTAAACCATCAGTAAAAGATAAAAAAAATTGAATTTTAACCCCAAAATCGCTCGTTAACCGCTCACCTCATTTTTCATGCCATTTTTAGAATTTGTTTTGACCGTTGGACGATATCGTCGCCGATCTCACGATATCGTCCCAAATCAGACGAATTCATCTGGAACAGAATGTCCAAATGATTTCATCCCAAAACTAAATTTTCATAATTAGCTTCTATTTCAACAACCTCTCCAACTCAGGCAGAAGCGTGTCTGCGCGGTTGGAGATTCCTACATTGGAGATCTCCCAGATATGGATGATCCCCAACCTCCTAACCTCCCCCTAATCCTATATAAACTTAGGATTTCCCAGTTTATCCCCCTGGCTGATCATTTCTCTATAACTTTGGTTTTTATTGTGTTAGAACATCCTATCCCCCATCATTTGCACTTGTGTTTTCAAGTTTTATTACAGGATCTAACTGTGTTTCAGCCGGAGGAAGCTTGGATCATCGCAGGCGATTCAACCACAATTTTAGAAGATCCTATCGAGATTAGCGATGATCTCGTACGATTGCAGATGATTTTGACTGTAGTTTATATTGGGGGCAATCAAAGCCATGAGTTTGCATTCTCTATATCTTTTCTCATTTAATTGTGCATTAGATTAGTTCACTTCTGTTTTGCATCTTTGATTTCACCTCATTTAAAATATTTGCATGATAAAATTCAAAATAAATTATTAAAACATTGCATCCCATTTGATTTGATATATGGATCCATCATTTAAGCATTTATATTCTTATTTATATCATTTTGTATCATTCTTGTAATTGTATTTTTTATTTTTGGTGTCTGTTTTCATGATTGCAGGTTTCTAACGAATTTGTCTAACGAATTCGTCAGGTCGCTGATGATCTCGGCTAATCTCAGATGATCTCCTATGATATGGATGATCCTATACAATTATAGATGATCTTGTTCTATCCGAGACGATCTGGACTCCTACAAGCTTTAGAACCTTCATAAGACATCAAAAATTAGGTGCACTATTCTCCATCTTAGATATTTTTTGTATTTAGGATTCATTTATGTTTGTTGTCTTCATATAAACAAGAAATTTCATATAGAATAGCTTAGATTCATTTTTTCCAACCTAGGAATCTGAATGATTGAATATAAAATGAACACATCAAACCCATTCTCGACCTAGGTGTGGAAACTGCCACTTAAAGTTTCCTGGTGAACCCCACCATCCGTCAAAAATTCACCCTTATACCCCTCCCCCTAGAGGTACGACCTTCAAAGGGCCTCTTCGTCTGAGGTATTGTCCCATCCTTCTCGCATCCCAATTTCGGGCACGGATCCTTTAGCCTGAAGGTAAGGGTGCAAAAATATTGGGCGATACAGATCGATTATGAACTTTCTTGAAATATGCTCGTTTGAGCTTGTTCTAGCAGGCACGAAGATGCTCCAAAGCATTAATGTGCTTCTCATCTAGGAGTTCTAGATGACTAAATCTACCAGCATGATATTCATCTCCTACTTCAGTATCTTGAAGTAGAAAATACAAAGAAGGAACTTCTCTTTCAAAGGGAAAAACAACTTCAGTGCCATAAACCAAAAAAAAAAGGTGAAGTGTCCGTGAGAGTACGAATGCTAGTTCGATAAGCCCACAAAGTAGGATATAATTGAATGTGCCAATCATGGCTAGATTTATTGACCAGTCTCTTGAGGATTTTAATTAATGTTTTATTATATGCTTTTGCTTGGCCATTACCCTGAGGGACCAGCGATGTTGAATTTTATATTTTTGACATAGTTTCTTTACATCTTTGTTTTTGAAACAAGTTCCATTATCCGAGATGAGATTTGCAGGAATTCCGAACCTACAAATAATTTGATTAAGAATAAACTTGGAAACTTGTGTTCCAGTGCAAGAAGCTAAGGGCATAACTTTGACCCACTTCGTAAAATACTTGGTGGTGGTGATGATGAATTTATGTCCATCAGATGACGTAGGATTGATTTTTTCGATGATGTCTAAGCCCCATTTTGAAAAGAGCCAAGGAGATGAAATAGCCTACAGTTCTTGTGCAGGTGCATGGATAAGGTCAACGTGTTTTTGGCACTTGTCGCAATGGTGCACGTAATCATGTGCATCATTCTCCATGGTAGGCCAAAAATATCCTATCCTAAGGAGCGTCTTAGCAATGGCGCTACCACTAAAGTGTCCTCCACAAGATCCATCATGGGCTTCACTCAAAGCTGATCTAGAATCTTATGTATTCAAACATCTCAATAGGATACCTTCAAAAGATCTCCTATGCAATGTATTGCCAATTATTACAAAGCGACTTGCTCGTCTACGTAATAACCGATGCTGGTTTCTATTAAAACCTTCAGGGAAGGTCCCATTTTGAATAAAATTGAGGATGTAAGTTTACCAAATTTTAGGAATAGTTTCATTGATTAGAAACACATCCAAAGGTTCCAAGCATGATTTAGTTGAAGTGGGTTCTGGAGTCGACGAATAATGATGGTAGCATATTTGTCATCTAACTCCAAGGGTAAAAGAGATGCAACTGCGGCCATAGCGTCAGCCGCACGATTGCTAGTTCTAGGAATAGCTTCCAAGGTAACTTGATTAAATAAAGATATTAATTGTAATACATATGCTTTATATGGGTGTAATTTATCATCTATGGTACGATAAACAACATTAATTTTATTTATAACAAGTTGAGAATCATCGAAAACTAATATATTTTTAATTTTTAGTGCCAGGGCAGCTCATAATCCAAGGATTAGAGCCTCATATTCAGCAGTGTTATTAGTACAGGTAAACATTAATTTAAAGGATAGAGGTATGAGATGTTTCTATGGAGATATCAAAATAATACCTGCACCAGCCCCACTCATACATCAGGCTTCATCAAAGTATAAGGACCATTGCTCTGAATGATCCGCCTCTAGGTTAAGGTATTCGTCTGGAAACTCAATGGTGAGGGGATGGGTGGACTCTAAGGGTGCAACAACTAATTGATCTACTATGATTTGACCCTTAACAAACTTTTGTCCTATAAATGTGAGTTCAAAATTGCTTAGAGCAAGAACCCACTTCACTGTGCGACTCGATAAATAAGGTCGACTCATGAGATAGCGCAAGATATTAGATTTAGCAATAACGTATGTTTTTTGACTGAGCATATAATGACATAATTTTTGTGTAGAAAATAGGACTGCTAGACATAACTTCTCTAATGTTGTGTAGTGGGTTTCATAACTAATTAATGTTTTGCTAATGTAATAATTAGCACACTCTCTTTTCTCATCATCAAGTTGAGCTAACATAGCTCCTAAAGCAAGATCTGAAGCAGAAATATACAAGATAAATGGGCGATTAGGTTTAGGTGGTGAAAGTATAGGTGGGTTAAGAAGATATTGTTTGAGGAGTTCAAATGCTTCCTTACATTCGTCGTCCCAATGGAAAGAGACATCCTTCTTAAGAAGCTTAATAAATGGTCCAGTTTTATCCGCCAACTTATTGATGACGCAACGAATAGCTTGAAGCTTACCTTGTAGACTCCGTAATTCAAATATATTTGTAGGTGCGGGCATATCAGTGATAGCTGTAATCTTTAGAGGGTCAATTTCTATGCCACGTAAAGAAACTATAACCCCTAATAATTTACTTGATTTAAATCTGAATATACATTTAGCTGGATTCAATCGGATAAGATATTCCCTTAACCGATCAAATACTTTTCTCAGGTCATCTAAATGGTCATCTTCTTCAGTAGAATGCATTATAATGTCCTCTACATAATCATGTAGTATATCATGCATCATATCATGAAAGATATAAGTCATGGCTCGTTGATAGGTTGCACCTGCATTCTTCAAACCAAGTGGCATTTCTTTCCAACAGAAAGTCCCCCAAGGGGTAATAAAGGTTGTTTTAGCCTGATCTTCAGGAGCTATCCTAATCTGATTATAACCAAAAAATCCATCCATTAAGGATATCATTCCACTCCCAACAGTAAAATCAATGATCTGATCCATATTGGGAAGGGTAAAATCATCTTTAGGACATGCGGCATTAATATCTCTAAAGTCTATACAAACCCTAATCTTAGTAGCTTCTTTCTTAGTTACTGGAACTACATTCGAGATCCATTCAGCATAATCAATGGCTTGTATAAAATAACATTCAAGAGTTTTTCTAACTCCCCTTTGACTAGTAAGGCCACTTTAGGATGCATTTTTCTAAGCTTCTGTTTAACAGGTTTAGCATTCGGATGCACTACTAGGTGATGCATAACTACATGAGGGTCTAAACCTGGCATATCTTCATATGTCCAAGCAAAGACATCTTCATATTCTTTAAGAAAAACAATGTATTTATCCTATTTTTCTTGACTAAATTCTGATCCAATGTTGATTATGTGAGGGTTATCCTCGGTTCCAATGTTAATTTTTATGACATTTTCTACTTCCATATGTAGATCTCTCTCAAAATTAGGTGGGGCAGGTGAAACACCCAATTTTTGTAATTCTTCCAGGGTTAGCTTGGATAATTCATCTTGAGGAGTCGTGGCCTCAAGCTGGGCTATATTAGGTATAGAGCCATCAAAATAAAATCCATTATGTAATAAATCCTTAACAGAGACATCATGGAAGATATCTCCCTCCAACTCATCGTCGAATTCAGCGATCATCTACGGATAAGCTATAGATAGCATATTACATGTGAATGTCTTATTCATTAAATGCAAAGCATTGCGTTCATCTAAAAAATCTTGGTAACATATAAGATGGTCATCATCCTCAAATGGGAATGGCTGACCCTTACTAGAAAATAGGTCCACACCACATCAGCGGGCTATGCTTCTACCTCAAAATGTTCTTTCATACCATTCTGGAAAGGTCCCAAACCTTTCCCTTTATATCCCAATTTAAGCATTATAGGTTTGGATTTAATATACTCATTAGTAAAATAACATCCAACATATCCATCATAATGAGTTCTGATGTTTCTGGGTATTCTACCCCAATCATATCCCTTATAAATAAAGGCACAACTCTTGACTTGGTAAATACTTCCCATAGGCTGTGGGAGGCCCAAGGTACGAGGAGATGGTGGCAATTTATTTAAAATAAGGGAATATTGCATAGAAGCATTCATTTCTTCTAATATAAGAATTTTAGATAGATCGGGTAAGAGCTCGTCAGTAAGAGCATAAGAGGTAGAAGGAAAATTCCCTACATCTTCCGATGCAAAAAATATGAATTTGGTGGATGTAGACGGTGTAGAGGTGTCGATAGATGGGTCTATTATAGGTATGGAAGTTATAGGAGTAGAACAAGAGACATTGGTTGTGGGATTAGGATCTTTCTTAGGTCCTAACGTAGTTTGTTCAGAAGATGGTTGAGCTATATGTGAAGGTGCAATTGATGGAGAATAATTAGATGACGTTGTGGGTGTGAGTTTCACACGTTTAGATGGATAATGAGAATTAGGATGTGTGGATGATAGAGCAAGGCAAAATTGAACTCCAATAGGTTCTGCCAAAGCACACATATCAAAGGGTCTTGGATCACCATGAATGGTAACCAAATGATTCTTAAATTTGAAATTAACACATTGATGTAAATTTTATGGAATAGCTCGCATCGCGTTGATCCAAGGACGACACAATAGTATATTGTATGATGCAGGACAATGTATAATAAACATAGTCGTATCCAAGATTCTCGGACCAACCTGCAATGGAATGGTAATAACTCCACTCGTTTCTTGTGTTTCTTCATTGAAAGCTTTTATGAACATATCAGTTCTTTTCATTTCATCACTTTTAAACCCAAATCTTTGGTAGAAGTCAAAAGTGTAGATATTTAAAGATGAACCATTTTCAATCAAAACTCGTTTGACTGCTACATCTCCAATTAAGGCAGTAATATATAGGGGGTTATCTTTATGTAAACTATGTTGTGGTATGTCTCTATCCTGGAAGTCAATATAATCAACTTCATGAGTTATTATGGTATTGGCCATGGCTTCAGGTTGAATGTCTTGTGGTATCATCATATGACTTAATGTGAGCATTAATTCATCTTTATGTGTAGGAGAAGATCTTAAAAGGTCCAAGAGAGAAATTCTAGCTGTAATATTTGATAATTGTTCCTTAATATTATAAGGAGGTTTAAGCTGAAAATTAGGTGAATGATTCCCTTTATTAGGAACCTTCAAAACAAATGGGGCTGATCCACCATTCTAAATTTGATCTTGTTGAGAATTTTGAGCCTGTTGTCTAGTAACAGCTTCGATGGCACCCACAATATTATTCTATGGATGATGATGGGTCTTGGTCTAGTGTTTATAGCTAGCTCATTAGAAATTAATCGGTGAGATGAGGGTCTAGTAGTGACTCTTCTTGGAAATGGCTCTTCTGGAACCATATAACTTATGATAGGGTGAATAGGATCCGATTCATCATTAGAACTATTCGATTGATTTGATGTGATTTCCATATCACTCTCGGCCTCATATTTGTATCACTAAGATCAGGTATCTGAATATTATATAGAGGCCTAGTTGTAACCACAGATAAAGTTGTGTCAAATATTTTGAGATCATGAACAGGTTAAATGCCCATTAATAGTTCCTACATATCGGGCAGGAGGAGGGACATTATGATGTTCAATTTGATTAGCCACCTCCTTACCATGTTTTGGTAAGGGATGTTGAAAGATGTCCAATGATTGATTGGCATTCTGATTTTGGTTTTGTGGGGTGTTATTTTAAACATTATTAGGAGGATTTTGCTTAGGTTGAAAGGCTTGCACCTCCATCTCATTGTTATCAATCAAGTCTTGTATTTTATGTTTTAATATTTTACAAGAGTTGGTAGTGTGTCCAGGTCCTCTATGGAAGTCACAGTGTAAATCTGCTCTGTATCCGGGTATAGTTGGATCAAGTTCCCGAATATTTAGTAATTGAATCAAACATCGTTCTAATAATTATGATAGAATAGTTGATAAAGGTTGATTTAACCTGGTAAATTATCAAGGAGGTCTATCAGGAGGTTTCAATACAAACTTCTCTGCTGTATTTGCAACATTAACATTAGCAATATTTTTGCTATCGGTGACTCCATCACCCACAACTTGTTTATTCTTATATTGATTTTTGGATGTTTTCTCATCGTCTTTATTTTTAAGCTGGCCTCTCCTAATGAGAGCATATTCCACTCTTTGGGCTAATTCTATAGCTTGATCGAAGGTGGTCAAGGTAGCAGTTGATAATTCATAAATTGTACAAGGGACAGTAGGGATCTATCTGGTCCACGCAGGAAACTAATTGTTTCACCACGACTTCAAGATTGATAGTTTTTCCACCATATTGGTTCGGTAGAACATAGGTATGGTACCTATGAGTGTATGATGGTGTGACATAAGTATTAGCTGTTATATTGCTATTATGCAAAGTGTTGGTAGGAAGAGTGTTATGAAGGGGATTTGTAATAATATTATGTTGTTCCCTAGATTGTTGGTAATTGGTTTCCGGTTTTGTTTTGGGTTTTTGTTGATTTGAGGTATGTTGGTCAAGAGCTTGGAGAAATAGAGCAATAAATGATGGTTTATTTTATGCGGGAATGACCCTAGGATTTTTAACAAGCACTTTAGATGGTTGGGTAACCTGCTGTTGTTGCATGTTCTAGATCACAGCTGCCATATCCAAATTGGATGGTCTAGCTTGATCACTCTCTTGATCAATAAAGGACAAGGGATTAGTGTGTGTTTGAAACACTTCTTCTAGAGTTGCTTGAGTGTAACTAATTCGATCCTTGTCCATATGGACTGCTCTATTAAAAACACCAATATTAGTATTAATGAACTTCCAAAATTGTTCCATGTTCTCAAAAGTGATGGCTCCTCCCGGAGACATTTTAGGGGATGAGGATCCTTCCTCTTTAACAGTTTATTCTTGTTCATTTCCTACAGCAAGCTCTTCTTCTTACTGGTCTAGGATTTCTTCTTCCTGAACTTGGTCCTTAGGAGGGACATTTTGGTCAATTAATGGTCTTCCTAACCAATCTTCATCTTCTTCGGTTTGTTTTCCATTCCTAAGTCTAGGCATTGTGCTACACTTAGGTTTTAGCAAATATATATACTTAATATATATATATATATATATATATATATATATATATATATATATATATATATATATATATATATATATATATATATATGTGTGTGATAGGGTTGAGAGGTATATATTTTAACTATATACCTACTATAATACTTTAAAAGGAAATTTTTTTTTTTTTTTTTGTGTGATTTTATTATATTATTATTTTACGAGAATAAAAATAACAAACAACATGCTAGTTATAAGAAAAAATAGTAGAAAGAATCACTTAGTTTTCTATGAATAGTTTATGGATATCATTGATAGGGTCAAGTTCATCAGAGTCATGAAATGCTCCTCTTCAAATTAGAAGTTGTTTTTCAAGAACTTGACAAAGTGTGCTATGGTAATATGATCTATTTCAGACTCTAACATGTAAAAATAAAGTTCATGGCAATACTCTCGATACAACATAGCTCTAGGAACTCTATTCCATATCTTTCTATCCATAAAAATGACTTCTTGATCCTCTACACGAGATAGAAATTTATGTTACAACTGCGTTCTCAAGGTATTCCTCAAAGGTGTATAATTCAGAAGACACAAGTGCTCTTTTATCGGCTAACCACCTATGGCAAGCTCTCTGAAGTTCATGATACAAAGTCACCTGATCAGGATCCAGGATTCTATTTAGGACAAACCTCTTAATTTGCCTAAGTTCTACAGATATAGATCCAATAATACCCAATATCCTATCAAGTTCATCCCACAAAGGTTGCGCTCTATATGTTTGAGGTACTCTAAGCACAAAAGTAATATCTATGGCCATTAATTGATTTTTAACATTTATGAAGACTGCTCGTCTTCTATTATAATCTACCATCTAAGTATGATATGCAAATTTAACAGTTTTCTAACGATTCTATATGTTCTTAATAATGTGTTTTTTTTTTGGATTGTTTTCAAAAGGTGTTTTAGATTCACGTTGGGTTCACCAAAATGTATCACCCAAATTTTTTGCACCCTTACCTTCAGGCTAAAGGATCCATGCCCGGAAGGGGGATGCGAAAATGATGGAACAATACCTCGGACGGAGAGGCCCTTTGAAGGTCACGTCTCTCGGGGGAGGGGTATAAAGGTGAATTTTTGACGGATGGTGGGGTTCACCAGGAAAATTTGAGTGGCAGTTTCCATGCCTAGGTTGAGAATGGGTTTGATTTGTTCATTTTATGTTCAATCATTCAGATTCCTAGGTTGGCCAAAATAAAGCTAATCTATTCTATATGAAAATTCTAATTTATATGAAGACAACAAACATAAATGAATCCTAATGCGATTAAGTACAAAAATATGTTAAATGGAGAAGAGTACACCTGATTTTTGATGTCTGATGAATATTCTGAAGCTTGTAGGAGTCCAGATCATCCTGGATATGATAGGATCATCTGTAATTATATAGAATAATCCCAAATCACAGTCGATCATCTGAGATCACCCAGGATCGTCAACGACCTGACGAATTCGTCAGAAACCTGCAATCAAGAAAACAGACACAAAAAACCAAAAATACTATTGCAAGAATGATGCAAAGTGATAGAAATGAGAGTGTAGATGCTTAAATAACAAATCCAAATATCAAATTAAATGAGATGCAATGTTTTGATAACTTATTTTGAATCTTATCATGTAATTATGTTAAATGAGGTGAACTCCAAGATGCAAAATAGAAGTAAATTAATCTAATGTACTAATAACTAAAGAAATGAGGTAGAAAATGCAAACTCGAGACTCTGATTTCCCCTAATCTGGATTGCAGTCAAGATTGTCTGCAATCGTACGAGATCATCACTGATCTTGACAGGATCGCCCGAAATTATGGTTGAATCACCTACGACAATTCGAGCTATCTTCAACTAAAACACAATGAAATCCTGCAACACAAAAACTTGAAAACACAAATATAAAATCCTGCAGGGAGTCAGGGAGAGCAGGCAGGGAATTAGGTAACCAAGGAATCAGGGGATCAAGAAATCAAGGGGATAAACTGGAAAAATCCCAATTTATATAGGATTAGGGGGAGGTTAGGAGGTTGGGGATCATCCCAATCTAGGAGATCCTCAACATGGGAATATCCAACCGTGCAGACACGCTTCTACCCAAGTTGGAGAGGTCGTTGAAATAGAAGCTAATTATGAAAATTTGGTTTTGGGACGAAATTGTCTGGATGTTCTATTCCAGATGAATTCATTCGATTTGGGACGATATCGTCATATCGGCGACAATATCGTCCAACAGTAAAAAAAAATTCTAAAAATGGCATGAAAAATGAGGTGAGTGGTTAACGGGCGGTTTTGGGGTTAAAATTCAAATTTTTACTTTTTACTAATGGTTTAACTGGGCCAATTTTAGGGTGCTACAATGGTGATATGAAACATTACCACAACTTCATGAATTACAGTGGGCTCCATAATTATATATAAAATTAAAACATTAAAAAATAGTTAGGCCCAAATCACATTAATAAAAAAACTTTGTGCCTCGCCTGCAATGATGAAGATGAAGCTCGTATGTTGATGCAGGGTTTGAGACGTTGCAAAATTCATCCCTCCGATTCGACATCTACCAAAGAACATTGAAACCCTCTACAAGCGATGAGTATAGATTTTTAAGTAGGTTGTACAACACGGACCGAATATCCAGCTCTCAGCTCATGATACAAAGCTCCTTCGATGGACAAGAAATTCAAATCGGCAACTAATGTCATAGCTAATCTCCATTTTGAAATAAAATATTTCATAGCAAACATCGAAGTATATGGTGTTGTTGTTCACACTGAGCTCAAACGGAGAGATCCCACACACACAAATTGATGCTCAACATTTTTTTTGTGTCTCCCCTTTCACATAAGCACCAACAATGAGATGTCCAATGGTAGAATATATCAGTCTCTCCCACTCTCACTATGAAAATATGATCCCACTTGAAACAACATCATCATATCCACCACAACTCCATGTCTTCTCCCATAAAATATTTGGCCAAAAACTTAGACAAAATTTCTTCCACAATACGTTGGAATCAAAATTGGTAGTTTCACGCCACCATTTGCATCAATTAACGATGATGGAGATCATTGATCCCCACACCCGTTGTTTTCTGTGAATGCTTTGGCTTAGAAAAAACTAGCAAAAAAAATTCATGTTGTTTCTTTTCTCTACATTGTATGCTAAATTGGGTGTTAGCCATTGGAATAAAGGCTGTAGATCTCACCCAAAAAATGCTACTTTTGTTGTAACAAATAGGACATCATCTACGCTTACGCTTAGCTCAATGACGTCGTCAGTTTTGGCATGTACAACAAGTGATATTTAGAAAATCTCTCCATAACACACACAAAAATAGTTGCACTCAGCAAATTGATTGCACCTAATGGATCTAAAGAGGTTAATTATCAAATCTAGGAAAAAATAAATAAAATTTATTAAAAAAATAATGGTGGAGGATGGCCATATCCCTTCCACCATGTGGCCCACTCCCTGGCCTCTAACATGGTACAAAAACAAGAGGTCCATCAGTTGGAGAACGTCCCCCACAAACTTAATGAATATTTTTTCTCAACGACCCCCACAAACTAATTCTCCATCATCTAAAGTAGTCTTAAATAATCTTTAAAAAATAATGTTAACAGCGGTAGTATAGAAAATAATTTTTGAATCGATGCATAGAAAACAGGTAGTGTGCTCCAAAAAATCAAATTAGCCTCCTGGTTCTTCATTGTGAAATCTCCTGAAATCCAATCAATATTGTGTGAGATAGTGGACTATTATTCGGTTCACTATCCATGCTGACAGGGGCTGCTGCATCCAAAAAACCAACTTTGATCATGCTTCTATAGTTCTGAAAAAAAATAAAACAACACGCATCATCCTCCACTATAGTGAGAAATTACCCACATGGTTGAAGATTTGAGATGGAGATGGAGATTTTATCATACTTGGTTCTCTACCGTGCCATGCATTCTCACCAAATTTTATGCGGATCCTAGGTGAGAGGTTTTGTGGAGTTATATCCAGGCACTTTTGTGCATGCGATAAATTGAGTTTCATGGGGCTTGACAACCATAATTAGTGGTGTAATAATATTTCTATAGATTTTGTTTGGTTTATATGGTTCTCAATATTTATTAATAAGGCTAAATGAACCTACCGTCATCGCTTGGATGAGAGCAACGATGCCACCGAAGGAAGTGTACCAAGGAAAATGACTGACCCAAAGGCAATAGATCCAAGGAAGTGGTTGACCCTGAGGCAATAGATCAAGATGTATACATTTTTGATCTAGCATTGTTCACAGTTGGAGAGCCAAGCGCAAAGAGCACGATCCTATACCAAATCATGTAATAAAGGAGGATGATAGGGTTCTTTTAGAGAAGTCAACATTAAGGGGGAATGTTACCTAATTTTGACTTGTTTTTTTTCTATAGTTAAGATAGTACACATTAAGGGGGAATGTTAGAATATTAATGTGCACTATACCTTCTATTTTGACACTTGTCATGTTTCTTGATATTTCTCATATTTTCATATAGGCTTATGCCTATATATTGTACTATTTTCCTGTATTAATATATCTCATATTTTCCCATTCCTAACAATTACTATAGATTCAATCCTAGAAACTATAATGAGGAAAATCAGATAAACTATGGAATCCAACAAAATAGGGCATTCCAACCAAGGCAATATCAAGCTCAAAATAATCCTCGTTAGCAACAAATTTATTGACCATACAATTATCTTCAATTAGAATATTTA
Source organism: Wollemia nobilis (assembly GCA_028583015.1). Taxonomy (NCBI): domain Eukaryota; kingdom Viridiplantae; phylum Streptophyta; class Pinopsida; order Araucariales; family Araucariaceae; genus Wollemia; species Wollemia nobilis. The sequence goes on from JAQPPZ010016856.1 coordinate 7,789,231, forward strand.
GAAGGAAATTAGAAGGGACACTTAACTCAAAGGATTCAAGAAATTGAAGAAATAGAAGATCCTATAGATGATCATGAAGTAAAATATCTCTTAGTGAAGATAGCATTTTACGAAGACACTAACCACTTTTTGGAATAAGACACAAATAGTAGATAAGGATAACTCAAACTCCAGTACCAGATAGAAGATCCATATTAAAGACTAAAGTCTTCAATATCTAAATAATGTAATACATGGGGGTGTTAGAGTATATTATATAATTTGGATCATGTAAATGTACCACCTTTGGTATATAACTAGGGTAGGAGTTTACTTTAGAGTAAATTTAGTTAGTTACTTCAAGTATTGTAATAAATGCACAAGTATCAATGTACAAGTTGTAAATGTACAAGTACACTTGTACATCAGGTATATAGGTAGAGTAAGTGCCAAGGAATCTATCATCCTATATAAAGGTCTCATAGTGAGTGTTTTCTATGTAGTAGTAAATATAGAGAGTGTGTGGTATAGTTTAGTCATATGGTACAATGCAGTCCTTTCATATCTGTTCATGGAGTGTTCATGTCCTCCATTATATAACATTGTACTATTTTCATCACATTTATTAATGGTATATTTTTAAGTTATTTGTAGATGTTCATCTCATTACTTTCTTAAATATTATTGTGCAATTAGTTTATATTTATCTCATATTAGTTATCTTGAATCTTGTGGTTGTATTTCCTGTACTACCATCCCATCAAAAGCTAACAAGAATACCAGTGTTTTAAATTATGAAGATGACTGGTTTTAAATATTGTTAGTCCTAAGTATTGTTTGTTGGAAATTTGATTTTTTAGAAATTTTATGTAGATGCCTATGTTGTTAGATTTACTTATCCATAATTGATTAATTTCCTTCTTAACCCTTTTTATTTCTATCCCTATCCTTATACATTTAACTGAGCTTAATTGATTCAACATTCAGTAAGTTGACAAGGTATACCAGCCTACTCTTGAGGTTGGGTTAAAGCATATTAACCCTTTCAATGTGTGGCTTGGGATATGATTAGTGGATCCTCACCTTTGAAATAATTGTAGATGATATTCATACTCATAGTTTAAGTTTACCTTTATGTCAATCCAAATCCCAACAGGTATGCTCAAATACCCCAATAATAACAAGTTTCCAATCAACAAGGGTATGTTGAAATATCCCAACAACAACAAGTGCCCAATTAGGGGCTCAATCAACAAGGGTATGCTCAAATACCCCAAAAAAAATAAGTGCCTAATCAAGGGCCCAATCAACAAGGGTACACTAAAATACCTCAACAATAAAAGCCAATCAAGGGCCCAATCAACAAGGGTATACTCAAATACCCCAATAACACCAAGTACCTAATAAGGGGCCAAATCAACAAGGGTATCCTCAAATACCCTAGCAACAACAAGTTCCCAATTATAGGTCCAATAAACAAGGGTATGCTCAAATATCCCAACAACAACAAATGCCCAATTAGAGGTCTAATCAACAAGGGTATGCTCAAATACCCCAATAGAAATAAGTGTCCAATCAGGGGCCCAATCAATAAGGGTATACTCAAATACCCTAGCAAAAAAAGTGCCCAATAAAGGGCCTAATCAACAAGGGTATGCTCAAATACCCTAGCAAAAGACCTAGTCAACAAGGGTATTCTCAAATACCCCAACAACAACAAGTGTTGAATTAGGGGCCTGTAGGCTAAAAAGGGCTACATTCATACTTTGGCCAAAACTTTACAAAATATGGCTAATTATTTAAAGGATATGCATAAGTGCTACTACAGAGGAGGAATATTGCCCTACCATGTACAATTACAAAAAAATGTTGGATCCGCAAAGATAAAAAGCCTTATGGGGTGAACCGCGGGGGCTATGTTGTTCTCTACACTCGATGCTAGGGGGAAGGGTTCACCAGGATAATTTGTAGGAATCGCACCAAGTCCTCAAGATTTTGGGATATTTGATGTATTCAGTTTTCAAGAAATCACCTAAGTTTGGCCTTTCTAGATCTATGCTATAAAAGATAAAGGACAATGCAAAAAATAGAATGCAAGAATACAAGAGCTAACCTAATATGATTATTTCTTTGAATGCTTGCTAACCTAAGGTTTTATCCAAAAAATATTTAAAGCAAGAGCACAAGATAAATATAAAATAATTAACCCGAAATGCACACTATATGCTTTTCACTCTCAGATGCCTAAGAATCAATAATCATATTAGATCTTCAACCAATAAAATAATTAGAGCACTTATCTTGACCGGTGGTTGACTTAGACTTTTTTGCATCTTGTCCAATGATATCAAAAATACCTTTTTGTGCAAGACAACTTATAAAACACTTGAAAATGGGATTAGAATTAGGGTCCTGCTTAGGCTATTGTACAACAATGCTTGGATGTGCAATGGTAAAGTCCCATAGGTCCTTTTAGATGACCTTTGGAAACAAAAGTGAAAATTAAACTTTGGATAATTAATCATAAAATAGTAATACAAAAACAAAAAAGCATAAAATAAATTATGCTATCATGTCCTAAATGCAATTTAGAAACTATTCATGCAATTAGAATCTGGAAGATGCCCTCAATTCATTCCTAGTCAAAATAGCACATCATAAATGGTGAGCGCAATAATGTTATAGAAAAAGTCACGCTCCATCAGAATGGGGCATGATCTCACTTTTGTGAGTGAAAACCCTAAATTAGGGTTAGGAAGTCATGCCTCACTGAGATAGGGTGCGATTTCACTTCAAAGAAAAAAAATAAAAGATAAATGCAAAGCATAAATAAATACAAAAAATAAAGTGCACTTAACCTGATGGATGATGTAGAAGCAAGCAGAAGAGATCAAGGTATCCAAACGGGCACTCTCTTTCCTTATAAACTACAACATGACCAAACCACATCGTAATCCAAATCAAAGTATTAGAATATCAAATCCAAAATTTGCACATCAGGGTTAACTTGTAGAAGAAATAGGAAGCAGAGTGAAAGTAAGAATGTGAGCACTAAATAATCATAGAATTTTGAGCTTAATTATTTTCAAGATCAATCGCTTGTATCCCTCTATGAGTGAGATTAAACCATCCTTTTATAGATGAAAATCGAGGTAAAATATGTGGGAAAATAAACACAATCCAATGCCAAGCATGCTAAAAAGGTTAAATCGAGGTTTTAATAAATTAAAATCCTAAAATATCAAAATCATATCCCGTGCCGATGGGGTGTGATATCGCTTTTGTAAAGTTACACCTTGTCATAATCAGGTGCAATTTCACTAAAAGGCTAAATAAAGGCAAGTAGGGGGAAAAGAGGCTTACCCTTGCCTAGGGAAAGGGTTAGGGACCTCTTAGGGGCTTTAAGGAAGATTACCCACTAAAAGTGGGTCAATTTTCTGTGTCTATATTTTTCCCTCTCTTTGATGCATTTAAGTCCAAGTAAATGCATCAAAGAAAGGATGTAGGCACACTCACTAGAAGAAGGCAACAAGAAAAAATGGGATGGCCAATTTAGAAGAAAGGGGTGGTGCAAAAATAGTGTCATTCTAGACACTATTATTTTACATGTAAATTGAGGTATTAGGGATATTAATGCCTATATAGGCCAAGGTTCCCCCTTGAGTTTTTATGAAGATGACATATCACATAGAGCTTAAAAGGGTGAAAAAATAGAGCTTAAAAGGGTGAAAAATGGTAAAACCCTAATTCATTTTTGCTACACATTGGCAAAGAAAGGGCTATGGGGAGAAAAATAAATGGTGTTGCCAGTTCATCGAGCAATGGTTGTGAGGGGTGAACTCAGGGCACGAGAGCAGGTAAGTACTAAATTCCTCCCTCTTGATGTACCTTTTCCTCTATTATTCATGGATTTTAGGGCAGGATTTTGGAAATTTTATTATTTTAGATGGCAATTTTTATGCTCAACTGGGGTGCAATTTTGTGGCTCGACCATGATTTCACTCTAGATGAAGCGCAGTGAAATTGTGCCTTGGTAAAAACCAAGTGCAACTTCGTGAAATAGCACCTCCCAAAATGGAGGGCATGATTTCACCAAAAAACTAGAAAAAGAAAAAAAAGAAAAAGCAAAAACAAACTATAGACACTCAAAAGTTCCACATGTCTACCTCTACATACTTGTAGATCCATCAGGACACTTGTAGGTTTACAAAGACCATCCTAGACACATCTAGGCTATCGTAGACCAGCGTAGGCTATTATAGACCACTGTAGACTATTATAAATCATTGTATACTATCATAGACTATTGTAGACTTGTGTAGGCTACTGTAGACCACCGTAGACTACTCCATACTAGCGTAGACCACTCTAGACTAGCATAGACCACTCTAGACCAGTGTAAGCCATCGTAGACTTTTGTAGACTTATGTAGGCCATTTCATTGGTCTATAGGCATGAAACCCTACTAAACTACACAATTCATGACCCAATAACCTTCTATCTATCAAGATATCACTTATCAATTCCCTAAGGCAACTTAAGCCCTTCCTAGACCTAATTAGGACCCCATAGGACTATTAGTTTCCAAAAATTCTTAATTAAATTAATTGAAATTCTAATTTGAAATTCACTTCACTTAAGTGCACTTTTTGGATTAAAAAGGTTAATTAGGAGCCTAAACCCAAATTAGTCCTAATTATTCCCTCCCACATGTGTGTACACCAAGTTAGTTAGGATATTTCGTAGGAAACCCTAAAATAACCCTCATCTAATCTAGGGACCACCTAACCCTAGTAAACCCTAATCTCTCCTCACACATGTGTGAGGATGAGATATTTCTTTAGGGAATGTAGGAATGAAACCTCATAAACCCTAACCTAACTACCTTAGGACTTGACCTTAGGGTTTAGTACTCCTAACCACACCCCCTACACCTTGGATTTTCCTATAAATAGGAGACCAAATATCTCATTATCTCTCTCTCTCTCCCTTTTTAGTTAGTCTATAGAAACTCTGCAGAAATCTAACTAGAAGTGTAATCTAATACATCTAAATTGTACAAACAACATAGCAGCACCTAAGGAGCCCATCCAGACAAGGATCTCTATCAAAAAGTACTTACAACTCAATTTTCCCCCTCAGCCTACGAATTTATCTTCTAGTTCACATCCTGACTTGTGAGTTGGCCCTACATAAGTTTTTATCAACAAATATTTCAGGTATGCTTCATTTCATAATTTTATGATATTCTATGAAGTTTTTTTTTTCATTTTAGTATAGTTTTCCTTCTAGTTTTCATTATATTTTATCAACATGGGGCCTGACCAAGGCAAGCCCCCAAACACACTAATCCTCTTTTTTAGGTCATAAAATAGGTGAAAAAGCATCCACATCAACATTACCGATGGCCCACATACACATGAAGCCCACCTACATCGAGGAATCTCAAAAGGAGCTATCATTTTATTTGATATTCATATAAAGGATTCACAATAATCCTCTTTGTAACCTATGGATTCTATTTAAATGAATAAAAAACAATATTCTGAGCATTTACATACTTTATTTTATGCTTGATAAAATGGCTACTTTTGTACATTTCATTCTAGCATGCTCGATGGGATCCTCATAAATATTTGTGCTAGACTAGTTTTTATCGTGAATATAACACAATTTATTGTTTATGTCTTATTGTAGGTAGCATATCTAGACATCACAAAGACCCCTAAAACCCTGAAAACCCCCTCAGGTCCTCATAATAGGAGTTTCAGGCTCCTAGGTTTGATCACCCCCCGTCCTGTGAATCTATATCCAATTCACCCCCTACCCTACAAATTGAGCATAACTGCTCCAAAAACCCTCAAAGTTGCAGAGGTCAATAGCAAAAATATAGACAAATCCATTTGGATAAAAAGGAATCAGGTATTCCCCTTTTTCTTCTCTTTGTTCTATCATTTTTTGTTGTAAGAAAAAGTTCACTAGTAAATGCATCATGTCATTCATTAATGCATTCATCATGCTAAGAATAGTTAGTTCAATGCTACATATTTCTCTTTCTGTGTGTAAATCAGAATTACATTCCTCTTTGCTTTGAATATTAAAATAGGCTTTTGATTCTACTCATTATTTTTGTGAATTGCAATTTGTCAAAGCCTCGTTTCTTGCAATAGTTAGATTGTTCAAATTTCTTTCCAAAAAAAACCTGTGTTAAATCAGAAAGTTTAGTTCAGTTATCTTTTCAAATCCATGCTTATCTCCTTGTTCAAATAATATTTTAAATAGATCTTTCTTTTTCCTCGTATCATTTCATTAATCAGATTCCAAAATGCTTTTAAAATTTTCAGATTTCTTTCATATCATTAGAATAGGAGTTTTTAAATCTCTTTTACCAATTCCCTAGGTAATTTTAAGATATCTTTCATGTCATTAGATTAGGATCTTTTAAAATATCTTTTACAAATCCCCTACGTAACTTTCAAGTTTCTTTTCAAATCACTTAGATTAAAAAAAATTTATATCTCTTTCACAAATCCTCTAGGTAATTTGTATGCTTTCCCTTTATATTTGTAGATTATAAATTTTTATCTCTTTCACAAATCCTCTGGGTAATTTGTATGCTTTCCCTTTATGTATTTAGATTAGAAATTTGTTATCTCTTTCACAAATCCCCTGGGTAATTTACATATTTATTTTTGCATTATTATATTAGGGTTTCAATTTCTTTTCCCATCCTCTAACATAGAATTTCAATTTACTTTTGCACATTTCTCTCATACTTATTTCATATTGCAATATTAGGGTTCCAAAATCCCTCTTGTCACATGCTTCACCTTGCTTGCTTTCATACTTCATAGCATAGATCCTAGCTTCTTTTCAGAAAGGCACATAGGACTAGGTTTGGTTTCAAAAATGCATTCTAAATATAACTTTTGCTTCCAAAAAGTGAATCTAGGGATATATTAATATTTCAAAATGCATTTAGTTATATTTCTTGATTTTTACATCATCATCAGATAACTTAAACCCACACACACACGTGGTTTAAAACAAGTGGTAATATTGGATTTCATCCCCAATCCATCGCTTGAGACTGGTGTGGCAGGAGTTGTACCCTCCACCATATCACCCCCCTAAACACCTAGTAGCCCCATAGGAGTGGTTCCCTGGACATCATAACCAGAAAACCCCCCACTTTTGAGACTGGGATTTTGGATTTCATCACCAAATGTAACCTTCAGAGTGGGATAGGACTAGACACCTTCGTTCACAAGGCTTACATAATTTGTGAACATGATAACTGTCATTATTGACTAAGCTCACTTAAGGGTGAAGCAAAAGCATGTGTATGCTGGTAGCAGGTTTTAGACAGTGCCACCTCTTCTCATGAGAGGATATAATGAGATCATTTCAACACTTTGACTTCTCCCCCATAGTTTATCATTTTATTGTGCCTTCCATATAGGTCATGATTCACACATTGTGATATTGTTCTATTCTATGCATCTTTGGATGTTGCAGGAGGTTCTGTACCAATGACACTCCTAATTTTCTATAGTATTCACCCCACTACCTATGATATTATCTAGGAAATATATTTTCAACATCAAAACACACTCAAACAAACAAAACATTTTATTTGCTACATTTAGAACTGACTCCAATTTTGCATTATTTGCATGATCACAAACTGGTCTCAACACATTCCAATACACACCATATTTTTTTTAGCTATCTACAATCTATTATTTCTTTGATTTCATATTAATTAGAATTTGAGTCCAAACTTCACAGGATTTTTTGAAAACCCCTTCACACATCACATCTGAAACCTCAGACCTTAGTTTTTGGATAGTTCTAAAGCTTCATAGCATGATATACACCATCATGCCTATTTTTACTTGTAGTAGAGTGCATGAGCAATCACACCATATAGAGGAGGCTTCTAGTGCCACTTCTAGTCATTCTACCCCTCCTTCACTCATGAAGAGGAAATCCACATGCACACCTGATCTGCTCATAGGATTTAATCCACATTACACACACACACAATATCTTAAGGTGAGACATCCACTTTGAGTGAAGTCCTTGCCACCTCATTTGAATAAGACCATCGACTTACTTCCCCTTCATCATTGCCTAATACACCTTCCACATTCTATGACCATGTGATCTACACTGCTCCAGGATATCCCCCTCCTCTATTCACCATAGAAGAGGAGACCCCACCTACGTCTCCTACCTTCGCACACCCTTTATTTCATAGTATATCTCAATCCCTTTTTGAGAATGACTCCTCATTATTAAACTGTACTCACCCTAAAATTGAATCTTTTACCCCTATCATAGGGATTATTTTAGACCCCTCCTCATCCACACCAGGCACCCAGATGCCATTATTTCAAACCACATCACAAAAACCCTCCCTAAAATAGTAGCAAGTAGCACCCCCACCATCACACCCACACTCTTCCCAAGAGTCTCAACCATCTTCTTCCCAACAACCATTTTCCCATCCTTTGAGGATTTATCCCAACCACCTCCTCAAATGTAAACCATGAAATACCAAAAACATCAACCAACCATATACACCCAATCTGGAGTGAACATTTTCATCTCTCCACCTCCCCATTCTCCTATTTTTGGAGCTTATCCTTCTTTCTCCACATCCTTCCCATCTACATCTCAGGTAATACAAGGGTATGCTACCTAATCTTCCATTCCACCTTTGGCTACATCCACATTCAAATTTCCTCCTCCTCCATTTTAGGCTTCAACCACCGATACCCTTCCCACCTATGGACAAAGACTCATAGCCTATACCCTTATTCCCCCATGGTGCTTCACATAGTTTAGTTTTCCACATCTCATCCATTAGGATAGATATAGGTACCATCCTTTTACACTTCATCTCGTCCACCCCCCTTACCATCAATTTTGATACCTCCACCATTATCTATGGGGTCTACATTCTTTACATCTCCTCCTTCTTGGTCATCACCTCCTATGGCCCAACCATTATAGTAGGCTCATCCCCAATATATACCCATACCACAACCATACACCCTATAGCCACAATACTATTACCCTAAAAAAATGCCTATTCCATAACTCAATGTTCCATTGGTCATGACATCATGCGTCACTCAGCAACCACCTCAATAAGATTAGTTGCAATAATTTCCTCCCCAATACTGGGAAGAACAACAGATCCAATACCCACAACACTAATAGGCTCCACTCACCTTCACACCATCCCCTACACCCTTAGCACCCAAACTTCAACTTCTACAAGATGAAGTAAAGATGCTGAATCTTCACACAACCAATTATGGACTACAAAAATTGACTTACGATGAACTCTGCAATGATCTAGTCTATCTATCAGTTCCAATCCCTCATTATCCCTATGAATTTGAGATCCCAAAGTTTGAAAAATACAAGGGTAAGGAATATCATCGAGAACATGTGAGAAATTACCACTTAGCTTGCTACCATATTTATAGTAACAACCCCCTGATATTACGTACCTTATCACTTTCACTTGGAGGACAAGCCTTAGACTGGTACAAAATTATCCCACGCCATAGCCTCTACACCTTTGAACAGTTTGCCAACTCCTTCCTAGAGCAATTTTCCATAAAAATTAAAAATAAAATGAACTTTTCAAACATCTACACCATACGACAAAGAACCTATTACTGATTTTTTTCACAATGGAGATCTATCATACATGACCTCACCCATAGCCTTCCTATTACCAAGTTAGTGGCGCTCTTCTCCAAGAGTTGCCACAAACACATCTTCACATATTTGCAGCTTCATGAAAGTCGTACCTTTGAAGAAGCCATTGCCCAAGCCAAAGTTATTGAGGACATCAAGGTTCAATCAGGTAAGATTAAGTTGAGACATAAACCAACCTAAACATTAAAAATAAAACTAACTTTTCATATGTCTACATCCTATGATAGGCTAACAAATAATCTATTACTAAGTTTATTTTGTGGTGGAGATATATCATACATGACCTCACCCATAGCCTTCCGAGTTAGTGATGCTTTTCTCCAAGAGTTGCTACAAACACATATTCACATCTATGTAGCTTCATCAAAGTCATACATTTGAAGAAGCCATTTCCCAAGCCAAAGTTATTGAGGATATCAAGGTCCAATCGGGTAAAATTAAGTCGAGAAAAAAACCAACCTACAACTCCAATTTTTGTTTCAACATAAATACACCTAACCAACCTTTTTCTTGACTACCACAAGCCAACCAAGTGGTAGCTGCTATCTTAGCACCTTCATCGGTCCCATAATTCTCTCCTTCACAATAGCAAATCTTTCAAACTAATGTGCCTCCCCCTCCTAGGCCTTAGTAACCTCGTGGTATGCATCCACAGGTTCCACAACGAAACCTTACACCACTTTTCGAACCATTACCAGCCCTCTTCTAGAGGTTATACAATGCAGGCCATGCTATATTGCCCAAAATATAACCACTTGATCCAAACCTACCTAAGCATCAAGGATATTGCAAGCAAGCCTTATGTTAGTACTATTGACAACGTGACCATAATATCAATGGTTGTCGCTCCTTCTAGGGTCATGTCCAAGATCTTATCAAGAGGGGTACCATCCAGATATCAAACCCTCTAGTGCAAAAAAATCAAAACCTAATAATATTCCAAAACCCCTTACTTGATCATAAGGGAACTAACCCCAAAGACCTCCACCTAATCCTCAAGGACCACCTAGATAGGTCAATAGTGTTCAATGTGACCCCCCTTCACATGGTGTAGTGGGTATGATTAACCTTATCGCTTGAAATCAATGGTACCCCATACATCAAACCCCACCTATCATTTCCTCATTGGTACCATTCACATCTCCACCATCTCCTATGACTTATAACACCACACCTCCACCATCACAAAATATCATCACAATCCATGGTAGCTTTACTCACCAATTGTGTAACAATTCTACTCGGTTATCCATATATTATCTTCTATAGTAGTTTGAACCCCATCATGAGGTATTGAACAACATCCTACATTTTATTTATCTTAATACTCATGACACGAACACCTTTGTGAACTTTATAGGAAATATTCCATGTTGCCTTCAACCCTCCATCAACTTTCACGATCACGAGATCACAAAACTTATGGGAGAAGGAGTCGATCCTCCTCTCCATATCCAAGTGATCATAAATGAAATTACATACAAATGTATCCTTGTTGATATAGTTTCCTCCATCAGTATCATTTCCATAGCATCTCTACATCACCTGCATATCCTACCATCTCACTTTACTACCCCATCGCTCGATCTACGTGCATTCGATGGATCCATACAACATATAGTAGGATCCATTGTACTACCCATATGGGTAGGTATTTGCACCATCTCCATCCTATTTCACATTATTTAGGATGAAATGTAGTACAAAATCCTTCTTGGTCAGCCATGCATTAGCAGAATACAAAGCCTTAATGCTAGGATTAAAATAGGCCCACTCCATGCATATCAGATGCCTCCACATCATAGGTGATTCTCTCTTGATAGTAAAATAAGTGCAAGAAATATGGTAATGCCATTGTCTAGTCCTTCAACAATATAAGCAGGTTGCATAATAACTTATTTCCCAATTCGAGTGGTACAATATCGAAGCTGCTCCATGATCATCAAATAATTTTGCTAATACAATGACCTCCTTAGGATCATTTATCCCAAAAAACCTTCTATCAAATACCACATGTGTATCCAATCACACCCACACCCAATCTACCATATCGCCTATGCCTCCCATGGATGATGGTGGAATTCATGTAGTATATACCGAACCACATGATACTTGGTTTGCAAAAATCAAGGATTATATTAAGTTAGGATTTCTACCATGTGACCTACCACACTCTCATCGTTGAACATTAAAAAAATAGTGATTCACTATACATTTTTGGAGGACATCCTCTACCATCGCATTTATGATGGCATCCTTTTATGGTGCCTAGAACCACATGAATCTCAGTGGGTTGTACAAGAAATCCATGATGGTACTTGTGGTGGCCACTTCAGTGGCATGGCAATCACAAAGTGCATCCTTCGCATGGGCTATTATTGGCCCAAGATGGAACATGATTGTTGTGAGTATGTGAAGCACTATGTCAAGTGCCGACAACACACAAATCTCACACCTCCCATCTCAAGCGCTTCAACCCATCCAATCCATGTGGCCTTTATCTCAATGGGACCTTGAACTTATCAGAAAAATCACACCCACTTCATCCAGTAATCATAAATTTATCATCACTACCACAAAATACTTCACAAATTGGGTCAAATCCATCCCACTCGTCCATACCACAGGAGCTAATATTACGATATTAATTATAGAACATATAATATATCACTTTAGAATCACCTCCCAAATGATATCTAACGATAGAAAATCATTCAAGAACAAAATTTTTTATGCTCTTTGTGCCAAATTCAATATCCATCACATTTTCTCTACCCTGTACTACCCATAGGGTAACGGTCAGGCAAAGGCTACCAATAAAACAATATGCTCCATACTTCATAAGATAGTAGTATAAACTCATCATGATTAGTATAATCAAATACCCTTAGCTTTGAGGGCCTATCGTACAAGCATTCATACTCCCACTGGGGTAACCTCCTTCTCACTGGTCTATGGTGCTAAAGCCATTATACCCCTAGAACTTGAGATACCATCCCTATGATTATCTTTGAAATAATTCATTGACTACAACATAACTTGTCAAGCCTACTTTGATCAGCTCACACTCCTTAATGAATGGTGTATTCACACCATCGAGCACATACAAGTCTATCAAGACCACCTTTGTCGTGCTTATGACAGTAAGATGCACCAACATGAATTTAAAATTGGTGACTTAGTTATCAAAGAGAACAAAAAATCACAAGTCAACCTTACCAACAACATGATAAGTTTTTCTTGAACTGGTTGGGACCATTCATGATCACACATAAATTCGATTCAGGCACCTATCGATTGGCTAATCTCAAAGGTCTCATCGAACCTAAACCCATAAATATCCTTCACCTTTGTACATTCAATGCTTAGCTTAAATAAGTCCTCATCACCATAAACTGTGCATGGTACTATCTACACACATCACTCACTATGCACACCACCATACACACACAATGTTTATTTTCTATTATGGAGATGCACACTTGCTTTTTATGTCATTTATATGTTGTTGGTATCTATTTCTTTTTACAAGATTCACATCATTAGCAAAGATATGTGATCATATGTACGCACTATTATCATCTCAAACTACCACTATGTAGGATCATCCCATACTACCCCCAGTCCTGATTACATCGATTGATCTAGCCAGGCCACCTACCACTGTACATACCAGATAGTCCTTACCCTCATATCATTTAGATAAACACACTCCACCTTGACATCCTTAACCCCACCATAGAGGTTCATATTATTCACCTTGCTCAGGAGACAGTCAGGTCTCCCTATCCTCCTTTGATGAAAATGAGGAAAGTACCCATGTCTGCACCTAAGGGTCTCCTCCACCTCTGCCTGAGGATATAAGGAGCCTCTACTCATCATCCACTTCCCCTCACCATCCTTCAGGACCTTATCACCTTACCAATAAAGGATGCACACCTCATCCTATGCTTCCTTCATGCTTACATCCCCTACTTTCGAGTGGGATGTCCCCATATGCCCAAGATCTTCACTTACATGCTTCCCAAGCCACTTCTACATGTGTACCTCCATCCCATACATGGTGTTATCCACAATCATCTCTTGCACCACCCATTCTTCAGATGCCACCTTCTCCACTTTGAGGCTTACCATTTTAGCCAACCCCATAATCCCCAAAGTCATTCCACTCACCCCCATCATCCTCTCATGCCAACCTCTCTTCACACCCATATTACACTCCTTATACATTGGAGTCTTGCTCACCACATTATCCAATCCCATAACCTCTACATATTGATATCCAACACATCTTATCTCACCTCGATTCTATTGAGCTACATCTAAGTAATTATCACTGCCACACTTCTAATAGCCAATCCACCATGGCCCATACATATTTGCCTCCCCCTAGGTCCATTCCTTGTCCCAAAATTCAACCTAAATCAAATTCTCAACCCACTCCTCCACCATTAAACCTCACCCCATCCGTTGCCTACTCATCTCCCATGGAGCCTTATATCTACCCCATGCTTCTCTCATCCACACAATTATCCAAAATGCTTCATCATATTCTTCACCAAGGCCTCCTCGTGTTATCCAAAATCAGGTTTGTTGACCCATCGTGTCCTAAACCATGAAATTATCATTAACATCAATTTTGTATATACCATCACCATCCAGGTCATGACATTGATACATGCCATACATTTGAAACCCTAGTAGATAACATGTTTCTTGGTGATCACATCCCATCATCTGAGCATTCTCGTTCATCTAGTTGACTCCAGAGTCCTCCATGCTACATCATCCCTCACACTTTACCACCGCGTTAATCTTTGATAGCTCCATCCTGCTACATCCACCACATGGCAAACTACACAAACCATTAGAGCCTTAGTAGCATCGTCACTTCACCCCCTCACTCATGACTTGACCCTCATCACTTTTCCCATAATCAGTTTCTCTTCATCCTTGATATTCATTCTTTTCTCTTCTTTTTCTTATTTCCTCATGTAGTTGTATGGTCATTCTTCAAGCGGCTACATACCTACTTTGATCTAGTGTCTTTCTTCTCACCCCTCTACTTTGGTAATCACCTCATCTTGTTAGTTACCAATGCTTTTTTCTTCTTACTTATTCCATCTATAAATCCCACCTTCAAATTCTTCATTTTTTTTTGTCATTATTGCATGCATTCCCATTAGTCACATATTATTTTCCTACTACACACACACCCTACACACTGGGGCAACCATTATCACAACATCCCCCCTTCATTCTAATCACACCGTATACTTCTTTGTAAATAATTTTTTTAATCTATCCTCTCTACATTTCATGCTCTTCCTCTTGTAGATATTTCATTCTTCAATTTACATTAGTTACATTACACCCATTGCATATATCCATCAATATTTTATTCTGCTTTCATTTCATGTTTGCAAATTCTTCCCCCAAAAATGTGCCTTCAAAAAGGAATAACATATGCACTTGTTAGCATCACCACTTGGATTTCCATTCCTCCTTTTCAAGATTAAGGTGTATTGTTTAATTTTGACCATTCACTATGTTTAGTCAATCAAATTTCACCTCTAGCTGACAGGTTTTCTGCACTTCTTATAGTTCTCTCAAGCTGGTTCAACTTCTATCATGTATCATTCACACAAATTACATGCTTAAAAAATTTTTGAGTCTAATGAAGATAACACATTTCATAGATATCACCATCTAGAAAACGGTTTCCCCTACTCATTCTATTACTTACATGGTCAACATACAACCTGAGGATAAAAAAAGGGATAAGCATAGGAAAAAATTAGACAAACGGGTAGAAAACAAAAGCCAATGCCCATATTACAAAAAAAAAAA